>CANXME010002602.1:0-1200000 GCA_948144175.1 Closterium sp. NIES-65
AGACCGTCGATCGGATTAAGCTGAGAATTTCCTATATCGAAGCTCACTCTAAGAGCTTTAAAATAAGCCAAGTTGCTCGCGAAAGTTCTGCCATTACGAAGTTATGGCTCGGACAGCGTTAGCCTAGCGTTGGAGTGCTAGCGTACTAGCGTTGACTCGGGTAGCATTCCGCCGTCGCACCGCGTAGAAAGAAATTCCAGCAAGGAAGGAATTCGCTTGAATCAATGTTCACTATATTCAGGTACACAACAGAGAAGGAATAAAATAGCTCTAGCTAGCAAGGACCTTGGGAATCAACCTGGGAACAACTAGGGATGATCCCAAATAATTCCAAGCAACAAAACCAACCTGGCTGGACAAAATAGCAGGTGATAGGTTGGTGAACAACCTCTGGTTCTGTTTTTCCAACCTGGGAAAACAACAACCAGGTTCAGGTCCCTAAAAACAGAACCTGTTTTGTCTTTGCCCAACCAGCCAAATGCTGGTTCCGCTGGTTTCCCCTGGCCCTGTAGCATGCAGATACAGACAAACAACATCCAACCTTCACCTAAATTGTACCCCTATAGTGCCTGCCCTGCTACAACTATAGTCAACCAAACAAAACAGTACAATTTCGAGTTGGATAGAACTGAATCTGCGCAATCAAGTAAGCTTGAACCGCAAAGCTTCCATCTTGGGTTCCTTTGCGAGCTCGTCCTTTCTGCTTGTACTGTTCATAGCGCGTACAATGTTATGCCGAAGCGCACATTTTGCGAGTACCTGCAAATGCTTCAAGCGAAAAATTGCGAAAGCAAACAAACACACAAACATACCATTCACACGCAAATGCATTCGCACACGCATACTCGTACAAACAGACGGCAGGATGTCGTGCAATGTGAATTTGCACCCAACACACTCCCCCTCAGCCTGCCGGCTGCATCCCCATCATTCCATACTAGTTCATGCTCATTCCACTCATGCGCACACAACGCCAATGAGACTCATCCGCAAGCCTCTTGGTGAGGAAGTCCGCTGGCTGCTGGTGAGTCTTGATGTAGATCGGATTCACCGTCCCCCTCTTCACCTCCTTACGCAGCCAGTGCCACTTGATACGCATGTGCTTGTTCAGCCCATGAAGCACAGCGTTCCTGGCCATCCCAAGAGCCCCCTTGCTATCACAAAACAGCGGCGTAGCAACCTTCTGCTCCTGGCCAATCTCCTCTAACAACCTCCTCAGCCAAATCACCTCCTTCACCCCATGGAACATCGCCATGTACTCTGACTCCACGGAAGAGAGTGCTGTCTCCGTCTGCTTCTTTGACCTCCAACTAACCGGTCCTCCCCCAACTACGCAGATGTATCCTCCCACAGATGAGGAATCCTCCTTCTCAGAGGCCCACGTAGCATCAGTAAAGCAAGTGAGAAAAAGCTTGCCTTCTCCAAGCCTCTCCCCCTTCTCTTTCAGCACCTCAACCCCTTTCTGCTTCACCTGTGCAGATGCGGAGTATTGAACTCCAATGCTTGGGTGAGAGTTCAGATACTTCACCACACGCTCAGCTGCATCCACCTGCTCCTCTGATGGATTCTGCACTACCCTAGCCAGCTGCCCAACCGAGAAAGAGATGTCGGGTCTCGTGTGAACTGCTGCATACAAGAGGCTGCCCACCAAGGACTGAAATTGGTGCTGCTCCTCGGCTTCAACCCCTTCATCCTCTGCAGCTTTCACAAGCCTGAATTCTGCTGGCAGGGGAGTTGCAACCTTGCGCTCATTCTCAATTCCGTACTTCTCCCCAAGCTCCTTGATGAACTTCTCCTGGTGCAGCTTCAACCACCTGTGATCCAGATCCCTCTCCACGTGCATCCCGAGGTAGTACTTTACCTCCCCAAGGTTCTTGCACTTGAAGTTCTCCATCAGCTGCTGCTGCACCTTCTGGATCTCCTTCATGCTGCTGCTAAAGAGAAGAATGTCGTCCACATAGACCAGAAACAGCACCAGCTTCTCCCCCTCCCCCTTGAGAAAGAGGCTCTCATCACAGCTGCTGGTCCTGAATCCCATCTCCTCTAAAACAGCTGCCAACTTCTGGTACCAGCAGCGTGGCGCCTGCTTCAAGCCGTAGATGGACTTTTTCAGCTTGCACACCCTGCCCGTACCATCCTCATACCCAGGTGGCTGCGTCATGAACACCTCCTCCTCTAAAATCCCGTTGAGAAATGCCGTTGATATGTCCATCTGGATAATGAACTTCCCACTAACGGCTGCATCTGCCAACAAGACACGAAGGGTAGGGGGTTTGGCAGTGGGAGCAAAGATCTCATTGAAGTCCCGCTTCTCCTTCTGCATAAACCCCTTAGCCACCAACCTACTCTTGTAGATGGTGACCTGCCCCTTGTCGTCAGTCTTGATCCTTAGCACCCACTTGCATTGTACCGCTTTCTTTCCCTCAGGCAGCACCACTAGTTCCCAAGTCCCATTCTCCAGCAGGCTCTGGTATTCAGCATCCCTGGAAGCTAGCCATTTGTCCCTATCTGGTCCAGCTAATGCCTCCTCCATGCTAGCTGGTTCCTCTGGTGCAGGGGCAAGAAAACAGTACGCAGGTTGATCCTCCTCATCCGGGTCATAGCCATGCGGTAGAATCAGCAATGCCTCCTCGGTCCCAAGCTGCTGCTCCGCTACATCAGCTCCTGCAGTCAGCTTTTAGTAGCCATACGGGTACGTCCTGGCCTGGAGACGGGTGTCTCCCATCCCTTCATAATAACACCCTTCGGCTTCTTAGTTTTCCCCTGCTGCTGCTCTCCTCCCTCGGATCCAGCAGCTCCACTAGTGCTACCGCTAATCTCCACACCATCACCTCCACCAGCAGGTGCCTCCTGCACCTTCTCTTTATCACCACCCTCTGCAGCTGCCTCCTCTCCCTCCTCCCACACACTAGGAGTCAGGTCCAGCTGCATGGTGATCTGCTCCATCTGCTGGGACACCCTGGCCTCCGGCTGTTTCTCCCAGCTCCCATACATCATGCCCTCAACAAACTTCACATCCCTGCTGTCAAATAACACACCCTTGGAGGGTTCCCACAGCAGCCATCCCTTGCTCTCAGCAGCCAGCCCCAAATGCACACACCAGATTGCACTCGCCCCCAACTTACTGCGGTAGGTCTTGGGGACGTGGGCGACTGCCATGCAACCGAACACCCTCAGCATGTCCACCGGCGGCTTCCTCCCAAGCCACCTCTCCAACGGCACCCACGAGTCATCCCCAACCTTTGTGAGTACCCTGTTCCTAGCGACGGTAGCGTGCCGAACAGCATGGGGCCACATCAAGTTGCCCAGCCCAGATTCTATGAGCAGCGCCCTAGCTGTCTCCAGAATTGTCCGGTTCGCCCGTTCTGCTACACCGTTGGACTGTGGGGTGTAAGCCGTGATCAGCTCCCTCTGGATGCCCTGCTTCTTGAGCCAGGCCGTCATGTCAGTTCCAAGGAACTCACCACCCCGATCTGTCCTAATCCGCTTCACCACACACTCCGCTTGCTTCTCCACGAACGGCAGCCAATCGTCCCGAATCGTGGAGGCGGCGTGATCTTTCTGCTTCAGCGGATACGCCCACATTAGCCTGCTCCAGTCATCCACTATGGTTAGGAAGTACCGCTCCCCCTTGTGCCCTTGCACCGGCAGCGGCCCCACCAAGTCCATGTGGACCAGCTCCAACGGCTTTTTGCTCCTGCCAGCCACACTATGGAAGGGGAAACGGGTGAACTTTGAAAGGAGGCAAATTTCACAGTTATCATCGGGTGGTTGTCCGTTCAGCTTTAAGCCCTTAACGGCTCCATCCTTCTCCAGCTGCTTCAGCAAAGGCATTGCCACATGCCCCAAACGTCGGTGTGCAGTTGCCCAATCTGTCTCCCCAGATCTGGCCGACACTTTCACACCAGCCCCTCCAACGGCGTTGCACTCCCCCTGGGATGCAGACCCCTCTCCAGCCTGCCCCCCACCGTGCCACGCCAGCGCCGGCAGCTGCCACATAGATCTGTACACGTCCTTGCTCTCGTGCAGATCCCAAAGCACCCGATTGCCCAGCTTCCCCTTATAAGTGCGAGCCCCATCCGTGTTGGTGTTCACCCCAGCCTTGCCAAGCTTACGGAGGGAGATGAGGTTGGCCTTCAGGTCGGGGACGAGGAGAACGTCGTGCAGCACCACCGGCTTGCCATCCGCTCCCTTAAATGCAGCTCGTCCCGCACCAGCCACCTTCAACATGTGTCCAGAGGCAGAGCACACCTCATTAATCGGTGCAGCGCGTACGTCGTCCAGCAGGTCCTTGCGCGGCGTCATTGTCCAAGCAGCGCCTGTGTCCAACACCCAATAGTCCAGGGGGTGCAGCTCTGCTCCAGCCTTAGCAGAGGCGTCTCCTTGCTCCCCCTTGTCTCCCATATGGAAGAATTGGCCCGCGGTGCGCTCCTTCTTCTTCTCCGCACCGCCGTTGCCCTTTGGGTTGTTGTCGGACGAATCAGCGATCATGTTGGCACCGTTTTTCTGGTTCCTCCGCGCGCCGCCATCCTGGTGACGATTCTGGGGGGTCCATCCATCGGGTTTCTTATAGCACAAAAACCAGGGGTGCCCTTCCTTCTCACAATACCAGCAACTCCCTTTCATTTTGCCACCAGCACCCGACTTGCCCCCACGTCCAGATTTCGCACCGCGACCCCAACCGGTACCTCCTTGTTGGTCGTTGGAGTCGTCGTCTTTCTTTGCACCGCGTCCAGCACCACCGAAGCCACGTCCTTTGCCACGTCGGCTCCCTTGCATCCCGTAGCCGCTGCTGCCGTCGTCTCCACCCCTCAGTTGGCGGACGACGGAAGTCCTCCTCCAGAATCTTCGTCCGCACCCACTCGAGCGTCCACAAGCTCTGGTTCTGCGGCAGGCTCAATCCGCTCGTAAATTGAAGCCACGATTCCGGCAGCAGCGAGAGCATCTTCAAGCACTTTGTTTGCTCTGGGTAGGTGATTCCTGCGGTCGCCAACTTCGCGTAGAGGTCGCGCAATTTGTCCAGGACAGGTTGCACCGGCTCTCCCTCGCTCAGGCGCAACGCGGACAGCTCCCTCTCCAGCATCAATGTTGCAACAACGGAGGTCGGGGCGTGCAGCTCCTTCAACACCGTCCACGCCTTCGGACCGCACTCAACCTCCGGCAGCAGGTGCATGACGTGGTGACGCTGGTTCAGCTCCAAACTCTGCGACATCAAGTAGTAGCCAGCCGAGGCGCGCTCGTCCCAATCTTCCTGAAGGGCGGGGTCACTCGGTCTAGGCTCCTCCCCAATCATTAGTTTCAGCAATCCGATTTGACGGAAATAAAGTTGCATTTTCCAGGCCCAATCATCATAGCCCTCACCATTGAACTTGTCGACGGTGAAGTTTTTCAGCACCTCCTTGATCAGCGAGCCCTGGTTTGTTCGCGCTCCCCTTGGCGCAGAAACACCAGAATCATGGCTGCCGCTACGATCTTGGGCTGAAGATTCACCAGCTACCGCCGAGGTGTTGCCCGCCATAGCTACCTATATCGAGGATCACTATAACGCAGCTCTGATACCAGCTTGTTCGTGTAAGGGCCTAATAAACTCAAGCTATTAAGACTTTATCACACTTAAAACCTCTCCTCGGGGTCACCTCCAAGGGTCCTTGGGTGCCTGGTACAAGACCAGCCCCTATCCTCGGGTCCGAGTTTGTAGAGAGAGGGATCAAGAGGGACTTAGTCAAAACAGCAAGAGTACCTTGAACGTCGCGCAGCGTATCGTGCAGACCGTCGATCGGATTAAGCTGAGAATTTCCTATATCGAAGCTCACTCTAAGAGCTTTAAAATAAGCCAAGTTGCCTCGCGAAAAGTTCTGCCATTACGAAGTTATGGCTCGGACAGCGTTAGCCTAGCGTTGGAGTGCTAGCGTACTAGCGTTGACTCGGGTAGCATTCCGCCGTCGCACCGCGTAGACAAGAAATTCCAGCAAGGAAGGAATTCGCTTGAATCAATTTCACTATATTCAGGTACAAACAGAGAAGGAATAAATAGCTCTAGCTAGCAAGGACCTTGGGAATCAACCTGGGAACAACCAGGGATGATCCCAAATAATTCCAAGCAACAGAACCAACCTGGCTGAACAAAATAGCAGGTGATAGGTTGGTGAACAACCTCTGGTTCTGTTTTTCCAACCTGGGAAAACAACAACCAGGTTCAGGTCCTAAAAACAGAACCTGTTTTGTCTTTGCCCAACCAGCCAAATGCTGGTTCCGCTGGTTTCCCCTGGCCCTGTAGCATGCAGATACAGACAAACAACATCCAACCTTCACCTAAATTGTACCCCTATAGTGCCTGCCCTGCTACACTATAGTCAACCAAACAAAACAGTACAATTTCGAGTTGGATAGAACTGAATCTGCGCAATCAAGTAAGTTGAACCGCAAAGCTTCCATCTTGGGTTCCTTTGCGAGCTCGTCCTTTCTGCTTGTACTGTTCATAGCGCGTACAATGTTATGCCGAAGCGCACATTTTGCGAGTACCTGCAAATGCTTCAAGCGAAAATTGCGAAAGCAAACAAACACACAAACATACCATTCACACGCAAATGCATTCGCACACGCATACTCGTACAAACAGACGGCAGGATGTCGTGCAATGTGAATTTGCACCCAACACACTCCCCCTCAGCCTGCCGGCTGCATCCCCATCATTCCATACTAGTTCATGCTCATTCCACTCATGCGCACACAACGCCAATGAGACTCATCCGCAAGCCTCTTGGTGAGGAAGTCTGCTGGCTGCTGGTGAGTCTTGATGTAGATCGGATTCACCGTCCCCCTCTTCACCTCCTTACGCAGCCAGTGCCACTTGATACGCATGTGCTTATTCAGCCCATGAAGAACAGCGTTCCTGGCCATCCCAAGAGCTCCCTTGCTATCACAAAACAGCGGCGTAGCAACCTTTTGCTCCTGGCCAATCTCCTCCAACAGCCTCCTCAGCCAAATCACCTCCTTCACCCCATGGAACATCGCCATATACTCTGATTCCACGGAAGAGAGTGCTGTCTCCGTCTGCTTCTTTGACCTCCAACTAACCGGTCCTCCCCCAACTACGCAGATGTATCCTCCCACAGATGAGGAATCCTCCTTCTCAGAGGCCCACGTAGCATCAGTAAAGCAAGTGAGAAAAAGCTTGCCTTCTCCAAGCCTCTCCCCCTTCTCTTTCAGCACCTCAACCCCTTTCTGCTTCACCTGTGCAGATGCGGAGTATTGAACTCCAATGCTTGGGTGAGAGTTCAGATACTTCACCACACGCTCAGCTGCATCCACCTGCTCCTCTGATGGATTCTGCACTACCCTAGCCAGCTGCCCAACCGAGAAAGAGATGTCGGGTCTCGTGTGAACTGCTGCATACAAGAGGCTGCCCACCAAGGACTGAAATTGCTGCTGCTCCTCGGCTTCAACCCCTTCATCCTCTGCAGCTTTCACAAGCTTGAATTCTGCTGGCAGGGGAGTTGCAACCTTGCGCTCATTCTCAATTCCGTACTTCTCCCCAAGCTCCTTGATGAACTTCTCCTGGTGCAGCTTCAACCACCTGTGATCCAGATCCCTCTCCACGTGCATCCCGAGGTAGTACTTTACCTCTCCAAGGTTCTTGCACTTGAAGTTCTCCATCAGCTGCTGCTGCACCTTCTGGATCTCCTTCATGCTGCTGCTAAAGAGAAGAATGTCGTCCACATAGACCAGAAACAGCACCAGCTTCTCCCCCTCCCCCTTGAGAAAGAGGCTCTCATCACAGCTGCTGGTCCTGAATCCCATCTCCTCTAAAACAGCTGCCAACTTCTGGTACCAGCAGCGTGGCGCCTGCTTCAAGCCGTAGATGGACTTTTTCAGCTTGCACACCCTGCCCGTACCATCCTCATACCCAGGTGGCTGCGTCATGAACACCTCCTCCTCTAAAATCCCGTTGAGAAATGCCGTTGATATGTCCATCTGGATAATGAACTTCCCACTAACGGCTGCATCTGCCAACAAGACACGAAGGGTAGGGGGTTTGGCAGTGGGAGCAAAGATCTCATTGAAGTCCCGCTTCTCCTTCTGCATAAACCCCTTAGCCACCAACCTACTCTTGTAGATGGTGACCTGCCCCTTGTCGTCAGTCTTGATCCTTAGCACCCACTTGCATTGTACCGCTTTCTTTCCCTCAGGCAGCACCACTAGTTCCCAAGTCCCATTCTCCAGCAGGCTCTGGTACTCAGCATCCCTGGAAGCTAGCCATTTGTCCCTATCTGGTCCAGCTAATGCCTCCTCCATGCTAGCTGGTTCCTCTGGTGCAGGGGCAAGAAAACAGTACGCAGGTTGATCCTCCTCATCCGGGTCATAGCCATGCGGTAGAATCAGCAATGCCTCCTCGGTCCCAAGCTGCTGCTCCGCTACATCAGCTCCTGCAGTCAGCTTCTTAGTAGCCATACGGGTACGTCCTGGCCTGGAGACGGGTGTCTCCCATCCCTTCATAATAACACCCTTCGGCTTCTTAGTTTTCCCCTGCTGCTGCTCTCCTCCCTCGGATCCAGCAGCTCCACTAGTGCTACCGCTAATCTCCACACCATCACCTCCACCAGCAGGTGCCTCCTGCACCTTCTCTTTATCACCACCCTCTGCAGCTGCCTCCTCTCCCTCCTCCCACACACTAGGAGTCAGGTCCAGCTGCATGGTAATCTGCTCCATCTGCTGGGACACCCTGGCCTCCGGCTGTTTCTCCCAGCTCCCATACATCATGCCCTCAACAAACTTCACATCCCTGCTGTCAAACAACACACCCTTGGAAGGCTCCCACAGCAGCCATCCCTTGCTCTCAGCAGCCAGCCCCAAATGCACACACCAGATTGCACTTGCCCCCAACTTACTGCGGTAGGTCTTGGGGACGTGGGCGACTGCCATGCAACCGAACACCCTCAGCATGTCCACCGGCGGCTTCCTCCCAAGCCACCTCTCCAACGGCACCCACGAGTCATCCCCAACCTTTGTGAGTACCCTGTTCCTAGCGATAGTAGCGTGCCGAACAGCATGGGGCCACATCAAGTTGCCCAGCCCAGATTCTATGAGCAGCGCCCTAGCTGTCTCCAGAATTGTCCGGTTCGCCCGTTCTGCTACACCGTTGGACTGTGGGGTGTAAGCCGTGGTCAGCTCCCTCTGGATGCCCTGCTTCTTGAGCCAGGCCGTCATCTCAGCTCCAAGGAACTCACCACCCCGATCTGTCCTAATCCGCTTCACCACACACTCCGCTTGCTTCTCCACGAACGGCAGCCAATCGTCCCGAATCGTGGAGGCGGCGTGATCTTTCTGCTTCAGCGGATACGCCCACATTAGCCTGCTCCAGTCATCCACTATGGTTAGGAAGTACCGCTCCCCCTTGTGCCCTTGCACCGGCAGCGGCCCCACCAAGTCCATGTGGACCAGCTCCAACGGCTTTTTGCTCCTGCCAGCCACACTATGGAAGGGGAAACGGGTAAACTTTGAGAGCAAACAGATTTCACAGTTATCATCGGGTGGTTGTCCGTTCAGCTTCAAGCCCTTAACGGCTCCATCCTTCTCCAACTGCTTCAGCAAAGGCATTGCCACATGCCCCAAACGTCGGTGTGCAGTTGCCCAATCTGTCTCCCCAGATCTGGCCGACACTTTCACACCAACCCCTCCAACGGCGTTGCACTCCCCCTGGGATGCAGACCCCTCTCCAGCCTGCCCCCCACCGTGCCACGCCAGCGCCGGCAGCTGCCACATAGATCTGTACACGTCCTTGCTCTCGTGCAGATCCCAAAGCACCCGATTGCCCAGCTTCCCCTTATAAGTGCGAGCCCCATCCGTGTTGGTGTTCACCCCAGCCTTGCCAAGCTTACGGAGGGAGATGAGGTTGGCCTTCAGGTCGGGGACGAGGAGAACGTCGTGCAGCACCACCGGCTTGCCATCCGCTCCCTTAAATGCAGCTCGTCCCGCACCAGCCACCTTCAACATGTGTCCAGAGGCAGAGCACACCTCATTAATCGGTGCAGCGCGTACGTCGTCCAGCAGGTCCTTGCGCGGCGTCATTGTCCAAGCAGCGCCTGTGTCCAACACCCAATAGTCCAGGGGGTGCAGCTCTGCTCTAGCCTTAGCAGATGCGTCTCCTTGCTCCCCCTTGTCTCCCATATGGAAGAATTGGCCCGCGGTGCGCTCCTTCTTCTTCTCCGCACCGCCGTTGCCCTTCGGGTTGTTGTCGGACGAATCAGCGACCATGTTGGCGCCGTTTTTCTGGTTCCTCCGCGCGCCGCCATCCTGGTGACGATTCTGGGGGGTCCATCCATCGGGTTTCTTATAGCACAAAAACCAGGGGTGCCCTTCCTTCTCACAATACCAGCAACTCCCTTTCATTTTGCCACCAGCACCCGACTTGCCCCCACGTCCAGATTTCGCACCGCGACCCCAACCGGTACCTCCTTGTTGGTCGTTGGAGTCGTCGTCTTTCTTTGCACCGCGTCCAGCACCACCGAAGCCACGTCCTTTGCCACGTCGGCTCCCTTGCATCCCGTAGCCGCTGCTGCCGTCGTCTCCACCCCTCAGTTGGCGGCGACGGAAGTCCTCCTCCAGAATCTTCGTCCGCACCCACTCGAGCGTCCACAAGCTCTGGTTCTGCGGCAGGCTCAATCCGCTCGTAAATTGAAGCCACGATTCCGGCAGCAGCGAGAGCATCTTCAAGCACTTTGTTTGCTCCGGGTAGGTGATTCCTGCGGTCGCCAACTTCGCGTAGAGGTCGCGCAATTTGTCCAGGACAGGTTGTACCGGCTCTCCCTCGCTCAGGCGCAACGCGGACAGCTCCCTCTCCAGCATCAATGTTGCAACAACGGAGGTCGGGGCGTGCAGCTCCTTCAACACCGTCCACGCCTTCGGACCGCACTCAACCTCCGGCAGCAGGTGCATGACGTGGTGACGCTGGTTCAGCTCCAAACTCTGCGACATCAAGTAGTAGCCAGCCGAGGCGCGCTCGTCCCAATCTTCCTGAAGGGCGGGGTCACTCGGTCTAGGCTCCTCCCCAATCATTAGTTTCAGCAATCCGATTTGACGGAAATAAAGTTGCATTTTCCAGGCCCAATCATCATAGCCCTCACCATTGAACTTCTCGACGGTGAAGTTTTTCAGCACCTCCTTGATCAGCGAGCCCTGGCTTGTTCGCGCTCCCCTTGGCGCAGAAACACCAGAATCATGGCTGCCGCTACGATCTTGGGCTGAAGATTCACCAGCTACCGCCGAGGTGTTGCCCGCCATAGCTACCTATATCGAGGATCACTATAACGCAGCTCTGATACCAGCTTGTTGGTGTAAGGGCCTAATAAACTCAAGCTATTAAGACTTTATCACACTTAAAACCTCTCCTCGGGGTCACCTCCAAGGGTCCTTGGGTGCCTGGTACAAGACCAGCCCCTATCCTCGGGTCCGAGTTTGTAGAGAGAGGGATCAAGAGGGACTTAGTCAAAACAGCAAGAGTACCTTGAACGTCGCGCAGCGTATCGTGCAGACCGTCGATCGGATTAAGCTGAGAATTTCCTATATCGAAGCTCACTCTAAGAGCTTTAAAATAAGCCAAGTTGCCTCGCGAAAAGTTCTGCCATTACGAAGTTATGGCTCGGACAGCGTTAGCCTAGCGTTGGAGTGCTAGCGTACTAGCGTTGACTCGGGTAGCATTCCGCCGTCGCACCGCGTAGAAAAGAAATTCCAGCAAGGAAGGAATTCGCTTGAATCAATTTCACTATATTCAGGTACAAACAGAGAAGGAATAAATAGCTCTAGCTAGCAAGGACCTTGGGAATCAACCTGGGAACAACCAGGGATGATCCCAAATAATTCCAAGCAACAGAACCAACCTGGCTGGACAAAATAGCAGGTGATAGGTTGGTGAACAACCTCTGGTTCTGTTTTTCCAACCTGGGGAAACAACAACCAGGTTCAGGTCCTAAAAACAGAACCTGTTTTGTCTTTGCCCAACCAGCCAAATGCTGGTTCCGCTGGTTTCCCCTGGCCCTGTAGCATGCAGATACAGACAAACAACATCCAACCTTCACCTAAATTGTACCCCTATAGTGCCTGCCCTGCTACACTATAGTCAACCAAACAAAACAGTACAATTTCGAGTTGGATAGAACTGAATCTGCGCAATCAAGTAAGTTGAACCGCAAAGCTTCCATCTTGGGTTCCTTTGCGAGCTCGTCCTTTCTGCTTGTACTGTTCATAGCGCGTACAATGTTATGCCGAAGCGCACATTTTGCGAGTACCTGCAAATGCTTCAAGCGAAAATTGCGAAAGCAAACAAACACACAAACATACCATTCACACGCAAATGCATTCGCACACGCATACTCGTACAAACAGACGGCAGGATGTCGTGCAATGTGAATTTGCACCCAACAGTTGGAGAGGTGGCTTGGGAGGAAGCCGCCGGTGGACATGCTGAGGGTGTTCGGTTGCATGGCAGTCGCCCACGTTCCCAAGACCTACCGCAGTAAGTTGGGGGCGAGTGCAATCTGGTGTGTGCATTTGGGGCTGGCTGCTGAGAGCAAGGGATGGCTGCTGTGGGAGCCTTCCAAGGGTGTGTTGTTTGACAGCAGGGATGTGAAGTTTGTTGAGGGCATGATGTATGGGAGCTGGGAGAAACAGCCGGAGGCCAGGGTGTCCCAGCAGATGGAGCAGATTACCATGCAGCTGGACCTGACTCCTAGTGTGTGGGAGGAGGGAGAGGAGGCAGCTGCAGAGGGTGGTGATAAAGAGAAGGTGCAGGAGGCACCTGCTGGTGGAGGTGATGGTGTGGAGATTAGCGGTAGCACTAGTGGAGCTGCTGGATCCGAGGGAGGAGAGCAGCAGCAGGGGAAAACTAAGAAGCCGAAGGGTGTTATTATGAAGGGATGGGAGACACCCGTCTCCAGGCCAGGACGTACCCGTATGGCTACTAAGAAGCTGACTGCAGGAGCTGATGTAGCGGAGCAGCAGCTTGGGACCGAGGAGGCATTGCTGATTCTACCACATGGCTATGACCCGGATGAGGAGGATGAGCCTGCGTACTGTTTTCTTGCCCCTGCACCAGAGGAACCAGCTAGCATGGAGGAGGCATTAGCTGGACCAGATAGGGACAAATGGCTAGCTTCCAGGGATGCTGAGTACCAGAGCCTGCTGGAGAATGGGACTTGGGAACTAGTGGTGCTGCCTGAGGGAAAGAAAGCGGTACAATGCAAGTGGGTGCTAAGGATCAAGACTGACGACAAGGGGCAGGTCACCATCTACAAGAGTAGGTTGGTGGCTAAGGGGTTTATGCAGAAGGAGAAGCGGGACTTCAATGAGATCTTTGCTCCCACTGCCAAACCCCCTACCCTTCGTGTCTTGTTGGCAGATGCAGCCGTTAGTGGGAAGTTCATTATCCAGATGGACATATCAACGGCATTTCTCAACGGGATTTTAGAGGAGGAGGTGTTCATGACGCAGCCACCTGGGTATGAGGATGGTACGGGCAGGGTGTGCAAGCTGAAAAAGTCCATCTACGGCTTGAAGCAGGCGCCACGCTGCTGGTACCAGAAGTTGGCAGCTGTTTTAGAGGAGATGGGATTCAGGACCAGCAGCTGTGATGAGAGCCTCTTTCTCAAGGGGGAGGGGGAGAAGCTGGTGCTGTTTCTGGTCTATGTGGACGACATTCTTCTCTTTAGCAGCAGCATGAAGGAGATCCAGAAGGTGCAGCAGCAGCTGATGGAGAACTTCAAGTGCAAGAACCTTGGGGAGGTAAAGTACTACCTCGGGATGCACGTGGAGAGGGATCTGGATCACAGGTGGTTGAAGCTGCACCAGGAGAAGTTCATCAAGGAGCTTGGGGAGAAGTACGGAATTGAGAATGAGCGCAAGGTTGCAACTCCCCTGCCAGCAGAATTCAGGCTTGTGAAAGATGCAGAGGATGAAGGGGTTGAAGCCGAGGAGCAGCACCAATTTCAGTCCTTGGTGGGCAGCCTCTTGTATGCAGCAGTTCACACGAGACCCGACATCTCTTTCTCGGTTGGGCAGCTGGCTAGGGTAGTGCAGAATCCATCAGAGGAGCAGGTGGATGCAGCTGAGCGTGTGGTGAAGTATCTGAACTCTCACCCAAGCATTGGAGTTCAATACTCCGCATCTGCACAGGTGAAGCAGAAAGGGGTTGAGGTGCTGAAAGAGAAGGGGGAGAGGCTTGGAGAAGGCAAGCTTTTTCTCACTTGCTTTACTGACGCTACGTGGGCCTCTGAGAAGGAGGATTCCTCATCTGTGGGAGGATACATCTGCGTAGTTGGGGGAGGACCGGTTAGTTGGAGGTCAAAGAAGCAGACGGAGACAGCACTCTCTTCCGTGGAGTCAGAGTACATGGCGATGTTCCATGGGGTGAAGGAGGTGATTTGGCTGAGGAGGCTGTTGGAGGAGATTGGCCAGGAGCAAAAGGTTGCTACGCCGCTCTTTTGTGATAGCAAGGGAGCTCTTGGGATGGCCAGGAACGCTGTGCTTCATGGGCTGAATAAGCACATGCGTATCAAGTGGCACTGGCTGCGTAAGGAGGTGAAGAGGGGGACGGTGAATCCAATCTACATCAAGACTCACCAGCAGCCAGCAGACTTCCTCACCAAGAGGCTTGCGGATGAGTCTCATTGGCGTTGTGTGCGCATGAGTGGAATGAGCATGAACTAGTATGGAATGATGGGGATGCAGCCGGCAGGCTGAGGGGGAGTGTGTTGGGTGCAAATTCACATTGCACGACACCCTGCCGTCTGTTTGTACGAGTATGCGTGTGCGAATGCATTTGCGTGTGAATGGTATGTTTGTGTGCTTGTTTGCTTTCGCAATTTTCGCTTGAAGCATTTGCAGGTACTCGCAAAATGTGCGCTTCGGCAAAACATTGTACGCGCTATGAACAGTACAAGCAGAAAGGACGAGCTCGCAAAGGAACCCAAGATGGAAGCTTTGCGGTTCAACTTACTTGATTGCGCAGATTCAGTTCTATCCAACTCGAAATTGTACTGTTTTGTTTGGTTGACTATAGTGTAGCAGGGCAGGCACTATAGGGGTACAATTTAGGTGAAGGTTGGATGTTGTTTGTCTGTATCTGCATGCTACAGGGCCAGGGGAAACCAGCGGAACCAGCATTTGGCTGGTTGGGCAAAGACAAAACAGGTTCTGTTTTTAGGACCTGAACCTGGTTGTTGTTTTCCCAGGTTGGAAAAACAGAACCAGAGGTTGTTCACCAACCTATCACCTGCTATTTTGTTCAGCCAGGTTGGTTCTGTTGCTTGGAATTATTTGGGATCATCCCTGGTTGTTCCCAGGTTGATTCCCAAGGTCCTTGCTAGCTAGAGCTATTTATTCCTTCTCTGTTTGTACCTGAATATAGTAAAATTGATTCAAGCGAATTCCTTCCTTGCTGGAATTTCTTTTCTACGCGGTGCGACGGCGAAATGCTACCCGAGTCAACGCTAGTACGCTAGCACTCCAACGCTAGGCTAACGCTGTCCGAGCCATAACTTCGTAATGGCAGAACTTTTCGCGAGGCAACTTGGCTTATTTTAAAGCTCTTAGAGTGAGCTTCGATATAGGAAATTCTCAGCTTAATCCGATCGACGGTCTGCACGATACGCTGCGCGACGTTTAAGGTACTCTTGCTGTTTTGACTAAGTCCCTCTTGATCCCTCTCTCTACAAACTCGGACCCGAGGATAGGGGCTGGTCTTGTACCAGGCACCCAAGGACCCTTGGAGGTGACCCCGAGGAGAGGTTTTAAGTGTGATAAAGTCTTAATAGCTTGAGTTTATTAGGCCCTTACACCAACACTATTTATAGCGCGTATAATGTTGTGCCGAAGCGCACATTGCGCGAGTACCTGCAAATGCATCAAGCGAAAATAGCGAAAGCAAACAAACACACGAACGTTCCATTCACACCCAAATGCATTCGCACACGCATACTCATACAAACAGACGGTAAGATGTCGTGCAATGTGAATTTGCACCCAACAACTTCGACACAAGTCTAGGTCTGACAATAGAAAGACCAGAAAGGCCACGACCCCGCAGTTATTGTGCTGGTGAGGGGAGCAAGAAACACAAGTGGTGGTTTGAGTTAGCATGCTGTATCTGTGGGTATGCACGCAGGGGTGATTTTGATTGGCGGCTGCGCCTGGGTAGTAAGTCAGGAAACCAGGGAGACAGATGGTGTGGTAGAGGTAGAGAGAGAGACTAGTGCCAGATGGGCAGAGCCTACGAAGAGCGGAGCAATATGATGCGATGATGTACGGGAACAGGGCGGGGGAGGGGGTGGGGAGTGGGTGGTGGGTTGGGAGGAGGGGGGAAGGGGGGAGAGGGAGAGAGGGAGGGAGAGAGAGCGGGGAGAGAGGGAGAGTGGGAAAGATGAAACACTGTTAGAATAGCCCACGATGCAATTGATGAGTGCAAGGCGAGGAGTGTGGGACTCACGAAAAGCCCTAGGCAACGGGGATGCCTGCAGAAGGCGAGGAGTACCAGAACGTGCCCACTCCTCCGCAGTTAGGCGCAGGGTAAGCCCAAATGTTCCTGCAAGTTCTGGCCCCTCCAGGAGCCATTTCCACACGCCAATGCAACCTAATGTTGTTGAAAACTTCGGAAGGGAGGCTGGTGCAAGAGTCAGGATTCGGGCGCATGATGTAGGGTTGGGAGGCATAGTTGGTCTGGTTGTAGAAAGCGTAAGTAGTGTAAGTCGTGGTGTTGCTGCTGGTGCCTGAAACACGAATCAAGAGGGCGAGAATAAGAGAGGGGAAGGGGCGAAAGTCAGAATGAAAGGTGGGTGGCGAATCAGATGTATGGGACAAAACAATGGAAAGAAGATAGCCAGGGAGCAAAAAGACGATCCAGGGAGCAAAACGAAGAGCCAGGGAGCAAAAGAAAAGAGTTAAGGAGCAAAAAGACGAGCCAGGGAGCAAAAGGACGAGACAGGGAGTCACAAAAAACGAGGAAGAGAGCAAAAAGAGGCAGGGAGTCGAAAAGACGAGGCAGGGAGTCAAAACGACGAGGCAGGGAGTCAAAAAGACGAGGCAGGGAGTCAAAAAGACGAGGCAGGGAGTCAAAAAGACGAGGCAGGGAGTCAAAAAGACGAGGCAGGGAGTCAAAAAGACGAGGCAGGGAGTCAAAAAGACGAGGCAGGGAGTCAAAAAGACGAGGCAGGGAGTCAAAAAGACGAGGCAGGGAGTCAAAAAGACGAGGCAGGGAGTCAAAAAGACGAGGCAGGGAGTCAAAAAGACGAGGCAGGGAGTCAAAGAACAAGCCAAGCCCGACAAGAGCAGCGAGGTGATTATTGACTCGCGTTGACTCGACTGCCTCAATGCTGTCGAAGCCAGGGAGCCAAAAGACGAGACACGGAATGTACGTGTGATACAAGCATTACAGGTGTGCCTAAGACAAGCATTCTTGAAGGGATTAGTGGTCAAACCTGGGACGCAGCCACGACTGGTCAAGCTGAATCCATAAGGGCAGACGCAGTACGGAGCATTGGAGTACTGAACAAAGTTGTTGCACATGCAGTCTGGACACATGCCTTTACCTGGAGATAGAACAGAAGGGAATTCCGGATATACCACATTACAGGACATTCCAAAGGATGTTAAAGAATTCGTGGATGGTGAGCTGTTGAGAAGTGCAATCATGGGGGTGAAGGAGATCACTGGAGAGCCATAGAGGGCAGCAGCAGCAGCAAATAAGGTGTCTCTTAGCTTCGATAAATATCTTAGTGTGAATGAACGCACCCATGCAAAAGCCTGCTGGGCGCATCTGGTATCCAGCGTTGCAGGAGCAATTTGCCGCGCCAGTGGCATTCTTACTACAAAACGAATTTGCCGGACAAGTCATGAAGTAGCATGTGTCTGAGAGGAGGGTGGTATGTAAAAGGGAATGCATGAGAAAGGGCAAGATAGAGCTGGGGAGAGCGCGAAAGCGCGAGAGGGAGAGAGGGAGAGAGAGGGAAAGGAAGGGAGGGAAAAAACCGAGATGATACGAAACCAAATGAACACAAAACGAGTCCGACAGGACCACCGGGATGTACCAACGCAAGTGCCGGATATCATCACAAAACCCGTCTTGCAAACACAAGATGCAACGCCTTGAGTGTCCTTGTTGCAAGTAGCATAAGGACCACAGTTCTTGACCACACATGTATCTGCATTAAGGGGTTTTGGGAATTTCAGAGGGTCAACAACACCACTGAGGGAGACTGAAGCAAAAATCATAATCAGTCAAAGGAATCGAGGATCAGAAGAGGGCTGGAGAAGAGAGAACAATGCCAACGAGACTGATGTGACATACCAACGCAAGTGCCGGATACCATCACAAAGCCCGTCTTGCAAACACAAGATGCAATGCCTTGAATGCCCTTGTTGCAAGTAGCATTAGAACCACAGTTCTTGACTATACATGTATCTGCATCAAATGTCGTAGAAATTTCACAAAATCAACGACATCAGTAAGGGAGACGGACGCACAAACAATAATCAGTCAAAGTAATCGAGGATCAAAACAGAGTTGAGGAAGACAGAACAATGACACATACCAAAGAGTTGAACAAGGAGGAAGAGAGAGGGAAAGCGAGAGAAGGAGAGAGTGGTGGAAGGCGAAGGAGGGGGCGAGAAGAAAAGCGAGAGAAGTAGAGAGAGGGAAAGCGAGAGGGGGCGAGAGAGGGAAGAAAGAGAGACAGAGAGCGAGGGAAGAAGAGCGAGAGCGAGAATAGAGGACTAGCAAGAGCGAAAGAAAAACTGATACACAAAGGGGATGCGTACCAATGCAAGTACCGTTCACCATCCGGAAGCCCGTATTGCAAACACAGGAAGCAACGCCTTTAACGTCCTTCACACAACCAGCATTGGCATCGCAGTTTTTGATGACGCAGGTATCTGATCGGAGGGACGGAGAGAATGATTAGAAAAGTATGGCACAAAGGAAAAGCAAATAAGGATGGGATGAGAGGGGGCGGGCAGGATGCAGAGAGGGATGGATGGAATGGAGGGAGGAAAGAAAGGAGCAATGCAGTAACAGGTAGAGCGCATACAACGGGCTGAGCAGACAGCAGGTTGCACGCACAGCAGATTGAGCACACTAGTGTTTAACACGCAGCGCTCCTTCTCAGCACGTACCAATGCACGTCCTGTTATCCTTCTGCAGCACGAAGCCTGTGTCGCACACACAGGACGCCGCTCCAGTAGTGTCATTCTTGACGCACCGGCCGTTCACAACACAGTTCTGAATCTCACAGGTGTCTGGGTGGTGGTGAGGCGTAGGGAAGAGAGGCGGAGGAGGGTTGGAGAGGAGAAAAGGGGAGTCAATGAGGGGTAGGCTGAGTGAGAACGGAAACGCAGACATTCAAAGACTCAGGAGGAAATGCGCGTACGTACACCCACACACACCCACCACACACACATACACACCAACATACCAACACACACACACACACATACATATACACAGACATACATACACACATACACACATATACACACACACACACATACACACACACACACATACACACACACACACACACACATACATACACATATTCTGGTAGCAGCAAACGCACCAGTGCAAACGCCCTCATGGTGAATCCTCAGTTGCACACACACGTGGCGAGGCCTGTTGGTGTAAGGGCCTAATAAACTCAAGCTATTAAGACTTTATCAAACTTAAAACCTCTCCTCGGGGTCACCTCCAAGGGTCCTTGGGTGCCTGGTACAAGACCAGCCCCTATCCTCGGGTCCGAGTTTGTAGAGAGAGGGATCAAGAGGGACTTAGTCAAAACAGCAAGAGTACCTTGAACGTCGCGCAGCGTATCGTGCAGACCGTCGATCGGATTAAGCTGAGAATTTCCTATATCGAAGCTCACTCTAAGAGCTTTAAAATAAGCCAAGTTGCTTCGCGAAAAGTTTTGCCATTACGAAGTTATGGCTCGGAGAGCGTTAGCCTAGCGTTGGAGTGCTAGCGTACTAGCGTTGACTCGGGTAGCATTCCGCCGTCGCACCGCGTAGAAACGAAATTCCAGGAAGGGAGGAATTCGCTTGAATCAATTTCACTATATTCAGGTACAAACAGAGAAGGAATAAATAGCTCTAGCTAACAAGGACCTTGGGAATCAACCTGGGAACAACCAGGGATGATCCCAAATAATTCCAAGCAACAGAACCAACCTGGCTGGACAAAATAGCAGGTGGTAGGTTGGTGAACAACCTCTGGTTCTGTTTTTCCAACCTGGGAAAACAACAACCAGGTTCAGGTCCTAAAAACAGAACCTGTTTTGTCTTTGCCCAACCAGCCAAATGCTGGTTCCGCTGGTTTCCCCTGGCCCTGTAGCATGCAGATACAGACAAACAACATCCAACCTTCACCTAAATTGTACCCCTATAGTGCCTGCCCTGCTACACTATAGTCAACCAAACAAAACAGTACAATTTCGAGTTGGATAGAACTGAATCTGCGCAATCAAGTAAGTTGAACCGCAAAGCTTCCACCTTGGGTTCCTTTGCGAGCTCGTCCTTTCTGCTTGTACTGTTCATAGCGCGTACAATGTTATGCCGAAGCGCATATTGTGCGAGTACCTGCAAATGCTTCAAGCGAAAATTGCGAAAGCAAACAAACACACGAACATTCCATTCTCACGCAAATGCATTCGCACACGCATACTCGTACAAACAGATGGCACGATGTCGTGCAATGTGAATTTGCACCCAACACACTCCCCCTCAGCCTGCCGGCTGCATCCCCATCATTCCATACTAGTTCATGCTCATTCCACTCATGCGCACACAACGCCAATGAGGCTCATCCGCAAGCCTCTTAGTGAGGAAGTCTGCTGGCTGCTGGTGAGTCTTGATGTAGATCGGATTCACCGTCCCCCTCTTCACCTCCTTACTCAGCCAGTGCCACTTGATACGCATGTGCTTATTGAGCCCATGAAGCACAGCGTTCCTGGCCATCCCAAGAGCTCCCTTGCTATCACAAAACAGCGGCGTAGCAAACTTTTGCTCCTGGCCAATCTCCTCTAACAGCCTCCTCAGCCAAATCACCTCCTTCACCCCATGGAACATCGTCATGTATTCTGATTCCACAGAAGAGAGTGCTGTCTCCGTCTGCTTCTTTGACCTCCAACTAACAGGTCCTCCTCCAACTACACAGATGTATCCTCCCACAGATGAGGAATCCTCCTTCTCAGAGGCCCACGTAGCATCAGTAAAGCAAGTGAGAAAGAGCTTGCCTTCTCCAAGCCTCTCCCCCTTCTCTTTCAGCACCTCAACCCCTTTCTGCTTCACCTGTGCAGATGCAGAGTATTGAACTCCAATGCTTGGGTGAGAGTTCAGATACTTCACCACACGCTCAGCTGCATCCACCTGCTCCTCTGATGGATTCTGCACCACCCTAGCCAGCTGCCCAACCGAGAAAGAGATGTCGGGCCTCGTGTGAACTGCTGTATACAAGAGGCTGCCCACCAAGGACTGAAATTGCTGCTGCTCCTCGGCTTCAACCCCTTCATCCTCTGCAGCTTTCACAAGCCTGAATTCTGCTGGCAGGGGAGTTGCAACCTTGCGCTCATTCTCAATTCCGTACTTCTCCCCAAGCTCCTTGATGAACTTCTCCTGGTGCAGATTCAACCACCGGTGATCCAGATCCCTCTCCACGTGCATCCCGAGGTAGTACTTTACCTCCCCAAGGTTCTTGCACTTGAAGTTCTCCATCAGCTGCTGCTGCACCTTCTGGATCTCCTTCATGCTGCTGCTAAAGAGAAGAATGTCGTCCACATAGACCAGAAACAGCACCAGCTTCTCCCCCTCCCCCTTGAGAAAGAGGCTCTCATCACAGCTGCTGGTCCTGAATCCCATCTCCTCTAAAACAGCTGCCAACTTCTGGTACCAGCAGCGTGGCACCTGCTTCAAGCCGTAGATGGACTTTTTAAGCTTGCACACCCTGCCCGTACCATCCTCATACCCAGGTGGCTGCGTCATGTACACATCCTCCTCTAAAATCCCATTGAGGAATGCCGTTGATATATCTATCTGAATGATGAATTTCCCACTAACGGTTGCATCTGCCAACAAGACACGGAGGGTAGGGGGTTTGGCAGTGGGAGCAAAGATCTCATTGAAGTCCCGCTTCCCCTGCATAAACCCCTTAGCCACCAACCTACTCTTGTAGATGGTGACCTGCCCCTTGTCGTCAGTCTTGATCCTTAGCACCCACTTGCATTGTACTGCTTTCTTTCCTCAGGCAGCACCACTAGTTCCCAAGTCCCATTCTCCAGCAGGCTCTGGTACTCAGCATCCCTAGAAGCTAGCCATTTGTCCCTATCTGGTCCAGCTAATGCCTCCTCTGGTGCAGGGGCAAGAAAACAGTACGCAGGCTCATCCTCCTCATCCGGGTCATAGCCATGCGGTAGAATCAGCAATGCCTCCTCCGTCCCAAGCTGCTGCTCAGCTATATCAGCTCCTGCAGTCAGCTTCTTAGTAGCCATACGGGTACGTCCTGGCCTGGAGACGGGTGTCTCCCATCCCTTCATAACGACACCCTTCGGCTTCTTAGTTTTCCCCTGCTGCTGCTCTCCTCCCTCGGATCCAGCAGCTCTGTTCGTGTAAGGGCCTAATAAACTCAAGCTATTAAGACTTTATCACACTTAAAACCTCTCCTCGGGGTCACCTCCAAGGGTCCTTGGGTGCCTGGTACAAGACCAGCCCCTATCCTCGGGTCCGAGTTTGTAGAGAGAGGGATCAAGAGGGACTTAGTCAAAACAGCAAGAGTACCTTGAACGTCGCGCAGCGTATCGTGCAGACCGTCGATCGGATTAAGCTGAGAATTTCCTATATCGAAGCTCACTCTAAGAGCTTTAAAATAAGCCAAGTTGCCTCGCGAAAAGTTCTGCCATTACGAAGTTATGGCTCGGACAGCGTTAGCCTAGCGTTGGAGTGCTAGCGTACTAGCGTTGACTCGGGTAGCATTCCGCCGTCGCACCGCGTAGACAAGAAATTCCAGCAAGGAAGGAATTCGCTTGAATCAATTTCACTATATTCAGGTACAAACAGAGAAGGAATAAATAGCTCTAGCTAGCAAGGACCTTGGGAATCAACCTGGGAACAACCAGGGATGATCCCAAATAATTCCAAGCAACAGAACCAACCTGGCTGGACAAAATAGCAGGTGATAGGTTGGTGAACAACCTCTGGTTCTGTTTTTCCAACCTGGGAAAACAACAACCAGGTTCAGGTCCTAAAAACAGAACCTGTTTTGTCTTTGCCCAACCAGCCAAATGCTGGTTCCGCTGGTTTCCCCTGGCCCTGTAGCATGCAGATACAGACAAACAACATCCAACCTTCACCTAAATTGTACCCCTATAGTGCCTGCCCTGCTACACTATAGTCAACCAAACAAAACAGTACAATTTCGAGTTGGATAGAACTGAATCTGCGCAATCAAGTAAGTTGAACCGCAAAGCTTCCATCTTGGGTTCCTTTGCGAGCTCGTCCTTTCTGCTTGTACTGTTCATAGCGCGTACAATGTTATGCCGAAGCGCACATTTTGCGAGTACCTGCAAATGCTTCAAGCGAAAATTGCGAAAGCAAACAAACACACAAACATACCATTCACACGCAAATGCATTCGCACACGCATACTCGTACAAACAGACGGCAGGATGTCGTGCAATGTGAATTTGCACCCAACACACTCCCCCTCAGCCTGCCGGCTGCATCCCCATCATTCCATACTAGTTCATGCTCATTCCACTCATGCGCACACAACGCCAATGAGACTCATCCGCAAGCCTCTTGGTGAGGAAGTCTGCTGGCTGCTGGTGAGTCTTGATGTAGATTGGATTCACCGTCCCCCTCTTCACCTCCTTACGCAGCCAGTGCCACTTGATACGCATGTGCTTATTCAGCCCATGAAGCACAGCGTTCCTGGCCATCCCAAGAGCTCCCTTGCTATCACAAAAGAGCGGCGTAGCAACCTTTTGCTCCTGGCCAATCTCCTCCAACAGCCTCCTCAGCCAAATCACCTCCTTCACCCCATGGAACATCGCCATGTACTCTGATTCCACGGAAGAGAGTGCTGTCTCCGTCTGCTTCTTTGACCTCCAACTAACCGGTCCTCCCCCAACTACGCAGATGTATCCTCCCACAGATGAGGAATCCTCCTTCTCAGAGGCCCACGTAGCGTCAGTAAAGCAAGTGAGAAAAAGCTTGCCTTCTCCAAGCCTCTCCCCCTTCTCTTTCAGCACCTCAACCCCTTTCTGCTTCACCTGTGCAGATGCGGAGTATTGAACTCCAATGCTTGGGTGAGAGTTCAGATACTTCACCACACGCTCAGCTGCATCCACCTGCTCCTCTGATGGATTCTGCACTACCCTAGCCAGCTGCCCAACCGAGAAAGAGATGTCGGGTCTCGTGTGAACTGCTGCATACAAGAGGCTGCCCACCAAGGACTGAAATTGGTGCTGCTCCTCGGCTTCAACCCCTTCATCCTCTGCAGCTTTCACAAGCCTGAATTCTGCTGGCAGGGGAGTTGCAACCTTGCGCTCATTCTCAATTCCGTACTTCTCCCCAAGCTCCTTGATGAACTTCTCCTGGTGCAGCTTCAACCACCTGTGATCCAGATCCCTCTCCACGTGCATCCCGAGGTAGTACTTTACCTCCCCAAGGTTCTTGCACTTGAAGTTCTCCATCAGCTGCTGCTGCACCTTCTGGATCTCCTTCATGCTGCTGCTAAAGAGAAGAATGTCGTCCACATAGACCAGAAACAGCACCAGCTTCTCCCCCTCCCCCTTGAGAAAGAGGCTCTCATCACAGCTGCTGGTCATGAATCCCATCTCCTCTAAAACAGCTGCCAACTTCTGGTACCAGCAGCGTGGCGCCTGCTTCAAGCCATAGATGGACTTTTTCAGCTTGCACACCCTGCCCGTACCATCCTCATACCCAGGTGGCTGCGTCATGAACACATCCTCCTCTAAAATCCCATTGAGAAATGCCGTTGATATGTCCATCTGGATAATGAACTTCCCACTAACGGCTGCATCTGCCAACAAGACACGAAGGGTAGGGGGTTTGGCAGTGGGAGCAAAGATCTCATTGAAGTCCCGCTTCTCCTTCTGCATAAACCCCTTAGCCACCAACCTACTCTTGTAGATGGTGACCTGCCCCTTGTCGTCAGTCTTGATCCTTAGCACCCACTTGCATTGTACGGCTTTCTTTCCCTCAGGCAGCACCACTAGTTCCCAAGTCCCATTCTCCAGCAGGCTCTGGTATTCAGCATCCCTGGAAGCTAGCCATTTGTCCCTATCTGGTCCAGCTAATGCCTCCTCCATGCTAGCTGGTTCCTCTGGTGCAGGGGCAAGAAAACAGTACGCAGGTTGATCCTCCTCATCCGGGTCATAGCCATGCGGTAGAATCAGCAATGCCTCCTCGGTCCCAAGCTGCTGCTCCGCTACATCAGCTCCTGCAGTCAGCTTTTTAGTAGCCATACGGGTACGTCCTGGCCTGGAGACGGGTGTCTCCCATCCCTTCATAATAACACCCTTCGGCTTCTTAGTTTTCCCCTGCTGCTGCTCTCCTCCCTCGGATCCAGCAGCTCCACTAGTGCTACCGCTAATCTCCACACCATCACCTCCACCAGCAGGTGCCTCCTGCACCTTCTCTTTATCACCACCCTCTGCAGCTGCCTCCTCTCCCTCCTCCCACACACTAGGAGTCAGGTCCAGCTGCATGGTGATCTGCTCCATCTGCTGGGACACCCTGGCCTCCGGCTGTTTCTCCCAGCTCCCATACATCATGCCCTCAACAAACTTCACATCCCTGCTGTCAAATAACACACCCTTGGAGGGTTCCCACAGCAGCCATCCCTTGCTCTCAGCAGCCAGCCCCAAATGCACACACCAGATTGCACTCGCCCCCAACTTACTGCGGTAGGTCTTGGGGACGTGGGCGACTGCCATGCAACCGAACACCCTCAGCATGTCCACCGGCGGCTTCCTCCCAAGCCACCTCTCCAACGGCACCCACGAGTCATCCCCAACCTTTGTGAGTACCCTGTTTCTAGCGACGGTAGCGTGCCGAACAGCATGGGGCCACATGGAGTTGCCCAGCCCAGATTCTATGAGCAGCGCCCTAGCTGTCTCCAGAATTGTCCGGTTCGCCCGTTCTGCTACACCGTTGGACTGTGGGGTGTAAGCCGTGGTCAGCTCCCTCTGGATGCCCTGCTTCTTGAGCCAGGCCGTCATGTCAGTTCCAAGGAACTCACCACCCCGATCTGTCCTAATCCGCTTCACCACACACTCCGCTTGCTTCTCCACGAACGGCAGCCAATCGTCCCGAATCGTGGAGGCGGCGTGATCTTTCTGCTTCAGCGGATACGCCCACATTAGCCTGCTCCAGTCATCCACTATGGTTAGGAAGTACCGCTCCCCCTTGTGCCCTTGCACCGGCAGCGGCCCCACCAAGTCCATGTGGACCAGCTCCAACGGCTTTTTGCTCCTGCCAGCCACACTATGGAAGGGGAAACGGGTGAACTTTGAAAGGAGGCAAATTTCACAGTTATCATCGGGTGGTTGTCCGTTCAGCTTTAAGCCCTTAACGGCTCCATCCTTCTCCAGCTGCTTCAGCAAAGGCATTGCCACATGCCCCAAACGTCGGTGTGCCGTTGCCCAATCCGTCTCCCCAGATCTGGCCGACACTTTCACACCAACCCCTCCAACGGCGTTGCACTCCCCCTGGGATGCAGACCCCTCTCCAGCCTGCCCCCCACCGTGCCACGCCAGCGCCGGCAGCTGCCACATAGATCTGTACACGTCCTTGCTCTCGTGCAGATCCCAAAGCACCCGATTGCCCAGCTTCCCCTTATAAGTGCGAGCCCCATCCGTGTTGGTGTTCACCCCAGCCTTGCCAAGCTTACGGAGGGAGATGAGGTTGGCCTTCAGGTCGGGGACGAGGAGAACGTCGTGCAGCACCACCGGCTTGCCATCCGCTCCCTTAAATGCAGCTCGTCCCGCACCAGCCACCTTCAACATGTGTCCAGAGGCAGAGCACACCTCATTAATCGGTGCAGCGCGTACGTCGTCCAGCAGGTCCTTGCGCGGCGTCATTGTCCAAGCAGCGCCTGTGTCCAACACCCAATAGTCCAGGGGGTGCAGCTCTGCTCCAGCCTTAGCAGAGGCGTCTCCTTGCTCCCCCTTGTCTCCCATATGGAAGAATTGGCCCGCGGTGCGCTCCTTCTTCTTCTCCGCACCGCCGTTGCCCTTTGGGTTGTTGTCGGACGAATCAGCGATCATGTTGGCACCGTTTTTCTGGTTCCTCCGCGCGCCGCCATCCTGGTGACGATTCTGGGGGGTCCATCCATCGGGTTTCTTATAGCACAAAAACCAGGGGTGCCCTTCCTTCTCACAATACCAGCAACTCCCTTTCATTTTGCCACCAGCACCCGACTTGCCCCCACGTCCAGATTTCGCACCGCGACCCCAACCGGTACCTCCTTGTTGGTCGTTGGAGTCGTCGTCTTTCTTTGCACCGCGTCCAGCACCACCGAAGCCACGTCCTTTGCCACGTCGGCTCCCTTGCATCCCGTAGCCGCTGCTGCCGTCGTCTCCACCCCTCAGTTGGCGGCGACGGAAGTCCTCCTCCAGAATCTTCGTCCGCACCCACTCGAGCGTCCACAAGCTCTGGTTCTGCGGCAGGCTCAATCCGCTCGTAAATTGAAGCCACGATTCCGGCAGCAGCGAGAGCATCTTCAAGCACTTTGTTTGCTCTGGGTAGGTGATTCCTGCGGTCGCCAACTTCGCGTAGAGGTCGCGCAATTTGTCCAGGACAGGTTGCACCGGCTCTCCCTCGCTCAGGCGCAACGCGGACAGCTCCCTCTCCAGCATCAATGTTGCAACAACGGAGGTCGGGGCGTGCAGCTCCTTCAACACCGTCCACGCCTTCGGACCGCACTCAACCTCCGGCAGCAGGTGCATGACGTGGTGACGCTGGTTCAGCTCCAAACTCTGCGACATCAAGTAGTAGCCAGCCGAGGCGCGCTCGTCCCAATCTTCCTGAAGGGCGGGGTCACTCGGTCTAGGCTCCTCCCCAATCATTAGTTTCAGCAATCCGATTTGACGGAAATAAAGTTGCATTTTCCAGGCCCAATCATCATAGCCCTCACCATTGAACTTCTCGACGGTGAAGTTTTTCAGCACCTCCTTGATCAGCGAGCCCTGGTTTGTTCGCGCTCCCCTTGGCGCAGAAACACCAGAATCATGGCTGCCGCTACGATCTTGGGCTGAAGATTCACCAGCTACCGCCGAGGTGTTGCCCGCCATAGCTACCTATATCGAGGATCACTATAACGCAGCTCTGATACCAGCTTGTTCGTGTAAGGGCCTAATAAACTCAAGCTATTAAGACTTTATCAAACTTAAAACCTCTCCTCGGGGTCACCTCCAAGGGTCCTTGGGTGCCTGGTACAAGACCAGCCCCTATCCTCGGGTCCGAGTTTGTAGAGAGAGGGATCAAGAGGGACTTAGTCAAAACAGCAAGAGTACCTTGAACGTCGCGCAGCGTATCGTGCAGACCGTCGATCGGATTAAGCTGAGAATTTCCTATATCGAAGCTCACTCTAAGAGCTTTAAAATAAGCCAAGTTGCCTCGCGAAAAGTTCTGCCATTACGAAGTTATGGCTCGGACAGCGTTAGCCTAGCGTTGGAGTGCTAGCGTACTAGCGTTGACTCGGGTAGCATTCCGCCGTCGCACCGCGTAGACAAGAAATTCCAGCAAGGAAGGAATTCGCTTGAATCAATTTCACTATATTCAGGTACAAACAGAGAAGGAATAAATAGCTCTAGCTAGCAAGGACCTTGGGAATCAACCTGGGAACAACCAGGGATGATCCCAAATAATTCCAAGCAACAGAACCAACCTGGCTGGACAAAATAGCAGGTGATAGGTTGGTGAACAACCTCTGGTTCTGTTTTTCCAACCTGGGAAAACAACAACCAGGTTCAGGTCCTAAAAACAGAACCTGTTTTGTCTTTGCCCAACCAGCCAAATGCTGGTTCCGCTGGTTTCCCCTGGCCCTGTAGCATGCAGATACAGACAAACAACATCCAACCTTCACCTAAATTGTACCCCTATAGTGCCTGCCCTGCTACACTATAGTCAACCAAACAAAACAGTACAATTTCGAGTTGGATAGAACTGAATCTGCGCAATCAAGTAAGTTGAACCGCAAAGCTTCCATCTTGGGTTCCTTTGCGAGCTCGTCCTTTCTGCTTGTACTGTTCATAGCGCGTACAATGTTATGCCGAAGCGCACATTTTGCGAGTACCTGCAAATGCTTCAAGCGAAAATTGCGAAAGCAAACAAACACACAAACATACCATTCACACGCAAATGCATTCGCACACGCATACTCGTACAAACAGACGGCAGGATGTCGTGCAATGTGAATTTGCACCCAACAAGCTCCACTAGTGCTACCGCTAGTCTCCACACCATCATTTTCTCCACCAGCAGGTGCCTCCTGCACCTTCTCTTTATCACCACCCTCTGCAGCTGCCTCCTCTCCCTCCTCCCACACACTAGGAGTCAGGTCCAGCTGCATGGTGATCTGCTCCATTTGCTGGGACACCCTGGCCTCCGGCTGTTTCTCCCAGCTCCCATACATCATGCCCTCAACAAACTTCACATCCCTGCTGTCAAACAACACACCCTTGGAAGGCTCCCACAGCAGCCATCCCTTGCTCTCAGCAGCCAGCCCCAAATGCACACACCAGATTGCACTCGCCCCCAACTTACTGCGGTAGGTCTTGGGGACGTGGGCGACTGCCATGCAAGCGAACACCCTCAGCATGTCCACCGGCGTATTCCTCCCAAGCCACCTCTCCAACGGCACCCACGAGTTATCCCCAACCTTTGTGAGTACCCTGTTCCTAGTGACAGTAGCGTGCCGAACAGCATGGGGCCACATCAAGTTGCCCAGCCCAGATTCTATGAGCAGCGCCCTAGCTGTCTCCAGAATTGTCCGGTTCGCCCGTTCTGCTACACCGTTGGACTGTGGGGTGTAAGCCGTGGTCAGCTCCCTCTGGATGCCCTGCTTCTTGAGCCAGGCCGTCATCTCAGCTCCAAGGAACTCACCACCCCGATCTGTCCTAATCCGCTTCACCACACACTCCACTTGCTTCTCCACTAACGGCAGCCAATCGTCCCGAATCGTGGAGGCGACGTGATCTTTCTGCTTCAGCGGATACGCCCACATTAGCCTGCTCCAGTCATCCACTATGGTTAGGAAGTACCGCTCCCCCTTGTGCCCTTGCACCGGCAGCGGCCCCACCAAGTCCATGTGGACCAGCTCCAACGGCTTTTTGCTCCTGCCAGCCACACTATGGAAGGGGAAACGGGTGAACTTTGAAAGGAGGCAAATTTCACAGTTATCATCGGGTGGTTGTCCGTTCAGCTTTAAGCCCTTAACGGCTCCATCCTTCTCCAGCTGCTTCAGCAAAGGCATTGCCACATGCCCCAAACGTCGGTGTGCAGTTGCCCAATCTGTCTCCCCAGATCTGGCCGACACTTTCACACCAACCCCTCCAACGGCGTTGCATTCCCCCTGGGATGCAGACCCCTCTCCAGCCTGCCCCCCACCGTGCCACGCCAGCGCCGGCAGCTGCCACATAGATCTGTACACGTCCTTGCTCTCGTGCAGATCCCAAAGCACCCGATTGCCCAGCTTCCCCTTATATGTGCGTGTTCCATCCGTGCTAGTGCTCACCCCAGATTTGCCAAGCTTACGGAGGGAGATGAGGTTGGCCTTAAGTTCAGGAACAAGAAGAACGTCGTGCAGCACCACCGGCTTGCCATCCGCTCCCTTAAACGCAGCTCGTCCCGCACCAGCCACCTTCAGCGCGTGTCCAGAGGCGGAGCACACCTCGTTGATCGGAGCAGCTCGTACGTGGTCCAGCAGGTCCTTGCGCGGCGTCATTGTCCAAGCAGCGCCTGTGTCCAACACCCAATAATCCAGGGGGTGCAGCTCTACTCCAGCCTTAGCAGATGCGTTTCCTTGCTCCCCCTTGTCTCCCATATGGAAGAATTGGCCCGCGAAGCGCTCCTTCTTCTTTTCCGCACCGCCGTTGCCCTTCAAGTTGTTGTCGGACGAATCAGCGACCCCAACCGGTACCTCCTTGTTGGTCGTTGGAGTCGCCGTCTTTCTTTGCACCGCGTCCAGCACCACCGAAGCCACGTCCTTTGCCACGTCGGCTCCCTTGCATCCCGTAGCCGCTGCTGCCGTCGTCTCCACCCCTCAGTTGGCGGCGACGGAAGTCCTCCTCCAGAATCTTCGTCCGCACCCACTCGAGCGTCCACAAGCTCTGGTTCTGCGGCAGGCTCAATCCGCTCGTGAATTGAAGCCACGATTCCGGCAGCAGCGAGAGCATCTTCAGGCACTTGGTCTGCTCCGGGTAGGTGATTCCCGCGGTCGCCAACTTCGCGTAGAGATCACGCATCTTGTCCAGGATAGGTTGCACAGGCTCTCCCTCGCTTAGGCGCAACGCGGACAGCTCCCTCTCTATCATGAGCGTCGCAGCAACGGAGGTAGGGGCGTGCAGCTCCTTCAACACCGTCAACGCCTTCGGACCGCACTCAACCTCCGGCAGCAGGTGCATGACGTGGTGACGCTGGTTCAGCTCCAAACTCTGCGACATCAAGTAGTAGCCAGCCGAGGCGCGCTCGTCCAAATCTTCCTGAAGGGCGGGGTCACTCGGTCTAGGCTCCTCCCCAATCATTAGTTTCAGCAATCCGATCTGACGGAAATAAAGTTGCATTTTCCAGGCCCAATCATCATAGCCCTCACCATTGAACTTCTCGACGGTGAAATTCTTCAGCACCTCCTTGATCAGCGAGCCCTGGCTTGTTCGCGCTCCCCTTGGCGCAAAAACACCAGAATCATGGCTGCCGCTACGATCTTGGGCTGAAGATTCACCAGCTACCGCCGAGGTGTTCCCCGCCATAGCTATCTATATCGAGGATCACTATAACGCAGCTCTGATACCAGCTTGTTGGTGTAAGGGCCTAATAAACTCAAGCTATTAAGACTTTATCAAACTTAAAACCTCTCCTCGGGGTCACCTCCAAGGGTCCTTGGGTGCCTGGTACAAGACCAGCCCCTATCCTCGGGTCCGAGTTTGTAGAGAGAGGGATCAAGAGGGACTTAGTCAAAACAGCAAGAGTACCTTGAACGTCGCGCAGCGTATCGTGCAGACCGTTGATCGGATTAAGCTGAGAATTTCTTATATCGAAGCTGACTCTAAGAGCTTTAAAATAAGCCAAGTTGCCTCGCGAAAAGTTCTGCCATTACGAAGTTATGGCTCGGACAGCGTTAGCCTAGCGTTGGAGTGCTAGCGTACTAGCGTTGACTCGGGTAGCATTCCGCCGTCGCACCGCGTAGAAAAGAAATTCCAGGAAGGGAGGAATTCGCTTGAATCAATTTAACTATATTCAGGTACAAACAGAGAAGGAATATATAGTCATAGCAAGCAAGGACCTTGGGAATCAACCTGGGAAGAACCAGGGATGATCCCAAAATAATTCCAAGCAACAGAACCAACCTGGCTGGACAAAATAGCAGGTGGTAGGTTGGTGAACAACCTCTGGTTCTGTTTTTCCAACCTGGGAAAACAACAACCAGGTTCAGGTCCTAAAAACAGAACCTGTTTTGTCTTTGCCCAACCAGCCAAATGCTGGTTCCGCTGGTTTCCACTGGCCCTGTAGCATGCAGATACAGACAAACAACATCCAACCTTCACCTAAATTGTACCCCTATAGTGCCTGCCCTGCTACATTATAGTCAACCAAACAAAACAGTAGAATTTCGAGTTGGATAGAACTGAATCTACACAATCAAGTAAGTTGAACCGCAAAGCTTCCATCTTGGGTTCCTTTGCAAGCTCGTCCTTTCTGCTTGTACTGTTCATAGCGCGTACAATGTTATGCCGAAGCGCACATTGTGCGAGTACCTGCAAATGCTTCAAGCGAAACTTGCGAAAGCAAACAAACACACGAACATACCATTCACACGCAAATGCATTCGCACACGCATACTCGTACAAACAGACGGCAGGATGTCGTGCAATGTGAATTTGTACCCAACAAGGCCGTCCTCCTCCTTCATGCACTTGGAGTTGGGATCGCACACCATAATTGCGCACGATTCTGTGAAGCAGCATTCGCGGAAGGAGGGTAGATGCACGGCAATGCACACACGATGATGAGGATTGGTATGGAAGTATTTGAGCATTCGAATTCATCTGCCCTTCCCTGGGGTCGGCACTTACCGGCGCAGGAGGCGTTGGGCAGCAGCTGGAAGCCGTTGAGGCACACGCAGTTGGCCCAGCCTGTCTCGTCCTTAAGACACCTCGCGTTGGTGCCGCAGTTGCGCAGCACACAGGAGTCTGGAGCAGGCAGGCAATACGTGGAGGACAGAGGCGAGGCAGACACGTGTAAGGACGCACGGAGGCACGTGATGGGCACACGCATGATAAGGGAGGCTCAAGCAGGAGGTGATTTTGGGTTCAAGAGCTCCAGAAGTCAATAGCATGCGTGTGGACTTTGGATATCGTTAGCAAGGTTAGTTGAGAGATGAGCACCCACCAGCGCAGTTGCCTGCTGCGTCCCTGTCCTGCCCCCGACCGGCAGGGCCCAGTCGATGGCAGGCGGATGGCCTCTGCCATGGGCGCACAGGCTGGCGCGCAGGGGGAGGGGGAAGGGGGAGAGGGGGAAAGGGGGAAGAGAATATAAGGGGAAGGTAAAGAGGATATCACTTCAAAGGAGCAGAGTACGAAAGGTATGAGAGCACATCTGAAATCAAGAGAGCATACCTGAGAGAACGAGAGGAACCAGTGCAGCGAGCACGAGGCCACGGATACCCATGATGATGCTAACACTGTAGATGCCGCCGTAGCCGACGCTGGTGATGCTGATGAGCAGGCGCTAGTCTCTCTCAGGTGCAGGCTGGTGATGTCGGCCGAGGGGCAGAGCCTGATATGTCGGCCGAGGAGCACGAGCTGAGCTTTCCTGAAACTTCAGTAATAGACAACTTTCTTCTAGTAAGGTAGTAGTTCCTCGCAAAGTAGCTAGCTCTCGAGGAGTGGTGAATCGCGGCAAATGAAAGAAGGCACATCGGAAAGGAAAAATGGTGCGCCTTTCCGCGGAGGCGACAGCGCACGGCCAGCAAGTCATACTTCAGGCTGTGTGATTCGTTTGAAGACACTATGTAAAGCGACTCGCTAGTACTCGTCCAACGAGCCAGCGAAGCATAACTTGCTTAGTCACGTTGCCAGCACTACACGGCCGGGGAGGGTGGACCAGCGACACATCCCACATGAGGCATGAGCGATGCGGGTCTATCTAGAGTAGGATTATGGGTCAATGCAAGTCTTTCGCCTTCCACGTGCCGCCAAATGATCTCATTTGGCAAAAACCCGGCTAAAACCACTTGTGTGGCGAGGAACCTGGTCCTGTCTAGACTCTAGAGAGACAAAAAAAATATGCATCGAAGGCGATATGATAGGGACAAATGCAATTTTTTGGGATACACGCGCGGACTGCGGAAAGGCACCTGGTTTTACTAGCACAGTCGTGCGGTGGGGAGGGAAGGGGGGAGCGTTCGTGATCCCTACGTGGAATGCAGTCGGCACGCTCCCCCTTCCCATCACACACTGCTCGATCGCTCTAGTCGAGGGGCTTCTGATCCATCGCCAAAAAGGAAAGTTGCGATTTTTGGCCCCCGAAGGTTTTTCTGCGTTGGCCTTGCGAGAAAGTTGCAGAAAGCTGCTTGAAAACACCGCACAAAAATTTCAACATTTTGCACATCAGAAACGCACAGCGTCATCGAACACACAAAAGTGACTTGGCTGTAACTATTCCGCAAACATGTAGGAATTGTGAAGCGCACACCTACATCTCGAGCCGCACTCGCAGCTTCGAAATCCTTCGAACCAAAATTCACGATATAACTATGCCGCTTCGTTCATTTCGTCACAAAACAAATTCTGTTTGCACACTTAGTGTGCTTATAGGCACAACAGCCCAAAAAAAACCGCATACTCCCAATAAAATTGCACACACAAGAACAACCACAACTAGAACATCAACAATTCGTCCCCACTACGTTCGATACCACACACAATCAACTCCCACAACCAAATCTTACAACTGCCAGGCATATCACTGGTCGTCATCACTCTCCAGCACTTCATCACCCTGCAGCACTTCTTCGGCTGTCCCGTCCTCTGCTCGCCCCCCCGCGCGTGCCCTCTTGACAGGCGTCCTGCATAGGCGGGAAATCACCTCCTGGTTCGATGCTCCGACCTCTGCAGGCACAGCCGCCGGGGGGATGCCGAGCTCATCGGCACGCTCCACGTACGCGCGAGTGACGTTGCGTATCACGCGCCTCCTGCTGCGCTCGTCTCGCAGCAATGGGCCGTCATGGGCCGTCTGGCAGGCTCATCTCGCCCGACGAGTCATCGGACGCGCTGGCAGCAGGTGTGGCTCTGAACCTCTGCTCCACGCATAGTCCTGCGTCGCAGTTGATAAACTCCGCAGCCGTCATGTAGCACGCAGGCCTCACCTTGAACTTCTCGATAAGCAACTGCAAATTGACGCATACCGACATAATAGGCTCAAACATGCCGGTTGCACACGTGTCACCCAGGTACGCCATCAGGGGCGGCCAGCTTGCCAGCACGCATCCTGCGCGCCACCAGCTGCGCTGCATGGTTGCCGCGTGCGCACGAGTCCACGATTCTCCCAGCCACTCGAGCATTTCGTCATAGTCGACATCAGCGATGGAAGCCGAATAGTCGAACAGGTACCGCTTGGACCCTATCGCACGCCGCATCAGCATAACGCGGTAATATGCCTTCAGTGCGTCACCCACTCCCTGCAGGTGCGGCAGGCCCGTCTCCGGAACCGATCCACGTATGTTGACGATTCGGGTGTTGGTGAGGTACTGCACACTGAAGCCGTGCTCCGTGACAAGCGGCGCCACCTCGCCGGTGATGCGATGCGCCTTGTGAATGGTGAGGATGATAGTGTTGCGGTCACGGCTGAAGTGCACATCATTGACGGTCTCCACAAACTCCGTGAACACCTGTGTGCAGTGAAACAAACATAGCGATCACGTCTGTTGGTGTAAGGGCCTAATAAACTCAAGCTATTAAGACTTTATCACACTTAAAACCTCTCCTCGGGGTCACCTTCAAGGGTCCTTGGGTGCCTGGTACAAGACCAGCCCCTATCCTCGGGTCCGAGTTTGTAGAGAGAGGGATCAAGAGGGACTTAGTCAAAACAGCAAGAATACCTTGAACGTCGCGCAGCGTATCGTGCAGACCGTCGATCGGATTAAGCTGAGAATTTCCTATATCGAAGCTCACTCTAAGAGCTTTAAAATAAGCCAAGTTGCCTCGCGAAAAGTTCTGCCATTACGAAGTTATGGCTCGGACAGCGTTAGTCTAGCGTTGGAGTGCTAGCGTACTAGCGTTGACTCGGGTAGCATTCCGCCGTCGCACCGCGTAGAAAAGAAATTCCAGCAAGGAAGAAATTCGCTTGAATCAATTTCACTATATTCAGGTACAAACAGAGAAGGAATAAATAGCTCTAGCTAGCAAGGACCTTGGGAATCAACCTGGGAACAACCAGGGATGATCCCAAATAATTCCAAGCAATAGAACCAACCTGGCTGGACAAAATAGCAGGTGGTAGGTTGGTGAACAACCTCTGGTTCTGTTTTTCCAACCTGGGAAAACAACAACCAGGTTCAGGTCCTAAAAACAGAACCTGTTTTGTCTTTGCCCAACCAGCCAAATGCTGGTTCCGCTGGTTTCCCCTGGCCCTGTAGCATGCAGATACAGACAAACAACATCCAACCTTTACCTAAACTGTACCCCTATAGTGCCTGCCCTGCTACACTATAGTCAACCAAACAAAACAGTACAATTTCGAGTTGGATAGAACTGAATCTGCGCAATCAAGTAAGCCGAACCGCAAAGCTTCCATCTTGGGTTCCTTTGCGAGCTCGTCCTTTCTGCTTGTACTGTTCATAGCGCGTACAATGTTATGCCGAAGCGCATATTGTGCGAGTACCTGCAAATGCTTCAAGCGAAAATAGCGAAAGCAAACAAACACACGAACATACCATTCACACGCAAATGCATTCGCACACGCATACTCGTACAAACAGACGGCAAAATGTCGTGCAATGTGAATTTGCACCCAACACAGCCCCCCTCAGCCTGCCGGCTGCATCCCCATCATTCCATACTACTTCATGCTTATTCCACTCATGAGCACATAACGCCAATGAGGCTCATCCGCAAGCCTCTTGGTGGGGAAGTCTGCTGGCTGCTGGTGAGTCTTGATGTAGATCGGATTCACCGTCCCCCTCTTCACCTCCTTACGCAGCCAGTGCCACTTGATATGCATGTGCTTGTTGAGCCCATGAAGCACAGCGTTCCTGGCCATCCCAAGAGCTCCCTTGCTATCACAAAACAGCGGCGTAGCAACCTTTTGCTCCTGGTCAATCTCCTCCAACAGCCTCCTCAGCCAAATCACCTCCTTCACCCCATGAAACATCGCCATGTACTCTGACTCCACGGACGAGAGTGCTGTCTCCGTCTGCTTCCTTGACCTCCAACTAACCGGTCCTCCCCCAACTACGCAGATGTATCCTCCCACAGATGAGGAATCCTCCTTCTCAGAGGCCCACGTAGCATCGGTAAAGCAAGTGAGAAAAAGCTTGCCTTCTCCAAGCCTCTCCCCCTTCTCTTTCAGCACCTCAACCCCTTTCTGCTTCACCTGTGCAGATGCGGAGTATTGAACTCCAATGCTTGGGTGAGAGTTCAGATACTTCACCACACGCTCAGCTGCATCCACCTGCTCCTCTGATGGATTCTGCACCACCCTAGCCAGCTGCCCAACCGAGAAAGAGATGTCGGGCCTCGTGTGAACTGCTGCATACAAGAGGCTGCCCACCAAGGACTGAAATTGCTGCTGCTCCTCGGCTTCAACCCCTTCATCCTCTGCAGCTTTCACAAGCTTGAATTCTGCTGGCAGGGGAGTTGCAACCTTGCGCTCATTCTCAATTCCGTACTTCTCCCCAAGCTCCTTGATGAACTTCAACCACCTGTGATCCAGTTTCTGGTGCAGCTTCAACCACCTGTGATCCAGATCCCTCTCCGCGTGCATCCCGAGGTAGTACTTTACCTCCCCAAGGTTCTTGCACTTGAAGTTCTCCATCAGCTGCTGCTGCACCTTCTGGATCTCCTTCATGCTGCTGCTAAAGAGAAGAATGTCGTCCACATAGACCAGAAACAGCACCAGCTTCTCCCCCTCCCCCTTGAGAAAGAGGCTCTTATCACAGCTGCTGGTCCTGAATCCCATCTCCTCTAAAACAGCTGCCAACTTCTGGTACCAGCAGCGTGGCGCCTGCTTCAAGCCGTAGATGGACTTTTTCAGCTTGCACACCCTGCCCGTACCATCCTCATACCCAGGTGGCTGCGTCATGAACACCTCCTCCTCTAAAATCCCGTTGAGAAATGCAGTTGATATGTCCATCTGGATAATGAACTTCCCACTAACGGCTGCATCTGCCAACAAGACACAGAGGGTAGGGGGTTTGGCAGTGGGAGCAAAGATCTCATTGAAGTCCCGCTTCTCCTTCTGCATAAACCCCTTAGCCACCAACCTACTCTTGTAGATGGTGACCTGCCCCTTGTCGTCGGTCTTGATCCTTAGCACCCACTTGCATTGTACCGCTTTCTTTCCCTCAGGCAGCACCACCAGCTCCCATGTCCCATTCTCTAGCAGGCTCTGGTACTCAGCATCCCTGGAAACCAGCCACTTCTCCCTATCTGGTCCAGCTAATGCCTCCTCCATACTAGCTGGTTCCTCTGGTGTACGGGCAAGAAAACAGTAGGCAGGTTCATCCTCCTCATTCGGATCATAGCCATGCGGTAGAATCAGCAATGCCTCCTCGGTCCCAAGCTGCTGCTCCGCTACATCAGCTCCTGCAGTCAGCTTCTTAGTAGCCATACGGGTACGTCCTGGCCTGGAGACGGGTGTCTCCCATCCCTTCATAACGACACCCTTCGGCTTCTTAGTTTTCCCCTGCTGCTGCTCTCTCCCCTCAGATCCAGCAGCTCCACTAGTGCCAGTCTCCATTTCATTTTCTCCACCAGCAGGTGCCTCCTGTACCTTCTTTCCATCACCACCCTCTGCAACTGCCTCCTCTCCCTCCTTCCACACACTAGGAGTCAGGTCCAGCTGCATGGTGATCTGCTCCATCTGCTGGGACACCCTGGCCTCCGGCTGTTTCTCCCAGCTCCCATACATCATGCCTTCAACAAACTTCACATCCCTGCTGTCAAACAACACACCCTTGGAAGGCTCCCACAGCAGCCATCCCTTGCTCTCAGCAGCCAGCCCCAAATGCACACACCAGATTGCACTCGCCCCCAACTTACTGCGGTAGGTCTTGGGGACGTGGGCGACTGCCATGCAACCGAACACCCTCAGCATGTCCACCGGCGGCTTCCTCCCCAGCCACCTCTCCAACGGCACCCACGAGTCATCCCCAACCTTTGTGAGTACCCTGTTTCTAGCGACGGTAGCGTGCCGAACAGCATGGGGCCACATCAAGTTGCCCAGCCCAGATTCTATGAGCAGCGCCCTAGCTGTCTCCAGAATTGTCCGGTTCGCCCGTTCTGCTACACCGTTGGACTGTGGGGTGTAAGCCGTGGTCAGCTCTCTCTGGATGCCCTGCTTCTTGAGCCAGGCCGTCATCTCAGCTCCAAGGAACTCACCACCCCGATCTGTCCTAATCCGCTTCACCACACACTCCGCTTGCTTCTCCACAAATGGCAGCCAATCGTCCCGAATCGTGGAGGCGGCGTGATCTTTCTGCTTCAGCGGATACGCCCACATTAGCCTGCTCCAGTCATCCACTATGGTTAGGAAATACCGCTCCCCCTTGTGCCCTTGCACCAGCAGCGGCCCCACCAAGTCCATGTGGACCAGCTCCAACGGCTTTTTGCTCCTGCCAGCCACACTATGGAAGGGGAAACGGGTGAACTTTGAAAGGAGGCAAATTTCACAGTTATCATCGGGTGGTTGTCCGTTCAGCTTCAAGCCCTTAACGGCTCCATCCTTCTCCAGCTGCTTCAGCAAAGGCATTGCCACATGCCCCAAACGTCGGTGTGCCGTTGCCCAATCTGTCTCCCCAGATCTGGCTGACACTTTCACACCAACCCCTCCAATGGCGTTGCACTCCCCCTGGGATGCAGACCCCTCTCCAGCCTGCCCCCCACCGTGCCACGCCAGCGCCGGCAGCTGCCACATAGATCTGTACACGTCCTTGCTCTCGTGCAGATCCCAAAGCACCCGATTGCCCAGCTTCCCCTTATAAGTGCGAGCCCCATCCGTGTTGGTGTTCACCCCAGCCTTGCCAAGCTTACGGAGGGAGATGAGGTTGGCCTTGAGTTCAGGAACAAGAAGAACGTCGTGCAGCACCACCGGCTTGCCATCCGCTCCCTTAAACGCAGCTCGTCCCGCACCAGCCACCTTCAACATGTGTCCAAAGGCAGAGCACACCTCATTAATCGGTGCAGCGCGTACGTCGTCCAGCAGGTCCTTGCGCGGCGTCATTGTCCAAGCAGCGCCTGTGTCTAACACCCAATAGTCCAGGGGGTGCAGCTCTGCTCCAGCCTTAGCAGATGCGTCTCCTTGCTCCCCTTGTCTCCCATATGGAAGAATTGGCCCGCGGTGCGCTCCTTCTTCTTTTCCGCACGACCGTTGCCCTTCGGGTTGTTGTCGGACGAATCAGCGACCATGTTGGCGCCGTTTTTCTGGTTCCTCCGCGCGCCGCCATCCTGGTGACGATTCTGGGGGGTCCATCCATCGGGTTTCTTATAGCACAAAAACCAGGGGTGCCCTTCCTTCTCACAATACCAGCAACTCCCTTTCATTTTGCCACAAGTATCCGACTTGCCCCCACGTCCAGATTTCGCACCGCGATCCCAACCGGTACCTCCTTGTTGGTCGTTGGAGTCGTCGTCTTTCTTTGCACCGCGTCCAGCACCACCGAAGCCACGTCCTTTGCCACGTCGGCTCCCTTGCATCCCGTAGCCGCTGCTGCCGTCGTCTCCACCCCTCAGTTGGCGGCGACGGAAGTCCTCCTCCAGAATCTTCGTCCGCACCCACTCGAGCGTCCACAACCTCTGGTTCTGCGGCAGGCTCAATCCGCTCGTGAATTGAAGCCACGATTCCGGCAGCAGCGAGAGCATATTCAGGCACTTGGTCTGCTCCGGGTAGGTGATTCCCGCGGTCGCCAACTTCGCGTAGAGGTCGCGCAATTTGTCCAGGACAGGTTGCACCGGCTCTCCCTCGCTCAGGCGCAACGCGGACAGCTCCCTCTCCAGCATCAACGTTGCAACAACGGAGGTCGGGGCGTGTAGCTCCTTCAACACGGTCCACGCTATCGGACCGCACTCAACCTCCGGCAGCAGGTGCATGACGTGGTGACGCTGGTTCAGCTCCAAACTCTGCGACATCAAGTAGTAGCCAGCCGAGGCGCGCTCGTCCCAATCTTCCTGAAGGGCGGGGTCACTCGGACTAGGCCCCTCCCCAATCATTAGTTTCAGCAAACCGATCTGACGGAAATAAAGTTGCATTTTCCAGGCCAAATCATCATAGCCCTCACCATTAAACTTCTCGACGGTGAAGTTTTTCAGCACCTCCTTGATCAGCGAGCCCTGGCTTGTTCGCGCTCCCCTTGGCGCAGAAACGCCAGAATCTTGGCTGCCGCTACGATCTTGGGCTGAAGATTCACCAGCTACCGCCGAGGTGTTCCCCGTCATAGCTACCTACAACGAGGATCACTATAACGCAGCTCTGATACCAGCTTGTTGGTGTAAGGGCCTAATAAACTCAAGCTATTAAGACTTTATCACACATAAAACCTCTCCTCGGGGTCAGCTCCAAGGGTCCTTGGGTGCCTGGTACAAGACCAGCCCCTATCCTCGGGTCCGAGTTTAAAATAAGCCAAGTTGCCTCGCGAAAAGTTCTGCCATTACGAAGTTATGGGTCGGACAGCGTTAGCCTAGCGTTGGAGTGCTAGCGTACTAGCGTTGACTCGGGTAGCATTCCGCCGTCGCACCGCGTAGAAATGAAATTCTTGGAAGGGAGGAATTCGCTTGAATCAATTTCACTATATTCAGGTACAAACAGAGAAGGAATAAATAGCTATAGCAAGCAAGGACCTTGGGAATCAACCTGGGAACAACCAGGGATGATCCCAAATAATTCCAAGCAACAGAACCAACCTGGCTGGACAAAATAGCAGGTGGTAGGTTGGTAAACAACCTCTGGTTCTGTTTTTCTAACCTGGGAAAACAACAACCAGGTTCAGGTCCTAAAAACAGAACCTGTTTTGTCTTTGCCCAACCAGCCAAATGCTGGTTCCGCTGGTTTCCCCTGGCCCTGTAGCATGCAGATACAGACAAACAACATCCAACCTTCACCTAAATTGTACCCCTATAGTGCCTGCCCTGCTACACTATAGTCAACCAAACAAAACAGTACAATTTCGAGTTGGATAGAACTGAATCTGCGCAATCAAGTAAGCCGAACCACAAAGCTTCCATCTTGGGTTCCTTTGTGAGCTCGTCCTTTCTGCTTGTACTGTTCATAGCGCGTACAATGTTATGCCGAAGCGCACATTGTGCGAGTACCTGCAAATGCTTCAAACGAAAAATACGAAAGCAAACAAACACACGAACATACCGTTCACACGCAAATGCATTCGCACACGCATACTCGTACAAACAGACGGCAGGATGTCGTGCAATGTGAATTTGCACCCAACACACTCCCCCTCAGCCTGCCGGCTGCATCCCCATCATTCCATACTAGTTCATGCTCATTCCACTCATGCGCACACAACGCCAATGAGGCTCATCCGCAAGCCTCTTGGTGAGGAAGTCTGCTGGCTGCTGGTGAGTCTTGATGTAGATCGGATTCACCGTCCCCCTCTTCACCTCCTTACGCAGCCAGTGCCACTTGATACGCATGTGCTTATTGAGCCCATGAAGCACAGCGTTCCTGGCCATCCCAAGAGCTCCCTTGCTATCACAAAACAGCGGCGTAGCAACCTTTTGCTCCTGGCCAATCTCCTCCAACAGCCTCCTCAGCCAAATCACCTCCTTCACCCCATGGAACATCGCCATGTACTCTGATTCCACAGAAGAGAGTGCTGTCTGCGTCTGCTTCTTTCACCTCCAACTAATTGGTCCTCCCCCAACTACGCAGATGTATCCTCCCACAGATGAGGAATCCTCCTTCTCAGAGGCCCACGTAGCATCAGTAAAGCAAGTGAGAAAGAGCTTGCCTTCTCCAAGCCTCTCCCCCTTCTCTTTCAGCACCTCAACCCCTTTCTGCTTCACCTGTGCAGATGCGGAGTATTGAACTCCAATGCTTGGGTGAGAGTTCAGATACTTCACCACACGCTCAGCTGCATCCACCTGCTCCTCTGATGGATTCTGCACCACCCTAGCCAGCTGCCCAACCGAGAAAGAGATGTCGGGCCTTGTGTGAACTGCTGCATACAAGAGGCTGCCCACCAAGGACTGAAATTGCTGCTGCTCCTCGGCTTCAACCCCTTCATCCTCTGCAGCTTTCACAAGCTTGAATTCTGCTGGCAGGGGAGTTGCAACCTTGCGCTCATTCTCAATTCCGTACTTCTCCCCAAGCTCTTTGATGAACTTCTCCTGGTGCAGCTTCAACCACCTGGGATCCAGATCCCTCTCCACGTGCATTCCGAGGTAGTACTTTACCTCCCCAAGGTTCTTGCACTTGAAGTTCTCCATCAGCTGCTGCTGCACCTTCTGGATCTCCTTCATGCTGCTGCTAAAGAGAAGAATGTCGTCCACATAGACCAGAAACAGCACCAGCTTCTCCCCCTCCCCCTTGAGAAAGAGGCTCTCATCACAGCTGCTGGTCCTGAATCCCATCTCCTCTAAAACAGCTGCCAACTTCTGGTACCAGCAGCGTGGCGCCTGCTTCAAGCCGTAGATAGACTTTTTCAGCTTGCACACCCTGCCCGTACCATCCTCATACCCAGGTGGCTGCGTCATGAACACCTCCTCCTCTAAAATCCCGTTGAGGAATGCCGTTGATATGTCCATCTGGACAATGAACTTCCCACTAACGGCTGCATCTGCCAACAAGACACGAAGGGAAGGGGGTTTGGCAGTGGGAGCAAAGATCTCATTGAAGTCCCGCTTCTCCTTCTGCATAAACCCCTTAGCCACCAACCTACTCTTGTAGATGGTGACCTGCCCCTTGTCGTCAGTCTTGATTCTTAGTACCCACTTGCATTGTACGGCTTTCTTTCCCTCAGGCAGCACCACTAGTTCCCAAGTCCCATTCTCCAGCAGGCTCTGGTACTCAGCATCCCTAGAAGCTAGCCATTTGTCCCTATCTGGTCCAGCTAATGCCTCCTCCATGCTAGCTGGTTCCTCTGGTGCAGGGGCAAGAAAACAGTACGCAGGCTCATCCTCCTCTTCCGGGTCATAGCCATGCGGTAGAATCAGCAATGCCTCCTCGGTCCCAAGCTGCTGCTCCGCTACATCAGCTCCTGCAGTCAGCTTCTTAGTAGCCATACGGGTACGTCCTGGCCTGGAGACGGGTGTCTCCCATCCCTTCATAACGACACCCTTCGGCTTCTTAGTTTTTCCCTGCTGCTGCTCTCCTCCCTCGGATCCAGCAGCTCCATTAGTGCTACCGCTAGTCTCCACACCATCATTTTCTCCACCAGCAGGTGCCTCCTGCACCTTCTCTTTATCACCACCCTCTGCAGCTGCCTCCTCTCCCTCCTCCCACGCACTAGGAGTCAGGTCCAGCTGCATGGTGATCTGTTCCACTTGCTGGGACACCCTGGCCTCCGGCTGTTTCTCCCAGCTCCCATACATCATGCCCTCAACAAACTTCACATCCCTGCTGTCAAACAACACACCCTTGGAAGGCTCCCACAGCAGCCATCCCTTGCTCTCAGCAGCCAGCCCCAAATGCACACACCAGATTGCACTCGCCCCCAACTTACTGCGGTAGGTCTTGGGGACGTGGGCGACTGCCATGCAACCGAACACCCTCAGCATGTCCACCGGCGGCTTCCTCCCAAGCCACCTCTCCAACGGCACCCACGAGTCATCCCCAACCTTTGTGAGTACCCTGTTCCTAGCGACGGTAGCGTGCCGAACAGCATGGGGCCACATCAAGTTGCCCAGCCCAGATTCTATGAGCAGCGCCCTAGCTGTCTCCAGAATTGTCCGGTTCGCCCGCTCTGATACACCGTTAGACTGTGGGGTGTAAGCCGTGGTCAGCTCCCTCTGGATGCCCTGCTTCTTGAGCCAGGCCGTCATCTCAGCTCCAAGGAACTCACCACCCCGATCTGTCCTAATCCGCTTCACCACACACTCCGCTTGCTTCTCCACTAACGGCAGCCAATCGTCCCGAATCGTGGAGGCGGCGTGATCTTTCTGCTTCAGCGGATACGCCCACATTAGCCTGCTCCAGTCATCCACTATGGTTAGGAAATACCACTCCCCCTTGTGCCCTTGCACCGGCAGCGGCCCCACCAAGTCCATGTGGACCAGCTCCAACGGCTTTTTGCTCCTGCCAGCCACACTATGGAAGGGGAAACGGGTGAACTTTGAAAGGAGGCAAATTTCACAGTTATCATCGGGTGGTTGTCCGTTCAGCTTCAAGCCCTTAACGGCTCCATCCTTCTCCAGCTGCTTCAGCAAAGGCATTGCCACATGCCCCAAACGTCGGTGTGCAGTTGCCCAATCCGTCTCCCCAGATCTGGCCGACACTTTCACACCAACCCCTCCAACGGCATTGCACTCCCCCTGGGATGCAGACCCCTCTCTAGACTGCCCCCCACCATGCCACGCCAACGCCGGCAGCTGCCACATGGATCTGTACACGTCCGTACTCTCGTGCAGATCCCAAAGCTGTTGGTCTAAGGGCCTAATAAACTCAAGCTATTAAGACTTTATCACACTTAAAACCTCTCCTCGGGGTCACCTCCAAGGGTCCTTGGGTGCCTGGTACAAGACCAGCCCCTATCCTCGGGTCCGAGTTTGTAGAGAGAGGGATCAAGAGGGACTTAGTCAAAACAGCAAGAGTATCTTGAATGTCACGCAGCGTATCGTGCAGACCGTAGATCGGATTAAGCTGAGAATTTACTATATCGAAGCTCACTCTAAGAGCTTTAAAATAAGCCAAGTTGCCTCGCGAAAAGTTCTGCCATTACGAAGTTATGGCTCGGACAGCGTTAGCCTAGCGTTGGAGTGCTAGCGTACTAGCGTTGACTCGGGTAGCATTCCGCCGTCGCACCGCGTAGAAACAAAATTCCAGGAAGGGAGGAATTCGCTTGAATCAATTTTTCACTATATTCAGGTACAAACAGAGAAGGAATAAATAGCTCTAGCTAGCAAGGACCTTGGGAATCAACCTGGGAACAACCAGGGATGATCCCAAATAATTCCAAGCAACAGAACCAACCTGGCTGGACAAAACAGCAGGTAGTAGGTTGGTAAACAACCTCTGGTTCTGTTTTTCCAACCTGGGAAAACAACAACCAGGTTCAGGTCCTAAAAACAGAACCTGATTTGTCTTTGCCCAACCAGCCAAATACTGGTTCCGCTGGTTTCCCCTGGCCCTGTAGCATGCAGATACAGACAAACAACATCCAACCTTCACCTAAATTGTACCCGTATAGTGCCTGCCCTGCTACACTATAGTCAACCAAACAAAACAGTACAATTTCGAGTTGGATAGAACTGAATCTGCGCAATCACGTAAGCCGAACCACAAAGGTTCCATCTTGGGTTCCTTTGCGAGCTCGTCCTTTCTGCTTGTACTGTTCATAGCGCGTACAATGTTATGCCGAAGCGCATATTGTGCGAGTACCTGCAAATGCTTCAAGCGAAAATTGCGAAAGCAAACAAACACACGAACATACCATTCACACGCAAATGCATTCGCACACGCATACTCGTACAAACAGACGGCAGGATGTCGTGCAATGTGAATTTGCACCCAACAAAAGCACCCGATTGCCCAGCTGCCCCTTGTAAGTGCGTGCCCCATCCATGCTAGTGCGCACCCCAGCCTTGCCAAGCTTACGGAGGGAGATGAGGTTGGCTTTGAGTTCAGGAACAAGGAGAACGTCGTGCAGCACCACCGGCTTGCCATCCGCTCCCTTAAACGCAGCTCGTCCCGCACCAGCCACCTTCAGCGCGTGTCCAGAGGCGGAGCAGACCTAGTTGACCTCCAACCTTGGCAGAGGCGTCTCCTTGCTCCCCCTTGTCTCCCATATGGAAGAATTGGCCCGCGGTGCGCTCCTTCTTCTTCTCCGCACCGCCGTTGCCCTTCGGGTTGTTGTCGGACAAATCTGCGACCATGTTGGCGCCGTTTTTCTGGTTCCTCCGCGCGCCGCCATCCTGGTGACGATTCTGGGGGGTCCATCCATCGGGTTTCTTATAGCACAAAAACCAGGGGTGCCCTTCCTTCTCACAATACCAGCAACTCTCTTTCATTTTGCCACCAGCACCCGACTTGCCCCCACGTCCAGATTTCGCACCGCGACCCCAACCGGTACCTCCTTGTTGGTCGTTGGAGTCGTCGTCTTTCTTTGCACCGCGTCCAGCACCACCAAAGCCACGTCCTCTGCCACGTCGGCTCCCTTGCATCCCGTAGCCGCTGCTGCCGTCGTCTCCACCCCTCAGTTGGCGGCGACGGAAGTCCTCCTCCAGAATCTTCGTCCGCACCCACTCGAGCGTCCACAAGCTCTGGTTCTGCGGCAGGCTCAATCCGCTCGTGAATTGAAGCCACGATTCCGGCAGCAGCGAGAGCATCTTCAGGCATTTGGTCTGCTCCGGGTAGGTGATTCCCGCGGTCGCCAACTTCGCGTAGAGGTCGCGCAAATTGTCCAGGACTGGTTGCACCGGCTCTCCCTCGCTTAGGCGCAACCAGGACAGCTCCCTCTCCAGCATCAATGTTGCAACAACGGAGGTCGGGGCGTGCAGCTCCTTCAACATGGTCCACGCCTTCGGACCGCACTCAACCTCCGGCAGCAGGTGCATGACGTGGTGACGCTGGTTCAGCTCCAAACTCTGCGACATCAAGTAGTAGCCAGCCGAGGCGCGCTCGTCCCAATCTTCCTGAAGGGCGGGGTCACTCGGTCTAGGCTCCTCCCCAATCATTAGTTTCAGCAAACCGATCTGACGGAAATAAAGTTGCATTTTCCAGGCCCAATCATCATAGCCCTCACCATTGAACTTCTCGACGGTGAAGTTTTTCAGCACCTCCTTGATCAGCAAGCCCTGGCTTGTTCGCGCTCCCCTTGGCGCAGAAACACCAGAATCTTGGCTGCCGCTACGATCTTGGGCTGAAGATTCACCAGCTACCGCCGAGGTGTTCCCCGTCATAGCTACCTATATCGAGGATCACTATAACGCAGCTCTGATACCAGCTTGTTGGTGTAAGGGCCTAATAAACTCAAGCTATTAAGACTTTATCACACTTAAAACCTCTCCTCGGGGTCACCTCCAAGGGTCCTTGGGTGCCTGGTACAAGACCAGCCCCTATCCTCGGGTCCGAGTTTGTAGAGAGAGGGATCAAGAGAAACTTAGTCAAAACAGCAAGAGTACATTGAACGTCGCGCAGCGTATCATGCAGACCGTTAATCGGATTAAGCTGAGAATTTACTATATCGAAGCTCACTCTAAGAGCTTTAAAATAAGCCAAGTTGCCTCGCGAAAAGTTTTGCCATTACGAAGTTATGGGTCGGACAGCGTTAGCCTAGCGTTGGAGTGCTAGCGTACTAGCGTTGACTCGGGTAGCATTCCGCCGTCGCACCGCGTAGAAACGGAATTCCAGGAAGGGAGGAATTCGCTTGAATCAATTTCACTATATTCAGGTACAAACAGAGATAGCTCTAGCAAGCAAGGACCTTGGGAATCAACCTGGGAACAACCAGGGATGATCCCAAATAATTCCAAGCAACAGAACCAACCTGGCTGGACAAAATAGCAGGTGGTAGGTTGGTGAACAACCTCTGGTTCTGTTTTTCTAACCTGGGAAAACAACAACCAGGTTCAGGTTCTAAAAACAGAACCTGTTTTGTCTTTGCCCAACCAGCCAAATGCTGGTTCCGCTGGTTTCCCCTGGCCCTGTAGCATGCAGATACAGACAAACAACATCCAACCTTCACCTAAATTGTACCCCTATAGTGCCTGCCCTGCTACATTATAGTCAACCAAACAAAACAGTACAATTTCGAGTTGGATAGAGCTGAATCTGCGCAATCAAGTAAGCCGAACCGCAAAGCTTCCATCTTGGGTTCCTTTGCGAGCTCGTCCTTTCTGCTTGTACTGTTCATAGCGCGTACAATGTTATGCCGAAGCGCACATTGTGCGAGTACCTGCAAATGCTTCAAGCGAAAAATGCGAAAGCAAACAAACACACGAACATACCATTCACACGCAAATGCATTCGCACACGCATACTCCTACAAACAGACGGCAGGATGTCGTGCAATGTGAATTTGCACCCAACACATTCGACCGTAACGTACCCCCCGGCTTGCCCCTGCACGCACACTACGTACAGGAGTTGACATTGGCCACACATACAACCGAACACAATCCCTGCGCCGCTCAGAGATAACGCACTGGTGTGCTACGCCCACCTGTAACGATGACATAGGACATCTCGCCCCCACGACGCCACGTACGCGTCACCCATGTCCGAACAGCCAACTGCCTGAGACCGCGAGTGTGCACCACCACATATTGTGGTTGTGCAACCCCGACCGCACAAGGAATAAGCGTACCCGTATGCGTTTTAGGCTTCATATGCCAACCTCGATACTGCATACATATACCTGATTGCACGTTGTATCATCCATTCACTGAGTGCACAATAAGATCACGGCTGTATAACACACGTTCTATAAAACCGCGCCTATGCAAATAAAAAACGCACTACGCATATAATTCCCAAGCAAAGTTCTTCGCTGCATCCACTGTCTGAAAAACGCATTGCGTCACTCGCATAGGAGAAACCTGTTTACTAGCAGCACCTTCTTGTTGCTGTACGAAGGGCACACGTGCACAACTCTCTGCAGGCTTTTCAGCTCCACCACCGAGAACCTCACATCCTCCACTGTCTTGTGCAGCTGCGTACATCCCGTGAGCTTGCACCTCCCAGCCTTCTCATAGTACCTCACATATGCGTACCCCTTCCAATCCCCATCACGGTCAACCGCCCTGAATATGCACAGACATTTTGCATACCAGTCCCCACCCTTGTCATTGAGCAGCGCCACGTCCGAATACCACCTCTCCCGGGGCGACGCCTTCACAAATGTCCCTTTGGTCACTAGCTCACCGCCTCTTGTGCGCGGAATGGTCATCGCCGGGTGGACCTGTCACCAACGGCCAAACAAACCACCAACAAGTGCACATCATGAGTACACTGAGCACCATCATGAAATACTACAAACGTCACATGGCCGCCACATTGTAATAACCTCACCTGCACGCTGTTGGTAGCCAGACCCAACGCCTTAAACTCATCAGCCAAACCCTTCATATCGTCTCCCAGCGCGGTTATGTACTCGTCGTACACCGGATCCGACGCTCCGCCAATCCGCATTGTCTGATACTTCTTCGTGAGCACCGGTTTCTTTGTCCTGATAGCCTGCACGTAACACACGTGTTTGAAGCACGCCTCCACCCCGGTGTACGGTGTACTCTGGACTACCAACACTGGCCATCATCGTCGCCTAAAGTCCCTAACACACCTCACGCAAATCCGACGCGTACTGTCGCCCTCCCCCAGTGTCCGCCGCCACCTCGCGGTACACCTCGCGCTGCACCTCCTCCTCCACGATTCGTCGAGGTATGTTGCTCCAATTGCTCCCTCTTACTGGACCCTTCACCGTGCCCTTGTGCGCGCGCTCCCACATTTCGGTTGAATAGTGGTGCGGCATCCCACGCTCCTTGACGTTGTCCAGCAAATCTCTTATCATGTGTATCTTTGGGAGCTTCCAGTGGGATGCCTGCGCTGGGAATGCCTTCGGTAGCAACGCCACCAACCTGCACCGGCACCCCCGACAAGGCACAATACTGGATGCATCATCGTATACGGCGACTGCAACATAGCCGTGCTATCTTTCAGCATACCCTCACATAAATCCGTGTAACCCCACGGCGTGGGGTATACAAGTACTCACGCTATCGCATGCTGCCGAGCAATCGCAATTGTCGTGTGTGTGTGCCTGTCAACCCCCAGAAACGCCTTGTAAAACACGGCAAACAGCCGGAACGCCTTGACCTGCAAAGCACGCAGCTCTCCCTCCGGTCCAGCCCTCAATGCACTCTCGTCTGCCACCAGTAACGGCATTATCTGCATCATGCTCCTGTGCTCGAACGCCTCGTAGTTTGCGCCAGAACTGAAGAACGATGATCCGCCAGGGATACGGAGGAGAACGCTTGGAGTGAAGCGCTTGAACTCCTTCTTGCGGCTGCGCACATACATAGTACGAAGTGGTCATCCGCGAACACATATGGGGGCCTAGACCCCAACTAACCCCTGCATAGTAGAGCTGGCTACCGCTCTCACACCCGACTACACCTAGCTCACCTTTCAACCAGCCGCATCTCAACCTTTCCAAGAGGTTCGATGTAGGAGTCCATCATGTGGATCAGCACACCGGAGTCCAGAACGTGCAGTGTGTCTGCAAGGCATGCCAAGTACACGTTCCCCCACTCTGTATCGGCGAAATTCCACCTTTGAAGCACGCACTGCAACCACCCAACAGATGACTCAATGTTGTCAAGCAGTCCACATTATATACAGCCTCTTGTCCCGACGCCCCACCAAACTGCGCAACAGCAAACACACCTCGATCGGATGAGTTGACCATAACTTCCGCACATCGTCTGCCTCGCCCTTCTTCTTGCACGCCAAAATCTGCCGAACAATGTCCCTCTGCTGATCGGGGGTCCGTGGATCAGACTTCCCCACCATCATGGTCAACTCCCCCTTCACAGCATAGCAGTTAGCGCATGGCCGATGCGATCCTTGCTGAAGAATTGCGGAGGCTCTGCTGGATTCCGGGAAGTCAGCAGGGTATCCGTACAGGCAAGGGACCGCCTTGTGCACCTTCCCGTCCGCGTCTGTGCAGTAGAAGAAGCGTACTGGCGCGCTCCATAGTGATGCAATGCACACATAGTGTGCACTTAGTGATGGATCGTATGCATATCTCCCAATAGGATGGCTACTAACTGGGGTGCCACCCCTTCCCCACCCGTGTAGCGTTATCCTCCCCACCCCCCTCCCCTCCCAGTACCTGGCACACTCTCGCATGATGGGCGCGAGTATTATCTTCAGTGCCTCCTGGAGCACGCGCGTCTTCTCCGTAGGCGAAGCACACTCAGGCGGGAATAGAAGCACCGCCGCCAATGTGTGCCTGGGCTCCACTCCACGCAATTCTTCAGGTATGTTGATAAGTGAGATCAGCACAGGCCACGCGTTCCTTCTTCCATTCCGTGATGCCTGCGTGCTATCGCTGTATATCAGCACGCCTAGTACGAGTGCCTGGTCTTCATTAATCTCCTTCTGCCATGTAGAGCGCATGGCCCGGTGAGCGTTGTGACACCACTTGCAAGTGTTGGTGTAAGGGCCTAATAAACTCAAGCTATTAAGACTTTATCACAGTTAAAACCTCTCCTCGGGGTCACCTCCAAAGGTCCTTGGGTGCCTGGTACAAGACCAGCCCCTATCCTCGGGTCCGAGTTTGTAGAGAGAGGGATCAAGAGGGACTTAGTCAGAACAGAAAGAGTACCTTGAACGTCGCGCAGCGTATCGTGCAGACCGTAAATTGGATTAAGCTGAGAATTTCCTATATCGAAGCTCACTCTAAGAGCTTTAAAATAAGCCAAGTTGCCTCGCGAAAAGTTCTGCCATTACGAAGTTATGGCTCGGACAGCGTTAGTCTAGCGTTGGAGTGCTAGCGTACTAGCGTTGACTCGGGTAGCATTCCGCCGTCGCCCCGCGTAGAAAAGAAATTCCAGGAAGGGAGGAATTCGCTTGAATCAATTTAACTATATTCAGGTACAAACAGAGAAGGAATATATAGTCATAGCAAGCAAGGACCTTGGGAATCAACCTGGGAAGAACCAGGGATGATCCCAAATAATTCCAAGCAACAGAACCAACCTGGCTGGACAAAATAGCAGGTGGTAGGTTGGTGAACAACCTCTGGTTCTGTTTTTCCAACCTGGGAAAACAACAACCAGGTTCAGGTCCTAAAAACAGAACCTGTTTTGTCTTTGCCCAACCAGCCAAATGCTGGTTCCGCTGGTTTCCCCTGGCCCTGTAGCATGCAGATACAGACAAACAACATCCAACCTTCACCTAAATTGTACCCCTATAGTGTTGGTGTAAGGGCCTAATAAACTCAAGCTATTAAGACTTTATCACACTTAAAACCTCTCCTCGGGGTCACCTCCAAGGGTCCTTGGGTGCCTGGTACAAGACCAGCCCCTATCCTCGGGTCCGAGTTTGTAGAGAGAGGGATCAAGAGGGACTTAGTCAAAACAGCAAGAGTACCTTGAACGTCGCGCAGCGTATCGTGCAGACCGTCGATCGGATTAAGCTGAGAATTTCCTATATCGAAGCTCACTCTAAGAGCTTTAAAATAAGCCAAGTTGCCTCGCGAAAAGTTCTGCCATTACGAAGTTATGGCTCGGACAGCGTTAGCCTAGCGTTGGAGTGCTAGCGTACTAGCGTTGACTCGGGTAGCATTCCGCCGTCGCACCGCGTAGAAAAGAAATTCCAGCAAGGAAGGAATTCGCTTGAATCAATTTCACTATATTCAGGTACAAACAGAGAAGGAATAAATAGCTCTAGCTAGCAAGGACCTTGGGAATCAACCTGGGAACAACCAGGGATGATCCCAAATAATTCCAAGCAACAGAACCAACCTGGCTGGACAAAATAGCAGGTGATAGGTTGGTGAACAACCTCTGGTTCTGTTTTTCCAACCTGGGGAAACAACAACCAGGTTCAGGTCCTAAAAACAGAACCTGTTTTGTCTTTGCCCAACCAGCCAAATGCTGGTTCCGCTGGTTTCCCCTGGCCCTGTAGCATGCAGATACAGACAAACAACATCCAACCTTCACCTAAATTGTACCCCTATAGTGCCTGCCCTGCTACACTATAGTCAACCAAACAAAACAGTACAATTTCGAGTTGGATAGAACTGAATCTGCGCAATCAAGTAAGTTGAACCGCAAAGCTTCCATCTTGGGTTCCTTTGCGAGCTCGTCCTTTCTGCTTGTACTGTTCATAGCGCGTACAATGTTATGCCGAAGCGCACATTTTGCGAGTACCTGCAAATGCTTCAAGCGAAAATTGCGAAAGCAAACAAACACACAAACATACCATTCACACGCAAATGCATTCGCACACGCATACTCGTACAAACAGACGGCAGGATGTCGTGCAATGTGAATTTGCACCCAACATATAGTGCCTGCCCTGCTACACTATAGTCAACCAAACAAAACAGTACAATTTCGAGTTGGATAGAACTGAATCTGCGCAATCAAGTAAGTTGAACCGCAAAGCTTCCATCTTGGGTTCCTTTGCGAGCTCGTCCTTTCTGCTTATACTGTTCATAGCGCGTACAATGTTATGCCGAAGCGCACATTGTGCGAGTACCTGCAAATGCTTCAAGCGAAAATTGCGAAAGCAAACAAACATACGAACATACAATTTACACGCAAATGCATTCGCACACGCATACTCGTACAAACAGACGGCAGGATGTCGTGCAATGTGAATTTGCACCCAACAGATACATCTGTGTAGTTGGAGAAGTCCCTCTTGATCCCTCTCTCTACAAACTCGGATCCGAGGATAGGGGCTGGTCTTGTACCAGGCACCCAAGGACCCTTGGAGGTGACCCTGAGGAGAGGTTTTAAGTTCGATAAAGTCTTAATAGCTTGAGTTTATTAGGCCCTTACACCAACAAGCTGGTATCAGAGCTGCGTTATAGTGATCCTCGATAAAGGTAGCTATGGCGGGGAACACCTCGGCGGTAGCTGGTGAATCTTCAGCCCAAGATCGTAGCGGCAGCCAAGATTCTGGTGTTTCTGCGCCAAGGGGAGCGCGAACAAGCCAGGGCTCGCTGATCAATGAGGTGCTGAAAAACTTCACGGTCGAGAAGTTCAATGGTGAGGGCTATGATGATTGGGCCTGGAAAATGCAACTTTATTTCCATCAGATCGGTTTGCTGAAACTAATGATTGGGGAGGAGCCTGGTTGAGTGACCCCGCGCTGCAGGAAGATTTGGACGAACGCTCCTCGGCTGGCTACTATTTGATGTCGCCGAGTTTGGAGCTGAACCAGCGTCACCACGTCATGCACCTGCTGCCGGAGGTTCAGTGCGATCCGAAGGCGTGGACCCTGTTGAAGGAGCTGCACGCACCAACCTCCGTTGTTGCAACATTGATGCTGGAGAGGGAGCTGTCCGCGTTGCGCCTGAGCGAGGGAGAGCCGGTGCAACCTGTCCTGGACAAATTGCGCAACCTCTACGCGAAGTTGGCGACCGCGGGAATCACCTACCCGGAGCAGACTAAGTGCCTGAAGATGCTCTCGCTGCTGCCGGAATCGTGGCTTCAATTCACGAGCGGATTGAGCCTGCCGCAGAACCAGAGCTTGTGGACGCTCGAGTGGGTGCGGACGAAGATTCTGGAGGAGGACTTCCGTCGCCGCCAACTGAGGGGTGGAGACGACGGCAGCAGCGGCTACGGGATGCAAGGGAGCCGACGTGCCAAAGGACGTGGCTTCGGTGGTGCTGGACGCGGTGCAAACAAAGACGACGACTCCAACAACCAACAACAAGGTACCGGTTGGGGTCGCGGTGCGAAATCTGGACGTGGGGGCAAGTCGGGTGCTGGTGGCAAAATGAAAGGGAGTTGCTGGTATTGTGAGAAGGAATGGCACCCCTGGTTTTTGTGCTATAAGAAACCCGATGGATGGACCCCCCAGAATCGTCACCAGGATGGCGGCGCGCGGAGGAACCAGAAAAATGGCGCCAACATGGTCGCTAATTCGTCCGACAACAACCCGAAGGGCAACGGTCGTGCGGAAAAGAAGAAGGAGCGCACCGCGGGCCAATTCTTCCATATGGGAGACAAGGGGGAGCAAGGAGACGCATCTGCTAAGGCTGGAGCAGAGCTGCACCCCCTGGACTATTGGGTGTTGGACACTGGCGCTGCTTGGACAATGACGCCGCGCAAGGACCTGCTGGACGACGTACGCGCTGCACCAATTAATGAGGTGTGCTCTGCCTCTGGACACATGTTGTAGGTGGCTGGTGCGGGACGAGCTGCGTTTAAGGGAGCGGATGGCAAGCCGGTGGTGCTGCACGAAGTTCTCCTCGTCCCCGACCTGAAGGCCAACCTTATCTCCCTCCGTAAGCTTGGCAAGGCTGGGGTGAACACCAAGACGGATGGGGCTCGCACTTATAAGGGGAAGCTGGGCAATCGGGTGCTTTGGGATCTGCACGAGAGCAACGACGTGTACAGATCTATGTGGCAGCTGCCGGCGCTGGCGTGGCACGGTGGCGGGCAGGCTGGAGAGGGGTCTGCATCCCAGGGGGAGTGCAACGCCGTTGGAGGGGTTGGTGTGAAAGTGTCGGCCAGATCTGGGGAGTCGGATTGGGCAACTGCACACCGACGTTTGGGGCATGTGGCAATGCCTTTGCTGAAGCAGCTGGAGAAGGATGGAGCCGTTAAAGGGTTGAAGCTGAACGGACAACCACCCGATGATAACTGTGAAATTTGCCTCCTTTCAAAGTTCACCCGTTTCCCCTTCCATAGTGTGGCTGGCAGGAGCAAAAAGCCGTTGGAGCTGGTCCACATGGACTTGGTGGGGCCGCTGCCGGTGCAAGGGCACAAGGGGGAGCGGTATTTCCTAACCATTATTGTTGATGACTGGAGCAGGCTAATGTGGGCGTATCCGCTGAAGCAGAAAGATCACGCCACCTCCACGATTCGAGATGATTGGCTGCCGTTCGTGGAGAAGCAAGCGGAGTGTGTGGTGAAGCGGATTAGGACAGATCGGGGTGGTGAGTTCCTTGGAGCTGAGATGACGGCCTGGCTCAAGAAGCAGGGCATCCAGAGGGAGCTGACCACGGCTTACACCCCACAGTCCAACGGTGTAGCAGAACGGGCAAACCGGACAATTCTGGAGACAGCTAGGGCGCTGCTCATAGAATCTGGGCTGGGAAACTTGATGTGGCCCCATGCTGTTTGGCACGCTACCATCGCTAGGAACAGGGTACTCACAAAGGTTGGGGATGACTCGTGGGTGCCGTTGGAGAGGTGGCTTGGGAGGAAGCCGCCGGTGGACATGCTGAGGGTGCTCGGTTGCATGGCGGTCGCCCACGTCCCCAAGACCTACTGCAGTAAGTTGGGGGCGAGTGCAATCTGGTGTGTGCATTTGGGGCTGGCTGCTGAGAGCAAGGGATGGCTGCTGTGGGAGCCTTCCAAGGGTGTGTTGTTAGACAGCAGGGATGTGAAGTTTGTTGAGGGCATGATGTATGGGAGCTGGGAGAAACAGCCGGAGGCCAGGGTGTCCCAGCAAGTGGAACAGATCACCATGCAGCTGGACCTGACTCCTAGTGCGTGGGAGGAGGGAGAGGAGGCAGCTGCAGAGGGTGGTGATAAAGAGAAGGTGCAGGAGGCACCTGCTGGTGGAGAAAATGATGGTGTGGAGACTAGCGGTAGCACTAATGGAGCTGCTGGATCCGAGGGAGGAGAGCAGCAGCAGGGAAAAACTAAGAAGCCGAAGGGTGTCGTTATGAAGGGATGGGAGACACCCGTCTCCAGGCCAGGACGTACCCGTATGGCTACTAAGAAGCTGACTGCAGGAGCTGATGTAGCAGAGCAGCAGCTTGGGACCGAGGAGGCATTGCTGATTCTACCTCATGGCTATGGCCCGGATGAGGAGGATGAGCCTGCGTACTGTTTTCTTGCCCCTGCATCAGAGGAGCCAGCTAGCATGGAGGAGGCATTAGGTGGACCAGATAGGGACAAATGGCTAGCTTCCAGGGATGCTGAGTACCAGAGCCTGCTGGAGAATGGGACTTGGGAACTAGTGGTGCTGCCTGAGGGAAAGAAAGCGGTACAATGCAAGTGGGTGCTAAGGATCAAGACTGACGACAAGGGGCAGGTCACCATCTACAAGAGTAGGTTGGTGGCTAAGGGGTTTATGCAGAAGGAGAAGCGGGACTTCAATGAGATCTTTGCTCCCACTGCCAAACCCCCTACCCTTCGTGTCTTGTTGGCAGATGCAGCCGTTAGTGGGAAGTTCATCATACAGATGGACATATTAACGGCATTCCTCAACGGGATTTTAGAGGAGGAGGTGTTCATACCTGGGTATGAGGATGGTACGGGCAGGGTGTGCAAGCTGAAAAAGTTCATCTACGGCTTGAAGAAGGCGCCACGCTGCTGGTACCAGAAGTTGGCAGCTGTTTTAGAGGAGATGGGATTCAGGACCAGCAGCTGTGATGAGAGCCTCTTTCTCAAGGGGGAGGGGGAGAAGCTGGTGCTGTTTCTGGTCTATGTGGACGACATTCTTCTCTTTAGCAGCAGCATGAAGGAGATCCAGAAGGTGCAGCAGCAGCTGATGGAGAACTTCAAGTGCAAGAACCTTGGGGAGGTAAAGTACTACCTCGGGATGCACGTGGAGAGGGATCTGGATCACAGGTGGTTGAAGCTGCACCAGGAGAAGTTCATCAAAGAGCTTGGGGAGAAGTACGGGATTGAGAATGAGCGCAAGGTTGCAACTCCCCTGCCAGCAGAATTCAAGCTTGTGAAAGCTGCAGAGGATGAAGGGGTTGAAGCCGAGGAGCAGCAGCAATTTCAGTCCTTGGTGGGCAGCCTCTTGTATGCAGCAGTTCACACGAGGCCCGACATCTCTTTCTCGGTTGGGCAGCTGGCTAGGGTGGTGCAGAATCCATCAGAGGAGCAGGTGGATGCAGCTGAGCGTGTGGTGAAGTATCTGAACTCTCACCCAAGCATTGGAGGTCAATACTCCGCATCTGCACAGGTGAAGCAGAAAGGGGTTGAGGTGCTGAAAGAGAAGGGGGAGAGGCTTGGAGAAGGCAAGCTCTTTCTCACTTGCTTTACGGATGCTACGTGGGCCTCTGAGGAGGATTCCTCATCTGTGGGAGGATACATCTGTGTAGGTAGGGGAGGACCTGTTAGTTGGAGGTCAAAGAAGCAGACGGAGACAGCACTCTCTTCTGTGGAATCAGAGTACATGGCGATGTTCCATGGGGTGAAGGGGGTGATTTGGCTGAGGAGGGTGTTACAGGAGATTGGCCAGGAGCAGAAGGTTGCTACGCCGCTGTTTGGTGATAGCAAGGGAGTTCTTGGGATAGCCAGGAACGCTGTGCTTCATGGGCTTAATAAGCACATGCGTAACAATTGGCACTGGCTGCGTAAGGAGATGAAGAGGGGGACGGTGAATCCGATCTACATCAAGACTCACCAGCAGCCAGCAGACTTCCTCACCAAGAGGCTTGCGGATGAGCCTTATTGGCGTTGCGTGCGGATGAGTGGAATGAGCATGAACTAGTATGGAATAATGGGGATGCAGCCCGCAGGCTGAGGGGGAGTGTGTTGGATGCAAATTCACATTGCACTACATCTTTCTTTCTGTTTGTACGAGTATGCGTGTGCGAATGCATTTGGGTGTGAATGGAATGTTCGTGTGTTTGTTTGCTTTCGCAGTTTTCGCTTGATGCATTTGCAGGTACTCGCGCATTGTGCGCTTCGGCACAACATTGTACGCGCTATGAACAGTACAAGCAGAAAGGACGAGCTTGCAAAGGAACCCAAGATGGAAGCTTTGCGGTTCAACTTACTTGATTGCGCAGATTCAGTTCTATCCAACTCGAAATGGTACTGTTTTGTTTGGTTCACTATAGTGTAGCAGGGCAGGCACTATAGAGGTACAATTTAGGTGAAGATTGGATGTTGTTTGTCTGTATCCGATTACTACAGGGCCACGGGAAACCAGCGGAACCAGCATTTGGCTGGTTGGGCAAAGACAAAACAGGTTCTGTTTTTAGGACCTGAACCTGGTTGTTGTTTTCCCAGGTTGGAAAAACAGAACCAGAGGTTGTTTACGAACCTACCACCTGCTGTTTTGTCCAGCCAGGTTGGTTCTGTTGTTTGGAATTATTTGGGATCATCCCTGGTTGTTCCCAGGTTGATTCCCAAGGTCTTTGCTAGCTAGAGCTATTTATTCCTTCTCTGTTTGTTACCTGAATATAGTGAAATTGATTCAAGCGAATTCCTTCCTCGCTGGAATTTTGTTTCTACGCGGTGCGACGGCGGAATGCTACCCAAGTCAACGCTAGTACGCTAGCACTCCAACGCTAGGCAAACGCTGTCCGAGCCATAACTTCGTAATGGCAGAACTTTTCGCGAGGCAACTTGGTTCATTTTAAAGCTCTTGGAGTGAGCTTCGATATAGAAAATTCTCAGCTTAATCCGGTCGATGGTCTGCATGATACGCTGCGCGACGTTCAAGGTACTCTTGCTGTTTTGACTAAGTCCCTCTTGATCCCTCTCTCTACAAACTCGGACCCGAGGATAGGGGCTGGTCTTGTACCAGGCACCCAAGGACCCTTGGAGGTGACCCTGAGGAGAGGTTTGAAGTGTGATAAAGTCTTAATAGCTTGAGTTTTTTAGGCCCTTACACCAACAACGGCTTGGACGGGTACACAGGAGCGGCGCGTAACGAGGAGACGCGTGTCAGGTGGGTGGGGGGTGACGTGGCATAGGGTGGGTGGGTGTGATGTGGCACGTGGGGTTGGTTGTTCCCTGACGTGGCGAATGGAGGAGGGTGTGACGTGGCGGGATGTGAGGCTTGGGGCTGACGTGGCGGCTTGGACGGGTACACGGGAGCAGCGCGTGACGAGGAGACGCGTGTCAGGTGGGTGGGTTTGACGTGGCACGTGGGGCTGGTTGTTCCCTGACGTGGTGGATGGAGGAGGGTGTGACGTGGCGGGATGTGAGGCTTGGGGCTGACGTGACGGCTTGGACGGGTACACGGGAGCGGAGCGTGATGAGGAGACGCGTGTCAGGTGGGTGGGGGATGACGTGGCATAGGGTGGGTGGGTGTGACGTGGCACGTGGGGCTGGTTGTTCCCTGACGTGGCGGATGGAGGAGGGTGTGACGTGGCGGGATGTGACGCTTGGGGCTGACGTGGCGGCTTGGACAGGTACATGGGAGCGGCGCGTGACGAGGCGACACATGTCAGGTGGGTGGGGGGTGACGTGGCATGAGGTGGGTGGGTGTGACGTGGCACGTGGGGCTGGTTGTTCCCTGACGTGGCGGATGCAGGAGGGTGTGCCGTGGTGGGATGTGAGGCTTGGGGCTGACGTGGCGGCTTGGAAGGTTACACGGGAGCGGCGCGTGACAAGGTGACGCGTATCAGGTGGGTAGGGGGTGACGTGGCATGGGGTGGGTGGATATGACATGGCAAGTGGGGCTGGTTGATGGTGGACGTGGCGGATGGAGGGTGTGACGTGGAAAGTTCACACAGTCCATCCTGTAGTTACGCGGCCACAGTCATAACTGATGGTTTCTCTCTCCCCATGTCGTGTTATAAACCCCACACCCCTGCACAGAACAAAGCCTAGTTAGTGTGCTCTCAGCTCCTGTTTTTGACCCCCGTGGAAAAAATCCAGTACTACCCTGCACCGGAAGAAGTGTTCGAGGCGTTTGCTGTCCACTTGTCTGCCGAAGGGGTCGAGTCAATGAAGCTGCTGTGGTTGCACAACGACAAGTCAACCATGGGTGTCTTCAACCACCAGATGTCGTCAACCAGGTCAACAATCAACAGCACCCTCAGGCCAGCAACGTACGCCGGCTTGGGCCTCTCAGATTACACCCATCTCGTGGATAGCCTGCCCACTGAGCTACACCCAAAGAAGTGGTTCAACCACGAGGAACTCCTGGCCGAGTACAGAGATGGTATGTGCAACTCGAACACACCATATCCCCTAGACTCTCACCCAGCCATTTGATTTCTCTGCACCCCCTTTCCAACCCGTACGCTCCCTCCCAAAATGCAGAACAGTGGGACCTCAACTGGCATTTTGACAAGGCCACCGGAACGCCCTTCAGCAACCCCTTGTTTGCTTATGCGTTCAAGCTCTCCTTCAAGAGGGGCGACGTCGTGTTCAAGAGCCGCATGGTGGGATGGGGCCTGTTTTCGGTAAGGATGTAGATATGTGTCTGTACACCCATGCCTCATCCCCTAAACCCCTTGCCTGTACTTCATCTAAATCCCTGGTTGCTTAGGCGTTTGCGGTTACGTAGGGTGTGTCGTCTTCACCGCTTTCAGTTGGCCCATATACCCGTAACCCCCCCCCCCCATTCTCCATCCACCCAACCCTACACCACATTGCAGATCGAGTGGCCCCTTCTGCAAGATAAGCGTCGCAAGCGAATTCCGGCCCAGCCGGAACAAAACAGGCCAGACTACTTCGAGTGGTGTGACAAGGACACTTTGTCGTGAGATGTGTGTCGGAGCTCCTATCAAATAACTCCAACCGTCGGTTAAAATTGGGTCCGGAATTTTTTACGCGAAGACAATCCCAATCAAAATTCTTCCAAACTTGGTATTGACGAGGGAAGAAATATTACCTTGGTGCTGCCGAAATTGTTCTCGACCAGTTTGCTTGTCTTGCAAGCTGAGCAAGGCATAACTACTCACCTACCGTTTCCTACGCCCTTGGCTAGGAGGTGAGAAGCTGTCACACTCGAAGGGCTGCAAGTGATGTTAAGTGTTGCCAAGTTAAGCTTGTAGTTCAAGCTTTAATCGCTTCCGCATAACGTTATAGCTGTCAACACGTGGTATCAGAGCTGTGGTTCTAAGGATTGCTCTTAGAACAAAGGATCAGTGGCACGAGCTAATAGTGGAGTCCAAGATGACGGTGGTTCAGCGCCAAGGAGAGTGCGGACCAGCCAGGGCTCACTGTTGAAGGACGTGCTCAAAAATTTCGTTGTCGACAAGTTCTACGGCAGCGGCTATGACGATTGGGCGTAAAAAATGCAGCTCTACTTTTGGCAAGTCAGATTATTGAAGATAATGACGGGTGTGGAGAAGAGGCCAAATGATCCAGTCCTGCAAGAGGACTGGGACGAACGTTCGACTGCCGGATACTATCTCCTATCTCAGAGCCTAGAGCTGAATCAAAGGTCGCACGTGATGCATCTGCTGGAAAAGGATATCTGCGGTCCCCAAGCTTGGAAAGTGCTCAAGGAGTTGCACGCGCCAACATCAGTGGTTGTAACGCTCATGCTTGGGCGTGAGTTGGCGTCTTTGCGACTGAATGAAGGGGAGCCGATTCAACCAGTGCTGGACAAGATGAAGGAGTTGTACGCCAAATTGCAGTTTGGAGGCATCACCTATCCGGAGCAGACGAAGTGCTTGAAGATGTTGTCATTGCTGCCGGAGTCATGGATGGTCTTCACGAGTGGCTTGAGCCTTCCTCAAAACCAGAGTCTATGGACCCTTGAGTGGGTTCAAACTAAGACACTTGAGGAGGATTTTAGGAGGAGGCAGCTGAGTCATGATCAAGATGGAGATGGCGGCTACGGAGTCCAAGGTGGCCATTTGCGCAAGGGAGATGGTCGCGGTCAAGGTGAACGAGGACATGGCGGGAGTGGACGATACAGAAGCAGGCATGATGAGGAGAAGAAGCCGAGGAGCAAGAGTGATGACGAAGATGATGCTGATTGTGGTGGTTCAAGGGAAGCTGCTCGTATTCCAAGAAACCGGGTCACACATGGGCTAAATGTTGGAAGCGGCCCAAATAGTGGACTCCCGGATGTGAGTGTTGGTGTAAGGGCCTAATAAACTCAAGCTATTAAGACTTTATCAAACTTAAAACCTCTCCTCGGGGTCACCTCCAAGGGTCCTTGGGTGCCTGGTACAAGACCAGCCCCTATCCTCGGGTCCGAGTTTGTAGAGAGAGGGATCAAGAGGGACTTAGTCAAAACAGCAAGAGTACCTTGAACGTCGCGCAGCGTATCGTGCAGACCGTCGATCGGATTAAGCTGAGAATTTCCTATATCGAAGCTCACTCTAAGAGCTTTAAAATAAGCCAAGTTGCCTCGCGAAAAGTTCTGCCATTACGAAGTTATGGCTCGGACAGCGTTAGCCTAGCGTTGGAGTGCTAGCGTACTAGCGTTGACTCGGGTAGCATTCCGCCGTCGCACCGCTTAGAAAGGAAATTCCAGCAAGGAAGGAATTTGCTTGAATCAATTTCACTATATCCAGGTACAACCAGAGAAAGAATGAATAGTTCTAGCTAGCAAGGACCTTGGGAATAAACCTGGGAACAACCAAGGAAATTCCAGCAATGAAGGAATTCGCTTGAATCAAATTGACTATATTCAGGTACAAACAGAGAAGGAATATATAGTTCTAGCTAGCATGGACCTTGGGAATAAACCTGGGAACAACTAGGGATGATCCCAAATAATTCCAAGCAACACAACCAACCTGGCTGGACAAAACAGCAGGTAGTAGGTTGGTAAACAACCTCTGGTTCTGTTTTTCCAACCTGGGAAAACAACAACCAGGTTCAGGTCCTAAACAACTTTTCGCGAGCCAACTTGGTTCATTTTAAAGGTCTTGGAGGGAGCTTCGATATAGAAAATTCTCAGCTTAATCAGATCGACGGTCTGCACGATATGCTGCGCGACGTTCAAGGTACTCTTGCAGTTTTGACTAAGTCCCTCTTGATCCCTCTCTCTACAAACTAGGACCCGATGATAGGGGCTGGTCTTGTACTACGCACCCAAGGACCCTTGGAGGTGACCCCGAGGAGAGGTTTGAAGTTTGATAAAGTCTTAATAGCTTGAGTTTATTAGGCCCTTACACCAACAACAAGACCAGTCAAGCAGAGCAAAGCAAGCTCAGGGTGGATGACAACGTCACCACACAATCCGAGCACAAGAGCAAGGCCACAAGGCCAGTTCACATGCAAGATCATATATAAAAGTAAACAGGCAAGTGCACTTATAGAAAGATCACAGTACAAGAAAGGACAAGAAGTGAGCAAGTGAGGCCAAGTAGGCACAAGACCTAGCATAGTACAGAAGCGCTGATGATCACCAGGCAGAAATGCCTTGGTAAAGATATCAGCAGTGTTGGCCTCAGAGGCCACGTACGCAAGGCGCAGCTGACCACGCTGCTGCAGCTCACGAGCAAGGAAGTAGCGGAGAGCAATGTGCTTCGTTCAGTGCTCCAGTCTGTGCTCCCGACACAAGGCCAGCATGGCCTTGTTGTCTACGTACAGAAGTGGAGGAGAACGAGGCGGCTCTCCTAGGTCAGTCAGCAGGTAGGTGAGCCAGCGTAGCTCCTGTGCAGCCATGGCCCCCGCGTAGATCTCAGCCTCACAGCTGGAGCCGAGAACAGAAGAAGAGCGGGTAGACCGCCACGAGACAGAGCCGGAGCCAAGGCTGAAGGTGTAACCCTGTGACGACCGCTGCGTAGCCTGGTCGTCAGCCCATGAAGCGTTTGCGTGACCGGTGAGGACCACTCGACTTCGCCCTTCAAGCACTAGCCCCATGCCCGACGTACTGCACAAGTAGCACAACACCCTCTTCGCTGCAGTCATGTGCTCTGGTCGGTGTCTCCCAGGAGCAACAAAGCGTGCCAAGATGCTAAGAGGGTATGCAAGGTCAGGTCGTGTGCAGGTCATCAGGTACATGAGGCAGCCAACAAGCTCTGGGTACGGGCCACTCGGCTCTACGGACTCATCCGAAGGCAGAGCTGAGAGCAAGTGGCGAATAGACAGAGGAGTGGCCTGAGGCGAGGAGTACGTGAAGTCGAAGTGCTGAAGAACCAGTTGCACCATGTGTGACTGAGTCAAGGTTTAGGGTGCGCTGTGCTCTGTCCCGGGTGATCTGCAAGCCAAGGTAGCTGCGCAGTTCACCCAGGTCTGTGCACGTGTGTCTCTTCTGCAGCTTGGACTTCACGTGGGTGAGTCCAGCTGTGTCAGCAGTGGCAAAGACCAAGTCGTCGACGTACACGTGGATGTAGAACGGCGGCAGAGAGGTGTCGGTACGCAGAAATAGCGACGGGTCCGCTGTAGAAGGAGCAAACCCAAGAGCCGCAAGTGTAGTCCTCAGTGTGTCGTGCCACTCACGCGGTGCCTGGCGGAGACCGTAGACTGGCCGCTGGAGGCTCCACTGGGTACCAGGAGGAAACGACCCAGTGAAGCCAGGTGGGTGGCGCAACCAGATCTCCTCGTGCAGGCTGCCCTGCAGGAAAGCTGTGCTGAAGTCAAGAGAGTGAAGCTCGTAGTCGCGTTGAGCGGCTATGTGAGGCAGCATCCGAAGAGTGGTCATCTTCGGGGTGGAAGAGAAGATCTGAAAGTAGTCAACTCCCTGCCGCTGACTGAAGCCTCGAGCCACCTAAAGCGCCTTGAAGACAGGCGGAGAACCCGGCGGCCGCTTCACCCTGAAAATCCACATGCCACTGACGATGTTCGCCCCAGGTTGGGGAACCTCGTCGACGTAGGTGCCTGTGGACTTCCAGGAAGCCATCTCTGCGTCCATGGCTGACTGCCACTGAGAGGAGTAGGGACCCTCGATCGCCTCAGCGTACGATCGAGGAGTCGGGATGTCCGGTGCATCCGGGTCTCCCTCAGGGGCAATCAGCGTGGACACGAGATGAGGCAAAGCAGCAGCAAAACACCGGAACTCCTCCTGCCTGTCCTCAAGGACGTCCGTGCTAAGAGCACACTCACCCCCGACGGACGGAGGACAGACAGACTCAGACTCAGCAACAAGACTAGCAGCGTAGTCTAGACGACAGCGAGCAGCAAAGTCGACAAGCTCAGCAACTAGGGCCGACGCAGTAGTGGACTCAAAGGAAGGGTCAGTGACAACAGTAGCCAGGAGACGCGTGACAGTAGGACTGGCAGCAGGAAGAGAGTCAGACTCAAGGTCCGGAAGGATAGGAAGAGAGGACTCTAGAGGAGACGGCAACGGGACACGCAGAGGAGCAGTGGACGGACGCAGTGCCATCTGGTCTGTGCATGGGACCGCAGGAGGACGCGGACAAGGAGCACGACTACAAGTGCAAGCAGCACGAACAGGCGATGCAGGACGAGACGCAGGCTCACGACGCTCAGTAAGACCTCCAGTAGGACCAGTGTAGGGAGAAGGAGCAGGTAGGGGGGAGGCGGGCTGTAACTGTGACCGCGACTGGACAGGCTGTGGACCCTCTAAGGGAGGAGTAGGACCAGTAGAGGGCGGGAGACCAAGAACCTGCTCAAGGAGCGGAACGAAGTACGGCCGCGGCCGCGCAGCGCCTCCAAAACTAGTAGGGACAACACCAGTACCCTCAGCGGCAGCACCAGCGCTAGCAGCACCTCCAGCTCCAACAACACCAACTCCAGCACCCTTAGAAGCACCAGCGCCAGCAGCACCACCAGCGCCAACACCCCCAGTAGCTCAAACTCCAGTAGCTCCAGCTCCAGTAGCTCCAGCAGCACCAACTCCAGCAGGACCGTCAGCTCCAGTACCAGGAGACGCGTGACAGTAGGACTGGCAGCACGAAGAGAGTCTGACTCAGGGTCAGCAAGAACAGGAAGCGAGGACTTTGTAAGAGACCGCAACGGGACACGCAGAGGAGCAGTGGAAGGACGCAGTGCCATCTGGTGTGTGTCTGGGACCGCAGGTAGACGCGGACGCGGAGCACAACTACTAGTGCGAGCAGCACGAGCAGGCGACGCAGGACGAGAGGCAGGCTCACGACGCTCAGCAAGACCTCCACTAGGACCAGTGTAGGGAGAAGGAGCAGGTAGAGGGGAGGCGGGCTGTAACTGTGACTGCGACCAGACAGGCGGTGGACACTCTAAGGGAGGAGCAGGACCAGTAAAGGGCGGGAGACCAAGAACCTGCTCAAGGAGCGGAACGAAGTACGGCCGCGGCCGCGCAGCGCCTCCAGAACCAGCAGGGACAGCACCAGTACTCCCAGCGGCAGCACCAGCGCCAGTAGCACCTCCAGCTCCAACAGCGCCAACTCCAGCACCCTCAGAAGCACCAGCGCCAGCAGAACCACCAGCGCCAACAACCCCAGCAGCTCCAGCTCCGGCAGCTCCAGCAGCACCAACTCTAGCAGAACCGGCAGCTCTAGTACCGCCAGCAGCTCCAGCAGTACCTCCACCAGGACCAACTCCAGCAGCCCCAGCAGCACCACGAGTCCCAGCAGCTCCAGTACCGCCAGTACGAGCACCTCCGGGACCAGCAGCAACAGTAGTGCCTCCAACTCCACCAGCACGGCTCCAGCGCCAGGCAAACCACTCGCGCAGCTCCTGCGTAGAGAGTGGCTCCCGCCTCGACGAAGCACCGCGAGAGGACACACGAGCAGACCCAGCACCCCCAGGCTCCGTACCCCCAGGCTCAGCACCCCAAGGCTCAGCACCCCCAGGCTCAGCACTCCCAGACTCAGAACCCCCAGGCTCAACACCCCCAGGCTCCGCACCCCTGGACTCAGCACCCCCAGGCTCCGCACCCTCAGGCTCAGCACCTCCAGACAAGGCACCCGCAGGTTCAACACCTCTAGCAGCACCAGAGTCAACAGCTACCTCGACAGGCTCGACTGCGTCTACCTGGGACACACCTGACGGGGCAGGACCCTGAGGGGGGAGGGGGTCTACTGGAGGATGACCTCGCGCAAGGAAGAGCGGCGGGGGGTGGGAGGGGCGCAGTGTGGTAGGGGAAGAGACGGTAGTAAGGCACCGACTCATCAAAGGTGACGTCCTGGGAGGACAGAACACGGCGCAAGGTGGGGTGGTAAAACTGCCACCCAGGCGCGTCAGGGGGGAAGCCAAGGAAGACGCAGGGAACAGCATGGGGGGACAGCTTGTCCGCAGACAAGTCGCGGACAAACGCCCGAGATCCCCAGACCCGAAACGCAGACGCATCGCCAACCTTCCCCGTCCACCGCAAGGTGGGGGAGGTCTCTGGCAAGGAGACCCGGGACGTCCATGACCATGCCAATGCGGCGCTCAGCAATCCCATTTTGCTATGGAGAGGCCGGAAGCGTGAAGGTCTGGCGGATGCCCTGTGCCTGACAGAAGGCTCCCAGATGGGCAGAGGAAAACTCCCCGCCTCTGTCAGAGTGCAGACGCAGAACAGGAAAGTCCGAGCCGAAACTCTCTTTGAGCTGGAGGCGAGCTGCGCGGATCCAGTCGATCAACAACTCAGTGACGTCACCCTTGCTGCGCAAGGGGAAGACTGTGGTGTAACGCGAGTAGTCGTCAACCACCAAAAGGAAGTAACGCTCGTGCCCCTGGCCACGGACGCGGGCGGGGCCCCACACGTCCATGTGAAGAGTCTGCAGCGGAGCCTCTGTCGGAGGAAACTCGGAGGAGTGAGGGGCGGCGCGCTGTCACCCCTCAACGCAGGGGACACAGGTAGGGGCAGGCCCCGGAGGTAGGGGAGGGAGAGACTGGGGGAGACCAGAGACAAGGACACGGGAGGCCATGCCTCGGAGAGGAGGCAGGGAGGGGTGACCAAGGTGGTGGTGCCAAAGGAGAGTCTGGTGGGACAGGAGACGACACGAGCAGGGAGCAGATTCAGGACCAGACCTGGACGCTGCAGCAAACACCTGACTCGACGCAGCTACCTGACCAGACTCAGCAGCCGGAGGAGACTCAGTAGTAAGTGTGTACAGGCTTTACCCCGGCCGACGGGTGAACGTGGACAAGTGTCGGCCTGTCCGAGCACACGTGCAGTGGGTCACCCACTGACTTGCAGGAGTGAACTGGTCAACCCCCCGATCCTGTAGATCAGCTCCACTCACCAAGTTCGTAGAGAACGAGGGGAGGTAGAGACCTGACAGGGTGCCAGAGGGGGCTGCCGGGCACAGTAAGACAGTGGAGAAGCTAGCAAGGACAGGACCCCTAGAGGGGTCCGCCACGGAGACCGCAACCGGCCGACTAAGCGGTGTAAGCGTGATGCGGTCTCGAAAGAAGGAGCGGGAAGCACCCGAGTCAAGGGTGAAGGTGTGTAAGGCCTCAGCCGACATAGTACCTGAGAGAGCAGACTCACCAGCACCTGGGGCAGCAGACGCACTAGCACCTAGAGCAACAGCCTCACCAGCACCTAGAGCAGCAGCCTCAATGCCCGGGTCAGGCGGAACACACAGGTAACAGTCACCCTCAACACTATCAGACACACAATACATGGCAGCAAGAATAGCATCATAATCAAGATCAAAGATAGCAACCCCCGCCCTAGACAGCTCTCCCCAGCGAGGAATCTCAGTGGCGTCACGGAACTGGTGACGTTACGCGTCCGTCAGGCGGCCAAAGCAGCGCTGGGTGGAGTGCGGCCCCCCGCACTGCTCACCAGCGCAGTCGCCGGTACGGAGGACGTAGGTACAGTACCAGTACCCCCACCGCGCTGACGCGCAGCGTACCATTCACTAAGCTACCGAGGGGACAAGGTCTCACGACTGCGCTGCTGCTGCTGGCGCGGACCACCACCGGACCCACTCCTCTGCGCAGAGCCGCAACCAGCTCCACCGCTGCCGCCGCCGCCTCCGCCACCTCCGTCGCCTCCGCCACCTCCGCCGCCTCCGCCACCTCCGCCGCCTCCGCTCCCTCTGCCACCGCCGCCGCCTCCTCCGCCTCCATTGCTGCCACCGACACCTCCACCCCCGCCACCACTCCCACCTGTTGGTGCAAGGGCCTAATAAACTCAAGCTATTAAGACTTTATCACACTTAAAACCTCTCCTCGGGGTCACCTCCAAGGGTCCTTGGGTGCCTGGTACAAGACCAGCCCCTATCCTCGGGTCCGAGTTTGTAGAGAGAGGGATCAAGAGGGACTTAGTCAAAACAGCAAGAGTACCTTGAACGTCGCGCAGCGTATCGTGCAGACCGTCGATCGGATTAAGCTGAGAATTTCCTATATCGAAGCTCACTCTAAGAGCTTTAAAATAAGCCAAGTTGCCTCGCGAAAAGTTCTGCCATTACGAAGTTATGGCTCGGACAGCGTTAGCCTAGCGTTGGAGTGCTAGCGTACTAGCGTTGACTCGGGTAGCGTTCCGCCATTGCACCGCGTAGAAAAGAAATTCCAGCAAGGAAGGAATTCGCTTGAATCAATTTCACTATATTCAGGTACAAACAGAGAAGGAATAAATAGCTCTAGCTAGCAAGGACCTTGGGAATCAACCTGGGAACAACCAGGGATGATCCCAAATAATTCCAAGCAACAGAACCAACCTGGCTGGACAAAATAGCAGGTGATAGGTTGGTGAACAACCTCTGGTTCTGTTTTTCCAACCTGGGAAAACAACAACCAGGTTCAGGTCCTAAAAACAGAACCTGTTTTGTCTTTGCCCAACCAGCCAAATGCTGGTTCCGCTGGTTTCCCCTGGCCCTGTAGCATGCAGATACAGACAAACAACATCCAACCTTCACCTAAATTGTACCCCTATAGTGCCTGCCCTGCTACACTATAGTCAACCAAACAAAAGAGTACAATTTCGAGTTGGATAGAACTGAATCTGCGCAATCAAGTAAGTTGAACCGCAAAGCTTCCATCTTGGGTTCCTTTGCGAGCTCGTCCTTTCTGCTTGTACTGTTCATAGCGCGTACAATGTTATGCCGAAGCGCACATTTTGCGAGTACCTGCAAATGCTTCAAGCGAAAATTGCGAAAGCAAACAAACACACAAACATACCATTCACACGCAAATGCATTCGCACACGCATACTCGTACAAACAGACGGCAGGATGTCGTGCAATGTGAATTTGCACCCAACACACTCCCCCTCAGCCTGCCGGCTGCATCCCCATTATTCCATACTAGTTCATGCTCATTCCACTCATGCGCACACAACGCCAATGAGACTCATCCGCAAGCCTCTTGGTGAGGAAGTCTGCTGGCTGCTGGTGAGTCTTGATGTAGATCGGATTCACCGTCCCCCTCTTCACCTCCTTACGCAGCCAGTGCCACTTGATACGCATGTGCTTATTCAGCCCATGAAGCACAGCGTTCCTGGCCATCCCAAGAGCTCCCTTGCTATCACAAAACAGCGGCGTAGCAACCTTTTGCTCCTGGCCAATCTCCTCCAACAGCCTCCTCAGCCAAATCACCTCCTTCACCCCATGGAACATCGCCATGTACTCTGACTCCACGGAAGAGAGTGCTGTCTCCGTCTGCTTCTTTGACCTCCAACTAACCGGTCCTCCCCCAACTACGCAGATGTATCCTCCCACAGATGAGGAATCCTCCTTCTCAGAGGCCCACGTAGCATCAGTAAAGCAAGTGAGAAAAAGCTTGCCTTCTCCAAGCCTCTCCCCCTTCTCTTTCAGCACCTCAACCCCTTTCTGCTTCACCTGTGCAGATGCGGAGTATTGAACTCCAATGCTTGGGTGAGAGTTCAGATACTTCACCACACGCTCAGCTGCATCCACCTGCTCCTCTGATGGATTCTGCACTACCCTAGCCAGCTGCCCAACCGAGAAAGAGATGTCGGGTCTCGTGTGAACTGCTGCATACAAGAGGCTGCCCACCAAGGACTGAAATTGCTGCTGCTCCTCGGCTTCAACTCCTTCATCCTCTGCAGCTTTCACAAGCTTGAATTCTGCTGGCAGGGGAGTTGCAACCTTGCGCTCATTCTCAATTCCATACTTCTCCCCAAGCTCCTTGATGAACTTCTCCTGGTGCAGCTTCAACCACCTGTGATCCAGATCCCTCTCCACGTGCATCCCGAGGTAGTACTTTACCTCCCCAAGGTTCTTGCACTTGAAGTTCTCCATCAGCTGCTGCTGCACCTTCTGGACCTCCTTCATGCTGCTGCTAAAGAGAAGAATGTCGTCCACATAGACCAGAAACAGCACCAGCTTCTCCCCCTCCCCCTTGAGAAAGAGGCTCTCATCACAGCTGCTGGTCCTGAATCCCATCTCCTCTAAAACAGCTGCCAACTTCTGGTACCAGCAGCGTGGCGCCTGCTTCAAGCCATAGATGGACTTTTTCAGCTTGCACACCCTGCCCGTACCATCCTCATACCCAGGTGGCTGCGTCATGAACACCTCCTCCTCTAAAATCCCGTTGAGAAATGCCGTTGATATGTCCATCTGGATAATGAACTTCCCACTAACGGCTGCATTGCGGTAGGTCTTGGGGACGTGGGCGACTGCCATGCAACCGAACACCCTCAGCATGTCCACCGGCGGCTTCCTCCCAAGCCACCTCTCCAACGGCACCCACGAGTCATCCCCAACCTTTGTGAGTACCCTGTTCCTAGCGACGGTAGCGTGCCGAACAGCATGGGGCCACATGGAGTTGCCCAGCCCAGATTCTATGAGCAGCGCCCTAGCTGTCTCAAGAATTGTCCGGTTCGCCCGTTCTGCTACACCGTTAGACTATGGGGTGTAAGCCGTGGTCAGCTCCCTCTGGATGCCCTGCTTCTTGAGCCAAGCCGTCATCTCAGCTCCAAGGAACTCACCACCCCGATCTGTCCTAATCCGCTTCACCACACACTCCGCTTGCTTCTCCACGAATGGCAGCCAATCTTCCCGTATCGTAGAGGCGGCATGGTCCTTCTGCTTCAGCGGATATGCCCACATAAGCCTGCTCCAATCATCCACAATGGTCAGGAAGTACCGCTCCCCCTTGTGTCCCTGAACCGGCAGCGGCCCCACCAAGTCCATGTGGACCAGCTCCAACGGCTTCTTGCTCCTGCCAGCCACACTATGGAAGGGGAAACGGGTGAACTTTGAAAGGAGGCAAATTTCACAGTTATCATCGGGTGGTTGTCCGTTCAGCTTTAAGCCCTTAACGGCTTCATCCTTCTCCAGCTGCTTCAGCAAAGGCATTGCCACATGCCCCAAACGTCGGTGTGCAGTTGCCCAATCTGTCTCCCCAGATCTGGCCGACACTTTCACACCAACCCCTCCAACGGCGTTGCACTCCCCCTGGGATGCAGACCCCTCTCCAACCTGCCCCCCACCGTGCCACGCCAGCGCCGGTAGCTGCCACATGGATCTGTACACGTCCTTGCTCTCGTGCAGATCCCAAAGCACCCGATTGCCCAGCTTCCCCTTATAAGTGCGAGCCCCATCCGTGTTGGTGTTCACCCCAGCCTTGCCAAGCTTACGGAGGGAGATGAGGTTGGCCTTCAGGTCGGGGACGAGGAGAACGTCGTGCAGCACCACCGGCTTGCCATCCGCTCCCTTAAATGCAGCTCGTCCCGCACCAGCCACCTTCAACATGTGTCCAGAGGCAGAGCACACCTCATTAATCGGTGCAGCGCGTACGTCGTCCAGCAGGTCCTTGCGCGGCGTCATTGTCCAAGCAGCGCCTGTGTCCAACACCCAATAGTCCAGGGGGTGCAGCTCTGCTCCAGCCTTAGCAGAGGCGTCTCCTTGCTCCCCCTTGTCTCCCATATGGAAGAATTGGCCCGCGGTGCGCTCCTTCTTCTTCTCCGCACCGCCGTTGCCCTTCGGGTTGTTGTCGGACGAATCAGCGACCATGTTGGCGCCGTTTTTCTGGTTCCTCCGCGCGCCGCCATCCTGGTGACGATTCTGGGGGGTCCATCCATCGGGTTTCTTATAGCACAAAAACCAGGGGTGCCCTTCCTTCTCACAATACCAGCAACTCCCTTTCATTTTGCCACCAGCACCCGACTTGCCCCCACGTCCAGATTTCGCACCGCGACCCCAACCGGTACCTCCTTGTTGGTCGTTGGAGTCGTCGTCTTTCTTTGCACCGCGTCCAGCACCACCGAAGCCACGTCCTTTGCCACGTCGGCTCCCTTGCATCCCGTAGCCGTTGCTGCCGTCGTCTCCACCCCTCAGTTGGCGGCGACGGAAGTCCTCCTCCAGAATCTTCGTCCGCACCCACTCGAGCGTCCACAAGCTCTGGTTCTGCGGCAGGCTCAATCCGCTCGTAAATTGAAGCCACGATTCCGGCAGCAGCGAGAGCATCTTCAAGCACTTTGTTTGCTCCGGGTAGGTGATTCCCGCGGTCGCCAACTTCGCGTAGAGGTCGCGCAATTTGTCCAGGACAGGTTGCACCGGCTCTCCCTCGCTCAGGCGCAACGCGGACAGCTCCCTCTCCAGCATCAATGTTGCAACAACGGAGGTCGGGGCGTGCAGCTCCTTCAACACCGTCCACGCCTTCGGACCACACTCAGCCTCCGGCAGCAGGTGCATGACGTGGTGACGCTGGTTCAGCTCCAAACTCTGCGACATCAAGTAGTAGCCAGCCGAGGCGCGCTCGTCCCAATCTTCCTGAAGGGCGGGGTCACTCGGTCTAGGCTCCTCCCCAATCATTAGTTTCAGCAATCCGATTTGACGGAAATAAAGTTGCATTTTCCAGGCCCAATCATCATAGCCCTCACCATTGAACTTCTCGACGGTGAAGTTTTTCAGCACCTCCTTGATCAGCGAGCCCTGGCTTGTTCGCGCTCCCCTTGGCGCAGAAACACCAGAATCATGGCTGCCGCTACGATCTTGGGCTGAAGTTTCACCAGCTACCGCCGAGGTGTTGCCCGCCATAGCTACCTATATCGAGGATCACTATAACGCAGCTCTGATACCAGCTTGTTGGTGTAAGGGCCTAATAAACTCAAGCTATTAAGACTTTATCACACTTAAAACCTCTCCTCGGGGTCACCTCCAAGGGTCCTTGGGTGCCTGGTACAAGACCAGCCCCTATCCTCGGGTCCGAGTTTGTAGAGAGAGGGATCAAGAGGGACTTAGTCAAAACAGCAAGAGTACCTTGAACGTCGCGCAGCGTATCGTGCAGACCGTCGATCGGATTAAGCTGAGAATTTCCTATATCGAAGCTCACTCTAAGAGCTTTAAAATAAGCCAAGTTGCCTCGCGAAAAGTTCTGCCATTACGAAGTTATGGCTCGGACAGCGTTAGCCTAGCGTTGGAGTGCTAGCGTACTAGCGTTGACTCGGGTAGCGTTCCGCCATCGCACCGCGTAGAAAAGAAATTCCAGCAAGGAAGGAATTCGCTTGAATCAATTTCACTATATTCAGGTACAAACAGAGAAGGAATAAATAGCTCTAGCTAGCAAGGACCTTGGGAATCAACCTGGGAACAACCAGGGATGATCCCAAATAATTCCAAGCAACAGAACCAACCTGGCTGGACAAAATAGCAGGTGATAGGTTGGTGAACAACCTCTGGTTCTGTTTTTCCAACCTGGGAAAACAACAACCAGGTTCAGGTCCTAAAAACAGAACCTGTTTTGTCTTTGCCCAACCAGCCAAATGCTGGTTCCGCTGGTTTCCCCTGGCCCTGTAGCATGCAGATACAGACAAACAACATCCAACCTTCACCTAAATTGTACCCCTATAGTGCCTGCCCTGCTACACTATAGTCAACCAAACAAAACAGTACAATTTCGAGTTGGATAGAACTGAATCTGCGCAATCAAGTAAGTTGAACCGCAAAGCTTCCATCTTGGGTTCCTTTGCGAGCTCGTCCTTTCTGCTTGTACTGTTCATAGCGCGTACAATGTTATGCCGAAGCGCACATTTTGCGAGTACCTGCAAATGCTTCAAGCGAAAATTGCGAAAGCAAACAAACACACAAACATACCATTCACACGCAAATGCATTCGCACACGCATACTCGTACAAACAGACGGCAGGATGTCGTGCAATGTGAATTTGCACCCAACACCACCACCACCCCCACCCCCTCCGCCGCCTCCACCACCACCCCCACCGCCCCCGCCAGCCCCTCCAGCGCCCTTGCCTCCCTTGTCCTTGCCGGTGCGGCGTCTCCCGCTAGGGGCAGACGCAGCGCCGACCGACTCGAAACCAACGAGGTCGGCTGCAGCAGCAGAAGCAACAGAGGGCAAGAGGGGAGAGGGGGAACACCCCTCAAAGACGGGGATGCGAGGGTCACTACGAGAGGCTCCTACAGCGACTATGCTCTTCTCTGCTGCTAGGAGGCGCTCCTCGAGGAGGTCAACGGTGAGTGTGGTAAGGCAAACTGAGAGGAAGTGGTCCCTGACTAAGCGAAGAGAGTCAGGGAGCCGGGTGACTATGTAGTAGAGGGTGATGTACATGGGGGGGGGGGTTCTTGGCGCAGAACTCAGCAGGAAGCGCAGCGCGGTAGCGAGTGTCACTAGTGCGAAGGTGCGTAATGAGGTCAGCGACTGTGCGAAAGGTAGCAAGGTCAGGGAACAGGTACGGCAGCATGAGGCGGCTAAGCGCAGCAGTGGCAGGGGAGGAGTAGCGTGCAACTACAGTGTCGTACAAGGTCTGAGCACTCTTGTACTGGCTAAAGTGTGCACGCTCAGTGGTGGGTAAGTGGCGACGCATAGCAAGTCGGGCAGCAGCATCGCGTGTGGCCCACTGTGAGCGAACAGTGCTGTCAGCAGTAGCAGGTGGGGCAGGAGAGGCACCAGAGGTGAGATCGAACAGGGAGAGTCCGTCTGCCCTATCGCACTGTAGGAACAGCTGGAGGTCATCGACCCAGACCTCAAAGTCAACAGCACGACCCTCAGCATCAAAGGTAAGGACACTGGGGGTAGCCATGACTGCAGTGGCCTAGCAGGGAGTGATCTCACCACTCCGAGTAAGTAGGGCCGGGGAGCGCCGGTAGGAACAGTAGGGGCTCAACGGCAGGGCGGCTCGGCGACTCGGCTGCTGTGCGGCTCGGCGACTCGGCTGCTGTGCGGCTCGGCTGCTGAGCGGCTCGGCTGCTGGGTGGCTCGGCTGCTCGGTTGCTGGGCGGCTCGGCGGCTCGGCGGCTCGGTTGCTGGGGGGCTCGGCTGCTGGGCGGCTCGGCGGCTCGGTTGCTGGGCGGCTCGGCGGCTCGGCGGCTCGGCTGCTGGGCGGCTCGGCGGCTCGGCTGTGGGGCGGCTTAGCTGCTGTTGTAGGGGCGGCGACAGGGCCGCGAGAGGCCACGAAGGGCGGCGAAGGGGCCGTGAAGGGCGGCGCAAGGTGCCGCGGAGGGCGGCAACGGGCCGTAAAGAGGCCGCGAGGGGCCGCGAAGGGCGGCGCGATGGGCTGGAAGGGGCCGTAAGGGCGCCGCGAGGGGCCGGAAGGGGCCGCACGAGAGGCTGTAAGGGCGGCGCGAGGGGCCGTAAGGAGCCGCAAGGGCGGCGCAAGGGGCCGACCGGCAGCGTGAGGGGCCATAAGGGCGGCGCGAAGGGCCGTAAGGGGCGGTAGGGGCGGCGCGAGGGGCCGTAAGGGGCCGTAAGGGCGGCGCGAGGGGCCGTAAGGGCGGCGCGAAGGGCCGTAAGGGCGGCGCGAGGGGCCGTGAGAGGGGCCGCTAAGGGCGACGCGAAGGGGCCGTGAGGGGCCGTGAGAGGGCGCGACGGTAGGGAGGGCACACGGGGCCCGACTCGGGCAGGAGCGAAGCGCGCTCCGGGCAGGAAAAAATATCGTGGTGGGCCCTAAGGAGCGTTCCTACTAGGGAACCTGCTCGAAACCATTATGAGAAACGAGGAATGAATGAACTAGCACAAGGTTGGGTACAAGTAGGAAACCCTAGGAAACTGTACCCCATAGTGTCTACCCCACTATAGCCTAGACAATCTATATGATATAAGTTTGACATATAGTGCAAAGGAACAAGCGAATTTGAGGCAAAATGTGCCTCTCTCCTGCGGCGATTTTTCATACCTCCCCCCTCCACCCTCCGCCAGCTCGCAGATGGCGCAGGTTATTCACAATTCGCGGAAAACAGGGTCAACGAATGTTGACTCTGGGTTGACGCCCGCTTTACTCTCCACACATCTTCAGAACATTTTTCTTCCCCCTGGCTGCGGAACTGGGTCATGAGCCTCGAAGTTTTCATGCGAGGCATATTGCGGTCTCATGCGAGCGGGTGATGTACCGCTGGGCGTTTTTGTTAGGGCTCGAATGTTTGACTGGTCAAAGGGGTCCCTTGACTACTTTAGCGCTGGTCAAAAGCGCGAAATTCAAGACCCACGCGCTAGTCCTGACACGCGCGTGTGGCCCTCCAGGGCTGGTGCGAGTGTCGCCACTGTTGCGCGTGCACTGTACTGCACGTTTCGGCCCTGTCCCGTGCTGTACAAGCGCATGATTGAAATCATGGCGCGATGTACAGCACGACCGAGAAAAATCTCGGTCGTGCGTGTGGCACGGGGGATGCTCGGAATTTACAGTTAAAAAACTGTTTTCCGAGTTGACTCACGGGACGAGAAATTTCTCGCGAATGTCATGCCGCTTTGCGTGATCATTTTGCCACAGGTACAAAACGGTTACTCCGTTTTTCAAACGGTAAAAACCATTATATAGCTGTGAGCTCGCATGAAGACATTAGAGCTACATTGGAGGGACATGCGATCCTCATGAGTGTACACATTCGAGTCAGCAGGGGCAACTGTTACAAGTGCAATTTGAAGACAGTTTTTAACAACAGGAGGATATAGCCAAATGTTCAAGGAGTTGAACAACCGTTTTGAAACACAGCTTGGCGAAATCCTGTGCGCTAGTTAAACAACTGTAAATGTCTATGCTTGTACTTGTCGAAATCAATCTAATGCATTCGCGATTTTCAAGCTCGCATTCTACTACTTCGTATTGACGAGAGTAGAAATATTACCTTGGTGCTGCCGAAATTCTTCTCGACCAGTTTGCTCGTCTTGCAAGCTGAGCAAAGCATAACTACTCACCTGCCGTTTTCTACGCCCTTGGCTAGGAGGTGACAAGCTATCATACTCGAAGGGCTGCAAGTGATGTTAAGTGTTGCCAAGTTAAGGTTGTAGTTCAAGCTTTAATCGCTTCCGCATAACGTTATAGCTGTCAACAACTTACACTTGATAGGTTGTGATTACTGTACTGCTTGTTCTCATTATATAATTATGCATGTGAACTGGCCTTGTGGCCATTCGCTTGTGCTCAGAGTCTGCGGTGGCTTCGTGATCCACCCTGAGCTTGCTTTAATTTTCTTGACTGGTTTTGTGACCCCTTGTTCTCCCCCATTTTGCCTATGGGGGTGTGTCAAACTGTTATGTTTTGTGTTGTGCAGGCTCTAGTGGGGTAGTTTATATGGGTTACAACCCAATTAGGGTTACTACTTGTATCACTTTCTTACTCAGTGCAATCATTCCTGCTCCTTAGTTTCTGACAATATGATATGATAAATCATGAATATATGGCTTAAGTTCGATATAAATAATGATTATTAGAGACAATCCATGATGCACATTTGAAATGATAAAAATGCATGAAAGCTAACGACCCAAAAACCATGCCACCGCATCCCCTGCATAGCATAGGGGGGAGATAATAGCATAATCAACAATCACCATTCATATGAAGCAACACAATCTGTGAACTTTAAAAAGATGATCAGCTCTATCATCTCCAGTTCAAGTGGGCTCCCGATAGGCGCGTCAATGAACCTTCTAATGAAATGATAAACCTGATTCACCTTTTTAAAACTCAGAGACATGCATTGTTATTGCAATGATGATATGGGTAAATAAAAATCGATAGATGCACACATGCACATATACATATACACACATATATCAAACGCTTATCACACGCAATAAATCTGACAATTTAATAAAGATACAAGGCACATGAGTGGCGACAAAAAAAGCCCCTACGTCGTCACTAGTCACTTTCCAGTTCCGACTTATACTTAAATGAAACAGCAATAATATGAAAAGTACAAAATAGAGAAAAACTGATCATGGAAAAGAGAACATAGTATCTTTGCAGATTGATAACATGAAATAAGTAACTGAAAAAAAAGCATGTGATAAAAGAGGTGGAACGCAAAGAATAACATAAGTTAAAACAACATGCATTCAAGGAAGGGAACATAATGAATAACGAAAGAACAAATCTTAGCAAGAACAACAACAGAAAAGCTTGGGAAGTAACAACAAATACGATGCACGTAGGGAGAAATAACTGAGATAGGAGAAGGGAAAGTAGTGGATAAACCGAAACGTGAGAGAAAAACATACAAACAGAAAAATGGGTTCAACGAAGGAAGATAGGAGGGAACTGGAAACAAAGAAACTATGAAGAGAATGTGAGGTGAACAGATCGAAAAAAGCAACGGAAGCATATAAAGAACCGAGGAAATTGTTGGTGTAAGGGCCTAATAAACTCAAGCTATTAAGACTTTATCAAACTTAAAACCTCTCCTCGGGGTCACCTCCAAGGGTCCTTGGGTGCCTGGTACAAGACCAGCCCCTATCCTCGGGTCCGACTTTGTAGAGAGAGGGATCAAGAGGGACTTAGTCAAAACAGCAAGAGTACCTTAAACGTCGCGCAGCGTATCGTGCAGACCGTTGATCGGATTAAGCTGAGAATTTACTATATCGAAGCTCACTCTAAGAGCTTTAAAATAAGCCAAGTTGCCTCGCGAGAAGTTTTGCCATTACAAATTTATGGGTCGGACAGCGTTAGCCTAGCGTTGGAGTGCTAGCGTACTAGCGTTGACTCAGGTAGCATTCCGCCGTCGCACCGCGTAGAAATGAAATTCCAGGAAGGGAGGAATTCGCTTGAATCAATTTCACTATATTCAGGTACAAACAGAGAAGGAATAAATAGCTCTAGCTAGCAAGGACCTTGGGAATCAACCTGGGAACAACCAGGGATGATCCCAAATAATTCCAAGCAACAGAACCAACCTGGCTGGACAAAATAGCAGGTGGTAGGTTGGTGAACAACCTCTGGTTCTGTTTTTCCAACCTGGGAAAACAACAACCAGGTTCAGGTCCTAAAAACAGAACCTGTTTTGTCTTTGCCCAACCAGCCAAATGCTGGTTCCGCTGGTTTCCCCTGGCCCTGTAGCATGCAGATACAGACGAACAACATCCAACCTTCACCTAAATTGTACCCCTATAGTGCCTGCCCTGCTACACTATAGTCAACCAAACAAAACAGTACAATTTCGAGTTGGATAGAACTGAATCTGCGCAATCAAGTAAGCCAAACCGCAAAGCTTCCATCTTGGGTTCCTTTGCAAGCTCGTCCTTTCGGCTTGTACTGTTCATAGCGCGTACAATGTTATGCCGAAGCGCAAATTGTGCGAGTACCTGCAAATGCTTCAAGCGAAAATTGCGAAAGCAAACAAACACACGAACATACCATTCACACGCAAATACATTCGCACACGCATATTCGTACAAACAGACGGCAGGATGTCGTGCAATGTGTATTTGCACCCAACAGAAATTATGCAATGCAAGGGACGAAATAAGAACTGAACGAATGGCAAATAAATACTGGCATGCAACTCCAGTCTAACCTCTAAGATCAAGGCTCAACTCAACATAAGCTCTACATGACTACGTGTTCTGCAAGAAAGCCCCTTGTAGTTGATAGTTATGGAAAATTATAGCGAAAGGGGTTGAGAGGAATCAAGAAACAGGAGTCTAAATCCCACCATATGTAATTCCTACTCTAAACTTTTCATACAAAATAACAAGCAGAATGGACGAATGGAAGGAAGAGGAAGAAAGAAGGTCTGAGATACAGAAGCAATGAACGATTTGTTAACTACTATTTGGGACCTAGAGGCTCTACATGCACCTTTAATTCACACAAGGTAGTTCCCATGGGGTCACCTCCAAGGGTCCTCGGGTGCCTAGCAATGCCAGCCCCTAACCAAGGGTCCGTGTTTGTTGAGGGAGTTCTCTAAGTGTAAAAGTCGATGGCGTGCACTTGAGCATTCCCAAGCTCAATTGCGGAAGCGATAACGATTGATAAGTGTGTGTGCAGACTAGCTTCTCGCGTCAATACCTCGATGGAGCAATTTTCATTCAGCAAAAGATGGATCACAACTTTGCACAAGCACGCATATATATTTCGCCTAACACACATGCAAAGGAAAATAGCAAATAGTTGATTAACTGCATTTCGATGACTTCGCCTTGCTGTCTGGAAAACGGTTGCCAAACTTCTGCTACATTTGGCTTGATCCGAGTCTTTGAAATAACTGTTTTCAAATTACCTGTCTGCCAAATGCCCCTGCTGACTCCTCTCGCGAACGATCACGAGCGCACAAGTAGAATCATGTACGTTCGTGTGGGAATTCCCGTTTTCCCGATGTTTATAGTTGTAAAATGGATATTTCCGTTTTGTACCTGTAATTTGAACTGTTCTGCTAGGCGCGCTGCTTTTTCGCGAAAGTTCTATGTGCCACGTCACAAAAAGACACGCTCGAGATTCAGTTTTACAACTGAAATCTCGAGTGAATCCCGAGCACCTTTCGGGATCTCTCGGCACCCCTTGCAACCCATGCGCACCCCTGAGGGCGCACCCTCCTGACATGGGCAGAGCAATATTTATCGCCCTGTCTTCTAGTGATCGTGGGTCCTGTCACGCTCGCTACAGTATGTAGGCACACGCCCGGGCACTGTGGGGACACACGAGAAATCAGGACCCATGCGCGGTCTTGATTCTCTCGCGATTTTCGCTTGACCAGCGCGAGATATTTCGAGGGGCACAAAACACTCTCGCTCCCCTCATGAACACAAGAACCAAACCAGAAACAAACATGAATGAAACACAAACAGTCATGAGCAAACATGAACGCGCATGAACAAACATGTAAACATATGAACGCTCATGAAGCTTGTACGAACAGCCCGCGAACATTCATGAGCACGCGAAAGCTCATGAAAACATATGATTACTCGGAACTTCACGCACATTCATGATACAACAGGAACAAAACGAAACACATACGAACAATCATGAAAACTCATGAATGCAACCTCACACAAAAAGACACATAATTTAAGAACCGCTAAGGCGATTCATGAACCGTAAACGCCAAAACGAAAAGCACACAAATACGCATCACACAAACCACAAATTACCTTAAAACAGAATTCTTCAAATGTCCCCTTACTCGACGAATAGGCGACAGGTTGACATGCAAAATACGTTTTGCACCCAACAAGATAAGGGAACAAGAAAAGACCAAGAACAGGATCAAAGGTAAGAAAGAAGAAAGAGACGTCATACATGATTAGCATAGATGGGTATTAGAAGCAGCAAGTCGACACTTGAAACTCACTATAATGACCTGCGAACAAGGAAAAGTACAAGTTGAAGCTGCAAACTAGGAACAAAAAACACATTAACATAAGAAACTTTCAATTGAAGAGATTCACTTGAAGATACCAATGTTAAGAAACGCTAGCATAAAGTTAAAAACAGAAAGAGTGGTTGCACTAGCAGCAAATAGGATACATATAGCAAACCCTAATTTGGGCTGTACTCACTATAGAATACCCGACTACAGACTAGACAATGTTAAGAAATGCTATTAGAAAGTTAGAAACAGAAAGACTGGTTGCACTAGCAGCAGATAGGATACATATAGCAAACCCTGATTTGGGCTGTACTCACTATAGAGTACCCCACTGCAGAATAGACAATTATAGCATTCTGATACACCCCCAAAGGCAAAGTGGGGTATGATCAGCACAGCAAGCAGTCTCATAAGAAGATCATAAGCACAAGCAAAGCTAGAGGCAATCACAGAGGGCAAGTGAGGAGGAGGGACTATGAGAGGAGTGGAGATAGGAGGCGATGGGTGAAGCCGCAGACACACGGGCAACAGGAGCGGCGCGCATGGTGGCTACCGGAGCAAGGGCCGCGGACTACAGGAGTAACTGGCTCCGCGGCAAAGACGAGCGGCTGGAGCAACGAACCCACGGGCGACTGGCGCAGCAGGCTCGCTGGGCTACCGGAGCAAGGGCCCCGGACTACTGGCGCTGCTGACGTTACGACGGCTTCCTCCGCTCAACCTCCCCCAACTGTCCCACACCCCTTTCACACACCCCTTGCTGCACCCCTAGCTCCACACCCAGGACATCCCCCTGGCGCCACTCCCTCGGCTCCCACACACCCACCCCCCTCAGGGGCAGCTACAGCAGTGGGAGACGGAGGAGGAGGAGGAGCAGGGGACGGCTCACACACCCGCCACCCCCATACCCCCCACGCAGGCGGCGCGCGTGCGGCGCAGGGTAGATACGCGGGCAGCACCTGGGGCGACGTACGAGCGGAAGCGGGGCGGCGCGCGGGTCCCTGGGGCGCTGCGACGGGCGATGGGCAGGGCGGCGCGCGGGCCCCCAGGCCGCTGCGACGGGCGACGGGATGGGGGCGACGCACGGGCCCCCAGGGTGTTGGTGTAAGGGCCTAATAAACTCAAGCTATTAAGACTTTATCAAACTTAAAACCTCTCCTCGGGGTCACCTCCAAGGGTCCTTGGGTGCCTGGTTCAAGACCAGCCCCTATCCTCGGGTCCGAGTTTGTAGAGAGAGGGATCAAGAGGGACTTAGTCAAAACAGCAAGAGTACCTTGAACGTCGCGCAGCGTATCGTGCAGACCGTCGATCGGATTAAGCTGAGAATTTCCTATATCGAAGCTCACTCTAAGAGCTTTAAAATAAGCCAAGTTGCCTCGCGAAAAGTTCTGCCATTACGAAGTTATGGCTCGGACAGCGTTTGCCTAGCGTTCGAGTGCTAGCGTACTAGCGTTTGACTCGGGTAGCATTCCGCCGTCGCACCGCGTAGAAAGGAAATTCCAGGAAGGGAGGAATTCGCTTGAATCAATTTCACTATATTCAGATACAAACAGAGAAGGAATAAATAGCTCTAGCTAGCAAGGACCTTGGGAATCAACCTGGGAACAACCAGGGATGATCCCAAATAATTCCAAGCAACAGAACCAACCTGGCTGGACAAAATAGCAGGTGGTAGGTTGGTGAACAACCTCTGGTTCTGTTTTTCCAACCTGGGAAAACAACAACCAGGTTCAGGTCCTAAAAACAGAACCTGTTTTGTCTTTGCCCAACCAGCCAAATGCTGGTTCCGCTGGTTTCCCTTGGCCCTGTAGCATGCAGATACAGACAAACAACATCTAACCTTCACCTAAATTGTACCCCTATAGGGCCTGCCCTGCTACACTATAGTCAACCAAACAAAACAGTACAATTTTCGAGTTGGATAGAACTGAATCTGCGCAATCAAGTAAGCCGAACCACAAAGCTTCCATCTTGGGTTCCTTTGCGAGCTCGTCCTTTCTGCTTGTATTGTTCATAGCGCATACAATGTTATGCGGAAGCGCACATTGTGCGAGTACCTGCAAATGCTTCAAGCAAAAATTACGAAAGCAAATAAACACACGAACATACCATTCACACGCAAATGCATTCGCACACGCATACTCGTACAAACAGACGGCAGGATGTCGTGCAATGTGAATTTGCACCCAACACACTCCCCCTCAGCCTGCCGGCTGCATCCCCATCATTTCGTACTAGTTCATGCTCATTCCACTCATGCGCACACAACGCCAATGAGGCTCATCCGCAAGCCTCTTGGTGAGGAAGTCTGCTGGCTGCTGGTGAGTCTTGATGTAGATCGGATTCACCGTCCCCCTCTTCACCTCCTTACACAGCCAGTGCCACTTGATACGCATGTGCTTATTGAGCCCATGAAGCACAGCGTTCCTGGCCATCCCAAGAGCTCCCTTGCTATCACAAAACAGCGGCGTAGTAACCTTTTGCTCCTGGCCAATCTCCTCCAACAGCCTCCTCAGCAAAATCACCTCTTTCACCCCATGAAACATTGCCATGTACTCTGACTCCACGGAAGAGAGTGCTGTCTCCGTCTGCTTCTTTGACCTCCAACTAACCGGTCCTCCCCCAACTACGCAGATGTATCCTCCTACAGATGAGGAATCCTCGTTCTCAGAGGCCCACGTAGCATCGGTAAAGCAAGTGAGGAAAAGCTTGCCTTCTCCAAGCCTCTCCCCCTTCTCTTTCAGCACCTCAACCCCTTTCTGCTTCACCTGTGCAGATGCGGAGTATTGAACTCCAATGCTTGGGTGAGAGTTCAGATACTTCACCACACGCTCAGCTGCATCCACCTGCTCCTCTGATGGATTCTGCACCACCCTGGCCAGCTGCCCAACCGAGAAAGAGATGTCAGGCCTCGTGTGAACTGCTGCATACAAGAGGCTGCCCACCAAGGACTGAAATTGCTGCTGCTCCTCGGCTTCAACCCCTTCATCCTCTGCAGCTTTCACAAGCTTGAATTCTGCTGGCAGGGGAGTTGCAACCTTGCGCTCATTCTCAATCCCATACTTCTCCCCCAGCTCCTTGATGAACTTCTCCTGGTGCAATTTCAACCACCTGTGATCCAGATCCCTCTCCACGTGCATCCCGAGGTAGCACTTTACCTCCCCAAGGTTCTTGCACTTGAAGTTCTCCATCAGCTGCTGCTGCACTTTATGGATCTCCTTCATGCTGCTGCTCAAGAGAAGAATGTCGTCCACGTAGACCAGAAACAACACCAGCTTCTCCCCCTCCCCCTTGAGAAAGAGGCTCTCATCACAGCTGCTGGTCCTGAATCCCATCTCCTCTAAAACAGCTGCCAACTTCTGGTACCAGCAGCGTGGCGCCTGCTTCAAGCCGTAGATGGACTTTTTCAGCTTGCACACCCTGCCCGTACCATCCTCATACCCAGGTGGCTGCGTCATGAACACCTCCTCCTCTAAAATCCCATTGAGGAATGCCGTTGATATATCCATCTGAATGATGAATTTCCCACTAACGGTTGCATCTGCCAACAAGACACGGAGGGTAGGGGGTTTGGCAGTGGGAGCAAAGATCTCATTGAAGTCCCGCTTCTCCTTCTGCATAAACCCCTTAGCCACCAGCCTACTCTTGTAGATGGTGACCTGTCCCTTGTCATCGGTCTTGATCCTTAGCACCCACTTGCACTGTATGGCTTTCTTCCCCTCAGGCAGCACCACCAGCTCCCATGTCCCATTCTCTAGCAGGCTCTGGTACTCAGCATCCCTGGAAACCAGCCACTTCTCCCTATCTGGTCCGGCTAATGCCTCCTCCATGCTAGATGGTTCCTCTGGTGCAGGGGCAAGAAAACAGTAGGCAGGTTCATCCTCCTTATCCAGATCATAGCCATGCGGTAGAATCAGCAATGCCTCCTCAGTCCCAACCTGCTGCTCCGCTACATCAGCTCCTGCAGTCAGCTTCTTAGTAGCCATACGGGTACGTCCTGGCCTGGAGACGGGTGTCTCCCATCCCTTCATAACGACACCCTTCGGCTTCTTAGTTTTCCCCTGCTGCTGCTCTCTCCCCTCAGATCCAGCAGCTCCACTAGTGCCAGTCTCCACATTATTTTCTCCACCAGCAGGTGCCTCCTGTACCTTCTTTCCATCACCACCCTCTGTAGCTGCCTCCTCTCCCTCCTCCCACACACTAGGAGTCAGGTCCAGCTGCATGGTGATCTGCTCCATCTGCTGGGACACCCTGGCCTCCGGCTGTTTCTCCCAGCTCCCATACATCATGCCCTCAACAAACTTCACATCCCTGCTGTCAAACTACACACCCTTGGAAGGTTCCCACAGCAGCCATCCCTTGCTCTCAGCAGCCAGCCCCAAATGCACACACCAGATTGCACTCGCCCCCAACTTACTGCGGTAGGTCTTGGGGACGTGGGCGACTGCCATGCAACCGAACACCCTCAGCATGTCCACCGGCGGCTTCCTCCCAAGCCACCTCTCCAACGGCACCCACGAGTCATCCCCAACCTTTGTGAGTACCCTGTTCCTAGCGACGGTAGCGTGCCGAACAGCATGGGGCCACATCAAGTTGCCCAGCCCAGATTCTATGAGCAGCGCCCTAGCTGTCTCCAGAATTGTCCGGTTTGCCCGTTCTGCTACACCGTTGGACTGTGAGGTGTAAGCCGTGGTCAGTTCCTCTGGATGCCCTGCTTCTTGAGCCAGGCCGTCATCTCAGCTCCAAGGAACTCACCACCCCGATCTGTCCTAATTCGCTTCACCACACACTCCGCTTGCTTCTCCACGAACGGCAGCCAATCGTCTCGAATCGTGGAGGCGGCGTGATCTTTCTGCTTCAGCGGATATGCCCACGTTAGCCTGCTCCAGTCATCCACTATGGTTAGGAAATACCGCTCCCCCTTGTGCCCTTGCACCGGCAGCGGCCCCACCAAGTCCATGTGGACCAGCTCCAACGGCTTTTTGCTCCTGCCAGCCACACTATGGAAGGGGAAACGGGTGAACTTTGAAAGGAGGCAAATTTCACAGTTATCATCGGGTGGTTGTCCGTTCAGCTTCAAGTCCTTAACGGCTACATCCTTCTCCAGTTGCTTCAGCAAAGGCATTGCCACATGCCCCAAACGTCGGTGTGCCGTTGCCCAATCTGTCTCCCCAAATCTGGCCGACACTTTCACACCAACCCCTCCAACGGCGTTGCACTCCCCCTGGGATGCAGACCCCTCTCCAGCCTGCCCCCCACCGTGCCACGCCAGCGCCGGCAGCTGCCACATAGATCTGTACATGTCCTTGCTCTCGTGCAGATCCCAAAGCACCCGATTGCCCAGCTTCCCCTTATAAGTGCGAGCCCCATCTGTGTTGGTGTTCACCCCAGCCTTGCCAAGCTTACGGAGGGAGATAAGGTTGGCCTTCAGGTCGGGGACGAGGAGAACGTCGTGCAGCACCACCGGCATGCCATCAGCTCCCTTAAACGCAGCTCGTCCCGCACCAGCCACCTTCAACATGTGTCCAGAGGCAGAGCACACCTCGTTAATCGGTGCAGCGCGTACGTCGTCCAGCAGGTCCTTGCGCGGCGTCATTGTCCAAGCAGCGCTCGTGTCCAACACCCAATAGTCCAGGGGGTGCAGCTCTACTCCAACCTTAGCAGATGCGTCTCCTTGCTCCCCCTTGTCTCCCACATGGAAGAATTGGCCCGCGGTGCGCTCTTTCTTCTTCTCCGCACCGCCGTTGCCCTTCGGGTTGTTGTCGGACAAATCTGCGACCATGTTGGCGCCGTTTTTCTGGTTCCTCCGCGCGCCGCCATCCTGGTGACGATTCTGGGGGGTCCATCCATCGGGTTTCTTATAGCACAAAAACCAGGGGTGCCATTCCTTCTCACAATACCAGCAACTCCCTTTCATTTTGCCACCAGCACCCGACTTGCCCCCACGTCCAGATTTCGCACCGCGACCCCAACCGGTACCTCCTTGTTGGTCGTTGGAGTCGTCGTCTTTCTTTGCACTGTTGGGTGCAAATTCACATTGCACGACATCCTGCCGTCTGATTGTACGAGTATGCGTATGCGAATGCATTTGCGTATGAATGGTATGTTCGTGTGTTTGTTTGCTTTCGCAATTTTCGCTTGAAACATTTGCAGGTACTCGCACAATGTGCGCTTCGGCATAACATTGTACGTGCTATGAACAGTACAAGCAGAAAGGACGAGCTCGCAAAGGAACCCAAGATGGAAGCTTTGCGGTTCAACTTACTTGATTGCGCAGATTCAGTTCTATCCAACTCGAAATTGTACTGTTTTGTTTGGTTGACTATAGTGTAGCAGGGCAGGCACTATACGGGTACAATTTAGGTGAAGGTTGGATGTTGTTTGTCTGTATCTGCATGCTACAGGGCCAGGGGAAACCAGCGGAACCAGCATTTGGCTTGTTGGGCAAAGACAAAACAGGTTCTGTTTTTAGGACCTGAACCTGGTTGTTGTTTTCCCAGGTTGGAAAAACAGAACCAGAGGTTGTTTACCAACCTACCACCTGCTATTTTGTCCAGCCAGGTTGGTTCTGTTGCTTGGAATTATTTGGGATGATCCCTGGTTGTTCTCAGGTTCATTCCCAAGGTCCTTGCTAGCTAGAACTATTTATTCCTTCTCTGTTTGTACCTGGATTAGTCAAATTGATTCAAGCGAATTCCTTCCTTGCTGGAATTTCGTTTCTACGCGATGCGACGGCGGAATGCTACCCGAGTCAACGCTAGTATGCTAGCACTCCAACGCTAGGCTAACGCTGTCCGAGCCATAACTTCGTAATGGCAGGACTTTTTCGCGAGGCAAATTGGCTTATTTTAAAGCTCTTAGAGTGAGCTTCGATATAGCAAATTCTCAGCTTAATCCGGTCGACGGTCTGCACGATACGCTGCGCGACGTTCAAGGTACTCTTGCTGTTTTGACTAAGTCCCTCTTGATCCCTCTCTCTACAAACTCGGACCCGAGGATAGGGGCTGGTCTTGTACCAGGCACCCAAGGACCCTTGGAGGTGACCCCGAGGAGAGGTTTTAAGTTTGATAAAGTCTTAATAGCTTGAGTTTATTAGGCCCTTACACCAACAAGCTGGTATCAGAGCTGCGTTATAGTGATCCTCGTTATAGGTAGCTATGGCGGGCAACACCTCGGCGGTAGCTGGTGAATCTTCAGCCCAAGATCGTAGCGGCAGCCAAGATTCTGGTGTTTCTGCGCCAAGGGGAGCGCGAACAAGCCAGGGCTCGCTGATCAAGGAGGTGCTGAAAAACTTCACCGTCGAGAAGTTCAATGGTGAGGGCTATGATGATTGGGCCTGGAAAATGCAACTTTATTTCCGTCAGATCGGTTTGCTGAAACTAATGATTGGGGAGGAGCCTAGACCGAGTGACCCCGCCCTTCAGGAAGATTGGGACGAGCGCGCCTCGGCTGGCTACTACTTGATGTCGCAGAGTTTGGAGCTGAACCAGCGTCACCACGTCATGCACCTGCTGCCGGAGGTTGAGTGCGATCCGAAGGCGTGGACCGTGTTGAAGGAGCTGCACGCCCCGACCTCCGTTGTTGCAACATTGATGCTGGAGAGGGAGCTGTCCGCGTTGCGCCTGAGCGAGGGAGAGCCGGTGCAACCTGTCCTGGACAAATTGCGCGACCTCTACGCGAAGTTGGCGATCGCGGGAATCACCTACCCGAAGCAGACCAAGTGCCTGAAGATGCTCTCGCTGCTGCCGGAATCGTGGCTTCAATTCACGAGCGGATTGAGCCTGCCGCAGAACCAGAGCTCGTGGACACTCGAGTGGGTGCGGACAAAGATTCTAGAGGAGGACTTCCGTCGCCGTCAACTAAGGGGTGGAGACGACGGCAGCAGCGGCTACGGGATGCAAGGGAGCCGACGTGGCAAAGGACGTGGCTTCGGTGGTGCTGGACGCGGTGCAAAGAAGGACGACGACTCCAACGACCAACAAGGAGGTACCGGTTGGGATCGCGGTGCGAAATCTGGACGTGGGGGCAAGTCGGGTGCTGGTGGCAAAATGAAAGGGAGTTGCTGGTATTGTGAGAAGGAAGGGCACCCCTGGTTTTTGTGCTATAAGAAACCCGATGGATGGACCCCTCAGAATCGTCACCAGGATGGCGGCGCGCGGAGGAACCAGAAAAACGGTGCCAACATGATCGCTGATTCGTCCGAGAACAACCCAAAGGGCAACGGCGATGCGGAGAAGAAGAAGGAGCGCACCGCGGGCCAATTCTTCCATATGGGAGACAAGGGGGAGCAAGGAGACGCCTCTGCCAAGGTTGGAGCAGAGCTGCACCCCCTGGATTATTGGGTGTTGGACACGGGCGCTGCTTGGACGATGACGCCACGCAAGGACCTGCGGGACCACGTACGCGCTGCACCGATCAACGAGGTGTGCTCCGCCTCTGGACACGCGCTGAAGGTGGCTGGTGCGGGACGAGCTGCGTTTAAGGGGGCGGATGGCAAGCCGGTGGTGCTGCACGACGTTCTTCTCGTTCCTGAACTCAAGGCCAACCTCATCTCCCTCCGTAAGCTTGGCAAGGCTGGGGTGAGCACTAGCACGGATGGGCCACGCACTTACAAGGGGCAGCTGGGCAATCGGGTGCTTTGGGATCTGCACGAGAGCACGGACGTGTACAGATCCATGTGGCAGCTGCCGGCGTTGGCGTGGCATGGTGGAGGGCAGGCTGGAGAGGGGTCTGCATCCCAGGGGGAGTGCAACGCCGTTGGAGGGGTTGGTGTGAAAGTGTCGGCCAGATCTGGGGAGACGGATTGGGCAACGGCACACCGACGCTTGGGGCATGTGGCAATGCCTTTGCTGAAGCAGCTGGAGAAGGATGGAGCCGTTAAAGGCTTGAAGCTGAACGGACAACCACCCGATGATAACTGTGAAATCTGTTTGCTCTCAAAGTTTACCCGTTTCCCCTTCCATAGTGTGGCTGGCAGGAGCAAGAAGCCGTTAGAGCTGGTCCACATGGACTTGGTGGGGCCGCTGCCGGTTCAGGGACACAAGGGGGAGCGGTACTTTCTGACCATAGTGGATGATTGGAGCAGGCTTATGTGGGCATATCCGCTGAAGCAGAAGGACCATGCCGCCTCTACGATACGGGAAGATTGGCTGCCATTCGTGGAGAAGCAAGCGGAGTGTGTGGTGAAGCGGATTAGGACAGATCGGGGTGGTGAGTTCCTTGGAGCTGAGATGACGGCCTGGCTCAAGAAGCAGGGCATCCAGAGGGAGCTGACCACGGCTTACACCCCACAGTCTAACGGTGTAGCAGAACGGGCGAACCGGACAATTCTGGAGACAGCTAGGGCGCTGCTCATAGAATTTGGGCTGGGCAACTCCAGGTGGCCCCATGCTGTTCGGCACGCTACCGTCGCTAGGAACAGGGTACTCACAAAGGTTGGGGATGACTCGTGGGTGCTGTTGGAGAGGTGGCTTGGGAGGAAGCCGCCGGTGGACATGCTGAGGGTGTTCGGTTGCATGGCAGTCGCCCACGTCCCCAAGACCTACCGCAGTAAGTTGGGGGCGAGTGCAATCTGGTGTGTCCATTTGGGGCTGGCTGCTGAGAGCAAGGGATGGCTGCTGTGGGAACCTTCCAAGGGTGTGTTGTTTGACAGCAGGGATGTGAAGTTTGTTGAGGGCATGATGTATGGGAGCTGGGAGAAACAGCCGGAGGCCAGGGTGTCCCAGCAGATGGAGCAGATCACCATGCAGCTGGACCTGACTCCTAGTGTGTGGGAGGAGGGAGAGGAGGCAGCTGCAAAAGGTGGTGCTGGAGAGAAGGTGCAGGAGGCACCTGCCGGTGAAAACAATGGTGTGGAGACTAGCGGTAGCACTAGTGGAGCTGCTGGATCCGAGGGAGGAGAGCAGCAGCAGGGGAAAACTAAGAAGCCGAAGGGTGTTGTTATGAAGGGATGGGAAACACCCGTCTCCAGACCAGGACGTACCCGTATGGCTACTAAGAAGCTGACTGCAGGAGCTGATATAGCGGAGCAGCAGCTTGGGACAGAGGAGGCATTGCTGATTCTACCGCATGGCTATGACCCGGATGAGGAGGATGAGCCTGCGTACTGTTTTCTTGCCCCTGCACCAGAGGAACCAGCTAGCATGGAGGAGGCATTAGCTGGACCAGATAGGGACAAATGGCTGGCTTCTAGGGATGCTGAGTACCAGAGCCTGCTGGAGAATGGGACTTGGGAACTAGTGGTGCTGCCTGAGGGAAAGAAAGCGGTACAATGCAAGTGGGTGCTAAGGATCAAGACTGACGACAAGGGGCAGGTCACCATCTACAAGAGTAGGTTGGTGGCTAAGGGGTTTATGCAGAAGGAGAAGCGGGACTTCAATGAGATCTTTGCTCCCACAGCCAAAACCCCTACCCTTCGTGTCTTGTTGGCAGATGCAGCCGTTGGTGGGAAGTTCATTATCCAGATGGATATATCAACGGCATTCCTCAATGGGATTTTAGAGGAGGAGGTGTTCATGACGCAGCCGCCTGGGTATGAGGATGGTACGGGCAGGGTGTGCAAGCTGAAAAAGTCTATCTACGGCTTGAAGCAGGCGCCACGCTGCTGGTACCAGAAGTTGGCAGCTGTTTTAGAGGAGATGGGATTCAAGACCAGCAGCTGTGATGAGAGCCTCTTTCTCAAGGGGGAGGGGGAGAAGCTGGTGCTGTTTCTGGTCTATGTGGACGACATTCTTCTCTTTAGCAGCAGCATGAAGGAGATCCAAAGGTGCAGCAGCAGCTGATGGAGAACTTCAAGTGCAAGAACCTTGGGGAGGTAAAGTACTACCTCAGGATGCACGTAGAGAGGGATCCAGATCACAGGTGGTTGAAACTGCACCAGGAGAAGTTCATCAAGGAGCTGGGGGAGAAGCAAGGGATTGAGAATGAGCGCAAGGTTGCAACTCCCCTGCCAGCAGAATTCAAGCTTGTGAAAGCTGCAGAAGATGAAGGGGTTGAAGCCGAGGAGCAGCAGCAATTTCAGTCCTTGGTGGGCAGCCTCTTGTATGCAGCAGTTCACACGAGGCCCGACATCTCATTCTCGGTTGGGCAGCTGGCTAGGGTGGTGCAGAATCCATCAGAGGAGCAGGTGGATGCAGCTGAGCGTGTGGTGAAGTATCTGAACTCTCACCCAAGCATTGGAGTTCAGTATTCCGCATCTGCACAGGTGAAGCAGAAAGGGGTTGAGGTGCTGAAAGAGAAGGGGGAGAGGCTTGGAGAAGGCAAGCTTTTTCTCACTTGCTTTACCGATGCTACGTGGGCCTCTGAGAAGGAAGATTCTTCATCTGTGGAAGGATACATCTGCGTAGTAGGGGGAGGACCTGTTAGTTGGAGGTCCAAGAAGCAGACGGAGACAGCACTCTCTTCCGTCGAGTCACAGTACATGGCGATGTTCCATGGGGTGAAGGAGGTGATTTGGCTGAGGAGGCTATTAGAGGAGATTGGCCAGGAGCAAAAGATTACTACGCCGCTGTTTTGTGATAGCAAGGGAGCTCTTGGGATGGCCAGGAACGCTGTGCTTCATGGGCTGAACAAGCACATGTGTATCAAGTGGCACTGGCTGCGTAAGGAGGTGAAGAGGGGGACGGTGAATCCGATCTACATCAAGACTAACCAGCAGCCAGCAGACTTCCTCACCAAGAGGCTTGCGGATGAGCCTCATTGGCGTTGTGTGCGCATGAGTGGAATGAGCATGAACTAGTATGGAATGATGGGGATGCAGCCGGCAGGCTGAGGGGGAGTGTGTTGGGTGCAAATTCACATTGCACGACATCCTGCCGTCTGATTGTACGAGTATGCGTATGCGAATGCATTTGCGTATGAATGGTATGTTCGTGTGTTTGTTTGCTTTCGCAATTTTCGCTTGAAACATTTGCAGGTACTCGCACAATGTGCGCTTCGGCATAACATTGTACGGGCTATGAACAGTACAAGCAGAAAGGACGAGCTCGCAAAGGAACCCAAGATGGAAGCTTTGCGGTTCAACTTACTTGATTGCGCAGATTCAGTTCTATCCAACTCGAAATTGTACTGTTTTGTTTGGTTGACTATAGTGTAGCAGGGCAGGCACTATACGGGTACAATTTAGGTGAAGGTTGGATGTTGTTTGTCTGTATCCGCATGCTACAGGGCCAGGGGAAACCAGCGGAACCAGCATTTGGCTTGTTGGGCAAAGACAAAACAGGTTCTGTTTTTAGGACCTGAACCTGGTTGTTGTTTTCCCAGGTTGGAAAAACAGAACCAGAGGTTGTTTACCAACCTACCACCTGCTATTTTGTCCATCCAGGTTGGTTCTGTTGCTTGGAATTATTTGGGATGATCCCTGGTTGTTCTCAGGTTCATTCCCAAGGTCCTTGCTAGCTAGAACTATTTATTCCTTCTCTGTTTGTACCTGGATATAGTCAAATTGATTCAAGCGAATTCCTTCCTTGCTGGAATTTCGTTTCTACGCGATGCGACGGCGGAATGCTACCCGAGTCAACGCTAGTATGCTAGCACTCCAACGCTAGGCTAACGCTGTCCGAGCCATAACTTCGTAATGGCAGGACTTTTTCGCGAGGCAAATTGGCTTATTTTAAAGCTCTTAGAGTGAGCTTCGATATAGCAAATTCTCAGCTTAATCCGGTCGACGGTCTGCACGATACGCTGCGCGACGTTCAAGGTACTCTTGCTGTTTTGACTAAGTCCCTCTTGATCCCTCTCTCTACAAACTCGGACCCGAGGATAGGGGCTGGTCTTGTACCAGGCACCCAAGGACCCTTGGAGGTGACCCCGAGGAGAGGTTTTAAGTTTGATAAAGTCTTAATAGCTTGAGTTTATTAGGCCCTTACACCAACATGCACCGCGTCCAGCACCACTGAAGCCATGTCCTTTGCCACGTCGGCTCCCTTGCATCCTGTAGCCGCTGCTGCCGTCGTCTCCACCCCTCAGTTGGCGGCGACGGAAGTCCTCCTCCAGAATCTTCATCCGCACCCACTCGAGCGTCCACAAGCTCTGGTTCTGCGGCAGGCTCAATCCGCTCGTGAATTGAAGCCACGATTCCGGCAGCAGCGAGAGCATCTTCAGGCACTTGGTCTGCTCCGGGTAGGTGATTCCCGCGATCGCCAGCTTCGCGTAGAGATCACGCATCTTGTCCAGGATGGGTTGCACCAGCTCTCCCTCGCTTAGGCGCAACGCGGACAGCTCCCTCTCCATCATGAGCGTCGCAGCGACGGAGGTAGAGGCGTGCAGCTCCTTCAAGACGGTCCACGCCTTCGGACCGCACTCAACCTCCGGCAGCAGGTGCATGACGTGGTGACGCTGGTTCAGCTCCAAACTCTGCGACATCAAGTAGTAGCCAGCCGAGGCGCGCTCTTCCCAATTTTCTTGAAGGGCGGGGTCACTCGGTCTAGGCTCCTCCCCAATCATTAGTTTCAGCAATCCGATCTGACGGAAATAAAGTTGCATTTTCCAGGCCCAATCATCATAGCCCTCACCATTGAACTTCTCGACGGTGAAGTTTTTCAGCACCTCCTTGATCAGCGAGCCCTGGCTTGTTTGCGCTCCCCTTGGTGCAGAAACACCAGAAGCATGGCTGCCGCTACGATCTTGGGCTGAAGATTCACCAGCTACCGCTGAGGTGTTGCCCGCCATAGCTACCTATAAGGAGGATCACTATAACGCAGCTCTGATACCAGCTTGTTGGTATAAGGGCCTAATAAACTCAAGCTATTAAGACTTTATCACACTTAAAACCTCTCCTCGGGGTCACCTCCAAGGGTCCTTGGGTGCCTGGTACAAGACCAGCCCCTATCCTCGGGTCCGAGTTTGTAGAGAGAGGGATCAAGAGGGACTTAGTCAAAACAGCAAGAGTACCTTGAACGTCGCGCATCGTATCGTGCAGACCGTTGATCGGATTAAGCTGAGAATTTACTATATCAAAGCTCGCTCCAAGAGATTTAAAATGAACCAAATTGCCTCGCGAAACGTTCTGCCATTACGAAGTTATGGCTTGGAAAGCGTTTGCCTAGCGTTCGAGTGCTAGCATACTAGCGTTTGACTCGGGTAGCACTCCGCCATCGCACCGCGTAGAAATGAAATTCCAGCAAGGAAGGAATTCGCTTGAATCAATTTCACTATATTCTGGTACAAACAGAGAAGGAATAAATAGCCCTAGCTAGCAAGGACCTTGGGAATCAACCTGGGAACAACCAGGGATGATCCCAAATAATTCCAAGCAACAGAACCAACCTGGCTGGACAAAATAGCAGGTGGTAGGTTGGTGAACAACCTCTGGTTCTGTTTTTCCAACCTGGGAAAACAACAACCAGGTTCAGGTCCTAAAAACAGAACCTGTTTTGTCTTTGCCCAACCAGCCAAATGCTGGTTCCGCTGGTTTCCCCTGGCCCTGTAGCATGCAGATACAGACAAACAACATCTAACCTTCACCTAAATTGTACCCCTATAGTGCCTGCCCTGCTACACTATAGTCAACAAAACAAAACAGTTCAATTTTCGAGTTGGATAGAACTGAATCTGCGCAATCAAGTAAGCCGAACCACAAAGCTTCCATCTTGGGTTCCTTTGCGAGCTCGTCCTTTCGACTTGTACTGTTCATAGCGCGTACAATATTATGCCGAAGCGCACATGGTGCGAGTACCTGCAAATGCTTCAAGCGAAAATTGCGAAAGCAAACAAACACACGAACATACCATTCACACGCAAATGCATTCGCGCACGCATACTCGTACAAACAGACGGCAGGATGTCGTGCAATGTGAATTTGCACCCAACACGTAGTGGAGCTGGTAGGGTTGGAGGCTCTGGGGCGGCATCCGGGGGTGTAGCTCGTAGCGGCGGAGGCTATGAGGGTGGACAGCAACAACACCACCGGCAAGAAACCCTTTCGCTCCAGTAGCTTCGTGAGTAGGCTGGCTCCTCTAGGGATACTGGTCGTTGCCCGTACGTCCGGCGTACAGGTCCGCAGGCTAGAGACCCCTGCGGCAAGGTGGGGCACACGAGGCTCGCTGCTTCCTCCACCTTGAGGATGCCTTCCATGGCATGTTTGACGACGAGGCTGTGATCCCTAACTGGTTAGGATTGCCCTAGAAAAAGCATCGATATGCTTGGTCTTGATAAAAAAAAAAATCACTTCTGGCATATATGCTATGTATGGTGCTTCTTGTTGGGTGCAAATTCACATTGCACGACATCCTGCTGTTTGTTTGTACGAATATGCGTGTGCGAATGCATTTGGGTGTGAATGGAATGTTCGTGTGTTTGATTGCTTTTGCAATTTTCGCTTGATGCATTTGCAGGTACTCGCGCAATGTGCGCTTCGGCACAACATTGTACGCGCTATGAACAGTACAAGCAAAAAGACGAGCTTGCAAAGGAACCCAAGATGGAAGCTTTGCGGTTCAACTTACTTGATTGCGCGGATTCAGTTCTATCGAACTCGAAATTGTACTGTTTTGTTTGGTTGACTATAGTGTAGCAGGTCAGGCACTATAGAGGTACAATTTAGGTGAAGGTTGGATGTTGTTTGTCTGTATCTGCATGCTACAGGGCCAAGGGAAACCAGCGGAACCAGCATTTGGCTGGTTGGGCAAAGACAAAACAGGTTCTGTTTTTAGGACCTGAACCTGGTTGTTGTTTTCCCAGGTTGGAAAAACATAACCAGAGGTTGTTTACCAACCTACCACCTGCTGTTTTGTCCAGCCAGGTTGGTTCTGTTGCTTGGAATTATTTGGGATCATCCCTAGTTGTTCCCAGGTTGATTCCCAAGGTCCTTGCTAGCTAGAGCTATTTATTCTCTCTGTTTGTACCTGCTGGAATTTCGTTTCTACGCTGTGTGACGGCGAAATGCTACCTGAGTCAACGCTAGTACGCTAGCACTCCAACGCTAAGCAAACGCTGTCCGAGCCATAACTTCGTAATGGCAGAAATTTTCGCAAGGCAACTTGGTTCATTTTAAAGCTCTTGGAGCGAGCTTCGATACAGGAAATTCTCAGCTTAATTCGATTGACGGTCTGCACGATACGTTGCGCGACGTTCAAGGTACTCTTGCTGTTTTGACTAAGTCCCTCTTGATCCCTCTCTCTACAAACTCGGACCCGAGGATAGGGGCTGGTCTTGTACCAGGCACCCAAGGACCCTTGGAGGTGACCCCGAGGAGAGGTTTTAAGCTTGATAATGTCTTAATAGCTTGAGTTTATTAGGCTCTTACACCAACACTTCTGATAGTGTTGAGGGTGCTTGTGAGCGTGCCACCACAGATGCGGCTCATGCAAAGGCTTTGCATACTTTCACAGTAGACTCAGACGCGTCTCTCTGCTTCTTCCGCAATTGCACCACAGTCACAATGCTCACTGCACCTGTCCCAATTACTCTGGCTGACCTGTCTGGGGGCTCAGTAGTAGCACGTGCCTCCACTATTCTCCCGTGTCCGGCCGCCCCTTCCCGCTCACTCTCAGGTTTCCACCTCCCCTCCAGGACCAGCTGGTCACTACCACTATTCCTGGGGTTGAGCTTGTTGCGATCTGTACGTGCTCACGGACTGCCACCACCTTGCCACGTTCACTCGGAGACCCGGGTCTGGCCTGTACATACTGACCACTATGTCGGCACAAGTAGTTGCATCTGGTCAGATAGCTGCATCTTGCAAGTGTTGGGTTCTCACCCACCCGTATCTCCTCCGGCACCACTGTCTAATTCACCCCTCTATGCCGCGTTTGTGTAGCATGCACTCCTGTCTCCTTGTCTCTAGCTTACTCAGGTTCTCTAGCAAATAACAAGAGTACCTTGAACGTCGCGCAGCGTATCGTGCAGACCGTCGATCAGATTAAGCTGAGAATTTGCTATATCGAAGCTTGCTTCAAGAGCTTTGAAATGAACCAAGATGCATCGCAAAAAGTTCTGCCATTACGAAGTTATGGCTCGGAAAGCGTTGGCCTAGCTTCGCAGTGCTAGCGTACTAGCGTTGACTCAGATAGCATTCCGCCGTCGTACCGTGTAGAACAAAATTCCAGGAAGAATGCAATTCGCTTGAATCAAATTGACTATATTCAAGTACAAACAGAGAAGGAATAAATAGCTCTAGCTAGCAAGGACCTTGGGAATCAACCTGGGAACAACCAGGGATGATCCCAAATATTTCCAAGCAACAGAACCAACCTGGCTGGACAAAACAGCAGATGGTAGGTTGGTAAACAACCTCTGGTTCTGTTTTTCCAACCTTGGAAAACAACAACCAGGTTCAGGTCCTAAAAGCAGAACCTGATTTGTTTTGCGCAACCAGCCAAATGCTGGTTCCGCTGGTTTCCCTGGCCCTGTAGCATGCAGATACAGACAAACAACATCCAACCTTCACCTAAATTGTACCTCTATAGTGCCTGCCCTGCTACACTATAGTGAACCAAACAAAACGGTACAATTTTGAGTTGGATAGAACTGAATCTGCGCAATCAAGTAAGCCGAACCGCAAAGCTTCCATCTTGGGTTCCTTTGTGAGCTTGTGCTTTCTGCTTGAACAGTTCATAACGCGTACAATGTTGTGCCGAAGCGCACATTGCGCGAGGACCTGCAAATGCATCGATTGAAAATTGCAAAAGCAAACAAATACACGAACGTTCCATTCATACGCAAATGCACTCGCACACGCATACTTGTTCAAAAAGACGGCAGGATGTCGTGCAATGTAAATTTACACCCAACACACCCCCCCTCAGCCTGCCGGCTGCATCCCCATCATTCCATGCTAGTTCATGCTCATTCCACTCATGCGCACACAACGCCAATGAGGCTCATCCGCAAGCCTCTTGGTGAGAAAGTCTGCTGGCTGCTGGTGAGTCTTGATGTAGATTGGATTCACCGTCCCCCTCTTCACCTCCTTACGCAGCCAGTGCCACTTGATACGCATGTGCTTGTTGAGCCCATGAAGCACAGTGTTCCTGGCCATCCCAAGAGCCCTCTTGCTATCACAAAACAGGGGCGTAGCAACCTTCTGCTCCTGGCCAATCTCCTCTAACAGCCTCCTCAGCCAAATCACCTCCTTCACCCCATCTAACATTGCCATGTACTCTGATTCCACGGAAGAGGGTGCCGTCTCCGTCTGCTTCTTTGACCTCCAATTAACAGGTCCTCTCCCAACTACACAGATATATCCTCCTACAAATGAAGAATCCTCCTTCTCAGAAGCCCACGTAGCATCAGTAAAGCAAGTGAGAAACAACTTGCCTTCTCCAAGCCGCTCCCCCTTCTCTTTCAGCACCTCAACCCCTTTCTGCTCCACCTATGCAGATGCGGAATTTGGAACTCCAATGCTTGGGTGAGAGTTCAGATACTTCACCGCACACTCAGCTGCATCGACCTGCTCCTCTGATGGATTCTGCACCACCCTTGCCAGCTGCCCAATCGAGAAAGAGATGTCGGGCCTCGTGTGAACTGCTGCATACAAGAGGCTGCCCACCAAGGACTGAAATTGCTGCTGCTTCTCGGCTTCAACCCCTTCATCCTCTGCAGCCTTCACAAGCTTGAATTCTGCTGGCAGGGGAGTTGCAACCTTGCGTTCATTCTCAATCCCATACTTCTTCCCCAGCTTCTAGATGAACTTCTCCTGGTGCAGCTTCAACCACCTGTGATCCAGATCCCTCTCCACGTGCATCCCGAGGTAGTACTTTACCTCTCCAAGGTTCTTGCACTTGAAGTTCTCCATCAGCTGCTGCTGCACATTCTGGATCTCCTTCATGCTGTTGCTAAAGAGAAGAATGTCATCCATGTAGACCAGAAACAGCACCATCTTCTCCCCCTCCCCCTTGAGAAAGAGGCTCTCATCACAGCTGCTGGTCCTGAATCCCATCTCTTCTAAAACAGCTGCCAACTTCCGGTACCAGCAGCGTGGCGCCTGCTTCAAGCCGTAGATGGACTTCTTCAGCTTACATACCCTGCCGGTACCATCCTCCTACCCAGGCGGCTGCTTCATGTACACATCCTCCTCTAAAATCCCGTTGAGGAATGCCGTTGATATATCCATCTGAATGATGAATTTCCCACTAACAGTTGCATCTGCCAACAAGACACGGAGGGTAGGGGGTTTGGCAGTGGGAGCAAAAATCTCATTGAAGTCCTGCTTCTCCTTCTGCATAAACCCCGTAGCCACGAGCCTACTCTTGTAGATGGTGACCTGTCCCTTGTCATCGGTCTGGGCTACTGGACCACGGGCGACTGGCGCAGCAGGCTCGCTGGGCTACCGCAGCAAGGGCCTCGCACTACTGGCGCTGCTGACGTCACGACGGCTTCCTCCGCTCAACCTCCCCCAACTGTCCCACACCCCTTTCACACACCCCTTGCTGCACCCCTAGCTCTACTCCCATGACATCCCCCTGGCGCCACTCCCTCGGCTCCCACACACCCACCCCCCTCAGGGGCAGCTGCAGCAGTGGGAGACGGAGGAGGAGGAGCAGGGGACGGGTTACACACCCGCCACCCCCATACCCCCCACGCAGGCGGCGCGCGTGCGGCGCGGGGTAGATACGCGGCCAGCAGCTGGGGCGGCGTACGAGCGGAAGCGGGGCGGCGCGCGGGTCCCTGGGGCGCTGCGACGGGCGATGGGCAGGGCGGCGCGCGGGCCCCCAGGCCGCTGCGACGGGCGACGGGATGGGGGCGACGCACGGGCCCCCAGGGCGGTGCGACGGGCAGGGCGGGGCGCGGGCCCTCGGGGTGCCGAGACGGGCGATGGGAGGTGGCGGCGCGTGGGCCCTCGGAACGCCGCGACGGGCGACGGGAGGGGACAGCGCGCGGGCCCCAGGGGCGCCGCGACGGGCGACGGGAGGGGGGACGGTGCGCGGGCCCCTGGGGTGCCGTGACGGGCGACGAAACCGCCGCGCGCGCCCGGGGCGCGCGGCGGGCAGGAAACCGCCACGTGCCCCGAGCGCGTGACGGCCAGAAAACCGCCGCACGCCCCGAGCGCGCTGCGGGAAGAACAAATGCCGCCGAAAACTTCGCGCGTCCCGGGCGCGCGACAAGTAGGACAGCAGCGGAAGCAGGTGCGCCCACAGGCCAGGAGCGTTCTCGCTCTGATAGCATGTTAAGAAACGCTAGTAGAAAGTTAGAAACAGAAAGAGTAGTTGCACTAGCAGCCCTAATTTGGGCTGTACTCACTATAGAGTACCCCACTGTAGACTAGACAGTTATAGTATTTTGACAGCCTAACGAATAAGAGAGCAAAAAGAAACGTGGAGAATAACGACGGGATTCAGAATAAAGGAGGAATAGTTAAACAAAAACGGAGATGGGTTGTCTGTAAGTAGTTAAGGAACAAAAATAAAACGACTGAAATTTGAAGAGACTAGTAGGACGCGAGAGTGGCGGAATAGGGAGAGACGAACGGATGAGGAGAGCTACTAGGAACAACATCGGTAAATAAGTCTCCTAGTTTTAGTTAAAAGGTTTAGCATAGGTTTCTCCTTACCTCTCAGTGGCTGATAGGAGCACAACTTATGGCAGTAAAGAAGGGTGGCGAGCGAGAGGAATCGGAGGGACAGAAAGAGCGATACAAACCCTAAGGTGGTTCTGATTTCGTCGCGTCGTTAGTTGTCATAGAAATTAGTTTGAGAACAAAAGTCAAACGAAAGGTCGCCGGTTCTAATCTTGCTGCGAGACTTTTCAACATCCTTCAAATTGTGTGAAGTAGATAACACTTACTTTGATACGTGAGTAACACCTACCACAACTTGTACAATAACGAATGTAATCATGCAAAACGCTTTGCAACCCTAAGACGATTTCGTCACCTTTTTTTTTGTTTCTTTTGTAATAAGAACCTGCCCCCTTCCGCTGCCCGTAGCGCGTCCCTAGTGCATGCATGCCTGTCGTGCGCCTCTAGCGCGCGTCATTTTTTCTGCCCGAAACGAGCCCCTATCGAGCGAGTAGGCCCCTATTCTGCACGCGCCTCGGTTATTCCTTTGTGCGCTCCCCATACGCTGCCTAGCACGCGCCCCGTACGCTGCCCAGTGCACGCCCTATTTGCTATCCCGCACGCACCCCGTTTGCTGCCTAGCGCGCGGCCCGTTCCTTGCCCCGTGCGCCCTGTTTGCTGCCCGTCGCGCACCATCGCTGCCCCGTAGTGCGCGCCTCTGCCCAGTGCGTCGTCGCACGCTGCCTCGCGAGCGCGGCTGCCCTGCCTTGCCGTGCGTTGCAGCCCGCTGCCGCGCCTTGCCGCCCTGCAGCGCCCTGCCTAAGCGCTGCCCTGCTGCCCAGCTCGCGCTGCCTTGCACTGCCGCCCACGCTGCAGCCAGGCCGCCCGCCCTGCTGCCGCGGCCCTGCCTCGTAAGGCATGCGCCGCCGTGCCTTGCGCACTAGCGCCGCCTTGCCCTGTAAGGCCCGCGTGCTGCCGCTGCCGCAGTTGCTGCTGCTGCTGTTGCTGCCGCCGCCCTTGTTGCCGCTGCTGCAGCTACGACAGCCACAGGCCCGTCCGCTGACTCTGCCCTGCCCCGTAAGGCCGACGCTGCCCTGCCTTGCGTACTAGCGCCGCCCTGCCCTGTAAGGCCCGCGTGCTGCCGCAACCGCAGTTGTTGCCGCCCTTGTTCCTGCTGCAGCTACTGCCGCTGCTGCAGCTCTTGCTGCCGCTGCTGCAGCCACGGCCGATGCCGCTGCTGAAGCCACGGCCGCCGCGCCGTTGCTGCCACTGCTACTGCCTACTATGAAAACCATCACTGTTCTTACCTTTGACGTGGAAGGTCGCGCGATCCAGTTTGACTCCTGGCTAGAGGATCTCCAGCTGTACCTGCAGAGCGTACCTAGGGATGATGTCTCTCTCTATGAGCATATGTCAGGGTCCCTTCCTGCCTCAGACAAGTCGTCAGACCGTGTAGCTCGTTCCCAGTAGCTCACGCGCGATTTTACCGGCCCTCTTGCTGTTCGCAACCACCTCCTGCCACATGAGAGGCCCCACTTTGGCCAGCTCAAGGCGGCTAAAGAGCTCTAAGATGCTATAATCAAGCGCAACTCTTCCCGATCTACTGCTGCCCTAGGCCGTCTCATTCTGCCGTGCCTCTTTCCTGAGCTGTCAGACTTCTCCACCGTCGCTCATCTTATGACCTACCTCCGCTCCAGCAACAATCGCTGCCGTGCTGCTCTCAAGCCGACCTTTTAACTGCGAACGCGCCTCCGATTAAATCACTCTCTACTTGCTCGTCACTCGCCTTCCTGACTTCCTCTGTGCTGTTGGCGGCTACTTCCTCTCCATCGACCCCACTGAGCTCACGCTTGACTCGCCTGAGACTCGTCTTTTCGAGGTTGTGACTAGTGCCCGCGTCGTTGCCGCCTCCGTGGAACCCCCCTCCCCTCCTTTTTTGAGGGGTGTTATCCCTCCCTTCTCGCGCCCTCCGTTGCCACTGCTGCTGCTGTTGACTTCCTTCATGCTGAGGAGGTCGGTGCTGCGTCGGCTCCTAGTGGGAGGTGCCGCAGCGGCAAAGGAAAGGGGGGTAAGGGTGGTGGGCGTGGCGTTGGCAAGAGTGGTGGCGGTGGCGGTAGAGGGGATGGAGGAGGTGGTGGCGGCAGTGGAGGTGGGAGGGGTGGTGGAGGCAGTGGGGTGGGCAGAGGGGGCTCGGGTGGCGATAGTGGTGGAGCTGGTAGGGTTGGAGGCTCTGGGGCGGCATCCGGGGGTGTAGCTTGTGGCGGCGGAGGCTATGGGGGTGGACAGCAACAACAGCACCGGCAGGAAACCCTTTCGCCCCAGTAGCTTCGTGAGTAGGCTGTTTGGCGTGGCTCCTCTAGGGGTACTGGTCGTTGCCCATACGTCCGGCGTACAGGTCCGCAGGCTAGAGACCCCTGCGGCAAGGTGGGGCACACGAGGCTCGCTGCTTCCTCCGCCTTGAGGATGCCTTCCATGGCATGTTTGACGACGAGGCTGTGATCCCTAACTGGTTAGGATTGCCCTAGAAAAAGCATCGATATGCTTGGTCTTGATAAAAAAAAAATCACTTCTGGCATGTATGCTATGTATGGTGCTTCTTGTTGGGTGCAAATTCACATTGCACGACATCCTGCCGTCTCTTTGTACGAATATGCGTGTGCGAATGCATTTGGGTGTGAATGGAATGTTCGTGTGTTTGTTTGCTTTTGCAATTTTCGCTTGATGCATTTGCAGGTACTCGCGCAATGTGCGCTTCGGCACAACATTGTACGCGCTATGAACAGTACAAGCAGAAAGGACGAGCTTGCAAAGGAACCCAAGATGGAAGCTTTGCGGTTCAACTTACTTGATTGCACAGATTCAGTTCTATCCAACTCGAAATTGTACTGTTTTGTTTGGTTAACTATAGTGTAGCAGGTCAGGCACTATAGAGGTACAATTTAGGTGAAGGTTGGATGTTGTTTGTCTGTATCTGCATGCTACAGGGCCAGGGGAAACCAGCGGAACCAGCATTTGGCTGGTTGGGCAAAGACAAAACAGGTTCTGTTTTTTGGACCTGAACCTGGTTGTTGTTTTCCCAGGTTGGAAAAACAGAACCAGAGGTTGTTTACCAACCTACCACCTGCTGTTTTGTCCAGCCAGGTTGGTTCTATTGCTTGGAATTATTTGGGATCATCCCTGGTTGTTCCCAGGTTGATTCCCAAGGTCCTTGCTAGCTAGAGCTATTTATTCTCTCTGTTTGTGCCTGAATATAGTGAAATTGATTCAAACGAATCCCTTCCTTGCTGGAATTTTGTTTCTACGCTGTGTGACGGCGAAATGCTACCTGAGTCAACGCTAGTACGCTAGCACTCCAACGCTAAGCAAACGCTGTCCGAGCCATAACTTCGTAATGGCAGAAATTTTCGCAAGGCAACTTGGTTCATTTTAAAGCTCTTGGAGCGAGCTTCGATACAGGAAATTCTCAGCTTAATTCGATTGATGGTTTGCACGATACGTTGCGCGACGTTCAAGGTACTCTTGCTGTTTTGACTAAGTCCCTCTTGATCCCTCTCTCTACAAACTCGGACCCGAGGATAGGGGCTGGTCTTGTACCAGGCACCCAAGGACCCTTGGAGGTGACCCCGAGGAGAGGTTTTAAGCTTGATAATGTCTTAATAGCTTGAGTTTATTAGGCTCTTACACCAACACTTCTGATAGTGTTGAGGGTGCTTGTGAGCGTGCCACCACAGATGCGGCTCATGCAAAGACTTTGCATACTTTCACAGTAGACTCAGACGCGTCTCTCTGCTTCTTCCGCAATTGCACCACAGTCACAATGCTCACTGCACCTGTCCCAGTCACTCTGGCTGACCTGTCTGGGGGCTCAGTAGTAGCAACTGCCTCCACTATTCTCCCGTGTCCGGCTGCCCCTTCACGCTCACTCTCAGGTCTCCACCTCCCCTCCAGGACCAGCTGGTCACTACCACTATTCCTGGGGTTGAGCTTGTTGCGATCTGTACGTGCTCACGGACTGCCACCACCTTGCCACGTTCACTCGGAGACCCGGGTCTGGCCTGTACATACTGACCACTATGTCGGCACAAGTAGTTGCATCTGGTCAGATAGCTGCATCTTGCAAGTGTTGGGTTCTCACCCACCCGTATCTCCTCCGGCACCACTGTCTAATTCACCCCTCTATGCCGCGTTTGTGTAGCATGCACTCCTGTCTCCTTGTCTCTAGCTTATCCAGGTTCTCTAGCAAATAACAAGAGTACCTTGAACGTCGCGCAGCGTATCGAGCAGACCGTCGATCAGATTAAGCTGAGAATTTGCTACATCGAAGCTCGCTTCAAGAGCTTTGAAATGAACCAAGATGCCTCGCAAAAAGTTATGGCTCGGAAAGCGTTGGCCTAGCGTCGCAGTGCTAGCGTACTAGCGTTGACTCAGATAGCATTCCGCCGTCGTACCGTGTAGAACAAAATTCCAGGAAGAAAGCAATTCGCTTGAATCAAATTGACTATATTCAGGTACAAACAGAGAAGGAATAAATAGCTCTAGCTAGCAATGACCTTGGGAATCAACCTGGGAACAACCAGGGATGATCCAAAATATTTCCAAGCAACAGAACCAACCTGGCTGGACAAAACAGCAGATGGTAGGTTGGTAAACAACCTCTGGTTCTGTTTTTCCAACCTTGGAAAAAAACAACCAGGTTCAGGTCCTAAAAACAGAACCTGATTTGTTTTGCGCAACCAGCCAAATGCTGGTTCCGCTAGTTTCCCCTGGCCATGTAGCATGCAGATACAGACAAACAACATCCAACCTTCACCTATATTGTACCTCTATAGTGCCTGCCCTGCTACACTATAGTGAACCAAACAAAACGGTACAATTTTGAGTTGGATAGAACTGAATCTGCGCAATCAAGTAAGCCGAACCGCAAAGCTTCCATCTTGGGTTCCTTTGCGAGCTCGTCCTTTCTGCTTGCACAGTTCATAACGTGTACAATGTTGTGCCGAAGCGCACATTGCGCGAGTACCTGCAAATGCATCAAGCGAAAATTGCAAAAGCAAACAAATACACGAACATTCCATTCATACGCAAATGCACTCGCACACGCATACTTGTACAAAAAGACGGCAGGATGTCGTGCAATGTAAATTTACACCCAACATACCCCCCCTCAGCCTGCCGGCTGCATCCCCATCATTCCATGCTAGTTCATGCTCATTCCACTCATGCGCACACAACGCCAATGAGGCTCATCCGCAAGCCTCTTGGTGAGAAAGTCTGCTGGCTGCTGGTGAGTCTTGATGTAGATTGGATTCACCGTCCCCCTCTTCACCTCCTTACGCAGCCAGTGCCACTTGATACGCATGTGCTTGTTGAGCCCATGAAGCACAGCGTTCCTGGCCATCCCAAGAGCCCTCTTGCTATCACAAAACAGGGGCGTAGCAACCTTCTGCTCCTGGCCAATCTCCTCTAACAGCCTCCTCAGCCAAATCACCTCCTTCACCCCATCTAACATTGCCATGTACTCTGATTCCACGGAAGAGGGTGCCGTCTCCGTCTGCTTCTTTGACCTCCAATTAACAGGTCCTCTCCCAACTACACAGATATATCCTCCTACAAATGAAGAATCCTCCTTCTCAGAAGCCCACGTAGCATCAGTAAAGCAAGTGAGAAACAGCTTGCCTTCTCCAAGCCGCTCCCCCTTCTCTTTCAGCACCTCAACCCCTTTCTGCTTCACCTATGCAGATGCGGAATTTTGAACTCCAATGCTTGGGTGAGAGTTCAGATACTTCACCGCACACTCAGCTGCATCGACCTGCTCCTCTGATGGATTCTGCACCACCCTTGCCAGCTGCCCAACCGAGAAAGAGATGTCGGGCCTTGTGTGAACTGCTGCATACAAGAGGCTGCCCACCAAGGACTGAAATTGCTGCTGCTTCTCGGCTTCAACCCTTTCATCCTCTGCAGCCTTCACAAGCTTGAATTCTGCTGGCAGGGGAGTTGCAACCTTGCGTTCATTCTCAATCCCATACTTCTTCCCCAGCTTCTTGATGAACTTCTCCTGGTGCAGCTTCAACCACCTGTGATCCAGATCCCTCTCCACGTGCATCCCGAGGTAGTACTTTACCTCTCCAAGGTTCTTGCACTTGAAGTTCTCCATCACCTGCTGCTGCACATTCTGGATCTCCTTCATGCTGTTGCTAAAGAGAAGAATGTCATCCATGTAGACCAGAAACAGCACCATCTTCTCCCCCTCCCCCTTGAGAAAGAGGCTCTCATCACAGCTGCTGGTCCTGAATCCCATCTCCTCTAAAACAGCTGCCAACTTCTGGTACCAGCAGCGTGGCGCCTGCTTCAAGCCATAGATGGACTTCTTCAGCTTACATACCCTGCCGGTACCATCCTCCTACCCAGGCGGCTGCGTCATGTACACATCCTCCTCTAAAATCCCGTTGAGGAATGCCGTTGATATATCCATCTGAATGATGAATTTCCCACTAACGGTTGCATCTGCCAACAACACACGGAAGGTAGGGGGTTTGGCAGTGGGAGCAAAAATCTCATTGAAGTCCTGCTTCTCCTTCTGCATAAACCCCGTAGCCACGAGCCTACTCTTGTAGATGGTGACCTGTCCCTTGTCATTGGTCTTGATCCTTAGCACCCACTTTTACTGTACGGCTTTCTTCCCATCGGGCAGCACCACCAGATCCCATGTCCCATTCTCTAGCAGGCTCTGGTACTCAGCATCCCTAGAAACCAGCCACTTCTCCCTCTCTGGTCCAGCTAGTGCCTCCTCCATGCTAGCTGGTTCCTCTGGTGCAGGGGCAAGAAATCAGTAGGCAGGTTCATCCTCCTCATCCGGATCATAGCCAGGCCGTAGAATCAGCAATGCCTCCTCTGTCCCAAGCTGCTGCTCTGCTACATCAGCTCCTGCAGTCAGCTTCTTAGTAGCTATACGGGTACGTCGTGGCCTGGAGACAGGTGTCTCCCATCCCTTCATAACGACACCCTTCGGCTTCTTAGTTTTCCCCTGCTGCTACTCTCCTCCCTCGGATCCAGCAGCTCCACTAGTGCTAGTCTTCACATCATTTTCTCCACCAGGAGGTGCCTCCTGTACCTTCAATCCATCACCATCCTCTGCAGCTGCCTCCTCTCCCTCCTCCCACACACTAGGAGTCAGGTCCAGCTGCATGGTGATCTGCTCTATGTGCTGGGACACCCTGGCCTCCGGCTGTTTCTCCCAGCTCCCATACATCATGCCCTCAACAAACTTCACATCCCTGCTGCGAAACAACACACCCTTGGATGGTTTCCATAGCAGCCAGCCCCAAATGCACACACCAGATTGCAGGAGACCCTTTCGCCCCAGTAGCTTCATGAGTGGGCTATTTAGCGTGGCTCCTCTAGGGGTACTGGTCATTGCCCGTACCTCCGGCGCACAGGTCCGCAGGCTGGAGACCCTTGCGGCAAGATTGGGCATACGGAGGCTCCTTGATTTCTCCGCGTGGAAGATGCCTTCCATGCCATGTTTGGCGACGAGGCTGTGATCCCTAACTGGTTAGGATTGCTCCAGAAAAAGCATCGGTATGCTTGGTCTTGATTAAAATAAAATCACTTCTGGCATATATGCTATGTATGATAGTGTTGAGGGTGCTTGTGAGCGTGGCACCACAGATGCGGCTCATGCAAAGGCTTTGCATACTGTCACACTAGACTCAGACGCGTCTCTCTGCTTCTTCCGCGATTGCACCATAGTCACAACGCTCAGTGCACCTGTCCAAGTCACTTTGGCTGACCTGTTTGGAGGCTCAGTAGTAGCACGTGCCTCCACTATTCTTTCGTATCCGGCTGCCCCTTCCCGCTCACTCTCAGGTCTCCACCTCCCCTCCAGGACCAGCTGGTCACTACCACTACTCCTGGGGGTGAGCTTGTTGCGATCTGCACGTGCTCACAGACTGGCCACCACCTTGCCACGTTCACTTGGAGACCCGGGTCTGGCCTGTACACACTGACCACTAAGTCGGCACAAGTAGTTGTATCTGGTCAGGTAGCTGCATCTTGCAAGTGTTGGGTTTTCACCCACCCGTCTCTCCTCCAGCACCACCGTCTAATTCACCCCTCCGTGCCGCGTTTGTGTAGCATGCACTCCTGTCTCCTTGTCTCTAGCTTACCCAGGTTCTCTAGCAAATAACAAGAGTACCTTGAACGTCGCGCAGCATATTGTAAAGAGTACCTTGAACACTTGGAATGCTGCAGAGGATGAAGGGGTTGAAGCCGAGGAGCAGCAGCGATTTCAGTCCTTGGTGGGCAGCCTCTTGTATGCAGCAGTTCACACAAGGCCCGACATCTCTTTCTCGGTTGGGCAACTGGCTAGGGTGGTGCAGAATCCATCAGAGAAGCAGGTGGGTGCAGCTGAATGTGTGGTGAAGTATCTGAACTCTCACCCAAGCATTGGAGTTCAATACTCCGCATCTGCACAAGTGAAGCAGAAAGGGGTTGAGGTGCTGAAAGAGAAGGGGGAGAGGCTTGGAGAAGGCAAGCTCTTTCTCACTTGCTTTACCGATGCTACGTGGGCCTCTGAGAAGGAGGATTCCTCATCTATGGGAGGATACATCTGTGTAGTTGGGGGAGGACCTGTTAGTTGGAGGTCAAAGAAGCAGACGGAGACAGCACTCTCTTCTGTGGAATCAGAGTACATGGCGATGTTCCATGGGGTGAAGGAGGTGATTTGGCTGAGGAGGCTGTTAAAGGAGATTGGCCAGGAGCAAAAGGTTGCTACTCCGCTGTTTTGTGATAGCAAGGGAGCTCTCTGGATGGCCAAGAACGCTGTGCTTCATGGGCTGAACAAGCACATGCGTATCAAGTGGCACTGGTTGCAAAAGGAGGTGAAGAGGGGGATGGTGAATCCAATCTACATCAAGACTCACCAGCAGCCAGCAGACTTCCTCACCAAGAGGCTTGCGGATGAGCCTCATTGGCGTTCGGATGAGTGGAATGAGCATGAACTAGTATGGAATGATGGGGATGCAGCCGGCAGGCTATGGGGGAGTGTGTTGGGTGTAAATTCACATTGCACGACATCCTGCCATTTGTTTGTACGAGTATGCGTGTGCGAATGCATTTGAGTGTGAATGAAATGTTCGTGTGTTTGTTTGCTTTCGCTATTTTCGCTTGATGCATTTGCAGGTACTCGCGCAATGTGCGCTTCGGCATAACATTGTACGCGCTATGAACAGTATAAGCAGAAAGGACGAGCTTGCAAAGGAACCCAAGATGGAAGCTTTGCGGTTCAACTTACTTGATTACGCAGATTCAGTTCTATCCAACTCGAAATTGTACTGTTTTGTTTGGTTGACTATAGTGTAGCAGGGCAGGCACTATAGAGGTACAATTTAGGTGAAGGTTGGATGTTGTTTGTCTGTATCTGCTTGCTACAGGGCCAGGGGAAACCAGCGGAACCAGCATTTGGCTGGTTGGGAAAAGACAACACAGGTTCTGTTTTTAGGACCTGAACCTGGTTGTTGTTTTCCCAGGTTGGAAAAACATAACCAGAGGTTGTTTACCAACCTACTACCTGCTGTTTTGTCCAGCCAGGCTGGTTATGCTGCTTGGAATTATTTGGGATCATCCCTGGTTGTTCCCAGGTTGATTCCCAAGGTCCTTGCTAGCTAGAGCTATTTATTCCTTCTCTGCTTGTACCTGAACATAGTCAATTTGATTCAAGCGAATTCCTCCTTTCCTGGAATTTCGTTTCTACGCGGTGCGACGGCGGAATGCTACCCGAGTCAATGCTAGTACGCTAGCACTCCATCGCTAGGCAAACACTGTCCGAGCCATAACTTCGTAATGGCAGAACTTTTCGCGAGGCAACTTGGCTTATTTTAAAGCTCTTGGAGTGAGCTTCGATATAGGAAATTCTCAGCTTAATCCGGTCGACGGTCTGCACGATACGCTGCGCGACGTTCAAGGTACTCTTGTTATTTTGACTAAGTCATTCTTGATCCCTCTCTCTACAAACTCGGACCCGAGGATAAGGGCTGGTCTTGTACCAAGCACCCAAGGACCCTTGGAGGTGACCCCGAGGAGAGGTTGTTTGATAAAGTCTTAATAGCTTGAGTTTATTAGGCCCTTACACCAACACACAGCACGTCGGTCACTGCACCAGCCACGCAAGAGGGCATGGCACCTACTGCTGCACATCATCGTCACCGCGGCCGACGTCGGCCAGGGGCACTTGGCCGATCGCGACGGAGCACCGGTTGAAGGCCGGGCAATACAACGCTTTCGTCAGTAAGTGAGCCGACTGCTCGGTGGTTGGGATGTACTTCAACGCGAACTTCCCGCGCTTCACCATGTGCTGCAGCCAGGCCTATCGCCGCTCCATGTGCTTGAGGTTGCCCGTCAACTCATGCCCTCGGCGACCGTGATCGCCGACTTGTTGTCCAACCGAAGGATAGTCGGCGTCCCGGCGTCCAGCTGCTGGAACTCTACAAGGAGGAAGTGAAGGCGGCGTGCTTCCTTGCCGACTTCGGTGGCCGCCACGTACTCCGACTCGGTCGACGACAACGTCACGCACTTGATACGCTGGCTCGACCAAGAGACCGCGGCCCCTTCGTAGGCGAACACATAACCGCCCGTGCTTGTCCGGTTCTGCTTGTCGCTCGCGTTTTTGGCGTCCACGTAGCCGACCAGCTTCAGCCACTCTGGTCCACTGCCGAACTTCAAGGCGGTGTTACGAGTGTTGGCGAGGTAGGCGAGGCAGCGGTCGACCTCGCACCAGTGCTGGTCGCTCCTCACCATGAGGCAGCTCCCCAGCTTGCTGCACGTGAAGGCGATGTCCGGCCTCGTCGTCTTCGCCTCGAACTGCAGCGAGCCGACCTTTTGCCGATACTCCTCCTCCTGGCGCTCCCGTGCCTCCTCGTCGTCAAACGTCGGCTCGGTGTAGGCGTCCACGGAGATAGGCGTCTTCGGGGTGCGCCCAGCCTGCTCCTCGTTGATGAGCTTGTCGGCGTTCCCCTGCTGGTGCAGCCACAGCTTCCTCGTCGGCCTGTCGCGCACGATCTCCAGCCCGAGGTACTTCTCCAATGGCAAGATCTCCCGCTTCTCGAAGGCGGCTTCGAGCAGCTCCTTCAGCATCGTGGTGCTGTTGCTGGCGGCGAGCAGGTCGTCGACATAGGTCGGCACCCAGCAGGCCACACTATCCCTGCCGACTTTGAAGTACAGAGCCTCGTCGACCTGGCTCTTCTTCCACCCGGCGCCAACCAGCACGTCATTGAGCGCCTTGTACTACAGCAGCGGCGTTTGCTTCAGCCCATATATGCTCTTCAGCAGCTTGCACATCCGGCCGGTCCCATCCTTGTAGTAATCCTGCTGGTACATGTACAACACCCGGTCGAGCTTGCTTTGCAGGAAGGCGTTCTTCATGTTGAGCTGCATTAGGTGCAAATCAAGGACGGCGGTGATGCTGAGGAAAGTCCTCAGCGTGACGTAGCTGATCACCGGCATGTACATCTTGTCGTAGTCGGTGCCGTACACCTGCGTGAAGCCCTTCACAACCAGCCTCACCTTCTCCTAGGCAACCGTGTCGTCGATGTGGTTACACTCACCTTCATGATGTTCACCCTGGGCGCGCGTTCGACCAGCTCCCAAGTCCCCTTGCCGATGAGGCTGCGGATCTCCTCGTCCATGGCGGCCTTCACCGCCTTGCCCTTCTTGCTCGCCAACACCTCCTTCACCGTCATCGTTGCGATATCCCAGTGGTGCTTTGGGTCGGCGTGCATGTCGGGGTCCATCTTCGGCAGGTCGACATCGTCCTCGGCGTCGTCGTACAGCAGGTCATCATCAACTTTGTCGTACACCGTGGTGTAGGCAGTGGCGCCAGGCACGCATGGTATGACAGGAAGTCAGGCGGCCTCCGAGCTCGTCCTGAATGCCGTGGTCCAGGTGGGAACTCCACCACATCACTTTCAGTCAACTCCTCGGCGCCCGACTGCTCCCTTCCATCGTCACCGGCTTCACAGCCCTCGGTGTCCTGCTGCATCACAATCGGCGTTGCCGCCAACTTTTCCCCGGTCGTCAGCTCCCCTGCTGACTGTTCGATCGTTGACTACTTCTTGGTCGGCTTCATAGCTGGCTGCTTCTTTGTCGGCGACCACCGTGCTGACACCTCCTTCGCCCGCTCCACCAAGTTCGGTTGCAATTCCTCTGCTTGCTGCTCCCTTGTCAACAGCGGCTTCTCTCCCACGCTGACTGGCTTGACGTCACGTCGGCCATCGGCGATGCTCTTGGCCGGCGCCACAGGCGACGCCCCGCTTCTCCCGTCATCGCCGCTGGCCGACGTCGATGTCAGCAGGTCGGCGACAAGGGGTGGGGCAGGAGGGGCAGGGGAAGGGGAAGGGAGGCTAACGATCTCGGCGTCCTCATCAGCGAGCTCACCAACCTCGGCGAGCAAAGGGAGCGTCGTCGTCGATGTGTGCGTCGGTGGTTTGACCTGCGTCCGCCCTGACGCCGGCCCGTGCTCCGACTTCCACATCTCCAGCGACATTGTCTCGTAGAACACCACGTCCGACGTGGTGACCACCTTGTTGTCGGTGAGGTCAAGAGGCTCCCTGCCCTTGCTCTCCTTCAACACGCCGAGATGAAGGCCCCACCTGGCCTTTAGCTTCAGCTTCCCACCATGCTGCTCCTCGGGGACCAAGAACTGCGCCATGCAGCCCCACATGCGTGCCAGCGACAAGTTGGGCTTCTTACTGGTGAGTAGCTGGTACGGCGTCGTCCACGGCAGGAGCAAGAAGCCATTGGAGCTGGTCCACATGGACTTGGTGGGGCCGCTGCCGGTTCAGGGGCACAAGGGGGAGCGGTACTTTCTGACCATAGTGGATGATTGTGTTGGTGTAAGGGCCTAATAAACTTGAGCTATTAAGACTTTATCACACTTAGAACCTCTGCTCGGGGTCACCTCCAAGGGTCCTTGGGTGCCTGGTACAAGACCAGCCCCTATCCTCGGGTCCGAGTTTGTAGAGAGAGGGATCAAGAGGGACTTAGTCAAAACAGCAAGAGTACCTTGAACGTCGCGCAGCGTATCGTGCAGACCGTCAATCGGATTAAGCTGAGAATTTCCTATATCGAAGCTCGCTCCAAGAGCTTTAAAATGAACCAAGTTGCCTCACAAAAAGTTTTGCCATTACGAAGTTATGGCTCGGACAGCGTTCGCCTAGCATGGAGTGCTAGCGTACTAGCGTTGACTCGGGTAGCATTCTGCCGTCGCACCGCGTAGAAACAAAATTCCAGCAAGGAAGGAATTCGCTTGAATCAATTTCACTACATTCAGGTACAAACAGAGAAGGAATAAATAGCTCTAGCTAGCAAGGACCTTGGGAATCAACCTGGGAACAACCAGGATGATCCCAAATAATTCCAAGCAGCAGAACCAACCTGGCTGGACAAAACAGCAGGTGGTAGGTTGGTAAACAACCTCTGGTTCTGTTTTTCCAACCTAGGAAAACAACAACCAGATTCAGGTCCTAAAAACAAAACCTGTTTTGTCTTTGCCCAACCAATGCTGGTTCCGCTGGTTTCCCCTGGCCCTGTAGCATGCAGATACAGACAAACAACATCCAACCTTCACCTAAATTGTACCTCTATAGTGCTTGCCCTGCTACACTATAGTCAACCAAACAAAACAGTACAATTTCGAGTTGGATAGAACTGAATCTGCACAATCAATTCAACCGAACCGCAAAGCTTCCATCTTGGGTTCCTTTGCGAGCTCGTCCTTTCTGCTTGTACTGTTCATTGCGCGTACAATGTTGTGCCAAAGCGCACAATACGCGAGTATCTGCAAATGCTTCAAGCAAAAATTGCGAAAGCAAATAAACACACGAACATTCCATTCACACCCAAATGCATTCGCACACGCATACTCGTACAAAGAGACGGCAGGATGTCGTGCAATGTGAATTTGCACCCAACAGCGTGCACGTTGGGGTTGAGCTCGGGCAAGTCGATGCCGGCCTCATCGTAGAGCCGCGTGTTGTACGAGATCGGCGGCAGGCAAGCGTGGTAGCTCAACTTCTTCCGAGGCTTGCTAAAGGTGGAGCGAGGGAAATGTCTCGGCTTCGGCTCGTCGGCTTCATCTTCCACGATGTCGCCGTCAATAGACTGCTCCACTTCACTGGGTGCCTCTGGCTACCTTGAGGTCGGCTTCTCAGCCATTGGCTCCTTTGCTTGGCCGGCATTTACAGCGTTACGTCGGCCACCAGCGATGCAACCGGTCGGAGCCACAGGCACGCACCAATGATGTTGTCAGTGGCCGACAAGGAGGTCAGCCCAGGGTGGTCGACGGCGGGCCGTAAAAGGGAGGGCGATGGGGTCGCTGTCGGGGGTACAGCGGGAATAGAATGAGGACAGGGGGGGGGCGAGGTGGGACGTCCGCGACTTCCTTGTCATCAGGCTCGCCGCCCTCGGCGAGCAGTGATACCGTTGCCGACAGAGGATCCGTCGGCGGGGGAGCTTGCGTCCTCGCCGACGTTGGCCCGTGGTTCTCCTTGCACACCTCCTGCAACAACGTTTCATAGATAATCGCCTCCACCGTGGTGACTACCTTGTTGTCGGTGGGGTCGAGCACCTCCCAGCTCTTGCTCTTCGGCGACACACTGAGATGAAGGCCCCACTGGGACTTCGGCGCCAGCTTCCCACCGCGCTGCTGTCTAGGGACCATAAATTGCACCATGCATCCCCACACGCGCGCAATCGCGAGGTCTTGTCTGTTAGCAGCTGGTGTAGCGACGTTCCCGGCAAAGTCAACTGCTCAAGGCGGTTGCGCACCCAAACGCTTCTGGAGGGCGATGTGCCACCAGTGATGCAACACGCCCATGTGGAGGAGCATCGTCCACACGACCTCGACAACCGTGCGTATCTCCCGCTCTTCCATGTCATTCCGCTGCGAGATGTACGAACACGTCAGGTCGTGGACGATCCCCTTGCTGTCGACAAAGTCGGTAAATTCCTTCCCCAGGAACTCACCTATGAGCTCCTACAAAGCATCAACCGACTTCTTGGTCTGCCGCTCCACGACCGTCAGCCACTTATCGAACACCCAAAGCACGTCGCTCTTCTTGACAACCAGCCGCACCCACATATAGCGGCTCATGCGATTCTTTAGCAGCAAGATGTAGAGGCTGCCATCCTTGGTGGCCACCTGGAATGGCCCCAGAAGGTTGATGACGGCCAGGGCCTCCTCGGCGTCCGAACCCTTGTCGGGAAACGTGTGCTGCGCCAACACCCCACCGACACAGGAGACATACCGTAGGTCGGCGCCGGTCGACGGCTTGATGTCTAGGCTGGTTGCGATTTCGTGCTTTGCCGAGCTCTTGATCGTGTCAACGCCATCCTGCACTAGCGTCACGTGCCACATATCCGGTGTCGACTTTGTCGCCGATGCGATCGTCCGCAGAGCCACGACACGTGTCGCCGTCTGCACCGACTTTGTTGAGCAGGGGATATTTCGCCAGTGTATAGAGGACCTGGCCGGCGTATTTTGCCCGACCAAGCATGGCCCTCGCTGCAGATACGAGCATCATCTTGTGGCCTTCCGTAGCCTTATACACTATCCTTTAGCTAGCCGGCCGACAGCAGATCGCCTGCATGTCCAGGACGTAGGGCACGTTGGGGACGACAACCTGCTTCCCGACCTCCCCTTGTAGGGTGACAGTGCCGCGGCCTCGGACGGTCTGAAGTGCCTTTGTTAAGCCGCGCATTTGGTGAACATTGCCACTCGGCTGCATATCAACGAAGGCCTCACTCGTCCCCTTAAAGTGGTGGGAGCAGCTGCAGTCGAGCAGAAACACTGACGGGTTTGCCTGCATGGCAACCGCGACTGCCTTGAATTCTTCGCCGACCTCCGGCGTCAGCGAGACTGACGGCTCCATAACGTTGACCATCGAGCACAATGCCTCCCCGTTGCCTCGGATTTTGCCACGAAAGGATTCGGCGTCCTTTGCCAACAACGCCTTCTTTGACGCCGGCTTCTCCTTGCGCGCATTGTTGTCCCGACGTTGACTATGTCCACAGACCCCGCACTCCCACCATTGGCCACCTCCGCCACATCCGTTGTCCCGAGCCGAATTCGTCCGGTAGACGTTTTTTGCCGAATTCCTACCTCCACTACCACCTTCTCACGGCTTCCCGCGTTGCCCCTGCTTCATCAAAGTAGCATAATTCACCTGCAAATGGAGCTCTGTGGGCCACTCAGCCTCTTCCATTGCCTCGTCCTTGATGATATGGCTCGACAACGTGTCCTCGTTGAACGAGTCACGCACGCCGGGCCGTTGCCAACATCCGACACATTACGTTGTAGTCGTCGGTCGACTTGTAAGTCGACATGATGAACCGCCACGCTTGGTGGCCGGCGTCCATTCGAAGTCGGCACGGCTTCTGTGCGACGACCTACACCATCGAAGAACAGCACTGCAAGATGATCATGAAGGTTAACATGTGAGCGGCGCGGAACTCCGCCCGAAGCTCGATGTTGGCCTCATCCGGCGTCTCCACGTTCAGCTCGGTGATCCCCAGCTGGGGCTCAATCGACTCCGTCCACGTAATCAGGTCATGCCGACCTTCCAGCAGGTGGCGACCTTGTCCGTACGCCGGCGTGATCCCTCCGTCCCGGCCACCAGACGCTGTTGGTGTAAGAGCCTAATAAACTCAAGCTATTAAGACTTTATCAAGCTGAAAACCTCTCCTCGGGGTCACCTCCAAGGGTCCTTGGGTGCCTGGTACAAGACCAGCCCCTATCCTCGGGTCCGAGTTTGTAGGGAGAGGGATCAAGAGGGACTTAGTTAAAACAGCAAGAGTACCTTGAACGTCGCGCAGCGTATCGTGCAGACCGCCGATCGGATTAAGCTGAGAATTTCCTATATCTAAGCTCGCTCCAAGAGCTTTAAAATGAACCAAGTTGCCTCGCGAAAAGTTCTGCCATTACGAAGTTATGGCTCGGACAGTGTTTGCTTCGTGTTGGAGTGCTAGCGTACTAGCGTTGACTCAGGTAGCATTTTGCCGTCACACCGCGTAGAAACGAAATTCCAGCAAGGAAGGAATTCGCTTGAATCAATTTCACTATATTGAGGTACAAACAGAAGGAATAAATAGCTCTAGCTAGCAAGGACCTTGGGAATCGACCTGGGAACAACCAGGATGATCCCAAATAATTCCAAGCAACAGAACCAACCTGGCTGGACAAAACAGCAGGTGGTAGGTTGGTAAACAACCTCTGGTTCTGTTTTTCCAACCTGGGAAAACAACAACCAGGTTCAGGTTCTAAAAACAGAACCTGTTTTGTCTTTGCCCAACCAGCCAAATGCTGGTTCCGCTGGTTTCCCCTGGCCCTGTAGCATGCAGATACAGACAAACAACATCCAACCTTCACCTAAATTGTACCCCTATAGTGCCTGCCCTGCTACACTATAGTTAACCAAACAAAACAGTACAATTTCGAGTTGGATAGAACTGAATCTTGGGTTCCTTTGTAAGCTCGTCCTTTCTGCTTGTACTGTTCATAGCGCGTACAATGTTGTGCCGAAGCGCACATTGCGCGAGTACCTGCAAATGCATCAAGCGAAAATTGCAAAAGCAAACAAACACACGAACATTCCATTCACACCCAAATGCATTCGCACAAGCATACTCGTACAAACAGACGGCAGGATGTCGTGCAATGTGAATTTGCACCCAACAGACGTGTGGGTCGCCGACGTCGGCCCGGGTACACTTTGCTGGGGAGAGCGACCCCGTCCACCAACGTCGCCGTGCGAACTGCCCGCGGCCGTCGTAGAGTGCTGCACTCGCTCCTGCATCCCGCCGACGCCGACGTCGGCGGTCCGGATCACCCCTCTCGTCACCTCGTATCCTCGTCGCTGCCAACTTGGTCACTGCTTTGGACCTGCACATTGACGCCACCTTCGTTTTGCACGAATCGGGGAGAAGCAGTCGCACCAGCTGTTTCAGGTCGGGGAGGGTGCTCACGCGCCCACTGCGCACGTGTGTCTACGAGTAGCACCTCCAATGGAGCCTCGTCGAGCTCGCCAACCGAGTGGCGTTGCTGAACTGTCAACGTACGCTTAGCTATTTAGGGAACCTAGGTGCTTAGGAACCATGGTTAGAGTAGGGAGAGTATTATGAGTGTTTGAGTTGGCCAAGAGGGTTTTCATTATAGCAAGGGATACACAATATTGTCGAGAGTATGGTACAAGGGGTGGTACACCACCAACAAGAAAGGTACAAACCTTACATTAACTACAGTTAGCATGATAAATATTAGGCATTAACTTTAACACACCCTCTTAACCTGCTTGCAGCAGGAACTAGTGCATGTACATGTGGCATAGAGGAAGACGGCAGAAAGGTATGTGAGGAGGAGAAGGCGCGCGCGAGAGAGTGAGAGAGAGAGAGAGAGAGAGGGCGGGAATACACCCTACACTTCGTGACACTGCAGCGAACATGGCGTTCGCCAGGGCGACCCACTCGGCCCGCTCCTGTTTGCGGCGGGAATACACCCTACACTTCGTGACACTGCAGCAGCTCACCCAGGGGTGCTTTGCTTGGCCTATGCTGACGACGTGACATTCGTGGGTGCACGAAGTGCCACTGTAGCCGCGTTCAACCACTTCACCTCCAAACTGGAATCACTAGGCCTGAAGCACAACCCGCAGAAATGCACGGCATGGAGCGCCACTGCGTGCGACTCTGCTGGGTTACCTCCAGGGGTGCCGTTCTGCACAGACGGCATCCGCTTGCTTGGGAGTTTTCTGGGGGCGGCCAACGGCGCAGCTTCTTTCTTAGCGGGCCAGCTGAAGGACCTGGCGAAACCCTTACACCTCATTGAGCGGGCAGATCCTCAGGTGGCCTCGCTGCTGATCACACGCTGCATCTCTCGGCGCGTGTCCTATCTAACTCGAACAACTCCTCTCAACCTCGTTTCACGAGACACTTGGACGGAGTGGGGTCGTGACCTCCTCCTGGCACTCCTTACCTCGTGCAGCATTCATGTGCCGGCGGGTAGAGCGGAACAGGCACGCGTCTGGGCGCAGGCCTCCTTGCCCCCCTCTCTAGGGGGAATAGGTGTTACTGACCCCCTCGTTGAGGGAGTGTACGGTTTCGTCGCAAGCTTCACACAGGCGGCTCTGCTTTTCTCTACGCTCGCGCTAGATCCGGACACCGCCCTCTCCCACGCGCGCTGCCATATGCTACGGCCCACGGATGAAAACACACCGCTCCGCTCCTGGCTCACAGAGTGCGAGTCCGCCCTGCCTTCGGATGCGCGAGAGCTACTGGAACGGGAACGACTTAAGCGGACAGATGTCAAACTACAGCACGCCCTTGCCCTACAGGTTCACGGTAGCCGCTACGCCGTGCAAGTACAGGCAACGAAGGACATGGAACTGAATCCGCTAGCAGGCCATACGCAGCGGATGTTCTCCCTAACCGGCTATGGCACAGGGGACTGGCTGACAGCCATCCCTATAGAAGCAACCAGACGCCTAGGCCTGGTACACTTCGCAAATGCCGTCAGATTCAGGCTCGGGCTGCCCTTCTCCACCCCGAAAAACTGTGATTGCTCTGATCACACCGAAATCCTAGACCCCCGCCTCCCGAATCACCTCCTACGCTGCGGCACTGGAAGGCAGCGCATCAACACCCACAACGAGCTCCGAGATGCCTGCATTAGTATGGCACAGGATGCGGGGTTTATCGTCCACAGGGAGTCGGCTGCCCACTGCCCTGTCGAGGAACAAACAGCCGACTTCACCATGTCGGATAGGAGCAGTGGGGCGGTCTGGGTGTGCGACGTGACCGTGACAGACCCCATCAGTACCAGGGACCCACAGGCACGGAAAGGGAGGGGATGGGCAGCTAGGGAACAGGCAGATAAGAAAATCCAGCACTATGCAAACAGGCCTGAGACAGTCGGCTTCTTTCCACTGGCAGTGGAGACCTACGGTTGCCCATGTGCAGAGGTCCCCGTCTTCCTCAAACTGCTGGCAGACACCGCGGCTCGGCGCCACTTCAACGCCGACTCTAACTCCTATCATGCCGCCAAGTTTCTGCATCAGTTCAGGCAGCGGTGGTCGGTTGCCCTTCAGAGGGCGCAGTCAGTGGGCTTGCTTATGAAACTGGGTGAGGCTGCAGCAGCTGAGAACCCTCCGGTAGGGGGTATTGGGCATGAGCTACACCTAGGGGACTGCTTTGCTGTTTTGGAGCCACTGGTGGAACTCTAGAGGGATTAGTCTGAATCTCACATGCTCGTGGAACTATATGTCTGTACCTTTTTGCCATATCAATATACGGACCATTAGAGAGAGAGAGAGAGAGAGAGAGAGAGAGAGAGAGAGAGAGAGAGAGAGAGAGAGAGAGAGAGAGAGAGAGAGGAGCACAGAGGAGAGAAGTACGAAGGAGGAGGTGAGAGAGGGATGAGGAGAGGAGATAGGGGGGCTAGTCGCAGCGATCTCCTGTTATTAACCCTCTTTTACGAAGGGGGAGCTGAAAGAGGGACGAGAGAGGAGGTGGGGGGGCCAGTCGCGGCGAACTCTTCTTCATAACCCCCAGATCCACATCTCCATGGAAACTCACCCCCTCGCCCCCTTCCTTCCTCCATACCCTTCCCCACCCACGGTAGTCCCTGCAGAATCCCAACCGCCACCCCCTCAGCTTTCCCCTCTCCTCCCCCCTTCAACACGACAGTTACAGCATGTGCTGCAACAAGGAAGAGGAGAAACGGGATGGACGGGGTTTCATGGGGGCTTAAGCATCCCCTCAGTTATGGGCGCGAGTACCGCCACTCTCCCCCCCCACAACCTCCGCCGCGAATGGGGCGAGGGCCGGCGACGGCTGCCGCAAGTGCTGCTGTTGCAGCTCGGTGCGCGGGGATGGGGGCCGAAACGAGAGGCTCGCCGAGGGTCGCGATGAGCGGGATAGGGCGGCCGCTGCCCCGGAACGCGTGCGGCGCAGGGCAGAACGAGGTTCGTGTGGGCCGCGGGTGGCGTACGGGCTACGAGCGAGGCACGCACGAGAAACTGACGAATGGAACGGGCAATAGGGGGAACGGGGCCGCGGGGCGCGGACGGGCTGGCGCTGGTGGCGGTTGTTGGCGATGGCTCTGGTGCTGGCGACCATCGCTAGACTGGCACAATCACTGCCGACCGTCACTGGCACTAGCAACCGTTGCTGGCAGTCTGAATGGTTGGTGGTGCGCTCGCAACGGGTCGTTGGCGCGATCGCCACGGCTTGCTGGCTTCCTCGATATGGGCAGAGCGTGACGAGCGAGCTACGAGCACAACGCGACAGGAGGGCTGCGGGGTGCGACATGGCGAACGCGAAGGGTGGGCCCATAGGAAAAAGCGGTCCTTAACTAGGTCCTGCTCTGGTACCATGTCAACGTATGCTTAGAAACGTATAAAACTTAGGTGATTAGGAACCATGGATAGAGTAGCAAGAGTATCGTGAGCCAAGAGGGTTTTAAAGATAGCAAGGGATACACAATGTAGTCGAGAGTGAGGCACAAGGGGTGGTAAACCTGAGAAGACTGAAACAAGAATGATGGACTAAGGAACGAAAGTAATACAAATATGCAACCCTAGAAATGTGTACCCCATATAGGCTACCCCACTATAGCCTACACAACATTATAATTTGACACACCCCCATAGGCAAAGTGGGGGAGAACAAGGGGTCACAAGACCAGTCAAGCAAAACAAAGCAAAGCTCAAGGTGGATCACAAAGTCACCACACATTCCGAGCACAAGTTCAAGGCCAGAAGGCCAGTTCACATGCAGGAACACATATATATATATATATATAACAGGCTAAACAAGCAAGAGCAGGAGTATATATATATGTCACAGTACAAGCAAGGCCAAGAAGTGAGTAAGTGAGGCAAGACAGGGACAAGACCAAGCTGAGTACAGAAGCGCTGATGATCACAAGGCGGAAGTGCCTTGGTGAAGATATCAGCAGTGTTGGCCTCAGAGGCCACGTATGCAAGACGCAACTGACCACGTTGCTGCAGCTCACGAGCAAAAAAGTAGCGGAGAGCAATGTGCTTTGTTCTGTGCTCCAGTCGCTGCTCTTGACACAAGGCCAGCATGGCCTTGTTGTCTACGTACAGTACTGGAGGAGAACGAGGCGGCTCTCCAAGGTCAGTCAGCAGGTAGGTGAGCCAGCGAAGCTCCTGAGCAGCCATGGCCCCTGCGTAGATCTCAGCCTCACAACTGGAGCCGAGAACAGAAGACGAGCGAGTAGCCCGCCACAAAACAGAGCCGGAACCAAGGCTGAAGGTGTAACCCTGTGACGACCGCTGTGTAGCCTAGTCGTCAGCCCAAGAAGCGTCTGCGTGCCCAGTGAAGACCACTGGACTCTGCCCTCCAAGCACTAGCCCCATGCCCGACGTACTGCACAAGTAGCAGAACACCCTCTTCGCTGCAGCCATGTGCTCTGGTCTGTGTCTCCCAGGAGCAAAATAGCGTGCAAGAATGCTAAGAGGGTATGCAAGGTCAGGTCATGTGCAGGTCATCAGGTACATGAGGCAGCCAACAAGCTCTGGGTACGGGCCACTCGACTCTACGGACTCATCCGAAGGCAGAGCTGAGAGCGAGTGGCGAGTAGGCAGAGGAGTGGCCTGAGGCGAGGAGTACATGAAGCTGAAGCGCTGAAGGACCTGCTGCACCATGTGTGACTGAGTCAGGGTAATGGTGCGGCGTGCTCTGTCTCGGGTGATCTGCAAGCCAAGGTAGCTGCGCAGTTCACCCACGTCTGTGCACGTGTGTCTCTTCTACAGCTCGTACTTCACGTGGGCGAGTCCAGCAGTGTCAGCAGTGGCAAAAAACAAGTCGTCGACATACACGAGGATGTAGAATGGCGGCAGAGAGGTGTCAGTGCGCAGAAACAGCGACGGGTCAGCAGTAGAGGGAGCAAACCCAAGAGCCGCAAGCGTAGTCCTCAGTGTGTCGTGCCACTCGCGCGATGCCTGGCGGAGACCGTAGACTGGCCGTCGGAGGCTCCACTGGGTGCCAGGAGGGAAAGTCCCAGTGAAGCCAGGTGGACGGCGCAGCCAGATCTCCTTGTGCAGGCTACCCTGCAAGAAAGCAGTGCTGAAGTCAAGGGAGTGAAGCTCGTAGTCACGCTGAGCGGCTATGTGTAGCAGCACCCGAAGAGTGGTCATGTTCGGGGTGGGAGAGAAGGTCTAAAAGTAGTCAACTCCCTGCCGCTGACTGAAGCCACGAGCCACGTACTGCGCCTTGAGGACAGGTGGAGAACCTGGCGGCCGCTTCACCCTGAAGATCCACATGCCACTGACGATGTTCGCCCCAGGAGGGGGAACCGCGTCAACGTAGGTGCCTGTGGACTTCCAGGAAGCCATCTCTGCATCCATAGCTGCCTGCCACTGAGAGGAGTAGGGACCCTCTACAGCCTCCGCGTAAGAGCGCGGAGTCGGGATGTCAAGTGCATCCGGGTCTCCCTCAGGGGTAAGCAGTACGGACACGAGATGAGGTGAAGCAGCAGCCAGACACCGGAACTCCTCCTGCCTGTCCTCAAGGACGTCCGTGCCAAGAGCACACTCACCCCCGACGGACGGAGGACAGACAGACGCAGACTCAGCAACAAGACTAGCAGCGTAGTCTAGACGACAGCGAGCAGCAAATTCGACGAGCTCAGCAACAATAGCAGATGCAGCAGTGGACTCAAAGGAGGGGTCAGTGACGACAGTAGCAAGGAGACGCGTGACAGTAGGACTGGCAGCACGAAGAGAGTCCGACTCAGGGTCGGCAAGTGCAGGAAGAGAGGACTCAGGAGGAGAAGGCAAAGGGGCACGCAGAGGAGCAGTGGACGGACGCAGAGACATCCGGTGCGTGCCAGGGACAGGAGGAGGACGCTCACGCGAACCGCAACCACTAGTGCGAGCAGCACGAACAGGCGACGCAGGACGAGACGCAGGCTCACGACGCTCAGCAAGACCTCCAGTAGGACCAGTGTAGGGAGAAGGAGCAGGCAGTGGGGAGGCCGGCGGAAGCTGTGACTGGGACTGGACAGGCGGTGGACACTCTAAGGGAGGAGGAAGACCAAGAACCTGCTGAAGGAGCGGAGCGAAGTACGGCCGAGGCCGCGCGGCGACTCCAGACACAGCAGGGACAGCACCAGCGCCAACACCACCACCAGCTGCAGGACCTCGAGCAGGACCAGCAGCACCCGCAGCAGGACCAGAGCCAGCAGCCCCTCCAGCAGCACCAGCAGCACCTCCAGCAGAACCGTCTCCAGGACTGAGAGCAGTAGCCTCAGCGCCAACACCCTCAGCAGCTCCAGCTCCAGACGAACCCGCAGGCCCAGCACCTCTAGTACTCGCGGCACGAGCACCTCCGGGACCGGCGGCACCAGCACCCTCAGCAGCCAGAGAAGCTCCAGCAGTACGCCTCCAGCGCCGGGCAAACCACTCACGCAGCTCCTGTGGATAGAGTGGTTCCCGCCGAGACGAAGCACCCGGAGAACCTCAAGGCACAGCACCGCCAGACGCCACACGAGCAGGCCCAGCGGCCGCCGGCTCCGCACCCCCAGGCTCAGCAGCTCCAGACGTGGCATCCCCAGGCTCAGCACCTCCAGACGTAGAACCTCCAGGCTCAGCACCCCCAGGCGTAGCACCCCTAGGCTCAGCACCCCCAGGCGTAGCACCCCCAGGCTCAGCACCCCCAGGCGCAGCACCCCCAAGCTCAACACCCCCAGCAGTACCACCGGAAGGCCCAGCACCCCCAGGCGTAGTACCCACCCGCGCAGCACCCCCAGAGTTAGCACCCCCAGGCTCAGCACCCACAGCAGCACCAGAGTCACCAGTAACCTCGACCGGCTCGACCGCGTCTACCTGGGACACACCTGAAGGGGTAGGACCCTGAGGGGGGAGGGGGTCTACCGGGGGGGGACCTGGCACAAGGAAGAGCGGTGGCAGGGGGAGGGAAGGAGTGCGGTAGGGGAAGAGGCGGTAGTAGGGGACCGACTCGTCAAACGTGACGTCCTGAGAGGACAGAACACGACAAGAGGTGGGGTGGTAGAACTGCCACCCTGGCGCGTCAGGGGGGAAGCCAAGGAAGACACAAGGAGCAGCACGAGGGGACAGCTTGTCCGCAGACAAGTCGCGTACAAACGCCCGAGATCCCCAGACACGGAACGCAGACGCATCGCCTACCTTCCCCGTCCACAGCAAAGCTGGGGAGGTCTCCGGCCTGGAGACCCTGGGGTGAAGGTTGATCTGATGCGCCGCGTACCGAACCGCAAACGGCCACAGAAAATGGGGGGCAGCCGCATGCATCATGGACGTACGAGCGACGTCCATGACCATGCCAATGCGGCGCTCAACAATCCCATTTTGCTGTGGAGAGTCCGGAAGCGTAAAGGTCTGGCGGATGCCTCGCGCACGGCAGTAGGCTCGCAGAAGGCCAGAGGAGAACTCTCCGCCTCTGTCAGAGTGCAGACGCAGAACAGGAAAGTCTGAGCCGGAGCTCCTCCTGAGCTGGAGACGAGCTGCGCGGATCCAGTCGATCAACACCTCAGTGACATCGCCCTTGCTGCGCAAGGGGAAGACTGTGGTATAACGCGAGTAGTCGTCAACCACCAGCAGAAAGTAGCGCTCGTGACCCTGTCCACGGACGCCTGCCGGGCCCCACACGTCCATGTGAAGCATCTGCAGCGGGGCCTCTGTCGGGGGAAACGGAGAGGAGTGAAGAGCAGCCCGTAGCCGCCCCTCGACACAGGGGACACAGGAAGGACCAGGCCCCGAAGGAAGGGGAGGGAGGGACCGGGGAAGACAAGAGACAAGGACACGGGAAGCCATGCCTCGGAGACGAGGCAGGGAGGGGTGACCAAGACAGTGGTGCCACAAGAGAGTCTCGTGAGACAGGAGGCGACACGAGCAGGGGGCAGACTCAGGACCAGACCTGGACCCTGCAGCAAACACCTGACCAGACGCAGCTACCTGACCAGACGCAGGGACACCAGAAGACTCAGTGGTCAGGGTGTAGAGGCTCGCCCCCGGCCGACGCGTAAACGTGGCCAGGTGCCGGCCTGTGCGAGTGTCCGAGCAGTGGGTCACCCGCTGACTCGCAGGAGTAAACTGGTGAACCCCCGCATCCTGCAGGTCAGCACCACTCACCAAGTTCGTAGAGAACGAGGGGAGGTAAAGACCAAACAAGGTGCCAGGGGGGGCAGCCGGACACGGGAGGACAGTGGAGAAGTGAGAGAGGATAGGACCCCCAGAGGGGTCTGCCAGGGAGACTGCAACCGGCCGACCAAGCGGCGTGAGTGTGGTGCGGTCTCGAAAGAAGGAGCGAGAAGCCCCTGAGTCAAGTGTGAAGGTGAGGGAGGCCGAAGCCGATGCGGTACCTGAGAGCGCGGACTCACCAGTACTTGAGGACGCAGACGCACTGGCACCTAGAGCAACAGCCGCACTAGCACCTAGAGCAGCAGCCTCACCAGCACCTAGAGCAGCAGTCTCAATGCCCAGATCGGGCGGGAAACACCGCTAACAGTCACCCTCGTCACTATAAGTCACAGCATACATGGCAGCAAGAATAGCATCAAAGTCAAGATCAAAGATAGCTACACCTGCCCTAGACTGCTCTCCCCAGCGGGGGATCTCAGCGGCCTCCGGGAACTGGTGACGCCAAGTGTCCGTCAGGCGGCCAAAGCAGCGCTGGGTGGAGTGGGCACCCCCACACTGCTCACCCGTGCGGTCGCCGGTGCGAAGGACGTAGGTGCACGGACCAAAACCCCCACCACGCTGACGCGCAGCGTACCACTCACGGAGCTGCTGAGGGGGGGGGGATGTCACGAGAACGCTGCTGCTGCTACTGCTGGCGCTGACCACTACCGGAGCCGCTCTGCTGCGAAGCGCCACCCCGACCAGCTCCACCTTCTCCACCACCGCCTCCTCCACCTCCGCCACCACCGCCGCCTCCGCTCCCACCGCTACCGCCTCCGCCGCCTCCGCCTCCACTGCTGCCACCGACACCTCCACCCCCGCCACCACTCCCACCGCCACCCCCACTCCCTCCGCCGCCTCCACCGCCACCTCCGCCACCCCCGCTAGCTCCACCCGCGCCCTTGCCCCCTTTGCCCTTGCGAGAGCGGCGTCTCCCGCTAGGGGCAGACGCCGCACCGACCGACTCAAGACCAACAAGGTCGGCCGCAGCAGCAGAGGCGACAGAGGGCAAAAGGGGGGAAGGGGAACACCCCTCAAAGGCTCCTACAGCGACTATGCTCTTCTCTGCTGCTAGGAGGGCCTTCTCTAGGAGGTCAACAGTGAGAGTGGTGGGACAGACCGAGAGGAAGTGGTCCCTGACTACACGAAGGGAGTCAGGGAGGCGGGTGACTATATAATAGAGAGTGATGTACATGGGGGGGGGGGTTCTTGGCGCAGAACTCAGCAGGAAGCGCAGCGCGGTAGCGAGTGTCACTAGTGCGGAGGTGCGTAATGAGGTCAGCGACTGTGGGAAAGGCAGCAAGGTCAGGGAAGAGGTACGGCAGCATGAGGCGGCTCAGTGCAGCAGTGGCAGGGGAAGAGTAGCGCGCAACCACGGCATCGTACAAGGTCTGAGCAATCTTGTACTGACTAAAGTGTGCGCGCTCAGTGGTAGGCAGGTGGCGACGCACAGCAAGACGTTAAGCAGCATCCCGAGTGGCCCACTGTGAGCGAACAGTGGCGTCGGCAGGGCGGCGGGGCTGCAACGAAGGGCGGCGGGGCCGCAGCGAAGGGCGGCGGGGCCGCAGTGAATGGCGGCGGGGCCGCAAGGTAGGCGGCGGGGCCGCAGCGAGAGGGGCGGCGGGGCCGTAGCGAGAGGGGCAGCGGGGCCGCAGCGAAGGGCGGCAGAGCCGCAAGGTAGGCGGCGGGGCCGCAGCGAGAGGGGCGGCGGGGCCGCAGCGAAGGGCGGCGGAGCCGCAAGGTAGGCGGCGGGGCCGCAGCGAGAGGGGTGGCGGGTCCGTAGCGAAGGGCGGCGGGGCTGTAGCGAAGGGCGGCAGGGCCGCAAAGAAGGGCGGCGGGGCCGTAGCGAAGGGCGGCGGGGCCGCAGCGAAGGGCGGCGGGGCCGCAGTGAAGGGCGGCAGGGCCGCAGCGAAGGGCGGCGGGGCCGCAGCGAAGGGCGGCGGGGCCGGGACAGGGCGGCGCCGGGGCCGTAGGGCGAGGCGACGGGGCCGTAGGGCTAGGCGACGGGGCCGCTAGGACGATGGGGCCGCCAGGGCGACGGGGCCGCTAGGGCGACGGGGCCGCTAGGGCGGCGCGACGCAGTGAGAGAGAGGAGTGCGACTCGGGCTGAGCGCGCTCCGGGCAGGAAAAAAAATCGATGTGGTGGGCCCTAGGCACAGTTCCCACTAGGGAACCTGCTCGATACCATGAGAAGGCTGAAACAAGAATGATGGACTAAGGAACGAAAGTGATACAAATATGCAACCCTAGAAATGTGTACCCCATATAGGCTACCCCACTATAGCCTACACAACATTATAATTTGACATAACCACCAATAAGAAAGGTAGAAACACTACAGTAACTACAACATGAAGGATATATAATAAATATAACTTGAACACAAACATCAGTCTCACGTGGTATTGAATGCACGTCAGTGTTGAGTGCATGTCATCCTAACGTCCTGGCAAGTGCTCGTGCTATTCATGCATGCATTGTTTGCATGAGCATATGTCATTGTGCATGGCAGTTGGATATTACAATCGCTGTGTTTTCTCCAAGTTTAAATGCATAATCATGTAGAAGAAATCCAGAGCTTTCCAACGAATCAAGAATGCCTTGTTGCAACCAAGATCGCCTTTTTGCAACCAAGATCGCCCAAGTTACTAGATTTCCAAGACTTGGATATCTTATTACCTTTTGGGGTAATATCTGTTGGGTGCAAAATCACATTGCACGGCATCATGCCGTCTGTTTGTACAAGTATACGTGTGCGAATGCATTTGGGTGTAAATGGAATGTTCATGTGTTTGTTTGCTTTCGCAATTTTCGCTTGATGCATTTGCAAGTACTCGCAGAAAGTGCGCTTCGGCACAACATTGTACGCATTATAAACAGTGCAAGCAGAAAGGACGAGCTCGCAAAGAAACCCAAGATTATTACTTGGAATCTGTTACTTGGAATTATTTGGGATCATCCCTGGTTCCCAAGTTGATTCCCAAAGTCCTTGCTAGCTAGAACAATTTATTCCTTCTCTGTTTGTACCTGAAAATAGTCAATTTGATTTAAGAGAATCCTCCCTTCTTGGAATTTCGTTTATACGAGGTACGACGGCGGAATGCTACCCGAGTCAACGCTAGTATGCTAGAAATCCAACTTCATAATGGCAGAACTTGGTACATTTTAAAGCTCTTGGAGTGAGCTCCGATATATGTAATTCTCAGCTTAATCCGATCGACGGTCTGCACGGCATGCTGCGCGACGTTTAATGTGTTCTTGCTATTTTGGCTAAGTCATTCTTGATCCCTCTCTCTACAAACTCGGACCCGACGATAGGGGCTGGTCTTGTACCAGGCACCCAAGGACCCTTGGAGGTGACCCCAAGGAGAGGTTTTAGGTTTGATTAAGTCTCAGTAGCTTGAGTTTCTTAGGCCCTTACACCAAAAATATCAAATTTGGGTGATTACCTGGACATGATTATAAAAGGATGTTTGGTTGGGTGGTTAGGAAGGCAACTTTGACTTTTGGATTGGGGTGGCTAGAAATTTGTCCAAAATTCCCTTACCCTCTCTGGATACTTCCCTCCTCTTCTTATGACATGATCTCCTCTTCTCTCTCCCCTTTCTTCTCACCTGGCTTCTCCTTCTCTCTCTCTCTCCTATCGCCTCTGTTGGTGCAACCCTAGGGTTTGCACTCGGCTTGTTGTCCGTGTGCGTGCATGTGTGTGTGTATGGAATGGTATGAGGGCATGGGATAATATATATTTCATGCTTATAATTGTGTGTGAATGTTGAGTCATGATGTCGAGTGTGTGTGTCGAGTCAATAGCGAGTTATCACTAGACACGTATTACGCGGTCGTTTGTGTCTCGCGCGCGGTTTCTATTTTTGTCGTGCGCGGTTTCTATTTTGTCCTGTGTCGAACGTTCGGTGTGACGCAGGTGTGTGCAGCAGACCCATCAAGAACTCAAGGATGAGTTTGTGATGAAGAGCCCGAGCCTTGGTGTCAAGCCTCAAGTGATTTCGAAGCTCGCCAAAAGGGTACACCTCAAGATATTGAAGATAATTACATTACTTTGTGTAGTGTAACATTTCACTTGGTGTAGGCCCTAGTGAAGGGTGGTTTCGAGACCCTTCGTAGTTGGGGACAGTGTGGCACTGTTCCAAATCACTGTACCTCGGCTCTTGGGGTTTGTAGGAGCTGGGAGTCATTCCCAACTCGTAACTCTTCATATCTCTTCATATTTTGTGTTCTAAGACTATAGTGGCTGCCATAGTGCCGTTCGTTCAAACCAACACGGTGTCGTCAATACTTGGTGAAATTGTGCGATCTAAATTGCCTAATATATGCAACGTTCAGACGCTCCAGATCCAAGTTGAATCAGGTCATTTGAAATTGTGACCAGAACGCTATGAACGTTTGAAGCCGCTGTACAGAAATCCGGCTGTGCACTCTATCTTTCGTTTTAGGCACATTGGAGCCTATTGTGACTATAACAAGTGGTATCAGAGCCCCTTGAACCAGTTTTGACAATGGCTGGACCTGAGAAAAGGGGTGGCAGAGGTGCTGGTGGCAGAGGAGAAGCCCAAGCTCAAGGCCAACCCCGTGATTCAGCCATGGCGCCTGTGCAACCAAGTGTTGGCCCATCTAGGGATGAGCCTAGAGTGTTTGGCCTTGACAAGTTCAATGGTGACAACTTTGCTGAGTGGTCCTTCAGAATAGAGAACATATTTGACCACTATGACCTGCTAGAGGTAATGGAAGGAACGGAGAAGCGTCCCGAGAACGACCCGGAGAAGAGCCCGTGGGTGCGAAAGAGCGCACAAGGCTACCTCCTACTTGGGCAAGCGTTGGGGAGCAGCCAAATCCGTCACATCAAGCCTTTCCAGCGTAAACCAGAGAAGGGACCAAAGGCATGGGCTGCTCTCAAGGGTGTACACGCTCCTGCAACAGCGGCGGTAGCTGTGGTGTTGGAACGGCAAATGGCGACACTACGAATTGAAGAGGATGAAGCGGTTGAAGAAGGGGTGCAGAAATTCTTCGACTTGTTGACGCGGCTTGAGTGAGCTGATTTGAACTATAGTGAGCTCCAAAAGAAGACCAAGTTGCTGGCCCTACTCCCTGAGTCATGGTCCTCGCTCATCATCAACCTTAATCGCGACTTGCCCCGCCTCTCGCTTGAAGACGTGAAGCGAGCTATCCTTCAAGAGGATTTCCGCCGCCGTGAGTTGGCGAGTGCGGATGGCGCTGGGGCAGCGAGCATCGGCCGTGGATATGGTCGAGGAAGAGGTAGAGGACGAGAGGGAGGAAGGTTTGGTGGCAGCAACTTCGGCGGAGGCCGCGGGAGTGACGGTTACGGCAGCGACGACAAGAGCTACGGACGCGGTCGCGGCCGATTCGACGGCGAGTGTCACTATTGCCACAAGAGCGGACACATGTGGCGCGACTGCTACAAACTCCCTGATGGTTGGACCCCTGCTCAAGGCCAAGAGGGTAGAGGAGCAGGAGGAGGGAGAGGAAGAGGCCGTGGAGGCCGTGGCGGTCGCGGTGGCGGAGCTGCAAACATGAAGAGCGGAGACAACGACAAGGACCCGAGCAACGATCGGTACCCGGGTCTATTTTACTTCGTGTCGACGCAAGTACCGACTGGTCCAGAGAAGGATGAAGGCTTTGAGGAGCCAGCAGCTGTGGGGAAGGTGACCCTACACCCTCTGGACTATTGGGTGATCGATAGTGGCGCTATCTATAGCATGACACCTCGCCCGGACTTGCTCACCGAACTCGAACCGTCACCGGTGAAGCATGTCACATCAGCTTTGGGGCAGCGAGCGGAGGTGAAAGTCATGGGCAAGGCCATGTTTAAGGGTGCTGATGGGAAGATGGTGGGCCTCAAGAATGTGCTTTGGGTGCCCAGCCTTGCTGCCAACCTGATTTCCGTGCGGCGGTTGGCAAAGGCCAGCATGGACACGAACTCAAAGGGAGCCAAGACCTACACCGCAAGGCTTGGCGATCGGATTCTTTGGGACCTTCATGAGGACAGAGATGTCTACAACGAGATGTGGCAGATCCCTGTGGTCCCAATGCCTAAGGAGAGGCAAGTGGCAGCAAGCGTCAGCACCAAAGGTGGAGCGGTTGGTAGCGGCGATTGCGCGGACGGTCGCGCTAAGGAGGAGTCCAAGAAGTGCAATCTTGGAGGGACCAGCAAGCTTGGTGAACCTATGGAGAGAGGTGCAGCAGCCAAGGAGCAGCAAAAGGGTGAGGAGAACCCCGAGGCAGCAGCGGAGGAGGACTACGGAGAGAGTATGTGGGGCGCTATTGCGAGCGCGGCATTCTCCAATCCAACTTCGGCTACGGGGGAGTGTGATTGGCTCACCTTGCATCGGCGCATGGGGCATGTGGCCTTGCCCATCTTGCAACAGCTAGTAAAGAATGAGATGGTTGCTGGCATACGTGTGAAGGGGGAGCCCGATGAGGTACTTGGCTGCCCGACGTGCATGCAAGCCAAGTTCACCTATATGTATGGTTGGTACTACGTGTAAGTGCGTTATTTACCTATATGGTTGGTACTAAAATTACGTGCTTTACCTACCTTTATGGTTGGTACTAAGAGTATGTGAGATATATACCGATTTTGTTTTTACAAAGAGTATGTGCGTTACATACTCGTATGGTTGGTACTAAGAGTACGTCCGTTACTTACCCGTATGGTTGGTACAAAGAGTAAGTGTGTGACTTACCCGTATGGTTGGTACTTCAAATAATTGCGTTACTTAGCCGTATGGTTGTACTAAGAGTAAGTGCGTTACTTACCCGTATCGTTGGTATTAAAAGAATTTCGTTACTTACCCGTATGGTTGGTATTAAGAGGAAGTGCGTTACTTGTTCATATGGTTGGTACCAAGAGTAAGTGCGTTACTTACTCGTATGGTTGGTACTAAGAGTAAGTGCGATATTTACCCGTATTATTGGTTCTAAGGGTAAGTGTGTTACCTACCCGAATTGTTGGTACTAAGAGTAAGTGCTTTAATTACTAGTATGGTTGGTACCAAGCTCAGGTGCGTTACTTACTTGTATGGATGGTACTAAGAATACGTGCGTTACTTATCCCTCTGGTTGGTACTAAGAGTGTATGAGTTATTTACCCATATGGTTGGTACCAGTTGCGTTATCTACCCGTATGGTTGGTACCAATAGTAAGTGCGTCACTTACCCGTATGGATGGGACTAAAAGTATGTGCACCACTCAAAGAGAAAGCGAGTTATTTACATGTATAGTTGGTACCAAGTGCGTTATTTACTCGTATTGTTTAAGTGCGTTACGTACCCGTATGGATGGTACTAGGAGTATGTGCGTTACTTACCCCTCTGGATGGTACTAAGAGTATGTGAATTATTTACCCGTATAGTTGGTACTAAGTGCGTTCTCTACCCGTATGGTTGGTACCAATAGTGAATGCGTTACTTACCCGTACGTTTAGTACCAAGAGTAAGTGCGTTAATTACCAGTACTAGAGTAAGTCCGTTGCCTACCCGTATGGTATTACCAAGAGTAAGTGCGTTACTCATCTATATGGTTGGTATTACGAGTAAGTACGTTATTTATCCATATGGTTGGTTCTAAGAATATGTAGGTCATATACCCAAACGGTTGGTACTAAAAGTAAGTTAGTTACTTACGCATACAATTGGTACAAAGATTCTTACCCGTATGGATGGAACTAAGAGTACGTGCGTTACTTACCCTTCCGGTTGGTAATAAATGTAAGTGATTTACATACCCGTATGGTTAGTACTAAGAGTAAGTGCGTTACTTACCCACATGGTTGGTACCAAGGGTAGTGCGTTTTCTACCCGTATGGTTGGTACCAATAGTAAGTGCGTTATGTAACCGTATGGTTGGTACTAAAATTCGACCTACGTAATAGCATATGGTCAATGTGGCACATCACAACCGTAGGCATGTGGCCAACTTCGCATATGGGTGATGTGCGTGTGCACAACATGCTCAACCGTCTATCAACACCTGCGAAGTTGGTCGATGTATGTGTTATCGCCTACGGCTGCAACGCTGACAGGCTGCCCTGTTGCAGCATTGGTAAGCTGCCTTGGTGCAGCATTGGCCGGCCACCAACTTGCTACGATGGCAAGCAGTGTTGGCGCCATGTCGACTTGTAGTGTTCGTAGGTTGCCTACCTTGCTGCGCTGGCGGTCAAGCTGCCTAGCTGCTAGGCTGCCTTGCATTTGATGTAGTCTTTCAAGCCATTGCAAATCCTATCATTGTTGCCATCAACTTGTGCTAGTAAAGCATTTGTTTTCTTGCGCAGTGAACGCACAAGTGCTAGAGAACAAAAGCATGGTGCGGTGACCGTGGAAGGGCCCGCAAATTACCTCCAGATGAATAGCCGACAAACTGCTTACCTAAGTCGTTGTCAGGCCGGCAGCCCATGCAGACCGCGACGCCTACCTCGGCAGAGCCTGGCGGATTAGAGGACAGTTTGGAGGCATGTGTTGTTCAGGATCCGTTACTTTGAGAACTTACGATGAGTTCATTTCTCAACTAAACGCAAATCCGCTCGGTAGGATTATCCGTCTTAGGCCTAGCTACTATCTCCAATTCGAATCACTTAGGATGGTCTAGAGAATGAAAACGACTTTAAAATGTCCAGTAGCTGCATGACTCATAAGGTAAAGGAAGTACAAGCAGTAAGGCATAGAAAGTTGGAGTTGGGGACTCCAAGATGTTGGTGTAAGGGCCTAATAAACTCAAGCTATTAAGACTTAATCAAACTTAAAACCTCTCCTCGGGGTCACCTCCAAGGGTCCTTGGGTGCCTGGTACAAGACCAGCCCCTATCCTCGGGTCCGAGTTTGTAGAGAGAGGAGTCAAGAATGACTTAGCCAAAATAACAAGAGTACCTTGAACGTCGAGCAGCGTATCGTGCAGACCGTCGATCGAATTAAGCTGAGAATTTTCTAAATCGAAGCTCGCTCCAAGAACTTTAGAATAAGCCAAGTTGCCTCGCGAAAAGTTCTGCCATTATGAAGTTATGGCTCGGACAGCGTTTGCCTAGCGTTGACTCGGATAGCATTCCGCCGTCGCACCGCGTAGAAAGGAAATTCCAGCAAGGAAGGAATTCGCTTGAATCAATTTCACTATGTTCATGTACAAACAGAGAAGGAATAAATAGCTCTAGCTAGCAAGGACCTTGGGAATCAACCTGGGAACAACCAGGGATGATCCTAAATAATTCCAAGTAACAGAACCAACCTGGCTGGACAAAACAGCAGGTGGTAGGTTGGTAAAAACCTCTGGTTCTGTTTTTCCAACCTGGGAAAACAACAACCAGGTTCAGGTCCTAAAAACAGAACCTGTTTTGTCTTTGCCCAACCAGCCAAATGCTGGTTCCGCTGGTTTTCCCTGGCCCTGTAGCATGCACATACAGACAAACAACATCCAACCTTCACCTAAATTGTACCCCTATAGTGCCTGCCCTGCTACACTATAGTCAACCAAACAAAACAGTACAATTTCGAGTTGGATAGAACTGAATCTGCGCAATCAAGTAAGTTGAACCGCAAAGCTTCCATCTTGGGTTCCTTTGCAAACTCTTCCTTTCTGCTTGTACAGTTCATAACGTGTACAATGTTGTGCCGAAGCGCACATTGCGCGAGTACCTGCAAATGCATCAAGCGGAAATTGCGAGAGAAAACAAACACACGAACATTCCATCCACACCCAAATGCATTCGCACTATCAGACTTATATGACTTAGCCTATGTAGGCTATAATGGGGTAGCACATATGGGGTACAACACATTTCTAGGGTTTGTACTTGTACCCAACTTTTCCCTTAGTCATTTCATTCCTCATTTCTTCACACGCACATGCATACTCGTACAAACAGACGGCAGGATGCTGTGCAATTTGAATTTGCACCCAACACAAGAGAACCATGAGGGAAAAGGGGATTTCCAAGATCTAGGGAAGGATGCTAGGAACCTTCCTAGCAGCATGGATGCAATCCTCATTATGAGGTCTTTAAGGTGTCACATGCAAAATCCAATCTAGTTGGATTATTCCAAGGTGTTGCAATATTTGCAACCCATGCTAGAAACTTCTAGCCACCCCAATCTAAAAGTCAAAGTTGCCATTTTAACCACCCAACCAAATATCCCTTCATAATCATGTCCAGGTAATCACCAAATTTGATATAACCCCAAAAGGTAAAAAGAAATCCAGGTCTTGGAAACCTTGTAACTCGGGCGATCTTGGTCGCAACAAGGTATCGCGAGATAAGGCGAACGGTAAGTGAGTGTATATACTGTATATTTGTACAGTCCGCTGAAGAAGAGAGTACTGAGGAAGGGGATAGCAAGGCAAGGATAATGGGTTGATGCAGGATAGGGTAACACGTCGGCGGAGGGCAGCATGAGGGGAAGAGGGGGGTTCGACAGCTGGAAAGCGCTACTTTCTTTCGTGTGCGAGTGCATGTTTCGTTTCCTTGCGTGGATGACCGAGCCAGCTGGGGTCACAGCCACAAGCTGGATGATTGGCAGTTGGATGGCTAAGTGCCGGTGGCAAGTGGAAGGGGAGGATGGCTCTTCACCTCGGCGGGGAGACCACCACCTCCAAGGGAACCTTGCGGAGTAGCAATAGGGGGAGGAGCTAGGCAGGATATAGGAGGTACGGACAAATGACTCTGCATTGTTTGTATGTTCTGTGATAATCTCATGTAATTGCTTCAAGCTCGAGGAGTCGTGAGACAGCAGGCCATAACAGACACTAGGGAAGTTATAGAGATATGTAGGCAAGAGAGTGAGTAAGCCAAGCGGGCTTATCACATAGAAACAATCGAGATGCAGTAGCATGCAGAGCGTGGCGGGACAGAATACGAGTTAGAAGTCGAGGTCATAAATTTGAGATCAACGTCATCGGAAAGGACTGGCAGCATGAATCAAGGAACGGACACGAGGGAGGAGGCGGCGCATGGAGATGGCTCTCCCAGGCAGGAGACAGAAGGGCAAGATCGACCCGAACGCGCAGAGAAAGAAGTCTCTGGAGCAGAGAAGAAGGATGCGCGACCGGAAGAAAGGCCGGCACGTATCGAGGGGGAGAATCGTCCGACCGGCTCCTATCAGCGGAGCGCGTCGTGGCAGGAGGAGGCGTCAGCGCAATGGTGGAAGTATACGCTGCTGCCGAAAATTGAAGTTCCAGAACGTTTCTCGGGAGATACGCGGCGAGGAGCATCGATCAAGAATTACGTGATGCAGTTGGACAACCTACGGGCGAGATGGGATAAGGATTGGTTGGACGCAGAGGAGTTTTCCCGCGGGCCCGTCAACACGCTAACGGGGGAAGCTGAGACTTTCTACCGCATCAGCCGACGAGAACTAATGGAATGGACGGCCAGAGCGGCCCCGGGAGAACGAGATCCCACGGCGCGTTTCTTGGGCATGCTGGAAGACCAGTTCCCAGCGCAAACTCCCAAGCGGGTGACGGAGCTCCGAGAATTCCAACGTAGGACAGGAGAGTCCCTGCTGGCGTACTACGGCAGATTGGTGGAGCTAGCTGAAGACATGAGCTGCCACGATATGGGGCGACTGGGGTTCTTGAATGGGCTGCACTACGACCTACGACGGGACGTGGCGGTTCGCGTCTTTGATATGGGGGCACGAGCGACACTGAAGGAAGTGTACGAGGTGGTAAAGCGGGTGGAGATGGGTCGACGGCTACATGAAATTGAGGCGACAACGGACAGGGTTGGAGAACGAAGAAGGTCGGCCTGGGTGGCGATTCCGGCTGATCTGGAAAGCCCCCCCCGCAGGGCAGGCGACGAGCGGTGTTGTCACAACTGCGGTCAACCCGGGCATCTGCGAAGGGATTGCCGCAACCCTCCGGCATGCTTCACCTGCGGAAGTGAGGAACACATGAGGCGAGATTGCCCGAATGCACCGCTGTGCGAGCGCTGCAGAAGGAAGGGACATCAGTGTTGGTGTAAGGGCCTAATAAACTCAAGCTACTATGACTTTATCAAACTTAAAACCTCTCCTCGGGGTCACCTCCAAGGGTCCTTGGGTGCCTGGTCAATTCTTTCTCCTCTCTCACCCTTCTGTGTTTTTTTGTTTGTTTTTCGACCGTCGTCGTCACCCTTCTATTGACTCCATTCCTCCCTCCCTTGCTACCTCCCACCCCCTCCCATACCCCTCACCCCCTTTGCCAGCCTTTCTCTTCATCAACACAGCGTTTATGATCGTCGAGTTTTCTGTCGGCTTCCCCTCGAATAGGTATGCTTGGTCTGGACTAGTTCGGACTAAACTGCTTCTGGTTGAGGTGTTGACTGTTTAAATCAGCTCTAGCTAAATCTTTGTCCATACGCTGGCTAGATCACATGAAGCTTCTAGTGCCTACTTATGCAATCATACATGGGCTATGTTACAATCTATTCATGGCTCAACAGCAGAGTGCGCTTGCCACTTCCCTTCCCACGACCATTTCTACATTCTCTTCCTTTTTCCTCCTCTCCATCTCCCTGCCACTCTGGCATTGTCCCAGTTGCCCACCAAGTCTCCTTCTTCCAGCCTTCTCCCGCATACCCCTCTTTCCCGTTCCCCCCTGTTATAGTCACAGTAGGCTCCAATGTGCCTAAAACGAAAGATAGAGTGCACAGTCGGATTTCTGCACAGCGGCTTCAAACGTTCATAGCGTTTTGGTCACAGCTTCAAATGACTTGATTCAACTTGGATCTGGAGCGCCTTATTGTCGCCTACAATAGGCAATTTAGATCGCACGATTTGACCAAGTATTGACGACACAGGGTTGGTTTGAACGAACGGCGCTATGGCAGCCACTATGGTCTTAGAACACAAGATAGGAAGAGTTAGGAAGAGTTACGAGTTGGGAATGACTCCCAGCTCCTACAAACCCCAAGAGCCGAGGTACAGTGATGTGGAACAGTGCCACACTGTCCCCAACCACGAAGGGTCTCGAAACTACCCTTCACTAGGGCCTACACCAAGTGAAATGTTACACTACACAAAGTAATGTAACTATCTTCAATATCTTGAGGTGTACCCTTTTGGCGAGATTTGAAATCACTTGTGGATTGACACCAAGGCTCGGCTCTTCATCACAAACTCATCCTTGAGTTCTTCATGGGTCTGCTGCACACACCTGCGACACACCGAACGTTCGACACAGGACAAAAGAGAAACCGCGCACGACAAAATAGAAACCGCGCGCGAGACATAAACGACCACGTAACACGCGTCTAGCGATAACTCGCTATTGACTTGACACATACACTCGACATCATGACTCAACATTCACACACAATTATAAGCATTAAATATATATTATCCCATGCCCTCATACCATTCCATAGACACACACACATGCACGCACACGGACAACAAGCCGAGTGCAAACCATAGGGTTGCACCAACAAACTCCCCCTCGGATTGTTGGCCTCAGGATGTGTTGCTCTGTCAGTTCAGAGCCATCCCAGCCAGCTTGCAACACTTCCAATGCTGCTGCTCCACCAGCCTCTTGGTCATCATGTCAGCCGGCTGCCCCGTGGTCTTCACGTAGCGCAACTCAACTTCACCCGCGGTTACCATGCTCCTCGTCCAATGCCACTTCACCCTCATGTGCTTCGTGAGTCCATGCAACACAGGGTTCTTAGCAAGAGCAATGGCACCCTGGCTGTCACAATACAGTGGGGTAGGTCCTTGCTGCTCCTCCCCCAATTCAGCCAACAAACGCCGCTGCCACACAATCTCCCGTACGGCACGGAAGAGTGCCATGTATTCGGACTCCACCGAGCTCAAAGCTTGGTCAACCTGCTTCTTGCTCTCCCAAGCAGTTGGGCCTCCACCAACACAGCATATGAAGCCTCCCACACTTGTCATGTCCTCTGGTTCTGATGCATATGAAGCATCTGAGTAGGCGGTGAGGAACAAACGCCCGGGTTCAACACCATCCGCGCCCTTTTGGCGCCTTTGTGCCGCCGCCGAGTATTGCAGCCCAACGGTCGGTGTTTGGCCAAGATACTTGGACACCCTCATTCCAGCTGCTACCTGCTCCTCATTAGGGCATTGCACAACCCTAGCCAGCTGCCCGGTAGCAAACGCGACGTCCGGTCGGGTGTTTACCGCCGCATACATGAGGCTGCCCACCAACGAGTGAAATCGGCGCCTCTCCTCTTCTCCAACGCTCTCCTCCTCTGGCCCCTTCACACACTTGAACCCAGAAGGAAAGGGAGTAGCCACATGACCTTCACTCTGGCCGAAGTTGGCAGCCAACGCCTCCAGGTACTTCCGTTGGTGCACTCGCATGCTCCGCTTCTCCACGTCTTGTTCGATGTGGAGCCCAAGGTAGAAGTTCACGTCACCAAGGGACTTGCACTTGAACTTGTCATGCAGCTTCAGCATCACCTCCTTCACAAGGTCAGAGGAGGGTGAGAATATGAGAATGTCATCCACATAAACCACCATGAAGCTCCTCTGCTCCCCCTCGCCAAGCATGAACAAGGAGTGATCGGCCGTTGAGGGAGTGAAGCCGATCTCCTCCAACACTTCGCGCAGCTTCATGTACCATTGCCTAGGGGCCTGCTTCAGCCCATAGAGGGCCTTCTTCAGCTTCCACACTCTGCCACTACCATCATCAAACCCCTCTGGCTGTGCCATAAAAATCTCCTCCTCAAGGATGCCGTTAAGGAATGCCGTCACAATGTCCATTTGCTTCACCACCCATCCTTTGATGGCGGCTCCCGCGAATAGGGTTCGCAGCGTCGTCGGCTTCACCACAGGGGCAAACAGCTCCTTGAAGTCCACCTTCTCCTTCTGCTGGTACCCCTTGGCTACAAGCCTAGACTTGTAACGCTCGATCTTGCCGTCGGCATCCGACTTGATTTTGAAGAGCCACTTGGACGTTATCGCCGTACGCCCGTCCGGTAGCTCCACCAATTCAAACGTGTCATTCTCCTCGATGCTCTTCAGCTCACTCTCCAAAGCCTTCTTCCACTCCTCAGCATCACTACTCTCCAAAGCCTCCTTGAGAGTTGCTGGTTCTCCCGGCATCTCCACCGGAGAGAAGAACGCGAAGGCACACTCCTCGTAGTCACTCTCCTCATCGTCTCCGACCATCATTGCCGCTCCGGCCAGGGCTGTCTTGCCTTGCTTTCCAAGTGCATCATAGGTCAGCCTATTAGGGGGTTGAACTCTCCTCTTCCCCCTTCCTTCCTCCTCAGCTGCAGCGACTTGAAGGCCTTGGTGTTGCTGCGGTGTGGCTCGATTCCGTGGAGCACTCGTGGTACGGGAAGGGAGTGACGGTGCACGCTCACTCACTTGCTGCACCTCCTCCTCTTCTTCCTCTGCATCAGTGGCCTCCTCTCCCCCTTTCACAAGGGAGGATTGCCTCGTGGTTGTGCTGCCGCTGCTCAGCTCCAAAGGCAGCTCCACATGCTCCAAACCGGAACTCTTCACCCCCCCAAACCGCACGCCTATCTTCGCCTCATTCTCCGCCTTCCAATCCTTGTACATGAAGTTCTCCATGAACTTGCAGTCCCTGCTCACCAAGAACTTCTTGGTGAATGGGTCCCAAAGAAGCCATCCCTTGCTGTTTTGAGCCATGCCCAAGTGCACGGCCCACACCGCCTTGGCACCAAGCTTGTTGTGCCGAAGATGCTTTGGCACAAGCGCCATGCACATGCACCCGAACACCCGAAGCATATCCACCTTTGGCTTCCTTCCTAGCCACTCCACATAGGGCACCCATTTGTCTGCTCCCACATGAGTCAAGGCTCTGTTCTTGGCCACACATGCGCTCCGCACCGCATCAGGCCAGAAATAGTCGGGTAGCCCGGCTTCAATGAGCAACCCGCGTGCCGCCTCCGTGATTGTGCGGTTCGCTCGCTCAGCGATGCCGTTCATTGCAGGGGAGTATGGCATGGTGATGTTGGGTGCAAATTCACATTGCACGACATCCTGCCGTCTGTTTGTACGAGTATACGTGTGCGAATGCATTTGCGTGTGAATGGTATGTTCGTGTGTTTGTTTGCTTTCGCAATTTTCGCTTGAAACATTTGCAGGTACTCGCAAAATGTGCGCTGCGGCATAACATTGTACGCGCTATGAACAGTACAAGCAGAAAGGACGAGCTCGCAAAGGAACCCAAGATGGAAGCTTTGCGGTTCAACTTACTTGATTGCGCAGATTCAGTTCTATCCAACTCGAAATTGTACTGTTTTGTTTGGTTGACTATAGTGTAGCAGGGCAGGCACTATAGGGGTACAATTTAGGTGAAGGTTGGATGTTGTTTGTCTGTATCTGCATGCTACAGGGCCAGGGGAAACCAGCGGAACCAGCATTTGGCTGGTTGGGCAAAGACAAAACAGGTTCTGTTTTTAGGACCTGAACCTGGTTGTTGTTTTCCCAGGTTGGAAAAACAGAACCAGAGGTTGTTCACCAACCTATCACCTGCTATTTTGTCCAGCCATGTTGGTTCTGTTGCTTGGAATTATTTGGGATCATCCCTGGTTGTTCCCAGGTTGATTCCCAAGGTCCTTGCTAGCTAGAGCTATTTATTCCTTCTCTGTTTGTACCTGAACATAGTGAAATTGATTCAAGCGAATTCCTTCCTTGCTGGAATTTCTTGTCTACGCGGTGCGACGGCAGAATGCTACCCGAGTCAACGCTAGTACGCTAGCACTCCAACGCTAGGCTAACGCTGTCCGAGCCATAAACTTCGTAATGGCAGAACTTTTCGCGAGGCAACTTGGCTTATTTTAAAGCTCTTAGAGTGAGCTTCGATATAGGAAATTCACTCTTGCTGTTTTGACTAAGTCCCTCTTGATCCCTCTCTCTACAAACTCGGACCCGAGGATAGGGGCTGGTCTTGTACCAGGCACCCAAGGACCCTTGGAGGTGACCCCGAGGAGAGGTTTTAAGTGTGATAAAGTCTTAATAGCTTGAGTTTATTAGGCCCTTACACCAACAAGCTGGTATCAGAGCTGCGTTATAGTGATCCTCGATATAGGTAGCTATGGCGGGCAACACCTCGGCGGTAGCTGGTGAATCTTCAGCCCAAGATCGTAGCGGCAGCCATGATTCTGGTGTTTCTGCGCCAAGGGGAGCGCGAACAAGCCAGGGCTCGCTGATCAAGGAGGTGCTGAAAAACTTCACCGTCGAGAAGTTCAATGGTGAGGGCTATGATGATTGGGCCTGGAAAATGCAACTTTATTTCCGTCAAATCGGATTGCTGAAACTAATGATTGGGGAGGAGCCTAGACCGAGTGACCCCGCCCTTCAGGAAGATTGGGACGAGCGCGCCTCGGCTGGCTACTACTTGATGTCGCAGAGTTTGGAGCTGAACCAGCGTCACCACGTCATGCACCTGCTGCCGGAGGTTGAGTGCGGTCCGAAGGCGTGGACGGTGTTGAAGGAGCTGCACGCCCCGACCTCCGTTGTTGCAACATTGATGCTGGAGAGGGAGCTGTCCGCGTTGCGCCTGAGCGAGGGAGAGCCGGTGCAACCTGTCCTGGACAAATTGCGCGACCTCTACGCGAAGTTGGCGATCGCGGGAATCACCTACCCAGAGCAGACCAAGTGCCTGAAGATGCTCTCGCTGCTGCCGGAATCGTGGCTTCAATTCACGAGCGGATTGAGCCTGCCGCAGAACCAGAGCTCGTGGACACTCGAGTGGGTGCGGACAAAGATTCTAGAGGAGGACTTCCGTCGCCGTCAACTGAGGGGTGGAGACGACGGCAGCAGCGGCTACGGGATGCAAGGGAGCCGACGTGGCAAAGGACGTGGCTTCGGTGGTGCTGGACGCGGTGCAAAGAAAGACGACGACTCCAACGACCAACAAGGAGGTACCGGTTGGGGTCGCGGTGCGAAATCTGGACGTGGGGGCAAGTCGGGTGCTGGTGGCAAAATGAAAGGGAGTTGCTGGTATTGTGAGAAGGAAGGGCACCCCTGGTTTTTGTGCTATAAGAAACCCGATGGATGGACCCCCCAGAATCGTCACCAGGATGGCGGCGCGCGGAGGAACCAGAAAAACGGCGCCAACATGGTCGCTGATTCGTCCGACAACAACCCGAAGGGCAACGGCGGTGCGGAGAAGAAGAAGGAGCGCACCGCGGGCCAATTCTTCCATATGGGAGACAAGGGGGAGCAAGGAGACGCATCTGCTAAGGCTGGAGCAGAGCTGCATCCCCTGGACTATTGGGTGTTGGACACAGGCGCCGCTTGGACAATGACGCCGCGCAAGGACCTGCTGGACGACGTACGCGCTGCACCGATTAATGAGGTGTGCTCTGCCTCTGGACACATGTTGAAGGTGGCTGGTGCGGGACGAGCTGCATTTAAGGGAGCGGATGGCAAGCCGGTGGTGCTGCACGACGTTCTCCTCGTCCCCGACCTGAAGGCCAACCTCATCTCCCTCCGTAAGCTTGGCAAGGCTGGGGTGAACACCAACACGGATGGGGCTCGCACTTATAAGGGGAAGCTGGGCAATCGGGTGCTTTGGGATCTGCACGAGAGCAAGGACGTGTACAGATCTATGTGGCAGCTGCCGGCGCTGGCGTGGCACGGTGGGGGGCAGGCTGGAGAGGGGTCTGCATCCCAGGGGGAGTGCAACGCCGTTGGAGGGGTTGGTGTGAAAGTGTCGGCCAGATCTGGGGAGACAGATTGGGCAACTGCACACCGACGTTTGGGGCATGTGGCAATGCCTTTGCTGAAGCAGCTGGAGAAGGATGGAGCCGTTAAGGGCTTAAAGCTGAACGGACAACCACCCGATGATAACTGTGAAATTTGCCTCCTTTCAAAGTTCACCCGTTTCCCCTTCCATAGTGTGGCTGGCAGGAGCAAAAAGCCGTTGGAGCTGGTCCACATGGACTTGGTGGGGCCGCTGCCGGTGCAAGGGCACAAGGGGGAGCGGTACTTCCTAACCATAGTGGATGACTGGAGCAGGCTAATGTGGGCGTATCCGCTGAAGCAGAAAGATCACGCCGCCTCCACGATTCGGGACGATTGGCTGCCGTTCGTGGAGAAGCAAGCGGAGTGTGTGGTGAAGCGGATTAGGACAGATCGGGGTGGTGAGTTCCTTGGAGCTGAGATGACGGCCTGGCTCAAGAAGCAGGGCATCCAGAGGGAGCTGACCACGGCTTACACCCCACAGTCCAACGGTGTAGCAGAACGGGCGAACCGGACAATTCTGGAGACAGCTAGGGCGCTGCTCATAGAATCTGGGCTGGGCAACTTGATGTGGCCCCATGCTGTTCGGCACGCTACCGTCGCTAGGAACAGGGTACTCACAAAGGTTGGGGATGACTCGTGGGTGCCGTTGGAGAGGTGGCTTGGGAGGAAGCCGCCGGTGGACATGCTGAGGGTGTTCGGTTGCATGGCAGTCGCCCACGTTCCCAAGACCTACCGCAGTAAGTTGGGGGCGAGTGCAATCTGGTGTGTGCATTTGGGGCTGGCTGCTGAGAGCAAGGGATGGCTGCTGTGGGAGCCTTCCAAGGGTGTGTTGTTTGACAGCAGGGATGTGAAGTTTGTTGAGGGCATGATGTATGGGAGCTGGGAGAAACAGCCGGAGGCCAGGGTGTCCCAGCAGATGGAGCAGATTACCATGCAGCTGGACCTGACTCCTAGTGTGTGGGAGGAGGGAGAGGAGGCAGCTGCAGAAGGTGGTGATAAAGAGAAGGTGCAGGAGGCACCTGCTGGTGGAGGTGATGGTGTGGAGATTAGCGGTAGCACTAGTGGAGCTGCTGGATCCGAGGGAGGAGAGAAGCAGCAGGGGAAAACTAAGAAGCCGAAGGGTGTTGTTATAAAGGGATGGGAGACACCCGTCTCCAGGCCAGGGCGTACCCGTATGGCTACTAAGAAGCTGACTGCAGGAGCTGATGTAGCGGAGCAGCAGCTTGGGACCGAGGAGGCATTGCTGATTCTACCGCATGGCTATGACCCGGATGAGGAGGATCAACCTGCGTACTGTTTTCTTGCCCCTGCACCAGAGGAACCAGCTAGCATGGAGGAGGCATTAGCTGGACCAGATAGGGACAAATGGCTAGCTTCCAGGGATGCTGAGTACCAGAGCCTGCTGGAGAATGGGACTTGGGAACTAGTGGTGCTGCCTGAGGGAAAGAAAGCGGTACAATGCAAGTGGGTGCTAAGGATCAAGACTGACGACAAGGGGCAGGTCACCATCTACAAGAGTAGGTTGGTGGCTAAGGGGTTTATGCAGAAGGAGAAGCGGGACTTCAATGAGATCTTTGCTCCCACTGCCAAACCCCCTACCCTTCGTGTCTTGTTGGCAGATGCAGCCGTTAGTGGGAAGTTCATTATCCAGATGGACATATCAACGGCATTTCTCAACGGGATTTTAGAGGAGGAGGTGTTCATGACGCAGCCACCTGGGTATGAGGATGGTACGGGCAGGGTGTGCAAGCTGAAAAAGTCCATCTACGGCTTGAAGCAGGCGCCACGCTGCTGGTACCAGAAGTTGGCAGCTGTTTTAGAGGAGATGGGATTCAGGACCAGCAGCTGTGATGAGAGCCTCTTTCTCAAGGGGGAGGGGGAGAAGCTGGTGCTGTTTCTGGTCTATGTGGACGACATTCTTCTTTTTAGCAGCAGCATGAAGGAGATCCAGAAGGTGCAGCAGCAGCTGATGGAGAACTTCAAGTGCAAGAACCTTGGGGAGGTAAAGTACTACCTCGGGATGCACGTAGAGAGGGATCCAGATCACAGGTGGTTGAAACTGCACCAGGAGAAGTTCATCAAGGAGCTTGGGGAGAAGTACGGAATTGAGAATGAGCGCAAGGTTGCAACTCCCCTGCCAGCAGAATTCAAGCTTGTGAAAGCTGCAGAGGAGGAAGGGGTTGAAGCCGAGGAGCAGCAGCAATTTCAGTCCTTGGTGGGCAGCCTCTTGTATGCAGCAGTTCACACGAGACCCGACATCTCTTTCTCGGTTGGGCAGCTGGCTAGGGTAGTGCAGAATCCATCAGAGGAGCAGGTGGATGCAGCTGAGCGTGTGGTGAAGTACCTGAACTCTCACCCAAGCATTGGAGTTCAATACTCCGCATCTGCGCAGGTGAAGCAGAAAGGGGTTGAGGTGCTGAAAGAGAAGGGGGAGAGGCTTGGAGAAGGCAAGCTCTTTCTCACTTGCTTTACCGATGCTACGTGGGCCTCTGAAAAAGAAGATTCCTCATCTGTGGGAGGATACATCTGCGTAGTAGGGGGAGGACCTGCTAGTTGGAGCTCCAAGAAGCAGACGGAGACAGCACTCTCTTCCGTGGAATCAGAGTACATGGCGATGTTCCATGGGGTGAAGGAGGTGATTTGGCTGAGGAGGCTGTTGGAGGAGATTGGCCAGGAGCAAAAGGTTGCTACGCCGCTGTTTTGTGATAGCAAGGGAGCTCTTGGGATGGCCAGGAACGCTGTGCTTCATGGGCTGAATAAGCACATGCGTATCAAGTGGCACTGGCTGCGTAAGGAGGTGAAGAGGGGGACGGTGAATCCGATCTACATCAAGACTCACCAGCAGCCAGCAGACTTCCTCACCAAGAGGCTTGCGGATGAGTCTCATTGGCGTTGTGTGCGCATGAGTGGAATGAGCATGAACTAGTATGGAATGATGGGGATGCAGCCGGCAGGCTGAGGGGGAGTGTGTTGGGTGCAAATTCACATTGCACGACATCCTGCCGTCTGTTTGTACGAGTATACGTGTGCGAATGCATTTGCGTGTGAATGGTATGTTCGTGTGTTTGTTTGCTTTCGCAATTTTCGCTTGAAGCATTTGCAGGTACTCGCAAAATGTGCGCTGCGGCAAAACATTGTACGCGCTATGAACAGTACAAGCAGAAAGGACGAGCTCGCAAAGGAACCCAAGATGGAAGCTTTGCGGTTCAACTTACTTGATTGCGCAGATTCAGTTCTATCCAACTCGAAATTGTACTGTTTTGTTTGGTTGACTATAGTGTAGCAGGGCAGGCACTATAGGGGTACAATTTAGGTGAAGGTTGGATGTTGTTTGTCTGTATCTGCATGCTACAGGGCCAGGGGAAACCAGCGGAACCAGCATTTGGCTGGTTGGGCAAAGACAAAACAGGTTCTGTTTTTAGGACCTGAACCTGGTTGTTGTTTTCCCAGGTTGGAAAAACAGAACCAGAGGTTGTTCACCAACCTATCACCTGCTATTTTGTCCAGCCATGTTGGTTCTGTTGCTTGGAATTATTTGGGATCATCCCTGGTTGTTCCCAGGTTGATTCCCAAGGTCCTTGCTAGCTAGAGCTATTTATTCATTCTCTGTTTGTACCTGAACATAGTGAAATTGATTCAAGCGAATTCCTTCCTTGCTGGAATTTCTTGTCTACGCGGTGCGACGGCAGAATGCTACCCGAGTCAACGCTAGTACGCTAGCACTCCAACGCTAGGCTAACGCTGTCCGAGCCATAAACTTCGTAATGGCAGAACTTTTCGCGAGGCAACTTGGCTTATTTTAAAGCTCTTAGAGTGAGCTTCGATATAGGAAATTCACTCTTGCTGTTTTGACTAAGTCCCTCTTGATCCCTCTCTCTACAAACTCGGACCCGAGGATAGGGGCTGGTCTTGTACCAGGCACCCAAGGACCCTTGGAGGTGACCCCGAGGAGAGGTTTTAAGTGTGATAAAGTCTTAATAGCTTGAGTTTATTAGGCCCTTACACCAACAGGTGAGGGAGTGTCGAATACCATTCTTCTGCAGCCACAACCCAAACTCCTTGCTCAGGAACTCTCCCCCTCGATCGGTGCGGATTGACTTGACTAGACGGTCTTGTTGCCGCTCCACCATCGGGAACCAATCCGCCTTCAACGTTTCAGCCACGTCGCTCTTCTTGGCCAGCACGTACACCCAAGTCATACGGGTGTAGACGTCAACAATAGTGAGGAAGTACTCAGCTCCAGCAGCTCCAAGCTTCAGGGGGCCCACCACGTCCATCACCACCTCATCAAGTGGTGCCTTAGCCGTTGCCTCCGAACTAGAGAATGGGAAACGGGTGAACTTGGCTTGCATGCACGTCGGGCAGCCAAGTACCTCATCGGGCTCCCCCTTCACACGTATGCCAGCAGCCATCTCATTCTTCACTAGCTGCTGCAAGATGGGCAGGGCCACATGCCCCATGCGCCGATGCAAGGTGAGCCAATCACACTCCCCCGTAGGCGAAGTTGGATTGGAGAATGCCGCGCTCGCAATAGCGCCCCACATACTCTCTCCGTAGTCCTCCTCCGCTGTTGCCTCGGGGTTCTCCTCACCCTTTTGCTGCTCCTTGGTTGCTGCACCACTCTCCTTAGGTTCACTGAACTTGCTGGTCCCTCCAAGATTGCACTTCTTGGACTCCTTCTCCTTAGCGCGACCGTCCGCGCAATCGCCGCTACCAACCGCTCCACCTTTAGTGCTGACGCTTGCTGCCACTTGCCTCTCCTTAGGCATTGGGACCACAGGGATCTGCCACATCTCGTTGTAGACATCTCTGTCCTCATGGAGGTCCCAAAGAATCCGATCGCCAAGCCTTGCGGTGTAGGTCTTGGCTCCCTTCGAGTTAGTGTCCATGCCGGCCTTTGCCAACCGCCGCACGGAAATCAGGTTTGCAGCAAGGCTGGGCACCCAAAGCACGTTCTTGAGGCCCACCATCTTCCCATCAGCACCCTTGAACATGGCCTTCCCCATGCCTTTCACCTCTGCTCGCTGCCCCAAAGCCGATGTGACATGCTTCACCGGTGACGGCTCGAGTTCGGTGAGCAAGTCCGGGCGAGGTGTCATGCTATAGGTAGCGCCACTATCAATCACCCAATAGTCCAGGGGGTGTAGGGTCACCTTCCCCACAGCTGCTGGCTCCTCAAAGCCTTCATCCTTCTCTGGACCAGCCGGTACTTGCGTCGACACGAAGTAGAATAGACCCGGGTATCGATCGTCGCTCGGGTCCTTGTTGTTGTCTCCGCTCTTCATGTTTGCAGCTCCGCCACCGCGACCGCCACGGCCTCCACGGCCTCTTCCTCTCCCTCCTCCTGCTCCTCTACCCTCTTGGCCTTGAGCAGGGGTCCAACCATCAGGGAGTTTGTAGCAGTCGCGCCACATGTGTCCGCTCTTGTGGCAATAGTGACACTCGCCGTCGAATCGGCCGCGACCGCGTCCGTAGTTCTTCTCGTCGCTGCCGTAACCGCCACTCCCACGGCCTCCGCCGAAGTTGCTGCCACCAAACCTTCCTCCCCCTCGTCCTCTGCCTCTTCCTCGACCATATCCACGGCCGATGCTCGCTGCCCCAGCGCCATCCGCACTCGCCAATTCACGGCGGCGGAAATCCTCTTGAAGGATAGCTCGCTTCACGTCTTCAAGCGAGAGGCGGGGCAAGTCACGATTAAGGTTGATGATGAGCGAGGACCATGACTCCGGGAGTAGGGCCAGCAACTTGGTCTTCTTTTGGAGCTCACTATAGTTCAAATCAGCTCCCTCAAGCCGCGTCAACAAGTCGAAGAATTTCTGCACCCCTTCTTCAACCGCTTCATCCTCTTCAATTCGTAACGTCGCCATTTGCCGTTCCAACACCACAGCTACCGCCGCTGTTGCAGGAGCGTGTACACCCTTGAGAGCAGCCCATGCTTTTGGTCCCTTCTCTGGTTCACGCTGGAAGGGCTTGATGTGACGGATTTGGCTGCTCCCCAACGCTTGCCCAAGTAGGAGGTAGCCTTGTGCGCTCTTCCGCACCCACGGGCTCTTCTCCGGGTCGTTCTCGGGACGCTTCTCCGTTCCTTCCATCACCTCCAGCAGGTCATAGTGGTCAAATATGTTCTCCATTCTGAAGGACCACTCAGCAAATTTGTCACCATTGAACTTGTCAAGGCCAAACACTCTAGGCTCATCCCTAGATGGGCCAACACTTGGTTGCACGGGCGCCATGGCTAAGTCACGGGGTTGGCCTTGAGCTTGGGCTTCTCCTCTGCCACCAGCACCTTTGCCACCCCTTTCCTCAGGTCCAGCCATTGTCGAAACTGTTCCGAGGGGCTCTGATACCACTTGTTATAGTCACAGTAGGCTCCAATGTGCCTAAAACGAAAGATAGAGTGCACAGTCGGATTTCTGCACAGCGGCTTCAAACGTTCATAGCGTTTTGGTCACAGCTTCAAATGACTTGATTCAACTTGGATCTGGAGCGCCTTATTGTCGCCTACAATAGGCAATTTAGATCGCACGATTTGACCAAGTATTGACGACACAGGGTTGGTTTGAACGAACGGCGCTATGGCAGCCACTATGGTCTTAGAACACAAGATAGGAAGAGTTAGGAAGAGTTACGAGTTGGGAATGACTCCCAGCTCCTACAAACCCCAAGAGCCGAGGTACAGTGATGTGGAACAGTGCCACACTGTCCCCAACCACGAAGGGTCTCGAAACTACCCTTCACTAGGGCCTACACCAAGTGAAATGTTACACTACACAAAGTAATGTAACTATCTTCAATATCTTGAGGTGTACCCTTTTGGCGAGCTTTGAAATCACTTGTGGATTGACACCAAGGCTCGGCTCTTCATCACAAACTCATCCTTGAGTTCTTCATGGGTCTGCTGCACACACCTGCGACACACCGAACGTTCGACACAGGACAAAAGAGAAACCGCGCACGACAAAATAGAAACCGCGCGCGAGACATAAACGACCACGTAACACGCGTCTAGCGATAACTCGCTATTGACTCGACACATACACTCGACATCATGACTCAACATTCACACACAATTATAAGCATTAAATATATATTATCCCATGCCCTCATACCATTCCATAGACACACACACATGCACGCACACGGACAACAAGCCGAGTGCAAACCATAGGGTTGCACCAACACCCCCCACCACCAACAGTCTAGGTCTCATATCTGATGCGATGTCACATGCTCTTTGACTGCGCTGCTCTTGCCATCGGACTCATCTCCCTCATTCTTCCCTTTCACCCTCTTTCCGCCCCCCTCTCCCTCCACCACCACCAGTCTGGGTCTCATATCAGACGCGTGTCACATGCTCTTCGACTGTGCTGCGCTCGCCATTGGCCTCTATGCCTCCTACATTTCCCGCCTCGACTCCCCCTCCAAATTTGCCTACAGGTTCGTGAATATCTTTTCAAGAATTTGAGACCGTTCAGTTTCTTTTTGCTAGGTTTCCAGTTCAGGTGACCTGTTCAGGTGATGGCATGGCACGCTCTCTTGATGTGATCTGAAGTTGGCTTCTTGGCATTGTTCGGTGTCTGTGTTGGATGCTGCATGGGTGTGTGTCCCATCGTCTCCGTTAACCATGCTTTGTATCATCCCATCCCACCCGCTCCCATCGTCTCCATCTGCTCGGCTCCTCGCCTGCAGCTACGGTCGCTTTGAGGTGCTCTCGGGCTTTGTGAATGCGGTCTTTCTCGTGCTCATCGCTGCACTCATCGTCTTTGAGTCCATTGAAAGGTGCGCCTTCGATCATGCAGGAGATTTTTCAGAATTTTCAAAACGTCCTGCTATCGGGCTGAATGCAGCCTTCCTAGTGCTCTGCTCATCGCCGCACTCATTGTCTTGGAGTCCATTGAAAGGTGCGCCCTCTTTCTGTCCATGGCTCTGTTTCTCCCAAACTGATGCGTGTTTCTTGCTTTAAGTCAAACCAACAGCTTGATTATTTCAGAGCCTGCTTTAGAGCTCGCTTTTGAGCGTGCTTTAGAGCCTCAATCCTGCCTTCCTTTCTGTCTAGATCCTGGCTTCTTCACCCTCTTGCCTTCCTCTTGTTGTCCCTTCTCGCTCCCTCTTTCTCGCTCCAGAATCCTGGACCCACCAGACATATCAACAGCGAACCTGCTGGCAGTGTCTGTGGGAGGCCTGGTGGTGAACATGGTGGGACTCGTGTTCTTCCATGAAGCCCACCACCACGCACACGGAGGCAGCTGCTCGCACTCCCACTCCCATGACCACTCCCACTCGCATGCACATGCGCATGACCACTCCCATTCTCATTCTCAGCATGGGCATGAGCATGAGCACAAGCATGAGCATGGGTATGCCCATGGTGGGCCGTGCTCCCATTCCCATCATGACGACCATCATTATCATCATCATCACGAGCATCAAGACAACCATGCCCATCATGTTCATGATGACCATGATCATATGCATGACCATGGGCATGACCATGGGCATGATCATATGCATGATCATGGGCATGGATATAAGCATGAGCATATGCATGGCCATAAGCATGACCATGGGCATGGGCATGGGCATGATTGCCAAAGACATGAGGACCGGCATGACCACCACAAGCCTCTTCATCGTCATAAGGATATGCATGGATGCAACCATGGGCATGGGCATGGGCATGAACATGGGCATGGGCATGGGCATGGGCATGAGCATGGAAACGGGCATAGGCATGAGGGGGAGGGTGCAGAAGGAGGGGACAACTGGGAGCAAGAGAATTGGGAAGATGCCAAGAGCAACATCACCATGACCACTAGATCACTCTTACAATCACCAATCTCGGTATCATCACCTTCGTTTGAGTCACCAGCGCTGCCATCGTCAGGGGCAGAGAAACTTTTGGCCGTGCACAAAGCGAGGAGGAGAATAGGCGAAGGGGGTGCTGCTGCAGGAGGAGATTAAAGTTTTCACGCGCTGCCCGTGAGGCTGGATTTTGAGGAGTGGGCAGGAGAAAGCAAGTCGGATTGGGAAGGAAAGTCACACAAACAGGAGCATGGGCATGAGCATGGGCATGAGCATGGGCATGAGCATGGGCATGAGCATGGGCACGAGCATGGGAATGGGCACTCACTTGAGCTTGAGCATGCTTATGAGAGTAAAGCCATGCCTCATGATCCCTCATGCTCATCGCTCAGCATGGATGTAGGAGGAGGGGATGGGCATGGGCATGGGCATGAACATGGACACAGGCATGGGGAGGTGGGAGCTGGAGATGGGGAGGGAGGAGAGGCATGTGTGCAAGAGGTGCTCACATCCGGCAGTGCTCATGTGGACCACAACATGCATGGTAGGCTCTCCGCTCTTTCTTGCTCCCCACATGCTGCTTCGTTTCCTCTAGTCATAATCGCTCGTGTTCTCCTTCTATCCCTTTGCTCCTGCTGCCCAGCACTCACTCTCGAATCCTTCCCACCCATCGCCTCCTTGCAGGAATCTTCCTGCACGTGTTGGCAGACACACTGGGCAGTGTGGGGGTGGTGATATCAACGCTGCTCATCAAGTACAAGGGATGGATGCTCACAGACCCGGTGAGGAGTGGACTGCAGGCAAATGGGTAAGGGAAAGGAAATACAGGGACACATGCTGGCAGATGGGTAGTTCCTTGCACATGTTTTTAGAAGCCTTCCTTCCTCCCAAACATCTGCAGCCGTCTCTTTGCTCGCCTTTTCCCACTCAATTCCACTTCGCGCCTCCCTTTCCACTCTCTCCCCTCCCTCCACACCACCACCAGGCGTGCTCCATATTCATATCAGCGCTCATCATCAGCACTGGCATCCCTCTGCTGCAAAACTCAGCCGAAATTATTTTGCATAGAGTACCTCGGGCAGCTGAGCACCAAATTTCGGCTGCCCTGAAGAAGGTGAGCAGTAGGCTTAGAAAACCTTAGCGCTTCCATCTAGATGCATCTAGGCTTTCAAAAGCACCTCCTGGGTCTCGTGATTGTCCTGGACTTGATTTTTCTTCGTGCTGCACGCCCCATTCCATGCCCCATACCCCACACCCTTTCCTTCTCAATCAAATGCTCCACGTTTTTCCAAATGCTCGAACCATCATCCCATTTCCAATAGCAGATCGAGACGATGGCAGGAGTGGTGGCGGTGCGGCAACGGCACTTCTGGTCCTTCACTCCCAAGATGCTAGTGGGCTCCATTCACGTGCTCATCTCTCCAGATAGCCTCAAAAATAGGGCCAAGGAGGGAGCTGCAGCGGCGCATAACGGAGATGCTTATAGCGATTTTCTAACTCCCACCTCACTCCCTCTCTCACTCTCTCTCTCACTCCCTCTCATTCCCTCACTCCCTCCCCCTCTCACCCAGTCAAACCCCAGCAGGAACTCAAGCCTGGCCAGGCACCCCCGCCCTCCCTCTCATGTCTGCCTCACTCGCTTCCATCTCTCTTTACTCACTCGGCTCCACACTCCCACCCCCCACTCACCCAGTCGAACCCCAGCAGGTACTCCAGCCCCGCCAGGCAGTCAAGAGAGGGGTCTGCCTGCACTGCAGCACTATCAACACCACCCTCCCTCTTAGTCCCTCTCGCCCTCCTCACTTCCCTTTCCCCCACACACCCAGTCCAACCCCAGCAGGTACTCCAGCCCCGATAGGCAGTCCAGAGAGGGACCCGCCTGGAGCATGCCATCTACCACCCTCCCTCTTAGTCCCTCTCGCCCTCCGCACTGCCCTCTTTCTCACTCACCCAGTCCAACCCCAGCAGGTACTCCAGCCCCGCCAGGCAGTCCAGGGAGGGGTCTGCCTGCAGCACAGACCGCACCATGCCAGCTGGCGCGCTCCCATTGGCCCGCTGCGCGTGCGAGAAGAGGCCGCCAATGATTCCTACGAGGGGGGCGAGCACCATGGGGCGAGACGATTGGTCGGATGGGGACACGTGGTCCTGCAGGACACTGCAGTTGAGGAGTGAGAGAGGGAGGCAGAGGGAAGTGGAGGGAGATAAGGAGGGAGGGAGGGAGGGAGGGAGGGAGGGAGGGAGGGAGGGAGGACGAGAAGGACATGAGGGGATGCCTATGAGGGGTGCGAGCGAGCACCATGGGACAGGAGGAGCGGTCTGATGGGGACGCGTGGCCCTGCACGAAACTGTGGTGAGTGCAGGGCATTGGGAGATGGGATGGAACAGTGCAGGATGGCAACGCTAAACCATGGGTGGAGCGAGCACTGTGGGGCTGGAGGGGGCGGTCCAATCCTTGCCTCAACCCTCCTCACCTCACCTCACCTCACCTCACCTCACCTCACCTCACCTCACCTCACCTCACCTCACCTCACCTCACGATTCAACCTGTTTTTGTGGAATTTGACCCATCAAGAGCGCGTGCATGAGCACCCGAGCACGTGTGGTTGAGGATGAAGAGCACGTGTGGTTGAGGATGAAGAGCACGTGTGGTTGAGGATGAAGAGCAGCAGCTCAAACAGCCGCATTCGGTTCATCTCAGGATCTAGAGAGCCGTCCGATGCAGAGGAAGCAGGGGATGCAGACGGAGCAAGGGATGTGGAGGAAGCAGGAGTGGTGGCAGGTGCAAGTGCTGTCATTGCTTCTCCTTCAGCTTCAATGGACTCTCTTCCTCCCTCTCCCTCGCCCTCAGTGACTAGCTCCACCCTGGCCCTGCTCCCCTCTTCTCCTCCTGAAACTCCTTGCATCTCTCCTTCACCTCCTCCTTCTCCTCCCTCTCCTCCTCCTCCGCAGCTGCTGCTGCTCCTCCTGCTTCACCCCCTTCTAGAGCCTTCTCCCCTTTTTCCTGGCCCCCTCCCCCCTTCAAAGAGAGAAACACCTCCGGAGAAGCCTCACAGAGAACTTCCAACAGCCTGGCGAGGTTACAAGTAAGGTCAAACATGACGCTGCACTTGCGCTGCTGCAGCTCCCACGCCTGCTGCTGCTGCTGCTGCTGCTGCTGCTGCCGCCGGTTCCGCCGCCACCGCTGCTCCTCCTGCTGCTGCAAGTCCTGCACCTCTTTCAGCGCCACTAGGAATTCTGTAAGAGTCCAGTTGAGTGTGTTGAAAAGGCGGTTGAAGAAAGGAGAGAAGAGGCTCGGATGGTGCAGGTACAACTGGTGGAGGGAGTGCTGGAAGAGAGGCGCGAAGAGGGAGGGCGTGGAGGAGGAGGAGGAGAGGGAGAGCGAGGGGAAGCTGGAGGGGCCTCCAAAGGGGTTGCTCACACAGAGACGCAGGAGAATCTGGGTGGTGGGTGGGGGAGAGAGGTGCGAGGTGGTTGTGTATCAAAGGATCAGAAGGCGAATCTCCTGGAGGCGTGAAATGGGTTGAAAGAAATTGCTGAGCGGTGAAAAAGAGGAGGAGCATATGCGTGAAGGCAATGGGGAGTCACCTAGGAGACAGAACCCTCCTGAGAGGCAGAGACACCTGAGGAAATACCTGAGAGACGGGTATCCAGAAGCGCTGGTCAAATGCGTTGAGAAGGCTGGGCATGAAGCACGTGCAGGCGGCCTTGTTTGTCTCTAGTGCGACGGAGAAGGGCGGCAGCTGTAGCAGCACGGAGAGCGTCTGCAGGAGCTGGTCTCTGGTGTCTGGATTGGGGATCCTTGCATCGCTGAACCGCGTGAGCAGGAAAGATCTCTGCGAGGGAGAGTTAGACACATGCACGCACGCACAGGGCATTAGAGAGTGGGAGTGTAGAATGGGGTCTTTTCCTGTCTTGAAGACAGAAGGAGGGGTATGCGCAATAGCGAGAAAGTCGGGTAACGGGATGAAGATTCGAAGAGGGGGAGGGGATCAGGGTGAGAGGGCATGCAGGTGCAACCATGCCGGTGCAGGTGCAGGTGCAGGTGGTAAGAGGGTCAAGCCTGATGGATGTTGTCGGGCTTATGAAGGGAGCGAGGTGATGCACGGAGTGGCGGAGTCGGAAGAGTGGTGGGTCGCAGTGCCTGAAGGCATGGAAGGCCTCGATCTGTAGGGGCAAGCGACATGAAGGACACGGCGACATGAAGGACACGGCGACATGAAGGACACGGCGACATGAAGGACACGGCGACATGAAGGACACGGCGACATGAAGGACACGGCGACATGGGGGACACGGCGACATGGGGGACACGGCGGCATGGGGGACACGGCGACATGGGGGACACGGCGACATGGGGGACACGGCGACATGGGGGACACGGCGACATGGGGGACACGGCGACATGGGGGACACGGCGGCATGGGGGAAAAGGGGTGCGGGAAGAGGGGCGGTGGGAAAGGTGGGAGAGAAGGGGTGAGGGTTGCGGAAGCAGATGGAGGGATGAAGAGAAACGAGTCAAAAGATGCGCCATCCCCAGACCATGGCAGCAGATAAGGGTAGATTCGACCCAGATCACCAGACTTAGCTCGTCCTATTCTCCACTAATCTATGCTAGGCTCGGTAGGGATTAAGTAAGCAAGGAAACTGTCATTCCAAGACTGAGCGTACGCGTGTTTCGGCCGATGGCCTTCGTCAGCGCTTCAGACAGCAACCCGCCTGGCTTCCAGAACCCCTCAGGCACATAGGCAAAGATGTGGCCCCGCTTGCTGGCAGGCAGCAGCAGCTAGTTCCACTCTTCTCTACCCCACACCATGATCACACAAGACAGTATCCCATATGCCCTCAACATAGACAGCAACGCACCATTGCTTCCAAATAGACCTCGGGCTCGTAGGCAAAGATGTGGCCCCTCTTGCTGGCAGCCAGCAGCAGCGAGCCCACCCTCCTGCTCACCCCCACCAGCGCCCTCTGCTTCCACGTAGCACCGCCCAGCACCACTCTCCACCACACTGCAAGCCTCACACTCTCATCCACGTCCTCTCGGAACACCTGCCTCGCCTCCCTCAGCTGCTGCGCCCGCACTGACCCTCCCACGCCCACTCTGGATGTACCTCCCCCGGATGTACCTCCCCTGGCTTCAGCCGCAGCTGTACCTCCCCCCGGTGCTCCAACAAGTCCCACTGTTGCTGTCACTGCGGGTGCCTCCGCCCCTACTGCTGCACCAGTGCCTGCAGCACCCACGACAGCCCCCTCTTCTTCCCCTGCCACTCTCCTTACTCCTGCCGCCGCCCCCGCCCCCGCCCCCCCCCCCCCTGCCCTTGCCCCTGCCCCTGCCCCTGTCCCCGCCCCCGCCCCCGCCACGGACCCTGACCCTGTCGCCGCCACTGTGCCTGCCTCTCCGTCTGTCCCAGCTCCCTCCGTGCGCCCCCCCATGGCAGCAGCTCCCTCCGTGCGCCCCCCCATGGCAGCGGCGATCTGCCTGTCCGCATCTTCCAGCTGTGCCACCGCCTGCACCATGCCCTGCTGCTGCAGCGCCGCCTGGGGAGGGTTGAAGCGGGAGGCGGAAGGGAGGGGAGGGAGCGGAGGGAAGGGAGGATGGAAGGGAAGGACAAGAAGGCAAAAGCCTGCAGACGAGAGGAAAGGAAAGGAGATGGGGAAGGGAGACAAGGAGGGTGCAGTGGCAGCGGGCCGCAGGAGCAGCCAACAGCATGAGTATAATGGCCTGTGAGGCACTCACGTGATACAAATAACATTTTGAGACGTCTCAACATGTTACTTCTATTTTGAGTCGACCCAAAACAGGTCTCAATATGTTACTTTTATCAAGCAGCCAACAGCATGAGTATTATGGCCTGTGAGGCACTCAGACTGACTGACTGACTGACTGACGGACCTGTTTGAAGGCACCAGCGCCCCTGAGGTGGGACAGCAGCACGGCCATGTCCAGCAGAAGCACCTCCCTCTCATCCTCCTCCCCCTTCCCCCTCTCCGCCTTCTCCTCAACCCTCTCCTCCCCCTCACGTTCTCCATCCCCCTCACTCCTCCCTCCTCCCATTTCCCTCTCTTGCACCCCCTCTGCTCTCCTCCCCCCGCCTGCTCCCCCTCCTTCCCCTGTACCTCCTCCCCCCGTCCCCCGCTCCTCCCTTCTCCTCTCCTCCGTTCCCCCACCCGCCTCCCCCTCCCCCTCCTCTCCCGCGGCCCAATGATCATCATCCACGTCATCATCACTCCATGCCACGCTGGCAAAGTCCTGGAGAGCGGAGAGGGGGAAGGTCTTGGCCACGTGGCTGAAGAGCCCGCCCAGTCGTGGCAAGTCAAAGTAGTGCAGGTCTGGGTGTAAGAAGAAGGCCACAGGAAACTTCCACCGCCCATGACGCTGCAGGTAACCACCTGCAGGGATGGCGGCATTGGTGTCAGCAGTGTCTGCGCTGCTGCTGCTGCTGCTGCTTCCCAAGGCACTGCTTACCTCTTGCCTCTCCCTCCACTTGCTCCTTGTGGCACCTGAGGGAGCTCTCGCCCATGGCAGCATTGATACCTCCTCGCTCTCGTCCTCCTCCTCTTCTCCTTCGCCCTCCTCTCGTTCTTCTTCTTCTTCCTCCTCTGCCCAAGCCCTTCTCTCCGCCTCCCCCCCACGTGTATGCTCCCTCTCTGTCTCCCCTACATGCAAGTCCACATCCATTCCCTCTGCTTCGCCCTCCCGTCCACTCCCTTCCCCCCTTGCTTCGCCCAGCCCCTCTCCTCTTTCACCCCTCTCAACCCCTGCTCCTAACCCGCCCACACCTCCTGACCCTCCTACGCCCTGTGACCCTCGCCCCAGCTCTCTTTGTCTTCTGGAATTTCCCGGATCCACGTCCCACCAGCCCTGCCCACAACAGCCGCAAGAGAACAAAAAACGCCGTCACCAGACTATCCGAAAGCCCGGGCGGCACAACATTCCTGTTCGCCGCCCGGTTGTTGCGGATCCAGGCTCCTCAAAAACGGAGCAAGCACGCCACCCGTCGCAAGCGAGTAAATCGAAGAACTCCCGGTCATGCTCTTAGAGGGGACAAAGAAGAGGAGTGAGCGGCAGAGAGACACTTGACAGAGCTCCACCCCAGACATTGCCTTCACAAGCGCCTTCTTGCTTTCTTCCAAGGCTGCTTCACTGCAGTCGTCCTCCTTACAGCCAGCCCACCACAGCGAGGGAAACAGCCTCTGCAGATCCACCCTCGTGGCTACTCTGCGTGTCAGAAATGCCTCTAGATTGGAGGAGAATCCGTCTGCCGCCCACCATGCGCTAAGTAACTCGTTCCGCTTAGCTAGGTGGGAGGCGAGGGATAGGTACGGGTACGGATCCCGCCCCTCTTGCCAAACCTCTGGAGGTTTTCCCGAGCCGGAAACTGCTTCTTTTCCTGCACCGGCTAGGTTCGGCACTGTGACCGCCGCCGAGCCTACAAGGGAGGTTCGGGAGTGGAAGGCTAGGGCGTCCATTAAGGTCGGGATGATCCCGGACCACTCATGGTCCTCCAGACACAGGTGTAGCGAGTCCATTACTTGGTCCACCATCCTCCACCCTTGCTGCTTTTGCTGCTGCTGCTGCTGCTGCTGCTGCTGCTGCTACTGCTGCTGCTGCTGCTGCTGCTGCTGCTGCTGCTGCTGCTGCTGCTGTAGGCTGTTTCTGTTTGCACCCTGCTTCCCCCCACCTGTGACTAGCCCCTCTCTGGGCGCCAGTTGGAAGAGTAGAGGAAGCAGGGAGGTCCATACAGCGTACCCCCCTCGCACTGACCCCACACCCTCTCCCACTCCTCCCCCTACCTTGCCATCCCCCGCCCTCCTCCCCATCTGCCTCTGCACCTCCATTCGCGCCCCCCCTGCCAACAGCAACGGCCCGAGCCTCTCGCAAAGCAGCTTCGCCAGGAGAACCTCATCATCGGGGCCTAGCGGACAGGTTTGAAACGGCAGGCTCGGTGGCAGGCTGTCGGGGAGCGAGGAGGAGGAGGTATGTGGAACAGGGGAGGAGAACGAGGAGGGGAGGGAAGAGGGAAGGGAGGTGAGGTGCAGCAGACGAGAAAGGCAGTGGAGGAGGTAGGAGGAGCACGCAGCTGCATCCAAATCAGCAACACGAGGGGCACCTGCTGCGCTGTCTGCTGTGCGTAGATGGGAGTGCGGGTGGGGCGAGGTGGGTTGCAGGGTAGGCAGGAGGAAGTGGCCCACGTGGGTGGGGAGTGAGGCAGGGTCGATGGGAGACGGAGGCGAATGCACGGGAGCAGCAGCAGCAGCACTGTCGGTAGGGGCAGAAGCCGCACCAGCAACATCTGTAGCAGCGGGGGCAGCAGTAGCAGCAGCCGTGGCAGCAGCCGTGGCAGCAGCATCCACTGCAACTGTAGCAGCAGAGGGCATGGACCAGCACAGGCGAGGCGGCGACTGCAGCGGGAGGAACCTGGTAACCGGGTAACGAAACGGGCGGGCACCGAAGTTAAGCTGACAGCGCTCCCCGTGGGAGATTGAGATGGCTGGGAAATAGGCGAGGCCCCTCTGTAGCGCCTTCACTCCTGTGAACGCCAGACACTCCCCGTTGCGGTAGAATGTCACCTTCCCCACTGCTGTTCCACCAGCTGCCCTACCGGCAGCACCAGCAGCAGCACCGCCAGCACCACTACTTCTGCCACCACTAGCACTAGCAGGAGGACCACCAGCACCAGCACCACCAGCACCACCGGCAGCAGCAGCGGCTTTCGAACCTGCACCCCCCCCACCTCCCACCACACCGCCATCCCCCTCCAGGTCAATACAGCACCCAATCACATCATGAGCCGCCCACGGCTGCCCATACTGCGCGGACCACCCACTCCACTTCCGCACTCTCTTCCCATCAAAAGCATACGAGTCGGGCGCGTCCCCACGCCCTCCTCTGCCGTGAACGGACATGCCAATGTCGCCCAGCCAATCTGCTGAATGCCGGAGGAGCCTAGAGTTGCCTCGTACTGCCACCTGCCCGAGTAGACGCACACATTGGCGCGCGCGCTGCTGAAACTGCTGAGGGATTCCAGAATCAGGCCGCCTCCTAGGTCCTCTCGTGCCCTGCCTCTGCCTCTTGACCGGCCCCCTGCTGCTCCCCTTCCTGATCCTCCTCCTGCTGCTGCTGCTCCCGCTCTGCCCAGGGACTCTAGCAACAACCCTTCCCATCCTACCCCCCCGCCTCCACCTCCCCCTCCGCCCGCTTCCCCCCCTGCGCCCCCCCCTGCGCCTGCCCACTCGATCCCCTCGATTTCAACCCCCTCCATGTCCTCCTCCGCCCATATGCTCCGCAGCGCCACAGCAGCATCTGCAATACCCCGCCCGCGGCTGCTCCCCACACCCCCACCCTCCGCCTCCCCCTCCGCCCTCCCCCCCGCCCTTTCCGCCGGCCCCCATGGCCCGCCCCCCTCCACTTTAATCTCCCCAGAGAAAGAGCTACGTAGCATGTAGACTATAGGCGGTCCTAATCTGCCTATTAGGCCTTCCGCGGCGGGATTAGTTATGGTATTGCCGACTCGGCTACTCCTGTTACTTGTGCCGCCCAAATCTTGTCGTCTATGAGCTCTAGATTTGCTGATCTTTGCCATCTGCAGATCCAGAAAATCGCTGATACGATTAAGGCCGAGACACCCTCCACGTGTCCATCTCTCACTGGAGGGCGGCATGAGAAGCGTATCCTCGGTATACGTCTCTTCAGTGTTTCGATCCGACATCACGACATCCCCGCTCTCATCCAACGCGTCTCTTCCTTGTCTTATAACGAGCCCCGCTTCCTCCTCCAACCGCCCTGCCGCTTCTTCCGCCGTCGAACGAGCTCCCTTCCCGTCAGTCCCCCCATCAACGTCCCCTCGCAGTATAAAATCCACGGCGGCCTGGAAATCCGCCTGAATTTCCGCCGAGTGTTGCGCGGACACCGCCTCTGGCCCGTGTCGATCCTTTACTCCACAATCGAATTCCTCCAACGTGATAATCTCTAGAAGCGGAGCGGATTGTATCGGGGACGGCGCCAGCAGCTCCGCTAAACCTCTCCGCGAATTCTCCATGTCTAATTGGCGGATGGCAGGCGTGTCTCACTCGCACGGGCTTTGACTCAAAAAATGGATTGGGCGGCTGTGCGTCTCACCCGCACGTGCACTGCTGTGAGCGCAATGAGGCTCGAGAAGAAGACGTACCGTGGATGGAAATGACGAAGGCTGAAGGAAGGATGAAAAGCCAGGAAAGCCACGAGGAACGAGAGGCACCGCAAGGCAAGGCAATACAGATGCAGAAGCAAGGATAGCTTACGGTGGTGCTCCGTGCGGAAATCGAGGAAAACCCGCGTTCATTCTCCCCGTCAAATCTCTCATCAGCCGAATTCAGGGTTGCAGGAAGGGGGAAATGTGTGTTCGCGGAATGTGTCATGTGTAAGTGTCTCCTTTAGTATCCAGTGCTTATAGATAACATAAAGGTTGTCTAGTTATCTTATTTCACAGCCAAAACAATCCCTTCACAACTTCGAAATGTCAAAGGCATTCATCGTAGCACAATAAAACCAGTAACAGTTACGTCTGAACATTGTATTTATCTCTCCTGAACAGGTTCTCTATAACCATCATCATCATTTCGCATTTATTCTGTCTGATTGCAGATTGCCAGTAACAAGCAAGGTGTTACGAGTGCAATTGAGTGAACGAACGAGAATTGCACTATCGAAGCAAGAGTACAATGAGCAAAGGCATGAGCGAAGAATATATAGCGAAACTACAGTGGTAACGTTAATGGACACAGCGGAATGAGTTGTGTTGACAGAATTGGGGTACATCACCTAACCCTAACTAGTTGTACCCCATATAGCCCAACCCACTACAGGCTATAATATTTGACACACCCCCATAGCCTAAGTGGGGAAGACCAATCAACAACAAGCAACCTACGGTCACAAGACCAGTCAAAAACAAGAGAAAGAAAACAAAGCTCAGGGTGGATCACAACGTCACCACCTAATCTGAGCACTAGCAAAGGGCCACAAGGCCAGTCCAAAAGTGTGCAAACAAATATATATATATATATATATAAGGTACAAGCAAGCAACAGACAAAGAGCACCCTACAGCAGTCAACTAGACCCAGTCTCAACGAGGCCTAACTGCAGACAAAACCGACGGTGGTCACAAGGCTGGAGGGCCTTGGTGAAGATGTCTGCAGTGTTGGCCTCGGAGGCCACAAAGTCCAGACGAGCCTGTCCGCGTCTCTGCAACTCTCGAAGGAGGAAGTACCTGACGTCGATGTGCTTCACTCGGCTCTCCAGTCGAGGCTCACGACATAGGAGAATCATCGCCCTGTTGTCAGCAAACAGGGTTGGTGCAGAGCTCGGCCGCTCACCAAGGTCAGTGAGCAAAAAGGTCAACCAGCGTAGCTCCTGAGCAGCAAGGGCCCCAGCGTAGATCTCGGCCTCTGCGGTAGAAGTCGCAACAGAGGAGGACCGAGTAGACCTCCACGAAACAGCTCCAGAACCCAGGCTGAAACAGTAACCCTGCGTAGACCTCTGAGTCTCAACGTCGTCAGCGTAGGAAGAGTCACAGTGACCGGTGAGTACAACTGGCTGTGTCCCTCCAAGTACAAGCCCCATGCCTGATGTCGCGCCAAAGTACTTCGCCACCCTCTTAGCCGCCGCCCTGTGAACAGGACGGTGTCTCCCAGTCGCAACAAAGCGAGACAGGATGCTAAGGGGGAAGGCGAGGTCCGGGCGAGTGCACGTCATCAGGTACATGAGGCAGCCCACCAGCTCTGCGTAGGGACCACTGGGCTCGAGCGGCTCGTCAGGAAAAGGCCCAGTGAGACTGTGGTCTACAGCAAGAGGAGTGGGGGCAGGAGAAGAGTCCTGAAGCCCGAACCGCTGAAGAACCTGCTGCACCATGTGTGACTGAGTGAGAGTGATGGTGCGAGCGGCTCTGTCCCTGGAGATCTGCAAGCCAAGGTAGCGGCGCAGTTTCCCAAGGTCAGTGCAGGTGTGTCTCTTCTGCAGTTCGGACTTCACCTCCGCCAGTGCAGCTGTGTCGGCCGTGGCAAAAACCAAGTCGTCAACGTAGACTAGGACGAAGAAAGGTGTACGGCCCCGACGAACAAACAGCGACGGGTCGGCGGAAGACGGCTCAAACCCGAGGTCGGAGAGAGTAGAGCGGAGAGTGTCGTGCCACTCACGGGGTGCCTGGCGGAGACCGTAGACCGGTCGTCTAAGGCTCCACTGGGTCCCAGGCGGGAATGTGCCAGTGAAGCCCGGAGGACGACGCAGCCAGATCTCCTCGTGTAAGCAGCCCTGGAGGAAGGCAGTGGAGAAGTCAAGAGAGTGTAGCTCGTAGTCTCTCTGCGCTGCTACATGCAGTAACACCCGAAGAGTGGTCATCTTCGGGGTGGGCGCGAAGGTCTGAAAGAAGTCAACCCCCTCGCGCTGACTGAACCCTCTAGCCACGTAGCGTGCCTTGAAGACTGGGGGAGATCCCGGCGGCCGCTTCACCTTGAAGATCCATATGCCGTCAACAATGTTCGCCCCTGGGGGGGGAACCTCGTCAACGTAAGTGCCTGTGGACCTGTAGGAGGCCATCTCTGCGTCCATGGCAGCTCTCCAGTGAGAGGCCCAAGGCCCTGACACTGCCTCAGCGTAAGTGCGAGGAGTAGGTATGTCAGGAGCGTCGGGGTCTCCCTCAGGAGTGAGCAGCATGGCACAGAGATGAGGCGAAGCAGCTGCCAGGAACTCTAGCTCAAACTGTCTGTCCTCTAGGACGTCACAGCCAAGGGCACACACACCCCCGGCGGACAGAGGACGGACAGGAGGAGCTGCCACAACTCGAGTGGCGTAGTCAAGGCGACGCGTAGCAGTAAAGTCAGTGACAGCGGCAGTGAGGACCGCGACGGAGGAAGGAGAGGCACGAGGGTCTGTAACAAGAGAGGCGAGAACACGAGAGAGAGTGGGGCGGTACGTGCGGTAGTAGTCACTGACCGGAGTGGACAGGGAGGCAGTGAGGGAAGACTCAGGAGGACGAGGAAGGACAGACGGAGGAGAACGAGGAGGACGAGGACGAAACAACACGGTACGGAGGTCAGTGACAGGGGACGAGGGACGAGCACGAGGAGGGCGAGAGGCCCAAGTGTGGGCGAGAGGAGGGGGGGACGGAGGAGACTGAGAACGAGGGAAGACAGCCGGAGTGGAGTCCGGAGGAGGAAACGTGGGACCGAACACAGGAGGAGAGGAGGGGAGACCAAGGGCCCGAAGGCCAGAAACAGGGGCCGGAGGCTGCTCCGGTAGCTGCGGCGGCTGCTGCTGCTGCTGCTGCTGTGGCTGTGGTTGCGGCTGCTGCTGCTGCTGCTGCTGCTGCTGCTGAAACTCCAACCGCTCACGCTCCACCCGCTGCCTAACCTCCGACCTCTCACGCTCCAAACGCTGCTGCTCCTCACGCTCTAGACGACGAAGGGCCTGGTAACGAGTCGGGTAGGGGTGAGGAGGAGGAGTGGTGTCAGGAGACGACGAAGATGAACCGGCTCCACCCTCGACAGGACCCGGCTGAGCACCCCCAGAGCGAGGACCCCCTGCGGCAGCACGACCAGTACCTGTAGGAGGTGTACCCGCACCCCCAGTCGTGGCGCCGCCAGTGGCACCAGCACCAGCCCCAGACTCTCCAGCTCCAGAAACACCACCAGCTCCAGCACCACCACCGACTCCACAACGCTCGGGACGTGCAGCTGCGGCAGGTGCACGCTCAGCTCCAACTCCAACACCCCCAGAACCAGCACCGCCAGAGCCCTCACCTCGAGCACCAACACCCTCAGAGTCCGCAGTGGCCGGGAGAGGAAGCGCCGACGGCTGCTGCGGAGGCTGTGAGGACGACTGTGGGGAAGGAGGAGAGACCTGGGGGGGGACCAAGGGAGGGGGGGTAGCCTGCGACACACCTGACGGAGCGGGAACCGGGGGGGGGGTACCGGAGGAGAGGGAGCGGGAGGAGGAGGAGCTGGGGCGAGGAAGAGGGGAGGGGGGGGAACCGGGAGACCTCGACAGGGGTACCGGACGAAGTAGGGGACGGACTCGTCGAAACTGACGTCACGAGAGTCAAAGAACCGGTGGGAGGGAGGGTGGTAAAAGGTGAAGTCAGAGGAGGCCTCAGGGAAACCAAGGAAGACACAGGGGACGCCGCGAGGTGAGAGCTTGTCCGCAGAGGTGTCGCGGACAAGCACCAAGCAGCCCCAGACACTAAACCTCGACGCAACACCAGGGGACCCTGTCCAAAGACTGGTCGGTGAAGCCCCTGGCCGAGAGACGCGAGGCCAGAGGTTCAGCTGGTGAGCGGCGTACCGAGCCGCGTAGGGCCACAGAAAATGGGGTGCGCGGGCGTGGATCATGGAGGTGCGGGCAATCTCCATGACCAGGCCTAGCCGGCGCTCAGCAACCCCATTCTGCTGTGGAGAGTCTGGAAGAGTCCAGGACTGGGTGATGCCCTGCTCAGCACAGAATCTGGCGAGAATGCCGGAGCGAAACTCACCCCCACGGTCGGAGTGGAGACAACTGACACGACGACGACGAGTACTCTCGGTGGCGAGCAGCCACCGGATCAGCGTAGAAGTCACGTCGGACTTCTTCGCCAAAGGGAACACGGTGGTGTACCGAGAGTAGTCGTCAACGACCACTAGGAAGAAGCTCTCTCGCTCAGGTCCAAGCCGTGGAGCGGGGCCCCAGACGTCTAAGTGGAGTGTCTCAAAGGGCTCGGAGGCTGGACGAAGGGAGGAGGAGTGAGGAGTGGCGCGCAGCCAACCCTGGACACAAGGACCGCACGGAGGAGCGGGGGACGGCGGGAGCGGCGGGAGGTCGCGGGGGAGGCCTAAGACAAGACGCTGACTGGACATAGCGCAGAGACGAGAGAGGGACGGGTGACCAAGGCGGTGGTGCCAGAGGAGGGCAGGGTGGGACAGCGACCGACACGAGCACGACGCAGCCACTAGACCTGGCACAGCTACCTGACTGGACCTGGCTACCTGGTGGGACGGGGGAACCGGACGGGTGTCGGTGTGGAGGGTGTACAGACCAGAGCCCGGCTCCTGACGAAAAGTGGCCAGAGGGGCGTACGTGTCACCGTCCACACAGACTGCAGTGTCACCCGAAGGCTCAAACCAGACCCCGACGTGCTGTCTCGCCAGAGGAGCCACACCAACCAGGTTCCTAGAGAAAGTAGGAACGTGGAGGCCGGTCAGAGAACCGGAAGGGGTAGCTGGGCACGAGAGGGTAGTGGCGTGAGTCGCAATGACCGGTCCCGAAGAGGGATCGGCCAGTGCTACAGAAACCGGCGCCGAGAGTGGAGTAAGAGTCGTGCTGTCGCGGAAGAAGCACTGCGTCGCTCCGGAGTCCAGTGTGAAGGAGAGCGACGCGTCCGCCGGGGGAGCACCTGTACTAGTAGCTAGACAGGATCCTACACCAGCACCTACTCTAGCAACAGGCAAAGATCCTACGCTAGGTACAGGCAAGTAAACAGATCCGACAGCACTATAGTCAACATCAGCATACATGGCATAAGACCTAGCATCATCCATAGACATATCAAACACAGCAACACCACGAGCAAGGAGTGGTCCCCAGCGCGGTGGCGGGGGAGCGGAGGGACCGTGGTGCAGGACGTACAGGTCGTCAAGACGGCTGAAGCAGCGTGCAGCAGAGTGGTCAGGGCGGCCGCAGTACGTGCCCCTGCGCGAACCCGTCAGGATCCAGTACTCACAGGGACCAACGTCGCGGCCGGCCGAGCGGGGTCCCCGACTAGAAGGGGCACCACTGCGCCCAGTGCTGGGGGGGCCCGTAGGTCTCCACTGCTGCGGGGGGGCCCACTGCTGCGAAGGGCCCCACTGCTGCTGAGTGCCCCACTGCTGCAGAGTGCCCCACTGCTGGGGCTGCTGCTGAGGCGGACGCTGCTGTTGGCCCTGGCGCTGCTGCTGCTGTCCCTGCCGCTGCTGCTGTCCAGGCGGTGGCAGCTGCGGAGGAGTCTGCTGCTGCTGCTGCGAAAACCCCTCACCACCGTCTAGAGGAGAGCCGTCAGGTCCCGAGTCACCCCCGCCGCCACCCCCGCCACTAGTACTACCGCCACCGCCGCCACCCGCAACACCCCCAGAACCCCCGCCGCCCTTCCCTCCCTTCTTGCCGGACTTGCCACGTTTCTGTCCGCCAGAGACAGAAACGGCCGCCGTCTCCTCAGAGGCAGAAGACGCGGTAGTGGCAAGCGAGGCAGTGAAGGTGGGAAGCTGTGGTACCGCACACCCCTCAAAGAGATGAGGAGGAGGCGCGGAAGAGGCGGAGGCAACAGCGAGGAGGTTACTCTCGATCTTCGAGAGAGCGGTCTCAAGAAGATCGATAGTAAGCTCAGTGGGGTGCTTCAGGAGAAGCGCGTCGCGGGCTGTGGCTAGACGGTCAGGGAGGCGAGTGACTAACCAGTGAATAGTGAGCCACATGGGGGGGGGTGCAAGGGCAAGCTGTTCCTCAGTGCAAGCGGCCTTGAAGCGAGCTTCAAGGGAGCGCAGGTGGGTAGCGAGGTCAGCGACAGTCTCAAAGGAGGCGAGGTCAGGGTAGATAAAGGGGACGAGGAGGCGGCTGAGGGAGGCAGAGGAGGGAGTGGAGTAGCGAGCAACAATAGCAGTGTAAAGGTCTGCAGCAGACTCGACCTGAGTGAAGTGGACAGCCTCAGTCGGCGGGAGAAGGTCGGTCAGGGCGAGGCAGGCAGCAGCGTCACGAGACTCCCACACGTCACGAGCGAGGAACCGGCGCTGGTACTCAGCCTCCTGCTCGGAAGTAGGCGGTGGGGTAGTGGGCAGCGGTGAAGGCTGCGGCGGGGCGGGCAGAGCACCGGACGCATGCGCAAACAGGTGCACGCCATCCTGGCGCTGGCTCCTAAGGTGGCGCTGGGCCTGCGTCAGCCAGGTACTAAAGTCGATCGCACGCCCCTCAGGGTCAAAACGGAGCACGCGAGACGTCGCCATGAGGGGCGAGGACAAGTGATAGCGGCCGCCAGCCGCGAGAGGAGGAGGAGAGGGAGGTGAGTGCGAGGCGGGTGCGCGCAGGCGGGGCGCGCACTGGCTGGGCGCGGGGCGGCGGGGCGCGCGCTGGCGGGGCGCGCTCCGGTGCGGCGCGCTGGCTGGCGTGGCGCGCGGGCGCGGCGCGCTGTCGGGCAGCTAAGCAGGGCGCGCGCTGGCGGGCGCGGCGCGCTGGCGTGCGCGCTGGTGGGGCCCGCTAGCGTGGCGCGCTGGCGGGCGCGCTAGCGGGCGCGCTGGCGTGCGTGCTGGCGGGCGCGCTGGCGAGCTCGCTGGCGGGCGCGCTGGCAGGCGAGCCGGCGGGCTCGCTGGTGCGCCCGCTGGCGGGCGCGCTGGCGGGCTGGCGTGCAAGCGGGCTGGCGCGCAGGCTGGCTGGCGCGCTGGCGCGCTGGCTGGCTGGTGCGCTGGCTGGCTGGCGTGCTGGCGGGCTCGCGCGCTGGCTGGCTGGCGCGCTGGCGGGCTGGCGCGTTGGCTGGCTGGCGCGCAGGCTGCTGGCGCGCTGGCTGGCTGGCGCGCTGGCTGGCTGGCGCGCTGGCTGATTGGCGGGCGCGCTGGCTAAGGGCGGGGAGGGGAGGGGCACGCCGGCTGGGGCGTGGGGTAGGGCGCTGGCGGGGTGGCAGGGTGCAGTGGTAACCCTAGTGGTAGGGAAGGGCGGACCTAGGACTAGGAGCGCTAACCTACTGCTGATACCATGTCAGAATGAGAACTACAACGGAATGAGTTGTGTTGACAGAATTGGGGTACATCACCTAACCCTAACTAGTTGTACCCCATATAGCCCAACCCACTACAGGCTATAATATTTGACATGTGGTTGTCGCGCGACGGGCCTCGGACTGAGGTTGGGGAAAATGTCGAAGCGGAGGCCCGGAGCGCGGGTTACCCGGCGAGCCGTGAGGTCGGGGTGCGACGTGCGAAGGTGGCGGGAGGATTGTCGATGCCAGGGTTGCGAGTGGTACCGGTGCTGACTGTGGTGCTACAGTGGTGTACGCGCTGAGTGGGGACGCGAAGTAAGGAAAAGGAATTTTCCTTCTACTACCCCCCCCCTAAGGAGGTCCTCCTTACGAAAGCGCGTGTACATCCCTGAAATTTTGGCTGCGCAGATACTCGGTGAGGACGGGGTGGTTTTTGATTCTATCCAGGGGAACCCAGTTGTCTTCAGTGGGTGTACGGTCTTTCCAGCGGATCAGTAACTCGATCCTTCGGGCTCCTCGAGGGTCACGAACTCGGTGGCTCAGGATTCTCTTGGGGGTGATGATTGGTTTAGTTGGTGGTCGTGTCATGCTGGCTGGGCGATTGCGTGGCAGTTGGCTCGTGGATAGGACGTAAGGGCAAAGCAGGCTGACGTGGAATGAGGGGCTGACCTACCAGTCAGCAGGGAGGAGGAGGTGGGCGGTGACAGGCGTAATCATGTGGCTTATGCGAAATGGCCCGCAGTATCGGGGGCGGAGTTTTGGGGTGATGGGCAGTTGGATGTTCTAAGTGTCAAGTAAAACTAGGTCGTCGGGCTGGTAAGTGACAGGTCTGCGGTGGCGGCCGGCGTTACGTTTAGCGATGATGTTGGATTTTTTTATTGCGTCTGCTGCCCGGGTCCATGCTGCTTGTAATATTTCAGCGAACTGTTGTGCTCGTGGCACTGGGTTGTCGGGATTCGGGGTCATGGGTACTGTCGGGTCTTGTCCGTAGTTTAGGTAAAATGGTGACTGTTGGGTCGTGGCGGATGGCGAGTTGTTGTACGCGAATTCGATGAGTGGCAGTTGCTGTTCCCATGTGGTCGGGTCGTCGCACGTGGCCCTGATGAGCTGTTCCATGGTCTGATTTGTCCGTTCTGTCTGTCCGTCGGTTTCGGGGTGGTATGATGAACTGAACTGCAGTCGCGTGCCGAACTGCTGCCACAGGTTCCGCCAGAAGTTGCTGGTGAATTTCGTGTCGCGGTCGCTGATTATTGCTGCTGGTATCCCGTGTAGTCGAACGACGGTGGAGATGAAGAGGCGTGCTGTTTCTTCGGCTGTGATTGATTTTTTGCAGGCTGCGAAATGTGCCATTTTCGTCAGTCGATCGACGACGACCAAGATCGCGTCGTTCCCACTCGCTCCGGCCGGTTACCCCGTGACGAAGTCCATCGTCACCTGCTGCCAAGCACGCTCTGGGGGTGGAATCGGCTGTAACTGTCCTGCCGGCCGTTGTCGTGATGACTTCATGAGCTGGCAAGTGGGACACGATGCCACGTGTTGCTGTACGTCGGTCAACATTTCGGGCCAGTAATAATACCACTACAGCTGTTGCCGTGTTTTCTCTACCCCGAAATGTCCCGAGGTAACTCCGTCGTGTGCCTCCTATAACAGTAATTCCCGTAGCAGTGTATACCCAAGCACCCAGATGCGGTCAGTCCCGGCTTTTACGTAATATGTCAGAATGTTATTATCTAGCATGTAGTGGGGTGCTCTATAGCGAGTACAACCCTGTTAGGGTTTGCTATATGTATCCCAACTGCTGCTAGTGAAACCCCTCCTTTGTTCTTTTCTCTCTTGCCTAGCTAGCTAAACCCTAGCTATGGCACCTCACTATGCCTACTATCTCAACATGCTATAAGAGCATTTACGCTCCAGGCCTGTGGGCCCACCTAACTGCTTCCGCTGCTACTCTGTCTGTTGCACACCCCGTGGCGGCGAATTTTTTTTCGGTTTTTCTTTCCGCCGTGCGCTCGGGGCGCGCGGCGGTTTTCTGCCCGCCGTGCGCCCCGAGGCGCGCGGCGGTTTCCTTCCTTGGGGACCCATGCGCAGCCCCCGCCCTGCTCGTCACGGCGCCCTGAGGAGCACGCGCGGCCCCCGCCCTGCTCGTCGCGGCGCCTTGGGGAGCACGCGCGGCCCCCGCCCCTCACGTCGCGGCGCCCTGGGGAGCCGCGCGCGGCCCCTCGCTGCCCCGTGGTGGCGCCCTGGGGGCCGCGCGCCACCCCTGAAGCAGCGCGCGGCCCCTCGCTACCCCGTGGTGGCGCCCTGGGGGCTGCGCGCCACCCCTGGAGCCGCGCGCGGCCCCTCGCTGCACCGTGGTGGCGCCCTGGGGGCCGCGCGCCGTCCCCCTCGCCGTCCCCCGCGCTCCTACCCCGTGCCACCCGTTTTAGGGTTTGGGGGTGGGGAGTGTGGGGGTGACGGTTGTGGGGGTGCCGGTTGTGTGCGCCGTTCCCTGCTTCTCCTCCTCCGTCTCCCGCTGCTGCAGCTGCCGCTCAGGGGGGTGGGTGTGTGGGAGCCGAAGGAGTGGTGCTAGGGGGGTGACGTGGGAGTGGAGTTAGGGGTTCAGCAGGGGGTGTGTGTCAAGGGTGTGGGTCAGTTGGAGGAGGTTGTGTGGAGGTAGCTGTCGTGTCGCCTGCAGCGCCTGTAGTCTGTCGCCCTTGCTTCGGTAGCCAGTGAGCCTGTTGCACCAGTCGCTAGTGGGTTCGTTGCTCCTGCCGCTCGTCTATAGCCGCGGAGCCAGTCACTCCAGTATTCCGTCGCCCTTGCTTCGGTAGCCACTGAGTCAGCCGCTCCTGTGCCCGTGCCTCTGCAGCTTCAGTTGTTGCCTCCCATCTTCTCTCCGTCCACAGTACTCTCCTCCTCCTCACTTGCCCTCTGTGATAGCCTCTAGCTTTGCTTGCCATTGTGAACCTGCTCTATGACTGTGTGCTCTGCTGATTACACCCCACTTTGGCTATGGGAGTGTGTCAGAATGTTATTATCTAGCCTGTAGTGGGGTGCTCTATAGCGAGTACAACCCTGTTAGGGTTTGCCATATGTATCCCAACTGCTGCTAGTGAAACCCCTCCTTTGTTCTTTTCTCTCTTGCCTAGCTAGCTAAACCCTAGCTATGGCACCTCACTATGCCTACTATCTCAACATAATAGACTCCCCTTGCTGCTGTGAACTGCTGCAAATTTCCTCCTGTAAAGAATGGATCTGTTTGGTACCCGTGGGTAAATAGGCCTGTCAGTAGGGGGCTCGTCTGAGCGAGTAGTATTGCGTGGATCTAGGCAGTGGGGCGGGTCAGTGCGTCGGCGATGTTCGAGGCTCCCTGTTTGTAGGTGACCTTGTAGTGAAAATTTGACTCGAGGAAGTCTAGCCAACGAATCTGTCGTGGGTTGAGGTGTGGCTGTGCACGGAGGTACTGTAGTAATTGATGGTTTGTCCGTACTGTCACGTTGTGAAAAAACGAGTAATGAAGAAGAGGGGGGATTGCACTAGCAGCAGTTGGCAAACATACAGGAAACCCTAATTGGGTTGTACTCGCTATAGAGTACCCCACTGCAGGCTAGACAATTATAACATTCTGACACACCCCCATAGCCAAAGTGGGGTGTAATCAGCACAATGAGCAAGCAGGCATAGAGCAGGAGTTCACAATAGGGAGCAAAGCTAGAGTTAATCACAGCAGGCAAGTGAGGAGGAGGAGGAACTGTGGAGGGAGAGAAGATGGGAGGCAACGACTGAAGCTGCAGAGGCACGGGCACAGGAGCGGCTGACTCAGTGGCTACCGAAGCAAGGGCGACGGACTGCTGGAGTAACTGGCTCCGCAGCTATAGACGAGCGGCAGGAGCAACGGACCCACTGGCGACTGGTGCAATAGGCTCACTGGCTACCGAAGCAAGGGCGACGAACCACAGGCGCTGCAGGCGACACGACAGCTACCTTCACACAACCTCCTCCAGCTGCCCCACACCTCTCGACACACACCCCCTGCTCAAACCCTAGTTCTACTCCCAAAGCACCCCCCTTTCACACACCCCCTGCTGCACCCTAGGTGTCAGATTTATATCACATAGTTGCTGTAGGCTATTGTGGGGTAGCACATATGGGGTACAGGGTTTCTAGGGTTGTATTTGTACCCAATCTTTCCTTAGTCATTCTCATTCCTGCTTACTTGTTTCACATGGTATAGAGCGGGTCCTTCCTAAGGACCGTTTTTTTAGGGCCCACCGAAGCGCGCCCCGAGGCGCGCATTTTTTTTAGCGACCCCTCGGGTCGCCATTTCCCTCGCGGCCCCGCTGTCCCTCAGACGCGGCCCCGCCACCCCTCCTGATCGCGGCCCCGCCGCCTGCTTGACGCGGCCCCGCCGCCTCCACTGACGCGGCCCTGCCGCCCGCTACGTCGCGGCCCCGCCGCCTACTTGACGCAGCCCCGCCGCCTCCACTGACGCGGCCCCGCCGCCAGCTCTGACGCGGCCCTGCCGGCCCGCCACTGCACCCTACGGCCCGCCGCTGCACCCTACGGCCCGCCGCCTCACCTGACGGCCCCGCCGCTACACCTGCCGGCCCGCCGCTGCACCCTACGGCCCGTCGCTGCACCCAGCGGCCCGCCGCTTCACCTGACGGCCCAGCCGCTGCACCTGCCGGCCCGCTGCTGCACCCTACGGCCCCGCCGCTGCACCTGCCGGCCCGCCGCTGCACCCTACGGCCCCGCCGCTTCACCTGACGGCCCCGCCGCTGCACCTGCCGGCCCGCCACTGCACCCTACGGCCCGCCGCTGCACCCTACGGCCCGCCGCCTCACCTGACGGCCCCGCCGCTGCACCTACCGGCCCGCCGCTGCACCCTACGGCCCCGCCGCTGCACCTGCCGGCCCGCCGCTGCACCGGTCGACTCGCCGCTGCACCTGCCGGCCCGCCGCTGCACCTGACGGCCCCGCCCCTGCATCTCCCGGCCGAGCCGCCCCAGCAGCAGAGCCGCCCCAGCAGCCGAGCCGCCCCAGCCGCCGAGCCGCCCCAACTGCCGAGCCGCCCCAGCAGCCGAGCCGCCCCAGCAGCAGTGCCGCCCGAGCCGCCCGAGCCGCCCAGCAGTCGAGCCGCCCGAGCCGCCCGAGCCCTCCCTGCACTGCCCTGTCTGGTGAGCACTGAGCCTTACTCTGCGCACTGCCCTCTCTCTACTGCTGTCATGGCTACCCCCAGTGTCCTCGCCTTTGACGCTGAGGGCAGAGCCATTGACTTTGACGTGTGGGTAGACGACCTACTGCTTTTCCTACAGTGCGACAGAGCTGACGGACTCTCTCTCTTTGATCTCACTTCTGGTGCCTCTCCCGCCCCTGCTGCTACTGAGGATGCCACTGTTCGCTCCGTGTGGGCCACACGCGATGCTGCTGCACGTCTTGCTGTGCGTCGCCACCTCCCTCCCGCTGAGCGTGCGCACTTTGGGTCGTACAAGAGTGCTAAGACCTTGTACGACGCCGATATCGCACGCTACTCCACCCCTGCCACTGCTGCACTGAGCCGCCTCATGCTACCGTACCTCTTTCCCGACCTTGCTGCTTTTGCCACAGTCGCCGACCTCATTACCCACCTGCGCACTAGTGACGCTCGCTTCCGCGCTGCACTTCCTGCTGAGTTCTGCGCTAAGAACCCCCCCCCCCAGTACTTCACTCTCTACTACATTGTCACCCGCCTCCCTGACTCCCTTCGCGGAGTCAGGGACGACCTACTCGCAGTCTGCCCCACCACTCTCACTGTCGAGATCCTCGAGAAGTCCCTCCTAGCAGCCGAGAAGAGCATTCTCGCTGTAGGGGCCTCTCGTGGTGACCCGCGCACCCCCATCTTTGAGGGGTGTTCCCCCTCCCCCCTCCTGCCCTCTGTCGCCTCTGCTGCTACGGCCGACCTTGTTGGTTTTGAGTCGGTCGGAGCGGCGTCTGCCCCCAGCGGGAAACGTTGCTCTGGCAAGAGCAAGGGGGGCAGGGGCGGTGGTGGAGGCGGCGGGGGCGGTGGAGGCGGAGGTCGAGGCAGCGGCGGAGGTGAGGGTGGTAGCGGGAGTAGTGGCGGGAGTGGAGGTGTCGGCGGAGGCAGTGGAGGCGGGGGCGGCAGCGGCGGTGGTAGTGGGGGTGGAGGCGGAGGCGGCGGTGGCGGCGACGACGGTGGGAGTGGCGGTGGCGGTGGAGGTGGTGGCGGCGGCGGCGGAGGAGGCGGCGGAGGTCGTGGCGCGCCAAGGAGGAGTGGCTCCGGTGGTGGTCAGCGCCAGCAGCAGCAGCGTGGTCAGGAGACCCTCTCCCCGCAGCAGCTCCGTGAGTGGTACTCTGCGCGTCAGCGGGGTGGGGGTACTGGTCCGTGCACTTACGTCCTGCGCACTGGCGACCGTGCGGGTGAGCAGTGTGGTGGTCCACACTCCGCCCAGCGTTGCTTCAGCCGCCTGACTGACGCTTGGCGCCGCCAGTTTCCTGACGCCTCTGAGATCCCTCGCTGGGACCAGCTGTCTAGGGCTGGAGTAGCTATCTTTGATCTTGACTTTGATGCTATTCTTGCTGCTATGTATGCTGTGACTATTAGTGAGGAGGGTGACTGTTACCGGTGTTTCCCGCCCGACCCGGGCATTGGTACTGCGGCTCTAGGTGCTGTTGAGGCTGCTGCTCCAGGTGCTGGTGAGGCTGTTGCTCTAGGTGCCAGTGAGTCTGAGTCCTCAGGTGCTGGTGAGTCTGCTCTCTCAGGTACTGTGTCGACTTCACCCTCTCTCACTTTCACTCTTGACTACGGGGCGTCTCGCTCCTTCTTTCGAGACCGCACCACACTCACGCCGCTTGGTCGGCCAGTGGCGATCTCCTTGGCAGACCCCTCTGGGGGTCCTGTTCTGGCTCGCTACTCCACTGTCCTGCCGTGCCCTGCGGTCCCGTCTGGCGCCCTGTCCGGTCTCTACCTCCCCTCGTTCTCTACGAACTTGGTGGCGGGTGCTGACCTACAGGATGCAGGGGTTGACCAGTTCACCCCTGCGCGCCGACGAGTTACCCACTACACGGACGCGGACACGGGTCGACACCTGACCACATTCACACGTGGTCCAGGGTTGAGCCTGTACGCACTCACTGTTCCGTCTCCTTCTCCTACGTCTGGTCAGGTAGCTGCGTCGGGTCAGGTGTTTGCTGCAGCGTCCAGGTCTGGTCCAGAGTCTGCCCCCTGCTCCTGTCGCCTCCTGTCCCACGAGACCCTCCTGTGGCACCACAGGATGGGTCACCCCTCCCTGCCTCGTCTCCGGGGCATGGCCTCTCGCCTTCTTGTCTCTGGCCTTCCCCGGTCCCTCCCTCCCCTTCCTCCGGGGCCTGGCCCTCCCTGTGTCCCCTGTGTCGAGGGTCGCCTGCGGGCTACCCCTCACTCCTCCCCGTTCCCTCCGACGGAGGCCCCGATGCAGACGCTTCACATGGACGTGTGGGGCCCAGCCCGCGTCCGTGGACAGGGTCACAAGCGCTACTTCCTGCTGGTGGTTGACGACTACTCGCGTTACACCACAGTCTTCCCCTTGCGCAGCAAGGGTGAGGTCACTGAGGTGTTGATCGACTGGATCCGCGCAGCTCGTCTCCAGCTCAGGCGGAGCTTCGGCTCGGACTTTCCTATTCTGCGTCTGCATTCGGACAGAGGCGGAGAGTTCTCCTCCGGCCTCCTGCGAGCCTACTGTCGGGCACGAGGCATCCGCCAGACCTTCACGCTTCCGGACTCACCACAGCAGAATGGGATTGCTGAGCGCCGCATAGGCATTGTCATGGACGTCGCCCGTACGTCCATGGTGCATGCGGCTGCCCCCCATTTTCTGTGGCCGTTTGCGGTTCGGTACGCCGCGCATCAGATCAACCTTCAGCCCAGAGTCTCCCGACCGGAGACCTCCCCAGCTTTGCTGTGGACGGGGAAGGTTGGCGATGCGTCTGCGTTCCGTGTCTGGGGATCTCGGGCGTTTGTCCGCGACTTTTCTGCGGACAAACTGTCCCCTCGTGCTGCTCCATGTGTCTTCCTTGGCTTCCCCACAGACGCTCCCGGGTGGCAGTTTTACCACCCCTCCTCTCGTCGTGTTCTGTCCTCCCAGGACGTCACGTTCGACGAGTCAGTCCCCTTCTACCGCCTCTTCCCCTACCGCACTCCTTCCCTCCCCCCTCCGCCGGACTTCCTTGTGCCAGTTCCCCCTCCGGTAGACCCCCTCCCCCTTCAGGTTCCTGCCCCCTCAGGTGTGTCCCAGGTAGACGCCGTTGACCCGGTCGAGGTTACTGGTGACCCTGGTGCTGCTGCGGGTGCTGAGCCTGGGGGTGCTGACTCTGGGGGTGCTGTGCGTGGGGGTGCCGAGCCTGGAGGTGCTGCTACTGGGGGTGCTGGGCCTGGAAGTGCTACTGCGGAGGGTGCGGAGCCTGGGGGTGCTGAGCCGGGGGGTACGGTGCCTGGAGCTGCTGAGCTAGGGGGTGCTGGGTCTGGGGGTGCTGGGTCGGGAGCTGCTGAGCCTGGGGGTACTGAGCCTGGGGGTGCTCCGTCTGGAGCTGTTGAGCCTGGGGTTTCTCCTGCTGCTGCGTCTCGCCGGGAGCCCCTCTCTCCACAGGAGCTGCGCGAGTGGTTTCCTCGCCGCTGTAGGCGTGCTGCTGGAGCTGGAGCTTCTTCGACCGTCGAGGGTACTGGTGCTGCCGGTCCCGGAGCTGCTGGGTCTGCGGGGACTCCTGGAGCAGGAGCTCCTGAGGGTGGTGGTGCTGAGACTACTGCTGTCTGTCCCGGCGGTGGTTCTGCTCCTAGTGCTGCTGGAGGTCCTTCCACTGGAGGTGTTGGTGGCGCTGGTGCTGTCGCTGAGGGTGCTGGTGCTGTCCCTGCTGAGTCTGGAGCTGCCGCGCGGCCTCGACCGTACTTCGTTCCGCTCCAGCAGCAGGTTCTTGGTCTTTCTCCTCCGTTAGAGTGTTCACAGCCTGTCCAGTCACAGTCGCTGTTGGAGCCTTCCTCTCCACTGCCTGCTCCCTCTCCTTACACTGGTCCTACTGGAGGTCTTGCTGAGCGTCTTGAGCCTGCGTCTCGTCCTGCGTCGCCAGTTCGTGCTGCTCGCACTAGTGGTCGCGGTTTGCGTCAGCGTCCTCCTCCTGTCCCTGGCACGCACCGGATGTCTTTGCATCCGTCCACTGCTCCTCTGCGTGCCCCTTTGCCTTCTCCTCCTGAGTCCTCTCTTCCTGCCCTTGCCGACCCGGAGTCGGACTCTCTTCGTGCTGCCAGTCCTACTGTCACGCGTCTGCTTGCTACTGTCGTCACTGACCCCTCCTTTGAGTCCACTGCTGCGTCTGCTCTTGTAGCTGAGCTCGTCGACTTTGCTGCTCGCTGTCGTCTAGACTACGCTGCTAGTCTTGTTGCTGAGTCTGCGTCTGTCTGTCCTCCGTCCGTCGGGGGTGAGTGTGCTCTTGGCACGGACGTCCTAGAGGACAGGCAGGAGGAGTTACAGTGTCTGGCTGCTGCTTCACCTCATCTTGCGTCTGTACTACTTGCTCCTGAGGGAGACCCGGATGCACTAGACATCCCGACTCCGCGCTCTTACGCGGAGGCCGTAGAGGGTCCCTACTCCTCTCAGTGGCAGGCAGCTATGGATGCAGAGATGGCTTCCTGGAAGTCCACAGGCAGGTACGTTGACGCAGTTCCCCCTCCTGGGGCGAACATCGTCAGTGGCATGTGGATCTTCAGGGTGAAGCGGCCGCCGGGTTCTCCGCCTGTCTTCAAGGCGCGTTACGTGGCTCGTGGCTTCAGTAAGCGGCAGGGAGTTGACTAGTTTCAGACCTTCTCTCCCACCCCGAAGATGACCACTCTTCGGGTGCTACTGCACATAGCCGCTCAGCGCGACTACGAGCTTCACTCTCTCGACTTCAGCACTGCGTTCCTACAGGGTAGCCTGCACGAGGAGATCTGGTTGCGCCGTCCACCTGGCTTCACTGGGACTTTCCCTCCTGGCACCCAGTGGAGCCTCCGACGGCCAGTCTACGGTCTCCGCCAGGCACCGCGTGAGTGGCACGACACACTGAGGACTACGCTTGCGGCTCTTGGGTTTGCTCCTTCTACTGCTGACCCGTCGCTGTTTCTGCGCAACGACACTTCTCTGCCGCCGTTCTACATCCTCGTGTACGTCGACGACTTGGTCTTTGCCACAGCGGACACTGCTGGACTCGCCTAGGTGAAGTCCGAGCTGCTGAAGAGACACACGTGCACAGACCTGGGTGAACTGCGCAGCTACCTTGGCTTGCAGATCACTCGGGACAGAGCACGCCGCACCATTACCTTGACTCAGTCACACATGGTGCAGCAGGTCCTTCAGCGCTTCGGCTTCACGTACTCCTCGCCTCAGGCCACTCCTCTGTCTACTCGCCACTCGCTCTCAGCTCTGCCTTCGGATGAGTCCGTAGAGCCGAGTGGCCCGTACCCAGAGCTTGTTGGCTGCCTCATGTACCTGATGACCTGCACACGACCTGACCTTGCATACCCTCTGAGCATTCTTGCACGCTATGTTGCTCCTGGGAGACACCGACCAGAGCACATGGCTGCAGCGAAGAGGGTGTTGCGCTACCTGTGCAGTACGTCGGGCATGGGGCTAGTGCTTGGAGGGCGTAGTCCAGTGGTCCTTACAGGGCACGCGGACGCTTCTTGGGCTGACGACCAGGCTACGCAGCGGTCGTCACAGGGTTACACCTTCAGTCTTGGTTCCGGCTCTGTCTCTTGGTGGGCTACTCGCTCGTCTTCGGTTCTCAGCTCCAGTTGTGAGGCTGAGATCCACGCTGGGGCCATGGCTGCACAGGAGCTTCGCTGGCTCACCTACCTGCTGACTGACCTTGGAGAGCCACCTCGTTCTCCTCCAGTGCTGTACGTAGATAACAAGGCCATGCTGGCCTTGTGTCGAGAGCAGCGTCTGGAGCACAGAACGAAGCACATTGCTCTTCGCTACTTCCTTGCTCGTGAGCTGCAGCAGCGTGGACAGTTGCGGCTTGCGTACGTGGCCTCTGAGGCCAACACTGCTGATGTGTTCACCAAGGCACTCGCGCCTTGTGACCATCAGCGCCTCTGCACCCAGCTGGGTCTTGTGCCTGTCTTGCCTCACTTGCTCTCCTTTTGACTTTACTTGTACTGTGACATATATATACCTGCTCTTGCTTGTCTAGGTTTATATATATATGTCTGTACTCCTGCATGTGAACTGGCCTCTGGCCCTGCTCTTGTGCTCGGACTGTGTGGTGACGTTGTGATCCACCCTGAGCTTGCTCTGCTTTGCTTTACTTGACTGGTCTTGTGACCCCTTGTTCTCCCCCACTTTGCCTATGGGGGTGTGTCAGATTTATATGACATAGTTGCTGTAGGCTATTGTGGGGTAGCACATATGGGGTACATGGTTTCTAGGGTTGTATTTGTACCCAATCTTTCCTTAGTCATTCTCATTCCTGCTTACTTGTTTCACACTAGGTTCACTCACACCCCACCCCCTAGCACCACTCCGTCGACTCCCACACACCCACCCCCCTCGGCGGCACCTGCAGCAGTGGGAGACAGAGGAGGAGGAGGAGCAGGGGAGACCACACACCCGCCACCCCCTACTCGCCACCCCCAAACCCTAACACACGGCAGGGCGGGATGGCGGGTAGGGAGGTTACGGGGGGGGGGAAGGGGGGGGGCGACGCGCGGCCTCCCAGGGTGCCAAAGCAGGCGGCAGAAGGGGCGACGCTCGCCCCCCCCCCCCCACGCGGCCCCCCTCAGGTCGCCTTGACAGGCGACGGGAAAAGAGGGGGGGGGCGTGCACGTGCCCCCGGTGCGCCGCGACAGGCGACGGAGCATGGCCGGGGCGGGGCCGAGGCAGGGCCGAAAGGGGCGGCGACGGGGCCGCAAGGGGCGGCGACGGGGCCGCTGGAGGCGGCGACGGGGCCGATAGAGGCGGCGACGGGGCCGCGAAGGGGCCGCGAGGGGCCTGGAAGGGCGGCGACGGGCCGCTAGGGGCGGCGACGGGGCCGCGAAGGGGCCGCGAGGGGCCTGAAAGGTCGGCGACGGGGCCGTTAGGGGCGGCGACGGGGCCGCAAGGGGCGGTGACGGGGCCGATAGGGGCGGCGACGGGGCCGATAGGGGCGGTGAACAGAGAACATTTTTCAGGGCAGAGAAGGCAGCATGCTCTTTCTCCTCCCACGTAAAAGTGACCCCTTTCCGCAGTAAATCTGTCAGTGGGGCAGTTAACCGTGCCATATCGGGGACGAACGGACGCACATAATTAACGAACCCTAAGAAGCTTTGTAGCTCCGTGATGTTCGTCGGGGGATGCCACACTTTTACCGTATCCAGCTTCTTTGGGTCGATTTCAACTCCAGCCTCCGAAATAACGTGACAAGCTCGGTCGAATGAATTTCTTCTCTAACAGGTAATCTAACTGTTTCCTTAGTTCGACGAGTTCGGGCTGTGTCAGTCTGAACTGTCGCTGTACACTTGGCTGTGCCCCCGGTTCTAATTCTATTCGGTGGTCATGTGCTTGCTGAGGTGGCAGTCCTTCCGGTAAGTCATCGGGAAAAATCCCGGGGTATCGTTTCAACAGTTCCTGTAGTTCGGGCGGTACTACTGCCAGCAGTTTCTTGAAATCACTCGCCTGCTGTGCTCCCTCTACTACTGCGATGTCTACTGCGTACACGTCAACTCCAGCAGTGACAGCTCGTTTCATGGTGACGGCGTTGACATGTACCGTTGAAGACTCAGGCGACTGCCAGCGAGGTAGTTCAACCCAGTTACCGCTACTTCGCACAGTGCAGCTACCCGTCGTCCAGTCGATTCGCGGGTTATACCGTCGCAGCCAATCACGTCCCAGTAAAATGTCGTGTCCATCCAGTGTCGTCGCGAGCATTTCCTGTGTAAATCCAAAATTTCCCCCGCAGCGGACTTTGACTCTCTCCACCTTCTCCCGTATGGCCACTGGCGTGCCGTCAACTTAGCGTGCGTCTATTTCAGGTAAGCAACGGCTAAGTGTCAGTTGTCAAATTATAATATTGTGTAGGCTATAGTGGGGTAGCCCATATGGGGTACACATTTCTAGGGTTGCATATTTGTATCACTTCCATTCCTTAGTCATTCATTCTCGTTCTACTTTCCTCATGGTATCGAGCAGGTTCCCCCTTGGGAACTGTGCCTAGGGCCCACCACATCGAGTTTCAAAAAAAAAAAAATCTCTCCTGCCCGAAGCGCGCTCCGCCCGAGTCGCGCTTCGGGCTCTCACCTCGCCGAGCCGCCCTAGCGCCCCCCCCCCCCCCCCCCCCCCCCTACGCCCTAGCGGCCCCTTCCCCTAGCGGCCCCGCCGCCCTTCGTTTCAGCCCCGCCGCCCTTTAGTGCGGCCCCGCCGCCCGTCACAGCGGCCCCGTCGCCCCGCATCGCGGCCCCGCCGCCCGTCTCCGCGGCCTCGCCGCCTGTCGCTGCGGCCCCGCCCCTACTCAGCGGCCCCGCCGCCCTTCTCCTCAGCGGCCCCGCCGCCCTACTCAGCGGCCCAGCCGCCCTTCTCCTCAGCGGCCCCGCCGCCCTACTCAGCGGCCCCGCCGCCCTTCTCCTCAGCGGCCCCGCCACCCTTCTCCTCAGCGGCCCCGCCGCCCTACTCAGCGGCCCCGCCGCCCTTCTCCTCAGCGGACCTGCAGCCCTGCTCAGCGGCCCCGCCGCCCTACTCACCGGCCCCGCCGCCCTTCCGCAGCGGCCTCGCCGCCCTTCTTAGCGGCCCAGCCGCCCCTCGCACCAGCGGCCCTGCCGCCCTACACCGCCCGCGCCGCCCGAGCCGCCCGAACCGCCCGAGCCTCCCGAGCCGCCCGAGCCGCCCGAGCCGCCCGAGCCACCCGAGCCGCCTGAGCCGCCCGAGCCACCTGAGGAGCCGAGCCGCTGGTGCCACGGAGCCGCAGTTGCTGCAGTGCCGTCCGAGCAGCCGTGTTGCCGTGCTGCTGTACCACTGAGCTGCCCGACCCGCCCTGCCTGGTGAGAGCAGCGCTTCTGTCACTGCACTGCCCCTGTCCTACAGTTGGTACTCCTAGTCCACTGTTGTCATGGCTACCCCCAGTGTTCTCGCTTTTGACGCTGAGGGTCGAGCCATTGACTTTGAGGTTTGGGTGGATGACCTGCAGCTTTTCCTACAGTGCGATAGGGCAGACGGTCTTTCCCTCTTTGACCTCACCTCTGGTGCTTCCCCTGCCCCTGCTGCCGATGCCGACGCCTCTGTTCGCTCCCAGTGGGCCACTCGCGATGCTGCTGCACGTCTTGCTGTGCGTCGCCACCTGCCTACCACTGAGCGCACGCACTTTAGTCAGTACAAGAGTGCTCAGACCTTGTACGACGCTGTCGTTGCACGCTACTCCTCCCCTGCCACTTCCGCACTGAGCCGCCTCATGCTACCGTACCTCTTTCCTGACCTTGCTGCCTTTCCCACAATCGCTGACCTCATTACGCACCTCCGCACTAGTGACACTCGCTACCGCGCCGCGCTTCCTACTGAGTTTTGCGCCAAGAACCCCCACCCCCATGTACATCACTCTCTATTATATAGTCACCCGCCTCCCTGACTCCCTTCGCGTAGTCAGGGACCACTTCCTCTCAGTCTGTCCCACCACTCTCACTGTTGACCTCCTAGAGAAGGCCCTCCTAGCGGCGGAGAAGAGCATAGTCGCTGTAGGAGCCTCTCGTGGTGACCCTCGCACCCCTATCTTTGAGGGGTGTTCCCCTTCCCCCATGTTGCCCTCTGTCGCCTCTGCTGCTGCGGGCGACCTCGTTGGTCTTGAGTCGGTCGGTGCGGCGTCTGCCCCTAGCGGGAGACGCCGCTCTGGCAAGGGCAAGGGGGGCAAGGGCGCGGGTGGGGCTAGCGGGGGTGGTGGAGGTGGCGGTGGGGGCGGCGGGGGGAGTGGGGGTGGCGGTGGGAGTGGTGGCGGGGGTGGAGGTGGCGGTGGCAGCGGCGGAGGCGGAGGCGGCGGTGGCGGTAGCGGTGGGAGCGGAGGCGGCGGTGGCGGCGGAGGTGGAGGCGGCGGTGGTGGAGGAGGTGGAGCTGGTCGGGGTGGTTCTTCTCAGCAGAGCGGCTCCGCGAGTGGTCAGCGCCAGCAGGAGCAGCAGCAGCAGCGTTCTCGGGACATCCCCCCTCCTCAGCAGCTCCGTGAGTGGTACACGCAGCGTCAGCGTGGTGGGGGTTTTGGCCCGTGCACCTACGTCCTTCGCTCCGGGGACCGCGCGAGTGAGCAGTGTGGGGGTGCTCACCCCACCCAGCGCTGCTTTGGCCGCCTGACGGACGCTTGGCGCCAGCAGTTCCCGGAGGCTAGTGAGATCCCCCGCTGGGGAGAGCTGTCTAGGGCAGGCGTAGCTATCTTTGATCTTGACTTTGATGCTATCCTTGCTGCAATGTATGCTGTGACTATTAGTGATGAGGGTGACTGTTACCGGTGTTTCCCGCCCGACCCGGGCATTGGTACTGCTGCTCTAGGTACTGGTGAGGCTGCTGCTCTAGGTGCTAGTGCGTCCGCGCCCTCAGGTGCTGGTGAGTCTGCGCTCTCACGTACCACGTCGGCTTCGGCCTCCCTCACCTTCACACTTGACTCAGGGGCTTCTCGCTCCTTCTTTCGAGACCGCACCACACTCACGCCGCTTGGTCGGCCAGTTGCAGTCTCCCTGGCAGACCCCTCTGGGGGTCCTGTCCTCTCTCACTTCTCCACTGTCCTCCCGTGTCCGGCTGCCCCCTCTGGCACCTTGTCTGGTCTTTACCTCCCCTCGTTCTCTACGAACTTGGTGAGTGGTGCTGACCTGCAGGATAAAGGGGTTCACCAGTTCACTCCTGCGAGTCAGCGGGTGACCCACTGCACGGATGCTCGGATAGGCCGACACCTGGCCACGTTTACACGTCGGCCGGGGTTGAGCCTGTACACACTGACCACTGCGTCTCCTCCAGTCACTGAGTCTGGTCAGGTAGTTGCGTCGGGTTAGGCGTTTGCTGCAGCGTGCAGGTCTGGTCCTGAATCTGCCCCCTGCTCGTGTCGCCTCCTGTCTCACGAGACTCTCCTCTGGCACCACCGTCTTGGTCACCCCTCCCTGCCTCGTCTCCGAGGCATGGCTTCCCGTGTCCTTGTCTCTGGTCTTCCCCGGTCACTCCCTCCCCTTCCTCCGGGGCCTGGTCCTTCCTGTGTCCCCTGTGTCGAGGGGCGGCTCCGAGCTGCCCCTCACTCCTCTCAGTTTCCCCCGACAGAGGCCCCGCTGCAGACGCTTCACATGGACGTGTGGGGCCCGGCCCGCGTCCGTGGACAGGGTCACGAGCGCTACTTCCTGCTGGTGGTTGACAACTACTCGCGTTACACCACAGTCTTCCCCTTGTGCAGCAAGGGCGATGTCACTGAGGTGTTGATCGATTGGATCCGCGCAGCTCGTCTCCAGCTCAGGAGGAGCTTCGGCTCGGACTTTCCTGTTCTGCGTCTGCACTTTGACCAAGGCGGAGAGTTCTCCTCTGGCCTTCTGCGAGCCTACTGTCGTGCACGAGGCATCCGCCAGACCTTTACGCTTCCGGACTCTCCACAGCAAAATGGGATTGTTGAGCGCCGCATTGGCATGGTCATGGACGTCGCTCGTACGTCCATGATGCATGCGGCTGCCCCCCATTTTCCGTGGCCGTTTGCGGTTCGGTACGCGGCGCATCAGATCAACCTTCACCCCAGGGACTCCAGGCCGGAGACCTCCCCAGCCTTGCTGTGGATGGGGAAGGTCGGCGATGCGTCTGCGTTCCGTGTGTGGGGATCTCGAGCGTTTGTCCGCGACTTGTCTGCGGACAAGTTGTCCCCTCGTGCTGCTCCTTGTGTCTTCCTTGGCTCCCCCCCTGACGCCCCTGGGTGGCAGTTCTACCACCCCACCTCTCGTCGTGTTCCGTCCTCCCAGGATGTCACGTTCGACGAGTCAATACCCTACTACTGCCTCTTCCCTACCGCACTCCTTCCCTCCCCCCACCACCGCACTTCCTTGTGCCAGGTCCCCCCCCGGTAGACCCCCTCCCCCCTCAGGGTCCTGCCCCTTCAGGTGTGTCCCAGGTAGATGCAGTCGAGCCGGTCGAGGTTGCTGGTGACTCTGGTACTGCTGCGGGTGCTGACTCTGGGGGTGCTGCACGCGTGGGTGCTGAGCGTGGGGGTGCTGAGTCTGGGGGTGCTGCCACTGGGGGTGCTGAACCTGGGGGTGCTGAGCCTGGGGGTGCTACGACTAGGGGTGCTGAGCCTGGGGGTGCTACGACTGGGGGTGCTGAGCCTGGGGGTCCTTCGCCTGGGGGTGCTGCGTCTGGAGCTGCGGAGCCTGGGGGTGCTGAGTCTGGAGCTACTGAGCCTAAGGGTGCGGAGCCCGCGGCCACTGGACTTGCTCGTGTGGCGTCTGGCGGTGCTGGGCCTGCTGGTTCTCCGGGTGCTTCGTCTCGGCGGGAGCCACTCTCTCCATAGGAGCTGCGCGAGTGGTTTGCCCGGCGCTGGAGGCGTACTACTGGAGCTGGTGCTTCTTCGGCTGCTGAGGGTGCTGGTGTCGCCGGTCTCGGAGTCGCTAGTCCTGTGAGTGGTACTGGAGTCGGAGCTGCTGAGGGTGTTGGCGCTGAGGCTACTGCTGTCAGTCCTGATGGCGGTCCTGCTGCGGGTGCTGCTGGTGCTGCTGGAGGTACTAGAGCTGGAGGTGCTGTTGACGCTGGTGCTGCCGCTAGGGGTGCTGGTGCTGTCCTTGCTATGTCTGGAGTCGCCGCGCGGCCTCGGCCGTACTTTGTTTCGCTCCTTCAGCAGGGTTTTTGGTCTTCCTCCTCCCTTAGACTGTCCACCGCCTGTCCAGTCGCAGTCACAGTTACCGCCGGCCTCCCCACTGCCTTCTCCTTCTCCGTACACTGGTCCTACTGGAGGTCTTGCTGAGCGTCGTGAGCCTGCGTCTCGTCCTGCGTCGCCTGTTCGTGCTGCTCGCACTAGTGGTCGCAGTTCGTGTCAGCATCCTCCTCCTGTCCCTGGCACGCACCGGATGTCTCTGCGTCTGTCCACTGCTCCTCTGCGTGCCCTTTTGCCCTCTCCTCCTGAGTCCTCTCTTCCTACGCTTGCCGACCCTGAGTCGGACTCTCTTCGTGCTGCCAGTCCTACTGTCACGCGTCTCCTTGCTACTGTCGTCAATGACCCCTCCTTTGAGTCCACTGCTGCGTCTGCTCTTGTTGCTGAGCTCGTCGACTTTGCTGCTCGCTGTCGTCTAGACTACGCTGCTAGTCTTGTTGCTGAGTCTGCGTCTGTCTGTCCTCCGTCCGTCGGGGGTGAGTGTGCTCTTGGCACGGACGTCCTTGAGGACAGGCAGGAGGAGTTCCAGTGTCTGGCTGCTACTTCACCTCATCTCGCGTCCGTACTGCTTACCCCTGAGGGAGACCCGGATGCACTAGACATCCCGACTCCGCGCTCTTACGCGGAGGCCGTAGAGGGTCCCTACTCCTCTCAGTGGCAGGCAGCTATGGATGCAGAGATGGCTTCCTGGAAGTCCACAGGCACCTACGTTGACGCGGTTCCCCCTCCTAGGGCGAACATTGTCAGTGGCATGTGGATCTTCAGGGTGAAGCGGCCGCCGGGCTCTCCACGTGTCTTCAAGGCGCGGTACGTGGCTCGTGGCTTCAGTCAGCGGCATGGAGTTGACTACTTTCAGACCTTCTCTCCCACCCCGAAGATGACCACTCTTCGGGTGCTGCTACACGTAGCCACTCAGCGTGACTACGAGCTTCACTCCCTTGACTTCAGCACTGCTTTCCTGCAGGGTAGCCTGCACGAGGAGATCTGGTTGCGCCGTCCACCTGGCTTCACTGGGACTTTCCCTCCTGGCACCTAGTGGAGCCTCCGACGGCCAGTCTACGGTCTCCGCCAGGCACCGCGCGAGTGGCACGACACACTAAGGACTACACTTGCGGCTCTTAGGTTTGCTCCCTCTACTGCTGACCCGTCGCTGTTTCTACACACCGACACCTCTCTGCCGCCGTTCTACATCCTCGTGTACGTCGACGACTTGGTCTTTGCCACAGCTGACACTGCTGGACTCGCCCACGTGAAGTCCGAGCTGCTGAAGAGACACACGTGCACAGACCTGGGTGAACTGCGCAGCTACCTTGGCTTGCAGATCACCCGGGACAGAGCACGCCGCACCATTACCCTGACTCACTCACACATGGTGCAGCAAGTCCTTCAGCGCTTCGGCTTCACGTACTCCTCGCCTCAGGCCACTCCTCTGTCTACTCGCCACTCGCTCTCAGCTCTGCCTTCGGATGAGTCCGTAGAGTCGAGTGGCCCGTACCCAGAGCTTGTTGGCTGCCTCATGTACCTGATGACCTGCACTCGACCTGACCTTGCATACCCTCTTAGCATCTTGGCACGCTATGTTGCTCCTGGGAGACACAGACCAGAGCACATGGCTGCAGCGAAGAGGGTGTTGCGCTACTTGTGCAGTACGTCGGGCATGGGGCTAGTGCTTGGAGGGCGGAGTCCAGTGGTCCTCACTGGGCACGCGGACGCTTCTTGGGCTGACGACCAGGCTACGCAGCGGTCGTTTACAGGGTTACACCATCAGCCTTGGTTCCGGCTCTGTTTCGTGGCGGGCTACCCGCTCGTCTTCTGTTCTCGGCTCCAGTTGTGAGGCTGAGATCTACGCCGGGGCCATGGCTGCACAGGAGCTTCGCTGGCTCACCTACCTTCTGACTGACTTTGGAGAGGTGCCTTGTTCTCCTCCAATGCTGTCATAGACAACAAGGCCATGCTGGCCCTGTGTCGAGAGCAGAGACTGGACCACATAACGAAGCACATTGCTCTTCGCTACTTCCTTGCTCGTGAGCTGCAGCAGCGTGGTCAGCTGCGTCTTGCGTACGTGGCCTCTGAGGCCAACACTGCTTATATCTTCACCAAGGCACTTGCGCCTTGTGATCATCCGTGCTTCTGTACTCAGCTTGGTCTTGTGCCTGTCTTGCCTCACTTGCTCACCTCTTGACCTTGCTTGTACTGTTACATATATATACATCTGCTCTTGCTTGTCTAGCTTTCTATATATATATGTACTCCTGCATGTGAGCTGGCCTTGTGGCCTTGAACTTGTGCTCGGAATGTGTGGTGACTTTGTGATCCACCCTGAGCTTGCTTTGCTTTGCTTTGCTTGACTGGTCTTGTGACCGCTTGTTCTCCCCCACTTTGCCTATGGGGGTGTGTCAGAACATTATAGCTTATGCTTTTGTGTAGGCTGTAGTGGGGTAGCCCATATGGGGTACAACCCAATTAGGGTTAGTACTTGTACCCAACTGTTTCATAGTTCATTCATTCTCGTTTCGATTCTCACACCGTGGGCCCTTCCTCTTGCGACCGTGGCTCATAGGCGCGTGGCGACGTCACGATGACTCGCCACCGAGGCGGGGCCCCTGAGTAGCGAAACGGCATATCGAATCTTCGTTGCGTCTGACTCGACGTAATTCGCGTCGGAGAAGACGTTCATCGTGAAGACCCACGACTGAACCGTTGGGCCTCCACGCTGGCTCGGGTCGAAGCAAGGCGGTCGTTGCGGCTTGAGTGGCATTGGCGCCATAATGGCCTGTTCGCCACTTGTCGCCGCGAACTCCACGTGCCGACGGGCTTCACGAGGCTCCCGCGGGCTTGGTGCGACCTTGTTTCCTCCCATGCCAGGCATCGGCTGGGCGGTGCCTGTTAAAGTTTAGAAAAAGAGAAGAGGGTTGCACTAGCAAGAATGGGGATACAAATAGCAAACCCTAGAAGGGTTGTACTCGCTATAGAGCACCCCACTACAGGCTAGAGCATAAGATAACATTCTGACACACCCCCATAGCCAAAGTGGGGTGTAATCAGCAGAGCAAGCAAAGCAATACAAGCTCAGGGTGGATCATAATTTCACCACACATTCTGAGCACAAGTTCAAGAAGCAATAGTTTAAGTTCACAATTATGAGCAAAGCTAGTGGTAGTCACAACGGGCAAGTGAGGAGGAGGAGAGAGAGTGAGAGGAGAGGAGATAGGAGGCGACGGCTGAAGCTGCAGACACACGGGCAACAGGAGGCAGACTGGCACAGCGGCTACCGGGCGAAGCCCCCGGAATACTGGAGTAACTGGCCCCGCGGCTAAAGTAGCGGCAGACGAGCAACGGACCCACGGGCGGCTGGCACAGCTGGCTACGACTGGGCTACCGGGCGAAGTCCCCGGAATACAAGTGCTGCTGGCGACACGACGGCAACCTCCATGCAGCTTCCCCAAACTATCCCACTCCCCCTGGCACACACCCGCTGCTACACCGCTAGCTCCACTCCCACGCACCCCCCTTAAATCCTAAACCCCAGTCTCCCACACATCCACCCCCCTCAGCGACAGCTGCAGTAGTGGGAGACGAAGGAGGAGGAGGAGCAAAGGGAGGAATGAAGAAGTGCCACCCCCATACGCGCCACCCCCTACTTGCCACCCCCAAACCCTAACACAGGCAGGGTGGGATGGCGGGTAGGCAGGGTGGGATGGCGGCGCTCCCCCGCAAGCGGCCCCCGAGGGTCGCCTCGACAGGCGACGGGAAAAGGGGCCGGGGCGCAAGTAGGGCGGCGGGGCCGCAGGTGTAGGGCGGCCGGGCCGCGAAGTTGGGGCGGCGGGGCCGCGACAGAAGGGCGGCGGGGCCCCGAAGTGGGGCGGCGGGGCCGCGAACGTAGGGTGGCGGGGCCGCGAAATGGGGCAGCGGGGCCGCGAAGTGGGTCGGCGGGGCCGCGACGGGTCCCCGTCGCCCGTCGCGGCGCCACCAGAGGGCGACGCGGCGAACGACGGGGCAGAAGCCCGCCGCGCGCCTCGGGGCGCACAGCGGGCAGAGAACCGCCGCGCGCCTCGGGGCACACGACGGGCAGAAAACCGCCTCGCGCCTCGGGGTGCACGACGGGCAGAAAACCGCCGCGCGCCTCGGGGCGCACGGCGGGCAGAAAACCGCCGCGCGCCTCGGGGCGCACGGCGGGAAGAAAAAGTTGCAGCGGAAGCGAGGAGGTGGTAACCCACCCACAGGATCGATCCAATGGGATCGACCTGCTCTGATAGCATGTTAAAGTTTAGAAAAAAAGAAGAGGGTTGCACTAGCAAGAATGGGGATACAAATAGCAAACCCTAGAAGGGTTGTACTCGCTATAGAGCACCCCACTACAGGCTAGAGCATAAGATAACATTGTGACAGTGCCATCACTGGCTGCGCGTGAGCGCTGTCCCACGCTGTTGTTTTGTGTTGGTGTGCTGGACGAAATGACGATCGGCTCGTCCGATTGTGCACATGCATTTGTCGGTGCGTGTGGTGGCGCTGGAGTGTTCACTGTTAATTGCTGACGCGCGGAGTCACGTTCCGCCGTGAGCGTCTCAATTTCGAGCGCCGAATCTTCAAGTTGGCGCACCAGACGGTCGAGCTGCTCCTACGTCAATGTTGCGAGCGTGAATTCGGCCATGGCGGGGGTGTCGGGCGAGCTTAGCGAGAGCCTTGGTCGTGGCCGTGCGTGCTTACGAGAGAGCACTACGAGTGGCGGTGCTGTGTCGCTGAGAGACGTCAACCCCCCCCCCCCCCCCCCCCCCCCCAAAAAAAAATCGAGATAGTGGGGAAGCGAAGGTGTGGGTGCGGTCCGAGAAGAGATCGTAGGCTCTGAATACCAAGTGTTACGAGTGCAATCGAGTGAACGAACGAGAATTGCACTATCGAAGCAAAAGTAAAATGAGTGAAGAATATATAGCGAAACTACAGTGGTAACGGTAATGGACTGTGGTTGTCGCGCGACGGGCCTCGGACTGAGGTTGGGGAAAATGTCGAAGCGGAGGCCCGGAGCGCGGGTTACCCGCCGAGCCGTGAGGTCGGGGTGCGACGTGCAAAGGTGGCGGGAGGATTGTCGATGCGAGGGTTGCGAGTGGTAACGGTGCTGACTGTGGTGCTACAGTGGTGTACGCGCTGAGTGGGGACGCAAAGTAAGGAAAAGGAATTTTCCTTACACAAGGTATTACAGCTGTTGCTCACCCCATGCGCGCGAATTTGCCTTGCGCCGGATGGACACGCTGCACCCGAGGTTGTTTCCCCAGCTTCATGCACCCACATTACAAGCGCGTCAAGCAGAAGAGACCGAAGTCAAGCAGAAGAGACTGAAGTCAAACTAGGTAACTAGGTAGCAGGGTCTTGTTTATAAGCACATGCGAATTCTTTTTAGCTAGCTGCGAAATTGACGAACTTATGCGAAACGCACGATACAGCTTTTTTGCCCCCTTCACAAGGCAACCGGGAGGGGCTCAAACAGGCATCAGGAGTATTCTCCCTGATTTGTGCAAGCCTTCCGGGACGGAGAAGTCGTTTGTAAAGGGGTCACACACACTAAGAAATAACGCCACCTGCCTCGAGAAGCACCTGCAGTGTACTACCTGGTTCAGGTGAGAACTGTGCGCTTGTTAACCATCCTGGCAGGAGGGCCCCTGCGCTTCGTAGCCCACACAGGCAGGTACGGAAAGTGACCTGATACATCCTGAGCCAGCTCAAATCTGGGGAAGCCGGAGCGCTTGTTCAATTCAGATTGAATGTACAGTTAGAAAAGTCTCTCCTGAGCCAAACCTGGTTTCAACCTCCCTGCGGCACGACTCGCAACAATCTTCCAAACTTCGGAAACCTGGAGTTCAACGGCCGAGCCAATCGACCGCATCCGCGAGGCACAAATAGGAGTGCTCCCATCTTCTCAACTAATAAACTCTGTTAAGGAGAAAAGGCGGCGGTGTTCTTCTGAGTAAACGTTCAAACTTACCTGCGAAACTTGCTCGCAGGTTTGATTCCTAGACGTAGTGATCACAATGGCACGCCTACTGTTCGTCGTGTCGTTCGCCGTCCTGCTGGCGGTGGCGTCCGCAGGACAATCCGTCGTGACGGGACCCAACAACCCCCCGGTCAACCTGGACAATGCAAAGGGCGCGAATGGCGTGGCTACGGAGGTCCCTCCTGGCATTGAGAAGGCGGCAGCCGCCGGCGGGCTTGACAAGTATGAGGGCACGACCATTGTGAGCACGAGTACGGACAGTATGCTGATGGTGGACGTGAAAGTGGCAGGATGGAACAAGATGAAGTGCCACAAGGACCTGGGCAAGCCCGGGGACGGCGCGTGCACGCCCGCCAACTGCAGCAAGGGCGGCATCGCCGCCAAGTGGAAGACGTCGAACCTGCTCAAGAACAAACTGGGTGTGGAGGTGTATGTGAAGGGCAACCCTCTCACGCTCAAGAAGGCGTCCCCGCAGACGTGCTGCAACACGTGTGCGGGATACGCTGGGTGCACATACTGGCAGTACATCCCCGACATCACGATCGACGGCAAGAAGACGGAGGGCGCGTGCTACCTGGTGCACGACAACATCGACTATACGTGCGGAGAGCTGACGGCGCAGTACGCGACGGACTCGAAGCCGGTTCATCTGCAGGTGCGCACGGGCGGCGAGTGCAACCCCGCGGGACACATCAAGGACGACCCGCATCTGGTGGGCGCGTTCGGGACGCACTTCGATTTCAACGGGCGCCCCGACAAGGCGTTCTGCCTGCTGACGGACAAGGACCTGCACGTGAACATGCTGCTGCGCGGGTACTATTCGGACGACACGGAGAATGCGGCGCTCGTTGTGGACGGCAAGGCCGTGCACACGTGGATCAAGGAGCTCGGCATCGTGTGGTTCGCCAACGGCGCCGACCACAAGGTGCGGCTGGCGGCGCGCTCTGGCAAGCAGCAGGAGCGCGGTGATGGGTTCATGAAGACGATCGAGATCGACGGCGAGGAGATCCCGAGGATGAACGTGGGTGACGAGGTGACAACCGAGGGCGGTCTGATTCTGCGATTCGCGGCTCTGGAGAAGGAGGGAACGTATGACGTGGACTACTACACGCTCGTCATCGACGGGCTTGTGACGCTCGACCTGCGTCTGCGTGTCGCCAACCCCAAGCTGCAGACGCCCACCGAGGCCGAGGCGCACATTAATGTCGGGATCGTGGAGATGGAGCATACCGACGACGTGCACGGCGTGCTCGGCCAGACGTACCGCCCCGACCACGCTGCGCGCGCCGCCGACTTCCAGAAGATGATCGCGACCCTGCACCGTCCGATCTCAGCAGAAAGCACGGAGGGCGCCGGGTTCCTGGACGGCACTCCCCGTATGTACGAGTCCAGCTCCGTGCTGTCCGTTGACTGCGCGTACACCGAGTACCACCGCGCCAAGCAGCTGAGCCCCGTCGAGAACTTCCCCATGGAGCCCCTCAACTAAATTCGCGATTTTTCGCTAGTTCGTATGTGATCGTAACGGACGTACTCCGTCGTTCCCCTGGTGGGCTGCGATTCGGTGGGCTGTGAATTGGGCTGTGAATTGGTGGTCTGCTAATTTAGTCAATGTACTGTATATTTCATTACCTACTAGGTTTGTTTTCCTAAGATGTACGGTTCGTTCGATATATTTCATTACCTTCCGTATCACCCTGGTCTGGAAGCCTCTAGTACTACGAGGCTACCTCTGCTAACGGGAATCTTTTTCGTCCTTGCTGCTATTGCTGGCCTGACTGGCTTTTGGTTTCGCGATGAGAACGCGAGGTTGCGTTCAATGAATTCAGCGTCGTGCCAACTGACCTGGCAAGGTAGCGAAATATCACGAATCAAACTCAGATGCCTCCCCGCGCGCGCTCCTTTTGCCTCCAGCGCCGCATCTTCCCGCCTCCCCGCGCGGCCTCCTCTCACCATCGCCAGCGTGCTCCGCTCGCCATGGCCTCGCGTGCTCCTCTCGCCTTGATAGCGCGCGATTCTGTCGCCTCCCCGCGTGGCCTCCTCTCACCAACCCGCGCGTGCTTTTCTCGCCTCCCCTCGCATGAGAGGCGAGCCTTTATAGCGCGCGCTTCACTTGCCTCCCCGCGCGGCCTCCTCTCACCTCCCCGCGCATCCTCCTCTCGCCGCCTCACGCGTGCTTCTCTCGCCTCCCCGCGCTAACTCCTCTCGCCTCCCCTCGTGTGCACCTCTCACCCCCCCTCTACCGCCCCTCTTGCCTCCCCGTGCAGCCTCCTCTCACCTCCCTGCGCGTGCTCCACTCGCCTCCCCTCGCGTGGTCCTCTCACCTCACCTTGTGTGCTCCTCTCGCCCCCCCACGCGTGCTCCTCTCTCCTCATCTTGCGTGCCCCTCTCGCCTCCCCATGCGTGCCCCTCTAAGATGCGTGAGGGGCTTCACCTCCCGTCTCCTCACTGCCTCTCTTCGTCTCGCGACAGCCTCTGTTCGCGTCGCTGATCGCAAATATTGCCCTTGGCCCCTGCTCACACTCTTGCAACGGCTGTGCTTCCGCATCCCCTCTGCACGCCCTCTTTCCCCCTCTTCCACGCCCTCATTTCCCACCCTGCTTGCCCACGTTTCCCCACCTTGCAGTCCCTCACAAGCCCTCGGTGCAGGCCCTCTCGCCTCCCGTGCTCCACTCTGGAATGTGGGACGCTCCTCTCTCCTCACCTCCCGTGCTCCCCTCTGACAGGTGGGGTGCTCCTCTCTCCTCACCTCCCGTGGTCCACTCTAACAGGGCATGGTGCTCCTCTCCTCTCGCCTCCCGTGCTCCACTCTGGAATGTGGGACGCTCCTCTCTCCTCACCTCCCGTGCTCCCCTCTGACAGGGGGGTGCTCCTCTCTCCTCACCTCCCGTGCTCCCCCCTGACAGGTGGGGTGCTCCTCTCTCCTCACCTCCCGTGGTCCACTCTGACAGGGCATGGTTGTCAGAATGAGGAATGAATGTTCCATTGATGTTGGTTGGGGTACATATAACAAACCCTAACTTCTGTACCCCCTAAGACAAACCTCACTACAGGCTACAACATTTGACACACCCCCATAGCCTAAGTGAGGGGTGTCTAGCAAAATCAAAAAGAGTACGGTCACAAGACCAGTCCAAAAGAAAACAAAGCTCAGGGTAGATCACAACGTCACCACACACTCTGAGCACAAGCAACAGTGGCCACAAGGCCAGTCCAAGAGATCACAAGTATATATAGCAAGTGTACAGACGAAGCAGGCAATAAACTCAAGTCTACACATGACTAGAACCTGTGTCAACAAGGCCTAACTGCACACAACACCTCTGGTGGTCACAAGGCGGAAGCGCCTTGGTGAAGATGTCTGCAGTGTTGGCCTCGGACTCTACGAGCTCGAAGCGAGCCTGTCCACGTCTCTGCAACTCTCGCAGAAGAAAGTACCTGACGTGAATGTGCTTCACTCTGCTCTCCAGTCGCGGCTCACGACAGAGGAGGATCGACGCCTTGTTGTCACTAAACAAGGTCGGTGCAGAGCTCGGCCGCTCACCAAGGTCGGCGAGCAAGAAGGTCAACCACCGCAACTCCTGTGCCGCCATGGCACCAGCGTAAATCTCAGCCTCAGCTGTAGAGGTCGAGATAGAAAAGGAGCGCGTGGAATGCCAGGAAACAGCTCCAGAACCCAGACTGAAACAGTACCCCTGAGTAGACCTGTGAGTCTCAGCGTCGTCAGCGTAAGAGGAGTCACAGTGACCAGTGAGTACGACAGACTGCTGCCCTCCAAGAACTAGCCCCACGCCTGATGTAGTCGCTAGGTACTTCGCCACCCTCACAGCTGCCGTCCAGTGAACAGGACGGTGTCTCCCTGGCGCAACAAAGCGCGCAAGGATGCTGAGAGGGAAGGCGAGGTCCGGGCGAGTACAAGTCATAAGGTACATGAGGCAACCCACAAGCTCTGCGTAGGGACCACTAGGCTCAAACGGCTCGTCAGGAAAGGGACCAGTGAGTCTGTGGTCAACAGCGAGAGGTGTGCGCTGTACGGTGGAGTGCTGAAGCCCGAACCGCTGAAGGACCTGCTGCACCATGTGTGACTGTGAGAGTGTAATGGTGCGAGCGGCTCTGTCCCTGGTGATCTGCAGGCCAAGGTAGTGGCGCAGCTCACCAAGATCAGTGCACGTGTGTCTCTTCTGCAGTTCGGACTTCACGTCTGCCAAAGCAACCCTGTCCGGAGTGGCGAAAACGAGGTCGTCGACGTAGACCAGAACAAAGAACGGTGTGGAGCCACGACGAACGAACAGCGACGGGTCGGCAGAAGACGGCTGGAACCCAAGGTCAGAGAGGGTAGAACGCAGAGTGTCGTGCCACTCACGAGGGGCCTAGCGAAGACCGTAAACAGGTCGCCTCAGCCTCCACTGGGTCCCAGGAGGGAAAGTGCCAGTGAAGGCCGAGGGACGACGTAACCAGACCTCCTCGTGTAGGCTGCCCTGAAGGAAAGCAGTGGAGAAGTCGAGAGAGTGTAACTCGTAGTCTCTCTGTGCTGCTACGTGTAGTAACACCCGAAGAGTGGTCATCTTCGGGGTAGGTGCGAAGGTCTGAAAGAAGTCAACTCCCTCGCGCTGACTGAAACCTCTAGCCACGTAGCGCGCCTTGAAGACCGGGGGAGATCCCGGTGGCCGCTTCACCCTGTAGATCCACATGCCGTCGACTACGTTCGCCCCAGGGGGGGGAACCTCATCGACGTAGGTGCCTGTGGATCTGTAGGAGGCCATCTCTGCGTCCATGGCAGCTCTCCACTGAGAGGCCCAAGGCCCTGACACTGCCTCAGCGTAAGTGCGAGGAGTCGGAATGTCAAGGGCGTCGGGGTCACCCTCAGGGGCGAGGAGCATGGCACAGAGATGAGGGGAAGCGGCCGCCAGGAACTCTAGCTCAAACTGCCTGTCCTCTAGGGCGTCACAGCCAAGGGCAGACACACCCCCGACGGCCAGAGGACTGGTAGGAGGAGCAGCCACAAGCGTGGTGGCGTAGTCAAGGCGACGGGTAGAGGCAAAGTCAGTAACGGCGGCAGTAAGAGCGGACACAGAGGACACAGAGGCACGAGGGTGAGTAACAAGAGAGGCGAGAACACGAGAGAGAACAGGACGGTACGTGCGGTAGTAGTCAGTGACAGGAGCAGGGAGCGACACGGTGAGGGCCGACTCAGGAGGAGACGGAAGCACAGACTGAGACGGACGAGGTGGACTAGAACAAAGTAAGGCAGTACGAAGGTCAGTGAAGGGAACAGGAGACGAGGGACGAGCACGAGGGGAGCGACGAGTAGCCCAAGAACGAGACGGAGGAGGAGAGGACAAAGGCGGAGAACTGGAGAAAACAGCGGGGGAGGAGTCAGGCGGAGGAAACGTGGGACCGTAGACAGGAGGAGAGGCGGAGGAGGGAGGAGAAGGGGAGGGGAGACCAAGGGCCCGAAGACCCGAGACAGGAGGAGGAAGTGGCTGCTGCTGCTGCTGCTGCGACTGCTGCTGCTGCGGACGCGGCTGCTGCTGGGACTGCTGCTCCTGCGGGTCCAGCTGCTGCTGCTGCTCCGCCAGCCGCTGTAACTCCCTCTCCTCTCTCTCCAACGCCAGCTGCTCGTCACGGGCACGGCGAACACGAGCCTGGTGCCTAGTCGGGTAGGGGTGGGGGAGCGGAGTAGTGTCCGAAGCAGCGGCAGCTCCAGAGTCAACCCCCGAAGAACCAGGCGCACCACCCCCAGAGGCAGCACTAACACCAGCTCCAGACCCAGGCTCACCAGAACCCGAAGGAGGCGCACCCTCACCCCCAGAGGGAGCACCCCCAGTGTCCGCGCGGCCAGCACCAGCTCCCGGACGAGAAGAGTCCTCTGCACCCACCGGGTCAGCTCCAACTCCAGAACCAGAAACTCCAGCTCCAACTCCAGCACCCCCAGAACCAGAAACTCCAGTGCCTACTCCAGCTCCACCTCCAGCTCCAACACCAGCTCCAACTCCAGCACCCCCAGAACCAGAAACCGGTACAGGAACAGGCGCAGCACCAACCTCTCGAGAGCTAGCACCAGCGGCACGCTGCGAGGAGGACTGTGGGGAGGGAGGCTGTACCGGAGGGGCTACCGAAGGAGGAGGGGTAGCCTGGGACACACCTGACGGGGCTGGGCCAGGGGGGGGAGGCTGTACCGGGGGAGCAGGAGGGGGAGCGGCAGTCAGGAAGAGGGGGGGAGGAGGAACCGGGAGACCTTGACTGGGGTACCTGACGTAGTACGGAGTGGACTCCTCGAAACGGACGTCACGGGAGTCAAAGAACCGGTGAGAGGGAGGGTGGTAAAAGGTGAAGTCAGAGGAGTCCTCAGGGAAACCAAGGAAGACACAGGGGACGGCACGAGGCGAGAGCTTGTCCGCGGAGGTGTCGCGGACAAGAGCCAAGCACCCCCAGACACGAAACCGCGACGCAACACCAAGGGACCCTGTCCAAAGACTGGTCGGTGAAACCTCTGGTCGAGAGACACGTGGCCAGAGGTTCAGCTGGTGCGCGGCGTACCTGACCGCGTAGGGCCACAGAAAATGGGGGGCACAGGCGTGAGTCAGGGAGGTGCGGGCGATCTCCATGACCAGGCCTATGCGGCGCTCAGCAACCCCATTCTGCTGTGGGGACTCTGGAAGCGTCCAGGACTGACGAATGCCCTGCTCGCGACAGAATCCAGCGAGAATGCCGGAGCGAAACTCACCCCCACGGTCGGAGTGGAGACAGCTGACACGACGACCACGAGTGTCCTCGGTGGTGAGCAACCACCTGATCAGCGTAGAAGTCACCTCAGACTTCTTCGCCAGAGGGAACACTGTGGTGTAGCGGGAGAAGTCGTCAACGACCACCAGAAAGTAACGCTCACGCTCAGGGCCTAGACGAGGGGCGGGGCCCCAGACGTCCAAGTAAAGCGTCTCAAAAGGCTCGGTGGCCGGACGAAGGGAGGAGGAGTGAGGGGTGGCGCGCAGCCTACCCTCGACGCAGGGACGACACGGCGGCGCAAGCGAAGGCGGCAGCGACGGCAAGACACGTGGGAGGCCTAGGACAAGACGCTGACTAGACATAGCGCGCAGACGAGGAAGGGACGGGTGCCCCATCCGGTGGTGCCACAGAACGGTGGGGTGGGCAAGCGACCGGCAGGAGCACGACGCAGCGACTGGAGCAGACGTAGGAACCTGACACGACACAGACACCTGGGGGGACGAAGCAACCTGGTGAGACGCGGGGACCCGAACGAGGGGGGGAACCGGGGGCAGTGGCAGTAGGGGCGGCTGCTGGTGCGACCGCTGGTGCAGCTGCTGCTGCTGCTGCTGCTGCGGCTGCGGCTGCTGCTGCTGCTGCGGCTGCTGCTGCGGCGCACGCGGGCCAGTGTGAAGAGTGTAGAGACCTGAGCCCGGCTCAGCAGTAAAGGTAGCAAGAGGCTGGTAAGAGTCTCCGTCAACACACACCGCAGTCTCTCCAGAAGGCTCAAACCACACACCCACGTGCTGACTCACGAGGGGTCGCACGCCCACCAAGTTCCGGGAGAACGAGGGGACGTGAAACCCAGTGAGAGACCCGGAGGGAGCAGCAGGACACGGTAAAGTGGTAGTGTGACGTGCAGTGACTGGTCCCGTAGTGGGATCAGCCAACGCTACAGAAACAGGCGCAGGAAGTGGTGTAAGTGTCGTGCTGTCCCGGAAGAAGCAGTGGGAGGCTCTAGAGTCCAGTGTGAACGACAGCGAAGCGTCCTCTGAGGTAGTCGCTGGTCTAGAGTCTACACAAGTACCTACACTAGCAACAGGCAACTGAGCAAGACTAGCACCTAAGCTAACAACACCAGAGTAAACAGAGTCAGAAACACTAGAGTCAACAACAGCATACATAGCATGAGGAGCACTAATCAGATCAACTAACTGCTCAGCAGACATGCCCCACAGAGCGGAGCCGTAGCGCTGAACCAGAGGAAGCCAGTCAGGAGCAGGACCGCCAACCCCGTAGGTCAACCGGACCGTGTCAGTGAGCTGAGCAAAGCACTGACCAGGGGGGTGAAAGCGGCCACAAGGGTGGCCCCGACGAGGACCTGTCTGAACCTGGTAGGGGCAGGGAGGGTAAGCCGCACCGCGCTGGGGCTGACGCAGCCCCGACCCCTGAGCCAGCTGCTGACGCTGCTGCTGCTGAGGCTGCTGGGAGGAAAGGGGCTGCTGCTGCTGACGCTGAGCCTGGTACCACGCCGCTGCTCCACCTAGCGGGGCCGGCAGTACAGGAGGCGACTGACGAGCTCGGGGGTCGCCGCCACCAGCAGGTGCAGTGGAGTCACCAGCCGCTGCACCAGGGGTCTCTCCAGACGCTGCACTCCCACCACCCCCAGTCGCAACAGCACCCCCACTACCTCCGCTACCTCCGCCTCCACCTCCACCAGAACCACCTTTCTTGCCCCCCCTGCCGCGGGACCGCGACGTAGTCGTAACAGCAGCCGCAGTCGCGTCAGTAGCGGCAGTGGCAAGAGAGGCAGTGAAGGTGGGTAACTGCGGGACTGTGCACCCGTGGAAGAGTGGGGGGGACACAGTACCAGAGGCGGCAGCTACCGAACGAAGGTTGCTCTCGACGTCCTTGAGTGCAGACTCAAGGACCTCGATAGTCAGCTCACTAGGGTGCTTCAGCAGAAGCGCGTCACGAACGGAGGCAAGGCGGTCAGGGAGGCTAGTGGCGATGAAATAGACAGTGATCGCCATGGGGGGAGGAAGCAGTGCAAGCTGTGCCTTAGTGCAAGCAGCGCGGTAACTAGCGTCGAGCGAGCGGAGGTGAGCGATCAAGTCAGCAGAGCGCTCAAACGAGGCAAGATCAGGAAACAGGAACGGGAGGAAAAGACGGCCAAGAGAGACAGTAGCGGGAGTAGAGTAGCGGGCCTTAATCGCAGTGAGGTACGCAGCAACGGTGCGAACCTCAGTAAAGTGGACCTCCTCAGACTCAGGGAGGAGGCTGCTGAGTGCGATGCAGGCCGCAGCGTCACGCGACGTCCAAGCCGTCCGGTCAGCGCGCTGACGGGCAAAGCGAGCCGTAGCAGCGTCGTCAGGAGCAGGGCCTAAAGCTGTAGGCTCGGGGGGCTCGGGGAGGTCACCAGTAGCGTGTGACCAGAGGGTCTCGCCCCCCTGGACCTGACTCTCTAACAGACGGCGAGCGCGAAGAAGCCAGACGGAAAAGTCAAGGGGTCTACCGTCAGCGTCGAAACGAAGAACTCGCGGAGTCGCCATAGTGAGAACTAAAGCGAACGAACAGGCGAGTAACAACCGGGGGGGAAGAGGACTCAGTTGCAGCGGAAGAGCGGGCTAGGGCGACGGGCCAGGACGTAGGGTAGGGCAACGGGCCAGGGCCTAGGGTAGGGCGACGGGCCAGGGCTTAGGGAGGGCAACGGGCGAGAGCCTAGGGTAGGGCGACGGGCCAGGGCCTAGGGTAGGGCGACTGGCCAGGGCTTAGGGTAGGGCGACGGGCCAGGGCTTAGGGAGGGCGACGGGCCAGGGCCTAGGGTAGGGCGACGGGCCAGGGCGTAGGGCAGGGCGACGCGACGGGGGAAAGGGCGGGAGCGACGCGACGGGGCAGGGCTACGCGACGGGGCAGGGCGACGCAACGGCACAGGGCGACGCGACGGGCAGGGCGACGCGACGGCACAGGGCGACGCGACGGGGCAGGGCGGCGCGACGGGGCAGGGCGACGGGACGGGGCAGGGCGGCGCGACGGGACAGGGCGACGGGACGGGGGGGGGAACAGGCGGGCACGACGCGACGGGGGGAACGGGCGCGACGCGACGGGGGGAAAGGGCGTGACGCGACGGGGGGAAAGGGCGCGACGCGACGGGGGGGGGGGGGAAAGGGCGCGAGGCGACGGGGAGAAAGGGCGCTAAGCGACGGGGGAAAGGGCGCGAGGCTCGGTACTAGGCGCGGTAACAACGGAACTGGTACGAACGAGAGGTAGGATCAGGCTCGGGAGGTACGAACGGAGAACGGAGGAACGGGATCCCACAGGATCCTAACCTAGCTGATACCATGTCAGAATGAGGAATGAATGTTCCATTGATGTTGGTTGGGGTACATATAACAAACCCTAACTTCTGTACCCCCTAAGACAAACCTCACTACAGGCTACAACATTTGACAATGGTGCTCCTCTCCTCTCGCCTCCCGTGCTCCACTCTGGAATGTGGGACGCTCCTCTCTCCTCACCTCCCGTGCTCCCCTCTGACAGGTGGGGTGCTCCTCTCTCCTCACCTCCCGTGCTCCCCTCTGACAGGTGGGGTGGTCCTCTCTCCTCGCCTCCCGTGCCCCACTCTGACAGGGCAGGGTGCTTCTGGACCTTTTGTTTAGTGCCTGACCTGCCCACCCTCCCCTACACAGCCAACTCAATTCAATGACCTGCGTAATCGGATAGTTCCCCCCCCCCCCCCCCCCTCCCCCCTCCCAACCCATTCACTCCCTAACCCCTCCCTCTCCCTTGTTGTTTTCTGCCTGATGTTCCCTTTTCTCACCCTCTAAACCAGTCCACCTCATCAGCCATGTCTTCGTGGAGACGTACTCCTCGGAGACGGCTGACGCTTGGATTCAAGGTTGGGGAGGAGGGTTCCGAGGATGATGAGGAGGAGAGGGGTCGGCGACGTGGACCGGAGTCGATGTTCACGGCAAGTACGGGCACCCTTTCAGCCCATACTCGTTCGGTTGCCGCGAGCACAACACGTCCCTTTCCCAGGGTTCGAGCTCGAAGAGTTGTGCAGCCAACGGGCTTGCCCCCGCAGAAAATGAGAAAGAACGGTGGGGAATATCTGAGTTTGAGGAGCGATATGCCAAGCAGCATCGTGTGCTTGACGCTTGGGCGCGACATTGGCTCGGATTGTCGGATGAGGAGGGCCCCGGGAGTCAGGGAATTAGTGTGGGGGGCATTCTGATGGTGTGCTTGGGAAAAAACACGGAAGAGGATTCTCAAGGTCACCCTATGGAGATTGATTTTGGGATGAGGTCAAACGATGCTAGGTCAATTGTCAATGTGGCCACGCAAGAGTCTGGAATTTATTGATTGTTAAGAAGGGAGAGATGGTTATCGGGTACGATTTACACTGTACATGTGTTCCTCTTTTTACACAGACTGCAATAGTTTGACATGTGGTTGGATGACCATCCAGCTATGATGGATAGATCAATGAAGAAGCCCTAGGTATGTTATTTGATGGGGAAGGACATGTTTCACTTCTTAGCTTCTAGCCATCGGGGAGCGCGTTGCGTCATTTGCCTCCACTACTTGTGAAAAAACGGCATGCTCACGTGCACGGTATTAGTGTGAGGCAAGCACACGCTTAGAGTTACACGTGAACACGTGTAGGTGCAGTGATGAATGGGGCTGATGGTGACTTGGCTGATGTCCAACGCTGCTTGCCCTAGCCCTTGCGGATCTGAGCACAAAGAGAGGCGGGAGGGTCGAGACAGGTGGAGAAACAAGTACACAAAAAGTGGAGAGGTGGAGACAGGTACTACGGAAACAAGTTTACAAAAAGCGGTGCGTAGTGTATGTATCAGGCCAAACAGAGTGTGTCTCAGTGTAGTGCATGTGGGGCGGACAGAGCAGCCACGGCGAGCGGAACGTGCACTACGGACAGCATGAGCAATGCAGAGCAGACAGTGCAATGACTCACCTCCCGTGTGAGGTCTCGGCCACTCTCTTCACAGATATGCAGCATGCTCTCCGTTGGCTGACATGCAGGGGGGGATAGGAATGTGGGACAGGAGAGAGGATGGGATAGGCAAGGGAGGGGAACGGGACTGAACCAGTATTGGGAGCTGGACAAGGAGAAGGGGATGGGGCGGGGGGCGGGACGGGAAAAAGGGGGAGAGGGAATGGGTGAGAGGGGAGACGATAGTGGGGGAGGGTAACGTTTTGGTTGACCGCCTCTGCTACACCCAGAATGAAGTCCTGCGAAATGATCCGGTGCAAGGCATAGTTCGGCTGAGACATCCGCGGGGGACCGAGTGTGCCCCGCTCGGGCCATCACCCCACTGCGCATCATACAGTGGTAGAAATGCACAGCAAGACGGTCAGCAACGGTGACCTCCTTATCCCTAGCCTCTATCTCTCCCTCACCGTCGACGCCTCCACCGTCTCCACGGCTTGTTCTGCTCCTTTGCCTTCGCCGTCCCCACCTCCTAGGAGTTTCTTCTTCCGAGGCAGCCCCTACGCCCTCTTCCTCCGCAGCCCCATCCGTTGTGGCTTGGGTGCCTCCCACGTCTACGGGCGCCGTCGCTTCCTGAGCCCCATCTTGGTTGCCTGCGCATAATGTGACCAAGGTATGGTCAGGTTGGTATTCAAGGGGGCAGGGCTAAATAATAGGGTAGATGAGAGGATGGAGACGGAAATAGGACGGTACGAGGGAAATAACGGAGAAGAGAGGATCGCAAAAACCACCACTGCCCGGGAAAGTGGGCTGGAAAATGAGAATGGAGTGTGAACGTAACCTCATAGATGGTAGGATGAGAAAGTCAATGCCTTATGAATGTTACCTTGGCCGGTGGCCTCTTCACTCAAGAACGAAGAACGCCCCTCAAACCCGTCCCAAGTCTGTATGAGCACCATGGAGGCATACGAGGACGGCCGTATCCCATACACTGGATGAGCATCGTAGCTCCATAATTCAGCCACATCCGGCCACTGTACCTCCACAGTGGCTGTTTCGTCGCGTAAACCGTCTGCATTCTCCACCCCCCCCTCTCCAACCGCGCCTCCTGATCGAGGTTGAGTCATCCGATCTGGTAAAGAGACCCTTTGGACCTCTGGGATGACCGGCTCTGCACTCCCATTTCCCCGGCTCTGAAGCACTTGCTGCAATGTAGGGTGTAACCATTTTGCATCGGCGGGATCCATATCCTTGAAGACAAACCCTCGCAGAGTGCACACTTCAGCTACGAGCTCTTTCTTTGTAGTGGGCAAAGGTGGCCTCGTGCCCTCTCTGGGTGCAGCTCGCAGCCAATCCTGCAGCAGTTTATTGGTAAGCAAGTACAGATCCTCACAGCAGCTGGCCTCCGCTACCGTCTTTACAACCTTCCGCTTAGCGTCTTGCAACTCTGATCGGAAACTTCTAACCTCTGTACCACACTTGTGCCACCAGTCGATCTGATGGCTCAACCCTCTCTCCCGAGCAGCACTCTTGAAAGCAGTACCCTCATCCGTTATGATGCCATCTACGCAAAACCCATCCCTACTCAGCTCATCCATGCCTTGGTCAAATGCAATTCGCTCGAGCCTAACGGATGAACGGTCGTCCCTATGTTTCCTTGTGTTTGTATAATGAACCATTTTTCGACTCTCCCTATCCAACCATGTTACGGTACACCATCGCGCCTCTCTCACCCTCGAATACCTACCGTCAACACATAACCATTTTAGACCTGGACGCAGTGCCATGCTCGCACGCACTCGCATCATGTTTTGACTGGCCACTGATATTATTACACTCCACAAACCATTGTCGCCCTTCAAACACTTGTAGTATGTTTCGTGCCCTGGCCTCGGCACGCCTAGGGTGCGACATACCTCCCACATCTGCTGATACCCAATCCCGGCAAGAGCGAATGCTCCAATCATCTTACCCATCAATGGCGGACTACGTGGACCACGCTTGCTGGGAGGTAGGTCATCTCTCACTCGACTACTTGACCAAAATTCCTCCTTGGCTGAGCAGACATTGCACAACCACAGCAACCCCAGACATGCCCATGACCGCTTCCACAACTCAAGTTGCATTGCACCTCTGCACGCAGACCTCACGCACGTGCCTAAGGCGCGACCACAAAAGAACGATACCATCACCCTCGGATCGAGAAGACATACCATGTCTGCTGGAAAATCTTCCCAATTTGGTGGGTTTGGCCAACCACGGGGCCAACGACGCTTGCGCGTCACGCTGCCAGCATCCAGGCTGCATGGACAGAAATCAAGACGGATGCAAATTTGGATTGGTTTTTGTAATCGTGCTGCACGTGCTACTCTACATCTTATCAATAAATGTGGAAATGAACATATGGGTTAGTATTTCATCGGACAATTATTGCTTGTACCTGTTTGGCCCCTCAGAATAGCCACCGGTTTGGGGGCTCGAATGAGTGCCATGCGGTTGTGTAGGGTCTTCAACACTCACCCCCTCGACCCCATACACGTTCTTGGCCGACAAGCACGGCCCATGCCCGTCCTCATTTGTTTGTGGGGTTTCTGTTGACATGCAGCAGGGGAACAAGAATTAGGCCCAGGGTTAGGGCTTCAAGGCAGGTCGGGGGAGGGTGGAAAGGACAAGGGTTCAGGGCAGAGCGGGGGGCGACAGTTTTATGGGCAACGGGGAAGAGAATTCAGCGAATAGGGACAGAAATAGGATTGGGGGTTGGTGGGAGATAATAGGCAGAATAGTAGGGCAGGTGGTGGGGGGGTCGGGTTCGTGTTAGTATTAGGCAGTGCCATGGGGGAAACAAGCATCAGGCCCACAGGGCTGGGAGAGGGAGGGAAGTTTTTAGTAGAACGAGCATCTCATTACGTTCTTACCTTCTACCGTCGGGACGCTTGCTGCAGCTTGGTTGCGTGCACCGCCCCATCCGTTTCCTTCCACTCTTCTAGGCTCGCCATTTTTTCCTCTCTCCCATTTTGGAAACTCAAACTCTACACCTATCAGTGATCGGTCTGGCCTCGCTAACAGATCCTCCACCGTTGTGGTCCCTCTCCCCATGCGCTTCCAGAAGGCCTTCGAGTCGGATTCCAGATGCATCCTCACAACTTGGCCAGCGCTCTCTCCTCCAGGACCCGCACCTGTCGCAAAACCATGCAAGCACATCAACCTGTGAGAACAGTACACACTGTCCACGACGTAGAGTGCACATTACAGCACTATATCAAGCGACAAACACCCATATTCCCCATTGTTACCTGCGTGTCTTGCTGCCCTCATAAGTCTCTCTGTGACATGTGGCGCAGCTTGCATGTAGACTGCTAATAGATCGTTATGCGTAGCCACTTTATTGTCAGGCATGAGCACGCTTAGCCCCACACGCAGGTAGCAAACTGGGGCTCTGAGCTTCCAATGGACAGTATAATGACGCTGGTTGAACGTGCTGCACACACTAGACACTGGATGGTTCGCCATCGAAGCCTGGATGGGAAGGATGGGACTGAATGGAAAGGGAATGGGGTGGTAGGTTGGTAGAGGGGCACTCGTGTAGGGTGGAATGGAGTGTGGAGAGCATGTTGTCATGAATGACGCGCAATGAGCGAGCGACCCCAGGTGAACGCAGATGGAGTGATGGGGCCATGGGCGACAGGAAGGGAAGTGAGGGAGATGAGCACTGAAGGCGACAGGAATGGATGAGAGAGCGGATGGATGGGATGTGAGGGGGCCAGGCTCAAATGAGGGCTCAGCGATGGGAAGGGAGGGCATAAGGATGGGATGTGATGGATGTATAAGCGAGGGGCGGAAAGGATATTGGAGTGGTTGATTTTTCCAGTGAGTAGGGGACTACGAGGGGTATGGAGAGGAGATGATTGTATGGGCAATAGTGTGGCCGGAACGTATGGTAGGGTGCGCAAAGTGGGGGCAACCCTGGTGGGGAGATGGCTAAGTGATTCTTCTTACAAAGCGACACTTGGCAGTGCGTTCCAGAAAACAGCGGCTGTCCTTGAGCAACGGGGAAACTCTAGTAGGCGGGGAATCTTCTTGCCGGGGGATAAGTGAAAGGTGGGCCAGATAAGGCAGGTGTGAGGATGGTAGCACGTACCTGGCTCAGAAAGGCGGGCTCATGCACGCGGGGCGATGGTTGGCAATCAGGGTGGCTGAGATGCCCGCAGGTGAGTGGTGTTGCTGGCCGAAAGGTGTCTGCGTACTGGAATGAGGAGGCAAGGAGGGCAGGGTTGAAGGAGGAAAGATTGGAATGGAGGAATCAGATATATGGAACGACAGGTAGGGAAATGAGGAACGACAGGAAGGGAAATGAGGGCGGATGGGAGGAAGGGAGGATGGGAGGAAAGGTGGATGTGAGGAAGGGGGGATGAGAGGAAGGGAGGATGAGGGGAGAGGATAAGAGGAAGGCCGGATGGGACGAAGGGAGGATGAGAGGAGGAGGGGATGAGAGGAAGGGTGGACGAGAGGAAGGGAGAATGAGAGGAGGGGAGGAAGCGAGGAAGGGCGGATGAGAGGAAGGGAGGATGATAGGAAGGGTGGACGAGAGGAAGGTTGGATGAGAGGAAGGGCGGATGAGGGGGTGGGAGGACGAGAAGACGGGTGGACAAGAGGAAGGGTGGATGATAGGGAGGGCGGATGAGGGGGGGGGGGTGGAAGTAGGGGAGAGAGGACGAGAGGAAGGGAGGACGTGAGGAAGGGCGGATGAGAGGAAAGGAGGACGTGAGGAAGGGGGGATGAGAGGGAAGGAGGACGAGAGGAAGGGGGGAAGAGGGGAACAGAGGATGAGATGAAGGGCGGATGGGGGGAAGGGAGGATGGGATGAAGGGCGGATGAGGGGGAGGGCGGATGATGGGGAGGGAGGACGAGAAGAATGGTGGATGAGAGAAAGGAGGATGTGAGGGAGAGACGATAAGAAGGTGAGAGGATGAGAGTGTGAAAGGCGGATGAGAGGGAAGGAGGATGAGAGGAAGGGAGGATGAGAGGAAGGGCGTATGATAGAATGGGAGAATGAGAAGGAGAGAGGATGGGAGAGAAGGGCGGATGTGAGGAAGGGCGGATGTGAGGAAGGGCGGATGAGAGGAAGGGCGGATGTGAGGAAGGGCGGATGTGGGGCAGGGAGGATGGGATGAAGGGCGGATGAGGGGGAGGGCGGATGATGGGGAGGGAGGACGAGAAGAAGGGTGGATGAGAGAAAGGAGGATGTGAGGGAGAGACGATAAGAAGGTGAGAGGATGAGAGTGTGAAAGGCGGATGAGAGGGAAGGAGGATGAGAGGAAGGGAGGATGAGAGGAAGGGCGGATGAGAGGAAGGGCGGATGAGAGGGAGGAGGATGAGAGGATGGGGGGACGAGAGGAATGGAAGGGGAGTGGAAGGGAGGATGAGAGAAAGGGAGTATGATAGAATGGGAGAATGAGAAGGAGAGAGGATGAGAGAGAAGGGCGGATGAGAGGAAGGGCGGATGTGAGGAAGGGCGGATGAGAGGAAGGGCGGATGTGAGGAAGGGCGGATGTGGGGTTGGGAGGATGACAGGAAAGGAGGATAAGAGGAAAGGAGGACGAGGGGAACAGAGGATGAGATGAAGGGCGGATGTGGGGAAGGGAGGATGAGATGAAGGGCGGATGTGGGGAAGGGAGGATGAGATGAAGGGCGGATGTGGGGAAGGGAGGATGAGAAGAAGGGCGGATGAGGGGGTGGGAGGACGAGAAGACGGGTGGACAAGAGGAAGGGTGGATGATAGGGAGGGCGGATGAGGGGGGGGGGGCGGAAGTAGGGGAGAGAGGACGAGAGGAAGGGAGGACGTGAGGAAGGGCGGATGAGAGGAAAGGAGGACGTGAGGAAGGGGGGATGAGAGGGAAGGAGGACGAGAGGAAGGGGGGAAGAGGGGAACAGAGGATGAGATGAAGGGCGGATGGGGGGAAGGGAGGATGGGATGAAGGGCGGATGAGGGGGAGGGCGGATGATGGGGAGGGAGGACGAGAAGAAGGGTGGATGAGAGAAAGGAGGATGTGAGGGAGAGACGATAAGAAGGTGAGAGGATGAGAGTGTGAAGGGCGGATGTGAGGAAGGGCGGATGAGAGGAAGGGCGGATGAGAGGGAAGGAGGATGAGAGGAAGGGAGGATGAGAGGAATGGAAGGGGAGAGGAAGGGAGGATGAGAGAAAGGGAGTATGAGAGAATGAGAGAATGAGAAGGAGAGAGGATGGGAGAGAAGGGCGGATGAGAGGAAGTGCGGATGTGGGGATGGGAGGATGACAGGAAAGGAAGATGAGAGGAAAGGAGGATGAGAGGAGGGGGGGATGAGAGGAAGGGAGGACGAGGGGAACAGAGGATGAGATGAAGGGCGGATGTGGGGAAGGGAGGATGAGAGGAAGGGCGGATGAGGGGGAGGACGGATGAGGGGGAGGGAGGACGAGAAGAAGGGTGGACGAGGGAAAGGAGGAAGAGAGGGAGAGACGATGAGATGGAGAGAGGATGAGAGCGCGAAGGGCGGATGAGAGGAAGGGCGGATGAGAGGAAGGGCGGATGAGAGGGAAGGAGGATGAGAGGAAGGGGGGATGAGAGGAATGGAAGGGGAGAGGAAGGGAGGATGAGAGAAAGGGAGTATGAGAAGGAGAGAGGATGGGAGAGAAGGGCGGATGAGAGGAAGGGCGGATGAGAGGAAGGGCGGATGTGGGGATGGGAGGATGACAGGAAAGGGAGATGAGTGGAAAGGAGGATGAGAGGAGGGGGGGATGAGAGGAAGGGAGGACGAGAGAAAGGGAGTATGAGAAGGAGAGAGGATGGGAGAGAAGGAGGAAGGGTGGATGAGAGGAAGGGCGGATGCGAGGAAGGGTGGACGCGAGGAATGGTGGATGATAGGGATGGCGGATGAGGGGGGGGGGGGGCTGAAGTAGGGGAGGGAATACGAGTTGAGGGGAGGACGAGATGAAGGGCGAATGAGAGGGAGAGACGATGAGAAGGAGAGAGGATGAGAGCGTGAAGGGCGGATGAGAGGAAGGGCGGATGAGAGGAAGGGCGGATGAGAGGAGAGGAGGATGAGAGGGAGGTTGTATGAGAGGAAAGGAGGATGAGAGGAAGGGGGGATGCGAGGAAGGTTGGATGAGAGAAGGGAGGATGAGATGAAGGGCGGATGAGGGGGAGGCTGGATGAGGGGGAGGGAGGACGAGAAGAAGGGTGGATGAGAGGGAGGGCGGACGAGGGGGAGGGCGGATGAGGTGGAGGGCGGATGAGGGCGCGTGGTGAAAGAAGGGTAGGGAGGACGAGTGGAAATGAGGACGATAGGAGGGGCGGATAAGAGGGAGAGAGGATGTGAGAGAAGGGCGGACGAGAGGAAGGGCGGATGAGAGGAAGGGAGGATGGAGGGAATTGTGAGCGACAGGTAGCGAAATGTGGGCGATGGGGAGGGAAACGAGGGCGACGAGAGGGGAAATGAGGGCTACGGGAAGGGAAATGTGGGCGATGAGAGGGGAAATGAGGGCGCAGGGAAGGGAAATGTGGGCGACGGGGAAGGAAATGAGTGCGACGGGAAGGGAATTTAGTGCGACGGGCAGGGAAACGAGGGCGACGGGGTGGAAATGTGTGAGAGGGGACGGGAAATTAGTGCGACGGGAAGGGTAATGTGGGCGACGGGAAGGGAAACGAGGGCGACGGGAAGGGAAGTGAGTGCGACGGGAAGGGAAATGGGGCGACGGGAAGGGATTTGTGGCCGACGGGTTCGGTAATGTGGGTTCTCGGGAAGGGAATGGAGGGCGACCGGACTCGGGAAGCGTGGGCGTCTCGAAATATTGGATACGAGGGCGACGGGCCGCGAAATGCGTGCGACGAGAAGCTGAAATGTGGGCGACGGGAAGCTGAAAATGAGGGCGACGGGGGGCTGAGATGAGCCCGACGGGAGGCTTCTCACCATGCGCTATGTGAAAGGCAGGCGCTCGCAAACGGGGGACCGTGAGGGGCAGGGCGGAAGGCTTGATGCTGGGGGCGCCTCGAGCGCGTGGGAATCTAAGCTGCACCGAGTGGTGGCGTAACAAGGCTATGTGGGGCGCCCCGTCTCATACGTCCGCCCTGTTCCCTATTTGTTGAGGGCGTTGTCCTCAACACCCTAAAAATCGCGCCTTTCCGGGTCCATCAACACGGACATTCGCTCCTAATGCCTCCTTCTCGTTTTTCTAGAAGCTAAGGCCGCGCCTGGCTGAAGGGGACTTAGGACTAGTTATGTTTGTTCGAGTGCCTGTCATTCCCTATTCAAACTGTGCACACTTTCCCTTCGCGTGCTTCTCAGGTTTGTCGAACTTGGGAAGATGGGCCTTGTGTGCCATGTTTGTTCCAACCAATCAGCAAGTGCACAGTTTGTGGCGAACTGTTTTCAGTCGCAAGGTGGTTTTGCTTTTTCGCGTGTCACTCAACCCATTCGAACCTCCAACTGGCAGCCCGCCGAACCTAGAAATACTCAGTTGACTTCCGTTGAGTAATTCAGATCTTGGGCTTTAAGCCACACCGCCATTCCAGCTTCTTCCCTCACCCTAGCTCTCGGCCAGTCCACCCCGATTCTCCCCTCCTCCACCGCTCTTCACGATTTTGCCATGCCCTTGGTATCGTCGCATGTTTCTAGAACATTTATCGGCGTGGCCGCCAGCACACGCAATAGTCCATCCTCCGGTGCCTTTTCTATTCCATATGGACGTCGCTCCGGAAGTCTAACCAGAACTCCGTCCGTCTCTTTCGCCGCTTCACCCGCCGCGTTTTCCAGTAGCGAATCTCGCCGTCGATTCCTCACCTGCTCTGCGCGCGCATGGAAAATCGGCGCTGAGGAAGTTTCCGCCGAACGCTCTTCTCCTTCCGCCGACGCAAAAACAGCTGCAGACGGGGAGAATCTAGCTGAGAATACAGCGGCGGGGGATACGGAGAAGAAGCCGGAGGATGCAGGGAAGAAAGCGGAGGATGCAGGGAAGAAAGCGGAGGATGCGGGGAAGAAGGCGGAGGATGCAGGGGAAGGAGCTGGAGAAGCGCTTGCGCCGGTTGCGGGAAGTAATGGCGGAAGTGGATGAGGGGAAGGGCGTCGACGCCTTTATCATCCCGTCGGAAGACCCGCACCAGGTTACTTTCCCGTAACCTGCGCATTGTAGGCTCCGAACAGAATTCGCCTCGTTGCTCGATATAAGCATGCTACTCTCGGCCCTTTTGTTATGGCCTTGTGCCATCTACACCAGCGCCATCACCAGGCGCTGCGGTGGTAACCAGAGAGCGGTACTGTCACATTCTTTCTTACCTCCCCCCTCCTCCCCCCCCTGCTTACCAGAGCGAGTACATGGCGCCGTGCTTCGAGCGCCGCGCGTTCATCTCGGGCTTCACGGGCTCCGAGGGCACGGCGGTGGTCACGCGCGAGCGCGCACTGCTGTGGACGGACGGGCGCTACTTCCTGCAGGCGGAGCAGCAGCTTCCGCCGGGCTGGGACCTCATGCGCGCGGGCATGCCCGGCGTGCCCTCCGTCGCGGACTGGCTGGCGAAAGCTCTCCCCGCGGGCAGCCGAGTGGGGGTGGACCCGGTAAGTGGAATGGAGGATGGGAAAAAGGGGCGAGTGGGGGTGGACCCGGTAAGTGGAATGGAGGATGGGAAAAAGGGGCGAGTGGGGGTGGACCCGGTAAACAACATGGAGGATGGGAAATAGGGGGTGGTGGCTTGGGGTAGGAGGCTGGTGGAAGCGCTCCCCGCGGGCAGCAGAGTGGACGTTGATCCGGTATTCACAGGGGGAAGGGCTTGGGGAAAGGGGGGTGGCAATGGCAATGACGGGGGTTAGAGTCGGTACTGATAAAGGGGGGGTGGCTTGCGTGCCCTATGCCGCGGTCTGGCTGGCAGAAGCTGTGCGCCCGGGCAGCAGAGTGTGGAGCGAGGGGAGGCTGGATAAGGGGGGCGGGGGAAGAGAGGTGGCACAGATGGAGATAGATTCGGTAGCCATGGGGCGATGGGGCGATGGGGCGATGCCTGGAACGCGTCCTGTGGCTTTTGAGAATTCTCGAAAGTCACTCAAATATAGGGCGGGGGAAGAGAGGTGGCACAGACGGAGATAGATTCCTGGAGGTGGCGATGGCCCGATGGGGCGATGCCTGGAACGCGTCCTGTGGCGGACTGGCTGGTCATGAAGAAGAGCTGCAGTGTGAAGGAACGCGTCCTGTGGCGGACTGGCTGGCGCAAGCCGAGAATGTGAGGGGTTTAGCAGACACTCTAACAGCCTTTGAGTCTAGTATCCCTCCCCCCTTTTCTCTCACTCCAACCTCCACCATCCCGCCGCCCCCAGTTTGTGCACTCGGCGGACAACGTGAGGGGCCTGGCGGACACGCTGGCTGCGTCGTCGTCCGTGGTGGTGCCGCTGCTGCGCGAGAGCAACCCCATTGACGTTGTTTGGGGCGCTGAGGTCAGTGGGGAGAAGGGGAGGGAGGGCCTGTGGGGGCCGCAGAGGTGGGTGCGCTGGGGAGGTGGGGGCAAGGGGTAAGATCATCCCGCTGCTGCGCGAGAGCAACCCTGTTGACGCCGTGTGGGGCGTGGAGGTCAGTGGGGAGAGGGCGGTAAGAGGTTGGTGTATGGGATGGAGGTTGGATTAGAGTAGACCATCCCTTACCGCAGAATTGGTGTAGACAAGCTTCACTGGGGATTGAAATTGTGTCAAGGACGGAGGTGCGAGTGTTAGCAGATCTTCGGACATTTTCTAGTGAGCAGCAGTGCTTAGGTTTTCCTACTTGCTCAAGCCTAAACCTAAGCGCTGCTGCTCACTGAAAAATGTCCGAAGATTGTGTCAAGGGTGAAGGTGCGAGTGTGTGCTAGAGTGGACGCACCTGGTTGTTATTTTCTCCAGGTCTCGCCCCTCCGCATATCGCTTGCCTACACTCCCCGCCCCGCCCTCCCCCCCACCAAACCCCCCTTTCTTTTTCCCACCAGCGCCCCCTGCCCCCATCAGCGCCCCTGAGGGTGCACCTGATAGAGCTCGCGGGGCAGAGATGAGAGACGCTTTTTCGTACGTCTCAAAGTCTCCCATTCCTCTCCCCCCCCCCAACACCCCTCCTGTGCTTCCCACCAGCGGCCCCCGCCCCCCTCAGCCCCCATGAGGGTGCACCCGATCGAGTTCGCAGGGCAGACGGTGAGGGCGAAGCTGCAGCAGCTGCGGGCGGAGATGAGAGACGCCGGTGCCACGGCGCTGCTGGTGTTGGCTCTGGATGAAGTCGCCTGGCTGCTCAACGTGGTGAGTGCTGCACTGGTTTGCCTGCCGGACCTTGTTGAAATCGCCAGTGTTTCAGGTGACGCTAACACAGGTGACCCACATGACCTTTAAGGTGTTCCATTTCATCTATGCGCTCGTCATGTTGACGAGCAGCTTAAGTTGCTTATCACTTTGTGCCCCAAGTTCCAAGACAGGTTAGAACATGAGCAGTTCCAACCTCTCTGCCCATGTTCTTTTTCAGTGGCGCACGCACGCAGTGGTGGAACTGGAGGCGGCACATCTGTCAGTGGATCGAGGCAAGGTCGCTGCCTTCACATCCGCCCTCGCCACGTAATCCCTTCACCACAGATCCCACACCCCCCAACAGAGGGGAGCGGACGTGCCAGTGACAGTGGCGCACGCACGCAGTGGTGGAACTGGACGCGGCACATCTCTTTGTGTCCCATGCTGACCTCCCTGCCCCGCTTACTCGCCCCCTCCCCACCCACGTTCTCCCCCTCCCCACCCACGTTCTCCCCCTCCCCACCCACGTTCTCCCCACCTCCCCCCCCAACAGCGTGGAGCAGACGTGCCACACTGTCCGGTGACAGTGGCATATGCAGTGGTGGAGGCGGAAGCAGCGCACCTCTTTGTGGACCCCAGCAAGGTGGCAGCGCCTGCTGTCTTAGAGCATCTGGCAGCAGCAGGCGTGTCTGTCAAGCCATATGGAGACCTCGTTCCCTTCCTCCAAAGGTACGTGCGTTTTCCGTCCGCCTGCAGAGGGGGCGCACCTCTTTGTGGATCCGGGCTCGCCTGTGGCCGGACCCTCCCTCCGCCTCCTCTGCAGTGCTCTGCTCTGTTGAAGCTGCCTGCGCTCAGTACTACGAGCAGCGAACCTCAACCTTCTGTTCCCTTCCCTCCCCTCTCCGCCCTCTCAGGTCTGCGATGGAAGGGGCTCGCCTGTGGCTGGACCCTGCCTCCGCCTCCTCTGCAGTGCTCTGCTCTGTTGAAGCCGCCTACACTCAGTACTACGAATAGAGAGCGTCAGGGAAGGGAGGGTTTGAGGGAAAGAAGGGGAAAGAAGGGCGAGAAGGGGGAGAAAAAGAGCAAGGAGGGGAAGGGAGGGAAGGGGAAGGAGGAGCGAGGGGGAGCAGGCGGGGAGGAAGTGGAAGGGCCGGCAGTGCTCAGCCGAACCACCCCCATCTCTCTGGCCAAGGCGCTGAAGAACGAGTCTGAGATTGAGGGGATGAAGAACGCGCACATTAGGTGAGTGGGGTCTTCTACATGACTCGAAAAAGGGGAGGGATTGGATAGAGTTTTTGAGACTCTCAAGCATTTACTCTTATCAGGTGAGTGGGTTCTTCTACTTGACTCAAAGAAGGGGAGGGGGTGGATAGGGGGGCAGTGGTGGCAGTGGAAGGGCCGGCAGTGCTGAGTCGCACCACGCCTATCTCTCCGGCCAAAGCGCTGAAGAATGAATCGGAGATTGAGGGGAAGAAGAACGCCCATATCAGATGAGTGAAACTTCAAAACCGGAAGGCATTGGAGGAGGGGAGCGAATGAATGAAGGCCCTGAAGTGCTGAGCTTAACGACGCCAATCTGAGATGGAAAGGATGAAGGGCCCGCACTGGAAGGGTTCGGTAGTGCTGCATGTGACCACCCCAGTGCAAGCCTGGGCGAGAGGCTTAGAGTTGGGGAAGAAGGGGATGCAGGCACAAAGGGGGAGAGAAGGTTTGGAGGGTGTTGCTTGTGATGCCTGGTTCACGCTTGTGTTCTCCATTTTTCCCTTTGAAACTATCCCTTCCTCTGCACCTGTTCCCCTGGGGACGCGGTGGCATTGGCATGTTTCTGGGAGTGGGTGGAGCGGATGCTGGGCCCCTAAAGACCATTTTCAAATCGGTCGTTCCGCTTTCGTTTCTCCCATTCTCCCTTTTCAACTGTATCCCTTCCTCTGCAACCGTTCCCCCAGGGATGCGGTGGCAATGGCGCATTTCTGGGAGTGGGCGGATAGGGCGGTGGTGGAGGAGGGGAGGGCGGTGACAGAGGTGGAGGTGGGGGAGAGGCTCGAGGCGTTCCGTGCACAGCAGGAGGGGTTCCTTGATACCAGCTTTGATACCATTGCAGGTGGGGTGGGGTGTCAGCTGGATAGTGCCCTTTGGGGCACAGAAAGGGCACTAAAGGGGCGCCCTTTGCGTCGCGCAGCCTTTCTGTCGCGGTGTTGCTGTGCTCAGAGCAATGCTGGTTCCAAGCATTTCATGCAACGCAGACGCTCTGACAAGCCGATGAGATCCCTCTCGTTCATTTTTTCCAAGCCTGGCGTGCAGGTCCGGGCAAGAACGGGGCGATCATTCACTACCGGGCTGAGGAGGACAACTGTGCGGTGGATCCTTCCAGGATGCTTCTGCTGGATAGCGGAGCACAGTATGTGGACGACACAACAGACATCACGCGCACTGTTCACTTCGGGACCCCTTCGGACTATGAGAAGGAGTGCTACACAGGCGTGCTGCAGGTGAGGAAGAGTGCTGTCGGGTGGTAAGCAGTGTTGTCAGGTGAGGAGTGCTGCCCGGTTTTGCCCTGGACATTGTAGTCCGGGGACCGCTGCTGATCATGGGGCTGGACAATTGTTACGGCATGGGGCAGCAAGGCCCCCTCCTCCCCTCCTCTTCCCCTCCTCTCCCCCTCCCCTCCCCCTCCGCTCCCCTCACAGGGCCAAATCACGCTGGACCGTGCAGTGTTCCCCCAGGGAACGCCAAGTTTTGCTCTTGACATTCTCGCGCGAAGCCCCCGTGTGGGGCATGGGGCTGGACTACCGGCACGGCGCGGGGCACGGCGTGGGCGCTGGGCTGAACGTGCACGAGGGGCCGCAGAGCATCAGCCCTCGGTTTGGCAACCCGACTCCGCTGCAGGCAGGCATGGTTGTTAGCAATGAGCCGGGGTTCTACCACGACAACCAGATTGGGATTAGGATTGAGGTGAGGGGGAGGCAGGGTTGGAGAGGTAACCTAAGGCCCATGTGAGGGGGTAAATTCGTGGTACTGGCAGGCGGGCATGGTTGTGAGCAACGAGCCGGGGTTCTACCACGATAACCAGTTCGGGATCCGAATCGAGGTGAGGGGGGCAAGAGGATGTGGGGGTGGGGGGTTGAGGGGTTGAGGGGTTGAGAGACCATGTGTGTAAGCAGAGGGTAGGTGGGTACGCACGTGTGAGCAACGAGCCGGGATTCTACCATGATAACCAGTTTGGGATTAGAATCGAGGTGAGGACAAGGGACAAGGGATTGCAGGGCATGAGGGGATGGGTTGGTGGTACGTGCGTGTGTGGTACTGACAGGCGGGCATGGTTGTGAGCAATGAGCCAGGGTTCTATCATGATAAGCAGTTCGGGATTAGAATTGAGGTGAGGGGGATGGGAGTGGGACAAGGGGTTGAATGTGTGGGGGGTTTGGTTGGTGAGGGAGCATGTGAGGAAAGGGTGGGAGGGTACGTGCATGGTACTTGCAAGAAGGCATGGTTGTGAGCAACGAGCCGGGATTCTACCATGATAACCAGTTTGGGATCAGGATTGAGGTGCGCAGAATTGGAGTTGCATGAGGTGCGTTGGTTGAGGGCGTGAGGGGGTGGGGGAGTGGGGGGTTGAGGGGCCATTTGAGTGGAGGGTGGGTGGTACTGGCAAGCGGGCATGGTTGTGAGCAACGAGCCGGGATTCTACCACGATAACCAGTTCTGGATTAGAATCGATGTGAGGGGGAGGAGGGGGTGGGGGGCCCAGGGCATGGAATGGTGAGGGTCCATGTGAGGAGTGGGCGTGTGGGTATGTGATACTGGCTGGTTGGCAGGCAGGCTGGCATGGTCCTGATGGCCCTCAGCATCACACATGCGCACACACTCTGATTTCTCCCCCCTTGCCGCACCTTCCATCTATACCATACCACACATCCCACTTCCTCATTTTCCTTCCGCCCCGCCCTATCTCTCCACCTTCCCAGAACCTTCTTGTGGTGAGGGAGCAGCAGACGCAGTGTCGATTTGATGGCACAACGTATCTGGGATTCGAGTGCCTCACGCTCTTTCCAATCCAGGTACCTCTCATTCCCCCTGCATCTCGTGTCCTTGTTCCTCTTCTAACTGGACGATTTTTGAGGCGCCTCAAACAACGTATCTGGGATTCGAGTGCCTCACGCTCTTTCCAATCCAGGTACCTCTCTTCCTCCTCCCTCTACCTTCCCCTCTCCTATCTGGTTCCGTAATTTGGAGTTTAGGTTCCTTTTTTTTTTTAATTATCTGGCAGTTGAGTGCGGTCCATTTGATTGCCGCGCATCTGAGTCGTGATGACATGGAATTGGTCTTCCCAACCACCTCACAAAACGTGAGGCGCCTCAAAACTCAAAAGCTGATGCACCAGCTGGCTCTGAACGGTCATAGCAGCCAGGTTACACATCACGTACATACCCTCTTCATCCCTCCCGTTTCATCCCTCCCATTTCATCCCTCCCGTTTCATCCCTCCCATTTCATCCCTCCCGTTTCATCCCTCCCATTTCATCCCTCCCGTTTCATCCCTCCCATTTCATCCCTCCCGTTTCATCCCTCCCGTTTCATCCCTCCCCGTTTCATCCCTCCTGTTTCATCCCTCCCCGTTTCATCCCTCCTGTTTCATCCCTCCCGTTTCATCCCACCCCATCCCCACGGCCTCAGAAAAAGCTAGTGAGTGTGGAGCTGCTGAGCGAGGCAGAGGTCAAGTGGATTAACGACTATCAAGTCGACTCACATGCTCCCTTCACCCCCCTCCCCCCTCCCCTTCCCATGGCTGCAGACGAAGCTAGTGAGTGTGGAGCTGCTGAGCAGCGCAGAGGTGAAGTGGATTAACGACTATCACCAGCGCGTGTGGGACACTGTGAGTGTGGGATGCTGGGAGTGTGGGGTGCTGTGTGTGTGGGTGGCACACCGAGTGTAGAACACTGAGTGTGGGTGGGGCACTGAGTGGGAGTGAGGTGAGCGCACAGCAGCTTGAATCACCTCACCCAACCAAGCAGTATGCATCTACCTCAGTGTGGCAACCACATCCATCAGAAGCTCCCGTGCACTGCTGTGGTGATCAGGCGCCTCAACTCACCTCATCACCTCCAATTTTTCCCTGGCCCCATCGACTCCAGGTCTCCCCTTTGCTATCAGGGGCACCCCTGCAGTGGTTACAGCGTAACGCTCAGCCCATCTCGCGAAACCAGGCCCCACAAAAACCTGCAGCGGCTAGAGGGGCAAAAGCAGGAGCCAAAGGAGGAGCTAAGGCAGCAGCCAAGGCCGATGCAGCCAGCTAACTGTAGCCCATAGGTGTAGGCTATTCTTGCACAAGAGGGTGTACAACAAATGCCTGTGTTGTTCTAGCTAGCAGAACTTGTGCAGATATTTTAGAGGTCTCAGTACCACTTCAAGCTCAAATGCAGTTGCTATTGCGAATTCTACGGTACCGTAAAGCTGTAAACCATTGTTTTTCGCTGATTTCCGGGGTGGGGGCCTGACCACAGCATCCCATCCAGCCACACCTTGGGGTGGGGGCCTGACCACAGGACCCCATCCAGCCACACCTTGTGGTTGGCGCCCCTGGCTCCTTGACCAGCAACAAAGCTCGCAGCTGCTGCAGCATTTGGAGTACAAACGTTCTGACATGTCTGATATCGGTAAGCTGGGAAGAGAATTCACTGCAAAGGAGCTTCAGGAGGATGTGAGGGCACGGTTGAAATGGACTGTGATGCCCAGCAGTAGCATCTGTCACAGCACCTTCCTGCAAGACATAGTCACCAGTACTGTCTTTGTCGGGCAAGAGACCAGATAAAACCCGTGGGCCAAGAACTTCAACCTTAGGAAGCTTGGTTGGAGCGAGCAACACGATAGGCCGAACTCAACAAAGGTTAGGAAGGTTGAGACAATTTGGGCCTTCTTGGCCCTCCGGTTTGGTAAAAGGGTAACAGAGGTGCCAACGCAAATGTGATTAAGCGTCCAAGAGTTTCATAATATATCAATGTACAGAAGTATCGAATTCGATACCTAGTATACAAGGGAAGCTCTATAAAATCAGCCCACCAAGTCACAGCCCACCAAGGTAACTAAGGAGGTAACTAGGTTCTAATCTAGTTGAGGGGCTCCCTGGGAAACTCCTCGACGGGGCTCAGCCGCTCAGCCCACCAAATCAAAGACCACCGATTTTTCTAGGAGGGTGCGCGCGTCTAGTTGAGGGGCTCCATGGGGAACTCCTCGACGGGGCTGAGCTGCTTGGCGCGGTGGTACTCGGTTTGCGCGCAGTCCACGGACAGCACGGAGCTCAACTCCTACAGCCGGGGAGTGCCGTCCAGGAACCCAGCGCCCTCCTGGCTGTCGGCCGAGATCGGACGGTGCAGGTTCGCGATCAGCCGCTGGAAATCCGCAGCGCGTGCCGCGTGGTCGAGGCGGTACGTCTGGCCGAGCACGCCGTGCACGTCGTCGGTGTGCTCCAGCTCCACAATCCCCACGTTGATGTGCGCCTCGGCCTCGCTGGGCGTTTGCAGCTTGGGGTTGGCGACGCGCAGGCCAGGTCGAGCGTCACGAGCCCGTCGATCGCGAGCGTGTAGTAGTCCACCTCATACGGGCCCTCCTTCTCCAGAGCTGCGAACCGCAGAGTGAGACCGCCCTCGGTAGTCACATCGTCACCCACGTTCATCCTCGGGATCTCCTCGCCGTCGATCTCGATCGTCTTCATGAACCCATCACCGCGCTCCTGCTCCTTGCCAGAGCGCGCGGCTAGCCGCAACTTGTGGTCGGCGCCGTTGGCGAACCTGATGATGCCGAGATCCTTGATCTACGTGTGCACGGCCTTGCCGTCCACAATGAGCGCCGCGTTCTCCGTGTCGTCCAAGTAGAACCCGCGCAGCAGCATGCTGAAGTTTGGGACGGGGCCTACTACTCCTCCAACTTCCTTGAATCCTCTGGAATTCTCATGCGCCACCAGTGTCGGCCAGGCCTGCCTTGGCTCTCCAACCCTGTTGCACGGATACTGCGTGCGGTGGTCTTTCTCGGTGATAGGTGCTGTCAGCCTTCCTGGTTCCAGGATGTCTTCCACGAGCCTTGCCCTTGGTCTCTCCATCCGCGACAGTTGGTATCGCAGCGCAGCCTCGGGTATCTCGTTTTGCCAATACCGCGTCGGCCTGTGAGCCCTGCTCCCATTTTGCGCGGCATCCCATGCCACTCCTGCCCCCAGCTCCTCGGTGATCTCCTCGTTGGCCGCTTGCACCGCTGGCCGTGGGTCATCCGCCATGTCCACGTTCTCCATGATATATGCCACTTCCCCTTGCCGTTTCTTGATCATCTTCAACACTCATACCAGGTCCCAAAACTGGGCGCTTCTTGCATCCCCACATGCAGATAGTCGTGCCGATCACGAACAGATACTCCATTCTCAGCAGTAGGTCGTAGTCTTCAAATGTTGACACCCCGCAAAACATCCGCACTACGCACTCATCCTTGTGTCCGGGCCGAATCACTATTTCCATGGTGCTGCGAGTTCTTGGCATCCATTTAGCCATTCCCCCTTCAGCGGTCATGAGCAGGTAGCCTTCCTGTATTAGTCGGTCTTCCCGATCCAAGCTCAGCAGCCTCGCCATGGGTGCCCCGATCAACATATTGTGAGCGCCCGTATCCAATATTGATTGTTTTACTTTGACACCGCCCACCGTCATCACTTCCTGCTCCACCACCAGAACTGATGGCTGGCATGCCATTCTCTCCGAGGGATGTCGTCGCGCCGCCCCTGGAGTTCGCGCCTCTGAAGTATCTCGCCTCGGACCTCGCTCTTGTATTGGCGGCTCCTGTTGGAAGTACCGGTGCCGAGCTCGTAACCCCAGGTCACCTCTCTTCCATACTGGGCGCACCATCAGGGCGAAGCTGGCCTCACTCCCTTCGTCATCCTCCTCCTCTGACTTAGCCAGCATCGCCGTTCCCTTTGTCTCTCACCCCTCCAATTCCTCCAGCTGGAGTTGCAAACGTGCGATCTGCGCTTTCACTCCCTCTGCATTCCTTTTTGCGCATTCTTCCCTCCCGGTCGCGTAGCAGTCCTTCTCATGATGTCCCTTCCTTCCGCAGCGCTTGCACACCGGTGCATTCGGGCAATCTCGCCTCATGTGTTCCCCACTTCCGCAGATGAAGCATGCCGGAGGGTTGCGGCAATCCCTTCGCAGATGCCCGGGCTGACCGTAGTTGTGACAACACCGCTCGTCGCCTGCCCTGCGGGGGGGCCTTTCTCGATCAGCCGGAATCGCCACCCAGGCCGACCTTCTTCGTTCTCCGCCCCTGTCTGTTGTCGCATCAATCTCATATAGCCGTCGACCCGTCTCCACCTGCTTTACCACCTCGTACACTTCCTTCAGTGTCGCTCGTGCCCCTATATCAAAGACGCGAACCGCCATCTCCCGTCGTAGGTCGTAGTGCAGCCCACTCAAGAACTTGTGGACCAGTCGCCCCGTATCGTGGCAGCTCATGTCTTCGGCTAGCTCCACCAATCTGCCGTAGTACGCCAGCAGGGACTCTCTTGTCCTACGTTGAAAGTCTCGGAACTCCGTCACCCGCTTGGGAGTCTGCGCCACGAACTGGTCTTCCAGCATGTCCAAGAAACGCGATGTGGGATCTCGTTCTTGTTGTGTGATGCAATCATATGCATTCACGTCTGTCTGCCTCCCATGATGTGTTCGTGCGTTGCATGCGTGGTGGGAGCGTATGCAAGAATTTGTGTTTTGTGCGGTTTGGTTTTTCTGAGTTTATGTAAATGTTATTTGGCTTGAGCAGATATCTGAAGTGACTCCTCTGCTGAAGAGCTTTCCGAGGAACCAAGTATTGCTTCAACCGGAGCACGAACAAGAAAGTTACGTACGTTGGAAGTTTGTGTGCTTTTGATATTTGGTTGTGGTGACTAGGGGAAGTTGTGGTGTTGACTCCATAAGGAGTATAGACTTTTGGGGGTTGGGAAATCTGTCAACATCACTGTAGATGCTGCCAAGTGGTTGGGAGGTGCCGAACCAGGTTGGCAAGTGTGGCCAAGTTGGGCAAGGTGGATGGCATGGGTTGGAATGTGACAAAAGTAAAAGTGGGGCTCCTATAGGGAAGGGATTTGGTGTGCTAATGGGGTTTCCTTGGTTGGGGACTCCTTGGGTACCTTCCCTCTTGTCCTCTTCCCTCCTACCTGGTTGAATGGTACTCTATTCTCTTGTGTGAAATTGTTAGACAATTGTGATTGAGTTAAGTTTCTATGGCAGCTTACCCCCTAGTGCGCCGAAAATTATAACTCAAGAAATACTTCACCTTATCATACGATTCTAATTGGGAATTGTAGCCACAGACTAGGGCTACATCATGTCTAAGTTTGGTGAAGTTTTAACTGTGCACTTTTTGTCGACGGCGTTTCTTGTGAGCGCGACTTTTCTGTCCAGAAATTGAGACCAACGATTTTGTGATATTTCGGCTCCTAATCTTCATAGACTCCGTCCTTAGTCTATAACAAGTGGTATCAGAGCTGATTAAGGACTTTGTGGAGAGTCTACTGAAGTGTGAAGACCACCATAGACCCACCATGACCTGTGGGCGTGCCTAAGTGGAGTTCTGGAGGTTGGATGTGACTTCCGCTAAGGGGAAACTCTGCCGAAACTTCGTTGACGCCGACACTTGTGAAAATATTGTGGGACTTCAGTGTGGACAGCAAGGGGGGAGCTGAAATTTGTGATTGGGAGCAGAGGAGATGAGTCAAGGGAGTGCAGAAGTAGCTGACAAGAAGAGTGAACCGCCACCATCCAAGATCGAAGCTTTGGATGGCTCCAATTATGAAGAATGGAGCGGGCGGATGCGGAGCGCCTTCAAGCGCTATAAGCTGTTGAAACTCGCGATGGGAGAAGAGAAGATGCCGGAGGAAGGAGATGCCCGCGATCGATGGATTGAGAAAAGCGCGGTGCTGTACGACTTGATTCTACAGTCGGTCAACAACGACATGTTCCAGCACGTCAAGGATTTGGTGGAGCTCGATGACTCGGGACCAAAGGCGTGGAAGCTGCTACGCGACGTGGTTCAGCCCAACACGCTGCCGATGGTGATCGTATTAGAGAAGGAGATGGCTGCCCTCTCCATGCGGCCGGGAGACGATGTGAAGCCGGGGCTTGACAAGGTCAAGGACACCTATGCGAGGATGGCAGTGGCGGGCAGCAAGGTGTCGGAGATGCAGCAGTGCACCAAGATTATCTCGGTGCTCGACAACTCGTGGGACAACCTTATCCCCACCCTCAACGCTTAGCTGGACAAGTGGACGCCTGAGTGGCTACGGCAGCAGATCCTGCAGGAGGACTTCTGCAGGCGCCACACGGGAGGTGGTGCTGCCAACAAAACTGCTGAGGGGTATGAAGCTGCAGGAGGCAGCAGAGGGAGGGAGGGAGGGAGAGGCTGAGGCCGTGGGAGAGGCTTTGGCAGAGGAAGAGGCCGAGGTGACTACAACGAGGGGCATGGGAGCTCTGGTGGCAGGGGGAGCACCCGAATGGAGGGTGCATGCTGGTACTGCAAGAAGGCTGGACATCCGTGGTTCAAGTGTTTCAGCCGGCCTGAAGGATGGGCGCCTCCAGGCATGAAGCCGCCAAGTGGTGAACGTGCACGAGGAGCCCCGTGCAAGGTTCAGGTGCACAAGGTGATGGTGCACAAGGAAAAGCCGACCCTGGGATGTTCCTCATGGTTGAGGATGTCAAAGAGAGTGAGGATGATGTTGGTTCAGTTGGGAAAGTTGTGATGCACCCCCTCACTCACTAGGTGATAGACTCGGGTTGCACGAGTCACATGACTCCGCGGGCAGATTTGCTTGATGAGGTGAAACCCCCCGGGAAGATCAAGTTTGTGGCTGCCGCTTCAGGTGCTTTACTCCCTGTGATTGGTGTTGGGAATGCCAAGGTCATGGGAGCCAATGGGGGGCTTGTGGGGCTGGGGAATGTGCTGTTGGTTGAAGTTCTGTCCGCTAACCTTCTCTCTGTGCGCCGGCTGCAGAAAAGCAAGGCCAAAGTGACCTTCGGCCCAACCAGCTGCTGTGCAAAGCTTGGGAAGTTGCTGCTGTGGGATTTGGAGGAGAAGAGCAGCTGCATCAAGGACCTATGGCAGCTGCCCATCATTCCTTGGAATGGGAAACCACCAGCAACGGCAGCAGCAGCAGCAATGGCTAAAGCAACTGCGGGAGGAGAGGAGACTACACCAACTGATGGGGCCGTGGATGCAGTCAAGAAGGAGCAGCAGCCACATGGTGATGTGCTTGCTAGTGTGGATGGGAGCGCTGCATGGGCAAAGGCTTCGCCTGGGAGTGGTGAGGCCGATTGGGAGACATGGCATGAAAGGCTATGCCATGTGAATTTTCCTATGCTGCAGAAGTTGGTTAAGGATGGGAGCTTGAAGGGGTTGGAGGAGAAGGGGGCAACGAAGGAGATTGGGAGCTGCCCTACATGCCTTGAGACCGAATTCACAAAGTTTCCCTTCAGCAGAAGCACAAGACAAGCCAAGGCTCCACTTGCACTTGTGCACATGGATGTGGTGGGCCCCACGAATGCCCCTTCGCTCTCGGGCAGCCACTACTTCTTGACCATTGTGGACGACCACACACGTGCGGTGTGGGTCTACCCTTTGAAGACTAAGGGGGAGGTGGCAGCGGCTGTTCTTAAGGAGTGGATGCCAAGAGCTCAAAGGGAGAGCGGACATAAAGTGAAAGTGATCCGCACTGACAACAGGGGAGAGTTCATTGGCACTGATTTTGAGGTGGTGCTGAAGAAGAAGGGGATACAGCATCAGCTCACGGTGCCTTACAACCCTCAGCAGAACGGCGTGGCTGAGCGGTTCAACCGGACCCTGCAGGAAGGTGCTCGCACTCTCCTTGGCGTGCAGGGCTGCTAGATCCGTTTTGGGTGACTGCACTGCGGCAGGTCGCCCTTGTGAAGAACAGGGTGCTGGCGACTGTGGGGGACAAGCAGTGGGTCCCCTACACCAAGTGGTATGGGAGTGCACCAGCTGTGAACATGCTGAGAGCCTTTGGGTGCATGGTGGTGTTTCATGTGCCTAAGGAGAAGAGGGGAAGACTGGAAGCTTTTGGGAGATGGGGTGTGCACTTGGGGCTTGCTAAGGATCACAAGGGCTGGCTGATTTGGGACTTGACCAGCCAGCAGCTGACTGTGTCGAGGGATGTGAAGTTCCTTGAGTCCTTGTACTATAAGGAGTGGAAGCAGCAGTAGCAGAAGCTCCCTACTACACCGCTGATCCTTGAGGCCGATGAGGTGCAGCGGCCTTCGAGACAAGTGCAGGTCACTGTCTCAGAGGAGGAGATCTCTGGGGTGACTGAGGATGGGGGAGAACCTGAGGTGGAGGAGCAACAGCAGCAGCAGCAGCGGCAAGGTGCTCCACAAGGTGCCGCACGTCCGGCTGACCGTCCTAGGAGGGATGTGCACCCTCCTAACTGGCTGACCTATCCGAGCTTTGGCAAGCCAAAGGTGGTAAGGGCTGGGAGTGTGGCTGAGCAGTGTGATGAGGAAGAGATAGCATACTGCTACTGGGCAGCCGTCCCTAAGCCCAAGACGCTAGCTGAGGCATTGAGCGGGCCCGATGCTGGAAAGTGGAAGCAGGGTGTGAAGGAGGAATATGACTCTACTGGAGAATGAGACTTGGGAGCTATGTGAGCTGCCTCCTGGGAAGAAGGCCATTTCTTCCAAGCTGATTTTCAGGCACAAGTACGATCTGATGGGGCGCTGACTCGCTACAAGTCAAAGCTTGTGGCTAAGGGGTTTCAGCAGACAAAGGGGAAGGAATTTGACGAGATCTCCTGTGGGGAAAGGCACAATACTGCGGTGTCATTGGCAATGGCTGCAAACCGTAGATGGCGGGTGAAGCAGATGGATATAACTACTGCCTTCGTCAATGGGATCATTCTTGAGGAGCTGTACATGTTACAGTCTGAGGGATTGGATGATGGGAACGGCAGGGTGTGCAGGCTGAAGAAGGCCATCTATGGCCTGAAGCAGGCTCCTCGCGCATGGTACCACAAGCTTGAGGAGACACTGCTGGCTGGGGGGTTCAAGAAGAGTGAGTGCGACCACAACTTGTTCCTACTGCAAGAGAAGGAGGAGTTCCTTATGCTCCTGGTGTATGTGGACGACATCCTGCTCTTCTCTGAGTCATCTGCAATGATTGAGCGTATGGAGGAGATGTTGGAGATGCAGTTCAAGTGCTCCAAAATGGGAGATGTGAAGTATTACCTTGGGATGCATGTGGAGAGGGACCTTGACGAGGGTGTGCTGAGGTTGCACCAAAGGAAGTATTGTGAGGGGCTGGCTGAGAAGTATGGGCTGCAAGATGGAGGAAAACCAGCCACCCCACTGCCTTCGGGGTTCACTGTGAAGCCCTGTGCTGATGAGGAGGTGGTGGGTGAGAGTGACAGGAAGCTGTTTCATAGCATGGTTGGGGCACTCAACTATGCGGCTAACCACACGCGGCCTGACATTGCCTTTGCTACATCCAGGCTTGCTAGTGTGCTTTCACGCCCCAGTCATGAGCAGCTGGAAGCGGCCAAGAGGTTGGTCTGCTATGTGAGCGCTACGGCATCAGTGGGCTTGGAGTACAGTGTTGTGCGACAGAGGCTGGTTAGGGAGCTGATTTGGGCAAGGGGGAGATGCTCCTGACCTGCTACACCGACGCCAGCTTCAACTCTGTGAAGGCGGATGGCACCAGTATTGGAGGCTATGTGTGCCTGTTTGGAGGTGGTGCAGTGAGCTGGCGTAGCAAGAAGCAGAACGAGGTGGGGCAGTCCTCGTGTGAGACACAGTACATGGCCTTGCATCATGGGGCCAAGGAGGTAGTGTGGCTGAGACGTCTGTTGGAGGAGATCAGAGTGTGCCAGAAGGAGCCAACTATGATTTTCTGTGATAATGAGTCGGCTGTGAAGCTTGCAAAGAACGCTTGCCTTCATGGGCTGACAAAGCACATCAGGCCTAAGTGGCATTCGGTGAGGAGGCTGCTGGACAAGGAGGTGCGGCTGGAGATTGTGAAGACCCATCAGCAGGCGGCTGACATTCTCACCAAGCGCCTGGCTGAATTTGAGCATTGGAAGGGCATGAAGCTTGCTGGGATGAGTGTGCATTGAGGGTGCATGCTTGAGCTATGACATGTGGGATGATGGTTGGCAGCCAGAGGGGGAGTTTGTTGTGTGATGCAATCATATGCATTCACGTCTGTCTGCCTCCCATGATGTGTTCGTGCGTTGCATGCGTGGTGTGTGCGTATACAAGAATTTGTGTTTTGTGCGGTTTGGTTTTTCTGAGTGTGTGTGAATGTTATTTGACTTGAGCAGATATCTGAAGTGTCTCCTCTGCTCAAGAGCTTTCCGACGAACCAAGTATCGCTTCAATCGGAGCATGAACAAGAAAGTTACGAACTTTGGAAGTTCTTATGCTTTTGATATTTGGTTGTGGTGACTATGGGAAGTTGTGGTGTTGACTCCATAAGGAGTATAGAATTTTGGGGGTTGGGAAATTCGTCAACATCACTGTAGATGCTGCCAAGTGGTTGGGAGGTGCCAAACCAGGTTGGCAAGTGTGGCCAAGTTGGGCAAGGTGGATGGCATGGGTTGGAATGTGACAAAAGTAAAAGTGGGGTTCCTATAGGGAAGGGATTTGGTGTGCTAATGGGGTTTCCTTGGTTAGGGACTCCTTGGGGACCTTCCCTCTCGTCCTCCTCTTCCCTCCTACCTGGTTGTCTGGTACTCTATTCTCTTGTGTGAATTTGTTAGACATTTGTGATTGAGTAAAGATTCTCTGGCAGCTTACCCCCTAGTGCGCCGAAATTCAAAACTCAAGAAATACTTCACCTTATCGTACGATTCTAGTTGGGAATTGTAGCCACAAAATAGGGCTACAACATACCTGAGTTTGGTGAAGTTTTGACAGTGCACGTTTCGTCCACGGCGTTTCTTGTGAGCGCAACTTTTCTGTCCAAAAATTGAGACCAACGATTTTGTGATATTTCGGCTCCTAATCTTCATAGACTCCGTTCTTAGTCTCTAACAGTTCTCCCGGGGCCGCTCTGGCCGTCCATTCCATTATTTCTCGTCGGGTGATGCGGTAGAAAGTCCCGGATTTTTCAGTAGATCTGCATTGTGGATGCCTGATTGATCCTGGAGAGGGTTACAGGCGCGTTCGCCTGGGGGGTTATGGGCGCACTAACCCGCTACTGAAACAAGCCCTTTTATCCCAATGGTCTAGTGGTTGGGATTCTGACAAAATTCTCCCATAAGCCTGTTGACGGGCCATCGGAAAAACTCCTATGGGTCCAACCAATCCTTCTCCCATCTCGCCCGTAGGTTGTCCAACTGCATCACGTAATTCTTGATTGATGGTCCTCGCCGCGTATCTCCCGAGAAACGTTCTGGAACTTCAATTTTTGGCAGCAGCGTATACTTCCACCATTGCGCTGACGCCTCCTCCTGCCACGACGCGCTCCGCTGATAGGAGCCGGCTGGACGATTCTCCCCCTCGCTACGTGCCGGCCTTTCTTCCGGTCGCGCATCCTTCTTCTGTGCTCTAGAGACTTCTTTCTGTGCGCGTTCGGGTCGATCTTACCCTTCTGTCTCCTGCCTGGGAGAGCCATCTCCATGCGCCGCCTCCTCCCTCGTGTCCGTTCCTTGATTCATGCTGCTAGTCCTTTCCGATGACGTGGATCTCAAATTTATGACCTCGACTTCTAACTCGTATTCTGTCCCGCTTGGCTTACCCACTCTCTTGCTTACATATCTCTATAACTGCCCTAGTGTCTGTTATGGCCTGCTGTCTCACGACTGCTCGAGCTTGAAGCAATTACATGAGATTATCACAGATCATACAAATAATGCAGAGTCATTTGCCCGCACCTCCTATATCCTGCCTAGCTCCTTTTTTATGCTACTCCACAAGAATCCCTTGGAGGTGGTGGTCTCCCCGCCGAGGCGAAGAGCTATCCTCCCCTTCCACTTGCCATTGGCACTTAGCCATCCAACTGCCAATCCTCCAGCTTGTGGCTGTAACCCTAGCTGGCTCGGGCATCCAACCTGCAAGGAAACGAAATATGCACTCGCACACGAAAGAAAGTAGCACCTTCCAGCTGTCACACCCCCTCTTCCCCTCATGCTGCCCTCCGCCGACGTGTTACCCTATCCCGCATCAACCCATCATCCTTGCCTCGCTATCCCCTTCCTTAGTACTCTCTTCTTCAGCGGACTGTACAAACATACAGTATATACACTGACTTACCATTCGCCTTCTCTCGCGACACCTTGTTGCGACCAAGATCGCCCAAGTTACAAGATTTCCAAGACTTGGATTTCTTATTACCTTTTGGGATTATATCAAATTTGGGTGATTACCTACATGATTATGAAGGGATATTTGGTTAGGTGGTTAAGAAGGCAACTTTGACTTTTGGACTGGGGTGACTAGAAGTTTCTAGCATGGGTTGCAAACATTGCAACACCTTGGAATAATCCAACTAGATTGGATTTTGCATGTGACACCTCAAGGACCTCATAATGAGGGTTGCATCCTTGCTGCTAAGAAGGTTCCTACCATCCTTCCCTAGATCTTGGAAATCCCCTTCCCTCTCATGGTTCTCTTGGAGTCCCCAACTCCAACTTTCTATGCCTGACTGCTTGTACTTCGTTTACCTTATGAGTCATGCAGCTACTGGACGTTTTAAAGTCGTTCTCATTCTCTAAACCATCCTTCTAAGTGATTGTAATTGGAGATAGTAGCTAAGCCTAAGACGCATAATCCTACCGAGCGGATTTGTGTTTAGTTGAGAAATGAATTCGTTGTAAGTTCTGAAAGTGACGGATCCTGAACAACACATGCCTCCAAACTGTCCTCTAATCTGCCGGCCTCTGCCGAGGTAGGCGTCATGGTCTGCATGAGCTGCCGGCCTGACAACAACTTAGGTAAGCAGTAAGTCGGCTCTTCATCTGGAGGTAATTTGCAGGCCCGTCCATGGTCACCGCACCATGTTTTTGTTCTCTAGCACTTGTGCGTTCACTGGGCAAGACAACAATGGCTTTTCTAGCACAAGTTGAGAGCAACAATGATACGATTTGCAATGGCTTGAAAGACTACATCAGATGCAAGGCAGCCTAGCAGCTAGGCAGCTTGACCGCCAGCGCAGCAAAGTAGGCAACCTACGAACACTACAAGTCGACATGGCACCAACACTGCATGTCATCGTAGCAAGTCGGTGGCCTGCCAATGCTGCACCAAGGCGGCTTACTAATGCTGCAGCAGGGCAGCCTATCAGTGTTGCAGCCGTAGGCGATAGCACATACATAGACCAATTTCGCAGGTGTTGATAGACGGTTGAGCACGATGTGCACACGCACATTACCCATCTGCGAAGTTGGCCACATGCTACTACTGGTAGCATGTGGTAACGCACCTACTACTGGTACCAACTATACGAATAAATAACTCACTTTCTCTTTGAGTGGCGCACATACTTTTAACACCATCCATATGGGCAAGTAACGCACTTACTATTGGTACCAACCATACGGGTAGATAATGCAATTGGTACCAACCATTTGGGTAAATAACTCATACACTCTCATTACCATCCAGAGGGGTAAGTAACGCACGTACTCTTAGAACCATCCATACAGTAAGTAACGCACTTGGGCTTGGTACCAACCATCAAGGTAATAAACACACTGATTCTTAGTACCAACTATTTGGGTAGGTAACCCTCTTACCCTTAGAACCAACTATACGGGTAAATATCGCACTTCCTCTTACCCTCTTACCAACTTCACAGGTGTTGATAGAGGGTTGAGCACGATGTGCACACGCACATCACCCATATGCGAAGTTGGCCACATGCCTACGGTTGTGACGCGCCACATTGATCATATGTTATCATGTAGGTCGACTTTTAGTACCAACCATTCGTTTACATAACGCACTTACTATTGGTACCAACCATACGGGTAGATAATGCAATTGGTACCAACCATATGGGTAAATAACTCATACACTCTCATTACCAGCCAGGCGGGTAAGTAACGCACGTACTCTTAGTACCATCGATACAGTAAGTAACGCACTTGAGCTTGGTACCAACCATAAAGGAAATTAACACACTTACTCTTAGTACCAACTATTTGGGTAGGTAACCCTCTCACCCTTAAAACCAACTATACGGGTAAATATCGCACTTCCTCTTGGTACCAACCATACGGGTCAGGAACGCACTTACTCTTGGTACCAAGCGTATGAATAAGTAACGCACTTACTCTTAGTACCAACCATTTGGGTTAGTAATGCGCTTACTTTTGGTACCAACCATACAGATAAGTAACGCTCTTACTCTTAGTACAACCATACGGCTAAGTAACGCATTTTTTTTTAGTACCAACCATATGGGTAAGTCATACACTTACCAATCATACGGGTAAGTAAAGCACTTACTCTTTCTACCAGCCATACGGGTAAGTAACGGACGTACTCTCAGTACCAACCATACGAGTATGTAATGCAGAGACTCTTGATACCAACCATACAGGTAAGGAACGCACTTACTTTTAGTACAAACCAAATCGGTATGTAATGTCAAACATAGATGCTTATGGTACAGAAATTCACTCGATGTTGTTCTTGTTCCCCTCCCCTTGACCTAATGAACACCATTATTTTCGACATGGTATCAGAGCAGGTCCTTCCTAAGTAGCATATTTTTAGAGGCCCGCACTAGGCCTGCACGCAGTCCGTACAGCCTGCGCCAGGCCCGTGCACACCTGTCCTACTGGTCCCTGCACTGCTGGCCTGCATTACCAGCCTGCACTGCCCTACATTGCTGGCCCGCGCCGTCCTGCCCTACTGAGCGCCGCCCTGCACTGCCCTTCTGGCCACCACTGCCCTGCTGGTCACTGCCCTGCACTGCCCTGCTGGCCGCCGTGCACTGCACTACCCTACTGCACTGCCCTGCTGGCCGCGCCGCCCAGTCCGTGCTGGCCGCACCGCCCTGCCCTAGCACCGATAACAGCCGTGCCACCCTGCCCTACTGACCGCCGCCCTGCCCTACTCCGCAGACAAGCTCTCCTCCCGCGCCGTTGCCTGCGTCTTCCTTGGCTTTCCCCCTGACGCGCCTGGCTGGCAGTTTTACCACCCCACCTCGCACCGTGTCCTGTCCTCTCAGGACGTCACGTTTGACGAGTCGGTTCCCTTTTACCGTCTCTTCCCCTACCGCACTGCCCCTCTCCCTCCCCCTCCGCTCTTCTTCGCATCAGGTCCTCCTCCGGTAGACCCACTTCCCCGTCAGGATCCTGCTCCCTCAGGTGTGTCCCAGGTAGACCCTGTCAAGCCTGTCGAGGTCGCTGTCGACTCTGGTGCTGTTAGAGGTGTTGCGTCTGGGGGGGCTAAGCCTACGGGTGCGGGGCCTGGGGGTGCTGAGCTTGAGCGTGCAGAGCTTGGGGGTGCTGAGCCTGGGGTTGCTGAGTCTGAGGGTACGGAGCCTGGGAGTATGAGCCTGCGGGTGCGGAGCCTGGAGGTGCATGCGGAGCTTGGAGGTGCTGAGCCTGGGGGTGCTGAGCCCGAGTGTGCTGAGCGTGGAGGTCCTTCGGGTGTCTTGTCTCGGCGGGAGTCTCTCTCTCCACTGCAGCTGCGCGAGTGGTTTCCTCGGTGCTGGAGCCTCCAGAGTGGTGCTGTTTGGTTAACTATGATGTACCAGGGCAGGCACCATCGGGGTACAATTTAGGTGAATGTTGCATGTTGTTTGCCTGTATCTGCATGCTAGAGGGCCATGGGAATCCAGTGGAACCAGCATTTGGCTGGTTGGGCAAAGAGAAAACAGGTTCTGTTTTTAGGACGTGGACCCAATTGTTGTTTTCCCAGGTTGGAAAAACAGAACTAGAGGTTGTTTGCCAACCTACCACCTGCTGTTTTGTCCAGCCAGGTTGGTTCTGTTCCTTGGAATTATTTGGAATCATTCCTGGTTGTTCCCAGGATGATTCCTAAGGCCCTTGCTAGCTAGAACTATCTGTTTGTACATGCGTATAGTCAAATTGATTCAAGCGAATTCCTTCTCTGCTGGAATTTCGTTTCTATGCGGTTCAACTCCGGAATGCTACCGAGTCAACGCTTGTAGTACGCTAGCACTCCAATGCTAGTCAAATGCTATCTGAGCCATAAATTTGTAATGGCATAACTTTTCCCGAGGCAATTTGGCTTTTTTCAAAGCTATTGGAACGAGCTTCGATATAGAAAATTCTTAGCTTAATCCGATCGACGGTCTGCACGATACGCTGTGTGACGTTCAAGGAGCTCTTGCTATTTTGAGGCTGACGTTCAAGTCTTTCTTGATCCCTATCTACAAACGCGGACCCAAGGATAGGGGCTGGTCTTGTACCAGGCACCCAAGGACCCTTAGTGGTGACCCCGAGGACAAGTATTAAGTTTGATTAGGTGTTAATAACTTGAGTTTATTAGGCCCTTATACCAACACGAAGTATATGCGTGCACATGCGCATATGGTGGCTTGATGCTGGTGTGCTGGCATGCTAGCCTTGTAGGTCGACCGAGGATGCCTGAGGTGGCCCAGCTGGAAAGTCGCCCTTGTGTGGTGCTGGTGGTCGACTTGGCTGTGGGGTAGGCTGCTAGGCGTCTGATGTAGTCCATCTTGCCAACCTTGTTGCTATCATTTTTGTGAACTTGTCTTAGTGAAACTCTTGCCAATTTCCCCCGTGAACCAGCAAGTAGTGTGTGCACTAAGGAAACTACTAACAAACGCAGAGATCACTCACGCCCCGTGCTTAGCCCGTAGTCTCGCTCCCATTGAACTAGGTATCTCTGCATGGTGCAGTGAGCGTGGATGGCACCACAACTTACATTCAGTCTAGTCGACTTACTTACCTATTTCGTTCGTAGGCCGGCACCACGTGCACTCATAACGCCTGCCATACCCCCGACCTGTACGATAGAGGATAGTCTTGAGGCACGGTTGGAGGACGCAAGGAGACGTCACGAGGCTCGTGATTACGGGGAGTCACTCCCCTGGGCGGTCGTAGAGGCTCGCATCCGCGATGTGTGGGCGACGGAGCACCCTTCTCGACCAGCCTCTCCTCAACCGGTAAACGAACGTGACGTCGACGAGGGCGTCAATGTCGGTGGAGACCAAGTCAGTAGTAGTGCGGGCAGAACGACGTCGAGGCTGAGAGGAGTGATACACGCCGGTGAAGTCGGCGGCGTTCAAGCTCGAGAAATGCAGACGTCGGTGGCTGCAGGCTCGTCGCAAGGCGACGTCGGAGAACATCGAAGCAGTTTACTGCCGATGTTTGCGACCCACGTGACTGCGGGAGGGATAACGCCGAGCTACGGCTATTTCAAGTTAAGCCAGATAGGATCTCAGTCAACCCTTTACTGGTCAGCCTTCCTGACATTCTCATGTGGAGGGACCCCATTGAGCCCCAACTGGAGATGTCCGGGCTAATGGGCTTCGCCGGCGGCACCGTAGCGACACTGTCAAAGAACTACTCCGACCTGCGTGCAGAGTTCTGCGTTGTGTAATTGCTGAACTACCAACCATACGAGTAAGTAACGCACACACTCCTAGTACTAACCATACGGGTAAGTAACGCACCTACTCTTGGTACCAACCATATGGGTAAGTAACGGGCTTACTTTTAGTACCAATTATACGAGTAAGTAACGCACCTACTCTTGGTACCAACCCTACGGGTAAGTAACGCACTTACTCTTAGTACAAACCAATTTGGTAAGTAACTCATCTACTCTTAGTACCAACCAGAAAGGTAAGTAAAGCACGTACTGGTAGTATCAACTTTATGGGTAACTAACGCACTTGCTCGTAGTACTAACCATACGGGAAAGTAACACACTTACCCATAGTACCAACCGTACGGGAAAGTAACGCACTTACTCTTCGTACCAACCATACGGGTAAGTAACACACTTACTCGTAGTACCAACCATACGGGTAAGTAATGCGCTTACTATTGGTACCAACCATCAGGTTAAGTAATGCACGTACTCTTAGTGCCATCCATACAGGTAAGTAATGTTCATGCTCTTGGTACCAACCATATGGGTATGTAACGCACTTACTCTTGGTACCAACCATTCGGGTAAGTAACCTACTTACTCTTAGTACCAACCATACGGGAATGTAACGCGCTTACTCTTAGTAACAACCTTACGGGAAAATTACACACTTACTCGTAGTACCAACCCTACGGGTAAGTAACGTACTTACTCTTAGAACTAACCATACGGGTAAATAACGCATGTACTCTTAGTACCAACCATATGGTAAAGTAACGGACTTATTCTTAGTACCAACCATACGGGTAAATACCTCACTTACTCTTAGTACCAACCATACAGGTATGTAACACACTTACTCTATCAAATGTTATATCTGCTAAAGTTTGTTTAGGTTGTAGTGGGGTAGTTACTATGGGATACAGTAAGTTTAGGGTTTCCTACTTGTACCCAACTGTTTCCTAGCTCAACCACTCTTGTTCATTCTGACATGGTATCACGAGCCTAGGTTGCCACCTAGGACCGCTTACTACTACGGGCCCACTATTCCGCTAGAAGCGCCCTCGTGCGCCCTTCTTCTGCTAGTGCGCCCTCGCGCGCCCTGCCCTTCGTTTTGCCTGCGCGCCGTCCTGCAGCCCTCGCGCTGCCTTCTGCTGCCCTAGGCCAGTGCGCCGCCCCTGCAAGCTAGTAAGGCCCTCGAGCCGCCCCTGCAGGTCCGTCAGGCCCCCGAGCCGCCTCTACAGGCCGGTCAGACCACCGAGCCGCCTCTGCAGGCCCGTCAGGCCCGAGAGCCGCCCCCGCAGGCCCGTCAGGTCGGTGCGCTGCCCCTGCAGGACCACGCCGCCCGCGGGCAGCTTTTGCCCAACCGCGCGCTGCCCCTGCAGGCCCTCGCCGCTCGCACGCAGCCTCTGCAGGCCCGTCAGGCCAGTGCGCGACCCCGTCAGGTCGCTGACGCGGCCCCGTCAGGCCGCAGTCGCGGCCCCGCCTTGTCGCTGACGTGGCCCCACCCTGCCGCGGTCGCGGCCCCGCCCTGCCCCCGACGCGAACGCGGCCCCGCCCTACCGTGACGCGGCCCCGCCAGCCCTGTAGCTGACGCGGCCGCGCCCTACAGTTGACGCGGCCGCGCCCTTCTACTCACGCGGCCACGCCCTGCTACTTACGCGGCTGCGCCCTGCTACTGACGTGGCTGTGCCCAACTGCTGACGCGTCGTCGCCCCCTGCCCGCCGCTTCGCCCTCCCCGCGGTGTCGCCCCTGCCCGCCGCGTCGCCCTGCCCGCCGCATCGCCCCTGCCCTCGGCGTCACCCCTGCCCGCCGCATCGCCCTGCCCTACCCCGCGCCTGGCCCCTGGAGCAGCCACCCCTGCAGCAGCCGCCCCTGCAGAAGCCGCCCCTGGCCCCTCGAGTAGCCGCCACTGCAGCAGCCGCCCCTGGCCCCTGGAGCAGCCGCACCTGCAGCCGCCCCTGGCCCCTGGAGCGGCCGCCCCTGCAGCAGCCGCCCTTGGCCACTGGAGTAGCCGCCTCTGCAGGAGCCGCCCCTGGCCCCTGGAGCAGCCGCCCTTGGAGCAGCCGCCCCTGGAGCAGCCGCCACTGCAGCAGCCGCCCCTGGCCCCTGGAGCAGCCGCCCTTGCAGCCGCGACCGTCGCGGCCCTGTTCCTGCCCTGCACCAGCTGCCGTCGCGGCCCGGTCCCGCCCTGCAACAACTGCCGCGGAGCTCCCTACCGCGGTCGCGGCCCCGCCGTGCCGCTGTAGCGGCCCCGCAGTCGCCTCCGTCGTGTGCCTGCCCTTCCCACCACTGGTGAGCACGTCCCTACCCGTGCTGCTACTGCTGGTACTACTGCTGCTACTGCTACTGCTGCTCCTGCTGCTACTGCTTCTACTGCTGCTCCTGGCGTGGCCAGATGCAGCTCCAGGGCCGTCCGCATGTGTCCCTCATGCCCCAGCAGCTTCGTGAGTAGTACGCCAGTTGGGGTTGTCGAGGTGGCAGTAGTGGGAGTCGTCCTGGAGTGCGTAGTTCGGGAGTTTCTTGTAGTGGCCCGGTGCCGCAGCAGCGTCGTCTGCGCGAGACACGTTCGCCCCAGCAGCTTCGTGAGTGGTACACTCAGAGTAGAGGGTCGCTGCGTACTGCTCGCTGCCTGTACGTTATTCGCACGGGAGTCCGGACTGGTCAGCCTTGCAGGACGCCTCATCAGACTGAGTCTCACTACTGTCAAATTATAATGTTGTGTAGGCTATAGTGGGGTAGCCTATATGGGGTACACATTTATAGGGTTGCATATTTGTACCACTTTCATTCCTTAGTGCAGTCATTTTTCTCTCGTTTCAGTTTTCTCATGGTATCGAGCAGGTTCCCTCGTCGGAACTGTGCCTAGGGCCCACCAAGTCGAAAGTTTTTTTTTCCTGCCCGGAGCGCGCTCAGCCCGAGACACGCTCCCCTCTCTTACTTCGTCGAGCCGCCCTAGCGGCCACGTCGAGCCGCCTTAGCGGCCCCTAATTCGTCGCTCTAGCGACCCCGTCACCCTACCTACGGCCCCGGCCCCGTCGCCCTACCTGAGCCTCGGCCCCGTCGCCCTACCTGCGCCTCGGCCCCGTCGCCCTACCTGCGCCCCGGCCCCGTCGCGCTACCTGCGCCCCGGCCCCGTCGCCCTACTGGCGCCCCGGCCCTGTCGCCCTACCTGCGCCCCGGCCCCGTCGCCTTACCTGCGACCCCGGCCCCGTCGCCCCAACTGCGACCCTGGCCCCGCCGCCATACCTGCGGCCCCGGCCCTAGCCCCGTCGCCCTACCTGCGCCCCGGCCCCGGCCCCGTCGCCCTACTTGCGACCCCGGCCCTGTCGCCCCACCTCCGACCCAGGCCCCGTCGCCCTACCTGCGCCCCGGCCCCGGCCCAGTCGCCCTACGAGCGTACCGGCCCCGTCGCCCTACCTTCAACCCGGCCCCGTCGCCCTACCTACGGCCCCGCCCCGCCGCCCTACCTGCGGCCCCACCGCCCTACCTGCGGCCCCACCACCCTATCAGCGGCCCCGCCGCCCTACCAGCAGCCCTGCCGCCCTACCTGCGGCCCCGCTGCCCGACCAGCGGCCCGCCCGCCCTACCTGCGGCCCCGCCACCCTACCAGCGGCCCTGCCGCCCTACGCACCCGAGCCGCCCGCACCGCTAAGCAGCCCGAGCCGCCCGTTCCGCCCGAGCCGCCCGTTCCGCCCGTTCCGCCCGAGCCGCCCGAGCCGCCCGAGCCGCCCGAGCCGCCCGAGCCGCCCGAGTCGCCTGAGCCGCCCGGGCCGCCCGAGCCGCCCGAGCCGCCTGAGCAGCTGAGGAGCCGAGCCGCGGGTGCCGCCGAGCCGCAGTTGCTGCCGAGCCGCCCGAGTCGCCCGAGCCGCCGTGTTGCCGAGCTGCTTCGCTGCCGAGCTGCCCGTACCGCCCTGTCTGGTGAGAGCAGCGCCTCTGTCACTGCACTGCCCCTGCCCTACAGTAAGCGCTGCTAGTCTACTGCTGTCATGGCTACCCCCAGTGTTCTCACTTTTGACGCTGAGGGTCGGGCCATTGACTTCGACGTCTGGGTAGATGACCTGCAGCTTTTCCTATAGTGCGATAGGGCAGACGGTCTTTCCCTCTTTAACCTCACCTCTGGTGCCTCCCCTGCCCCTGCTGCCGATGCCGACGCCACTGTTCGCTCACAGTGGGCCACTCGCGATGCTGCTGCACGTCTTGCTGTGCGTCGCCACCTGCCTACCACTGAGCGCGCACACTTTAGTCAGTACAAGAGTGCTCAGACCTTGTACGACACTGTAGTTGCGCGCTACTCCTCCCCTGCCACTGCTGCACTGAGCCGCCTCATGCTACCGTACCTCTTCCCTGACCTTGCTGCCTTTCCCACAGTCGCTGACCTCATTACGCACCTCCGCACTAGTGACACTCTCTACCGCGCTGCGCTTCCTGCTGAGTTCTGGGCCAAGAACCCCCCCCCCCCCATGTACATCACTCTCTACTACATCATCACCCGCCTCCCTGACTCTCTTCGTGTAGTTAGAGACCACTTCCTCTCAGTCTGTCCCACCACTCTCACTGTTGACCTCCTCGAGAAGGCCCTCTTAGCAGCGGAGAAGAGCATAGTCGCTGTAGGAGCCTCTCGTGGTGAGCCTCGCACCCCCATCTTTGAGGGGTGTTCCCCTTCCCCCCTTTTGCCCTCTAACGCCTCTGCTGCTGCGGCCGACCTCGTTGGTCTTGAGTCGGTCGGTGCGGCGTCTGCCCCTAGCGGGAGACGCCGCTCTGGCAAGGGCAAGGGAGGCAGGGGCGCGGGAGGAGCTAGCGGGGGTGGTGGAGGCGGCGGTGGAGGCGGCGGAGGGAGTGGGGGTGGCGGTGGGAGTGGTGGCGGGGGTGGAGGTGTCGGTGGCGGCAGTGGAGGCGGAGGCGGCGGAGGCGGTAGCGGTGGGAGCGGAGGCGGCGGTGGTGGCGGAGGTGGAGGAGGCGGTGGTGGAGGTGGTGGAGCTGGTCGGGGTGGCGCTACGCAGCGGAGCGGCTCCGGTGGTGGTCAGCGCCAGCAGCAGCAGCAGCGTTCTCGGGACATCCCCCCCCCTCAGCAGCTCCGTGAGTGGTACACTGCACGTCATTGTGGTGGGGGTACTGGTCCGTGCACCTACGTCCTACGCACCGGCGACCGCGCGGGTGAGCAGTGTGGGGGTGCACACCCCATCCAGCGCTGCTTTGGCCGCCTGACGGACGCTTGGCGTCACCAGTTCCCGGAGGCCACTGAGATCCCCCGCTGGGGTGAGCTGTCTAGGGCGGGTGTAGCTATCTTTGATCTTGACTTTGATGCTATTCTTGCTGCCATGTATGCTGTGACTATTAGTGATGAGGGTGACTGTTACCGGTGTTTCCCGCCCGACCCGGACATTGAGACTGCTGCTCTAGGTACTGGTGAGGCTGCTGCTCTAGGTGCCAGTGAGGCTGCTGCTCTAGGTGCCAGTGCGTCTGCGTCCTCAGGTGCTGGTGAGTCTGCGCTCTCAGGTACCCCGTCGGCTTCGGCCTCCCTCACCTTCACACTTGACTCAGGGGCTTCTCGCTCCTTATTTGGAGACCGCACCACACTCACGCAGCTTGGTCGGCCGGTTGCAGTCTCCCTGGCAGACCCCTCTAGGGGTCCTGTCCTTTCTCACTTCTCCACTGTCCTCCCGTGTCCGGCTGCCCCCTCTGGCACCTTGTCTGGTCTTTACCTCCCCTCGTTCTCTACGAACTTGGTGAGTGGTGCTGACCTACAGGATACGGGGGTTCACCAGTTTACTCCTGCGAGTCACTGCTCGGACGCTCGCACAGGCCGGCACCTGGCCACGTTTACGCGTCGGCCGGGGTCGAGCCTGTACACCCTGACCATTGAGTCTCCTCCTGTCCCTGCGTCTGGTCAGGTAGCTGCGTCGGGTCAGGTGTTTGCTGCACCGTCCAGGTCTGGTCCTGAGTCTGCCCCCTGCTCGTGTCGCCTCCTGTCTCACGAGACTCTCCTGTGGCACCACCGCCTTGGTCACCCCTCCCTGCCTCGTCTCCGAGGCATGGCCTCCCGTGTCCTTGTCTCTAGTCTTCCCCGCTCCCTCCCTCCCCTTCCTCCGGAGCTTGGCCCTTCCTGCGTCCCCTGTGTCGAGGGGCGGCTGCGGGCTGCCCCTCACTCCTCTCAGTTTCCCCCGACAAAGGCCCCGCTGCAGACGCTTCACATGGACGTGTGGGGCCCGGCCCGCGTCCGTGGACAGGGTCCCGAGCGCTACTTCCTGCTGGTGGTTGACGACTACTCGCGTTACACCACAGTCTTCCCCTTGCGCAGCAAGGGTGATGTCACTGAGGTGTTGATCGACTGGATCAGCGGAGCTCGTCTCCAGCTCAGGCGGAGCTTCGGCTCGGACTTTCCTGTTCTGCGTCTGCACTCTGACCGAGGCGGAGAGTTCTCCTCTGGCCTTCTGCGAGCCTACTGCCGTGCGCGAGGCATCCGCCAGACCTTTACGCTTCCGGACTCTCCACAGCAAAATGGGATTGCTGAGCGCCGCATTGGCATGGTCATGGACGTCGCCCGTACGTCCATGATGCATGCGGCTGCCCCCCATTCTTTGTGGCCGTTTGCGTTTCGGTACGCGGCGCATCAGATCAACCTTCACCCTAGGGTCTCCATGCCGGTGACCTTCCCGGCTTTGCTGTGGACGGGGAAGGTAGGCGATGCGTCTGCGTTCCGTGTCTGGGGATCTCGGGCGTTTGTCCGTGACCTGTCTGCGGACAAGCTGTCCCCTCGTGCTGCTCCTTGCGTCTTCCTTGGCTTCCCCCCTGACGCGCCAGGGTGGCAGTTCTACCACCTTACCTCTCGTTGTGTTCTGTCCTCTCAGGACGTCACGTTTGACGAGTCGGTCCCCTACTACCGCCTCTTCCCCTACCCCACTCCTTCCCTCCCCCCGCCACCGCTCTTCCTTGTGCCAAGTCTCCCCTAGGTAGACCCCCTCCCCCCTCAGGGTCCAGCCCCTTTAGGTGTGTCCCAGGTAGACGCAGTCGAGCCTGTCAAGGTTACTGGTGACTCTGGTGCTGCTACGGGTGCTGACTCTGGGGGTGCTGAGCGTGTGGGTGCTACGCCTGGGGGTGCTGGGCCTTCGGGTGGTACTACTGGGGGTGCTGAGCCTGGGGGTGCTGAGACTGGGGGTGCTGAGCCTGGGGGTGCTACGCGTGGGGGTGTTGAGCCTGGGGGTGCCACGTCGGGAGCTGCTGAGCCTGGGGGTCCGGAGCCGGCGGCAGCTGGGCCTCCTCGTGTGGCGTCTGGCGGTGCTGGGCTTGGAGGTCCTCCGGGTGCTTCGTCTCGGTGGGATCCACTCTCTTCACAGGAGCTGCGCGAGTGGTTTGCCCGGCGCTGGAGGCGTACTGCTGGCGCTGGAGCTTCTTCGGCTGCTGAGGGTGCTGGTGCTGCCGGGCCCGGAGGTGCTCGTCGTGGGAGTGCTGGAGCTGCTGGGCCTGCGGGTACGACTGGAGCTCAAGCTGCTGAGGGTGTTGGCGCTGAGACTACTGCTGTCAGCCCTGGCGGCGGTCCTGCTGCGGGTGCTACTGGCGCTGCTAGAGGTACTGGAGCTGGAGGTGCTGTTGGCACTGGTGCTGCTGCTAGGGGTGCTGGTGCTGTCCCTGCTGTGTCTGGAGTTGCCGCGCGGCCTCGGCCGTACTTCGTTCTGCTCCTTCAGCAGGTTCTTGGTCCTCCTTCTCCCTTAGAGTGTCCACCGCCTGTCCAGTCCCAGTCACAGTTCCCGCCGGCCTCCCCACTGCCTGCTCCTTCTCCCTACACTGGTCCTACTGGAGGTCTTGCTGAGCGTCGTGAGCCTGCGTCTCGCCCTGCGTCGCCTGTTCGTGCTTCTCGCACTAATGGTCGCGATTCGCGTCAACGTCCTCCTCCTGTCCCTGGCACGCACCGGATGTCTCTACGTCCGTCCACTGCTCCTCTGCGTGTCCCTTTGCCTTCTCCTCCTGCGTCCTCTCTTCCTGCCCTTGCCGACCCGGAGTCGGACTCTTTTCGTGCTGCCAGTCCTACAGTCACGCGTCCCCTTGCTACTGTCGTCGGTGACCCCTCCTTTGAGTCCATTGCTGCGTCTGCTCTAGTTGCTGAGCTCGTCGACTTTGCTGCTCGCTGTCGTCTAGACTACGCTGCTAGTCTTGTTGCTGAGTCTGGGTCTGTCTGTCCTCCGTCCGTCGGGGGTGAGTGCGCTCTTAGCACGGACGACCTTGAGGACAGGCAGGAGGAGTTCCAGTGTCTGGCTGCTGCTTCACCTCATCTCGTGTCTGTACTGCTTACCCCTGAGGAAGACCCGGATGCACTTGACATCCCGACTCCGCGCTCTTACGCGGATGCCGTAGAGGGTCCCTACTCCTCTCAGTGGCAGGCAGCTATGGATGCAGAGATGGCTTCCTGGAAGTCCACAGGCACCTACGTTGACGCGGTTCCCCCACCTGGGGTGAACATCGTCAGTGGCATGTGGATCTTCAGGGTGAAGCGGCTGCCAGGTTCTCCACCTATCTTCGAGGCGCGGTACGTGGCTCGTGGCTTCAGTCAGCGGCAGGGAGTTGACTACTTTCAGACCTTCTCTCCCACCCCGAAGATGACCACTCTTTGGGTGCTGCTGCACATAGCCGCTCAGCGCGACTACGAGCTTCACTCTCTTGACTTCAGCACTGCTTTCTTGCAGGGTAGCCTGCACGAGGAGATCTGGCTGCGCCGTCCACCTGGCTTCACTGGGACTTTTCCTCCTAGCACCCAGTGGAGCCTCCGGCGGCCGGTCTACGGTCTCTGCCAGGCACCGCGTGAGTGGCACGACACACTGAGGACTACGCTTGCGGCTCTTGGGTTTGCTCCCTCTACTGCCGACCCGTCGCTGTTTCTGCGCACCGACACCTCTTTGCCGCCGCTCTACATCCTCGTGTACGTCGACGACTTGGTCTTTGCCACTGCTGATACTGCTGGACTCGCCCACGTGAAGTCCGAGCTGCAGAAGAGACACACGTGCACAGACCTGGGTGAACTACGCAGCTACCTTGGCTTGCAGATCACCCGGGACAGAGCACGCCGCACCATTACCCCTACTCAGTCACACATGGTGCAGCAGGTCCTTCAGCGCTTCGGCTTCACGTACTCCTCGCCTTAGGCCACTCCTCTGCCTACTCGCCACTCGCTCTCAGCTCTGCCTTCGGATGAGTCCGTAGAGTCGAGTGGCCCGTACCCAGAACTTGTTGGCTGCCTCATGTACCTGATGACCTGCACAAGACCTGACCTTGCATACCCTCTTAGCATCTTGGCACGCTATGTTGCTCCTGGAAGACACAGACAGGAGCACATGGCTGCAGCGAAGAGGGTGTTGCGCTACGTGTGCAGTACGTTGGGCATGGGGCTAGTGCTTGGATGGCAGAGTCCAGTGGTCCTCACTGGGCACGCAGACGACCAGGCTACACAGCGGTCGTCAGAGTGTTACACCTTCAGCCTTGGTTCCGGCTCTGTTTCGTGGCGGGCTACTCGCTCGTCTTCCGTTCTCGGCTCCAGTTGTGAGGCTGAGATCTACGCAGGAACCATGGCTGCTCAGGAGCTTCGCTGGCTCACCTACTTGCTGACTGACCTCGGACAACCGCCTCGTTCTCCTCCAGTGCTGTACGTAGACAACAAGGCCATGCTGGCCTTGTGTCGGGAGCAGTGCCTGGAGCACAGAACGAAGCACATTGCTCTCCGCTACTTTCTTGCTCGTGAGCTGCAGCAGCGTGGTCAGTTGCGACTTGCGTACGTGGCCTCTGAGGCCAACACTGCTGATATCTTCACTAAGGCACTTGCGCCTTGTGATCATCAGCGCTTCTGTACTCAGCTTGGTCTTGTGCCTGTCTTGCCTCACTTGCTCACTTCTTGACCTTGCTTGTACTGTCACATATATATACTCCTGCTCTTGCTTGTTTAGTCTTTTATATATATATATATGTGCTCCTGCATGTGAAAATGCCTTCTGGCCTTGAACTTGTGCTCGGAATGTGTGGTGACTTTGTGATCCACCCTGAGCTTTGCTTTGCATTGCTTGTCTGGTCTTGTGACCCCTTGTTCTCCCCCACTTTGCCTATGGGGGTGTGTCAAATTATAGTGTTGTGTAGGCTATAGTGGGGTAGCCTATATGGGGTACACATTTCTAGGGTTGCATATTTGTACCACTTTCATTCCTTAGTGCAGTCATTTTTCTCTCGTTTCAGTTTTCTCAACTACTTCGCCCGTCTAAGCGTCGCTTGGCGTACAGAGTTTGGCAACGACGCTGAGCTCCCTGACTGGGTGGAGCTGCTTAGGCAAAGGGTAGATATCTTTGCTCTTGAGTATGATGCTATTCTCACTGCAATGTATGCATTCTCTACTAGTGCCGAGGGAGCCTGTCACCTGTGTGTGCCGCCTGACCCCGGTATCTAGTCTACTACTCCAGGTGCTGGTGAGGCTGCTGCTCTAGGTGCTCGTGAGTCTGCTGCTTCAGGTGCTTGTGAGTCTGCGCTTTCAAGTACTACGTCTACTGAGGCACTACACACCTTCACACTGGACTCACGTGCTTCCCGCTGTTTCTTTCGCGACCGCACTGCCCTAGAGCAGCTCCCTAGACTGGCCGCTGTCTCCCTGGCTGACCCCTCCGGGGGTCCGGTCCTTGCGACCTCCACCCACGACCTCCCTTGTCTTGTTGTCTCGTCCGGCACACTGTCGGGCCTTTACCTCCCAAAGTTCTCTACGAACTTGGTGGCGGGTTCTGCGCTCCAGGACGCGGGTGTTCACCATTTAACCCCTGCCTACGAGCGTGTGACACATTGCACGTGTGCCTAGACGGGCTGTCGCCTGGCTACCTTCACTCAGCAGCCTTGGTCGGACTTCACGTGTCTCCTGGCCATTGCTGTCACTGACCCTTCCTTTGAGTCAGCTGCTGCGTCTGCCTTAGTTCCTGAGCTTGTCGACTTAGCTGCTTAGTGTCGTCTAGACTACGCTGCCAATCTTGTTGCTGAGCCTGGGTTTGTCTGTCCTCCGTCCATTGGGGGTGAGTGTGCTCTTGGCATGGACGTCCTTGAGGACAGGCAGGAGGATTTTGAGTGCTTTGCCGCTGCTGTACCTCATCTCGTGTCCATGCTGATTGCACCTGAGGGAGACTCGGCTGCACCAGACATCCCGACCCCGCGCTCTTACGCTGAGGCGATCGCGGGTGAGTACTCCTCTCCGTGGCAGTCAGCCATGGATGCAGAGATGGCATCCTGGAAGTCCACTGGCTCTTACGTTGACGAGAATCCCCCTCCTGGGGCGAACATCGTGAGTGGCATGTGGAATTTCAAGGTGAAGCAGCCGCCAGGTTCTCCGCCTGTCTTCAAGGCTCGTTACGTTGCTCAAGGCTTCAGTCAGCGAGAGGGAGTAGACTTCTTCCAGACCTTCTCCCCCACCCCGAAGATGACCACTCTTTGGGTGCTACTGCACGTTGCCGCTCAGCGAGCGTACGAGCTTCACTCTCTTGACTTCAGCACAGCTTTCTTGCAGGGCAGCCTGCACGAGGAGATCTGGCTGCGCTGCCCTCCTGGCTTCACTGGGTCGTTCCTCCCTGGTACCCAGTGGAGCCTCCGGCGGCCGGTCTACGGTCTCCGCCAGGCGCCACGTGAGTGGCACGACACACTGAGGACTACACTTGCGGCTCTTGGGTTCGCGCCTTCTACTGCTGACCCGTCGCTGTTTCTGCGCACCGACACCTCTTTGCCGCCGTTCTACATCCTCGTTTACGTTGACGACTTGGTCTTTGCCACTGCTGACACTGCTGGACTCACCCACGATAAGTCTCAGCTGTAGAAGAGACACACGTGCACAGACCTGGGTGAACTGCGCAGCTACCTTGGCTTGTAGTTCACCCTGGTCAGAGCACGCCGCACCATCACACGGACTCAGTTACACATGGTGCAGCAGGTCCTTCAGCGCTTCGGCTTCACCTGGTCCTCGGCACACGCCACTCCTCTGGCTACATGTCACTCGCTCTCAGCTCCACCTTCGGATGAGTCCGTAGAGCCGAGTGGTCCTTACCCAGAGCTAGTTGGCTGCCTCATGTACCTGATGACTTGCACTCGTCCTGTCCTCGCATACCCTTTTGGCCTTCTGGCTTTCTAAGTGGCTCCTGGTCGGCACCGAAAGGTGCACATGGATGCTGCTAAGAGGGTACTGCGCTACTTGTGCAGTACATCAGGCATGGGGCTCGTGGTTGGAGGGAGGAGCTCAGTTGTTCTCACTGGGCACTCAGACGCTTCTTGGGTTGACGACCAGGCTACTCAGCGGTCGTCACAAGGTTACACCTTCAGCCTTGGCTCTGGTTTAGTTTCTTGGCGTTTTACATGCTCGTCTTCAGTTCTCAGCTCCAGTTGTGAGGCTGAGATCTACGCCACAGCCATGGCTGCATAGGAGTTACACTGGCTCACCTACCTGTTGACTGACTTGGGAGAGCGGCCTCGTTCTCCTCCAGTGCTGTACGTCGACAACAAGGCTACCATTGCCTTGTGTGAGGAGCACAGACTGGAGCACAGAACGAAGGACATCGCTTTGCGTTACTTCATATCTCGAGAGTTGCAGCAGCGTGGTCAGCTTCGTCTGCGTTACGTGGCCACCCAGGCCAACACTGCTGATATATTCACCAAGGCACTTCAGTCTGGTGATCATCAGCGTTTCTGCACTATGCTAGGGCTTGTGCCCACCTTTCCTCACTTGCTGTAGGCTTCGCTTGTACTGTGATCTATATTTATACGTGCATACTTGCTTTGTTAGGAGAGTCACTCACAATAGTCGTCAGCTAGACTATGGGGGGTTGGTACGATCTCTAAGAGTGACGGTAGCTTTGCTTAGTTCCTTAGTACTTGCTCATTCACTGGAAGAATCTGCAAGAGTTTCCACTAGCAAAGATTGCATTCAAGAATTATGGCAATAAGAATGAGAAGAATGACTACATCAGGCACCTAACAACGCTGCAGCTAGCCTGGTCGACCGCCAGGACAACATGGTCGACCGCCTGCCAGCGTTGCGTAGAGGGGCCGTGCTAGCACTGCAAAAACGTGACCTGCCAACACAGGAGGTTGACGGCGTGCCAAATGTCAGCGGGAGTTGTTGTTGGCCCCGTCCCCACTTGGGCGGAGCCGACTATGTAGTCGGGATTACGGGGGAGTTCAGCCGATTGGCACCAGCGGGTAAGCTGGTTGACGAGGCTGGTCGACCTGCACGGGGGCCGTTGCATGGGAGGGTGCCGACTTTTTTGGTCGACCAGAAGAGTGGTTGACCTGATGTGGTTGACAGGAGGTGGTCGTCGACGTGGGCAGTCGACGGGCACGGGTAGATGCACCTGGTCGACGCTGTTGCCTATTCGACCAGGTTACCCGACTGACGTGGTTCTGCGAGGTGCGCGACTGTCGCCCAGGTAGATTGGCGAAGTCAACTTGCGGTTCGGTGGCACGAGGTCGACATGGCTCCACAGGTGCAACCGTCAACTTGTGGTCGACCTGGCACCTGCGCAATGTGCGTGGCGGTGCAGGTTGTGCTCCACCAACACCTGGCACCTGCAAAGTGTTGGGTGCAAATTCACATTGCACGACATCCTGCCGTCTGTTTGTACAATATGCGTGTGCGACTGCATTTGGGTGTAAATGGAATGTTCGTGTGTTTATTAGCTTTGCAATTTTCGCTTGATGCATTTGCAGGAACTCACGCAATGTGCGCTTCGGCAGAACATTGTACGTGCTATGAACAGTGCAAGCTGAAAGGACGACTCGCTGAAGAACCCAAGATGGAAGCTTTGCAGTTCGGTTCAATTGAATGTGCAGATTCAGTAATATCCAACAAAAACTTGTACTATTCGGTTTGGTTATCTCTAATGTACCAGGGCAGGCAGTATAGGGGTACAATTTATGTGAATGTTGGATATTGTTAGTCAGTATCTGCATGCTACAAGGCCAGAGGAAACCAGCAAAACCAGCATTTGGCTGGTTGGGCAAAGAAAAAGCAGGTTATGAATATAGGACATGAACCTAATTGTTGTTTTCCCAGGTTGGAAAAACATCAATGGTTGTTTGCCAACCTACCACCTGCTGTTTTGTCCAGCCAGGTTGGTTCCGTTGCTTGGAATTTGAAATCATCCCTGGTTGTTCCCAGGTTGATTGCCAAGGTCCTTGCTAGCTAGAACTATTGATTCCATCTCTGTTCGTACCTGCATATAGTCAAATTGATTGAAGTGAATTTCTTCCTTGCTCGAATTTCGATTCTATGCGGTTCGACGGCGGAATGCTACCGAGTCAAGGTTTGTAGTACGCAAGCACTCCAATGCTAGGCAAACGCTGTCCAAGCCATAAATTTGTAGTGGCAGAACTTTTCTTGAGACAATTTGGCTTATTTTTGTCAAACACTATATGTGTTGTTGTTGTGTAGGCTATAGTGGGTTAGCCTTTAGGGGGTACACAAAACTATGGTTCACTACTTGTACTCCATCTTTTCATATTTCATACTCTTCTCATTCTGACATGGTCGCAGAGCTTAGGTTCTAGACCTAGGACTCACCTAAGGGCCCACCGTTAGAAGCGCCCTCGAGCGCCCCATCGTCCTAGCGCCCTCGAGCGCCGTTCCCCTAGTGCGCCCTCGTGCGCCTCGTCTTGTCCTGCTGCCTGTGCGCGGCTCGCTAGTGCCGCGCGTGGCCTTTTTTTTTCCCGCGCGTCGCCCCTTAGCAGCCCGCGCGCGGCCGTTTCTGAGCGCGCGCCGCCCGTTAGCTGCCCACGCCGCCACGAGCAGCCCGTCCACCGGCCCCCCCTAGCCGCGCGCCGCCCGTGAGCCACCCGTAGGCCGCCGCGACGCCCTCCCTAGGCCACCCGCCCGCTAGTAAGGCCCACGAGCGGCCCCGGCCTGCCCGCTACAGCCGCCCACGCGCACGTCCCCTAAGCGCGCACCACCGCATAGCCCACACCGAGCCGAGCCGCACAGCCCGAACCGAGCCGCACCGCCCGAACCGAGCCGCACCGCCCGAACCGAGCCGCACCGCCCGAACCGAGCCGCGCCGCCCGAACCAAGCCGCGCCGCTCAAACCGAACCGCGCCTCCCGAACCGAGCCGCGCTGCCCTACTGTGCCCCACCTGCAGCAACTCCTGTTCTTGTTCCTACTGTACTACTGCTACTACTGCTACTGTTCCTACAGCCACAATGGCCACCCCATCCATTCTCACCTTTGATGCAGAGGGTCGCCCGATTAAGTTTGAGGTGTGGCTAGATGATCTTCACCTGTTCTTTCAGATCAGTGCCAAGGACGATGTCTCACTGTATGACCATACGTCAGGCGCTGCTCCCGCACCTCCTGCTACTGCTGACAGTACTGCTCGCTCCTAGTGGCAGACCCGTGATGCACACGCTCACCTAGCCGTTCGCAGTCACCTACCGTTAGATGAGCGCGAGCACTTCGGACAGCATAAGACCGCCAAGGAGCTGTACGGCGCAGTAGTCGCGCGCTACTCCTCCCCTGCCACAGCTGCCATAGGCCGTCTCTCACTGCCCTACCTCTTCCCCGACCTGTCCGCCTTTGCCACTGTAGCTGACCTCATCACCCACCTCCGTACCAGTGACCTCCGCTACCGTGCAGCGCTTCCCCCCGATTTCCTCGCCAAGAACCCCCCCCCCCCCCCCCGATGTACCTCACACTGTACCACCTTGTAACCCGCCTCCCTGACTCCCTTCGCACTGTCAGGGACCAGTTTCTCGCCCTCTCCCCCACTGACCTCACTGTCGACCTCCTCGAGAAGGAGCTCCTATCAGCTGAGAAGAGCATTGTCGCTGTAGGTGCCTCTCGTGGTGATCCCCGTACCCCCTTCTTTGAGGGGTGCTCCCCCTACCCCCTCCTCCCCTCCATTGCATCTGCTGCTGCTATCGACTTCCTCGGAGCTGAGAGAGTCCGGGCCGCGTCTGCTCCTAGTAGGAGACGCAAGGGCGGCAGGGGCAAGGGAGGCAGGGGTGGTGGAGGTGGAGGCGGGGGCAGCGGCGGTGGAGGAGGTGGGGGGGGCGGGGGTGGTGGCGGGAGTGGGAGTGGCGCGGGTGGTGGGGGGGTCAGTGGCGGCAGCGACGGTGGTGGGGGTGGTGGCGGTGGTGCTGGCAGTGGTGGCGGCGGTGGAGCGGGTGGCGGGCGCGGTGGAGCGGTACAGCGTGGGGGGTTTGGCGGTGGCCAAAGGCAGCAGCAGAAGCGCCCCGGCAAGGCTCCCTCGCCCCAGCAGCTCCGTGAGTGGTACTCTTAGCGTGGGGGGTCTGGGGGAGGGGGTACCTACCCGTATGTAATCCGCACAGGTGACCGCACTGGCCAAACTTGTGGGAGGTTTCACACCGCGCAGCGCTGTTTCTTTCACCTCGACGACTCCTGGCGTGAGCAGTTTCCTGACGCTTCTGAGCTGCCCCGCTGGGCTGATCTGCTTAAGAAGGGGATTGATATCTTTTCTCTTGATTATGATGCTATTCTTGCTGCTATGTTGTCGCATATAGTAGGAGTACGGCCTAGGATTAGTAGCCTAGGCCACAGTAGGACTACGAAAGGAGGCACCAAGTACGAGCTAGGATTGTGTGCACGAGCAGAATTGAGAAGGAATGATTGTACTAGCAAGCAGTAGGATACAAATAGGAAACCCTAAGGGGCTGTACTCACTATTGAGTGCCCCACTGCAGGCTACACAAATAACATATTCTGACACACCCCGATAGCCAAAGTGGGGTGTAATCAGCACAATGAGCAAGCATAGCAGTAGTTCACAATTATGAGCAAAGCTAGTGGTAGTCACAGTGGGCAAGTGAGGAGGAGGAGGGAATGTGAGAGGAGAGAAGATGGGAGACGTCGGCTGAAGCTGCACACACACGGGCAACAGGAGCGGCTGGCACAGTGGCTACCGGGACAGCGCCCCGGACTACTGGAGTAACTGGCTCACGGGCTACGAGGAGCTACAGGAGCAACGGACCCTCGGGCGACAGGCGCAGCAGGCTCTCTGGGCTACCAGGACAGCGCCCCGGACTACAGGTGCTGCGGACAACAAGACGGCAGCCTCCTCTCAGCCTCCCCAAACAGTCCCACCCCCCCTGACACACACCCCAATTTCACCCCTAGCTCCACTCCCACATCACCCCCCTAGCTCCACTCCTCACGGCTCCCACACCTCCACCCCCCAGCAGCGACAGCTGCAGGAGTGGGAGACAAAAGAGGAGGAGGGGAAAGGGAAGGGGAAAGTCCACATCGCTCACCCCCATGCTCGCCACCCCACCCCCCAACCACCGCGGAACACACGGCAGAACGGGAGAATGGGCAGCACGGGGGGGGGGGGTGGATGGGGTGCAGGGACGACATCACGAGCAACTGCAGGGGCGGGCCGCGGGCTGCTGCAGGGGTCCTGGGGCGGCTCCAACAAGCGCGGGCCGCTCCAGGGGCGGCTGCTGCAGTTGTGGACGGCTCCAGGGGCTGCTGCTGCAGTGGTGGGCGGCTCCAGAGGCTGCTGCTGCAGTGGTGGGCGGCTCCAGCGGCTGCTGCTGCAGTGGTGGGCGGCTCCATGGGCTGCTGCTGCAGTGATGGGCGGGTCCAGGGCCCCCAGGGCGCCCCGAGGGGCGACGAGAAGGGAGCCGCGCGACCCCCCCCCCCCGGGGCGCCGCAACGGGCACCAGGGAGGGCGCCGCGACAGGCCCCCAGAGCCGCCTCGACGGGCGACGGGGAGGGCGCCGCGCGGGCCCCCCGAAGTCGCCTCGACGAGCGACGGGGAGGGCGCCGTGCGGGCCCCTCCGAAGTCGCCTCGACAGGCGGCTGGTGGGGAGGCCGCGCGGGCCCCCAAGGTCGCCTCGACGGGCGACGGGAGGGGAGGCCGCGCGGGTCCCCGAGGTCGCCTCGACGGGCGACGGGAGGGGAGGCCACGCGGGACCCTGAGAGCGCCTCGACGGGCGCTTCGACGTAAGGGGACCGCGGAGGCCCTCCCAAGGGCACCACGTCGGGCGCCACGGAAGGGAAAACCGCCAGGCGCCCCGAGCGCGCGGCGGGCAGAAATTAGGGTTTCGCCGCCGCGCACCACGGGGCGCGCGGCGGACAGTAGGGCAGCGGAAGCGGGTGGTGGGCCCATACATAGGAAGGCGGCAGACATGCCGCCCTCTGATACCATGTCGAATATAGTAGGAGAACGGCCTAGGCTTAGTAGTCTAGGCCACAGTAGGACTACAAAAGGAGGCACCAAGTACGAGCTAGGATTGTGTGCACGAGCAGAATTGAGGAGGAATGATTGTACTAGCAAGCAGTAGGATACAAATAGGAAACCCTAAGGGGCTGTACTCACTATTGAGTGCCCCACTACAGGCTACACAAATAACAAATTCTGACATATGTATGCATTGAATTTTAGTGTTGAGGGTGACTGTTACCTGAGTGTTCCGCCTGACCCGGGCATTGGGACTAGTGAGGCTGCAGCTCTAGGTGCTAGCGCGTCAACTGCTCTAGGTCCTGGTGACGCTGCTGCCCTAGGTGCTAGTGCGTCTACGTCTGCTTGCACCGCACCTACTGAGGGAATACACACCTTCACACTCGACTCAGGTGCTTCCCACTGTTTCTTTCGTCACCGCATTGCCCTAGAGCAGCTTCCTCGACCGGTTGCTGTCTCTTTGGCTGACCCCTCAGGGGGTCCGGTCCTTGCGACCTCCACCACTGCCCTCCCTTGTCCTGCTGTCCCGTCTGGCACGCTGTCGGGCCTCTACCTCCCCTCGTTCTCTACGAACTTGGTGGCGGGTTCCGCACTCCAGGACGCGGGTGTTCACCAGTTCACCCCGGCCTACGAGCGTGTGACGCACTGCAAGTGTGCGCGGACGGGACGTCACCTCGCTACCTTCACTCGGCAGCCGGGGTCGGACTTGTACACACTGACCACTGCGTCTCCTCAGGTAGCTGCGTCTGCGTCTGCGTCAGGTCAGCTGTCTACCCCCTGATCGTGTCGCTCCCCATCACACAGGACTGTCCTCTGGCACCACCACCTTGGTCACCCGTCAATGCAGCGCCTTCGCGGCATGCACTCCAGGTACCTTGTGTCTGGTCATCCCAGGGTTCTCCCTCCCCTCCCACCCTCGCCTGCTCCTCCTTGTCTTCCCTGTGTCGAGGGGCGGCAGCGCGCCACTCCTCACTCCTCCTCGTTCCCTCCCTTAGAGGCTCCCCTGTAGACTCTCCACCTGGACGTGTGGGGCCTCGCCCGCGTTCGGGGACAGTGCCACGAGTGGTACTTTCTGCTGGTCGTCGACGACTACACGCGCTACACCACGGTCTTCCCCTTGCGTACCAAGGGTGAGGTTCCTGATGTCTTGATCCCCTGGATCCGCGCTGCTCGTCTCCAGCTCCGCCAGAGGTTCCAGTCGGACTTTTCAGTCCTGCGTGTGCACTCTGATAGAGGTGGCGAGTTTTCCTCTGACCTCTTGGCAGCCTACTGTGCGGAGCACAGCATCACCCAGTCGTTCACGCTCCCGGCCTCTCTACAGCAGAATGGGATTGCCGAGCGCCGCATTGGTCTTGTCATGGACGTCGCTCGTACCTCCATGATCCATGCGGCTGCCCCCCATTTCCTGTGGCCGTTTGCAGTGCAATACGCCGCGCATCAGCTCAACCTCTGGCCCCGTGTCTCTGTTCCGAAGACCTCGCCTACCCTGCGTTGGACGGGGGAGGTTGGCGATGCGTCGGTGTTCCGAGTCTGGGGATGTCGAGCCTTTGTCCGCGATACGTCCGCGGACAAGCTCTCCTCCCGTGCCGTTCCCTGTGTCTTCCTTGGCTTTGTCCCTGACGCGCCTGGTTGGCAGTTTTACCACCCCACCTCGCGCCGGGTCTTCGCCTCTCAGGACGTCACCTTTGACGAGTCGGTACCCTTTTACCGTCTCTTTCCCTACCGCACTGCCCCGCTCCCCCCTCCGCCTCTCTTTCTCATGCCAAGTGCTGCTTTGGTAGACCCCCTGCCTCCCTAGGGTGCTGCTCCCTCAGGTGTTTCCCAAGTAGACCCGATCGAGCCTGTCGAGGTAGCTGTTGACTCTGGTCCTGTGCGAGGTACTGAGCGTGCTGAGCCTGGGGGTGCTGAGACTGCGGGTGCGGAGACTGGGGGTGCAGAGTCTGGGGGTGCGGAGACTGGGGGTACTGAGTCTGGGGGTGCGGAGACTGTAGGTGCTGAGCCTGGAGGTGCTGCGACTGCGGATGTTGTGCCTCGAGGGACTGAGGCTGGGGGCTTTAAGGCTGACCGTGCTGTGCCTGCTGGTGCTCCTTCTTCACAGCAGCTGCATGAGTGGTACTCCCAGCGTTGCAGCCTTCGTCGTGGGGCTCCTGGAGCTGGGGGGTCTGCTGGAGCTGGGGCTAGTCGTCCTGCGGGTGCCGTGTCGCAGCCGGAGCCTCCCTCCCCTCAGCGGCTACGTGAGTTGTACGCTCGTCACTGCAGCCTCCGGAGTGGAGCTCCTGGTGGTGAGGTACCGCCCGCTCAGACGCTACCGCTGTTGGAGGTCCTGGAGCTCCTGACGGTGCTGCTGGTGCTGCTGGAGGTGCTGACGGTTCTACTGGAGCCGCTTGAGGCACTCAAGGTGCTGGAGGTGCTGCTGGAGCTACTGGAGGGTCTGCTGGAGCTGCTGGAGGTTTTGGTGCTGTCTCTGCTGCTGCTGGGGGCACTTTACGGCCGCGGCCGTACTTCATTCCACTCCTTCAGCAGGTTCTTGGTCAGCCGCCTCCTCCTAGTCCTCCCCCCTCCGTGGAGTGTCCTCCGCTTGTCCAGTCGCAGTCACAGCTACCGCCTGCCTCGCCGCTTCCTGGTCCTCCTCCCTACATAGGTCCTATAGGCAGTCTTACAGAGCACGCCGCACCATTACCCTGACTCAGTCACACATGGTGCAGCAGGTCCTTCAACGCTACGGCTTCACCTGGTCCTCAGCACAGGCCACTCCTCTGGCTGTAGGTAAGTCGCTCTCAGCTCTGCCTTCGGATGAGTCCGTAGAGTCGAGTGGTCCTTACCCAGAGCTAGTTGGTTGCCTCATGTACCTGATGACTTGCACTCGTCCTGACCTAGCATACCCTGTTGGCCTTCTGGCCCGCTAAGTAGCTCCTGGCAGGCACCGAAAGGTGCACTGGGATGCTGCAAAGAGGGTGTTGCGCTACTTGTGTAGTACATCGGGCATGGGGCTCGTGCTTGGAGGAGGGAGCTCAGTTATTCTCACTGGGCACTCAGACGCTTCTTGGGTTGACGACCAGGCTACTCAGCGGTCGTCACAGGGTTACATCTTCAGCCTTGGTTCTGGTTCAGTTTCGTGGCGCTCTACACGTTCGTGTTCAGTTCTCAGCTCCAGTTGTGAGGCTGAGATCTACGCCATAGCCATGGCTGCACAGGAGTTACGCTGGCTCACCTACCTGCTGACCAACCTTGGAGAGAGGCCTAGTTCTCCTCCAGTGCTGTACGTCGACAACAAGGCTGCCATTGCCTTGTGTGAGGAGCACAGACTGGAGCACAGAACGAAGAACATCGCTCTCCGTTACTTCCTTGCTCGAGAGCTGCAGCAGCGTGGTCAGCTTCATCTTCGTTACGTGGCCTCTCAGGCCAACACCGCTGATATATTCACCAAGGCACTTCAGCCTGGTGATCGTCAGCGCTTCTGTACTTTGCTGGGGCTTGTGCCCACTTTTCCTCACTTGTTGTAGGCTTTGCCTGCACTGTGATCTCTATATATACTCCTGCCTGTTTGCTCTGCTAGGCTGAGATCACCCTTGTTGTTTGTACTTCATATATACTTCTGCATGTGAACTGGCCATACAGCCCTTTGCTTGTGCTTGGAATGGGTGGTGACGTCGTGATCCACCCTGAGCTTGCTTGTCTTTCCTGACTGGTCTTGTGACCCCTTGCTCTTCCCCACTTTGCCTATGGGGGTGTGTCAAACACTATATGTGTTGTTGTTGTGTAGGCTATAGTGGGTTAGCCTTTAGGGGGTACACAAAACTATGGTTCACTACTTGTACTCCATCTTTTCATAGTTCATACACTTCTCATTCTGACAATTTTTAAGCTATTGGAACGAGCTTTTATATAGAAAATTCTCAGCTTAATCCGATCGACGGTCTGCACGATATGCTGCGTGATATTTTAAGGAGCTCTTGCTATTTTGAGGCTGCCGTTCAAGTCTAGTCGCATGGTGCGGTGAGCGTGGACGGCACTGCGACTTACATTCAGTCTAGTCAACTCACTTACCTATTTCGTTCGTAGGCCAGCAGCATGTGCAATCATGACGCCTGCCATTCCCCCAACCAGTACAATAAAGAATAATCATCACGCACATTCTAAAGGCCCCCCCGAGCAGCTGGCCGAGTGCGCCTGGCCGACGCGGGCAACAACGACGACGAGCGGTGCCATGCCCTTTTGCATGGTTGGTGCGGTGACCGGGGTGCTGTGTGCATGAGAATGAGCTATTCTCCGAGCAATGCTGCCGTGTGGGCTTGGGGTTTAAGTGTGAACGCGTCATGAGCATGTCAACAGGAGTTGGTGTTGGCCCCGTCCTCGCATGGGTGGAGCCGAATTCGTGGTCGGGTGTGCGGGGGAAGCAGCCGACCTGCAGCAGTTGGCAAGCTGGTCGACGGGGCTGGTCGACGTGCACGAGGGCCACAGCAATGGCGCCGACTTCGGGAGGTCGACTTGGGAGGTCGTTCTGTGGAGGGCGTTTACTTGGTGACACCAAGTTGGGTGTTGGGTGCTAATTCACATTGCACACATCCTGCCGTATGTTTTTATGAGTATGCGTGTGCGAATGCATTTGGGCGTGAATGGAATGTTCGTGTGTTTGTTTGGATCCGCAATTTTCGGTTGATGCATTTGCAGGTACTCGCGCAATGTGCAGTTCGGCACAACATTGTAGGCGTTACGAACAGTGCAAGCAGAAAGGACGAGCTCGCAAAGGAACCCAAGATGGAAGCTTTGCGGTTCGGTTGAATTGACTGCGCAGGTTTAGTTATATCCAACTCGAAATTGTACTGTCTTGTTTGGTTGACTATAGTGTGCAGGGCAGGCACTATAGGGGTACAATTTAGGTGAAGTTTGGATGTTGTTTGTCTGTATCTGCATGCTACAGGGCCAGGGGAAACTAGCGGAACCAGCATTTGGTTCGTTGGGTGAAGACAAAACAAGTTGGACCTGAACCTGGTTGTTGTTTTCCCAGGTTGGAAAAACAGAACCAGAGGTTGTTTACCAACCTACTACCTACTGTTTTGTCTAGGCAGGTTGGCTCTGTTGCTTGGAATTATTTTGGGATCATCCCTGGTTGTTCCGAGGTTGACTCCCAAGGTCCTTGCTAGCTAGAACTATTTATTCCTTCTCTTTTTGTACCTTGACATAGTCAATTTGATTCAAGCGAATTCCTCCCTTCCTGGAATTTTGTTTCTACACGATACGACGAGGGAATGCTACCCGAGTCAACGCTAGTACGCTAGCACTACGATGCTAGTCCAAAGCTGTCCGAGCCATTACTCCGTAATGACAGAAGTTTTTGCGAAGCAACTTGGCTCATTTGAAAGATTTTTGAGAGAGCTTCGATATAGGAAATTATCAGCCTAATCGGATTGACGCTCTCTACGATACGTTGCGTGACGTACAAGGTACTCTTGTTATTTTGGCTCTTGACACCTCTCTCTACAAACTCAGACCTGAGGTTAGGGGCTGGTCTTGTAGGAGGCACCCAAGGACCCTTGGAGGTGACCCCGAAGAGAGGTATTAAGTTTGATTAAGTCTTAGTAGTTTGAGTTTATTAGGCCCTTACACCAACAAGCAGGTATTAGAGCCTGCATTATAGTGATCCTCGTTATAAGTAGCTATGGCGGGCAACACCTCGACGGGAGCTGGTGAATGTTCAGCCCAAGATTGTAGCGGTAGCTAAGATTCTGATGTTTCAGCGCCAAGAGGAGCGCGAACAAACCAGGGCTCGCTGGTCAAGGAGGTGCTGAAGAACTTCACCGTCAAGAAGTTCAATGGTAAGGGCTATGATGATTGGGCCTGGAAAATGCGACTCTATTTCCGTCATATTGGATTGCTGAAACTAATGATTGGGGAGGAGCCTAGACCGAGTGACCCCACGCTGCAGGAAGACTGGGATGAGCGCTCCTCGGTTGGCAAATATTTGATGTCGCAGAGCTTGGAGCTGAACCAGCATCACCACGTTATATACCTGCTGCCAGAGGTTGAGTGCGGTCCGAAGGCGTGGACTGTGTTCAAGGAGCTGCACGCCCCGACCTCCGCTGTCGCAACGTTGATGCTGGAGAGGGAGCTATTCGCGTTGCGCCTGAGTGAGGGAGAGCCGGTGCAACTTGTCCTGAGCAAGATGCGCGACCTCTACCCAAAGTTGTCGACCGCGGGAATCAGCGATCCGGAGCAAACCAAGTGCTTGAAAATGCTCTCGCTGCTGCGGGAATCGTGGCTTCAGTTCACGAGCGGATTGAGCCTGCCGCAGAACTAGAGCCCGTGGACAATTCAGTGGGTGGGGACAAAGATTTTGGAGGACTCCCGTCGCCGCCAACTGAGGGGTGGAGACGTCGGCAGCAGTGGCTACAGGGTGCAAGGAAGCCGACGTGGCACAGGACGTGGCTTTGGTGGGACTGGGCGCGGTGGAAAGAAGGACGATGGCTCCAACTACCAACAAGGAGGTACCAGTTGGGGTCACGGTGCGAAATCTGGACGTGGGGGCAAGTCGGGTGCTGATGGCAAAATGAAAAAGAGTTGCTGGTATCGTGAGAACGAGGGGCACCCTTGGTTTTTGTGCTATAAGAAACCCAATGGATGGACCCCCCAGAATCGTCACCAGGATGGCGGCGCACGGAGGAACCAGAAAAACGGCGCAAACATGGTCGCCGATTCGTCCAACAACAACCCAAAGAGCAAAGGCGGTGCGGAGAAGAAGAAGGAGCGCACCGCGGGCCAATTCTTCCATATTGGAGAGTAGGGGGAGGAAGGAAATGCCTTTGCCAAGGTTGGAGCAGAGCTGCACCCCCTGAACTATTGGGTGTTGGACACGGGCGCTGCTTGGACGATGACGCCGCGCAAGGACCTTCTGGAAGACGTACGCGCTGCACCGATCAATGGGGTGTGCTCCATCTCTGGACATGTGCTAAGGTGGTTGGTGCGGGACGAGCTGCGTTTAAGGGAGCGGATGGCAAGCCTGTGGTGCTGCACGACGTTTTCCTTGTTCTTGATCTCAAGACCAACCTCATCTCCCTCCGTAAGCTTGGCAAGGCTGGGGTGAGCACTAGCACGGATGGGGCACGCACTTACAAGGGGCACCTTGGCAATCGGGTGCTTTGGAATTTGCACGAGATCACGGACGTATACAGATCCATATGGCAGCTACCAGCGTTGGCGTGGCATGGTGGGGGGCAGGCTAGAGAGGGGTCTGCATCCTAGGGGGAGTGCAACGCCGTTGGAGGGGTTGGTGTGAAAGAATCAGCCAGATCTGGGGAGACGGATTGGGCAACGGCACACCGACGCTTGGAGCATGTGGCAATGCCTTTGCTGAAGCTGCTCTAGAAGGATGGGGTCGTCAAGGGTCTGAAGCTGAATGGCCAGCCACCTGATGACAGCTTTGAAATATGCTTGCTATCCAAATTCATCCATTTCCTCTTCCATAGTGTGACTGGCAGGAGCAAGAAGCCTTTAGAGTTGGTCCATATGGACTTGGTGGGGCCGCCGTTGGTTCAGGGGCACAAGGGGGAGCGGTACTTTCTGACCATAGTGGATGATTGGAGCAGGCTTATGTGGGCATCTCCGCTGAAGCCACCGCCTCTATGATATGGGAAGATTGGCAGCCATTCGTGGAGAAGCAATCCGAGTGTGTGGTGAAGCAGATTAGGACAGATTGGGGTGGTGAGTTCCTTGGAGCTGAGATGACGGCCTGGCTCAAGAAGCAGGGCATCCAGAGGGAGCTGACCACGGCTTACACCCCACAGTCCAACGGTGTAGCAGAACGGGCAAACCGGACAATTCTGGAGACAGCTAGGGCACTGCTCATAGAATCTGGGCTAGACAACATGATGTGGCCCCATGCTGTCCGGCACGCTGAACAGGGACAGGGTTCTCACTAAGGTTGGTGATGACTCGTGGGTGCCGTTGGAGAGGTGGCTTGGGAGGAAGCTGTGAGTGGACATGCTGAAGGTGTTCGGATGCATGGCAGTCGCCCACGTCCCCAAGACCTACCGCAGTAAGTTGGGGGCAAGTGCAATCTGGTGTGTGCATTTAGGGCTGGCTGGTGAGAGCAAGGGATGGCTGCTGTGGGAACCATCCAAGGGTGTGTTGTTTGACAGCAGGGATGTGAAGTTTGTTGAGGGCATGATGTATGGGAGCTGGGAGAAACAGCGGGAGGCCAGGGTGTCCCAGCAGATGGAGCAGATCACCATGCAGCTGGACCTGACTCCTAGTGTGTGGGAGGAGGGAGTGGAGGCCGCTGCAGAGGGTGGTGATGGAGAGAAGATACAGGAGGCACCTGCTGGTGGAGAAAATGATGTGGAGACTAGTGGTAGCAATAGTGGAGCTGCTGGATCCGAGGGAGGAGAGCAGTAGTAGGGGAAAGCTAAGAAGCCGAAAGGTGTCGTTATGAAGGGATGGGAGACACCCGTCTCCAGGCCAGGACGTACCCGTATGGCTACTAAGAAGCTGACTGCAGGAGCTGATATAGCTGAGCAGCAGCTTGGGACCGAGGAGGCATTGCTGATTCTACCGCATGGCTATGACCCGGATGAGGAGGATGAACCTGCCTACTGTTTTCTTGCCCCTTCACCAGAGAAACCAGCTAGCATAGAGGAGGCATTAGCTGGACCAGATAGGGAGAAGTTACTGGTTTCTAGGGATGCTGAGTACCAGAGCCTGCTAGAGAATGGGACATGGGATATGGTGGTGCTGCCCGATGGGAAGAATGTTACGAACAAGAAGTGATTGAACTATGAAAGTTGGAGTACAAGTAGGAAACCCTAACTTTGTGTACCCCCTAAAGGCTAACTCACAATAGCCTACACAATATTAACACATATAGTGTTTGACACACCCCCATAGGCAAAGTGGGGGAGAAAAGGGGTCACAAGACCAGTCAAGAAAGGCAAGCAAGCTCAGGGTGGATCACAACGTCACCACATACTCCGAGCACAAGCAGAGGGCCACAAGGCCAGTTCACATGCAGAGGTATATATAAGTAGTACAGACACTAGTATATATAGAGAGATCACAGTACAGGCAAAGCCTACAACAAGTGAGACAAAGTGGGCACTAGCCCCAACAAAGTACAGAAGCGCTGATGATCACCAGGCTAAAGTGCCTTGGTGAAAACATCAGCGGTGTTGGCCTGAGAGGCCACGTAGCGCACACGAAGCTGACCACGCTGCTGAAGCTCACGAGCAAGGAAGTAACAGAGACTAATGTGCTTCGTTCTGTGCTCCAGTCTGTGCTCATGACACAAGGCAATGGTAGCCTTGTTGTCGACGTACAGCACTGGAGGAGAACTAGGCCGCTCTCCAAGGTCGGTCAGCAGGTAGGTGAGCCAGCGTAACTCCTGTGCAGCCATGGCTGTGGCGTAGATCTCAGCCTCACAACTGGAGCTGAGAACGAAAGACGAACAAGTAGAACGCCATAAAACTGAACCAGAACCAAGGCTGAAGGTGTAACCCTGTGACGACCGCTGAGTAGCCTGGTCGTCAGCCCAAGAAGCGTCTGAGTGCCCAGTGAGAACAACTGAGTTCCCTCCTCCAAGCACGAGCCCCAAGCCTGATGTACTGCACAAGTAGCGCAATACCCTCTTTGCAGCATCCCAGTGCACCTTTAGGTGATGACCAGGAGCTACGTAGCGAGCCAGAAGGCCAAGAGGGTATGCTAGGTCAGGACGAGTGCAAGTCATCAGGTACATGAGTCAACAAACTAGCTCTGGGTAAGGACCACTCGACTCTACGGACTCATCCGAAGGCAGAGCTGAGAGCAAGTGACCTATAGCCAGAGGAGTGGCCTGTGCTGAGGACTAGGTGAAGCCGAAGCGCTGAAGGATCTGCTGCACCATGTGTGACTGAGTCAGGGTAATGGTGCGGCGTGCTCTGTCCCGGGTGATCTGCAAGCCAAGGTAGCTGCGCAGTTCACCCAGGTCTGTGCACCGTGTGTCTCTTCTGCAGCTCTGACTTTACGTGGGCGAGAGACTCAGTGTCAGCTGTGGCAAAGACCAAGGCGTCGACGTACACAAGGATGTAGAACGGCGGCAGCGAAGTGTCGGTGCGTAGAAACAGCGACGGGTCAGCAGTAGAAGGGGAGAACCCAAGTGCCGCAAGAGTAGTCCTCAGTGTCTCGTGCCACTTACGTGGCGCGTGGCGGAGTCCGTAGACCGGCCGGCGAAGGCTCCATTGGGTACCAGGAGGGAACGACCTAGTGAAGCCATGAGGGCGGCGCAGCCAGATCTCCTCGTGCAGACTGCCCTGCAAGAAAGCTGTGCTGAAGTCAAGAGAGTGAAGCTCGTAGTCACGCTGAGCAGCGGCGTGCAGCAGAACACGAAGAGTGGTCATCTTCGGGGTCGGGGAGAAGGTCTGGAAGAAGTCAACTCCCTCTTGCTGACTGAAGCCTGGAGCAACGTAGCGCGCCTTGAATACAGGCGGAGAACCCGCCGGCCGCTTCACCCTGAAAATCCACATGCCACTGACGATGTTTGCCCCAGGTGGGGGAACCTCGCCGATGTAGGTGCCTGTGGACTTCCAGGAAGCCATCTCTGTGTCCATGGCTGACTGCCACTTAGAGGAGTAGGGACCCTAGATCGCCTCAATGTACGATCGAGGAGTCGTGATGTCTGGTGCATCCGGGTCTCCCTCAGGGGCAACAAGCATGGACACGAGATGGGGCGTGGCGGCTGCAAGACACTGAAGGTCCTCCTGTCTGTCCTCAAGGACGTCCGTGCTAAGAGCACACTCACCCCCGACAGACGGAGGACAGACAGACTCAGACTCAGCGACAAGACTGGCAGCGTAGTCTAGACGACAGCGAGCAGCAAAGTCGACAAGCTCAGCAACTAGGGCAGACGCTGCAGCAGACTCAAACGAAGGGTCAGTGACAGCAGTGGCAAGAAGACGCGTGACAGTAGGACTGGCAGCACGAAGAGAGTCAGGCGCAGGGTCAGCAAGAGCAGGAAGAGAGGACTCAGGAGGAGAAGGCAGAGGGACACGCTGTGGAGCAGTGGAGGGACGCAGTGACATCCGATGTGTGCCAGGGACCGGTGGCGAACGCTCACGCGGAGGACGGCGATTGGTGGAAGTAGTACAAACAAGAGACGCAGGACGGGACACAGGCGACACAGGGCGAGACTCAGGCTGACGTCGCTCTGTGAGACCGCCTGTAGGACCAGTGTAGGGAGAAGGGCGAGGAAGTGGCGAGGCAGGCTGTAGCTGTGACTGCGACTGGACCGGCGGTGGACACTCTACAGAGGGAGGGGGACAAGGCGGAGGTGACTGACCAAGAACCTGCTGAAGGAGTGGAACAAAGTACGGCCGCGGCTGTGAGGTGCCCTCTGCAGCAGCAGAGACAGCACCAGAACCTCCAATAGCTCCAGCAGCACCCCCAGCACCTCCAACACCCGGGTCTGCAGCACCAGCAGGAGCTCCAACGACCGGGTCTGCAGCACCAGTAGCAGCTCCAACGCCCGGGTCCGCAGCACCAGCAGCTGCTCCAACGCCCGAGTCCGCAGCACCAGCAGCAGCTCCAACTCCCTGGTCCGCAGCACCAGTAGCAGCTCCAACGCCCGGGTTCTGCAGCACCAGCATCAGCTCCAACGCCCGGGTCCGCAGCACCAGTAGCAGCTCCAACGCCCAGGTCCGCAGCACCAGTAGTAGTGTCCATGACACTAGGAGCGCCACTCCTGAGATTGCAGCGCCGTGCGTACCACTCACGAAGACGCTGGGGAGAGGGCAGCTCCCGCCGGGGCGAGGAAGCACGAGCACCAGCTCCAGCAGCACCTCTTCTGAGGCTGCAGTATTGTAAGTACCACTCACGCAGTTGCTGGGAGGAGAGAGCTCCTCCAGGCGTAGCACTCCCAGGCTCAGCACCCCCAGGCTCAGCACCCCCAAACTTAGCACCACCAGGCTCCGTACTCCCAGGCTAAGCACCCCCAGACTCCGCACCCCCAGGCTCAGCACCCCAAGACTCTGCACCCCCAAGCTCAGCACCCCCAGTCACCGCAACCCCAGGCTCCGCACACGCAGGCTCAGCACCCCGAGCAGGACGAGAGTCGACTGCTACCTCGACAGGCTCAACCGGGTCTACCTGGGACACACCTGAGGGAGCGGCACCTTGAGGGGGGAGGGGGTCTACCACAGCAGCACCTGGCGCGAGGAAGAGAGGCGGGGGAGGGAGCGGAGCACTGCGGTAGGGGAAGAGGCGGTAGAAGGGTACCGACTCGTCAAAGGTGACGTCCTGAGAGGCGAGGACGCGGCGCGAGGTGGGGTGGTAAAACTGCCAACCAGCTGCGTCCGGAACAAAGCCTAGGAGGACATTCGGAACAGCGCGGGAGGAGAGCTTGACCGCGGACGTATCGCGAACAAAAGCTCGGGATCCCCAGACCCGAAAACGCGACGCATCGCCAACCTCTCCCGTCCAACGCAGTGTCGGGGAGGTCTCCGGCAAGGAGACACGGGGCCAGAGGTTGAGCTAATGCGCAGCGTATCGGACCGCAAACGGCCAGAGAAAGTGGGGGGCAGCCGCATGGATCAAGGAGGTACGAGCGACCTCCATGACCAAGCCAATGCGGCGCTCAGGAACCCCATTCTGCTGTGGAGAGGCCGGAAGCGTGAACGACTGCCAATATGGGGTACAACCCCATTAGGGTTTTATATTTGTACCAAACCCTGATCTAGTCAATTTATTCATGCTAGTAGATTCTTACACTCTTGGTAGTGACGTTGTTCATAAAATTTGAAAGAGAACAAGATGATTATAAGATAGAAGTACAAGGACATAAATAGCAAACTAGCTAGCCATGTACTCTGTGTCGGATTATTATAACTGATGCATGTTTGTAGGCTATAGTGGGGTAGCACATATGGGGTACAGCTTTCTAGGGTTGTATTTGTACCCAACTCTGACTTAGTCATTTCATTCCTGTTTTCATTATTTCACATGGTATAGAGCGGGTCCTGCCTTAGGACCGTTTTTTTTTAGGGCCCACCGAAGCGCGCCCCGAGGCGCGCCCTTTTTTTTTTAGCGACCCCTCGGGTCGCCTTTTCCCTCGCGGCCCCGCTGTCCCTCAGACGCGGCCCCGCCACCTCTCCTGATCGCGGCCCCGCCGCCTGCTTGACGCGGCCCCGCCGCCTCCCCTGACGCGGCCCCGCTGCCTCCCCTTACGCGGCCCCGCCGCCTCCCCTGACGCGGCCCCGCCGCCTCCCCTGACGCGGCCCCGCCTCTACTGCCGCGGCCCCGCCGCCGCCTCTGACGGCCCCGCCGCTGCACCCTACGGCCCGCCGCCTCTGACGGCCCCGCCGCTGCTCCTGTCGGCCCGCCCCTGCTCCTGCCGGCCCGCCGCCTCACCTGACGGCCCCCGCCGCTGCTCCTGCCGGCCCGCCGCTGCTCCTGCCGGCCCGCCGCTGCACCTGCCGGCCCGCCGCTGCACCCAGCGGCCCGCCGCTTCACCTGACGGCCCCGCCGCTGCACCTGCCGGCCCGCCGCGGCACCCTACGGCCCGCCGCTGCACCCTACGGCCCGCCGCCTGCACATGCCGGCCCGCCGCTGCACCTGCCGGCCCGCCGCTGCACCTGCCGGCCCGCCGCTGCACCTGCCGGCCCGCCACTGCACCGGTCGACCCGCCGCTGCACCTGACGGCCCCGCCCCTGCATCTCCCGGCCGAGCCGCCCCAGCAGCCGAACCGCCCGGGACCCGAGCCGCCCTGCCGCCGAGCCGCCCGGGAGCCGAGCCGCCCTGCACCCGAGCCGCCCAGCCGCCCAGCCGCCCGGGAGCCGAGCCGCCCTGCGCCCGAGCCGCCCAGCCGCCGAGCCGCCCGCGAGCCGAGCCGCTGTGCACCCGAGCCGCCCGGTCGCTGAGCCGCCTTTCTGCATAGCTGCACGACCTGCCCTGCCTGGTGAGCACAGTCCCACTGACACTGCGAGCTCTTTCCCTACTGCTTGCACTGCGTCGCTGTCGTCGCCATGGCTACCCCTAGTGTCCTAGCTTTTGACGCTGAGGGTCGCGCCATTGATTTTGAGGTCTGGTTAGACGACCTGCAGCTGTTCTTATAGTGCGACAGGGTTGACGACCTTTCTCTCTTTGACCTCACCTCTGGCGCCTCTCCTGCTCCTGCTGCTGATGCTGATCCCGCTGTCCGCTCTAAGTGGGCCACCCGCGATGCTGCTGAACGTCTTGCTGTGCGTCGCCACCTACCTACCTCTGAGCGTGCGCACTTTAGTCAGTACAAGAGTGCTCAGACCTTGTACGACGCTGTAGTTGCGCGCTACTCCTCCCCTGCCACTGCTGCACTGAGCCGTCTCATGCTTCCCTACCTCTTTCCTGACCTCTCTGCCTTTCCCACTGTCGCTGACCTCATTACGCACCTCCGCACTAGTGACACTCGCTACCGCACCGCCCTTCCTGCTGAGTTCTGCGCTAAGAACCCCCCCCCCATGTACATCGCTCTCTACTATGTAGTCGCGCGCCTCCCTGACTCCCTTCGTGTCGTCAGGGACCACTTTCTCGCAGTCTGTCCCACCACCCTCACCGTCGACCTCCTCGAGAAGGCCCTCCTCGCAGCGGAGAAGAGCATAGTCGCTGTAGGTGCTTCTCGTGGTGACCCTCGCACCCCCATCTTTGAGGGGTGCTCTCCTTCCCCCTTGCTCCCCTCTATTGCCTCTGCTGCTGCTGCCGACCTGCTTGGTCTTGAGTCGGTCGGCGCGGCGTCTGCCCCTAGTGGGAGACGTCGCTCTAGCAAGGGCAAGGGGGGCAAGGGCGCGGGTGGAGCTGGAGGGGGCGGTGGCGGTGGCGGCGGTGGCGGCGGAGGGAGTGGGGGTGGCGGCGGGACTAGTGGTGGAGGTGGTGGTGGTGGTGGCAGCAGTGGCGGAGACGGTGGTGGTGGTGCCAGCGGTGGTGGTGGAGGCAGTGGCGGTGGTGGAGGCGGCAGAGGTGGAGGCGGTGGAGGCGGCAGCGGAGGAGGCGGTGGTGGTGGAGGAGGTGGAGCTGGTCGAGGTGGTACCCAGCAGCGTAGCGGCGGTGGTGGTGGCCAGCGCTCGCAGCGGCAGCAGCAGCAGCGCTCGCGGGACATCCCTCCGCCTCAGCAGCTTCGTGAGTGGTACGCTGGGCGTCAAAGGGGTGGGGGTACTGGTCCCTGCACCTACGTTCTTCGTTCCGGCGACCGCGCGGGTGAGCAGTGTGGGGGTGCCCACGCCACCCAGCGCTGCTTTGGCCGCCTGACGGACGCTTGGCGTCAGCAGTTCCCTGGGGCTAGTGAGATCCCTCGCTGGGATGAGCTTCTCAGGGCTGGTGTAGCGATCTTTGATCTTGATTTTGATGCTATCCTTGCTGCTATGTATGTTGTGGATTATAGTGAGGAGAATGAGGGTTACCGTTGTTTCCAGCCCAACCCGGGCATTGGTACTGCTGCGCTAGGTGCTTGTGAGGCTGCTGCTCTAGGTGCCAGTGCGTCTGTGCTCTCAGGTACTGGTGAGACTGCGCTCTCAGGTACTGCGTCGTCCTCGTCCTCCCTCACTTTCACACTTGACTCCGGAGCTTCTCGCTCCTTCTTTCGAGACCGCACTACCCTTACGCCGCTCGGCCGGCCGGTTGCGGTCTCCCTTGCTGACCCCTCTGGGGGTCCTGTCCTGTCTCACTTCTCCACTGTCCTCCCGTGTCCGGCTGCCCCTTCGGGCACCCTGTCGGGTCTGTACCTTCCCTCGTTCTCTACGAACTTGGTGAGTGGAGCGGACCTGCAGGATGTGGGGGTTCACCAGTTCACTCCTGCGAGTCAGCGGGTGACCCACTGCACGGAGGCACGCACAGGCCGACACCTGGCCACGTTCTCGCGTCGGCCGGGGTCGAGTCTCTACACCCTGACTGTTGAGTCTCCTCCTGTCCCTGCATCTGGTCAGGTGGCTGCGTCGGGTCAGGTGCTTGCTGCTGCGTCCCGGTCAGGTCCTGAGTCTGCCCCCTGTTCTTGTCGCCTCCTGTCTCACGAGACTCTCCTGTGGCACCACCGTCTTGGCCACCCCTCCTTGCCCCGTCTTCGGAGCATGGCTTCCCGTGTCCTTGTCTCTGGTCTTCCCCAGTCTCTCCCTCCTCTCCCCTCCGGGCCAGGACCTTCCTGTGTCCCCTGTGTCGAGGGTCGCCTCCGGGCTACTCCTCACTCCTCCCACTTCCCCCCGACAGAGGCTCCCCTGCAGACGCTTCACATGGATGTGTGGGGCCCAGCCCCCGTCCGTGGGCAGGGTTACGAGCGCTACTTCCTGTTGGTGGTTGACGACTACTCGCGTTACACCACAGTCCTCCCCTTGCGCAGCAAGGGTGCGGTCACTGAGGTGCTGATCGACTGGATCCGCGAGGCTCGTCTCCAGCTCAGGAAGAGCTTCGGCTCGGACTTTCCTGTTCTGCGTCTGCACTCTGACAGAGGCGGAGAGTTCTCTTCTCGCCTTCTGCGGGACTACTGTCGTGCACGGGGGATCCGCCAGACCTTCACGCTTCCGGACTCACCACAGCAAAATGGGATTGCTGAGCGCTGCATTGGTATGGTCATGGATGTCGCTCGTACGTCCATGATGCATGCGGCTGCCCCCCATTTTCTGTGGCCGTTTGCGGTGAGGTACGCGGCGCATCAGCTCAACCTTCACCCCCGGGTCTCTCGGCCTGCGATGTCCCCAGCCTTGCTGTGGACGGGGAAGGTTGGCGATGCGTCTGTGTTCCGTGTCTGGGGATCTCGGGCGTTTGTCCGCGACTTGTCTGCGGACAAGCTGTCCCCTCGTGCTGCTCCCTGTGTCTTCCTAGGCTTCCCCACTGACGCCCCAGGGTGGCAGTTTTACCACCCCTCCTCTCGTCGTGTTCTGTCCTCCCAGGACGTCACGTTCGACGAGTCAGTCCCCTTCTACCGTCTCTTCCCCTACCGCACTCCTTCCCTCCCCCCTCCCCCGGACTTCCTTGTGCCGGTTCCCCCCCCGGTAGACCCCCTCCCCCCTCAGGTTCCTGCCCCCTCAGGTGTGTCCCAGGTAGACGCCGTTGACCCGGTCGAGGTTACTGGTGACTCTGGAGCTGCTGCGGGTGCTGAGCCTGGGGGTGCTGACTCTGGGGGTGCTGTGCGCGGGGGTGCTGAGCCTGGGGGTGCTACTGCTGGGGGTGCTGGGCCTGAGGGTGCTACTGCGGAGGGTGCGGAGCCAGGGGGTGCTGAGCCGGGGGGTGCTGTGCCTGGAGGTGCTGGGTCTGGGGGTGCTGGGTCGGGAGCTGCTGAGCCTGGGGGTGCTGAGCTGGGAGCTGCTGAGCCTGGGGGTGCTGCGTCTGGAGCTGCTGAGCCTGGGGTTTCTCCTGCTGCTGCGTCTCGCCGGGAGCCCCTCTCTCCACAGGAGCTGCGCGAGTGGTTCGCTCGCCGCTGGAGGCGTGCTGCTGAGTCTGGAGGTGCTGCTGGAGCTGGAGCTGGAGCTTCTTCGACCGTCGAGGGTGCGGGTGCTGCCGGTCCCGGAGCTGCTGGACCTGCGGGTCCTCCTGGAGCTGGAGCTGCTGAGGGCGCTGGTGCTGAGCCTACTGCTGTTGGTCGTGCCGCTGGAGGTGTGGGTGGCGCTGGTGCTGTCGCTGAGGGTGCTGGTGCTGTCCCTGCTGCGTCTGGAGTTGCCGCGCGGCCTCGGCCGTACTTCGTTCCGCTCCTGCAGCAGGTTCTTGGTCTTTCTCCTTCAGTAGAGGGTCCACCGCCTGTCCAGTCGCAGTCCCTGCTGGAGCCTTCCTCTCCACTGCCTGCTCCCTCTCCTTACACTGGTCCTACTGGAGGTCTTACTGAGCGTCGTGAGCCTGCGTCTCGTCCCGCGTCGCCTGTTCGCACTGCTCGCGCTAGTGGTCGCAGTTCGCGTCAGCGTCCTCCTCCTGTCCCTGGCACGCACCGGATGTCTTTGCGTCCGTCCACTGCTCCTCTGCGTGCCCCTTTGCCTTCTCCTCCTGAGTCCTCTCTTCCTGCGCTTGCCGACCCTGGGTCGGACTCTCTTCGTGCTGCCAGTCCTACTGTTGTCAACGGGAGTTGTGTGTTGGCCCCGTCCACGCTTGGGCGGAGCCGACTTCGTGGTGGGGTGTACGGAAGGTACAGCCGACTTGCAGCAGTGGGCGACGCCGACTTGGACGAGCTGGTCGACGGGGTTGGTCGACTTGCACGGCGCCACTGCAATACCACCGACTTGGGAGGTCACCGACTTGCAAGGTCACCGACTTGCAAGGTCACCGACTTGCAAGGTCACCGACTTGCAAGGTCACCGACTTGCAAGGTCACCGACTTGCAAGGTCACCGACTTGCAAGGTCACCGACTTGCAAGGTCACCGACTTGGGAGGTCACCGACTTGCAAGGTCACCGACTTGCAAGGTCACCGACTTTGCAAGTCGGCGCCGACTTGCAAGGTCGCCGACTTGGGAGGTCGCCAACTTCAAGAGGTCAGTCTGGAAGTCGGCGCCGACGTAGAAGGGGCGTCGACCTGGTGACGCCGACTTGGGTAGCTGACAACTGCACTGGTCGACCAGGAGTGACGTCGACCTGGATCTGGTCGACCGGAGGAGTGGTCGACCTGGTGAGGTCGACCTGGTGTGGTTGTCGACTTGGGAGGTCGACGAGCACATACAGGAGCAGCTGGTCGACATAGTTGCCCGGTCGACCAGGATACCTGGGTGACGAGTTTCTGCGAAGGAGTGCGACGGTCACCCAGGCGAAGTTGGCGAGACCGACCTCCATGGTGGTATCCCGAGGTCGTCGTGGCGGATCAGAGGCAGTCGCTAGCCCGAGGTTGACGTGGTGTGTGCGCTGTGCAGGTGACGAGACTTTGCATGCCAATCATCTGCGCGCACCTGCAAAGCGGGTGCACTGCTGTCCTGCGTGAGCAATGCTGGCACACCGTCAACCTGCAGCGTTGGCAAGCTGTCGACTTTGCACTGCTGTAGCGTGGTCGACCAAGTCGTGCTGGAACGCGGTCGACCATGCTGTGCTGGCAGTCGACCAACCTGAATGCTAGCTCTGATGTAGTCTTGCATTGCCAACTTCATTGGACCATTATTGACAACTTTCTCTAGTGAAACTCTTGCCAAATTGCCCCGTGAACTAGCAACCAGTGTGAGCACTAGGAAAACGTCTAAGGACCAACGAACGCAGACATCACACGAGCACACGTGCCTAGCCAGTACTCTAAGCTCCCGTTGTAGTAGTTATCTTCTCATGGTGCGGTGAGCGTGGATCGAACACGCGACGTAGTTCAGTCTAGCCGACTTAGCACATACCGATCGTGTTCGTAGACCGGCAGCCGTGAAGTCACTAGCGTGCGCGTAGGCGACGCCGAGGTGATGGACACCCTGGAGGGACGGCTGGAGGATGCGAGGAGACGCCATGAGGCCCAGGAGTATGGGGCGATACCCTGGGCAGTCGTCGAGGCCGGACTCCGCTCCGTGTGGGCGGCGGAGCATCCCCCTTCTCGACCTGCCTCTCCTCAACCGGTGAACAACGACGGCGGCGTCGATGTGGGCGTCAACGCCGGTGGAGGTCAGGTCGGCAGCAGTGTGGGAGGCACGTCAGGGCAACGAGGTGTGATACACGCCGGTGAAGCCGGCGGCGTTCAGGCGAGAGGGATGCAGTCGTCGGTGGCTGCAGGCTCCTCACATGGTGACGGCGGTGGGCGTCGAAGTGGGCTGTCGCCGATGACGGCGTCCCAGGTGACGGCAGGTGGGATTGCACCGAGCTACGGCTACTTCAAGTTTACGCCGGACAGGATCTCGGTCACCCCTCCGCTGGTCGGTCGACCCGACATTCTCACCTGGAAGGAAGCCATCGAGCCCCAGCTGGAGATGGCCGGGCTGATCGGCTTCGCCCGAGGGACCGTGGCGACGCCGAGTGAGCACCACCCCGACCTGCGTGCGGAGTTTCGCGCCGTGCAGCTGTTGACCTTCACGGTCATCTCGCGGTGTTGCTCGCCGGGCGTGCAGATTGCCTTGAAGTGGTGCCGGGAGTACCTCGACGCTGGCCACCGGGCGTGGCACTTCATTGAGTCGACGTACCAGGTCACCGACGACCTGTTCATCGCACAGCTGGAGGGACAGCTGACACACCTGCGTATGGGCGACGAGGAGAGTGCGACCGACTACTGCAACCGAGCCAGGCGAATTCTCGCCACCATCAGGATGGCCGGCGCGCAGTACTCCACGGCGTCGTACATCACCCATGTCATGCAGGGTCTCTCTAGCAGCTACAACCTGCTGAAGCGGCTGTCTATGGCGCCGAGCACAAGGGCGATGCTCAACGAGGACAACCTGACCTCATACATCCTGCAGGACGAGGCGATGCAGGAGGCTGAGTGATCGCAGGAGCTCTTGGCGCAGGCCAACTTCGTCGCCCCTGCGAAACAAGGAGGCCGACCAGGACAGCGCGGACAGTCTGGTGGCGGCGGGAGCGGTAGCTGGAAGTCGACCAAGGAGGTCGAGAAGAAGTCGACCAAGGACGGCGGTCGAGGAGAAGGAGGTCGACGTCGGGAGTGCTGGATCTGCCACAGCCCCGATCACCTCTCCTTCGATTGTCCCGACCGCAGTGACTCCGACGACGACGACAAGGGCGGCCGCGGGAGGTCTGGCAGCCGTCGTCCTCGTCGTGGAGGAAATCATCCGTGCAAGGAGAAACAGTCGACCAAGGCATCGACTTCGGCGAAGGACGCCGACTCCGTTGCAGGCTGCAAGGGGCGAGACGACAAAATGGCGTCGTGCTCGCTGGTCGGCGTCGTGGAGCCGACCATCTCTCTGGCGCCGGAGGCCGGAGAGGACTTCCAGGCGGTGGCGGCGGCTGTGCAGGCGAACCCGGCGGTGGTCCTGCTCGACAGCGGTTGCTCCCACCACCTGATGGGAACGAAGGAAGCCTTCGTTGACCTGCAGCCGAGTGGCTCCATCAAGCACGTGCGCGGCTTCAATGGGGCGCTGCAGGACGTTCAGGGCAGCGGCACCGTCGCCCTGCAAGGGGAGGCCGGGAAGCAGGTGCTCATCCCCGACGTGTTGTACGTCCCGGGTGTGCGGGCGAACTTGCTGTCGTCCGGCCAGCTTAAGGAGCACGGCGTGAAGCTACAAGAGGACGGCGACGGGATGGTGCTCGTCTCGGCAACGGGAGAGGTGCTCGGTCGGGCGACGTACTCCGGGCGTGTCCTCTGCACCGACCTGCGTCCCTGCTCAACGAGGTCGACGTCGCCCACGACGGAGGTTGTGGCTCTGCGGGCGATCGTCTCGAAGACGAAGTCGACGCCGGACCGTATGCATGCCCGGCTTGCACATGTCGGCATGGACACCATACGGAGCTCGGCGAAGAACGAGGTCGCCATTGGGCTGGACCCCAGATCGGCGACGGGCGCCGACTCCCCGTGTGTCTCGTGCGTCGGCGGGAAGCTGGCGCGGCACACCTTCCCCGACCAAGGCTCCGACGCCGACGATGTGCTGGCCGTCGTGCACATCGACCTGTGCGGGCCCTTCCGCGTGGCTGCCAAGGATGGCAGCCTGTACTTCTTGTTGCTGAAGGACCGCAAGACCCGCTACGTGTGGGTGAAGCCGGTCACCAAGAAGTCAGATGCGTTGCCGGCGTTCGTGCAGTGGCTGGCAGTGGCTGAGCGGCAGACGAAGAGGTCGGTGTTAATGCTGCGCTCTGACCGGGGAGGGGAGTTCCTCGGGAAGCAGTTCACCGACTTCGTGAACGGCAAGGGGATCATCCACGACCTGACCTGCCCATACACCCCGCAGCAGAACGGCATGGCGGAGCGGGAGATGAGGACGGTGGTGGAGTCGGTGCGGACAATGCTGCTGCACATGGGCGTGCAGCACCACTGGTGGCACCTCGCTCTCCGGCAGGCCGTCTGGGTCCGCAACTGCCTTGAGAGGTCGGCGCTGCCGCCGGGGACGACGCCGTACCAACTGCTGACCGGGAAGAAGCCCGACTTGTCGCTAGCACGGGTGTGGGGCTGCATGGCGCAGTTCTTAGTCAGCAAGCAGCAGCGTGGTGGGAAGCTGCAGCCGAAGGCCAGGTGGGGCCTGCACCTTGGCGTGTCGGCGGCGAGCAAGGGCTGGGAGCTCCTCGACGTCGACGCCGACCGAGTGGTCACCACGTCGGATGTGGTGTTCTACGAGGAGCTGTCGCTGGCCGAGTGGAAGACGGAGTACGGGTCGGTGTCCGGCCGCTCGTCGCCCACCCCGCCCTCTGACACCTCGTCGGCGACGCTGCCACTGCTTGCCGAGGTCGGTGAGCTTGCTATTACGGACGTCGAGGACGTCCGCCCCCCTACCCCTCCCCCTCCGACCCCTGCCCCTCCCCTCGTGGCCGACCTGCGTGGGCTGACCTCGGTGTCGGCCTCCGGCGATGAGGGGAGTAGTGGGACGTCGCCTTCGGCCAAGTGCATCGCCGGTGGCCGACGTGACGAGCGGCAGGTCGACGTGGGATTGCAGTCGACGTCGACAGGGGAGGAGCAGGTCGAGAATCAGGTCGAGGACCAGCGGCCGACAAAAGAGCAGGCAGCAGTGACGCCGACCAAGGAGCAGTCGGCGACCGGGCAGTCAGCAGGGGAGCCGACCATAGGGGAGAAGTCGGCTGGGATGCCGGCTGAGGAGCAGCAGGACGCCGAGGGCAGCGACAACAGCAACGATGGAGGGGACGCCGAGGAGGTCCAGCCAGGACCACGGCGTTCAGGCCGACTTCGGAGACCGCCTGACTTCTTCGTCCCCGCTGCCTTCACCACGGTGTACGACGTGGACGATGAGGCCGACGACCTGCTGTACGACGATGCCGAGGAGGATGAGGAGTTTCCAGAGCTCGACCCCGACATGCTAGCCGACCCCGAGCACCGTTGGGACATCTCGACGATGACGGTGAAGGAGGCGTTGGCGAGCTGGAAGGGCCCGGCGGTGAAGGCCGCCATGGAGGAGGAGATTCGCAGCCTCCTCAACATGGGAACGTGGGAGTTGGTCGAACGTCCGCCGGGAGTGAACGTCATGAAGAACCGGTGGGTGTTGACGACGAAGTACCACGTCGACGACACCGTCGAGCGCGAGAAGGCGAGGCTGGTTGTGAAGGGCTTCACGCAGGTGTACGGCGCCGACTACGACGAGACGTTCGCGCCGGTGGGCAGCTACGTCACGCTGAGGATCTTCCTCAGCATCGTCGCCGTCCGCAACCTCAACCTGATGCAGCTCGACATGAAGAACGCCTTCTTGCAGAGCAAGCTCGACAGGGTGCTCTACATGTCCCAGCCGGACTACTTCAACGACGGGACCGGCCGGGTGTGCAAGCTGCTGAAGAGCCTGTACGGGCTAAAGCAGTCGCCGCTGCTATGGTACTTGGCGCTCAATGACGTGCTGGTCGGCGCCGGGTGGAAGAAGAGCCAGGTCGACGAGGCTCTCTACTTCAAGGACGGAAAGGACGGAGTGGCCTGCTGGGTGCTGGTCTACGTCGACGACCTACTTGCCGCCAGCAGTAGCGCCGCGATGTTGAAGGAGCTGAAGGAACTTCTGGAAGCCGCCTTCGAGCTGCGTGAGATCTCGCCGGTGCAGAAGTACCTCGGGCTGGAGATCGTCCGCGACAGGTCGGCGGGGAAGCTGTGGCTGCACCAGCAGGGCTACGCCGACAAGCTTCGTAGGCGCTTCATCGACGAGGAGCAGACCGGGCGCACCCCGAAGACGCCGGTCTCGGTCGATGCCTACGCCGAGCTCACGTTTGATGACGAGGAGGCACAGGAGCGGCAGGAAGAGGAGTACCGGCAGAAGGTCGGCTCGCTGCAGTTCGCGGCAACGACGACGAGGCCGGACATCGCCTTCGCCTGCAGCAAGCTGGGGAGCGGCCTCACGGTGAGGAGCGACCAGCACTGGCGCGAGGTCGACCGCTGCCTCGCCTACCTCGCCAATACGCGCGACACCGCACTGGAGTTCGGCGGTGGACCTGAGTCGCTGGAGCTGGTCGGCTACGTGGACGCCGACGACGCCGGTGACAAGCAGAATAGGACGAGCACGGGTGGCTACGTGTTCGTCTATGGAGGGGCCGCAGTCTCCTGGTCGAGCCAGCGCATCAAGTGTGCGACGTTGTCATCGACTGAGTCGGAGTACGTGGCAGCCACCGAGGCCGGCAAGGAAGGACGCCGACTTCGCTTCCTCCTTGCAGAGTTCCGGCAGCTGGATGCCGGGAAGCCGACCGTCCTTCGGGTGGACAACAAGTCGGCCATCACAGTCGTCGAGGGCATGGGGTTGACGGGCAACCTCAAGCACATGGAGCGGCGACAGGCCTGGCTGCAGCACATGGTGAAGCGCGAGAAGTTCTCGCTGAGGTACATCCCGACCACTGAGCAGCCGGCCGACTTCCTGACGAAGGCGCTGCACTATCCGGCCTTCAACCGGTGCTCCGTCGCCATCGGCCAGGTGCGCTTGGCCGACGTGGGCGACGAAGATGACAACGTGCAGCAGTAGGTGCCATGCCCTCTTGCATGGCTGGTGCGGTGGACGACGTGCTGTGTGTTGGGTGCACGTCGACGAGCTATTCTCCGAGGAGTACTGCCGAGTGGACTTGGGGGGGCCAAGCGTGAACGCGGCAGGGGAGTGTCAACGGGAGTTGTGTGTTGGCCCCGTCCACGCTTGGGCGGAGCCGACTTCGTGGTGGGGTGTACGGAAGGTACAGCCGACTTGCAGCAGTGGGCGACGCCGACTTGGACGAGCTGGTCGACGGGGTTGGTCGACTTGCACGGCGCCACTGCAATACCACCGACTTGGGAGGTCACCGACTTGCAAGGTCACCGACTTGCAAGGTCACCGACTTGCAAGGTCACCGACTTGCAAGGTCACCGACTTGCAAGGTCACCGACTTGCAAGGTCACCGACTTGCAAGGTCACCGACTTGCAAGGTCACCGACTTGGGAGGTCACCGACTTGCAAGGTCACCGACTTGCAAGGTCACCGACTTTGCAAGTCGGCGCCGACTTGCAAGGTCGCCGACTTGGGAGGTCGCCAACTTCAAGAGGTCAGTCTGGAAGTCGGCGCCGACGTAGAAGGGGCGTCGACCTGGTGACGCCGACTTGGGTAGCTGACAACTGCACTGGTCGACCAGGAGTGACGTCGACCTGGATCTGGTCGACCGGAGGAGTGGTCGACCTGGTGAGGTCGACCTGGTGTGGTTGTCGACTTGGGAGGTCGACGAGCACATACAGGAGCAGCTGGTCGACATAGTTGCCCGGTCGACCAGGATACCTGGGTGACGAGTTTCTGCGAAGGAGTGCGACGGTCACCCAGGCGAAGTTGGCGAGACCGACCTCCATGGTGGTATCCCGAGGTCGTCGTGGCGGATCAGAGGCAGTCGCTAGCCCGAGGTTGACGTGGTGTGTGCGCTGTGCAGGTGACGAGACTTTGCATGCCAATCATCTGCGCGCACCTGCAAAGCGGGTGCACTGCTGTCCTGCGTGAGCAATGCTGGCACACCGTCAACCTGCAGCGTTGGCAAGCTGTCGACTTTGCACTGCTGTAGCGTGGTCGACCAAGTCGTGCTGGAACGCGGTCGACCATGCTGTGCTGGCAGTCGACCAACCTGAATGCTAGCTCTGATGTAGTCTTGCATTGCCAACTTCATTGGACCATTATTGACAACTTTCTCTAGTGAAACTCTTGCCAAATTGCCCCGTGAACTAGCAACCAGTGTGAGCACTAGGAAAACGTCTAAGGACCAACGAACGCAGACATCACACGAGCACACGTGCCTAGCCAGTACTCTAAGCTCCCGTTGTAGTAGTTATCTTCTCATGGTGCGGTGAGCGTGGATCGAACACGCGACGTAGTTCAGTCTAGCCGACTTAGCACATACCGATCGTGTTCGTAGACCGGCAGCCGTGAAGTCACTAGCGTGCGCGTAGGCGACGCCGAGGTGATGGACACCCTGGAGGGACGGCTGGAGGATGCGAGGAGACGCCATGAGGCCCAGGAGTATGGGGCGATACCCTGGGCAGTCGTCGAGGCCGGACTCCGCTCCGTGTGGGCGGCGGAGCATCCCCCTTCTCGACCTGCCTCTCCTCAACCGGTGAACAACGACGGCGGCGTCGATGTGGGCGTCAACGCCGGTGGAGGTCAGGTCGGCAGCAGTGTGGGAGGCACGTCAGGGCAACGAGGTGTGATACACGCCGGTGAAGCCGGCGGCGTTCAGGCGAGAGGGATGCAGTCGTCGGTGGCTGCAGGCTCCTCACATGGTGACGGCGGTGGGCGTCGAAGTGGGCTGTCGCCGATGACGGCGTCCCAGGTGACGGCAGGTGGGATTGCACCGAGCTACGGCTACTTCAAGTTTACGCCGGACAGGATCTCGGTCACCCCTCCGCTGGTCGGTCGACCCGACATTCTCACCTGGAAGGAAGCCATCGAGCCCCAGCTGGAGATGGCCGGGCTGATCGGCTTCGCCCGAGGGACCGTGGCGACGCCGAGTGAGCACCACCCCGACCTGCGTGCGGAGTTTCGCGCCGTGCAGCTGTTGACCTTCACGGTCATCTCGCGGTGTTGCTCGCCGGGCGTGCAGATTGCCTTGAAGTGGTGCCGGGAGTACCTCGACGCTGGCCACCGGGCGTGGCACTTCATTGAGTCGACGTACCAGGTCACCGACGACCTGTTCATCGCACAGCTGGAGGGACAGCTGACACACCTGCGTATGGGCGACGAGGAGAGTGCGACCGACTACTGCAACCGAGCCAGGCGAATTCTCGCCACCATCAGGATGGCCGGCGCGCAGTACTCCACGGCGTCGTACATCACCCATGTCATGCAGGGTCTCTCTAGCAGCTACAACCTGCTGAAGCGGCTGTCTATGGCGCCGAGCACAAGGGCGATGCTCAACGAGGACAACCTGACCTCATACATCCTGCAGGACGAGGCGATGCAGGAGGCTGAGCGATCGCAGGAGCTCTTGGCGCAGGCCAACTTCGTCGCCCCTGCGAAACAAGGAGGCCGACCAGGACAGCGCGGACAGTCTGGTGGCGGCGGGAGCGGTAGCTGGAAGTCGACCAAGGAGGTCGAGAAGAAGTCGACCAAGGACGGCGGTCGAGGAGAAGGAGGTCGACGTCGGGAGTGCTGGATCTGCCACAGCCCCGATCACCTCTCCTTCGATTGTCCCGACCGCAGTGACTCCGACGACGACGACAAGGGCGGCCGCGGGAGGTCTGGCAGCCGTCGTCCTCGTCGTGGAGGAAATCATCCGTGCAAGGAGAAACAGTCGACCAAGGCATCGACTTCGGCGAAGGACGCCGACTCCGTTGCAGGCTGCAAGGGGCGAGACGACAAAATGGCGTCGTGCTCGCTGGTCGGCGTCGTGGAGCCGACCATCTCTCTGGCGCCGGAGGCCGGAGAGGACTTCCAGGCGGTGGCGGCGGCTGTGCAGGCGAACCCGGCGGTGGTCCTGCTCGACAGCGGTTGCTCCCACCACCTGATGGGAACGAAGGAAGCCTTCGTTGACCTGCAGCCGAGTGGCTCCATCAAGCACGTGCGCGGCTTCAATGGGGCGCTGCAGGACGTTCAGGGCAGCGGCACCGTCGCCCTGCAAGGGGAGGCCGGGAAGCAGGTGCTCATCCCCGACGTGTTGTACGTCCCGGGTGTGCGGGCGAACTTGCTGTCGTCCGGCCAGCTTAAGGAGCACGGCGTGAAGCTGCAAGAGGACGGCGACGGGATGGTGCTCGTCTCGGCAACGGGAGAGGTGCTCGGTCGGGCGACGTACTCCGGGCGTGTCCTCTGCACCGACCTGCGTCCCTGCTCAACGAGGTCGACGTCGCCCACGACGGAGGTTGTGGCTCTGCGGGCGATCGTCTCGAAGACGAAGTCGACGCCGGACCGTATGCATGCCCGGCTTGCACATGTCGGCATGGACACCATACGGAGCTCGGCGAAGAACGAGGTCGCCATTGGGCTGGACCCCAGATCGGCGACGGGCGCCGACTCCCCGTGTGTCTCGTGCGTCGGCGGGAAGCTGGCGCGGCACACCTTCCCCGACCAAGGCTCCGACGCCGACGATGTGCTGGCCGTCGTGCACATCGACCTGTGCGGGCCCTTCCGCGTGGCTGCCAAGGATGGCAGCCTGTACTTCTTGTTGCTGAAGGACCGCAAGACCCGCTACGTGTGGGTGAAGCCGGTCACCAAGAAGTCAGATGCGTTGCCGGCGTTCGTGCAGTGGCTGGCAGTGGCTGAGCGGCAGACGAAGAGGTCGGTGTTAATGCTGCGCTCTGACCGGGGAGGGGAGTTCCTCGGGAAGCAGTTCACCGACTTCGTGAACGGCAAGGGGATCATCCACGACCTGACCTGCCCATACACCCCGCAGCAGAACGGCATGGCGGAGCGGGAGATGAGGACGGTGGTGGAGTCGGTGCGGACAATGCTGCTGCACATGGGCGTGCAGCACCACTGGTGGCACCTCGCTCTCCGGCAGGCCGTCTGGGTCCGCAACTGCCTTGAGAGGTCGGCGCTGCCGCCGGGGACGACGCCGTACCAACTGCTGACCGGGAAGAAGCCCGACTTGTCGCTAGCACGGGTGTGGGGCTGCATGGCGCAGTTCTTAGTCAGCAAGCAGCAGCGTGGTGGGAAGCTGCAGCCGAAGGCCAGGTGGGGCCTGCACCTTGGCGTGTCGGCGGCGAGCAAGGGCTGGGAGCTCCTCGACGTCGACGCCGACCGAGTGGTCACCACGTCGGATGTGGTGTTCTACGAGGAGCTGTCGCTGGCCGAGTGGAAGACGGAGTACGGGTCGGTGTCCGGCCGCTCGTCGCCCACCCCGCCCTCTGACACCTCGTCGGCGACGCTGCCACTGCTTGCCGAGGTCGGTGAGCTTGCTATTACGGACGTCGAGGACGTCCGCCCCCCTACCCCTCCCCCTCCGACCCCTGCCCCTCCCCTCGTGGCCGACCTGCGTGGGCTGACCTCGGTGTCGGCCTCCGGCGATGAGGGGAGTAGTGGGACGTCGCCTTCGGCCAAGTGCATCGCCGGTGGCCGACGTGACGAGCGGCAGGTCGACGTGGGATTGCAGTCGACGTCGACAGGGGAGGAGCAGGTCGAGAATCAGGTCGAGGACCAGCGGCCGACAAAAGAGCAGGCAGCAGTGACGCCGACCAAGGAGCAGTCGGCGACCGGGCAGTCAGCAGGGGAGCCGACCATAGGGGAGAAGTCGGCTGGGATGCCGGCTGAGGAGCAGCAGGACGCCGAGGGCAGCGACAACAGCAACGATGGAGGGGACGCCGAGGAGGTCCAGCCAGGACCACGGCGTTCAGGCCGACTTCGGAGACCGCCTGACTTCTTCGTCCCCGCTGCCTTCACCACGGTGTACGACGTGGACGATGAGGCCGACGACCTGCTGTACGACGATGCCGAGGAGGATGAGGAGTTTCCAGAGCTCGACCCCGACATGCTAGCCGACCCCGAGCACCGTTGGGACATCTCGACGATGACGGTGAAGGAGGCGTTGGCGAGCTGGAAGGGCCCGGCGGTGAAGGCCGCCATGGAGGAGGAGATTCGCAGCCTCCTCAACATGGGAACGTGGGAGTTGGTCGAACGTCCGCCGGGAGTGAACGTCATGAAGAACCGGTGGGTGTTGACGACGAAGTACCACGTCGACGACACCGTCGAGCGCGAGAAGGCGAGGCTGGTTGTGAAGGGCTTCACGCAGGTGTACGGCGCCGACTACGACGAGACGTTCGCGCCGGTGGGCAGCTACGTCACGCTGAGGATCTTCCTCAGCATCGTCGCCGTCCGCAACCTCAACCTGATGCAGCTCGACATGAAGAACGCCTTCTTGCAGAGCAAGCTCGACAGGGTGCTCTACATGTCCCAGCCGGACTACTTCAACGACGGGACCGGCCGGGTGTGCAAGCTGCTGAAGAGCCTGTACGGGCTAAAGCAGTCGCCGCTGCTATGGTACTTGGCGCTCAATGACGTGCTGGTCGGCGCCGGGTGGAAGAAGAGCCAGGTCGACGAGGCTCTCTACTTCAAGGACGGAAAGGACGGAGTGGCCTGCTGGGTGCTGGTCTACGTCGACGACCTACTTGCCGCCAGCAGTAGCGCCGCGATGTTGAAGGAGCTGAAGGAACTTCTGGAAGCCGCCTTCGAGCTGCGTGAGATCTCGCCGGTGCAGAAGTACCTCGGGCTGGAGATCGTCCGCGACAGGTCGGCGGGGAAGCTGTGGCTGCACCAGCAGGGCTACGCCGACAAGCTTCGTAGGCGCTTCATCGACGAGGAGCAGACCGGGCGCACCCCGAAGACGCCGGTCTCGGTCGATGCCTACGCCGAGCTCACGTTTGATGACGAGGAGGCACAGGAGCGGCAGGAAGAGGAGTACCGGCAGAAGGTCGGCTCGCTGCAGTTCGCGGCAACGACGACGAGGCCGGACATCGCCTTCGCCTGCAGCAAGCTGGGGAGCGGCCTCACGGTGAGGAGCGACCAGCACTGGCGCGAGGTCGACCGCTGCCTCGCCTACCTCGCCAATACGCGCGACACCGCACTGGAGTTCGGCGGTGGACCTGAGTCGCTGGAGCTGGTCGGCTACGTGGACGCCGACGACGCCGGTGACAAGCAGAATAGGACGAGCACGGGTGGCTACGTGTTCGTCTATGGAGGGGCCGCAGTCTCCTGGTCGAGCCAGCGCATCAAGTGTGCGACGTTGTCATCGACTGAGTCGGAGTACGTGGCAGCCACCGAGGCCGGCAAGGAAGGACGCCGACTTCGCTTCCTCCTTGCAGAGTTCCGGCAGCTGGATGCCGGGAAGCCGACCGTCCTTCGGGTGGACAACAAGTCGGCCATCACAGTCGTCGAGGGCATGGGGTTGACGGGCAACCTCAAGCACATGGAGCGGCGACAGGCCTGGCTGCAGCACATGGTGAAGCGCGAGAAGTTCTCGCTGAGGTACATCCCGACCACTGAGCAGCCGGCCGACTTCCTGACGAAGGCGCTGCACTATCCGGCCTTCAACCGGTGCTCCGTCGCCATCGGCCAGGTGCGCTTGGCCGACGTGGGCGACGAAGATGACAACGTGCAGCAGTAGGTGCCATGCCCTCTTGCATGGCTGGTGCGGTGGACGACGTGCTGTGTGTTGGGTGCACGTCGACGAGCTATTCTCCGAGGAGTACTGCCGAGTGGACTTGGGGGGGCCAAGCGTGAACGCGGCAGGGGAGTGTCAACGGGAGTTGTGTGTTGGCCCCGTCCACGCTTGGGCGGAGCCGACTTCGTGGTGGGGTGTACGGAAGGTACAGCCGACTTGCAGCAGTGGGCGACGCCGACTTGGACGAGCTGGTCGACGGGGTTGGTCGACTTGCACGGCGCCACTGCAATACCACCGACTTGGGAGGTCACCGACTTGCAAGGTCACCGACTTGCAAGGTCACCGACTTGCAAGGTCACCGACTTGCAAGGTCACCGACTTGCAAGGTCACCGACTTGCAAGGTCACCGACTTGCAAGGTCACCGACTTGCAAGGTCACCGACTTGGGAGGTCACCGACTTGCAAGGTCACCGACTTGCAAGGTCACCGACTTTGCAAGTCGGCGCCGACTTGCAAGGTCGCCGACTTGGGAGGTCGCCAACTTCAAGAGGTCAGTCTGGAAGTCGGCGCCGACGTAGAAGGGGCGTCGACCTGGTGACGCCGACTTGGGTAGCTGACAACTGCACTGGTCGACCAGGAGTGACGTCGACCTGGATCTGGTCGACCGGAGGAGTGGTCGACCTGGTGAGGTCGACCTGGTGTGGTTGTCGACTTGGGAGGTCGACGAGCACATACAGGAGCAGCTGGTCGACATAGTTGCCCGGTCGACCAGGATACCTGGGTGACGAGTTTCTGCGAAGGAGTGCGACGGTCACCCAGGCGAAGTTGGCGAGACCGACCTCCATGGTGGTATCCCGAGGTCGTCGTGGCGGATCAGAGGCAGTCGCTAGCCCGAGGTTGACGTGGTGTGTGCGCTGTGCAGGTGACGAGACTTTGCATGCCAATCATCTGCGCGCACCTGCAAAGCGGGTGCACTGCTGTCCTGCGTGAGCAATGCTGGCACACCGTCAACCTGCAGCGTTGGCAAGCTGTCGACTTTGCACTGCTGTAGCGTGGTCGACCAAGTCGTGCTGGAACGCGGTCGACCATGCTGTGCTGGCAGTCGACCAACCTGAATGCTAGCTCTGATGTAGTCTTGCATTGCCAACTTCATTGGACCATTATTGACAACTTTCTCTAGTGAAACTCTTGCCAAATTGCCCCGTGAACTAGCAACCAGTGTGAGCACTAGGAAAACGTCTAAGGACCAACGAACGCAGACATCACACGAGCACACGTGCCTAGCCAGTACTCTAAGCTCCCGTTGTAGTAGTTATCTTCTCATGGTGCGGTGAGCGTGGATCGAACACGCGACGTAGTTCAGTCTAGCCGACTTAGCACATACCGATCGTGTTCGTAGACCGGCAGCCGTGAAGTCACTAGCGTGCGCGTAGGCGACGCCGAGGTGATGGACACCCTGGAGGGACGGCTGGAGGATGCGAGGAGACGCCATGAGGCCCAGGAGTATGGGGCGATACCCTGGGCAGTCGTCGAGGCCGGACTCCGCTCCGTGTGGGCGGCGGAGCATCCCCCTTCTCGACCTGCCTCTCCTCAACCGGTGAACAACGACGGCGGCGTCGATGTGGGCGTCAACGCCGGTGGAGGTCAGGTCGGCAGCAGTGTGGGAGGCACGTCGAGGCAACGAGGTGTGATACACGCCGGTGAAGCCGGCGGCGTTCAGGCGAGAGGGATGCAGTCGTCGGTGGCTGCAGGCTCCTCACATGGTGACGGCGGTGGGCGTCGAAGTGGGCTGTCGCCGATGACGGCGTCCCAGGTGACGGCAGGTGGGATTGCACCGAGCTACGGCTACTTCAAGTTTACGCCGGACAGGATCTCGGTCACCCCTCCGCTGGTCGGTCGACCCGACATTCTCACCTGGAAGGAAGCCATCGAGCCCCAGCTGGAGATGGCCGGGCTGATCGGCTTCGCCCGAGGGACCGTGGCGACGCCGAGTGAGCACCACCCCGACCTGCGTGCGGAGTTTCGCGCCGTGCAGCTGTTGACCTTCACGGTCATCTCGCGGTGTTGCTCGCCGGGCGTGCAGATTGCCTTGAAGTGGTGCCGGGAGTACCTCGACGCTGGCCACTGGGCGTGGCACTTCATTGAGTCGACGTACCAGGTCACCGACGACCTGTTCATCGCACAGCTGGAGGGACAGCTGACACACCTGCGTATGGGCGACGAGGAGAGTGCGACCGACTACTGCAACCGAGCCAGGCGAATTCTCGCCACCATCAGGATGGCCGGCGCGCAGTACTCCACGGCGTCGTACATCACCCATGTCATGCAGGGTCTCTCTAGCAGCTACAACCTGCTGAAGCGGCTGTCTATGGCGCCGAGCACAAGGGCGATGCTCAACGAGGACAACCTGACCTCATACATCCTGCAGGACGAGGCGATGCAGGAGGCTGAGCGATCGCAGGAGCTCTTGGCGCAGGCCAACTTCGTCGCCCCTGCGAAACAAGGAGGCCGACCAGGACAGCGCGGACAGTCTGGTGGCGGCGGGAGCGGTAGCTGGAAGTCGACCAAGGAGGTCGAGAAGAAGTCGACCAAGGACGGCGGTCGAGGAGAAGGAGGTCGACGTCGGGAGTGCTGGATCTGCCACAGCCCCGATCACCTCTCCTTCGATTGTCCCGACCGCAGTGACTCCGACGACGACGACAAGGGCGGCCGCGGGAGGTCTGGCAGCCGTCGTCCTCGTCGTGGAGGAAATCATCCGTGCAAGGAGAAACAGTCGACCAAGGCATCGACTTCGGCGAAGGACGCCGACTCCGTTGCAGGCTGCAAGGGGCGAGACGACAAAATGGCGTCGTGCTCGCTGGTCGGCGTCGTGGAGCCGACCATCTCTCTGGCGCCGGAGGCCGGAGAGGACTTCCAGGCGGTGGCGGCGGCTGTGCAGGCGAACCCGGCGGTGGTCCTGCTCGACAGCGGTTGCTCCCACCACCTGATGGGAACGAAGGAAGCCTTCGTTGACCTGCAGCCGAGTGGCTCCATCAAGCACGTGCGCGGCTTCAATGGGGCGCTGCAGGACGTTCAGGGCAGCGGCACCGTCGCCCTGCAAGGGGAGGCCGGGAAGCAGGTGCTCATCCCCGACGTGTTGTACGTCCCGGGTGTGCGGGCGAACTTGCTGTCGTCCGGCCAGCTTAAGGAGCACGGCGTGAAGCTGCAAGAGGACGGCGACGGGATGGTGCTCGTCTCGGCAACGGGAGAGGTGCTCGGTCGGGCGACGTACTCCGGGCGTGTCCTCTGCACCGAACTGCGTCCCTGCTCAACGAGGTCGACGTCGCCCACGACGGAGGTTGTGGCTCTGCGGGCGATCGTCTCGAAGACGAAGTCGACGCCGGACCGTATGCATGCCCGGCTTGCACATGTCGGCATGGACACCATACGGAGCTCGGCGAAGAACGAGGTCGCCATTGGGCTGGACCCCAGATCGGCGACGGGCGCCGACTCCCCGTGTGTCTCGTGCGTCGGCGGGAAGCTGGCGCGGCACACCTTCCCCGACCAAGGCTCCGACGCCGACGATGTGCTGGCCGTCGTGCACATCGACCTGTGCGGGCCCTTCCGCGTGGCTGCCAAGGATGGCAGCCTGTACTTCTTGTTGCTGAAGGACCGCAAGACCCGCTACGTGTGGGTGAAGCCGGTCACCAAGAAGTCAGATGCGTTGCCGGCGTTCGTGCAGTGGCTGGCAGTGGCTGAGCGGCAGACGAAGAGGTCGGTGTTAATGCTGCGCTCTGACCGGGGAGGGGAGTTCCTCGGGAAGCAGTTCACCGACTTCGTGAACGGCAAGGGGATCATCCACGACCTGACCTGCCCATACACCCCGCAGCAGAACGGCATGGCGGAGCGGGAGATGAGGACGGTGGTGGAGTCGGTGCGGACAATGCTGCTGCACATGGGCGTGCAGCACCACTGGTGGCACCTCGCTCTCCGGCAGGCCGTCTGGGTCCGCAACTGCCTTGAGAGGTCGGCGCTGCCGCCGGGGACGACGCCGTACCAACTGCTGACCGGGAAGAAGCCCGACTTGTCGCTAGCACGGGTGTGGGGCTGCATGGCGCAGTTCTTAGTCAGCGAGCAGCAGCGTGGTGGGAAGCTGCAGCCGAAGGCCAGGTGGGGCCTGCACCTTGGCGTGTCGGCGGCGAGCAAGGGCTGGGAGCTCCTCGACGTCGACGCCGACCGAGTGGTCACCACGTCGGATGTGGTGTTCTACGAGGAGCTGTCGCTGGCCGAGTGGAAGACGGAGTACGGGTCGGTGTCCGGCCGCTCGTCGCCCACCCCGCCCTCTGACACCTCGTCGGCGACGCTGCCACTGCTTGCCGAGGTCGGTGAGCTTGCTATTACGGACGTCGAGGACGTCCGCCCCCCTACCCCTCCCCCTCCGACCCCTGCCCCTCCCCTCGTGGCCGACCTGCGTGGGCTGACCTCGGTGTCGGCCTCCGGCGATGAGGGGAGTAGTGGGACGTCGCCTTCGGCCAAGTGCATCGCCGGTGGCCGACGTGACGAGCGGCAGGTCGACGTGGGATTGCAGTCGACGTCGACAGGGGAGGAGCAGGTCGAGGACCAGCGGCCGACAAAAGAGCAGGCAGCAGTGACGCCGACCAAGGAGCAGTCGGCGACCGGGCAGTCAGCAGGGGAGCCGACCATAGGGGAGAAGTCGGCTGGGATGCCGGCTGAGGAGCAGCAGGACGCCGAGGGCAGCGACAACAGCAACGATGGAGGGGACGCCGAGGAGGTCCAGCCAGGACCACGGCGTTCAGGCCGACTTCGGAGACCGCCTGACTTCTTCGTCCCCGCTGCCTTCACCACGGTGTACGACGTGGACGATGAGGCCGACGACCTGCTGTACGACGATGCCGAGGAGGATGAGGAGTTTCCAGAGCTCGACCCCGACATGCTAGCCGACCCCGAGCACCGTTGGGACATCTCGACGATGACGGTGAAGGAGGCGTTGGCGAGCTGGAAGGGCCCGGCGGTGAAGGCCGCCATGGAGGAGGAGATTCGCAGCCTCCTCAACATGGGAACGTGGGAGTTGGTCGAACGTCCGCCGGGAGTGAACGTCATGAAGAACCGGTGGGTGTTGACGACGAAGTACCACGTCGACGACACCGTCGAGCGCGAGAAGGCGAGGCTGGTTGTGAAGGGCTTCACGCAGGTGTACGGCGCCGACTACGACGAGACGTTCGCGCCGGTGGGCAGCTACGTCACGCTGAGGATCTTCCTCAGCATCGTCGCCGTCCGCAACCTCAACCTGATGCAGCTCGACATGAAGAACGCCTTCTTGCAGAGCAAGCTCGACAGGGTGCTCTACATGTCCCAGCCGGACTACTTCAACGACGGGACCGGCCGGGTGTGCAAGCTGCTGAAGAGCCTGTACGGGCTAAAGCAGTCGCCGCTGCTATGGTACTTGGCGCTCAATGACGTGCTGGTCGGCGCCGGGTGGAAGAAGAGCCAGGTCGACGAGGCTCTCTACTTCAAGGACGGAAAGGACGGAGTGGCCTGCTGGGTGCTGGTCTACGTCGACGACCTACTTGCCGCCAGCAGTAGCGCCGCGATGTTGAAGGAGCTGAAGGAACTTCTGGAAGCCGCCTTCGAGCTGCGTGAGATCTCGCCGGTGCAGAAGTACCTCGGGCTGGAGATCGTCCGCGACAGGTCGGCGGGGAAGCTGTGGCTGCACCAGCAGGGCTACGCCGACAAGCTTCGTAGGCGCTTCATCGACGAGGAGCAGACCGGGCGCACCCCGAAGACGCCGGTCTCGGTCGATGCCTACGCCGAGCTCACGTTTGATGACGAGGAGGCACAGGAGCGGCAGGAAGAGGAGTACCGGCAGAAGGTCGGCTCGCTGCAGTTCGCGGCAACGACGACGAGGCCGGACATCGCCTTCGCCTGCAGCAAGCTGGGGAGCGGCCTCACGGTGAGGAGCGACCAGCACTGGCGCGAGGTCGACCGCTGCCTCGCCTACCTCGCCAATACGCGCGACACCGCACTGGAGTTCGGCGGTGGACCTGAGTCGCTGGAGCTGGTCGGCTACGTGGACGCCGACGACGCCGGTGACAAGCAGAATAGGACGAGCACGGGTGGCTACGTGTTCGTCTATGGAGGGGCCGCAGTCTCCTGGTCGAGCCAGCGCATCAAGTGTGCGACGTTGTCATCGACTGAGTCGGAGTACGTGGCAGCCACCGAGGCCGGCAAGGAAGGACGCCGACTTCGCTTCCTCCTTGCAGAGTTCCGGCAGCTGGATGCCGGGAAGCCGACCGTCCTTCGGGTGGACAACAAGTCGGCCATCACAGTCGTCGAGGGCATGGGGTTGACGGGCAACCTCAAGCACATGGAGCGGCGACAGGCCTGGCTGCAGCACATGGTGAAGCGCGAGAAGTTCTCGCTGAGGTACATCCCGACCACTGAGCAGCCGGCCGACTTCCTGACGAAGGCGCTGCACTATCCGGCCTTCAACCGGTGCTCCGTCGCCATCGGCCAGGTGCGCTTGGCCGACGTGGGCGACGAAGATGACAACGTGCAGCAGTAGGTGCCATGCCCTCTTGCATGGCTGGTGCGGTGGACGACGTGCTGTGTGTTGGGTGCACGTCGACGAGCTATTCTCCGAGGAGTACTGCCGAGTGGACTTGGGGGGGCCAAGCGTGAACGCGGCAGGGGAGTGTCAACGGGAGTTGTGTGTTGGCCCCGTCCACGCTTGGGCGGAGTCGACTTCGTGGTGGGGTGTACGGAAGGTACAGCCGACTTGCAGCAGTGGGCGACGCCGACTTGGACGAGCTGGTCGACGGGGTTGGTCGACTTGCACGGCGCCACTGCAATACCACCGACTTGGGAGGTCACCGACTTGCAAGGTCACCGACTTGCAAGGTCACCGACTTGCAAGGTCACCGACTTGCAAGGTCACCGACTTGCAAGGTCACCGACTTGCAAGGTCACCGACTTGCAAGGTCACCGACTTGCAAGGTCACCGACTTGGGAGGTCACCGACTTGCAAGGTCACCGACTTGCAAGGTCACCGACTTTGCAAGTCGGCGCCGACTTGCAAGGTCGCCGACTTGGGAGGTCGCCAACTTCAAGAGGTCAGTCTGGAAGTCGGCGCCGACGTAGAAGGGGCGTCGACCTGGTGACGCCGACTTGGGTAGCTGACAACTGCACTGGTCGACCAGGAGTGACGTCGACCTGGATCTGGTCGACCGGAGGAGTGGTCGACCTGGTGAGGTCGACCTGGTGTGGTTGTCGACTTGGGAGGTCGACGAGCACATACAGGAGCAGCTGGTCGACATAGTTGCCCGGTCGACCAGGATACCTGGGTGACGAGTTTCTGCGAAGGAGTGCGACGGTCACCCAGGCGAAGTTGGCGAGACCGACCTCCATGGTGGTATCCCGAGGTCGTCGTGGCGGATCAGAGGCAGTCGCTAGCCCGAGGTTGACGTGGTGTGTGCGCTGTGCAGGTGACGAGACTTTGCATGCCAATCATCTGCGCGCACCTGCAAAGCGGGTGCACTGCTGTCCTGCGTGAGCAATGCTGGCACACCGTCAACCTGCAGCGTTGGCAAGCTGTCGACTTTGCACTGCTGTAGCGTGGTCGACCAAGTCGTGCTGGAACGCGGTCGACCATGCTGTGCTGGCAGTCGACCAACCTGAATGCTAGCTCTGATGTAGTCTTGCATTGCCAACTTCATTGGACCATTATTGACAACTTTCTCTAGTGAAACTCTTGCCAAATTGCCCCGTGAACTAGCAACCAGTGTGAGCACTAGGAAAACGTCTAAGGACCAACGAACGCAAACATCACACGAGCACACGTGCCTAGCCAGTACTCTAAGCTCCCGTTGTAGTAGTTATCTTCTCAACTGTCACGCGTCTGCTTGCTACTGTCGTCACTGACCCCTCTTTTGAGTCCACTGCTGCGTCTGCTCTAGTCGCTGAGCTCGTCGACTTTGCTGCTCGCTGTCGTCTCGACTACGCTACTAGTCTTGTTGCTGAGTCTGCGTCTGTCTGTCCTCCGTCCGTCGGGGGTGAGTGTGCTCTTGGCACGGACGTCCTAGAGGACAGGCAGGAGGAGTTACAGTGTCTAGCGGCTGCTTCACCTCATCTCGCGTCTGTACTGCTTGCCCCTGAGGGAGACCCGGATGCACTAGACATCCCGACTCCGCGTTCTTACGCGGAGGCCGTAGAGGGTCCCTACTCCTCTCAGTGGCAGGCAGCTATGGATGCAGAGATGGCTTCCTGGAAGTCCACAGGCACCTACGTTGACGCGGTTCCCCCTCCTGGGGCGAACATCGTCAGTGGCATGTGGATCTTCAGGGTGAAGCGGCCGCCGGGCTCTCCACCTGTCTTCAAGGCACGGTACGTTGCTCGTGGCTTCAGTCAGCGGCAGGGAGTTGACTACTTTCAGACCTTCTCTCCCACCCCGAAGATGACTACTCTTCGGGTGCTGCTGCACATAGCCGCTCAGCGCGACTACGAGCTTCACTCTCTCGACTTCAGCACTGCGTTTTTGCAGGGTAGCCTGCACGAGGAGATCTGGCTGCGCCGTCCACCTGGCTTCACTGGGACTTTCCCTCCTGGCACCCAGTGGAGCCTCCGACGGCCAGTCTACGGTCTCCGCCAGGCACCGCGTGAGTGGCACGACACACTGAGGACTACGCTTGCGGCCCTTGGGTTTGCTCCTTCTACTGCTGACCCGTCGCTGTTTCTTCGCACCGACACTTCCCTGCCGCCGTTCTACATCCTCGTGTACGTCGACGACTTGGTCTTTGCCACAACAGACACTGCTGGACTCGCCTACGTGAAGTCCGAGCTGCTGAAGAGACACACGTGCACAGACCTGGGTGAACTGCGCAGCTACCTTGGCTTGCAGATCACTCGGGACAGAGCACGCCGCACCATTACCTTGACTCAGTCACACATGGTGCAGCAGGTCCTTCAGCGCTTCGGCTTCACGTACTCCTCGCCTCAGGCCACTCCTCTGCCTACTCGCCACTCACTCTCAGCTCTGCCTTCGGATGAGTCCGTAGAGTCGAGTGGTCCGTATGCAGAGCTTGTTGGCTGCCTCATGTACCTGATGACCTGCACACGACCTGACCTTGCATACCCTCTGAGCATTCTTGCTCGCTATGTTGCTCCTGGGAGACACAGACCGGAGCACATGGCTGCAGCGAAGAGGGTATTGCGCTACCTGTGCAGCACGTCGGGCATGGGGCTAGTGCTTGGAGGGCGGAGTCCAGTGGTCCTTACCGGCCACGCGGACGCTTCTTGGGCTGACGACCAGGCTACGCAGCGGTCGTCATAGGGTTACACCTTCAGCCTTGGTTCCGGCTCTGTCTCGTGGCGGTCTACTCGCTCGTCTTCGGTTCTCGGCTCCAGTTGTGAGGCTGAGATCTACGCCGGGGCCATGGCTGCACAGGAGCTTCGCTGGCTCACCTACCTGCTGACTGACCTTGGAGAGCCGCCTCGTTCTCCTCCAGTGCTGTACGTAGACAACAAGGCCATGCTGGCCTTGTGTCGAGAGCAGCGCTTGGAGCACAGAACGAAGCACATTGCTCTCCGCTACTTCCTTGCTCGTGAGCTGCAGCAGCGTGGTCAGTTGCGACTTGCGTACGTGGCCTCTGAGGCCAACACTGCTGATGTGTTCACCAAGGCACTCGCGCCTTGTGACCATCAGCGCTTTTGCACCCAGCTGGGTCTTGTGCCTGTCTTGCCTCACTTGCTCTCCTCTTGACTTCACTTGTACTGTGACATATATATATACCTGCTCTTGCGTGTCTAGTTTTATATATATGTCTGTACTCCTGCATGTGAACTGGCCTCTGGCCCTGCTCTTGTGCTCGGACTGTGTGGTGACGTTGTGATCCACCCTGAGCTTGCTTTGCTTTGCTTGATTGGTCTTGTGACCCCTTGTTCTCCCCCACTTTGCCTATGGGGTGTGTCGGATTATTATAACTGATGCATGTTTGTAGGCTATAGTGGGGTAGCACATATGGGGTACAGCTTTCTAGGGTTGTATTTGTACCCAACTCTGACTTAGTCATTTCATTCCTGTTTTCATTGTTTCACACTCTGAGGGATATGTTCCCTTATTTACTGTTTTGCATTGCTACAGTAACCACGACAATTGTTCGACATTTACCATGTTGCAGCGCGTAACTTTTGTGCGGTTAATGGATGGTCAAGAGTCACGACCGTTGAGTGTCTTCGACTGTTGACCTTCAGGTGACTCTCGATCTTCCGCATGCTCTATATGAGCTATTGCGGTACTAGTACAGCGTGTTGTTCCGTTATACAGTGACGCGTTGATGAAGAACCTTCGGGAATGTTATAATGAACTTTCGGTTGTTCCAACACAGGGAACATTATCGGTTACATTGAAAGCTCTGAAGGACTGGAATTCATGGAAGTCAAGCTATAGAAGATGGGTGTGAGGCAGGGCTTTTTTTGGATTTTCACTACTCGGATTTCCAGAGCTGTTTTCTAGAGAACTCTGAAATTCAGGGTTCATTATGAGCGTTACTCTGATTTGTCAGAGAAAACTTAACTTCTGAAAAATATACTCTGGGCACCCAGCGTACCTATTTTTCCAACTCTGAGTGTCCTCTCAAGTATTGAACCCAGGCCTTCTGCACTCCTACCAAAAAATTGAGCGTTGTGCTACGCGCTCACCGTTTACAGGTCAATGTTTTAAAACTCGACAAGTAGAAGTTGTCGGTCGAAATGCCTACACCCTGTTCAGAGAAAAGTACATCCGCCACAAATATACACTGGTCTCTCAGAGAAGCTAAAATCAGAACCCTGACAAATCAGAGAAAACTTATCCTCCAAAAAAATAACCCAGACACGTCAGAGTGACCCCCTAAAAACCACTCTGATTTTCAGAGAAACAGAGCAATTTACTCTGATAAAAAACCCCTCGTGTGAGGAGAGAAGAAATCCATGTGACTTTTTTATATGCTGTAAAATAAGTTCACTAAATGCAAACAAGCTCGCGCAGTCCCAAAAGCGTACACATTCAGTCGACAGCAACAGTAAATGTTTGGGGAGTAAAAATTCATTCGTGAATTACCGACGCTGCCCTCAGCTGAATTTGTATGCTTGCACAGCCACATGCGTCCTGTCGTGTTTGAGTGCGCCTAGGCTCGTCCCAGTCGCCATGCTACCATCCGAGCCCTTGGTGACATCGCATTCCTGCCTTACCTCAGTTTTCCCCCTCGCTCATGCTGTTTCTTCATCCGCCCATACGGTCACTCTGCGCGCGCGCATCGCCCGCTCGCACGATTCCGCTTGGTGGAAATGTTCCGCCGCTTCCCATAACCTCCTTCCGCCATCCGCGCGGCACCACCGCGCACGGAATAGCCCTGGAAACGGCGGAGGCAGATGAGTGAACGCACGGAAGTGGGATCCATGCTGGGCTGCGCGCGAGGCGAAGCGAGGGCCGTGCGAGTAGAAGCACTGAGCGTACGCGCGGCGAGGGGATGCGAAAGCGGAGTTAATAATCGAATAAACAGTTTGGCGTGAGTGCGGCGGCGAGAGTTGAAGCAGCGGCGCTCTTCGCTTAGCCGCTTCGGTGACCGCAGTGGTTGTTAGGAGGGCAGAGGCGTGGGAGTGGCAGAACCTTTCCAAGATTGTGGACGGCGCGGGGAAGCAAAGCGCGCGAGCATGGACGGCACGAGTGCGGACTCCTTTCTCACCCTCCTCGCGGAGGTGCTCTCCGTACCAAACGGATTGGGCGCGCGCAACATGTTCACGCGCCGCCTGGGCAGAGGCGGCGGCGCCGGTGGGCGCAGCGGCAGAGGACGGGGCGGCAGGGGCAGGCGGAGCGCGCGGGTGCGCGTGGAGGGCGTCCCCGCGGAGGCCTCTGCGGAGGTCCTGGCGGGCGTGCTGCGTGGCGCAGTGGGGGACGCGGTGGGGCGCGTGACGATCAAGGGGTGCACGCGCGTGGTGGGTGGCGCGCGGCAGCAGTGGGCGTCGCTGGGGGTGGCGTACGCGGACCTGCTCTCCCCAGAGGCCGCAGACTCGCTGCTGCGCTGTGAACGCGCCGGTGCCCCACTGCACGTGGGCGGGCGCGTGCTGGGCGTGCAGCGCGTGGCGGAGCACAGGCGCGCGCCCGAGGGGCTGCTGCACCGCGCCACTGTCCACGTGGGCTTCATCCAACGGCCCGGCCAGCTGGCGGTGACGTGGCAGTCGGAGGCTTCGGAGTGTCGGGTGGAGTTTGACTTTCTGGAGAGGCGCGTGCGCGTGCTGGTGGGGGAAGGGGGGACGGGGAGAGGGAGAGCGGGAGATGCAGCAGCAGCAGCGGGGGTGGGTGATGCATGGGGGGATTCAGACTCACACGATGGGGGTGAAGCGTGGCAGCACAGTGCGCGTGGCCGTGGCGCTGCTGCTGCTTCCTCTCTGGAGGGCATGGCAGGTTCCTGCCAGCGACTGCAGCACCGCCTGGACTGGCGCATGAGGGACGTGCGCCTGTGGGACGCCCCCCACCGCCGCAGAGACAGAGCCACGCCCTCTGAGCGCCGCCCGCCGCTGCTGCTGCTGCCCGCCGTGCCGCCCGCTGTGTTCACGCGGGCGTGCGACGACGATGTGTGGCAGCGCGACCCGTGTGCGTGGTTCCCCGACGACAGCGACCCCTGGACCCGCTCCACCGACCTCCGCCTCGCACCCGCCGCACCGCGCACTGGCGCAGTGGGCACAGCGGGGGACGGGGGGTGGGGAGGAGGGGTGCTAGGGGTGGGCTCACTGGTAGTGCAGGTATCAGTGGGGAGGGAGAGTAGCGGGAAGGTGAGGGAGATAGCAGAGCGCATGCGCACAGTGGGACTGGGGTGCAGGCGAAGGTACCTGGGCCCGCCTCACCACAGCATTGGCACGTCCTCCTTCCGCCCCCACCCGCCCATCACCATCGTCCCCTTCGTCTGTCTGCCGGCCCGTTGGCCTTCCACTGCCCCCGCCACCACCACCATCACCGGCGGCAGCAGCAGCAGGAGCAGAGGGGATGCGCAGGCAGCAGAGCTGACGTTCCCAGTGCTGTACATGCTGACGCTGCTGGTGCAGCGGGGCACCATCCCTCTCACCGCCATGACCGCCCCTCTGTACCGCACGCTGGCACGCGAGCCAGCACGAGCAGCGGTGGCGGTGCTGCTGGAGTTCATGCCCTACTCGCGCCCCGAGTTCGACCCCGCCGGCCAGTTCACCCGCGTCGCACGCGCCATGCGCCACCAAGGCAAGCTGCCGTGGCGACGCGAGCGGTTGGAGGGAGGCGGCGGGCAGGCGTGGGGAGGGGCGGCAGAGGGGACACAGTCACGGCGCCGAGGAGAGGTGGTGCAGCAGCAGGGCACTGCAGAGGAGCATGAGGAGCGGCGTGGGGGAGAGGAGGAGGAGACTGGGCAGGAGAAGAAGGCGGGGAGGAAGGCAGAGGGGGCGGTGGAGCAGAGTGAGGGCTCGGCGTGGCCGTGGGTGCTACCCGAGAACCACGTGCTGGTGTTCCGCCTCCTCATCACACCCCTGGCCGCGCAGTGCTGCCTGCCCAGTGTGGAGCTGGCCAACCGAGTCATCTCGCACTACCGCCCCCACGCACACCGCTTCCTGCGCGTGACGTTCATGGAGGAGGGCGAGCGGCAGCTGGCGTCGTTCGCCCTCGTGGGCGGTGCTTACCGTGCGGAGGAGGCGCAGCACAGCGCGCGCACCGACGTGTACCACCGCATTCTGAAGCTCGTCAACCAGGTGGGGGGGGGAAGTGGGGGGTGGAGCAGGGTGAAGGGGTTAGCACGTGTGGGGGTTGCAGGTGTGGTGTAGCAGGTGATGGATGCATTCTTTGTGAACTTTGTTGGCTCATCTCGCCGTTTACAAGCTCTCCAGATCTTTAGTGTCTCAACTGCCGCCACGGCCTTGTGTGCATGCACCCTTTTCGCCCCCTGCACCCGTGTGTGGCGTGGCAGGGCTTTGAGCTGTGTGATCGGCGCTACCGCTTCCTGGCGTCGTCAGCGTCGCAGCTGAGGGAGAAGTCGGCGTGGTTCCTGGCAGAGGACGCCAGGCACGGCCTCACCGTCGCCGCCGTGCAGGTGCGCTCATGCTTCGCCACTCACTCACCAGTCAATGGGTCACTCAGTCAATCGGCCCATGAGTCAGTCAGAAGCTGTCAGTTGCCCATGTAGTCGGCCTGTCTAGTACGCAGCTCGTCAGGCTATCCATTGGTTAGTCACGCATTCTTTAAGCAAGTCAGTCGGTTTGTCAGTAAGTGGCATAGGTGATTAGTCACTCACTTTGTTGTCAACCGGCCAGCCTAATTGTCATTCACCCACTGCCGTGTGAGTCGGTCTATGTGTGTGCCTGTGTGCGTGCTTCTGTGGTACATGGTTGGGAGTGAGCCATGGGGGTGTGCGGTGTTGTTGCCCATGCTGTGCTGGGGACGCGGGTTGGACTGGGTCCATGGCGGCAGGCGTGGATGGGCACCTTCACCGCCATCCGCAACGTGGCCAAGTGCGCGGCGCGCATGGGGCAGTGCTTCTCCTCGCGCTTCACCTCGCTGCCCCTGCCCCGCGCCCAAGTGCGCAATCTCCCGGACGTGACACGCCACGGCTACTGCTTCACGGACGGCATTGGTGCCGTGACCCCTGAGGCGGCCAGGGCGCTTGCGGATGCCATCGCGCCCTACCTCGACAGGCCGCTCTCTGCTGCCCCTCACCGTGCTCACTTGCCTGTGGGGGGGGGCGCGGGGGCGTGGCTGCGTGCGCCGTCGGCGTTTCAGATCCGGTACGCGGGGGTGAAGGGCATGGTGGCCGTGTGGCCGCGCGGGGTCATGCAGCGCGTGGAGGCGCAGGGGGGCGCTGGTCCTGGTCCTGTCGAGCAGGCCATGGGTGCGTGGCAGCAGCAGGAGGCGGTGGATCTGTGGTTCCAAGAGGGGCAGTGTGCGGCCGCATGGTGGGCGCAGGCACGGCAGGCTAGCAGTGAGGCAGGGCGTGCAGCAGCAGGGGGGGTGCACATGTGGGTGCGGGAGAGCATGGACAAGTTTGAGTCACAGCACGCTGATGTGGAGGTGGTGAACTGGACGCGCCCCCAGCCGTGCTACCTGAACCGGCAGATCGTGACACTGCTCTCCACGCTCGGCGTGCCCGACCACGTCTTCCTCCACATGCAGGTCAGCCGCTCCTCCGCTGCTCTCCCTTGCTCTTCGTCTCGCTTCCTCTGAGCCCCCTCGGCCCATCACTGCAGCGTGCACTTGCACTCAGTTGCGAGCAACTTTCCCACTCACCCACCACCTCCCGGGCTCTCACCCCTCGCACTGCCTCGTGCGCCTCCCATCTGTAACTCCCCTTGTCGAATGGTCCTTTCTCTTAGATGCAGCAAGAGGCATACAAGGTACGTGCCAATTGTCAATCTGGTACTACGTTCAGCTAAGCTATGAGAGCCAACCACACACCTATTCCCCCCACCTCCTTCCCCCGACCCTACTGGTCGGCAGGAGATTCTATCAGCTGGTGAAGCTGCCCCTCACTGAAAGGGTCAAATGGGCCTTGCAGGCCGAGCTCATCCGCGGCCAGGGCCTCGTGGGTCTTGTTGCCAAGTGCGTTGGCCTGGGCCCACTGGAGTGTCACACTCCAGCGCTGCCGGTACTCGGTCAGGAGCTTCGACACCTCCCAACAGGTGGGCGCCGCATTCAACAGCCGCTTTGCCGCAAGCTCAGCACGCCGCGCAGGAAAGCGTGCACCCTGGGAGGCAGGTAGCCATGTGTTTTGACTGCCAGCGCATAAAAGCCCACCCAATTGTGGAGCCACTGGACGCGCCGCTGGGTAATGGGAGGTGCCTCACCTCCCCTCCCCCCCACACCTCCCCTCCCCCCCCACACCTCCCCTCCCCCTACCTCCCTTCCTCCCACCTCCCCTCCCCCAACCCCCCACTCCCCCCCACCCACCTCCTTCCCCTCCCCACTCTTTTGTTCCTTACCCGTGCGCTCTGGGTACAGGACGAGTTGGTGGGGCGGCTGGAGGCGGCGGTGGGCAGTGGGGCAGCAGCGCTGCAGCTGCTGGAGGAGAGTGGCGCGGACCACCTGCACGGCACCGCCATCACCATGCTGCAAGCGGGCTTCCACCCCGCGCAGGAACCGCACCTCAAACGCATCATCCAAGCCGTGCGGTACGCGTGGGTGCTGTGGGGTACCTGGTGGTACATGTCGTGTTGGTCCGCGTCACATGATAGTCCTGACCCTTGTATCGCTTGTCTCTCCTCCTCCCTCGCTGTGCCCCTATTGGCGCTTGACCCTTCCACCTGTGTGCATGCGCGCCTCATCCAACTTGACATGCCTCACTCATCGCATCACCCCCTCTCTGCCACGCTCTGCTCTGTGTGCCCCAGCGCAGTGCAGCTGCAGGGGCTCATCTCCCGTGCGCGCATCTTCGTGAAGGACGGCCGCTGGCTCATGGGCATTGTGGATGAGACAGGGCTGCTGCAGGTGAGAGACAGGGCTGCTGCAGGTGAGAGACAGGGCTGCTGCAGGTGTTGCAGTGCCATTAGACTCACCTATTTCGTATATATACCCTTTTTTTTATGTACGTCCCTTCTCGTTCCTCCCCATGCCCCACGGCAGTACGGACAGTGCTTTATCCAGGTGTGCGACGCCACGGCACCTGCACCCAGCGCCACCGCCACCCTGAGGCTGCACAGCACAGGGCGCGGCATGGGGGCCCCGCGCGTGGTGACGGGCCCTGTGGTGTTTGGCAAGAACCCCTGCCTGCACCCGGGCGACCTGCGCGTGCTCACCGCCGTGGACGTGCCGTGCCTGCACCACCTCATCGACTGCCTCGTGCTGCCCAAGCACGGCCCGCGCCCGCACGCCAACGAGGCATCGGGCAGTGACATGGACGGGGACGTGTACTTTGTCTCGTGGGACCCGCGCCTGCTGCCACCGGGGGGGCGCAGCAGTGACCCCATGGACTACCAGCCTGCCAAGCAGGACAGCCATGCGCCCGTCACCATGCAGGTGCGTGCCGCCTGTGGGCTCCATGCCTTTGGTTCTCGTATGATTGGTACTCGTGGGAGGTCGTGAGCCTGAAGTGATGAAGTACGTAGTGGAGCTGCCTGACGCACACACACGGTGCACGTGTGGCATCAACACCATCCATCATGTAAGCTTGCCGTGCACACATTTTGAATTCATCCAGCAGATCGTTTTGAGGTCAAAAACTGCAACTTCCTTGTGACGGCCGTGCGTGCTGTGCTGAACCCACATGTCGTGTGAGGAGGTCCATGGGTTCCATGTCACGCACAGCCTCAACTCGCTTGCACGCCCTGCCGTTTGCCTTCATTGGACGGCTGTCCGTGCTGTGCGGCACTTGTTGCAGGACGTGCACGGGTTCTTCGTGGACCACATGCTGAACGACAGCGTGGGCATCATCTGCAACGCGCACGTGGTGCACGCCGACCGCAGCCCCTCCAACGCCTTCGACCCCAACTGCCTCACTCTCGCCCGCCAAGCTGCTCTGGCGTTTGACTTCCCCAAGACGGGCGTGCCGGGCGTGATGCCGCGCGAGCTGCGTGTGCACGAGTACCCCGACTTCATGGAGAAGGACGACCGCCAGGACACCTACGTGTCGGACAAGGTGCTGGGGCAGCTGTACCGCCGAGTCAAGAGCATGGTGCTGGGCGAGCAGCCGTGCGACCGCGCGCGTGTGGTGCCGGGGGTGGAGGAGGACGAGGAGGACGTGGGGGAGGGGGACGAGGGCAGTGACGAGGAGGCGGAGGCAGAGGTGCAGCAAGGGGCGGGTGGAGAGAGTGGGGGGCGCGGGTGGGGTGGCAGGGGGTGGGAGGGCGAGGCGGACGTGATGGCGGACCGGCGCACGTGGCTGCGGTACCCGGGGGCGGATGAGGTGGGGCGGGCGTACCGGGCGGACCTGAGGGCAGAGGGGTTCGAGCAGCACGTGGAGGAGGCGAGGTGGCTCAAGCAGGAGTACGACCGATCCATGCTGCACATCCTGCACCAGGTGCGCCCATGCACATCCTGCACCAGGTGCGCCCATGCACATCCTGCACCAGGTGTGCCCATGCACATCCTGCACCAGGTGTGCCCATGCACATCCTGCACCAGGTGTGCCCATGCACATCCTGCACCAGGTGTGCCCATGCACATCTGTCTGTCTTGTTGCCGATCAACTCTTCCTCCCTCCCAGCCCCTCGCTCACCTCCTGTCACACTTCCAGCTTAATTTTTCATCAGCAAAGTACGGCTGTCTTTGCCCGTTGAAGTGTGTGTGCACCTGAGTGTTCCCATGTGTGCTCACGTGTGTGCACCATGCTCGCCTGGGCGGTGGGCAGTTTGGCATCATGTCGGAGGCGGAGGTGGTGTCGGGCAGCCTGCTGCACGCCGCGCACCGCCACGGGCGGCGCGAGGAGTCGGTGAGGGAGCACGTGCGCAACATGTTCCTGTCGCTGCGCCAGCGCTACCACCGCCTGCTCGTGTACGGCGTGGACGCTGAGGGGGAGGACGGGGAGGAGCGCGGGGAGAGGGAGGGCGGGGAGCGCGGGGGGGACGACGGGGAGAAGCGCGTTGATGATTCATTCAGGGATCCGCGCCTCCCTCGGCAGCACGGCAGGGGCCAGAAGCAGCCCCTGGCACCGCAGGTTGGTGTGCTTGTCGATGCGCATTGCACATGTGCTCTTCTCCATGTGTGCTTGGGTCTCCATGCGTGCTCCCAGTGTACTGCTGCTCGAGAAGCTGCTCAATAGATGACACACAAGTGCTGGGTTCATGCCCTTACTGCATCAACCACTTGAGCAGGATACTCGCATGAGGAGTCAGTGAATCTGCAAATGTCGCTTTTGACTTCACGTGTGCGTGGATGAACATGACTGCGTAATTTTTGCATGTGTGCGTGCGTGAGTGTGCATGTGGTTGTTTTGTTGGTGCTTGTGTTCCTGTGTGGATGTGTAACCAGGTCATGGATGACTCGGCCATCCTTGACATGGCAACCATTCGAGCGCGTGCCTTTGCATGGTACCATGTGTGCTACCATCCTACGGAAATTGAGCGTGACCAGCACGAGGCACGTGGCCATGTGCCTCCAATATTTCTCAGCTTTGCTTGGATTGGTGTAGATGCCTTGTGCCAGCACTTGATCACACACTGATTCTCGTTTGTTGGATGGAATGTAACCCTGGTTTTGGCAGAAATGGGAATTACATCGCAGTTCAGTGCAATGTTACCGTACCAGAACCCTGGATTTGCTAGAAGCTTTACCATTGTTGGAAACAAGTAACTTAAGCGCCTCTGTCGTGTCGAAACATCAAGTCAGAAGCGAAGCGAAACATATCGAAGCATCAGCGAGTCAACCCTCGGAGGTTGAACAACTGCTGGAGGTTACACGAAAGTCAAAGCTCAGCGACCTTTGACCTGACAAGTACAGCGCGACAGCAAGGACAAACAACTGACTCGCTATTGATCAGTTTCCCGAGTCGTCACTGTATCGAACCGCAACAGCAACAGCAGTGTTGAGAATATGTTTGTATGCTTTTATTATAAGTACACTGTTCGAAGTGTGTTTACAGGGGCTCGCCATAGCGAGGGATTTGAACTTGGTGGCGAGTCAACGGGCCGCAACCGAACATAGCGGTTGCGACCCGCGTGGCAGCTCAAGAGTCGAATCGACAGCAGGAGTCATCGTCTACAGTAGGTGAAACTGACCTGAGGGGCGCAGCAGGATACCGCGCCCTTGCCGAAGCTGAAAAGTCTCGCCAGCGCGACTGTAACAAGGCAACCCAAGCGACGCAGCGCAACTGTTATACAGTTGCTGTGACAATGAGAACGAGAATGAATGGACTATGAATGAAGTGGGTACAAGTACTAACCCTAATTGGGTTGTACCCCCTATGGGATACCCCACTATAGCCTACACAAAAGCATAAGCTATAATGATCTGACACACCCCCATAGGCAAAGTGGGGGAGAACAAAGGGTCACAAGACCAGTCAAGCAAAGCAAAGCAAAGCAAGCTCAGGGTGGATCACAACGTCACCACACAGTCTGAGCACAAGGTCAAGGCCACAAGGCCAGTTCACAAGCAGGAGGAGACACATATATATATAAGTCTAAACAAGCAAGAGCAGGTATATATATATGCAAGAGTACAAGCAAGGTCAAGAGGTGAGCAAGTGAGGCAAGACTGGGACAAGTCCCAGCTGAGTGCAGAAACGCTGATGATCACAAGGCGGAAGTGCCTTGGTGAAAACATCAGCAGTGTTGGCCTCAGAGGCCACGTACGCAAGTCGCAACTGACCACGCTGCTGCAGCTCACGAGCAAGAAAGTAGCGGAGAGCAATGTGCTTCGTTCTGTGCTCCAGGCGCTGCTCTCGACACAAGGCCAGCATGGCCTTGTTGTCTACGTACAGCACTGGAGGAGAACGAGGCGGCTCTCCAAGGTCAGTCAGCAGGTAGGTGAGCCAGCGAAGCTCCTGAGCAGCCATGGCCCCGGCGTAGATCTCAGCCTCACAACTGGAGCCGAGAACCGAAGACGAGCGAGTAGCCCGCCACGAAACAGAACCGGAACCAAGACTGAAGGTGTAACCCTGTGACGACCGCTGCGTAGCCTGGTCGTCAGCCCAAGAAGCGTCCGCGTGCCCAGTGAGGACCACTGGACTGCGCCCTCCAAGCACTAGCCCCATGCCCGACGTACTGCACAAGTAGCGCAACACCCTCTTCGCTGCAGCCATGTGCTCTGGTCGGTGTCTCCCAGGAGCAACATAGCGTGCAAGAATGCTAAGAGGGTATGCAAGGTCAGGTCGTGTGCAGGTCATCAGGTACATGAGGCAGCCAACAAGCTCTGGGTACGGGCCACTCGACTCTACGGACTCATCCGAAGGCAGAGCTGAGAGCGAGTGGCGAGTAGACAGAGGAGTGGCCTGAGGCGAGGAGTACGTGAAGCCGAAGCGCTGAAGGACCTGCTGCACCATGTGTGACTAAGTCAAGGTAATGGTGCGGCGTGCTCTGTCCCGAGTGATCTGCAAGCCAAGGTAGCTGCGCAGTTCACCCAGGTCTGTGCACGTGTGTCTCTTCTGCAGCTCGGACTTCACGTAGGCGAGTCCAGCAGTGTCAGCTGTGGCAAAGACCAAGTCGTCGACGTACACGAGGATGTAGAACGGCGGCAGAGAAGTGTCGGTGCGCAGAAACAACGACGGGTCAGCAGTAGAGGGAGCAAACCCAAGAGCCGCAAGCGTAGTTGTTAGTGTGTCGTGCCACTCACGCGGTGCCTGGCAGAGACCGTAGACTGGCCGTCGGAGGCTCCACTGGGTGCCAGGAGGGAAAGTCCCAGTGAAGCCAGGTGGACGGCGCAGCCAGATCTCCTCGTGCAGGATACCCTGCAAGAAAGGAGTTCTGAAGTCAAGAGAGTGAAGCTCGTAGTCGCGCTGAGCGGCTATGTGCAACAGCACCTGAAGAGTGGTCATCTTTGGGGTGGGAGAGAAGGTCTGAAAGTAGTCAACTCCCTGCCACTGACTGAAGCCACGAGCCACGTACCGCGCCTTGAAGACAGGTGGAGAGCCCGGCGGCCGCTTCACCCTGAAGATCCACATCCCACTGACGATGTTCGCCCCAGGAGGGGGAACCGCGTCAACGTAGGTGCCTGTGGACTTCCAGGAAGCCATCTCTGCATCCATAGCTGCCTGCCACTGAGAGGAGTAGGGACCCTCTACGGCCTCCGCGTAAGAGCGCGGAGTCGGGATGTCTAGTGCATCCGGGTCTCCCTCAGGGGCAAGCAGTACAAACGCGAGATGAGGTGAAGCAGCAGCCAGACACTGAAACTCCTCCTGCCTGTCCTCAAGGACGTCCGTGCCAAGAGCACACTCACCCCCGACGGACGGAGGACAGACAGACGCAGACTCAGCAACAAGACTAGCAGCGTAGTCTAGACGACAGCGAGCAGCAAAGTCGACGAGCTCGGCAACAAGAGCAGACGCAGCAGTGGACTCAAAGGAGGGGTCAGTGACGACAGTAGCAAGGAGACGCGTGACAGTAGGACTGGCAGCACAAAGAGATTCCGACTCAGGGTCAGCAAGCGCAGGAAGAGAGGACTCAGGAGGAGAGGGCAAAGGGGCACGCAGAGGAGCAGTGGACGGACGCAGAGACATCCGGTGCGTGCCAGGGACAGGAGGAGGACGCTGACGCGAACTGCGACCACTAGTGCGAGCAGCACGAACAGGCGACACAGGACGAGACGCAGGCTCACAACGCTCAGCAAGACCTCCAGTAGGACCAGTGTAGGGAGAGGGAGAAGGGAGTGGGGAGGCCGGCGGTAACTGTGACTGCGACTGGACAGGCGGTGGACCCTCTAAGAGAGGAGGAAGACCAAGAACCTGCTGAAGGAGCGGAACAAAGTACGGCCGAGGCCGCGCGGCGGCACCAGACACAGCAGGGACAGCACCAGCACCCTTAGCACCTCCGGCAGCACCAGCGCCAACAGCACCTCCAGCGGCAGGACCTCCAGCAGCACCCGCAGCACGACCACCACCAGGACGGACAGGAGTAGTCTCAGAACCAACACCCTCAGCAGCTCCAGCTCCAGGCGGACCCGCAGGCCCAGCAGCTCCGGGACCGGCGGCACCAGCACCCTCAGTGCCCGAAGAAGCGCCAGCTCCAGCAGTACGCCTCCAGCGGCGAGCAAACCACTCACGCAGCTCCTGTGGAGAGAGTGGCTCCCGCCGAGACGAAACACCCGGAGAACCTCCAGGCCCAGTACCGCCAGACGCCACAAGGGGAGGTCCAGTGGCTGCAAGCTCCACACCTCCAGGCTCAGCAGCTCCAGACGCAACACCCCCAGGCTCAGCACCCCCAGGCTCAGCACCCACGCGCGCAGCACCCTCAGAGTCAGCACCCCCAGGCTCAGCACCCCCACAGGCAGCACCCCCAGGCTCCGCACCCCCAGGCTCAGCACCCCCAGAGTCAGCACCCCCAGGCTCAGCACCCCCAGGCGCAGCACCCCCAGCAGTACCTGAGTCACCAGCAACCTCGACCGGCTCGACTGCATCGACCTGGGACACACCTGAAGGGGCAGGACCCTGAGGGGGAAGGGGGTCTACCGGGGGGGGACCGGGCACAAGGAAGTGCGGCGGCGGCGGGAGGGAAGGAGTGCGGTAGGGGAAGAGGCGGTAGAAGGGGACGGACTCGTCGAACGTGACGTCCTGGGAGGACAGAACACGACGAGAGGAGGGGTGGTAGAACTGCCACCCTGGGGCGTCAGGGGGGAAGCCTAGGAAGACACAGGGAGCAGCACGAGGGGACAGCTTGTCCGCAGACAGGTCGCGGACAAACGCCCGAGATCCCCAGACACGGAACGCAGACGCATCGCCGACCTTCCCCGTCCACAGCAGAGCTGGGGAGGTCTCCGGTCGGGAGACCCTGGGGTGAAGGTTGAGCTGATGCGCCGCGTACCAAACCGCAAATGGCCACAGAAAATGGGGGGCAGCCGCATGCATCATGGACGTACGAGCGACGTCCATGACCATGCCAATGCGGCACTCAGCAATCCCATTTTTCTGTGGAGAGTCCGGAAGCGTGAAGGTCTGGCGGATGCCTCGTGCACGACAGTAGGCTCGCAGAAGGCCAGAGGAGAACTCTCCGCCTCGGTCAGAGTGCAGACGTAGAACAGGAAAGGCTGAGCCAAAGCTCTGCCTGAGCTGGAGACGAGCTGCGCGGATCAAGTCGATCAGCACCTCAGTGACATCACCCTTGCTGCGCAAGGGGAAGACTGCTGTGTAACGCGAGTAGTCGTCAACCACCAGCAGGAAGTAGCGCTCGTGACCCTGTCCACGGACGCGGGCCGGGCCCCACACGTCCATGTGAAGCGTCTGCAGAGGAGCCTCTGTCGGGGGAAACTGGGAGGAGTGAGGGGCAGCCCAGAGCCGCCCCTTGACACAGGGGACACAGGAAGGTCCTGGCCCCGAAGGAAGGGGAGGGAGAGACCGGGGGAGACCAGAGACAAGGACACGGGAAGCCATGCCCCAAAGACGAGGTAAGGAGGGGTGGCCAAGACGGTGGTGCCACAAGAGAGTCTCGTGAGACAGGAGGCGACACGAGCAGGGGGCAGACTCAGGACCAGACCTGGACGCAGCAGCAAATACCTGACCCGACGTAGCTACCTGGCCAGACGCAGGGACTCGAGGAGACTCAATGGTCAGGGTGTAGAGACTCGACCCGGGCGGACGCGAAAACGTGGCTAGGTGTCGGCCTGTGCGGGCGTCCGAGCAGTGGGTCCCCCGCTGACTCGCAGGAGTAAACTGGTGAACCCCCGCATCCTGCAGGTCAGCACCACTCACCAAGTTCGTCGAGAATGAGGGGAGGTACAGACCCGACAGGGTGCCCGAGGGGGCAGCCGGACACGGGAGGACAGTGGAGAAGTGAGCGAGGACAGGACCCCCAGAGGGGTCAGCCAGGGAGACTGCAACCGGCCGACCAAGCGGCGTGAGTGTGGTGCGGTCTCGAAAGAAGGAGCGAGAAGCCCCTGAGTCAAGTGTGAAGGTGAGGGAGGCCGAAGCCGACGCAGTACCTGAGAGCGCAGCCTCACTAGTACCTGAGAGCGCAGCCTCACTAGCACCTGAGAGCGCAGACGCACTGGCACCTAGAGCAGTAGCCTCACAAGCACCTAGCGCAGCAGTACCAATGCCCGGGTCGGGCGGGAAACACCGGTAACAGTCACCCTCATCACGAATAGTCACAGCATACATGGCAGCAAGGATAGCATCAAAGTCAAGATCAAAGATAGCCACGCCAGCCCTAGACAGCTCTCCCCACTGGGGGATCTCCGTGGCCTCCGGAAACTGCTGACGCCAAGTGTCCGTCAGGCGGCCAAAACAGCGCTGGGTGGGTGGGCACCCCCACACTGCTCACCCGCGCGGTCGCCGGTAGGAAGGACGTAGGTGCAGGGACCAAGTCCCCCACCACGCTGACGCTGCGTGTACCACTCACGGAGCTGCTGAGGGGTGGGGACGTCGCGAGAACGCTGCTGCTGCTGCTGCTGGCGCTGACCACCCCCAGTGCCGCTCCGCTGTGAAGTGCCACTCCGACCACCTCCACCACCTCCTCCTCCACCTCCTCCACCTCCGCCACCGCCGCCACCGCCGCCGGTACCGCCGCCGCCGACGCCGCCTCCGCCACCACTGCTGCCACTAGCACCCCCACCCCCGCCACCTCCTCCACCGCCACCCCCACTCCCTCCGCCGCCTCCACCTCCACCGCCACCGCCCCCGCTAGCCCCACCCGCTCCCTTGCCCCCCTTGCCCTTGCCAGGGCGACGTCTCCTGCTAGGGGCAGACGCCGCACCGACCGACTCAAGACCAACGAGGTCGGCCGCAGCGGCAGAGGCGACAGAGGGCAAGAGAGGGGAAGGAGAACACCCCTCAAAGATGGGGGCGCGGGGGTCACCTCGAGAGGCTCCTACAGCGACGATGCTCTTCTCCGCCGCTAGGAGGGCCTTCTCTAGGCTGTCGACTGTGAGAGTGGTGGGACAGACCGCGAGGAAGTGGTCCCGGACTACACGAAGGGAGTCGGGGAGGCGGGTGACTAGAAAGTAGAGAGTGATGTACATGGGGGGGGGGTTCTTGGCGCAGAAGTCAGCAGGATGCGCAGCGCGGTAGCGGGTGTCACTAGTGCGGAGATGCGTAATGAGATCAGCGAGTGTGGGAAAGGCGGCAAGGTCAGGGAAGAGGTAGGGTAGCATGAGGCGGCTCAGTGCAGCAGTGGCAGGGGAGGAGTAGCGCGCAACTACAGCGTCGTACAAGGTCTGAGCACTCTTGTACTGACTAAAGTGCGCACGCTCAGAGGTAGGGAGGTGGCGACGCACAGCAAGACGTGCAGCAGCATCGCGCGTGGCCCACTACGAGCGAACAGTAGGGTCAGCATCAGCAGCAGGGGCAGGGGAAGCGCCAGAGGTAAGGTCAAAGAGAGAGAGGCGGTCTGCCCTATCGCACTGTAAGAACAGCTGGAGGTCATCTACCCAGACCTCAAAGTCAATGGCCCGACCCTCAATGTCAAAAGCGAGGACACTGGGGGTAGCCATGACGACAGACGCCTAGCAGTGCAGGCAGTAGGGTGAGGGCAGCGCAGTGAAAAAGAAGGCTCTGTGCTCACCAGGCTGGGTAGAACGGGCCGTATGGAAGTAGGGCAGCTCAGCGGCCGGCGGCTCGGCTGCGGGGCGGCTCGGCTGCTCGGCGGCTCGGCTGCTCGGCTGCTGGGCGGCTCGGCTGCGGGGCGGCTCGGCTGCTCGGCGGCTCGGCTGCGGGGCGGCTGGGCTGCTCTGCGGCTCGGCTGCTCGGCTGCTCGGCGGCTCGGCGGTCGGCTGCTGGGCGGCTCGCCGGCTCAGCGGCTGGGCGACCCGGCGGTCGGGCGGCGGGTGGGCCGCAGGTAGGGCGGCTGGCGGGCCGCTGAGTAGGGCGGCAGGGCCGTCGATGTAGGGTAGGACGGCGGGGCCGCAAAGTAGGGCGGCGGGGCCGCGAAGTAGGGTAGGGCGGCGGGGCCGTCAACGTAGGGCGGCGGGGCCGCAACGTAGGACGGCGGGGCTGTCGAAGGGTAGGGCAGCGGGGCCGCTACGTAGGGCGGCGGCGCCGTCGAAGGGTAGGGCGGCGGGGCCGCTACGTAGGGCGGCGGCGCCGTCGAAGGGTAGGGCGGCGGGGCCGCGACGTAGGGTAGGGCGGCGGGGCCGTCGAAGTAGGGCGGCGAGGCCGCGACGTAGGGCGGCGGGGCCGTCGAAGTAGGGCGGCGGGGCCGCGACGTAGGGCGGCGGCGCCGTCGAAGGGTAGGGCGGCGGGGCCGCGACGCAGGGTAGGGCGGCAGGGCCGCGACGTAGGGCGGCGGGGCCGTCGAAGTAGGGCGGCGGGGCCGCGACTTAGGGCGGCGGCGCCGTCGAAGGGTAGGGCGGCGGGGACGCGACGTAGGGCGGCGGGGCCGCTAGAGTAGGGCGGCGGGGCCGCGACCGAAAGGCGACGCGACGGGCCGCTGGGAAGGGGGGGAGGGCGACACTACGGGTCACTAAAAAAAAAGAACGCGCGCCTCGGGGCGCGATTCGGTGGGCCCAAGAAACAGTCCCTAGGAGGGGACCTGCTCTGATTCCATGTGACAATGAGAACGAGAATGAATGGACTATGAATGAAGTGGTTACAAGTACTAACCCTAATTGGGTTGTACCCCCTATGGGATACCCCACTATAGCCTACACAAAAGCATAAGCTATAATGATCTGACAGTTGCGCCTTGGTAACTGTTTGCCCTATGCGTTTGCTATATAACAGAATGTAATGCCTTGCTCATATTACACAATTCTCAAGCTTGTGTCCGGCCTACCCTCGGCCGCTGCTTTGGCACCACGTTACAAGCCAGGAGAGCTACCTCTGAGTGACCAATAGCCCCGCCGTAGGGACGTCGTTAATTCCTAGAGCTTCCGCTGCGCTCTAGCGACTTCTTATTTCCAACAAGCAGAACAGTTATTAGTTATAACTGTTCATATTCCCTTGTACTCTTATAAAAGCTTGTATTCCCTTTGTTTTAATCAATCTACTTTGCCCTCACACACCAGCGCAAGGTGGTTCACAAAACGTTTCATTAAACCCTTCTGCTGTTATATCAGTCATACCAGGAGTTTAATCCTGCAAAGATCCTAAGGGCTTTCTCAGCCCAACATGGTATCAAAGCGGTCAGAACAAACTCCACTATCAAGACACCTACAACATTAGAAAGGAAGGGTACTCAGAAGAAAAGGAGTTCCTCTAATGGTTCTCCCAACACTACCCCTACTCCACCTCCTGCCTCTGGCCTACAAACAGAGCAGGGCACGGCGACAAGACCAGCAGCAGGGTCCTGAAACTCCTGCGAATAAACCTGCAGGCTTCGACCAGAACATGATGGAGAAGTTCTTCTCCTTCATGTCCTCCTACGAGCAACACCAGCAGTCGGCACCTGCGCAGTCAAACAACAGCAACAACAACAACGACGTGACGCCCATGAGCCTTGACGACTCATCCTACGCACGCAGAAATCAACAGCAGCAGCCTACCTTTGCTCCATATGAGCCCCAGCGCGGCTCCGTCAGCTTTATGCCACACCCGCAGCCTGCACCTGGACAAGAGAAGACACTGGACGCACTTCAATGAGAAGAAACGAGAATGAATGACTAAGGAATGAAAGTGATACAAGTATGCAACCCTAGCATTGTGTACCCCATATAGGCTACCCCACTACAACCTACACAACATTATAATTAAACACACCCCCATAGGCAAAGTGGGGGAGAACAAGGGGTCACAAGACCAGTCAAGCAAAGCAAAGCAAGCTCAGGGTGGATCACAAAGTCACCACACATTCCGAGCACAAGTTCAAGGCCACAAGGCCAGTTCACATGCAGGAGTACATATATATATAAAAGGCTAGACAAGCAAGAGCAGGTGTAAATATATGTAACAGTACAAGCAAGGTCAAGAGGTGAGCAAGTGAGGCAAGACAGGCATAAGACCAAGCTGAGTACAGAAGCGCTGATGATCACAAGGCGCAAGTGCCTTGGTGAAGATATCAGCACTGTTGGCCTCAGAGGCCACGTACGCAAGACACAGCTGACCACGCTGCTGCAGCTCACGAGCAAGGAAGTAGCGAAGAGCAATGTGCTTTGTTCTGTGCTCCAGTCTCTGCTCTCGACACAAGGCAAGCATGGCCTTGTTGTCTACGTACAACAATGGAGGAGAACGAGGCACCTCTCCAAAGTCAGACAGCAGGTAGGTGAGCCAGCGAAGCTCCTGTGCAGCCATGGCCCCGGCGTAGATCTCAGCCTCACAACAGGAGCCGAGAACAGAAGACGAGCGGGTAGCCCGCCACGAAACAGAGCCGGAACCAAGACTGAAGGTGTAACCCTGTGACGACCGCTGCGTAGCCTGGTCGTCCGCCCAAGAAGCGTGTGCATGCCCAGTAAGGACCACTGGACTCCACCCTCCAAGCACAAGCCCCATGCCCGACGTATTGCACAAGTAGCGCAACACCCTCTTCGCTGCAGCCATGTGCTCCGGTCTGTGTCTCCCAAGAGCAACATAGCGTGCGAGAAGGCAGAGCTGAGAGTGAGTGGCGAGTAGGCAGAGGAGTGGCCTGAGGCGAGGAGTACGTGAAGCCGAAGCGCTGAAGGACCTGCTGCACCATGTGTGACTGAGTCAGGATAATGGTGCGGCGTGCTCTATCCCGGGTGATATGCAAGCCAAGGTAGCTGCGCAGTTCACCCAGGTTTGTGCACGTGTGTCTCTTCTGCAGCTCGGACTTCACCTGAGCGAGTCCTGCAGTGTCAGCTGTGGCAAAGACCAAGTTGTTCGACGTACACGAGGATGTAGAACAGCGGCAAAGAAGTGTCGGTGCGTAGAAACAGCGACGGGTCGGCAGTAGAGGGAGCAAACCCAAGAGCCGCAAGCGTAGTCCTCAGTGTGTCGTGCCACTCACGCGGTGCCTGGCGGAGACCGTAGACTGGCCGCCGGAGGCTCCACTGGGTGCCAGGAGGGAAAGTCCCAGTGAAGCCAGGTGGGCGGCGCAGCCAGATCTCCTCGTGTTGGCTGCCCTGCAAGAAAGCGGTGCTGAAGTCAAGAGAGTGAAGCTCGTAGTCGCGCTGAGCGGCTATGTGCAACAGCACCTGAAGAGTGGTCATCTTTGGGGTGGGAGAGAAGGTCTGAAAGTGATCAACTCCCTGCCGCTGACTGAAGCCACGAGCCACGTACCGCGCCTTGAAGACAAACGGAGAACCCGGCGGCCGCTTCACCCTGAAAATCCACATGCCACTGACGATGTTCGCCCCAGGCGGGGGAACCTCGTCAACGTAGGTGCCTGTGGACTTCCAGGAAGCCATCTCTGCATCCATAGCTGCCTGCCACTGAGAGGAGTAGGGACCCTCTATCGCCTCCGCGTAAGAGCGCGGAGTCGGGATGTCAAGTGCATCCGGGTCTCCCTCAGGGGTAAGCAGTACGGACACGAGATGAGGTGAAGCAGCAGCCAGACACTGGAACTCCTCCTGCTTGTCCTCAAGGACGTCCGTGCCAAGGGCACACTCACCCCCGACGGACGGAGGACAGACAGACTCAGACTCAGCGACAAGACTAGGAGCGTAGTCAAGACGACAGCGAGCAGCAAAGTCGACGAGCTCAGCAACTAGGGCAGACGCAGCAGTGGACTCAAAAGAAGGGTCACTGACGACAGTTACAAGGAGACGCGTGACAGTAGGACTAGCAGTACGAAGAGAGTCCGACTCAGGGTCGGCAAGAGCAGGAAGAGAGGACTCAGGAGGAGAAGGTAAAGGGGCACGCAATGGAGCAATGGACGGAGGTAGAGACATCCGGTGCGTGCCACAGACAGGAGGAGGACGCTGACGCGAACTGCGACAACAAGTGCGAGCAGCACGGATAGGCGACGCAGGGCGAGACGCAGGCTCACGACGCTCAGCAAGACCTCCAGTAGGACCAGTGTAGGGAGACGGTGCAGGCAGAGGGGAGGTTGGCTGTAACTGTAGCTGTGACGGGTCAGGCAATGGACACTCTAAGGGAGGAGGAGGACCAGAAGAAGGTGGGAGACCAAGAACCTGCTGAAGGAGCGGAACGAAGTACGGCCGAGGCCGCGCGACGACTCCAGTCACAGCGGGGACAAAAATAGTACTCCCAGCGGCAGCACCAGCGCCAGCAGCACCTCCAGCTCCAGTACCTCCAGCAGCACCAGCAGCACCTCCAGCACCGACAGTAGTAGCCTCAGCGACAACACCCTCAGTGACTCAAGCTCCAGAAGTACCCGCAGGCCCAGCAGCTCCAGTACTCCCAGTACGAGCACCTCCGGGACCCTTGGCACCAGTACCCTTAGCAGTCGAAGAACCTCCAGCTCCAGCAGCCCGCCTCCAGCTCCGGGCAAACCACTCACGCAGCTCCTGTGGAGAGAGTGGCTCCCGGCGAGACGAATCACCTGAAGGACCGCCAGACACAGCACCAGCAAGCGTAGCTCCCACAGGCTCCGCAACCCCAGGCTCAGCACCTCCAGGCTCAGCACCCCCAGGCTCCGCACCCCTAGGCTCAGCACCCCCAGGCTCAGCACCCCCAGACCCAGCACCCCCAGGCTCAGCACCCCCAGACTCAGCACCCCCACGCTCAGCACCCACAGAGTCAGCACCCCCAGGCTCAGCACCCTCAGCAGCACGAGAGTCACCAGTGACCTCGACAGGCTCGACTGCGTCTACCTGGGACACACCTCAAGGGGACGGACCCTGAGGGGGAAGGGGGTCTACCGGAGGGGGACCAGGGACAAGGAAGAGCGGCGGCGGGGGGAGGGACGGAGAGCGATAGGGGACGAGGTGGTAGTAGGGGACCGACTCGTCAAACGTGACATCCTGGGAGGACAGAACACGGCGAGAGGTGGGGTGGTAGAAATGCCACCCTGGCGCGTCAGGGGGGAAACCCAGGAAGACGCAAGGAGCAGCACGAGGGGACAGCTTGTCCGCAGACAAGTCGCGGACAAACGCCCAAGATCCCCTGACACGCAAAGCAGACGCATCGCCAACCTTCCCCGTCCACAGCAGGGCTGGGGAGGTCTCTGGCCTGGAGACCCTGGGGTGAAGGTTGATCTGATGCGCCGCGTACCGAACCGCAAACGGCCACAGAAAATGGGGGGCAGCCGCATGCATCATGGACGTACGGGCGACGTCCATGACCATGCCAGTGCGGCACTTAGGAATCCCATTTTGCTGTGGAGAGTTCGGAAGCGTGAAGGTCTGGCGGATGCCTCGTGCTCGACAGAAAGCTAACAGAAGACCAGAGGAGAACTCTCCACCTCTGTCAGAGTGCAGACGCAGAACAGGAAAGTCCGAGCCGAAGCTCTGCCTGAGCTTGAGACGAGCTGCGCGGATCCAGTCGATCAACACCTCAGTGACATCACCCTTGCTGCGCAAGGGGAAGACTGTGGTGTAACGCGAGTAGTCGTCAACCACCAGCAGGAAGTAGCGCTCGTGACCCTGACCACGGACGCGGGCCGGGCCCCACACGTCCATGTGAAGCGTCTGCAGCGGGGCCTCTGTTGGAGGAAACTGGGAGGAGTGAGGGGCAGCCCGCTGCCGCCCCTCGACACAGGGGACGCAGACAGGGCCAGGCCCCGGAGGAAGGGGAGGGAGGGACCGGGGAAGACCAGAGACAAGGACACGAGAGGTGCCTCGGAGACGAAGCAGGGAGGGGTGACCAAGGCGGTGGTGCGAGAGAAGAGTCTCGTGGGACAGGCGGCGACACGAGCAGGGGGCAGACTCAGGACCAGACCTGGACGCTGCAGCAAACACCTGGCCCGACGCAGCTACCTGACCAGATGCAGTGAGTGAAGGAGACCCAGTGGTCAGTGTGTACAGGCTCGACCCCGGCCGAGGAGTAAACATGGCCAAGTGTCGGCCCGTCCGAGCGTCCGTGCAGTGGGTCACCCGCTGGCTCGCAGGAGTGAACTGGTGAACTCCCCCATCCTGAAGGTCAGCGCCACTCACCAAGTTCGTAGAGAATGAGGGGAGGTAAAGACCAGACAGGGTGCCAGAGGGAGCCGCCGGACACGGGAGGACAGTGGAGAAGTGAGCAAGGATAGGACCCCTAGAGGGATCTGCCAGAGCGACTGCAACTGGCCGACCAAGCGGCGTGAGTGTGGTACGGTCTCGAAAGAAGGAGCGAGACGCCCCCGAGTCGAGGGTGAAGGTGAGGGAGGCCGAAGCCGACTCGGTACCTGAGAGCGCGGACTCACCAGCACCTGAGGGAGCAGACGCACTAGCACCTAGAGCAGCAGCCTCGCTAGCACCTAGAGCGGCAGCCTCACCAGTACCTAGAGCAGCAGTCTCAATGCCTGGGTCGGGCGGGAAACACCGGTAACAGTCACTCTCATCACTAATATACACAGCATACATGGCAGCAAGAATAGCATCAAAGTCAAGATCAAAGATAGCTACCCCCGCCCTAGACAGCTCACCCCAGCGAGGGATCTCCGTGGCCTCCGGAAACTGGTGACGCCAAGCGTCCGTCAGGCGGCCGAAGCAGCGCTGGGTGGAGTGCGCACCCCCACACTGCTCACCCGCACGGTCGCAGGTGCGCAGGACGTAGGTGCACGGACCAGCACCCCCACCCCGCTGGCGAGCAGTGTACCACTCACGGAGCTGCTGAGGGGAGGGGGTGTCACGAGCGCGCTGCTGCTGGCGCTGACCACTGCCGGAGCCGACCCTCTGCGCAGCGCCACCCTGACCAGCTCCACCTCCTCCACCTCCGCCACCTCCGCCACCTCCGCTCCCAGCGCCACCGCCGCCGCCGCCTCTGCCTCCACTGCCACCGCCGACACCTCCTCCCCCACCTCCACCCCCACCGCCACCCCCACTCCCCCCGCCGCCTCCACCTCCACCTCCACCGCCCCCGCTAGCTCCTCCAGTGCCCTTGCCCCCCTTGCCCTTGCCAGAGCAACGCTTCCCACTACGGGTAGACGCCGCACCGACCGACTCCAAACCAACGAGGTCGGCCGCAGCAGCAGAGGCAACAGAGGGTAAAAGAGGGGAGGGGGAACACCCCTCAAAGATGGGGGTGCGCGGGTCACCACGAGAGACCCCTACAACGACTATGCTCTTCTGCGCTGCGAGGAGGGCCTTCTCGAGGAGGTCAACAGTGAGAGTGGTGGGACAGACTGAGAGAAAGTGGTCCCTGACTACGCGAAGGGAGTCCGGGAGGCGGGTGACTATGTAGTAGAGAGTGATGTACATGGGGGGGGGTTCTTGGCGCAGAACTCAGCAGGAAGCGCAGCGCGGTAGCGAGTGTCACTAGTGCGGAGGTGCGTAATGAGGTCAGCGACTGTGGGAAAGGCAGCGAGGTCAGGGAAGAGGTACGCTAGCATGAGGCGGCTCAGTGCAGCAGTGGCAGGGGAGGAGTAGCGTGCAACTACAGCGTCGTACAAGGTCTGAGCACTCTTGTACTGGCTAAAGTGCGCACGCTCAGAGGTAGGAAGGTGGCGACGCACAGTAAGACGTGCAGCAGCATCGCGCGTGGCCCACTGTGAGCGAACAGTGGCGTCAGCATCAGCAGCAGGGGCAACAGAGGCACCAGAGGTGAGGTCAAAGAGAGAGAGTCCGTCTGCCCTATCGCACTGTAAGAAAAGCTGCAGGTCATCTATCCAGACGTCAAAGTCAATGGCCCTACCCTCAGCGTCAAAAGCGAGGACACTAGGGGTAGCCATGACAGAAGTAGACCAGCAGCGCAAAGAGTAGGGTAAGGGCAGTGCGGAGAAAGAGGCGCTGCTATTACCGGAGAGGGCGGCTCGAGCGACTCGGCGGTGCGGGCGGCTCGGCTGCTGGGCGGCTCGGCTGCTGGGCGGCTCGGCTGCTGGGCGGCTCGGCTGCTGGGCGGCTCGGCTGCTGGGCGGCTCGGCTGCTGGGCGGCTCGGTTGCTGGGCGGCTCGGCTGCTGGGCGGCTCGGCTGCTGGGGGCTCGGCTTCTGGGCGGCTCGGCGGCTGGGTGGCTCTGCAGCTCGGCTGCTGGGCGGCTGGGCTGCTCGGCGGTTCGGGTGCAGGGCGGCGCGGCGGTCGGCTGCTCGGCTGGGTATGGCGGCTGGGGCAGCTCGGGTGGCGGGCGGCGCTGCAGCAGGCGACGGGGCCGCAGGTAAGGGCGGCGGGGCCGCAGGTAAGGTGGCGGGGCCGCAGGTAAGGTGGCGGGGCTGCAGCGAAGGGCGGCGGGGCCGCAGGTAAGGTGGCGGGGCCGCAGGTAAGGTGGCGGGGCCGCAGCGAAGGGCGGCGGGGCCGCAGGTAAGGTGGCGGGGCCGCAGCAGCAGGCGACGGGGCCACAGGTAAGGGCGGCGGGGCCGCAGGTAAGGGCGACGGGGCCGCAGGTAAGGTGGCGAGGCCGCAGCGAAGGGCGGGGGGGCCGCAGCAAGGTGGCGGGGCCGCAGCGAAGGGCGGCGGGGTCGCAGGTAAGGGCGGCGGGGCCGCAGGTAAGGGCGGCGGGGCCGCAGGTAAGGGCGGCGGGGCCGCTGGTAGGGTGGTGCGCCCGCAGGTAGGTGGCAGGGCCGCGGGTGAGGGCGGCGTGAGGGGCCGCGGAAGTCGGCGGCGTGCCGTTACGGGCGGCGACGGGCCGCTGAGGGTGGTGACGGGCCGCGTAGGGCGGCGTCAGGCCGCGAAGGGCGGCGACGGGCCGAATAAGGGCGGCGCGAGGGAGGCGGCTAGGGGCGACGCGACGGTAGAGAGGGCACACGAGGCGCGACTCGGGCCTAAACGAAGTGCGCTCCGGGCAGGAAAAAAAAAATTTCGACTTGGTGGGCCCTAGGAACATTTTCCACGAGGGAACCTGCTCGATACCATGAGAAGAAACGAGAATGAATGACTAAGGAATGAAAGTGATACAAGTATGCAACCCTAGCATTGTGTACCCCATATAGGCTACCCCACTACAGCCTACACAACATTATAATTTGACATTCAAGTTCAGTCGAAGTTCGCGCACGTCTTAAAACTGCATATGTCAAGGCCTTTCGAAGGGAAGGACTTCTTTACCTGGTCATTCGAGTTCGAGCTGATGATGGAAGGCGCGCAGATCCTTGGCTTCTTCGACGGGTCCCTGCCATATCCAACACACGACACATAGTACGACAAGCAGTAGTACACGTATCAGTTAATGATGGCGTACACAATCTGTGAGGATCTAGGATCGAGCTCAGAAAAGATGATTTGAATTGAATGATCACCTGGGTACAACACGAGGCTATATATAGGCTCGACACAAGGCCCCGTAACCAGGTGTTACGCGAAGGTTCTGCGGGTCGCGAAGCGTCCTGAACAGATCCTTCCCGAATTCGGTAGAAGGCAATTCGGTGGCAACCGAAAAGCCAGAATTCGGTGCACGCAACCTAGCTCGGTGCTATAACTATAATAAAATATAGGAAAGCACCTAGCCTAGGAAATCAAGCAATTCATGCATGCATATAATTATCCTATGCTAGAAATAGCATGATAAAGTAAAGGCAAGCAAGCATAGTTGGCATAAGCCGTCGTACTCTCACACGTCCCCCCCTCAAAGCTGGGTGGCATGAGATACACCCTGCTTGACAAGATAGTCCTTGAGAGCACGGCGTGCGCTGCCCATATCAGCTTCTGCAACCCAACTGTCCTCAGTGGGGTCGTATCCCTTCCAGTGTATCAGGAACTCGAGGGTCTTGCTGCCACGGCGCCGATGAGAGAGAACGCGCTCAATCTCGTACTCGGATTCATCCTGCACAAGAACAGGTGGAGGTGGCGGTAGCTGCCGTCCCTGGAACTGTTGGTTGGGGTCCTTGTAGGGCTTCAGTAGCTGCACATGGAAAGCGTTGTGAAGCTTCCACGTATCTGGTAAGCGCAAGCGGAATGTAACTGGTGTCACCTGTGCCTCCACGAGAATCGGACCACAGGAGCGAGACCGGAGTTTGGATGGGAGGTGAGACAGGTTCAAGTTGCGTGTGTCAAGAAGCACCTGATCGTCGACTGCTACTGAGTGATCTCGTCGCTGACGATCGGCATATTGCTTCTGGGAGTTCTGCATCGTGGTGAGACGTCGCTGAGTCTTCTCCCATAGCTGCTGCATGGTGGTGACGAAGTCATGTGCGGCTTGGATGTGTGCCGGCGTGGTTGGCTGCGGTGGTGTGAGTGGTTCCCATCCGTAACACAGGAAGAAAGGAGTTTTCCTTGTGGCCCCATGTGAGGCGTTGTTGTAAGCGAACTCTAGGGTCGGTAAGTGTGTGTTTCAGTGGCTGACGTCGTCCTTGCAAGCTGTGCGCAGTAACTGTTCAACCACTTGATTGAGTCGCTCTGTTTGTCCGTCACTCTGGGGGTGGTATGCTAAAGACATTGCAAGCTTTGTCCCCAACAGTCCCATGAGCTCCTTCCAGAACTTACTCGTGAATTTGGGGTCTCTGTCTGAGATGGGTGTAGCGGGGATGCCGTGGATGGTGATGATGCGGTCGAAGAAGAGGCGAGCAGTTGCTTCAGCTGTAGCTGTGGCGTTGGTCGGGATGAAGTGCCCCATTTTGGAGAACTTGTCGATCACCACGAGTATAGCGTCATGCCCTCGTGAGCTCGAAGGAAGTCCTGTGATGAAGTCGAGGCTAAGGGCGCTTCACCTGAGGGGCGGAAGGCCAAAATCCGAACCGACGTATCAGTTTGACTGTACGAACAGTATTCCAAATGAGTTCTAACACAAATACGTACAATGAGCGAATGTGACACAGGCCATCACAGGTGACGCCATCGCTATTCGCACACGCGGTCTGTTCGAACACAGCGACGTCGCCCACAAAAGAGCGACGTCGCCAAACATTGGGTCCCTCGCTTGTGTGTTTCCTCGCTTGGGTCGCAAACGTTCATGGGCGACCCGGAAGACTGTGGACCAATCATATCAGTCGTTTGTGCGGAATTGTGTGTCACCTATCCCAACCTGTTCGAACAAACGTGTTCGAACGTGCGGGATGATGAAAATCGTGCTTGAGGTGACAGCTCTGTTCAAATTGGCGAAATTGTGCTTCGCGACGTCACGATCACCACTACGAACATAGGCGAAACGAGTAACAATTTGCCTGTTCGAACGAGTGTGTTGTTCGAACCGACAGGTGAAGCGCCCTAACAACCTGCCATGGCTGCTCCGGTACGGGTAGAGGCTGAGGTAACCATGTTTTTTTCTGCTTGCTGCTCTTCATCCGCTGGCACGTGTCGCATGAGGTGACGAACTGCTGCACGTCCGCTGCCATCCCGGGCCAGTAGTAATACTTCGCTATACCTGCTAACGTCTTGTTGCTCCCGAAATGTCCCGCGTAAGGTACGTCGTGAAATTCCTCCAATAGGATCTGCCGTAGCGGGGCGTAATTCGGTACCGAAATCTTTCCTGAACCCTTCCTTACCGCTAAGTCCTTCTTCCACTGTAACAACTTCTTACTGAGGTAGGCGATGGGCTGCAAACTGCGTTCGTGATGCTGCATCAGTACTGCTCCGACTGCTTGGTCACTAGCGTCTGCTTCCACCACGTAGTCTCTGTCTGGATCCGGTAGGATGAGTACTGGCGCTGTAGTCAATGCTGTCTGTTTGTTCAGTGCGCGGTAGTAGATGCACATCCGTAAACTACCGTCTGGCTTTGGAGTGAGGAGAACTGGTGCACCGTAGGGAGAGGTGGATGGGCGGATCAGTTGTCTGTCGAGTAGATACTCTATCTATTTTTTCATGTCTGTCAGTTCAGTCGGACTCAGTCGGTATGGTGCACGTGAGACGGGTTTCGCACCTGGTTCCTCCACGATCTCGTGCTCGTGGGTGCGTGTTGGAGGTACGCCTGCGGGTAGGTCGTCGGGCATTATCTCCTCGTACTGCTCCAAGACCTCTTCCTCTGCTGCTGCCATAAGCAGTGCTAAGTAACCCGTGTTACTCTCGTTCACTATCCGTTCGAACCGTGCCAGTGTCGTTTCAAGAACGCTCCTTGTATCCGTCCAGCTTTGCAGCTCCACTCATTTTCCGTTGTTGTAGATGCACGTTTTCCGGTTGACCCAGTCGATCTCGGGGTTGAACCGCTTCAGAAAATCTCGCCCCAAGATGAAATCTAATCCCTTGATGTTCGTGATCGGTAACGTCGGCTTCCACCTCGCCGCCCCTATCTCCAGCTGCAGTGTTGACTTGCCGTGGATGGGAAGCTTCGTACCGTCCACCATCGTTGCTGTAAACTGGGTTTCTTCTGAGAATTCTCCAATTTTCTCCAACGTCCCGCGGTCGCACACCGAGTGGGACGCACCACTGTCCACCAGGGCCTGGAGGCGACGCCCGTTGCAGATCACCTCGAGTACTAGTGGTTGCTGCTACTCCGAGTATACGTAGATGGTATCGCTTATAGGATCGTAGGGTACGTCGAATATGTTATCCCTAGGTCCTGCGCTCGAAGATGCAGCTTCAGTATCAGTTTTCAACTGAGAAAGGTTAGAACGATTTATCCGAGGCCGATTCGGCCTCTCTTGGGCCTGGAACCTTCCACTAAGCCTTTGCAGCTGTGTAGGCTTCATCTGTTGGGAACAGGGAGCCTTTAAACAGTGCTGCTGGGAGAGAATATTAACTCCTCAGAACGCTCGACCCGTATTAGCGCTCTGGAGTAGGGTCCCCATAATACCCGGTACTGGTTTAATTTCTGACTCTCCTTTAATAAAGGCTTGAAACCCACGAGAAGTAATATTCTTACTTGTCGGGGTATACGGCTGGAGTTTCCCGGTCAGTGCAGGGTCTTGTTTCGCGGATCCTCCATTAGTCTCGGCGATTTCCCCTGGGTGCCGGCTGGTCGTGACGTTTTAAATTTGCGCCACCATATTCTCCTTTTTTCGCCCTCTCCGAAGTTGCCACGTTGTCCGTTTTCTGCTTCGGGGGTGCCGCACTGTTCTTGTCCTTCAGCTCCGCACACCTTCTCTTCATTTTCCAACACGCCAAGATACGATGTCCTGTAGCGCCGCAAAATTTGCACGTCTCATTATTTGCTAGCCGCTGCTCCACATCGCCCACATCGTTCTCCATCGGGTCGGCAGTCGTGGGTGGTGCCAATCGCCCCATGCCACTAGTTGGCTTGTTGCGTCGTGTTCCGTAGTAGCTACTGTTCAACGTGTCAAACTGTTCGATCAGTGCTGTCGGAAACTGCGCCCACGTCCCCTCGCCTTGGACTATTCTGTTGTTGATCCACTCTAGAGCTGGGCCTCGTAACACTGTTGCTGCGAGCCGAATGCGCATTGCGTCTTTTGTCGGGGTTGTCAGAATCCCAACCACAAGACCATTGGGATAAAGGGGCTTGTTTCAGTAGCAGGTCAGTGCGCCCATAACCCCCCAGGCAAAGGCGCCTGTAACCCCCCCTAGGGTCGATCGGGGATCTCACAGTGTAGCTCTACTGACACCCCCCCACACTTGGAGGCCCAGGATGGAGCACAGTGGCAACGGCCAACACGTGCATACACCGGGATCCGAACCCGAGACCGCTCTGATACCATGTCAGAATCCCAACCACAAGACCATTGAGATAAAAGGGCTTGTTTCAGTAGCGGGTCAGTGCGCCCATAACCCCCCCGGCAAACGCGTTTGTAACTCCCCCTATGATCGATCGGGGATCTCACAGTGTAGCTCTACTGACAGGGGTCGTGCATCCAACGGCTTCGAAGTAAATTTCGAGTTCAGCCACAAATCGACAAACGTCGTTCCTTTTTACTGTAGGATCGAACGCCTCCGGTAGCCTCGGCTTCACTGCTTCGAGGTTAACTGTAGCTGCTGCCGTTGTCGCATGTAGAATTGTCGGTGTTGCCGCTGCTGCTGCTGTGGCGGTTGCCGACTGGTTCACAAGGAGTTTTTTGAGTCGTGGGAGCGCCGCATGTATTTGCTTATGCTCAGCACGTAACTTTGCGATTTTCTGTACTGAAATATCTCCTTATCCCTCCATTTAGCGATTTACAGGAAGATGCGCGACGAAAATAATCGAATTCTAGGTGCTGGTCGACTTACTGCGAGTCAAGTTGACTATAGGATCGACGAACGAGAATTCTGTAGGTCGCGTAAATCTCTCCAAGCGAAATTTTCGTCCGATCTTGGCCATTGAGGAGACAATCAATCCGTCGCTCCAAATTCCAACTGTTTTGGGTGAAATTGTCTGGGCCGTTGAGATGACACTCGATCGAACGGTCGAAACTCCAACCTTTCCACCAGGAAATCGAAGGGGTGTTCGAAAACCAAATCGAGGGGGCTTGGAAAAATTGAGCGGAGATGGCTTTACATACCCGTATCGGCGCTTTCGTCGTCGCCCCCGCGGTTTTTTAAAGGCCGGAACTAAGCGGTTGAACACCTCGCGTGCAAACCCGCTCTGATTACCAAGTGTGAGGTTCTAGGATCAAGCTCACAAAAGAGAATGTGAATTGAATGAATCACCTGGGTACAACACGAGGCTATATATAGGCTCGACACAAGGCTCCGTAACCAGGTGTTACGCAATTGGGTTGTACCCCTTATGGGATACCCCACTATAGCCTACACAATAAGCACAAGCTATATGTTCTTACACACCCCCATAGGCAAAGTGGGGGAGAACAAGGGGTCACAAGACCAGTCAAGCAAAACAAAGCAAAGCAAGCTCAGGGTGGATCACAAAGTCACCACACATTCTGAGCACAAGTTCAAGGCCACAAGGCCAGTTCACATGCAGGAGTACATATATATAAAGGACTAGACAAGCAAGAGCAGGTGTATATATATGCAACAGTACAAGCAAGGTCAAGAGGTGAGCAAGTGAGGCAAGACAGGCACAAGACCCAGCTGCGTGCAGAAGCGCTGATGATCACAAGGCGCAAGTGCCTTGGTGAAGACATCAGCAGTGTTGGCCTCAGAGGCCACGTACGCAAGCCGCAAATGACCACGCTGCTGTAGCTCACGAGCAAGGAAGTAGCGAAGAGCAATGTGCTTTATTCTGTGCTCCAGTCTCTGCTGTCGACACAGGGCCAGCATGGCCTTGTTGTCTACATACAGGACTGGAGGAGAACGAGGCGACTCTCCAAGGTCGGTCAGCAGGTAGGTGAGCCAGCGAAGCTCCTGTGCAGCCATGGCCCCGGCGTAGATCTCAGCCTCACAATTGGAGCCGAGAACAGAAGACGAGCGAGTAGCCCGCCACGAAACAGAGCCGAAACCAAGGCTGAAGGTGTAACCCTGTGACGATCGCTGCGTAGCCTGGTCGTCAGCCCAAGAAGCGTCCGCGTGCCCAGTGAGGACCACTGGACTCCTCCCTCCAAGCACTAGCCCCATGCCCGACGTACTGCACAAGTAGCGCAACACCCTCTTCGCTGCAGCCATGTGCTCTGGTCGGTGTCTCCCAGGAGCAACATAGCGTGCGAGAATGCTAAGAGGGTATGCAAGGTCAGGTCGTGTGCAGGTCATCAGGTACATGAGGCAGCCAACAAGCTCTGGATACGGGCCACTCGACTCTACGGACTCATCCGAAGGCAGAGCTGAGAGCGAGTGGCGAGTAGGCAGAGGAGTGGCCTGAGGCAAGGAGTACGTGAAGCCGAAGCGCTGAAGGACCTGCTGCACCATGTGTGACTGAGTCAGGGTAATGGTGCGGCGTGCTCTGTCCCGGGTGATCTACAAGCCAAGGTAGCTGCGCAGTTCACCCAGGTCTGTGCACGTGTGTCTCTTCTGCAGCTCGGACTTCACGTAGGCGACTCTAGCAGTGTCAGCTGTGGCAAAGACCAAGTCGTCGAGGTACACGAGGTTGTAGAACGGCGGCAGAGAGGTGTCGGTGCGCAGAAACAGCGACGTGTTGGCAGTAGAAGGAGCAAACCCAAGAGCCGCAAGCGTAGTCCTCGGTGTGTCGTGCCACTCACGTGGCGCCTGGCGGAGACCGTAGACTGGACGCCGGAGACTCCACTGGGTACCAGGAGGGAAAGACCCAGTGAAGCCAGGTGGGCGGCGCAGCCAGATCTCCTCGTGCAGGCTGCCCTGCAAGAAAGCTGTGCTGAAGTTGAGAGGGTGCAGCTCGTAGTCACGGTGAGCAGCAACGTGCAGCAGTACCCGAAGAGTGGTAATCTTCGGGGTGGGAGAGAAGGTCTGAAAGTAGTCAACTCCCTGCCGCTGACTGAAGCCACGAGCCACGTAACGCGCCTTGAAGACAGGCGGAGAACCCGGCGGCCGCTTCACCCTGAAGATCCACATGCTACTGACGATGTTCGCCCCAGGAGGGGGGACAGCGTCATCGTAGGTGCCTGTGGACTTCCAGGAAGCCATCTCTGCATCCATAGCTGCCTGCCACTGAGAGGAGTAGGGACCCTCTATCGCCTCCGCGTAAGAGCGCGGAGTCAGGATGTCAAGTGCATCCGGGTCTCCCTCAGGGGTAAGCAGTACGAATACGAGATGCAGCTGCCAAGCACTGGAACTCCTCCTGCCTGTCCTCAAAGACGTCCGTGCCAAGGGCACACTCACCCCCGACGGACGGAGGACAGACAGACTCAGACTCAGCGACAAGACTAGCAGCGTAGTCAAGGCGACAGCGAGCAGCAAAGTCGACGAGCTCAGCAACTAGGGCAGCCGCAGCAGTGGACTCGAAAGAAGGGTCAGTGACGACAGTAGCAAGGAGACGCGTGACAGTAGGACTGGCAGCACGAAGAGGGTCCGACTCCGGGTCGGCAAAAGCAGGAAGAGAGGACTCAGGAGGAGAAGGCAAAGGGGCACGCAGAGGAGCAGTGGACGGACGCAGAGACATCCTGTGCGTGCCAGGGACAGGAGGAGGACGGTGACGCGAACTACGACCACTAGCACGAGCAGCACGGACAGGCGACGCAGGGCGAGACGCAGGCTCACGACGCTCAGTAAGACCTCCAGTAGGACCAGTGTAGGGATAAGGAGCAGGCAAAGGGGAGGTAGGCTGCAACTGTAACTGTGACGGGACTGGCGGTGGACACTCTAAAGAAAGAGGAGGACCAGTAGAAAAAAGAAGATCAAGAACCTGCTGCAGCAGTGGAACGAAGTACGGTCGAGGCCGTGCAGCGACGCCAGACACAGCATGTACAGCACCAGTACCCCCAGCAGGAGCACCCGCTCCAGCTGCACCTCCAGCAGCGCCAGAACCTCCAGCACTACCAGGAGTACCTGCAGTAAGACCGCCAGCACTAGTCTCAGCTCCAACACCCTCAGCAGCACCAGCTCCAGTCGAACCCGCAGGCCCAGCAGCTCCAGTACTCCCAGTACGAGCACCTCCGGGACCCGCGACAGCAGCACCCTCAGTAGCCGAAGAACCTCCAGCACCAGCAGCACGCCTCCAGTGCCGGGCAAATTACTCTCGCAGCTCCCGTGGAGAGAGTGGCTCCCGCAGAGACGAAGCACCCGGAGAACCTCCAGGCGGAGCACCTCCGAGCTCAGCACCCCCAGGCTCAGCACACCCAAGCTCAGCACCCCCAGGCTCAGCACCCCCAGGCTCAGTACCCCCAGGCGCAGCACCCCCAGGCTCAGCACCCCCAGGCTCAGCACCCCCAGTCTCAGCACCCCCAGGCTCAGCACCCCCAGGCTCAGCACCCCCAGTGTCAGCACCCCCAGGCTTAGCACCCTCAGCAGCACGAGAGTCACCACTGACCTCAACAGGCTCGACTGCGTCTACCTGGGACACACCTGAAGAGGACGGACCCTGAGGGGGCAGGGGGTCTACCGGAGGGGGACCTGGTACAAGAAAGAGCGGCGGCGGGGGGAGGGACAGAGTGCGGTAGGGGAAGAGGCGGTAGTAGGGGACCGACTCGTCAAACGTGACGTCCTGGGAGGACAGAACACGGCGAGAGGTGGGGTGGTAGAACTGCCACCCAGGCGCGTCAGGGGGGAACCCCAGGAAGAGGCAACGAGTAGCACGAGGGGACAGCTTGTCCGCAAACAAGTCGCGGACAAACGCCCGAGATCCCCAGACCCGGAACGCAGACGCATCGCCAACCTTCCCCGTCCACAGCAAGAATGGGGAGGTCTCCGGCCTCCAGACCCCGGGGTGTAGGTTGATCTGATGCGCCGCGTACCTCACCGCAAACGGCCACAGAAAATGGGGAGCAGCCGCATGCATCATGGACGTACGAGCGACGTCCATGACCATGCCAATGCGGCGCTCAGCAATCCCATTTTTCTGCGGGGAGTCCGGAAGCGTGAAGGTCTGACGGATTCCTCGTGTGCGACAGTAGGCTCTCAGAAGGCCAGAAGAAAACTCTCCGCCTCTGTCCGAGTGCAGACGCAGAAGAGGAAAGTCCGAGCCAAAGCTCTGCCTGAGCTGGAGACGAGCTGCGCGGATCCAGTAGATCAGCACCTCAGTCACATCATCCTTGCTGCGCAAGGGGAAGACTGCGGTGTAACGCGAGTAGTCGTCAACAACGAGCAGGAAGTAGCGCTCGTGACCCTGACCACGGACGCGGGCCGGGCCCCACACGTCCATGTGAAGCGTCTGCAACGGGGCCTCTGTCGGAGGAAACTGGGAGGAGTGAGGGGCAGCCCGCTGGCGCCCCTCGACACAGGGGACACAGGTAGGGCCAAGGCCCTGAGGAAGGGGAGGGAGGGACCGGGGGAGACCAGAAACAAGAAGACGGGAGGCCATGCCTCTGAGCCGAAGCAGAGAGGGTTGAACAAGGCGGTGGTGCCAGAGGAGAGTCTCGTGAGACAGGAGACGACACGAACAGGGGGCAGACTCCGGACCAGACCTGGACACTGCAGCAAACACCTGACCAGACGCAGCTACCCTACCAGACTCAGCAAGTGGAGGAGACGCAGTGGTCAGTGTGTACAGGCTCGACCCCGCCTGACGGGTAAACGTAGCCAGGTGTCGGCCTGTGCTAGCCTCTGTGCAGTGCGTCACGCGCTAACGCGCAGGAGTGAACTGGTGTACTCCCCCATCCTGTAGGTCAGCACCACTCACCAGGTTCGTAGAGAACGAGGGGAGGTAGAGACCTGACAGGGTGCTAGAGGGAGCCGCCGGACACGGGAGGACAGTGGAGAAGTGAGACAGGACAGGACCCCCAGAGGGGTCAGCCAGAGACACCGCAACCGGCCGACTAAGCAGCGTGAGTGTGGTGCGGTCCCGAAAGAAGGAGCGAGAAGCCCCAGAGTCAAGGGTGAAGGTGAGGGAGGCCGAAGCCGACGCAGTACCTGAGAGCGCAGACTCACCAGTACCTGAGGACGCAGAAGCACTAGCACCTAGAGTAGCAGCGTCGCAAGCACCTAGGGCAGCAGCCTCACCAGTACCTAGAGCAGTAGTCTCAATGCCCGGATCAGGCGGGAAACACCGGTAACGGTCACCCTCATCACTAATAGACACAGCATACATGGCAGAAAGGATAGCATCAAAATCAAGATCATAGATGGCAACTCCCGCCCTAGACAGCTCGCCCTAGCGAGGGATCTCTGTGGCCTCCGGGAACTGGTGACGCCACGCGTCCGTCAGGGGGCCAAAGCAGCGCTGGGTGGGGTGCGCACCCCCACACTGCTCACCCGCACGGTCGCCGGTGCGCAGGACGTAGGTGCACGGACCAAAACCCCCACCCCGCTGGCGTGCAGTGTACCACTGACGGAGCTGCTGAGGGGACAGGGTCTCACGACCGCGCGGCTGCTGCTGGCGCGGACCACCACCGGAGCCACTCCTCTGCGTAGACCCGCGGCTAGCTCCACCGCCATCCCCGCCGCCTCCGCCGCCTCCGCCGCCTCCGCTACTACCGCCGCCTCCGCCGCCTCCTCCAGCGCCACCACCTCCGCCACCTCCGCTCCCACCGCCACCACCGCCGCCGCCTCCGCCTCCACTGCCGCCATCGACACCTCCACCCCCACCTCCACTCCCACCGCCACCCCCACTCCCCCCGCCGCCTCCACCTCCACCTCCACCGCCCCGGCTCGCTCCTCTAGTGCCCCTGCCCCCCTTGCCCTTGCCAGAGCGGCGTCTCCCGCTAGGGGCAGACGCCGCACCAACCGACTCAAGACCAAGGAGGTCGGCCGCAGCAGCAGAGGCAACGGAGGGCAGAAGGGGGGAGGGGGAACACCCCTCAAAGATGTGGGTGCGCGGGTCTCCACGAGAGGCCCCTACAGCGACTATGCTCTTCTCGGCCGCTAGGACGGACTTCTCGAGGAGGTCAACAGTGAGAGTGGTGGGACAGACTGAGAGGAAGTGGTCCCTGACTACGCGAAGGGAGTCAGGGAGGCGAATGACTATGTAGTAGAGAGTGATGTACATGGGGGGGGTTTCTTGGTGCAGAAGTCAGCAGGAAGTGCAGCGCGGTAGCGAGTGTCACTAGTGCGTAATGAGGTCAGCGACTGTGGGAAAGGCAGCAAGGTCAGGGAAGAGGTACGGTAGCATGAGGCGGCTCAGTGCAGTAGTGGCAGGGGAAGAGTAGCGCGCAACTACAGCGTCGTACAAGGTCTGAGCACTCTTGTACTGGCTAAAGTGCGTACGCTCAGAGGTAGGCAGGTTGCGACGCACAGCAAGACGTGCAGCAGCATCGCGAGTGGCCCACTGAGAGCGAACAGTGGCGTCGGCATCGGCAGCAGGGGCAGGGGAAGCACCAGAGGTGAGGTCAAAGAGGGAGAGACCGTCTGCCCTATCGCACTGTAGGAAAAGCTGCAAGTCATCTACCCAGACGTCAAAGTCAATGGCCCGACCCTCAGCGTCAAAAGTGAGAACACTGGGGGTAGCCATGACAGCAGGAGACTAGCAGCGCTAACTGTAGAGCAGGGGCAGTGCGGTGACAGAGGCGCTGCGCTCACCAGACAGGACGGTTCGGGCAGTTCGGGCGGCTTGGCAGCAACTGCGGCTCGGCGGCACCCGCGGCTCGGCCCCTCAGCTGCTCAGGCGGCTCGGGCGGCTCGGGCGGCTCGGGCGGCTCGGGTGGCTCGGGGGGCTCGGGCGGAACGGGCGGCTCGAGCTGCTTAGCGGCGCGGGCGGCTCGGCTGCGTAGGCGTTCGGGCGGGGCCGTAGGTAGGGCGACGGGGCCGGGTCGAAGGTAGGGCGACGGGGCCGGTGCGCAGGTAGGGCGTAGGGGCCGGGGCCGGGGCGCTGGTACGGCGACGGGGCCGGGTCAAGGTAGGGCGGCGGGGCCGGGGCCGGGCCGTAGGTAGGGCGACGGGGCCGTGGCCGGGTCGTAGGTAGGGCGACGGGGCCGGGGCCGGGTCATAGGTAGGGCGACGGGGCCGGGCCGGGCCGTATGTAGGGCGACGGGGCCGGGGCCGGGGCGCAGGTAGGGCGACGGGGCCGGGTCGAGGTAGGGCGACGGGGCCGGGGCCGGGCCGTAGGTAGGGCGACGGGGCCGGGGCCGGGTCGTAGGTAGGGCGACGGGGCCGGGGCCGGGTCGTAGGTAGGGCGACGGGGCCGGGTCGAAGGTAGGGCGACGGGGCCGGTGCGCAGGCAGGGCGACGGGGCCGGGGTCGCAAGGGGGGGCGACGGGGCCGGGGTCGTAGGTAGGGCGGCGGGGCCGAGGTGCAGGTAGGGCGACGGGGCCGGGGCCGTAGGTAGGGCGTCGGGGTCGCTAGGGTGACGAATCAGGGGCCGCTAAGGCGGCGCGACTTGGCCGCTAGGGCGGCTCGACAAAGTCAGAGAGGGGAGCGCGACTCGGGCTGAGCGCGCTCTGGGCAGGAAAAAAAATTTTCCGACTTGGTGGGCCCTAGGCACAGTTTCCACGAGGGAACCTGCTCGATACCATGAGAAGATTGAAACGAGAATGAATGAACTATGAATGAACTGCGTACAAGTACCAACCCCAATTGGGTTGTACCCCTTATGGGCTACCCCACTATAGTCTACACAATAAGCACAAGCTATATGTTCTGACACAAGCAACAGACATCGTCAATCAAAGTCGGTTAATGGCGCAACTGAGAACAGTAGAAATGAAACCGGGCAAAAAGGGGATGGCGTATATCAGCCGCTGTCGCGAATTGCGCGACAAACTCCTTCGATGCGGAGGGTCGATTTCAAAAGACGCCTTTGTCACAGTCATCATCGGCGGCCTCGGTCCTCAGTGGCGCTCCACTCGCGCCATACTCCGAGCTCACGGAAAAATTTCAGAAGCAGCTCTCTGCGCCGAGATCCACGCTGAACAGCAAGATATGGACCTGCAAGAAGAACGACACAAGAGGAAGGCATCAGTGCCCGAATTCGCATTCCACACTGAACGGCGCTACAACAACAACAACAACAACCGGCATCAACCAAAACCAGTACCTCCGTTCTGTCACATTTGTAAGACGTCAGGTCACCCCCGTACACATTGCCCAAACCGGCAGCAGTCAACGCCAACGCAGCGGCCGCTTCTCCCTTCAAGCAGTCAAGTCGCCTCAACGCAAGCGAATCCGACCACTCAAGTACAAGCTTCAACAACATCGACGGGACAATCTGCGCAAGGAACAAGAAACATCGTCAGCTGCATGGCACGACTGACCGACTCCTCCATCACAGAGTCACCACCACATTACTCATCGGAAGAGCAACTTGACAACAGCACGCCTCGCCGCGAGTCACTTCAACCAAATCCGACGTATGCAGCCATCGCCCAAAGCGAGCCATCCGGAAAGGATACTTGGTTCTTGGACAGTTGCTGCGGATAACACATGTGCTCTTCGGGTCGCTTCGTTCAACGGGAATACCAACTTTAGCGGGAAGTCGTCATCACTGTCGCAAACAACCAGAACCTGCGCACACGACGACAAGGCGTAGTTCAACTTCAGTCACGAGAAACAAACGTCATACTGCAGATGTCTAAGGTTTTAATAGCAGAAGGACTCGGCTACAACTTACTAAGCGTCAGTCAACTGATGGCGAAGGGCATACAACTCGAAGCAGATAGCTGTCAGACTTATATGATCTAGCCTGTGTAGGCTGTAGTGGGTTAGATACCAAGGGGTACACAATTCTAGGGTTTTACATTTGTATCACACTCATTCCTTAGTCAATCATTCCTCGTTCTTTCACATGGTATAGAGCAGGTTCCCTAGTGGGAAAGTTTCCTAGGGCCCACCACGATCGATTTTTTTTTTTCCTGCCCGGAGCGCGCTTAGCTCCTGCCCGAATTGCGCCCCGTGTGCCTGCCCTCGCGTCGCGTCCCCTCCCCTTAGCGGCCCGTCGCGCTCTCTTACGGCCCCCCCTAGCGGCCCCTCTCACGGCCCCTCGCGGCCCCTTCGCGGCTCCCTCGCGGCCCCTACGCGGCCCTTCGCGGCCCCGCTCACGGCCCTTCGTGGCCCCTTACGGCCCCTCGCGGCCCCTTCACAGCCCCTCGCGGCCCCTTCTAGGCCCCGTCGCCGCCCTTCGCGGCCCCGTCGCCGCCCTTCTCGGCCCCGTTGCCGCCCTTCGCGGCCCCTCGCGGCCCTTCTCGGCCCCGTCGCTGCCCTTCGCAGCCCCTCGCGGCCCTTCTCGGCCCCGTCACCACCCTTCGCGGCCCCTCACGGCCCCTTCTTGGCCCCGTCGCCGCCCTTCGCGGCCCCTTCACGGCCCTTCGTGGCCCCTTCGCCGCCCTTAGCGGCCCCTTCTCGGCTCCTCTGCGGCCCCTTCTCGGCTCCCTCACGGACCTGCCGCCCCTGCAGCAGCAGCCGTCGCCGCCCCTGCAGCAGCAGCCGTCGCCGCCCCTGCAGCAGCAGCCGTCGCCGCCCCTACAGCGGGAGCCGCCACCGCCGGCGCCGCCGACAGCAGCAGCTGCCGCCGCCACTACCGGGGCCGCAGCCGCCGACAGCAGCAGCCGCCGTCGCCACAGCCGGGGCCGCAGCCACCGCAGCCGCCGACACCAGCGGCCGCCGCCGCCGCCGACAGCAGGGGCCGCCGCCGCCGTCCCGGCCCTGCCCTGCAGAGAGGAGCGGCACTCCTCTGCCGCCCTGTAGCGGCCCCGTCCCCGCCGACGCGCCTCGACCCTGCCCCACCCCTTGCGGACATCTACCCACCTGCCCTGGTAAGAGCACCGCCGAGCCGCGCCTCTACTATTGCTACTGCTGCTACTGTTGCTAGTCTGCTGCCGCTGCTGTCATGGCTACCCCTAGCGTTCTCACCTTTGATGCTGAGGGTCGGGCTGTCGACTTTGAGGTGTGGGTCGATGATCTACAGATTTTCCTGCAGTGCGATAAGAAAGACGGTCTCTCACTGTTCGATCTCACATCTGGCGCCTCTCCTGCCCCTACTGTCGATGCTGACAGCACTGTTCGCTCGCAGTGGGCCACACGCGATGCTGCTGCCCGTCTTGTTGTCCGTAGTCACTTGCCGTCCACTGAGCGCGCGCACTTTAGTCAGTACAAGAGTGCTAGGACCTTGTACGACGCTGTAGTTGCACGCTACTCTTCCCCTGCCACTAATGCCCTTAGCCGCCTCATGCTGCCGTACCTGTTCCCTGACCTCGCCGCCTTTCCCACAGTCGCTGACCTCATTACGCACCTTCGCACTAGAGACACCCGCTACCGCGCTGCGCTTCCTACTGAGTTCTGCGCCAAGAACCCCACTACACTCACCGTTGACCTCCTCGAGGAGCGCCTCCTGGCAGCTGAGAAGATTGTAGTCGCTGTAGGAGCCTCTCGTGGTGACCCTCGTACCCCCTTCTTTAAGAGGTTCCCCCCCTCCCCACTTTTGCCCTCGGTTGCCTCTGCTGTTGCCGTCGACTTTGTTAGCACCGAGTCCGTCGGCGCTGCGTCTGCCCCTAGCGGGAGACGCTGCACCGGCAAGGGCAAGGGGGCCAAGGGTGCTGGAGGGGCTGGCGGGGGCGGTGGAGGTGGCGGTGGAGGCGGCGGAGGGAGTGGGGGTGGCGGTGGGAGTGGTGGCGGGGGTGGGGGCTTCGGTTGCGGCGTTGGAGGCGGAGGCGGCGGTGGCGGTGGCGGTGGGAGCGGAGGAGGATGCGGTGGCGGTAGTGGCAGAGGTGGCGGCGGCGGAGGTGGAGCGGGTCGGGGTGGCTCTGCGCAGCGGGGCGGCTTCGGTGGTGGTCAGGGCCAGCAGCAGCAGCGCACTCGTGAGACCCCGCCCCCCCAGCAGCTTCGTGAGTGGTACGCTGCGCGTCAGCGGGGTGGGGGTGCTGGTCCTTGTGCCTACGTCCTGCTTACCGGCGACCGCACTGGTGAGCCATGCGGTGGCCCGCACACCACCCAGCGCTGCTTCGGCCGCCTGACGGACGCTTGGCGTCTCCAGTTCCCTGATGCCACTGAGATCCCCCGCTGGGGTGAGCTGCTTAGGTCGGGGGTTGCTAACTTTGATCTGGATTATGATGCTATTCTTGTTGCCATGTATGTCGTGTCTACTAGTGATGAGGGTGACTGTGACCTGTATGTTCCGCCTGACCCGAGCATTGAGGCTGCTGCTCTAGGTGCTAGTGAGGCTGCTGCACTAGGTGCTAGTGCGTCTGCTGCCCCAGGTGCTGGTGAGTCTGCTCTCTCAGGTACCACGTCGGCTCAGGCCTTACACACCTTCACCCTTGACTCGGGTGCTTCCCGCTCCTTCTTTCGAGACTGCACCACGCTTACGCCGCTTAGTCGGCCAGTTGCGGTCTCCCTGGCGGACCCCTCTGGGGGTCCCGTCCTTGCCCACTTCTCCACTGTCTTACCGTGTCCGGCAGCCCCCTCTGGCACCCTGTCAGGTCTCTACCTCCCCTCGTTCTCTACGAACTTGGTGAGGGGTGCTGATCTACAGGATGGGGGGGTTGACCAGTTCACTCTTGCGAGTCAGCAAGTGACCCACTGTACGTGTGCTCGGACGGGCTGACACTTGGCCACGTTTACCCGTCAGCCGGGGTCGAGCTTGCAGACAATGACGACTGAGTCTTCTCCGGTCTCTGAGTCTGGTCAGGTGGCTGCGTCGGGTCAGGTGTTTGCTGCAGCGTCCAGGTCTGGTCCTGACTCTGCTCCCTGCTCGTGTCGTCTCCTGTCCCACCAGACTCTCCTCTGACACCACCGTCTTGGTCACCCCTCCCTGCCTCGTCTACGAGGCATGGCCTCCCGTTACCTTGTCTATGGTCTCCCCCGGTCCCTCCCTCCCCTTCCTCCGAGGCCTGCCCCTACCTGCGTTCCCTGCGTCGAGGGGCGGCAGCGCGACGCTCCTCACTCCTCCGAGTTTCCTCCGACAGAGGCTCTGCTGCAGACTCTTCACATGGACGTGTAGGGCCCCGCCCGCGTCCGTGGCCAGGGTCACGAGCGTTACTTCCTGTTGGTGGTTGACGACTACTCCCGTTACACCACGGTGTTCCCCTTGCGGAGCAAGGGTGACGTCACTCAGAGAGAGTTTCGGCTCGGACTTTCCTGTTCTTTGTCTGCACTCTGACAGAGGCGGGGAGTTTTCCTCTGGCCTTCTGGGAGCCTTCTGTCGTGCACCGGGCATCCGCCAAACGTTCACGCTTCCGGCCTCTCCACAGCAAAATGGGATTGCTGAGCGGCACATTGGCATGGTCATGGACGTCGCCCGTACGTCCATGATCCATGCGGCTGCTCCCCATTTTCTGTGGCCGTTTGCGGTTCGGTACGCGGCGCATCAGATCAACCTTCAGCCCCGGGTCTCCTTGCCGGAGACCTCCCCCATTTTGCGTTGGACGGGGAAGGTTGGTGATGCGTCCTCGTTTCGTGTCTGGGGATCTCGGGCGTTTGTCCGCGACTTGTCTGCGGTCAAGCTGTCCTCCTGTGCTGTTCCCTGCGTCTTCCTTGGCTTCCCCCCTGACGCGCCTGGTTGGCAGTTTTACCACCCCACCTCGCGCCGTGTTCTGTCCTCCTAGGATGTCACGTTTGACGAGTCGGTTCCTTACTACCGTCTCTTCCCCTACCGCACTGCGCCCCTCCCCCCGCCACAGCTCTTCCTCGCACCAGGTCCCCCCCCGGTAGACCCTCTCCCCCCTCAGGGTCCTGCCCCTTCAGGTGTGTCCCAGGTAGACGCAGTCGAGCCTGTCGAGGTAGCTGTTGACTCTGGTGCTGCTAGGGGTTCTGAACCTGCGGGTGCGGGGTCTGGGGGTGCTGAGCCTGGGGGTGCTGAGTCTGGGGGTGCTAAGCCTGGGGGTGCTAAGCCTCGGGGTGCGGAGCCTGGGGGTGCGGAGCCTGGGGGTGCTGAGCCTGGGGGTGCTGGGTCTGCTCGTGTGGCCTCTGGCCGTGCTGGGTCTGGGGGTCATTCGGGTGCTTCGTCTTGGCGGGAGCTACCCTCTCCACTGGAGCTGCGCGAGTGGTTTGCCAGGCGCTGGAGTCGTGCTACTAGAGCTAGAGGTGCTGCTTTTGCTGCTGACCCTGGGGTCGGCGCCGGAGGTGCTGGAGCCACTGGTCCTGGAGGTGCTCGTACTGGTTGTACTGGAGCTGCTGGGACTACGGGAGCTGCTGCGGCTGCTGGAGTTGGTCCTGCTCGAGGTGCTGCTGGTGCTGCTGGAGGTACTGGAGCTGCTGGTGCTGCTGGGGGTACTGGAGCTGCTGGGGGTGTTGGCGCTCGAGGTGCTGCTGGCGCTGGTGCTTCTGAGGGTGCTGGAGTTGGCGCTGCTGGAGCTGGAGGTGCTGCTGGCGCAGGTACTGCCGCTGGGGGTACTGGTGCTATCCCTGCTCTATCAGGAGGCGCTGAGCGTCCGCGGCCATACTTCGTTCCGCTCCTTGAGCAGGTTCTTGGTCTCCCGCCTTCTACTGGTCCTCCTCCTCCCTTAGAGTGTCCACAGCCTATCCAGACGCAGTCACGGTTACAGCCCGCCTCCCCACTGCTTACGCTAGTCGTCGTGTTCCGCGTCAGCGTCCTCCTGCTGTCCCGGGCACGCACCAGATGGCACTGCGTCCTTCCACTGCTCCGCAGCGTGTCCCTTTGCCGTCTCCTCCAGAGTCCTCTCTTTCTGCTCTTGCTGACCCGGAGTCTGACTCTCTTCGTGCTGCCAGTCCTACTGTCACGCGACTCCTGGGTATTGTTGTCACTGACCCTTCCTTTGAGTCCACTGCTACGTCTACCTTAGTTGCTAAGCTTGTCGCCTTCGCTGCTCACTGTCGTCTAGACTACGCCGTGAGTCTTTTTGCTGAGTCTGAGTCTATCTGTCCTCCATCCGTCGGGGGTGATTGTGCTCTTAGCACGGACGTCCTTGAGGACAGGCAAGAGGAGTTCCAGTGTTTTGCTGCTGCTTTGCCTCATCTTGAGTCCATGCTGATTGCCCCTGAGGGAGACCCGGATGCACCAGACATCCCGACTCCTCGATCGTACGCTGAGGCGATCGAGGGTCCCTACTCCTCACAGTTGCAGTCGGCCATGGACGCAGAGATGGCTTCCTGGAAGTCCACAGGCACCTAAGTCGACGAGGTTCCCCCACCTGGGGCGAACATCGTCAGTGGCATGTGGATTTTCAGGGTGAAACGGCTGCCGGATTCTCCGCCTATCTCCAAGGCGCGTTACGTGGCTCGAGGCTTTAGTCAGCGGCAGGGAGTTGACTACTTTCAGACCTTCTCTCTCACCCCGAAGATGACCACTCTTCGGGTGCTGCTGCACATAGCCGCTCAGCGCGACTACGAGCTTCACTCTCTTGACTTCAGCACAGCTTTCCTGCAGGGCAGCCTGCACGAGGAGATCTGGCTGCGCCGCCCACCTGGCTTCACTGGGTCGTTTCCTCTTGGTACCCAGTGGAGCCTCCGGCGGCCAGTCTATGGACTCTGCCAGGCGCCCCGTAAGTGGCACGACACACTGAGGACTACACTTGCGGCTCTTGGGTTTGCTCCTTCTACTGCCGACCCGTCGCTGTTTCTGCGCACCGACACTTCTTTGCCGCCATTCTACATCCTCGTGTACGTCGACGACTTGGTCTTTGCCACAGCTGACACTGCTGGACTCGCCCACGTGAAGTCCGATCTGTAGAGGAGACACACGTGCACAGACCTGGGTGAACTGCGCAACTACCTTGGCTTGCAGATCACCCGGGACAGAGCACAGCGCACCATTACCCTGACTCAGTCACACATGGTGCAGCAGGTTTTTCAGTGCTTCGACTTCACGTACTCCTCGCCTCAGGCCACTCCTCTGTCTACTCGCCACTCGCTCTCAGCTCTGCCTTCGGATGAGTCCGTAGAGTCGAGTGGCCCGTACCCAGGCTGAGATCTACGCAGAGGCCATGGCTGCACAGGAGCTACGCTGGCTCACCTACCTGTTGACTGACCTAGGAGAGCCGCCTCGTTCTCCTCCAATTCTGTATGTAGACAACAAGGCCATGCTGGCCTTGTGTCGGGAGCACAGACTGGAGCACAGAACGAAGCACATTGCTCTTTGTTACTTCCTTGCTCGTGAGCTGCAGCAGCGTGGTCAGCTGCGCCTTGCTTACGTGGCCTCTGAGGCCAACACTGCTGATATCTTTACCAAGGCACTTCCGCCTTGTGATCATCAGCGCTGCTGTACGATGCTAGGTCTTGTGCCTACTTGTCCTCACTTGCTCACTTCTTGACCTTGCTTGTAGTGTGATATATCTATATCTGCACTTGCTTGTTTACCTTTATATATGATCTTGCATGTGAACTGGCCTTGTGGCCTTGAACTTTTGCTCGGAATGTGTGGTGACGTTGTGATCCACCCTGAGCTTGCTTTGCTTTGCTTGACTGGTCTTGTGACCCCTTGTTCTCCCCCACTTTGCCTATGGGGGTGTGTCAGACTTATATGATCTAGCCTGTGTAGGCTGTAGTGGGTTAGATACTAAGGGGTATACAATTCTAGGGTTTCACATTTGCATCACACTCATTCCTTAGTCAATCATTCCTCGTTCTTTCACAACAGCACCACTCAGGAGTTCAAGTTATACCACGGGAAGGGCGGTCTCTACATCGGGAAGGAATTCCTGAAGAATAACTTCTTTGTCCTCGACTTCGTCCCAGATCTCGGCACAGCTGACAGCGACGGGATCGTCACTTTCACCTCCTGGACACATCCACCGGATCTCGACCCCGACTTCAGCTGCGAAGGCTTCTGGTACTCGCACACCATCCCTGAGGCAGAACGAAGGAGAGCATTAGCAGCGATTCAACACTCAGCAGCAGCAGAGACAACATCGGCAAAAGCAGAGACAACATCGGTAGCAGCAGAGACAACATCGAGAGAAGCAGTGACAACATCAACAGCAGTCGCCGTGTCAAATGTTATATGCTACACTTTGTTTAGGCTGTAGTGGGGTAGTTACTATGGGGTAGTTACTATGGGGTACAGTAAGTTTAGGGTTTCCTACTTGTACCCAACCCTTTCCTAGTGCAATCTCTCTTGTTCATTCTGACATGGTATTATGAGCCTAGGTTAGGAACCTAGGACCGATTAGTCCTAAGGGCCCACCTTCCCGCTAGAAGCGCCCTCGAGCGCCCTATCGCCTTAGCGCCTTCGTGCGCCTCTCTGTTAGTGCGCCCTCGCGCGCCTCTCTCTCTCACGCTACCCGTGCGCAGCTCGCTAGCCCCGCGCGCGGCCCGTTTTTTCTAGCGCGCGCAGCCCGCTAGCCGCCCGCGCACGGCCCGACTCGCGCGCGCATCGACCGTTAGCCGCCCGCACGACCAGCGCCGCCCACGAGCAGCCCGCTAGCCGCCTGTCGACCGGCCTTGCTGGCCGTCCAGCGCGCCGCAGCCCCGCCCGTAGGCCGCCGCGTCGCTTCTGTAGGCCGCCGCCCGTGCGCGACTGCAGCCCACGCACAGCCGCGGCCCGTACGCAACAGCCGCCTACGCGCAAGCCCTCCGTCGCGCCGCCCTGCCCGTCCGAGCCGCGCCGCGTAGCCTAGTCCGAGCCGCGCCGCGCCGCCCTTTCCGAGCCGCACCGCCCTACTGTGCCCCACCTGCAGCACCTGCTGTTCCTGTTACTGCTACTGCTACTACTGCTACTGCTGCTACTGTTCCTACTACTGCTACCACCACTATGGCCAGTCCTACCGTTCTCACTTTTGACGCTGAGGGCCGTCCGATTAAGTTTGACGTTTGGCTTGATGACCTGCTCCTGTTCCTCCAGATCACTGCCAAGGACGATGTTTCCCTGTTTGACCACACGTCCGGCGCCGCTCCCGCACCTGCTGCTACTGCTGACAGCACTGCTCGCTCACAGTGGCAGACCCATGACGCTCATGCTCGCCTAGCCGTTCGCAGCCATCTGCCGTTAGATGAGCGCGAGCACTTTGGCCAGCATAAGACTGCTAAGGAGCTATACGATGCTCTAGTTGCACGCTACTCCTCCCCTGCTACTGCTACGATAGGCCCTCTCTCACTGCCCTATCTCTTCCCCGCTCTGTAGCTGACCTCATCACACATCTCCGTACTAGTGATCTTCGCTTCCGTGCCGCGCTTACCCCCGATTTCCTAGCCAAGAACCCTCCCCCGATGTACCTCACACTCTACCACCTAGTCACCCGCCTCCCTGACTCTCTTCGGAAAGGTCAGGGACCACTTTCTCGCCCTCTCCCCTACCGACCTCACTGTCGACCTGCTCGAGAAGGAACTCCTAGCAGCTGAGAAGAGCATTGTAGTTGTAGGTGCCTCTCGTGGCGACCCTCGCACTCCCTTCTTTGAGAGGTGCTCCCCTGTCCCCCTCCTCCCCTCCATTGCATCTGCTACTGCTGTCAACTACCTCGGTGCCGAGGGGGTTGGGGATGCGTCTGCTCCTAGTGGGAGGCGCAAGGGCGGCAGGGGCAAGGGGGGCAGGGGTGGCAGAGGTGGCAACGAGGGCGGCGGTGGTGGAGGGGGTGGAGGGGGCGGGGGTGGTGGTGGTGATGGGAGTGGTGCTGGTGGTGGGGGGGTCAGTGGCGGAGCTGGGGGTGGTGGCGGCGGCGGTGGTGGGGATGGCGGGGGTGGTGGTGGCAGTGGTGGCGGCAGTGGAGCTGGTGGCGGGCGCGGTGGAGTGGTGCAGCGCGGGGGGATCGGCGGTGGCCAGAGGCAGCAGCAGCAGCGTACCAGCAAGACCCCGTCGCCCCAACAGCTATGTGAGTGGTACTCTCAGCGTGGGGGGTCTGGGGGTGGAGGTACCTGCCCGTACGTCATCCGCACAGGTGACCGCACTGGCCAGACCTGTGGGAGGTTTCACACGGCGCAGCGCTGCTTCTTTGGTCTTGACGACGCCTGGCGTGAGCAGTTCCCTGACGCCTCTGAGCTGCCCCGCTGGGCTGATCTGCTTAAAAAGAACATTGATATCTTTGCTCTTGATTTTGATACTATACTTGGTGCTATGTATGCATTGACTATTAGTGTTGAGGATGACTGTTACCTGCGTGTACCGCCCGACCCGGGTATTGGGACCAGTGAGGCTGCTGCTCTAGGTGCTAGTGCGTCTCCTGCCCTAGGTCCTGGTGAGGCTGCTGCTCTCGGTGCTAGTGAGTCTGCTGCTCTAGGTGCTCGTGCGTCTGCGCCTACTGGTACTACGTCTACTGAGGCACTCCACACCTTCACACTGGACTCGGGTGCTTCCCGCTGCTTCTTTCGTGACCGCACTGTCCTTGAGTAGCTAGCTCGGCCTGTTGTTGTCTCCCTCGCTGACACCTCTAGGGGCCGGGTCCTTGCGACCTCCTCCACTGCCCTCCCTTGTCCTGCAGTTCCGGCGAGCACCCTATCGGGTCTTTACCTCCCCTCGTTCTCTACGAACTTGGTGGCGGGCTCTGCTCTCCAGGACGGGGGTGTTCACCAGTTCACCCCTGCCTATGAGCGTGTGACCGACTGTGCGTGTGCTCGGATGGGTCGCCACCTGGCTACCTTCATTTGGCAGCCGGGGTCGGACCTGTACACACTGACCACTGAGTCCCCTCAGGTAGCTGCGTCTGCGTCTGCGTCAGGTCAGCTGTCGGCCCCCTGCTCGTGTCGCACCCTGTCGCACCAGACCGTCCTCTGGCACCACCGCCTTGGTCACCCCTCAGTGCAGCGCCTTCGTGGCATGCACACCCGGTACCTTGTCTCTGGTCTTCCCAGGGTTCTCCCTCCCCTCCCACCCTCGCCTGCTCCTCCCTGTCTTCCCTGTGTCGAGGGGCGGCAGCACGCCACTCCTCACTCCTACTCGTTCCCTCCCACAGACGCTCCCCTGCAGACTCTCCACCTGGACGTGTGGGGCCCAGCCCGCGTCCGTGGACAGGGCCACGAGCGGTACTTCGTGCTGGTCGTCGACGACTACACGCGCTACACCACGGTCTCCCCTTGTGCACCAAGGGTGAGGTCCTAGATGTTTTGATCCCTTGGATCTGCGCTGCTCGTCTCCAGCTCCGCAAGTGGTTCCAGTCGGCCTTTCCCGTCCTGCGTCTCCACTCTGACAGGGGTGGTGAGTTTTCCTCCGACCTCTTGGCAGCCTACTGTGCGGAGCACGGCATCCGCCAGACGTTCACGCTTCTGGCCTCTCCACAGCAGAATGGGGTTGCTGAGCGCCGCATTGGCTTAGTCATGGAGGTCGCTCGTACCTCCATGATCCATGCGGCTGCCCCCCATTTCCTGTGGCCGTTTGCAGTGCAATACGCCGCGCATCAGCTCAACCTCTGGCCCCGTGTCTCTGCTCCGAAGACCTCGCCCACACTGCGTTGGACGGGGGAGGTTGGTGATGCGTCGGTGTTCCGGGTCTTGGGATGTCGAGCCTTTGTCCGCGATACGTCCGCGGACAAGGTCTCCTTCCGTGCCGTTCCCTATGTCTTCCTTGGCTTTGTCCCTGACGCGCCTGGCTGGTAGTTTTACCACCCCACCTCGCGCCGTGTCTTCGCCTCCCAGGACGTCACTTTTGACGAGTCGATACCCTTTTACCGTCTGTTCCCCTACCGCATTGCGCCGCTTTCCCCCCGCCGCTCTTCCTCACCCCAGGTGTCCCTTCGGTAGACCCCCTCCCTCCCCAGGGTGCTGCTCCCTCAGGTGTGTCCCAGGTAGACCCGGTCGAGCCTGTCGAGGTAGCTGTCGACTCTAGTCCTGCGAGGAGTACCGAGTCTGGGGGTGCTGAGACAGGGGGTGCTGAGTCTGGGGATACAGAGACTGGGGGTGCTGAGACTGGGGGTGCTGAGCCTGGGTGTGCTGAGATTGGGGGTGCTGAGACTGGGGGTGCTGAGACTGGGGGTGCTGAGCCTGGGGGAGCTGAGACTGACTGTGCTGCGCCTGGTGGCGCTCCCTCTTCACAGCAGCTGCGTGAGTGGTACTCTCAGCGTTGCGGCCTCCGGCGTGGGGCTGCTAGAGCTGGGGGTTCTGCCGGAGTTGGAGCTGGTGGTGCTGCGGTTGCTGTGTCGCGGCCGGAGCCTCCCTCCCCACAGCGGCTACGTGAGAGGTACGCTCGGCGCTGCAACCTCCGGAGCGGCGCTCCTAGCGCTGGGGTGCCGCCCGCAGGAGACCCTGGAGGTGCTGGAGCCTCTGGTCCTGGAGGTGCTGGTACAGGCGGTAATGGAGCTGCTGGGACTGGGGGTTCTGCTGGAGCTAGAGCTAGAGCTGCTGGAGCTGGTGCTACTGGAGGTCCTGCTGGTGCTGGAGCTGCTGGAGGTGCTGGAGCTGCTGGAGCTGCCGGTGGAGCTGAGGACGCTGGGCCTACTGGAGTTGGTGTAGCTACTGACCCTGGGGTTGGTGTTGCAGGGGCTGGAGTTGGAGTTGGAGTTGGCACTACTAGAGTTTCTGGTGGTGCTACAGGAGTTGGAGTTTCTGCTGGGGGTTCTGGTGCTGCCTCTGCTGATTCTGGGGGCGCTTCACGGCCGCGGCCGTACTTCGTTCCGCTCCTTCAGCAGGTTCTTGGTCAGCCGCCTCCTCCTTGTCCTGCTCCCTCCTTAGAGTGTCCTCCGGTTGTCCAGTCGCAGGAACAGTTACAGCCTGCCTCGCCACTCCCTGGTCCTTCTCCCTACACTGGTTCGACAGGAGGTCTTACAAAGCGTCGTGAGCCTGAGTCTCGTCCTGTGTCGCCCGAGTCTTGTTCTGCGTCACCTGTTCGTGCTGCTCGCACTGGTCGTCGTGTCCCGCGTCAGCGTCCTCCTGCTGTCCCAGGCACTCACCAGATGATGCTTCATCCTTCCATTGCTCCAGAGCGTGTTCCTCTGCCTTCTCCTCCTACGTCCTCCCTTCCTGCCCTTGCTGACCCAAAGTCTGACTCTCTTCGTGCTGCTAGTCCTACTATCACGCATCTTCTGGCCACGGCTGTCGCTGACCCTTCCTTTGAGTCAGCTGCTGCATCTGCCTTAGTTGCTGAGCTTGTCGACTTTGCTGCTCACTGTCGTCTAGACTACGCCGCGAGTCTTGTTGCTGAGTTTGAGTCTGTCTGTCCTCCGTCCGTCAGGGGTGAGTGTGCTCTTGGCACGGACGTCCTTGAGGTCAGGCAGGAGGAGTTTGAGTGCTTTGCAGCTGCTGTACCTCATCTCGTGTCCATGCTGATTGCACCTGAGGGAGACCCGGATGCACCAGACATCCGGACTCTGCGCTCTTACGCTGAGGCGATCGTCGCATCACAATCCAAGCGCACCTGCATACGCACCTCTGGAAAAGGTCTACAGCGACATACTGTACAATCGCGAACCCGGGCAGAACGCATACAACTACACCATCACGTTCATCAACGCAGCCACACGCTACGTTTGGCACCTCAACCTTCCAAGCAAGGACATGGCCTTCGAAGCTTTCGTCGCCTGGCTTCCAGTGGCGGAACGAGAATCAGGCGTGAAACTCAAAAGCTTACAGTCAGACGGAGGGGGAGAATACACCTCACAGAGATTCAAGCAGTACTTGGCAGAGAGAGGAATCAAGCGGCTCCTCTCCCTTTCTTACGCTCATCAACAGCAAGGTGTTGCAGAAAGGATAAACAGGACCCTCCAGAACACCATGCGCAAGTTGCTACGTGGCATGCACCTGCCCAACCACCACTGGCCCGAAGCCCGAACCCTAAACCCTAAACCATGGACCACGCTGTGATGCTGCACAACTTGCTCTCGTCATCATCGCTCCCGAACAATGCATCACCGCATTTGCTGTGGACAGGAAAACTGGGCAGCACAAAAATGTTAAGAGTTTTCGGATGCATGGTACAGTATCGACCCCCATCTGCACGAGCCGGCCAATTCTCTCAACGCGCACAGTGGGGACTACATCTGGGCATTGAAAAACACTACAACGCATGGAAGATTTTCAACGTCGACACAAAGGAAACATTAGCAGCACGTGATGTCATCTTCTACGAAAAAACCTCACCCTTCGGACTTACCTTCCCAACGTGAGAGAAAACAACCTAGACCTCTCAGGCGGATTTCTTAGCACCCGAGCCTTCGCTTCGGCAGAAAATGAAGCTGACTGGGACGAGCAGAACGTAGAAGGAGCCTCGGAGGAAGCCAGACCTCTTCCCTACTGTTCGGTTGATGTCCCGATGGACGACGACAATCCACGTGACAGCATCAACGCCAAAGTCTATTACCACTTCGCCGACAACGGTTACGTTACACCTGCACAGGTCAACACCGATGAAGCAGAACGCGTAGGACCAAATTTCAATCCTACACCAGAAGCGGGAGATGAAGCAGTCTATCCCGAGGACACAACACTTCTCCGTTACACACAGAGTGGACTCCAGATACTCGGCCTCGTCACCGCAGTTCACGACACAGCCATTCCTTGTCCACGGTTCAGCAAGCTCTGGGGGGGGGAGCATAGGGAAAAATGGCGCGAAGCCATGGACAAGGAGCTGAAAGCACTGGAAGAATGGAACACCTGGAAAGTTGTTCCCATCGGCGTGGCACAAAACAAGACAGTACTCACCGGGAAATGGGTCTTCCGTGTGAAGACAAAGGCAGACGGTACCATCGACAAGTTTAAAGCGCGCTGGGTCGTACGCGGATCCGAACAAGAACATGGACGCGACTTCACCGAGACATTCGCCCCGGTCAACCGACACACCTCACTACAAATCCTCCTCGCAATCGCCGCCATGAAGAAGAAAAAGCTACAGCAAATTGACGTTGCCAACGCATTCCTCTACGCACCTGTCGACGCAGAAATCTTCGTCGAACTACCACATGGCTCCAACAGAGAATCTAATCACGTTTTTCAGCTGTTGAAGTCATTGTAGGGCATTAAACAGGCCCCGAGACTGTGGCAGCAGTACCTACACGCTCGACTTTTTCGCATCGGATTCCGGCAGCTACCGCACGACCAGGGCATGTACCGGCTCACGAAAGGCGACGACTATATTCTACTTATCGTCTACGTAGATGACCTGCTCTACATCGGCTCGACCGACGGTGTCACTACCTGGTTCGAAGGGGAGCTGCAGCAAGACCTCACGCTCATAGTCTCGTCTGCCATCACGCAGTACCTCAGCCTCAACATTCAGGAAGAAGATAACGTGATCTACCTCAGCGCCGTGAAATACGCCGACACCATCGCCAAACGCTTCGCACTTACGCCAACTACCATCTCCACGCCATACTGCTACACGGCAGGAAATCACAAGGAAGGCTCCACTCCACTTAAGCCTACCGGGATACGCGGCTGCCAGAGGAAGCTGGGATGCCTTCTCTTTGCGGCTGTCACCTGCCGCCTGGACCTATCATACTCTGCAAGTCAACTCGCCACCTACCTTAAAAGGCCTGAAGCTGAACACATGGCGGAGCTCGACCGCGCTCTTCACTACCTCGTTAGCACTCCAACGATCGGCCTGAGCTACTACAAGAACGGAACTACAACGCCTAAGTTAATCGGCTACGTCGACGCCGACCATGCCGAAGATTTTGACAACAGGCGCTCGCGCACAGGCTACATCTACCACCTCGAGCCTATCGGACCTATCTCGTGGCAGTCGAGTAAGCAGGAATTAATCGCTCTCTCCTCAGCTGAAGCAAAATATATCGCACTCTGGTCAGCCACCAAGGAAGGATTGTACCTTCGCGAACTCTTGGAGGAAGCGAAGCTGGCTCAGTTACCCAGCTTCACTCTGTTCTGCGACAACTAGTCGGCAATTCGCATAGCCAACAAAAATGGATTCGCGAACAGGACGAAGCATATCGCCCTACGATATTTCTTCGTGAAAGACGAGATCGAGAAGGGGAGACTCGAATTATCCTACTGCCCCACGTCCGAGATGGCAGCTGATTACTTGACCAAGAAACTCGGAAAGCAGAAGTTTGAGTACTGCATGCTGCAGACTCGACAGAGCCACGTCACCAGCAGCAACACTCCAGAAGCGAAGGGGAGTGTTGGAAACAAGTAACTTAAGTGCCTCTGTCATGTTGAAACATCAAGTCAGAAGTGAAGCGAAACATATCGAAGCATCAGCGAGTCAACCCTCGGAGGTTGAATAGCTGCTGGAGGTTACGCGAAAGTCAAAGGTCAGCGACCTTTGACCTGACAAGTACAGCGCGACAGCAAGGACAAACAACTGACTCGCTATTGAGCAGTTGCCCGAGTCATCACTGTATCGAACCGCAACAGCAACAGCAAAACAATTATTAGTTATAACTGTTCATATTGGTACTCTTATAAAAGCTTGTATTCCCTTTGTTTTAATCCATCTACTTTGCCCTCACACACCAGCGCAATTCAATGTGAAGGCATCCCTGTATGATGCAGAAGCAGACTCTACCGAATACGAAGCCGAGGAGTCAGAAGAGTCGAAGCGACGCCAAGGCCAAGACCGTCAACCGTTTGACCAAGACCGATGCATGTCAGAGGTCCACTGGTGATCCCCGATTGATCTTAGGGAAGGGTTACAGGCACGTTGGCCTGGGGGGTTATGGGCGCACTTACCCGCTGCACAAACAAGCCCTTTTATCCCAATGGTCTAGTGGTTGGGATTCTGACACGGTATCAGAGCGAAGGTCTCGGGTTCGAATCCCGGTGTGTGCACTTCGGGCATCCCAGTGCGGGGGGGTGTCAGAGGTCCACTGGTGATCCCCGATTGATCCTAGGGAAGGGTTACAGGCACGTTGGCCTAGGGGGTTATGGGCGCAATTACCCGCTACACAAACAAGCCCTTTTATCCCAATGGTCTAGGGGTTGGGATTCTGACAATGCAGGCAGAAACATTTGAAGGGAAAAGGGTGGGAACAGGTTTGAAACGGGTTTCCGTGCTGCATGGTTTGAATTCGCTGTAGTAAGGGTATGTACCCCTTAGAGTACATGGCTACCGTCATCACCCGGATAGTAGACAGTGTTGAATAGTAGACAGGGGTTGTCTATTATCCGGGTGTCTCTTATAAACAGGATAGCCTCATTCTAAGACACCTATTTGTGTGTACGAGTTAAGCCCGTGTAAGGTTTAGGGGCAATTGTATAACAAGGGGGTATCTTCTAAACGGTTCTCTGTCCATTTATAAGACTTATAAGACACCCAAAACCTCCCCGAATGCAAGATAACACACACATTTTTTTCTAGTGTACGAGATAAGACATATATGTCTTCTATCCGGGCAATGACGGTAGTCTAGGTCGTTTTGCATTCCTTAGTATTTTCTATATAAACTCGATTTATGTATGCTACTATCATCTGAGTAATTTGCATTCACTCTGACTTAAGGTCGACTATTCTGTTGGGCTGAGAAAAGCCCTTAGGATCTTTTCAAGACTAAACTATGAGTAAGTGTTGTAATTGCAGAAGTGTTTCAATGAGGAAGTGTTGAACCACCTTGCGCTAGTATGTGAGGGAAAGATAGATTGATTTAAGCAAGAATATACAAGGTTTTATAAGAGTACAAGAAATATGAAAGGATACAACTAATAACCGTTTTACTGTTGCTGTTGCGGTTCGATACAGTGACGACTCGGGCAACCGCTCAATAGCGAGTCAGTTGTTTGTCCATGCTGTCGCGCTGTATTTGTCTAGTCAAAGGTCGCTGACCTTTGACCTTCGCCTAACCTCCAGCAGTTACTTTTTTTGTCAACCTCCTCGGTTGACTCGCCGTTGCTTCGTTGCTATTTACTTCGTTTACAGTTCGATGTTTGATGTTCCTTTATCAGAAGCGTTAAGTTACTTGTTTCCAACACTCCCCTTCGCTTCTGGAGTGTCGCTGCTGGTGACGTGGCTTTGTCCAATCAGCAGCATGCAGTACTCGAACTTCTGCTTTCTGAGCTTCTTTGTCAAAAAATCAGCTGCCATCTCGGACGTGGGGCATTAGGATAGCTCGAGTCTCCCCTTCTCGATCTCGTCTTGTATGAAGAAATATCGCAGAGCAATGTGCTTCGTCCGATTCGCAAACCCATTCTTGTTCGCAATGCGAATTGCAGATTGGTTGTCGCAGAACAGAGAGAAGTTGGGTAACTGTGAGGATCTAGGATCGAGGTCAGAAAAGAGAATGTGAATTGAATGAATTGAATGAATCACCTGGGTACAACACGAGGCTATACATAGGCTCGACACAAGGCCCCGTAACCAGGTGTTACGCGAAGGTTCTGCGGGTCGCGAAGCGTCTCGAACAGATCCTTACCAAATTCGGTAGAAGGCAATTCGGTGGCAACCGAAAAGCCAGAATTCGGTGCACGCAACCTAGCTCGGTGCTATAACTGTTCAACCACTTGATTGAGTCGCTCTGTCTGTCCGTCAGTCTGGGGGTGGTATGCTGAAGACATTGCAAGCCTTGTCCCCAACAGTCCCGTGAGCTCCTTCCAGAACTTACTAGTGAATTTTGGGTCTCTGTGTGAGATGAGTGTAGCGGGGATGCCGTGGATGGTGATGATGCGGTCGAAGAAGAGGCGAGCAGTTGCTTCAGCTGTAGCTGTGGCGTTGGTCGGTATGAAGTGACCCATTTTAGAGAACTTATCGATGACTACGAGGATGGAATCGTGCCCCCGTGAGGTCGAAGGAAGTCCTGTGATAAAGTCGAGGCTAACGACCTGCCATGGCTGCTCCGGTACGGGTAGATGCTGAAGTAACCCTGATTTTTTCTGCTTGCTGCTCTTCATCCGCTGGCACGTGTCGCATGAGGTGACGAACTGCTGCACGTCTGCTGCCATCCCGGGCCAGTAGTAATGCTTCGCTATCCCTGCTAACGTCTTGTTGCTCTTGAAATGTCCCGCGTATGGTACGTCGTGAAACTCCTCCAATAGGATCTGCCGTAGCGGGGCGTAACTCGGTACCCAAATCTTTCCTGAACCCTTCCTTACCGCTAAGTCCTTCTTCCACTGTAACAACTTCTTACTGAGGCAGGCGATGGGCTGCAAACTGCGTTCGTGATGCTGCATCAGTATTGCTCCGACTGCTTGGTCACTAGCGTCTGCTTCCACCACGTAGTATCTGTCTGGATCCGGTAGGATGAGTACTGGCGCTGTAGTCAATGCTGTCTGTTTGTTCAGTGCGCGGTAGTAGATGCACATCCGTAAACTACCGTCTGGCTTTGGAGTGAGGAGAACTGGTGCACCGTAGGGAGAGGTGGATGGGCGGATCAGTTGTCTGTCGAGTAGATACTCTATCTATTTTTTCATGTCTGTCAGTTCAGTCGGACTCAGTCGGTATGGTGCACGTGAGACGGGTTTCGCACCTGGTTCCTCCACGATCTCGTGCTCGTGGGTGCGTGTTGGAGGTACGCCTGCGGGTAGGTCGTCGGGCATTATCTCCTCGTACTGCTCCAAGACCTCTTCCTCTGCTGCTGCCATAAGCAGTGCTAAGTAACCCGTGTAACTCTCGTTCACTATCCGTTCGAACCGTGCCAGTGTCGTTTCAGGAACGCTCCTTGTATCCGTCCAGCTTCGCAGCTCCACTCGTTTCCCGTTGTTGTAGATGCACGTTTTCCGGTTGACCCAGTCGATCTCGAGGTTGAACCGCTTCAGAAAATCTCGCCCCAAGATGAAATCTAATCCCTTGATGTTCGTGATCGGCAACGTCGGCTTCCACCTCAACGCCCATATCTGCAGCTGCAGTGTTGACTTGCCGTGGATGGGAAGCTTCGTACCGTCCACCATCGTTGCTGTAAACTGGGTTTCTTCTGAGGATTCTCCAATTTTCTCCAACGTCCAGCGGTCGCACACCAAGTGGGACGCACTGAGAAAACTAGAATGAGGATGGATCAACTATGAAAGAGTTGGGTACAAGTACTAACCCTAATTGGGTTGTACCCCTTATGGGCTACCCCACTACAGCCTACACAAAATGCATAAGCTATGATGTTCTGACACACCCCCATAGGCAAAGTGGGGGAGAACAAGGGGTCACAAGACCAGTCAAGCAAAGCAAAGCAAGCTCACGGTGGATCACAAAGTCACCAGACATTCCGAGCACAAGTTCAAGGCCACAAGGCCAGTTCACATGCAGGAGTACATATATATAATAAAGGCTAGACAAGCAAGAGCAGGCGTATATATATGTGTAACAGTACTAACAAGGTCAAGAGGTGAGCAAGTGAGGCAAGGCAGGCACATGACCCAGCTGAGTACAGAAGCGCTGATGATCACAAGGCGCAAGTGCCTTGGTGAATATATCAGCAGTGTTGGCCTCAGAGGCCACGTACGCAAGACGCAGCTGACCACGCTGCTGCAGCTCACGAGCAAGAAAGTAGCGGAGAGCAATGTGCTTCGTTCTGTGCTCCAGTCGCTGCTCCCAACACAAGGCCAGCATGGCCTCGTTAACTACGTACAGCACTGGAGGAGAACGAGGCGGCTCTCCGAGGTCAGTCAGCAGGTAGGTGAGCCAGCGAAGCTCCTGAGCAGCCATGGCTCCTACGTAGATCTCAGCCTCACAACTGGAGCCGAGAACAGAAGACGAGCGAGTAGCCCGCCACGAAACAGAGCCGGAACCAAGGCTGAAGGTGTAACCCTGTGACGACCGCTGCGTAGCCTGGTCGTCAGCCCAAGAAGCGTCTGCGTGCCCAGTGAGGACCACTGGACTCTGCCCTCCAAGCACTAGCCCCATGCCCGACGTACTGCACAAGTAGCGCAACACCCTCTTCGCTGCAACCATGTGCTCTGGTCTGTGTCTCCCAGGAGCAACATAGCATGCAAGAATGCTAAGAGGGTATGCAAGGTCAGGTCGTGTGCAGGTCATCAGGTACATGAGGCAGCCAACAAGCTCTGGGTACGGGCCACTCGACTCTACGGACTCATCCGAAGGCAGAGCTGAGAGCGAGTGGCGAGTAGGCAGAGGAGTGGCCTGAGGCGAGGAGTACGTGAAGCCGAAGCGCTGAAGGACCTGCTGCACCATGTGTGACTGAGTCAGGGTAATGGTGCGGCGTGCTCTGTCCCGGGTGATCTGCAAGCCAAGGTAGCTGCGCACTTCACCCAGGTCAGTGCACGTGTGTCTCTTCTGCAGCTCGGACTTCACGTGGGCGAGTCCCGCAGTGTCAGTGTTGGTGCAACCCTACGGTTTGCACTCGGCTTGTTGTCCGTGTGCGTGCATGTGTGTGTGTATGGAATGGTATGAGGGCATGGGATGATATATATTTCATGCTTACAATTGTGTGTGAATGTTGAGTCATGATGTCGAGTGTGTGTGTCGAGTCATTAGCGAGTTATCGCTAGACGCGTGTTACGCGGTCGTTTGTGTCTCGCGCGCGGTTTCTATTTTTGTCGTGCGCGGTTTCTATTTTGTCCTGTGTCGAACGTTTGGCGTGTCGCAGGTGTGTGCGGAAGACCCATCAAGAACACGAGGATGAGTTTGTTATGAAGAGCCCGAGCCTTGGTGTCAAGCCTCAAGTGATTTCGAAGCTCGCCAAAAGGGTGCACCTCAAGATATTGAAGATAGTTACATTACTTTGTGTAGTGTAACATTTCACTTGGTGTAGGCCCTAATGAAGGGTAGTTTCGAGACCCTTCGTGGTTGGGGACAGTATGGCACTGTTCCACATCACTGTACCTCGGCTCTTGGGGTTTGTAGGAGCTGGGAGTCATTCCCAACTCGTAACTCTTCATATCTCTTCCTATTTTGTGTTCTAAGACTATAGTGGCTGCCATAGTGCCTTTCGTTCAAACCAACACTGTGTCGTCAATACTTGGTGAAATTGTGCGACCTAAATTGCCTATTATAGGCGACGTTTCGACGCTCCAGATCCAAGTTGAATCAGGTCATTTGAGGTTGTGACCGGAGCGCTATGAACGTTTGAAGCCGCTGTGCAAAAATCCGGCTGTACACTCTATCTTTCGTTTTAGGCACATTGGAGCCTATTGCGACTATAACAATCACCTGTGGCAAAGACCATCATCGACGTACACGAGGATGTAGAACGGCGGCAGAGAAGTGTCGGTGCGCAGAAACAGCGACGGGTCGGCAGTAGAGGGAGCAAACCCAAGAGCCGCAAGTGTAGTCCTCTGTGTGTCGTGCCACTCACGCGGTGCCTGGCGGAGACCGTAGACTGGCCGCCGGAGGCTCCACAGGGTGCCAGGAGGAAAAGTCCCAGTGAAGCCAGGTGGGCGGCTCAGCCAGATCTCCTCGTGCAGGCTGCCCTGCAGGAAAGCACTGCTGAAGTCAAGAGAGTGTAGCTCGTAGTCACGGTGAGCAGCTACGTGCAGCAGTACCTGAAGAGTGGTCATCTTCGGGGTGGGAGAGAAGGTCGGAAAGTAGTCAACTCCCTGCCGCTGACTGAAGCCACGAGCCACGTAACGCGCCTTGAAGACAGGCGGAGAACCCGGCGGTCGCTTCACCCTGAAAATCCACATGCCACTGACGATGTTCGCCCCAGGAGGGGGAACAGCATCAACGTAGGTGCCTGTGGACTTCCAGGAAGCCATCTCTGCGTCCATAGCTGCCTGCCAAATAGAGGAGTAGGGACCCTCTATCGCCTCCGCGTAAGAGCGCGGACTGGGGATGTCAAGTGCATCCGGGTCTCCCTCAGGGGTAAGCAGTACGGACACGAGATGAGGTGAAACAGTGGCCAAGCACTGGAACTCCTCCTGCCTGTCCTCAAGGACGTCCGTGCCAAGGGCACACTCACCCCCGACGGACGGAGGAGAGACAGACTCAGACTCGGCAACAAGACTGGCGGCATAGTCTAGGCGACAGCGAGCAGCAAAGTCGACGAGCTCAGCAACCAGGGTAGACGCAGCAGTGGACTCAAAGGAAGGGTCACTGACAACAGTAGCAAGGAGACGCGTGACAGTAGGACTGGCAGCACGAAGAGAGTCCGACTCCGGGTCGGCAAGGGCAGGAAGAGATGACTCAGGAGGAGAAGGCAAAGGGGCACGTAGAGGAGCAGTGGACGGACGCAGAGACATCCGGTGCGTGCCAGGGACAGGAGGAGGACGCTGACGTGAACCGCGACCACTAGTGCGAGCAGCACGGACAGGCGACGCACGGCGAGACGCAGGCTCACAACGCTCAGTAAGACATCCAGTAGGACCAGTGTAGGGAGAAGGAGCAGGCAGTGGGGAGGCCGGCTGGAACTGTAACTGTGGCGGGACAGGGTGTGGACACTCTAAGGGAGGAGGAGGACCAGTAGAAGGCGGGAGACCAAGAACCTGCTGAAGGAGCGGAACGAAGTACGGCCGAGGCTGCGCGGCGACTCCAGAGACAGCAGGGACAGCACCAGTACCCCCAGCGACAGCACCAGCACCAACAGCACCTCCAGTTCTAGTACCTCCAGCAGTACCAGTAGCACCCCCAGCAGGACCGCCTTAAGGACCGACAGCAGTAGCCTCCGCGCCAACACCCGCAGCAGCTCCAGCTCTAGAAGTACCCACAGGCCTAGCAGCTCCTATACTCCGAGTACGAGCACCTCCGGGACCCGCGGCACCAGCACCCTCAGCAGCAGCAGAACCTCCAGCTCCAGCAGCCACCCGCCAGTGTCGGGTAAACCACTCACGCAGATCCTGCGGAGAGAGCAGCTCCCGGCGAGACGAAGCACCCGGAGAACCGCCAGACGCCACACGAGCAGGCCCAGCCTCCTCAGGCTCCGCACCCCCAGGCTCAGTACCTCCAGGCGTAGTACCCCCAGGCTCAGCACCCACAGGCTCAGCACTCCCAGGCGTAGCACCCCCAGGCTCAGCACCCTTAGATTCAGCACCCCCAGGCTCAGCACCCCCAGTCGTAGTACCCTCAGGCTCAGCACCCCCAGGCGTAGCACCCATATGTTCAGCACCCCCAGAGTCAGCACCCCCAGGCTCAGCACCCTTAGCAGCACTAGAGTCACCAGCGACCTCGACAGGCTCAACAGCGTCTACCTGGGACACACCTGAAGGGGCAGGACCCTGAGGGGGGAGGGGGTCTACCGGGGGGGGACCTAGCACAAGGAAGAGCGGTGGCGGGGGGAGGGACGGAGTGCGGTAGGGGAAGAGACGGTAGTAGGGGACCGACTCGTCGAACGTGACGTCCTGGGAGGACAGAACACGGCGAGAGGTGGGGTGGTAGAACTGCCACCCTGGCGCGTCAGGGGGGAAACCCAGGAAGATGCAAGAAGCAGCACGAGGGGACAGCTTGTCCGCAGACAAGTCGCGAACAAACGCCCGAGATCCCCAGACACGGAACGCAGACGCATCGCCAACCTTCCCCGTCCACAGCAAAGTTGGGGAGGTCTCCGGCATGGAGACCCTAGGCTGAAGGGGTATCTGATGCGCCGCGTACCGAACCGCAAACGGCCACAGAAAATGGGGGGCAGCCGCATGCATCATGGACGTACGGGCGACGTCCATGACCATGCCAATGCGGCGCTCAGCAATCCCATTTCGTTGTGGAGAGTCCGGAAGCGTGAAGGTCTGGCGGATGCCTCGTGCATGACAGTAGGCTCGCAGAAGGCCAGAGGAGAACTCTCTGCCTCTGTCAGAGTGCAGACGCAGAACAGGAAAGTCCGAGCCGAAGCTCTGCCTGAGCTGGAGACGAGCTGCGTGGATCCAGTCGATCAACACCTCAGTGACATCACCCTTGCTGCGCAAGGGGAAGACTGTGGTGTAACGCGAGTAGTCGTCAACCACCAGCGAGAAGTAGCGTCAGGGCCGGGAAGGGCAGCGCCGGGGCCGCTGGGTAGGCGACGGGGCCGCAGGGCGGCGGATCGGGGCCGGGAAGGGCGGCGCCAGGGCCGCGGGGTAAGCAAAGGGGCCGAAGGGCGGCGGATTGGGGCCGGGAAGGGCGGCGCCAGGGCCGCGGGGTAGGCGACGGGGTCGCAAGGGCGGCGGATCGGGGCCGGGAAGGGCGGCGCCAGGGCCGCAGGGGTAGGCGACGGGGTCGCTAGGGCGGCGGATCGGGGCCGCAAGGGTGGCGCGACGCAGCCGCTAGGGCGGCGCGAAGGGATGGGGGCCGCAAGAGCAACAGGGTCGAGAAAGGGGAGCGCGACTCGGGCAAGGGCTGAGCGCGCTCTGGGCAGGAAAACAAATCGAATCGGTGGGCCCTAGGAACAGTTCCCACGAGGGAACCTGCTCGATACCATGAGAAAACTAGAATGAGGATGGATCAACTATGAAAGAGTTGGGTACAAGTACTAACCCTAATTGGGTTGTACCCCTTATGGGTTACCCCACTACAGCCTACACAAAATGCATAAGCTATGATGTTGTGACATGCACCACTGTCCACCAGGGCCTGGAGGCGACTCCCGTTGCAGATCACCTCGTGTACTAGTGGTTGCTGCTGCTCCGAGTATCCGTAGATGGTATCGCTTATAGGATCGTAGGGTACGTCGAATATGTTATCCCTAGGTCCTGCGCTCGAATATGCAGCTTCAGTATCAGTTTTCAACTGAGAAAGGTTAGAAGGATTTATCCGAGGCCGATTCGGCTTCTCTTGGGCCAAGAACCTTCCACTAAGCCTTTGCAGCTGTGTAGGCTTCATCTGTGGGGAACAGGAAGCCTTTAAACAGTGCTGCTGGGAGAGAATATTAACTCTTCATAACGCTCGACCCGTATTACCGCTCTGGAGTAGGGTCCCCATAATACCCGGTACCGGTTTAATTTCTGACTCTCCTTTAATAAAGGCTTGAAACCCACGAGAAGTAATATTCTTACTTGTCGGGGTATACGGCTGGAGTTTCCCGGTCGGTGCAGGGTCTTGTTTCGCGGATCCTCCATTAGTCTCGGCGATTTCCCCTGGTGCCGGCTGGTTGTGACGTTTTAAATTTGCGCCACCATTTTCTCTTTTTTTCGCCCTCTCCAAAGTTGCCACGTTGTCCGTTTTCTGCTTCGGGGGTGCCGCACTATTCTTGTCCTTCAGCTCCGCACACCTTCTCTTCATTTTCCAACACGCCAAGATACGATGTCTTGTAGCGCCGCAAAATTTGCACGTCTCATTTTTTGCTAGCCGCTGCTCCACATCGCCCTCATCGTTCTCCATCGGGTCGGGAGTCGTAGGTGGTGCCAATCGCCCCATGCCACTAGTTGGCTTGTTGCGTCGTGTTCTGTAGTAGCTATTGTTCAACGTGTCGACCTGTTTGATCAGTGCTGTCAGAAACTGCGCCCACGTCCCCTCACCTTGGACTATTCTATTGTTGATCCACTCTAGAGCTGGGCCTTGTAACAGTGTTGCTGCGAGCCGTATGCGCATTGCGTCTTTTGTCGGGGTCGTGCATCCAACGGCTTCGAAGTAAATTTCGAGTTCAGCTACAAATCGACAAACGTCGTTCCTTTTTACTGTAGGATCAAACGCCTCCGGTAGCCTCAGCTTCACTGCTTCGAGGTTAACTGTAGCTGCTCCGTTGTCGCATGTAGAATTGTCGGTGTTGCCGCTGCTACTGCTGTGGCGGTTGCCGACTTGTTTGCAAGGAGATTTTTGAGTCGTGGGAGCGCCGCATGTATTTGCTTATGCTCAGCACGTAACTCTGCGATTTTCTGTACTAAAATATCTCCTTTTCCCTCCATTTAGCGATTTACAAAAAGATGCGCGACGAAAAAAATCGAATTCTAGGTGCTAGTCGACTTACTGCGAGTCAAGTTGACTATAGGATCGACGAGCAAGAATTCTGTAGGTCGCGTAAATCTATCCAAGCGAAAATTTGCGTCCGATCTTGGCCGTTGAGGAGAAAATCAATCCGACACTCCAAATTCCAACTTTTTTGGGTGAAATTTTCTGGGCCGTTGAGATGAAACTCGATCGAACGGTCTAAAATGCAACCTTTCCACCAGTAAATCTAAGCGGAACTGGTTTTACTGACCCGTATCGGCGCTTTCGTTTTCGCCCCCGCGGTTTTTTAAAGGCCGGAACTAAGCGGTTGAGACCTCGCGTGAAAACCCGCTCTGATTACCAAGTGTGAGGATCTAGGATCGAGCTCAGAAAAGAGAATGTGAAAATGAATTGAATGAATCACCTGGGTACAACACGAGGCTATATATAGGCTCGACACAAGGCCCCGTAACCAGGTGTTACGCGAAGGTTCCGCGGGTCGCGAAGCTTCCCGAACAGATCCTTACCGAATTCGGTAGAAGGCAATTTGGTCGCAACTGAAAAGCCAGAATTCGGTGCACGCAACCTAGCTCGGTGCTATAACTATAATAAAATATAGGAAAGCACCTAACCTAGGAAATCAAGCAATTCATGCATGCATATGATTATCCTATGCTAGAAATAGCATAATAGAGTAAAGGCAAGCAAGCATAGCTAGCATAAGCTGTCGTACTCTCACAGTAACTGGGCCAAATTCGCTTCTTCCAGCAGTTCGCGAAGGTAAAAGCCTTTTTTTGGAGACTGAGCAGAGTGCAATATATTCTACTTCAGCTGAGGAGAGAGTGATTAGTTCCTGCTTGCTTGACTACCACGAGATAGGCCCGATCGGTTCGAGTCACTACATATAGCCGGTGCGCGAGCACCTGTTTTCTGCGTCGCCGGCGTGGTCGGCATCTACATAGCCGATTAGCTTAGGTGTTAAGTGAGAAAACTGAAACGAGGATGAATGTACTATGAATGAAGTGGGTACAAGTACCAACCCTAATTGGGTTGTACCCCCTATGGGATACCCCACTACAGCCTACACAAAAGCATAAGCTATAATGTTCTGACACACCCCCATAGGCAAAGTGGGGGAGAACAGGGGGTCACAAGACGAGTCAAGCAAAGCAAAACAAGGCAAAGCTCAGGGTGGATCACAAAGTCACCACACATTCCGAGCACAAGTACAAGGCCACAAAGCCAGTTCACATGCAGGAGTACATGTATATATAAGGCTAGACAAGCAAGAGCAGGTATATATATATGTAATAGTACAAGCAAGGTCAAGAGGTGAGCAAGTGAGGCAAGACAGGGACAAGACCCAACTCAGTGCAGAAGCGCTGATGATCACAAGGCGCAAGTGCCTTGGTGAAGACATCAGCAGTGTTGGCCTCAGAGGCCACGTACGCAAGCCGCAACTGTCCACGCTGCTGTAGCTCACGAGCAAGAAAGTAGCGGAGAGCAATGTGCTTTGTTCTGTGCTCCAGTCGCTGCTCTCGACACAAGGCCAGCATGGCCTTGTTGTCTACGTACAGCACTGGAGGAGAACGAGGCGGCTCTCCGAGGTCAGTCAGCAGATAGGTGAGCCAGCGAAGCTCCTGTGCAGCCATGGCCCCAACGTAGATCTCAGCCTCACAACTGGAGCCGAGAACAGAAGACAAGCGAGTAGCCCGCCACGAGACAGAGCCGGAACCAAGGCTGAAGGTGTAACCCTGTGACGACCGCTGCGTAGCCTGGTCGTCAGCCCAAGAAGCGTCTGCGTGCCCAGTAAGGACCACTGGACTACGCCCTCCAAGCACTAGCCCCATGCCTGACGTACTGCACAAGTAGCGCAACACCCTCTTCGCTGCAGCCATGTGCTCTGGTCGGTGTCTCCCGGGAGCAACATAGCGTGCGAGAATGCTAAGAGGGTATGCAAGGTCAGGTCGTGTGCAGGTCATCAGGTACATGAGGCAGCCAACAAGCTCTGGGTACGGGCCACTCGACTCTACGGACTCATCCGAAGGCAGAGCAGAGAGTGAGTGGCGAGTAGGCAGAGGAGTGGCCTGAGGCGAGGAGTACGTGAAGCCGAAGCGCTGAAGGACCTGCTGCACCATGTGTGACTGAGTCAGGGTAATGGTGCGGCGTGCTCTGTCCCGGGTGATCTGCAAGCCAAGGTAGCTGCGCAGTTCACCCAGGTCTGTGCACGTGTGTCTCTTCTGCAGCTCGTACTTGACGTAGGCGAGTCCAGCAGTGTCAGCTGTGGCAAAGACCAAGTCGTCGACGTACACGAGGATGTAGAACGGCGGCAGAGAGGTGTCGGTGCGTAGAAACAGCGACGGGTCGGCAGTAGAAGGAGCAAACCCAAGAGCCGCAAGTGTAGTCCTCAGTGTGTCGTGCCACTCACGTGGCGCCTGGCGGAGACCATAAGCTGGACGCCGGAGGCTCCACTGGGTACCACAAGGGAACGACCCAGTGGAGCCAGGTGGGCGGCGCAGCCAGATCTCCTCGTGCAGGCTGCCCTGCAAGAAAGCAGTGCTGAAGTCGAGAGAGTGCAGCTCGTAGTCACGGTGAGCAGCAACGTGCAGCAGTACCCGAAGAGTGGTCATCTTCGGGGTGGGAGAGAAGGTCTGAAAGTAGTCAACTCCCTGCCGCTGACTGAAGCCACGAGCCACGTAACGTGCCTTGAAGACAGGCGGAGAACCCGGTGGCCACTTCACTCTGAAGATCCACATGCCACTGACGATGTTCGCCCCAGGAGGGGGAACGGCGTCAACGTAGGTGCCTGTGGACTTCCAGGAAGCCATCTCTGCGTCCATAGCTGCCAGCCACTGAGAGGAGTAGGGACCCTCTATCGCCTCCGCGTAAGAGCGCGGAGTCGGGATGTCAAGTGCATCCGGGTCTCCCTCAGGGGTAAGCAGTACGGACACGAGATGAGGTGAAGCAGCGGCCAAGCAGTGGAACTCCTCCTGCCTGTCCTTAAGGACGTCCGTGCCAAGGGCACACTCACCCCCGACAGACGGAGGACAGACAGACTCAGACTCAGCAATAAGACTGGCAGCGTAGTCTAGACGACAGCAAGCAGCAAAGTCGACGAGCTCAGCAACTAGGGCAGATGCAGCAGTGGACTCAAAGGAAGGGTCAGTGACAACAGTAGCAAGGAGACGCGTGACAGTAGGACTGGCAGCACGAAGAGAGTCCGACTCCGGGTCGGCAAGAGCAGGAAGAGAAGACTCAGGAGGAGAAGGCAAAGGGGCACGCAGAGGAGCAGTGGACGGACGCAGAGACATCCGATGCGTGCTAGGGACAAGAGGAGGACGCTGACGCGAACCGCGACCACTAGTGCGAGCAGCACGGACAGGCGACGCACGGCGAGACGCAGGCTCACGACGCTCAGCAAGACCTCCAGTAGGACCAGTGTAGGGAGACGGAGCAGGCAATGGGGAGGCCGGCTGTAACTGTAACTGTGACGGGACAGGCTGTGGACACTCTAAGGGAGGAGGAGGACCAGTAGAAGGCGGGAGACCAAGAACCTGCTGAAGGAGCGGAACGAAGTACGGCCGAGGCCGCGCGGCGACTCCAGACACAGCAGGGACAGCACCAGGACCTCCAGTGCCAGCACCAGCACCAGCAGCACCTCCAGCTCCAGTACCTCCAGCAGCACCAGTAGCACCCTCAGCAGGACCGCCTCCAGGACCGACAGCAGTAGCCTCCGCGCCAACACCCGCACGAGCTCCAACTCCAGAAGTACCCGCAGGCCCAGCAGCTCCAGTACTCCCAGTACGAGCACCTCCGGGACCCGCGGCACCAGCACCCTCAGAAGCAGCAGAACCTCCAGTACCCGCAGCACCTCCAGCCCCAGCAGCTCGCCTCCAGCGCTGGGCAAACCACTCACGCAGCTCCTGTGGAGAGAGTGGCTCCCGGCGAGACGAAGCACCCGGAGAACCGCCAGGCTCAGCACCGCCAGACGCCCCACGAGCATGCTCAGCTCCCTCAGGCTCAGCACCTCCAGGCGTAGCACCCCCAGGCTCAGTACCCCCAGGCTGAGCACCCCCAGACTCAGCATCCCCAGGCTCAGCACCCCTAGTCGTAGTACCCACACGCTCAGCACCCCCAGAGTCAGCACCCCCAGAGTCAGCACCCCCAGGCTCAGCACCCTCAGCAGCACCAGAGTCACCAGCAACCTCGACAGGCTCGACAGCGTCTACCTGGGAAACACCTGAAGGGGCAGGACCCTGAGGGGGGAGGGGGTCTACCGGGGGGGGACCTGGCACAAGGAAGAGCGGTGCCGGGGGGAGGGACGGAGTGCGGTAGGGGAAGAGACGGTAGTAGGGGACCGACTCGTTGAACGTGACGTCCTGGGAGGACAGAACACGGCGAGAGGTGGGGTGGTAGAACTGCCACCCTCGCGCGTCAGGTGGGAAACCCAGGAAGATGCAAGAAGCAGCACGAGGGGACAGCTTGTCCGCAGACAAGTCGCGAACAAATGCCCGAGATCCCCAGACACGGAACGCAGACGCATCGCCAACCTTCCCCGTCCACAGCAAGGCTGGGGAGGTCTCCGGCATGGAGACCCTGGGCTGAAGGTTGATCTGATGCGCCGCGTACCGGACCGCAAACGGCCACAGAAAATGGGGGGCAGCCGCATGCATCATGGACGTACGGGCGATGTCCATGACCATGCCAATGCGGCGCTCAGCAATCCCATTTTGCTGTGGAGAGTCCGGAAGCGTGAAGGTCTGGCGGATGCCTCGTGCACGACAGTAGGCTTGCAGAAGGCCAGAGGAGAACTCTCCGCCTCTGTTAGAGTGCAGACGCAGAACAGGAAAGTCCGAGCCGAAGCTCCGCCCGAGCTGGAGACGAGCTGCGCTGATCCAGTCGATCAACACCTCACTGACATCACCCTTGCTGCCGAGGGGAAGACTGCGGTGTAACGCGAGTAGTCGTCAACCACCAGCAGGAAGTAGCGCTCGTGGCCGGGCCCCACACATCCATGTGAAGCGTCTGCAGCGGGGCCTCTGTCGGAGGAAACTGGGAGGAGTGAGGGGCAGCCCGCTGGCGCCCCTCAACACAGGGGACGCAGGTAGGGCCAGGCCCCGGAGGAAGGGGAGGGAGGGACCGGGGAAGACCAGAGACAAGGACACGGGAGGCCATGCTTCGGAGACGAAGCAGGGAGGGGTGACCAAGGCGGTGGTGCCAGAGGAGAGTCTCGTGAGACAGGAGGCGACACGAGCAGGGGGCAGACTCAGGACCAGACCTGGACGCTGCAGCAAACACCTGACCTGATGCAGCTACCTGACCAGACGCAGGGACTGGAGGAGACGCAGTGGTAAGTGTGTACAGGCTCGACCCCAGCCGACGAGTAAACGTGGCCAGGTGTCGGCCTGTCCGAGCGTCCGTGCAGTGGGTCACCCGCTGACTCGCAGGAGTGAACTGGTCAACCCCCGCATCCTGCAGGTCAGCACCACTCACCAAGTTCGAAGAGAACGAGGGGAGGTAAAGACCAGACAGGGTGCCTGAGGGGGCCGGCGGACGCGGGAGGACAGTGGAGAAGTGAGCAAGGACAGGGCCCCCAGAGGGGTCTGCCAGAGAGACTGCAACTGGCCGACCAAGTGGCGTGAGTGTGGTGCGGTCTCGAAAGAAGGAGCGGGAAGCCCCCGAGTCAAGGGTGAAGGTGTGAGAGGCCGGAGCCGACGCGGTACCTGAGAGAGCAGACTCACCCGCACCTGAGGAAGCAGACTCACTAGCACCTAGAGCAGCAGCCGCACCTGTACCTGGAGCAGGAGACACACTAGCACCCAGAGCAGCAGCCTCACCAGCAGCTAGAGCAGCAGGCTCGATACCCGGGTCAGGCGGTACGCACAGGTGACCGGCACGGTCAGCACTAGTAGGCAATGCATACATGGCAGTGAGAATAGCATCATAGTCAAGAGCAAATATATCTACCCTCTGCCTAAGCAACTCCACCCAGTCGGGGAGCTCAGCCTCGTCGCCAAACTCGGTACGCCAGGCGTCGCTCAGACGGGCGAAGCAGCGGGACTGTGTGTGACTAGGCGTCCCACAAGGCTGACCAGTCCGAGCACCAGTGCGAATCACGTAAGAGCAGCGAACAGAACTGAGAGACCCTCCACTCTGAGCGTACCACTCACGAAGCTGCTGGGGCGTGAGAGACGCGCGTGGGGGTCGCTGGAGCTGCATCTGGCCGCCGCCAGTAGTAGTAGCAGTAGTAGCGCCGCCACCCCTACAACCCCAACCACCGTACCACTCACGCAGCTGCTGGGGCGTGAGGGACTCACGCGGACGTCGCTGGGGCTGCATCTGGCTCCGCCAGTAGAAGCAGGAGCAGGAGTAGCAGCAGTACGGCAGGCAGCCAAGCAAGCGGCAGGCAGCGCGCTAGTAAGGCAGGGGCTCACTAGTGGTGGGAAGAGCAGGCTCGACGACTCGGCGACTCGGCGGTGCGGGCGGCTCGGGCGGCTCGGCGGCACGGCGGCACTGCAGCAACTGCGGCTCGGCGGCTCGGGCGACTCGGGCGACTCAGCGGTACGGCGGCTCGGCAGCAACTGCAGCGCGGCGGCTCGGCGACTCGGCGGCTCGGGCGGGTGAGGTGGCGCTGCGGCTCGGGTGGCTCGGGTGGCTCGGCACTAGCTCGGCGGCGCCGGCGGCTCTGTGGTGACGGCGGGGCCGCTTGGGGACGGCGGCGGGGCCGGGTGGAGCGGCGACGGGGCCAGTAGAGGTGGCGCCGGGGCCGCAGGGTAGGCGTCCGGGCCAGTAGAGGCGGCGCCGGGGCCAGCAGAGGTGGCGCCGGGGTCGGGAAGGGCAGCGCCGGGGCCGCAGGGGTAGGCGACGAGGCCAGCAGAGGCGGGGCCGGGTCGGGAAGAGCGGCATTGGGGTCGCCGGGGTAGGCGACGGGGCCAGCCGAGGTGGCGCCGGGGCTTGGAAGGGCGGAGCCGGGGCCGCAGGGGCAGGCGACGGGGCCAGCAGAGACGGGGCCGGGTCGGGAAGGGCGGCATCGGGGTCGCCGGGGTAGGCGACGGGGCCAGCCGAGGTGGCGCCGGGGCCGAGAAGGGCGGAGCCGGGGCCGGGAAGGGCGGCGCTGAGGCCGCAGAGGTAGGTGACGAGGCCACTAGGGCGGCAGATCGGGGCCGCGAGGGCGGCGCGACGCGGCCGCTAGGGCGGCGCGACGGGGTAGCCGGGCCGCGCGCCTCGGGGCGCGCGCCAGAAAGGCGCGCGGCGAGATGAAAATAGGTCGCACGCCACGGGGCGTGCGACATATTGAGTAGCAGCGGAAGCAGTAGTAGGGCCCTAGGAACAGTTCCCACGAGGGAACCTGCTCTGATACCATGAGAAAACTGAAACGAGGATGAATGAACTATGAATGAAGTGGGTACAAGTACCAACCCTAATTGGGTTGTACCCCCTATGGGATATCCCACTACAGCCTACACAAAAGCATAAGCTATAATGTTCTGACATTAAGGTTCCGTTTCTGTGGTAGGTCAGGCCAATTGTCGAAGTGCTGACGAGATAGTGAGGTGCGCGGTCGAGTTCCGCCATGTGCTCTTCTTCAGGTTTCTTAAGGTAGGTGGCAAGTTGGCTTGCTGAGTACGATAGGTCTGGTCGGCAGGTGACGGCTGCGAATAGCAGGCATCCTATTTTTCGCTGATAGTCGCGTATATTGGCGGGCTTGAATGGAGCGAAGGTTCCTTCGTGAGTTGCGGAGGTGTAGCTGTACGGTGTGGAGATAACAGTTGGAGTTAATCCGGAGCGTTTGGCGATGGTGTCGGCGTAATTTTGCGGCGCTGGGGTGGATCGTGTTCTCGCCGTCCTGTATGTTGAGTCCTAGGTACTGCGTCACGGTTGATGAGACGGTAAGAGTCAAGTCCAGCTGCAGCTCCCCTTCGAACCAGGTTGTGACGCCATCGGTCGAGCCGATGTAGAGTAGATCATCCACGTAGACGATAAGCAGGATGTAGTCGGCTCCTTTCGTAAGGCGGTACATTCATTGATCGTGCGGTAGCTCTTTGAATCCGATGCGGATTAGCCGGGCATGTAGGTACTGTCTCGGGGCCTGTTTGATGCCATACAGGAACTTTAGTAGCTGGCAAACTTGGTTGGGGTCTGCGTTGGAGCCATGCGGTTGCTTGACGAAGTGTCTTTGAAAAAATGAGGAATGAGTAGGAGCCATAGCTAGGTAAGTCCTAGCTAGGCAAGAGTGAATGAGCAAAGGAGGGTGTTCACTAGAAAGCAGCAGGATACATATAGGAAACCCTAAGGGGTTGTACTCGCTATAGAGTACCCCACTGCACGCTAGAGAACAATAACATTCTGACACACCCCCATAGTCAAAGTGGGGTATAATCAGCAGAGCAAGTAGTCCTAGAGCAGGTTCACATGCACATGTAAAGCTAGAGGCAGTCGCAGAGGGCAAGTGAGGAGGAGGAAGAACTGTGGAAGGAGAGAAGATGGGAGGCAATGACGGCCCGTACGGGCCGCCCACGGGCCTGGCACAGCTCGACGAACCGCGCGCAGGCGGCCCGAGCCGCGCGCGGGCCTGAGGCAGCCCGTACGGGCCGCGCTCGGGGCTAGCGCAGCCCGCGCTGGCCAGGACGGGCAACGGGGGACGACGGGCTGGTCCCCGTCGCCTGTCGAAGCGCCCCCCGGGGGCGACGCGCGGACCGACGGGGCAGAAGGCCGCCGCGCGCCTAGGGGTGCATGGTGGGCAGAGAACCGCCGCACGCTTCGGGGCGCACGGCGGGCAGGAAACCGCCGCGCGCCTCGGGGCGCACGGCGGGCAGAAAACCGCCGCACGCTCTGAGCGCGCGGCGGGAAGAGAAATCCGTCGCACGCCACGGGGCGTGCAACATACAGAGTAGCAGCGAAAGCAGCAGTAGGGCCCACAGGTCAGTAGCGTGAGTGCTCTGAAACCATGTGAACAAATGAGGAATGAGTAGGAGCCATAGCTAGGTAAGTCCTAGCTAGGCAAGAGTGAATGAGCAAAGGAGGGTGTTCACTAGAAAGCAGCAGTATACATATAGGAAACCCTAAGGGGTTGTACTCGCTATAGAGTACCCCACTGCAAGCTAGAGAACAATAACTTTCTGACAGTGTCGGCGGGTGCGTAGAGAAAGGCGTTGGCGACGTCGATTTGACGAAGCTTTGTCAGAATGCTGTATTTTTCTAGCCTGCAGTGGGGTACTCTGTAGCGAGTACAGCCCAATTTAGGGTTTCCTATATGTATCTTGCTGCTGCTAGTCCAAAGCGCTCTTTCCTTTTCTAACTTTCTAGCTGCTATTCTGACATGCTATCAGAGCAAGTCGACCCTCCCTAGTCGATCCTGTGGGTACCCACCCTATGCTTCCGCTGCTATCCTGCGAATCGCGCGCCCCGGGCGCGCGACATTTTCTTCCTGCCGCGCACCCTGCGCGCGTGGCGGAGCGCGCGGCAGTTTTCTGCCCGCCACGTGCTCGGGGCGCGTGGCGGTTTCCTGCCCGCCCCGCGCCTCAGGAGCGCGCGGGGGTTTCGTCGCCCGTCGTGGTGCCCCGGGGGCCTGCGCGTCGCCCCCCCTTCCGTCGCCCGCCGCGGCGCCCTTGGGGCCCGCGCGTCGCCCCCTTCCCGTCGCCCGTCGTGGCGCCCCGGGGGCCCGCGCATCGCCCCCTCCCGTTGCCCGTCGTGGCGCCCCGGGGGCCCGCACGTCGCCCATTCCCATCGCCCGTCGAGGCGCCTTGGGGGCCCGCGCGTCGCCCGTCGAGGTGCCCCGGGGGCCCGCGCGTCGCCCCCTCCCGTCGCCCGTCGAGGCGCCCCAGGGACCAGCGCGCCGCCCCGCTTCCGCTTGCCCGCTACCCGCGCTTCTGCCCTGTGCTGCCTGTATTAGGGTTTGGGGGTGGCAAGTCTGGGGTTGTGTGCGCTGTCCCTTGCTCCTCCTCCTCCTCCATCTCCCACAGCTGCAGCTGCTGCTGAGGGGGGTGGATGTGTGGGAGCCATTGGAGTGGCACTAGGGGGGTGGCATGTGAGCAGTGCTAGGGGAACAGCAGGGGGTGTGGGACAGCTGTGGGAGGTTGAGTGAAGGCAGCCGTCTTGTTGTCCGCAGCACCTGTAGTCCGGGGCTCTGCCGCTGGTAGCCCAGAGAGCCTGCTGCGCCTATCGTTGCTCCTGCCGCTCGTCTTAGCCGCGGAGCCTATTACTCCTGCAGTCCGGGGCTCTTCCGCCGGTAGCCATAGTGCGCGCCGCTCCTGTTGCCCGTGTGTCTGCAACTTCAGCCGTCGCCTCCCATCTTATCGCCCCCACAGTCTCTCCTCCTCCTCACTTGCCCTCTGTGATAGCCTCTAGCTTTGCTTATCATTGTGAACTATTGCTCCGCCTGCTTATTGTGCGGATTACACCCCACTTTGGCTATGGGGGTGTGTCAGAATGTTGTATTTGTCTTGCCTGCAGTGGGGTACTCTATAGCAAGTACAGCCCAATTTAGGGTTTCCTATGTATCCTGCTGCTGCTAGTCCAAAGCGCTATTTCTTGTACTAACTTTCTAGCTGCTATTCTGAAAAGCTTCTTCCACTTCATGGCGGCTATCGCGAGGAGAATCCGCAGTGAGGTGTGCCGTCTAACAGGTGCGAATGTTTCGGTGAAGTCTCGTCCGTGCTCTTGGTCAAAGCCACGTACGAGCTAGCGCGCTTTTAATTTGTCGGTGGTTCTGTCTGCATTTGTTTTCCGTGCCACCTCGATGGGAACGATCTTCGAGGTGTTGCGTTCTTCCAGCGCCTTTAATTATTTGTCCATGGCTTCGCGCCATTTTTCCTTGTGCTCCCCCCCCAGAGCCAGCTGAACTGTGGTAGGCTCCTTAGGTGGCGCCGTGCCATGGACTGCGGTGACGAGTCCGAGTATCTGGAGTCCACTCTACGTGTAGCGGGGGAGATTTTCATCCTCGGGATAAGCTGCTTTGTCTCCCGCTTCTGGATCAGGTATGAAATTAGGTCCTACGCGTCCTGCTACGTCGATGTTGACTTGCACAGGTGTAACGTAACCGTTGTCAACGAGGTCGTAGAAGACCTCGGCATTGATGCTTTCGCGAGGGTCGTCGTCGTCCGTTGGGACATCCACCGAACACTAGGGAAGAGGTCCGGTTTCTTCCGAGGCTCTGTCCAAGTTCTGCTCGACCCAGTCAGCTTTAGCTACTGCCAAAGCGAAGGCTCGGGCCCCACGAAATCCGCCTGTGACATCCCGTGAGGTTTCCAAGTTGTACAGGTACGCCGGAAGAGTGAAACATTCGTAGAAGATCACGTCACGTGCTGCTACTGTTTCCATTGTGTGGACGTCAAAGATTTTCCATGCGTTATAGTGTTTTTCGATGCCCAGGTGTAGTCCCCACTGTGCGTGTTGGGAGAAGCGACCTGCTCGTGCAGCTGGGGGTCGGTACTGTACCATGCAACCGAACACTCTTAACATTTTTGTGTTGCCCAACTTTCCTGTCCACAGCAGGTGCGGTGATGCGTTGTTCGGGAGCGATGATGACGAGAGCAAGTTGTGCAGCATGACAGCATGGTCCATCGCCTCAGGCCACTGGTGGTTGGGTAGCCGCATGCCACGTAGCAGTTTGCGCATGGTGTTTTAGAGGGTCCTTTTCATTCTTTCTGCCACGCCTTGCTGTTGATGAGCGTAGGGAAGGGAGATGAGCCGCTTGATGCCTCTTTCTGCCAAGTACTGCATGAACCTCTGTGACTGATATTCCCCTCCCCCGTCTGACTGGAAGCTTCTCAGCTTGACTCCTGATTCTCGTTCTGCTACTGGAAGCCAGATGACAAAAGCTTCAAAGGCCATGTTGCGACTTGGAAGGTTAAGGTGCCATACGTATCGTGTGGCGGCGTCGATGAAAGTGATGACGTAGTTGTATGCTCCTTGACCAGGTTCACGGTTGTACAGTATTTTGCTGTACACCTTCTCCAGAGGTGTGTACTCCAGGGTTGTGGTGAGGGACGAACGGCTGATACGGTAAGTCGGCTTCAGGGTAGGTGAAGCATGCTCCTCGAACTCGTTGGTGTTCTCTGCCGTCGGGTAGGAGTAGCAAGTCTTTATCAAGTACTCCTGCTCTTATCGTGTTATTTAATGTCGTGTTGCTCGGGTGTCCCATTCTTGCATGCCAGATGTCTTCGCCAGCACGATGTCCGGGTGAACGCGTGTACAAATCGGAGTTGGAGTAGAAGCTTGCGGTAATGTTGGCGCTTCGGTGAACTTCTCGTGGAGTGGGAGTCAACTGCTGCGCAGGAGTCGGTGGAATATTATCGATTGGAGCTGGTGCCGTTGAAGAACCGGATTGGTGTCGTAATTGGTGTTGTCTTTGCTGCTGCTGCTGTTGTCTCTGCTGCTACCGATGTTGTCTCTGCTGCTGCTGATGTTGTCTCCGCTTGTTGGATTGTCACTAATGCTCGTGTTTGTTCTGCCTCAGGTATGGTGTTCGAGTACCAGAAGCCGCCGGGCCTAAAGTCAGGGTCGAGATCCGGCGGATGTGTCCAGGGAGTGAAGATGACGATTTCGTCGCTATCGGCGGTGCCTTGATCTGGAACGAAGTCAAGGACAAAGACATTGTTCTTCAACACTGCCTTGCCGATGTAGAGTCCGCCCCTTCCGTGGTACAGTTTGAACTTCTGAGTGGTTCTATCTGCTTTGAGATGAATTCCTTTCCCCATCAGCTGACTGACACTGAGCAAGTTGTACTCGAGTCCTTCTGCGATTATAACCTTCGACATTGGTAATATGACATTGGTCTACCTTGACTGAAGTTGAACGATGCCTTGTCGTCATGTGCGAAGGTTCTGGTTGTTGGCGACGGCGATTACGACTTCGCGCTGAAGCTGGTGTTCTTATTGAACGAAGCGACCCGAGGAACACATGTGTTGTCTGCAGCAGCTATCCAAGAACCAAGTGAATTTCCTGAACGGCTCGCTCTGGGCGATGGCTGCGAATGTCGGATTCGGCTCCAGTGTCTCGCTGCGAGGGGTGCTTTCGTCGAGTTGTTTTTCCGGTGAGTAGTACGGTGGTGACTCAGTGATGCAAGAGTGTGTCAATCTTGCCATGCAGCTGACGATGTTTCTTGTTCCTTGTGCAGATTGTGTCGTCGATGTTGTTGAAGACTGCGGTTGATTGGTGGGGTGCGCTTGTGTGGAGGCCACTTGACTGCTTGAAGGCCGGAGTTGACGCTGCGGTGTCGTTGATTGCTGCTGACTTGGGCAGTGTGTCCGAGGATGTCCTGACATCTTGCATAGATGATAGAACGTTGGTACGTGCTGTTGTTGTTGTTGTTGTTGTTTATTCTGTCGACTGGAGTTGTTGAAGCGCCGTTGGGTGTGGAATGCAAATTCGGGTATTGACGTTTTCCTCTTGTGCCGCTCCTCGTGCAGGTCCATGTCTTGTTGTTCAGCGTATATTTTGGCGCAGAGTGCCACTTCGGAAATCTTCCTGTGAGCTCGGAGTATAGCTCGAGTGGAGCACCAATGAGGACCAAGGCCGGAGATGTCGACTGTGACGAAGGCTTCTTCAGATATCGATCCTCCGCATCGAAGGAGTCTGTCGCGCAATCCGCGACAACGTTTGATATAAGCCATCCCCTTTTCGTCGGGTTTCATTTCCACTGTTGTCAGCTATGCCATTAACCGACTCTGATTAACGCTGTCTGTTGCTTGGTACAGGTTCTTCAAGTGGTTGTACGTGAGCTCGACGGAGTTGCCGTATCCCGGATAAGACCGAATGTTCTGCTGCTGGTTTGGAGTTATGTTCCTCAGCAGGATCGTGTATGCCATCATCAACTGATATGTATACTATTGTTTGTCGTACTGCGTCCCGTGTGTTGGAGTATGGCGGGGATCCGTCAAAGAATGCAAGAATCTACGCGCCTTCCATCATCAGCACAAACTCAAATGACCAGGTATAGAAATCTTTGCCGTCGAAAGGCGTCGATGTCTGTAGTTTCAATACGTGCGCGAACAGCGATTGAACCTGAAGCGCATCCAGTGTCTTCTCTTGTCCAGGTCGGGGCTGTTGGTGTGGCATGAAGCTGATCGAGCCACGTTGAGGCTCATACGGAGCAAAGGTGGGTTGCTGCGCAAAGGATGAACCATCGAGACTCATGGGTGTAACATCGTTGTTGTTATTGCTGATGTTTGACTGTGCAGGTGCCACTTACTGATGCTGTTTGTAGAAGGACATGAAGGAGAAAAAATTCTCCATCATGCTTGGGTCGAAGCCTGTCGCTTGATTCGCGAGAGTCTCAGTAGACTCAGCTGCTGGTCTTGTTGCTGTAACTCCCTCTGTCTATAGGCTGGAGGCTGGAGGTGGAGTAGGAGTAGTACCAGGAGAGCCGTTGGAGGAGCTTCTCTCCTTCTGCGTTGCCATGCTTTCTGATGCTGTAGGGAACTTGAATGTAGTTGAATTTCGCCTTGACAACTCTCATACCATGTTGGGCTGAGAAGCCCTTAGGATCTTTTCAAGGCTGAACTCTGAGTAGAAGTGTTGTAATTGCGGAAGCGTTTCAATGATGAAATGTTGAACCACCTTGCGCTAGTACGTGAGGGCAAGATAGATTGATTAAAGCAAGAAGATAAAAGGTTTTATAAGAGTATAAGGAATATGAAAGGATACAACTAATAACTGTTTTACTGTTGCTGTTGCGGTTCAATACAGTGACGACTCGTGCAACTGCTCAATAGCGAGTCAGTTGTTTGTCCTTGCTGTCGCGCTGTATTTGTCTAGTCAAAGGTCGCCGACCTTTGACCTTCGCATAGCCTCCAGCAGTTACTTCTTTTGTCAACCTCCTCGGTTGACTCGCCGTTGCTTCGTTGCTATTTACTTCGTTTACAGTTCGATGTTCCGACACATCAGAAGCGTTAAGTTACTTGTTTCCAACAACTTCCGCTGCAACACTAACCTGCGATCAAACCTGAGACACATCAAGTCCCGTTTGGGGTTGTCACATGGTATGAGAGCTACTCAGGGAATCTTCGCAACTTCAATCCCGTGAAATTCGCCGAACCCAGATTTGGCGAGCGGCACACGCTCCAAGACCAAAATAGCCAGAGGATTCGGAGGCCAAACGAATCTGACAGCCAAAGAACAAGCCAACCCGGCTACGACAAATGAGGCGACAACTACTATCATCACTGCCACACTCGAGCAGTTATTTTCGCGACTATCAACTATGGAGAAAGATCTCCAAGAATTGCGCAAAGGCGATGCGGGAACCTCTTCCCAACCAGTTCAACCTGGTCAACCGGCTGCGACACCTTCTCCCTCGACACAGACAAATCAACAACAATAGCCCCCCGTCCAAGTGATGAAGTTATCAACTCTTCGCAAGCAAGCTTTTTCAGCGTTTCAAAAATCAAGACTTCTGCCGCGTTTGACGGTAAAGATTTCTATACATGGAGTTTTGAGCTTGAGCTCCTCCTACAGTCAACGCAGATCTACCATTAATTTGACAGCTCCTACGCTAAACCTGTGGAAGATACTGAAGACGCCAGGACTTAGAACTACAGTGAGTCCGTTATGGCGTACAGTGTGCTGCTACGCAACATGACGCCTGTGGAATAACTCGACATTTGCTCCTACAGAGAGAGCGCCGCTCCAGCCTTGGAAGCCCGAAAGCACCTCGTTGAGGTATATCAGCCAAAGGACTCATTCACCTCCAGCAGGCTCCTGCAGCAACTCTTGGAGACCAAGATGGGGCACGAGGAGAAAGCGAATACATATATTAACAGTTGTCGAGACCAAGATGGGGCACGAGGAGAAAGCGAATACATATATTAACCGTTGTCGGAACATTCGTAACCAGATCATGAAGCATGGCAGCGCGATTTTGGAGGAGATTTTCGTCAACGTCGTCCTCCAAGGACTTGGGCCTGAGTGGAAGCCCTGCAAAGCGCTACTCCGACAACCATGAATTATCTCAGAAGCCGCACTATGCACCGCCCTCCTAACTGAACAGCAAGACATGGATTCGAGCAAGACAAGCTCCGCGCCACGCCGAGAGCGCCTCGCCTTCTACACAGACAACCGTGAAGAGCGACGATAACCAAGGCATCATTATTGCAAAATTTGCAAAGTCTTTAGACACTCATGGACCGATGCAAATCCCGGCCCAACTATCGCCTCCCAAATTCCACTCACCACAACAACTGGGTCCGCCGACAAGACGCTCATAACTCGCAGCCTCAACATCAAGTTTCTCGCCCTCCTGCACAACACTAGCAACAACAGCAGACACAAAGAACTCAAGCAGGAACCACCAGAAACGTAATTGCAAACATAGTGACAAGGCGTCACCCACGCGCTGCCGAACCAGACGAAGAGGAGGAACCTCGCAGCACGCTGATTCAACCTTAGAAATCGTGGAACAATCCCTTCACAGAGAACTCCGACTACGACGACGAGGACGAGCAAGATTGGCATCAGCCAATACAAATGCAAGAAAGCCCACCTCATGACCACCAGCGCTTTGTTCCCGTGGAATGGAGAGAAGATGAACTCTTTGAGAAAAGATACAAGGCGACCCTGGTAACTCCGTGGCTCGCACTCCTCTTGCACAACAATAAGACCAACCACAACACCCGGTACCTGGACAGCTGCTGCGGCCAACACATGGTGGGATCTGTTTGATACATCTCGAACATCAGCCGCGCACCGGCAACCTACGTCACCGTTGCGAACAACGAGCAACTATGCGCAAACGCGCAAGGCATTGTGGTGCTGCGAGCTCGAGACAGCAACACGCACATCACATTCAATGACATGCTCTTCGTTTTAACTTGCTGTCCGCAAGACAACTCAAAGACTGCGGAGCAATGTTCACTATGGATCCCTGCACGCGCGACCTCATCCTCGCCTACGCTCCTCCAGACATACCCGCGAGACACAAAAGTACCTCAGAAGAGCTCGCTCGCTTGGCGGTGTCTACGTCCTCAACTTTGACATACCCAACTGCCAGGCGTCGTCACACGAGCTCGTGGACCTAGCTCCCCTGGACTTTCCATACATGAACATGGAGTCATGGTAGCATCCGGACGGGCGACCGTGGATCCACCGCAGTCCTCACCCTCTTGAGATAAATCTGCACCAACCCGGCCCCGATAGACTCTGCACCACCTGCTTCACACCCACAGCAAGCCGCATAGAAGAAGTGGAGAGAGATCTTGCGGCAATTCTAAAGGCAGAAAGCGCCGAGGCAGGACCAAAAGGCATGACGTAAATGGAGTTATCCGTCACCACTCACCGCATTTTTGGGACCGGAGACGAAAGGCTCGGGCTGACGGAACAGGAGCGACGAACACCACGCATCGAAAATCTCCGCTGGATCCTGGAGGAAGCACACGCCACAACCTTCGACCTTCATCTCCACACCTGACATCGGCTCTCCTACTCGACGCTGACGACAACCTCCTTCAACCTCAACAGCTATGTGGATGCAGATCATGCCGCTCATCGTGCGAATCGACGGTCACGAACTGGCTCGTTTTTTGTCTAGAGCCAACAGGACCAATATCTTGGAACTTACAGAAGCAGGAGCTGGTTGCTCTGTCATCGGCTGAAGCAGAGTATATCGCCGCGACAGCTATAGTTCGCGAAGGTCTGTGCCTACAGGATCTGCTGCAGAAAGCGAAAATTCCAACTTCGCCCACCTTTCGCCTTCACTGCAACAACCGTAGCGCCATCAAGATTACAAACAAGCCAGGGTTTGTGAACCGCACGAAGCACATCGCGCTTCGACACTTTTTCGTCAAGGACGAATTTGACCAGGGCAGCCCCACTACCGAGATGGCAGGTAACTTCCTTACCAAGCGACTGCCACGTCCGCAGTACAAGCACTGCTCCGGCCTCACAGGATTAGTCAAGAGAGTCAGGCCTCTGCGCGGCCAGGAATGAAGGGGAGTGTTACGATATGAAATTCAATGTGAAGGCATCCTAGTATGTTGCACGAGCCGACTCTACCGAGTACGAAGCCGAGGAGTCACAAGAGTCGAAGCGACACCAGCAACCGTCTGACCAAGACCAATGCAGGCGGAAACATTTGAAGTGAAAAGAGCAGGAACGGGTTTGAAACGGGTTCCCGCGCCGCACGGTTTGAATTTGGTGTAATAAGGGAATGTACCCCTTAGAGTACATGGCTAGTCTAGGTCGTTTCGCATTCCTTTGTATTTTCCATATAAACTTGATGCATGCATGGTACTATCATCTGAGTCATTTACATTCACTCTGACCTGGGGTCAACACTTCCGCTGCAATACTACCTTGCAATCAACCGTGAGATGATCCTTCGCTAAGTCCCGTTTGGGATTTTAACAAATCAAATAAAACAAGGCCTGCCAGCCAGTTCCGCATAGTTCAGTGTAGCGAGATTCCGGGTGTGCCGTATCACCCCGGATAGTGGCACATATGAGCTTATAATAAAATAATAAAAAATAGAAGGGGCGCTTGTCATTGAGTCTAGGGCATAAGCGCATGCTCTTATATAATGACTATCACAAAAATGTATTTTTAGAGCACCAAATTGTACATTTACTTCTTGCCATTTTGACCTGTGAGAACAGTACAACTGAATGAATAGGAAGCAGGTGGGTACAAGTAGTCAACCTAAAAGTGTTGTACCCCATATTGTCTACCCCGCTACAGCCTATACAGACTATAGCATATAAGTTTGACACACCCCCATAGGCAAAGTGGGGGAGAACAAGAGGTCACAAGACTAGTCAAGAAGAGCAAAGCAAGCCCAGGGTGGATCACGACGTCACCACGCATTCCGAGAACAAGCAAGGGACCACAAGGCCAGTTCACATGCAGAGTTATATAAAGCAGATCAAGCAAAATAGAGCAAGACAGTGGTCACAACCTAGCAAGTGTAAACATGCAGGTATATATATAGAGATCACAGTACAAGCAAAGTCAAGAACTGAGCAAGTGAGGCCAAGTGGGGACAAGGCCTGGAAAAGTACAGAACCGCTGATGATCATAAGGCTGAAGTGCCTTGGTGAAGATATCAGCAGTGTTGGCCGGAGAGGCCACGTAAACAAGACGAAGCTGACCATGCTGTGGAGCTGTGGAAGGACGCAGTGCCATCTGGTGCGTGGCGGGGACAGGATGAAGACGCGGACGCGAAACACAACGACCAGTGCGAGCAGCGCAAACAGGCAACACAGGGCGAGGCGCAGGCTCACGACGTTTAGTAAGGCCCCCCATCGGACCAGTGAAAGGAGAAGGAGCAGGCAGTGCGGAGGCTGGCTGTAACTGCGACTGCGACTGGACAGGCGGGGGACACTCTAAGGGAGGAGTAGGACCAGTAGAAGGCGGGAGACCAAGAACCTGCTGAAGGAGTGGAACGAAGTGCGGCCGCGGCCGTGCAGCACCACTCGAACCAGCAGAGGGACCTCTAGCACCTCCAGCTCCAAGGTCTCCAGACTCCTGCAGCACCACTAGCTCCAGCACCAGCAGCACCACCAGCAGAAACAGCTCCAGCGCCTCCAGCTCTGACTCCTGCAGCACCACCAGCTCTAGCACCAGCAGCACCTCCAGCAAGAACAGCTCTAGTACCTCCTGCTCGAGGGCCACCCGCGGCAGGCTCATCAGCCGCAGCAGCTCCGCCCTGACGCCTCCAGCTGCGAGCAAACCACTCTCGTAGCTATTGTGGAGAGAGAGGCTCCCGCCGAGACGAGGCCCCTGCAGGACCTCCAGCAGACTTAGCAACCCCCGTCTCAGCAACCGCAGGCTCGACACCCCCAGGCTCAGCACCCCCAGACTCCACACTCTCAGGCTCAGCACCCCCATGCGACGTACCCCCACGCTCAGCACACCCAGACCCAACACACTCAGGCTCAGCACCCCCAGGCTCCGCACGCTCAAGCTCAACACCCCCAGGCGCAGCACCCCCAGGCTCAGCACCCCCAGGCTCCGCACGCACAGGCTCAGCACCCCCAGCAGCACCAGAGTCAACCGCTACCTCGACAGGCTCGACAGCGTCTACCTGAGACGCACCTGAGGGAGCAGGACCCTGAGGGGGGAGGGGGTCTACCGGGAGAGGACCTGGTGCAAGGAAGAGCGACGGGGGGGGGGGGAGAGGGGTAGCACGGTAGGGGAAGAGACGGTAAAAGGGAACCGAGTTGTCGAACGTGACGTCCTGAGAGGGGACGACACGGTGCGAGGTGGGGTGGTAAAACTGCCAGCCAGGCGCGTCAGGGACAATGCCAAGGAAGACGCAGGGAACAGCACGGGCAGAGAGCTTGTCCGCGGTGGTATCGCGACGCATCGCCAACCTTCCCCGTCCACCACAGTATGGACGAGGTCTTCGGCAAGGAGACATAGGGCCAAAGGTTGAGCTGACGCGCAGCGTAGCGGAACGCAGACGGCCACAGAAAATGGGGGGCAGCCGCATGGAGCACGGAAAGACGAGCGACCTCCATGACCAAGCCAATGCGGCGCTCAGCAACCCCATTTTGCTGCGGAGAGGCGGGAAGCGTGGACGTGTGGCGAATGCCCTCCCCACGACAAAAGGTCTGCAGCAGGTCAGGGGAAAACTCTCCACCTCTATCAGAGTGGAGACGGAGTACAGGAAACTCCCTCCCGAACCGCTCCCGGAGCTGGAGACGGGCAGCGCGGATCCAAGGGATCAAAACATCAGGGACCTCAACCTTGGTGCGCAAGGGGATGACCGTGGTGTAGCGCGAGTAGTCATCAACAACCAGCGGGAAGTACCGCTCGCGGTCCTACCCACAGACGCGGGCTGGGCCCCACACGTCCATGTGCAGGGTCTGCAGGGGAGCAGTTGTCGGTGGGAACGAGGGGGTGTAAGGAGCACTGCGCTGCCGCCCCTCGACACAGGGAAGGCAAGGAGGGGCAGGAGAGGGTGGGAGAGGAGGCAGAGTCTCCGGAAGGCCAGAGACCAGGAGACGTCGGTGCATGGCCCGAAGGCGCTGCACCGAGGGGTGACCAAGACGGTGGTGCCAAAGAAGGGTCGGTGCGACAGAGCCCGGCACAAGCAGGGGGCAGCTAGCTGACCAGACGCGGACGCAGACGCAGCTACCTGGGGAGGCGCAGTAGTCAGTGTGTACAGGCTCGAGCCACGCGCACGGGTGAACGTGGCCAGGTGTCGACCAGTCCGGGAGCAGGTGCAGTGGGTCACCCGCTGACCTCCAGGAGTGAACTGGTCAACCCACACATCCTGGATATCAGCACCACTCACCAATTTCGTAGAGAACGAGGGGAGGTGGAGACCTGACAGTGAGCCGGACGGGTATCCCGGACACGGTAGAACCGTGGGCCCCAAGAGGGGTCCGCAAGGGAGACTGCAACCGGCCGACTGAGCGGCGTGAGAGTGGTGCAGTCGCGAAAGAAGGAGCGGGAAGCACCTGAGTCAAGTGTAAAGGTGTGCAAGGCCTCAGTGGGCGCAGTACCTGAGAGAGCAAACTCACCATTACCTGGAGCAGCTGACTCACTAGCACCTAGAGCGGCAGACTCACTAGCACCTAGAGTAGCAGCCCCAATGCCCGGGTCGGGCGGAACACACACGTAACAGTCACCCTCAGCACTAATAGACACAGCATATATGGCAGCAAGGATAGCATCATAGTCAAGAGCAAAGATATCAACACCAGACTTAAGCAGATCAGCCCAGCGAGGGAGCTCAGTGGCGTCAGGAAACTGTGTCCGTCAGACGACAGTCGGGTGACCGAAACAGCGCTGCGTTGCGTGTGGCAGCCCGCACGTCTCCCCACTGCGGTCGCCGGTGCGGAGAACGTAAGTGCAGGGACCAGCACCCCCAGACCTCCCACACCCAGCATACCACTCACGAAGCTGGTGGGGTGACAGAGTCTCACGGGAGCGCGGCTACTGCTGTCGCTGACCACCGCCAAAACCTCCACACTGTGCGGCTCCACCCTGGCCACCACCACCGCTGCCGCCACCTCCACCACCGCTGCCGCTGCCTCTAGCACCTCTACCGCCGCCGCCGACGCCCCCACTCCCGCCACCACCCCCACCTCCACCCCCACCCCCTCCGCCTCCTCCACCGCCACCACCACCACCCCCGCCGTCCCCGCCACCACCCTTGCCCCCCTTGCCCTTCCCGCTGCGGCACCTCCCACTAGGAGCAGACGCAGCCCCGACCGCCTCGGTGCTAACGAGGTCGACAGCAGCAGCAGAAGCAACAGAGGGAAAAAAGTGGACGGGGAGCACCCCTCAAAGAAAGGGGCGCGAGGGTCGCCGCGAGAAGCTCCTACAGCGACTTTGCTAGTCTCAGCTGCTAGAAGGTGCTTCTCGAGGAGGTCGACAGTGAGCGTGGTGGGGCAAAGAGAGAGGAAGTGGTCCCAGACTGAGCGAAGAGAGAGGAGATGCCTCGTAGAGGAGCGTCTCGCCACCTTTGGATGGGGCATTCTGGCTAGGGGGGGGTAGTCGGGCTCGTGCTTCATTTGGTGCTCAAGGAGGTTGAATACTCGACTCAACCTTGCTCTCAGCAGGCTTTCTAACCATGCGCAGCAAAGTACCCGTAGGCTCGTCCTCTCCTCGTCCTCACGTGCAGATGAATAACTACGGGTGAATTAACTCACCCGGCGATGACATCCGTGTAGCCATGGCGAAGAACGCGAGCAAGGCGGGATGTTCTACCGCTGCCTTCGGTACGAGCTGTGACGGGGGCGACGGCGACGAAGAACACGGCGATGACGCCGAGGAGGATTGGCCGGAGAACGGCCACGACGACAGCGCTTCGGGCGACGAATTAGCTCAAGCCGACATCGAGGAGGACGAATGGTGGAATCGGTCGGTCGGGAGCGACGACGAAGTGGAAGAGTGGCGGGCTGGTGATTCGGACAACGACGGAGTTGCCGATGCTGATGGTGACAACGCGGAGGCAGCGGCGCATGCACCGGGAGCGACGGTGGATGCAAATGCGGAGGCAGACGACGAGGCGGAAGCGGATGCCGAGACAGTTGCGCCTACGGAGGTGGCCGCCATTGCGGATGCGGATGCTGTGGCGGAGGCGTACAAGGTTGCTGCAGATGCCGTCTTATCTGACGGTGAAGGCTCCGACGACGACCCGTGGAGCTTCAAGGACGACGACGACGTTCCGCTACTGAAGCAGAGGCTGCGCCATCGCCTACAGTCCAAGCCGAAGCGTGCCCGCGTGGTGCTCTCTGACGACGACAGTCCGGGGGAGGAGCGTCGGCCGATACTCACCGCTGCAGAGAAGGGTAAAGCCAAGGTCGTGGAAGCCCCTGCTAAGGCCACTGTTCGTCGCCGCACAAGCAACAAGAAGCGGAAAACCGACAGCGATCCTGGATCCAGCAAGGGTGCTGCTAAGAAGAAGGCAAAGAAGACGCCAAATCCAGACGACATCGTTGTCAACGAGACTCTGGGCAGCGACGACGAATACATGGAAGAGGCGGGGCCGATTCCTTCATTCCCTGAGAAGCCCACGCCGAAAGACCCCACCCTCAATTATCCCAACACCCGCCCACCTTCCCCTCGCAGCAAGGACACTACGAAAAAGCGACGCGGATGGACCGTGCGCGAGAAGCTGAAGTGGGCGCGCCGCTATCAGGAGGTCGGCTCCTTGAAGAAGACGAGCTTTGAATCAACCGCATCCATCGTCTGCATCAGACGCTGGAGTGCGGAGGCGGCTGCGGGCTTCTACAAGGGAGTGGCAAATTGCCGCAAGCGGATGCACGGGGGGGATCGCCACGCACACTACCCCGACATGGAGGCGGCGCTATACCGCTACATCTGCCTTCAGCGCGCTAATGGGGTTGCCATCTCGGTGAAAGACACCCAGAAGTGGAGCTGCGAGTGGATGAAGAAACACCACCCCGGCAAGAACTGGAATGCGAGCTCTCACTGGAGCCAGCGTTTCTGTGACCGCTGGAACCTGGTCATGCGGGTGAAGACCAAGGTTGGCCAACGTTTATCGGCAGGTGAGCGGTGACGGAATTCGTTTTGAGCGCGATGCTTGAATGCAAGTGCCTCGCCTAGTTTCTAACCATCCATTGCTTCCGTGTCGTTTGTTCCGCTTGCAGAGTGCGTTAAGGATTGCGAGTCCTTTTGGAAATTCGTGTGCATCAACAGGGCGCGGCACAACATCGACCTGGCCCGCATCATCAACGCGGACCAGACTCCACTATTCGTGGAGATGCCAGCCGAGAGGACGATCGAGCAGCGTGGGGCGCGCTCGGTCCCAATCCGCACTGCAGGCTACTAGAAGACGTGCTTGACGGTGATGCTCGCGTGCACTGCTACCGAGGAGAAGCTGCATCATTCTAAATTTATGCTCTGTTTCATGTCCATTTCTTTAACATGCTCTGTTTCCTGTCCATGTCTCTGTCCTCTCAGAGACTACGCAGAAATGAATTGACTATCAAGAGGATAAGTACAAGGAGAAAAGCCTAAGGGGTTATACCCCACTTTATCTACCCCACTACAGCCTACCCACAAATATAACATATGCATATGTTTGACACACCCCCATAGGCAAAGTGGGGGAGAGCAAGAGGTCACAAGACCAGTCAAGAAAAGCAAAGCATGCTCAGGGTGGATCACAACGTCACCACACACACTGAGCACAAGCAAAAAGGCCACTAGGCCAGTTCACATGCAGAGGTATATATGCAACAAGAACAGTACAATAATCTCTACCTAGCAAAAGCAAGCATGCAGGTTTATATATGTAGATAATAGTACAAGCAGAGTCTACAGCAAGTGTGGAAACGTAGGCACAAGGCCCAACAAAGTACAAAAGCGCTGATTGCGGAGATAACAAGTGCAACGGGAGCCAGACTACGGGCTAGGTACGGGGCAAGAGTGATCGTAGCGTTCGTTCGTTCCTTAGTCGTTTCCAAGTGCTAACAGTGCTTGATAGTTGACGGGGAAAATTGGCAAGAGTTTCACTAGGAAACATAACAACAAACGTTCAGAATAGATTGCATAAACATTGGCAACACAGACTACATCAGACCTAGCAAGGCTGCTGGTCGACTGCCAGCGCAGCACGGTTGACCGCGTGCCAGCACGACTTGGTCGACCGCGCTCTAGCAGAGCAGAGTTTGTGAGAAATGAGGAATAAATGAACTAGCAGGCAGGTGGGTACAAGTAGGAAAACCTAGAAGTGTTGTAACCCATATTGTCTACCCCACTACAGCCTACACAGACTATAGCATATGAGTTTGACACACCCCCATAGGCAAAGTGGGGGAGAACAAGAGGTCACAAGACCAGTCAAGCAAAGCAAGGCAAGCTCAGGGTGGATCACAACGTCACCACACACTCCGAGCACAAGAGCAAGGCCACGAGGCCAGTTCACATGCAAGATCATATATAAAGGTAAACAAGCAAGTGCAGGTATAGATAGATCACAGTACAAGCAAGGTCAAGAAGTGAGCAAGTGAGGCCAAGCAGGCACAACACCTAGCATCGTACATAAGCGCTGCTGATCACAAGGCGGAAGTGCCTTGGTAAAGATATCAGCAGTGTTGGCCTCAGAGGCCACGTAAGCAAGGCGCAGCTGACCACGCTGCTGCAGCTCACGAGCAAGGAAGTAGCGAAGAGCAATGTGCTTCGTTCTGTGCTCCAGTCTGTGCTCCCGACATAAGGCCAGCATGGCCTTGTTGTCTACGTACAGAACTGAAGGAGAACGAGGCGGCTCTCCTAGGTCAGTCAGCAGGTAGGTGAGCCAGCGTAGCTACTGTGCAGCCATGGCCCCCTCGTAGATCTCAGCCTCACAGCTAGAGCCGAGAACAGAAGACCAGCGGGTAGACCGCCACGAAACAGAGCCGGAGCCAAGGCTGAAGGTGTAACCCTGTGACGACCGCTGCATAGCCTGGTCGTCAGCCCAAGAAGCGTCTGCGTGACCTGTGAGGACCACTCGACGTCGCCCTCCAAGCACTAACCACATGCCCGACGTACTGCACAAGTAGCGAAACACCCTCTTCGCTGCAGCCATGTGCTCTGGTCGGTGTCTCCCAGGAGCAACATAGCGTGCCAAGATGCTAAGAGGGTATGCAAGGTCAGGTCGTGTGCAGGTCATCAGGTATATGAGGCAGCCAACAAGCTCTGGGTACGGGCCACTCGGCTCTACGGACTCATCCGAAGGCAGAGCTGAGAGCGAGTGGCGAGTAGACAGAGGAGTGGCCTGAGGCGAGGAGTACGTGAAGTCGAAGCGCTGAAGGACCTGCTGCACCATGTGTGACTGAGTCAGGGTAATGGTGCGCTGTGCTATGTCCCGAGTGATCTGCAAGCCAAGGTAGCTGCGCAGTTCACCCAGGTCTATGCACGTGTGTCTCTTCTGCAGCTCGGACTTCACGTGGGCGAGTCCAGCAGTGTCAGCAGTGGCAAAGACCAAGTCGTCGACGTACACGAGGATGTAGAACGGCGGCAAAGAGGTGTTGTTGCGCAGAAACAGCGACGGGTCGGCAGTCGAAAGAGCAAACCCAAGAGCCGCAAGTGTAGTCCTCAGTGTGTCGTGCCACTCACGGGGCGCCTTGCGGAGACCATAGACTGGCCGCCGGAGGCTCCACTGGGTACCAGGAGGAAACAACCCAGTGAAGCCAGGTGGGCGACGCAGCCAAATCTCCTCGTGCAGGCTGCCCTGCAGGAAAGCTGTGCGAAGTCAAGAGAGTGAAGCTCGTAGTCGCGCTGAGCGGCTATGTGCAGCAGCACCCGAAGAGTGGTCATCTTCGGGGTGGGAGAGAAGGTCTGAAAGTAGTCAACTCCCTGCCGCTGACTGAAGCCTCGAGCCACGTAACGCGCCTTGAAGACAGGCGGAGAACTCGGCCGCCGCTTCACCCTGAAAATCCACATGCCACTGACGATGTTCGCCCCAGGTGGGGGAACCTCGTCGATGTAGGTGCCTGTAGACTTCCAGGAAGCCATCTCTTCGTCCATGGCTGACTGCCACTGTGACGAGTCGGGACCCTCGATCGCCTCGGCGTACGATCGAGGAGTCGGGATGTCTGGTGCATCCAGGTGTCCCTCAGGGGCAATCAGCGTGGACACGAGATGAGGCAAAGCAGCAGCAAAACACTGGAACTCCTCTTGCCTGTCCTCAAGGACGTCCGTGCTAAGAGCACACTCACCCCCGACGGACGGAGGACAGACAGACTCAGACTCAGCAACAAGACTAGCGGCGTAGTCTAGACGACAGCGAGCAGCCAAGTCGACGAGCTCAACCACTAAGGCAGACGCAGCAGTGAACTCAAAGGAAGGGTCAGTGACAACAGTAGCCAGGAGACGCGTGACAGTAGGACTGGCAGCAGGAAGAGAGTCAGACTCAAGGTCCGGAAGGATAGGAAGAGAGGACTTTGGAGGAGACGGCAACGGGACACGCAGAGGAGCAGTGGACGGACGCAGTGCCATCTGGTCTGTGCATGGGACCGCATGAGGACGCGGACAAGGAGCACGACCACAAGTACAAGCAGCACGAACAGGCGATGCAGGACGAGACGCAGGCTCACGACGCTCAGTAAGACCTCCAGTAGGACCAGTGTAGGGAGAAGGAGCAGGTAGGGGGGAGGCGGGCTGTAACTGTGACCGCGACTGGACAGGCTGTGGACCCTCTAAGGGAGGAGTAGGACCAGTAGAGGGCGGGAGACCAAGAACCTGCTCAAGGAGCGGAACGAAGTACGGCCACGGCCGCGTAGCGCCTCCAAAACTAGTAGGGACAACACCAGTACCCTCAGCGGCAGCACCAGCGCTAGCAGCACCTCCAGCTCCAACAGCACCAACTCCAGCACCCTTAGAAGCACCAGCGCCAGCAGCACCACCAGCGCCAACACCCCCAGTAGCTCAAACTCCAGTAGCTCCAGCTCCAGTAGCTCCAGCAGCACCAACTCCAGCAGGACCGTCAGCTCCAGTACCGCCAGCACCTCCAGCAATACCTCCAGCAGGACTAACTTCAGCAGCCCTAGAAGCACCACCAGTCCTAGCAGCTCCAGTACCGCTAGTACGAGCACCTCCAGGACTTGTAGCACCAGTAGTACCTCCAGCTCCAGCAGCACGGCTCCACCGCCAGGCAAACCACTTGCGCAGCTCCTGCGGAGAGAGTAGCTCCCGCCTCGACGAAGCACCGCCAGAGGCCACACGAGCAGACCCAGCACCCCCAGGCTCCGCACCCCCAAGCTCCGTACCCCCAGGCTCAGCACCCCCAGGCTCCGCACCCCCACGCTCCGCACCCGCAGGCTCAGCGTCCTAGCAGCACTAGAGTCAACAGCTACCTCGATAGGCTTGACTGCGTCTACATGTGACATACCTGACGTGGCGGGACCCTGAGGGGGGAGAGGGTCTACCGGGGGAGGACCTGGCGCAAGGAAGAGGGGCGGCGGGGGGAGGGGCGCAGTGCGGTAGGGGAAGAGACGGTAGTAAGGCACCGACTCGTCAAAGGTGACGTCCTGGGAGGACAGAACATGGCGCGAGGTGGGGTGGTAAAACTGCCAATCAGGCGCGTCAGGGGGGAAGCCAAGGAAGACGCAGGGAACAGCACGCGGGGACAGCTTGTCCGCAGAAAAGTCGCGGACAAACGCCCGAGATCCCTAAACCCGAAACGCAGATGCATCGCCAACCTTCCCCGTCCACCACAAGGTGGGGGGGGGTCTCTGGCAAGGAGACCCGGGGCTGAAGGTTGAGCTGATGCGCTGCGTACTGAATCGCAAACGGCCACAGAAAATGGGGAGCAGCCGCATGGATCATGGACGTACGAGCGACGGCTATGACCATGCCAATGCGGCGCTCAGCAATCCCATTTTGCTCTGGAGAGGCCGGAAGCGTGAAGGTCTGGCGGATGCCCTGTGCACGACAGAAGGCTCCCAGACGGGCAGAGGAAAACTCCCCGCCTTTGTCAGAGTGCAGACGCAGAACAGGAAAGTCCGAGCCGAAACTCTCTCTGAGCTGGAGACGAGCTGCGCGGATCCAGTCGATCAACACCTCAGTGACGTCATCCTTGCTGCGCAAGGGGAACACCGTGGTGTAACGCGAGTAGTCGTCAACCACCAATAGGAAATAACGCTTGTGACCCTGTCCACGGACGCACGCGGGGCCCCACACGTCCATGTGAAGAGTCTGCAGAGGAGCCTCTGTCGGAGGAAACTCGGAGGAGTGAGGGGTGGCACGCTGCCGCCCCTCGACGCAGGGAACGCAGGTAGGGGCAGGCCGCGGAGGGAGGGGAGGGAGGGACCAGGGGAGACCAGAGACAAGGACACGAGAGGCCATGCCTCGGAGACGAGGCAGGGAGGGGTGACCAAGGCGGTGCCAAAGGAGAGTCTGGTGGGACTGGAGACGACACGAGTAGGGAGCAGACTCAAGACCAGACCTGGACGCTGCAGCAAACACCTGACTCGACGCAGCTACCTGACCAGACTCAGGAACCGGAGGAGACTCAGTAGTCAGTGTGTACAGGCTCGACCCCGGCCGACGGGTAAACGTGGCCAAGTGTCGGCCCGTCCGAGCACACGTACAGTGGGTCACCAGCTGACTTGCACCAGTGAACTGGTCAACCCCCTGATCCTTTAGATCAGCACCACTCACCAAGTTCGTAGAGAACGAGGGGAGGTAGAGACCTGACAGGGTGCCAGAGGGGGCTGCCGGACACGGTAAGACAGTGGAGAAGCGAGCAAGGACAGGACCCCCAGAGGGGTCCGCCAGGGAGACTGCAACCGGCCGACTAAGCGGTGTAAGCGTGGTGCGGTCTCGAAAGAAGGAGCGGGAAGCACCTGAGTCAAGGGTGAAGGTGTGCAAGGCCTGAGCCGACGTGGTACCTTAGAGAGCAGACTCACCGGCACCTGGGGCAGCAGACGCACTAGCACCTAGAGCAGCAGCCTCACCAGTACCTAGAGCAGCAGCTTCAATGCCCGGGTCAGGCGGAAGACACAGGTAACAGTCACCCTCATTACTAGCAGACACAGCATACATGGCAGCAAGAATAGCATCATAGTCAAGATCAAAGATAGCAACCCCCGCCCTAGACAGCTCTCCCCAGCGAGGGATCTCAGTGGCGTCAGGGAACTGGTGACGCCAAGCGTCTGTTAGGCGGCCAAAGCAGCGCTGGGTGGAGTGCAAGCCCCCGCACTGCTCACCAGCTCGGTCGCCGGTACGGAGGACGTAGGTACAGGGACCAGCACCCCCACCTCCCTGACGCGCAGTGTACCACTCACGAAGCCGCTGGGGGGACGGGGTCTCACGAGTGCGCTGCTGCTGCTGGCGCTAACCACCACTTGAGACGCTCCGCTGCGCAGAGCCACCCCGACTAGCTCCACCTCCTCCGCCGCCACCTCCGCCATCGCCGCCACTGCCTCCTCCTCCGCTCCCACCGCCACCGCCGTCGCCGCCTCCGCCGCCACTGCCGCCACCGAAGCCCCCACCCCCGCCACCACTCCCACCACCACCCCCATTCCCTCCGCCTCCTCCACCTCCACCTCCACCTCCACCGCCCCCGCCGGCCCCTCCAGCGCCCTTGCCCCCCTTGCCCTTGCCGGTGCGGCGTCGCCCGCTAGGGGCAGACGCAGCGCCGACCGACTCGGTGCCAACTAAGTCGACGGCAGTAGCAGAGGCAACAGAGGGCAAAAGGGGGGAGGGGGGGCACCCCTCAAAGACAGGGGCACGCGGGTCACCTCTAGAGGCTCCTAGAGCAACTATACTCTTCTCTGCTGCCAGGAGGCGCTCCTCGAGGAGGTCAACGGTGAGTGTGGTGGGGCAAACTGAGAGGAAGTGGTCCCTGACTAAGCGAAGGGAGTCAGGGAGCCAGGTGACAATATAGTAGAGGGTGATGTACATGGGGGGAGGGTTCTTGGCGCAGAACTCAGCAGGAAGCGCAGCGCAGTAGCGAGTGTCACTAGTGCGAAGGTGCGTAATGAGGTCAGCGACTGTGCGAAAGGCAGCAAGGTCAGGGAACAGGTACGGCAGTATGAGGCGGCTAAGAGCAGCAGTGGCAGGGGAAGAGTAGCATGCAACTACGGCGTCGTACAAGGTCTTAGCACTCTTGTACTGACTAAAGTGCGCACGCTCAGCGGACGGTAAGTGGCGACGCACAGCAAGACGGGCAGCAGCATCGCGTGTGGCCCACTGTGAGCGAACAGTGCTGTCATCACTAGCAGGCAGGGCAGGAGAGGCACCATAGGTGAGATCGAATAGGGAGAGTCTGTCTGCCCTATCGCACTGTAGGAAAAACTGCAGGTCATCGACCCAGACCTCGAAGTCAACAGCACGACCCTCAGCATCAAAGGTAAGGACACTGGGGGTAGCCATGACAGCAGTGGTCTAGCAAGGAATGCTCTCACCAGTCCAAGTGGGTAGGGCCGGGGCGCGCCGGTAGTAACAGGGCTGCAACAGCGGTGGCAGCGGCTCGACACAGGCAGTGGCGGCTCGACGGCGGCCTTGGCGGCTCGGCTGCTCGGCGGCTCGGCGGCTCGGCTGCAAGCAACTTGGCGGCTCGGCGGCTCGGCTGCTCGGCGGCTCGGCGGCTCGGCCGCATGCGACTCGACGGCTCGGCTGCTCGGCGGCTCGGCTGCTCAGCTGCTCGGCGGCTTGGCGGTGAAGGGGCCGGGAGAGGTGGGGCCGCAAGGGGCCGTTGAGGGCGGCGCAACGGGCCGTGAAGAGGGCGGAGACTGGGCCGCGAGAGGTCGGCGACTGGGCCGCGAGAGGGCGGCAACGAGGCCGCAAGAGGGCGGCACTGGGGCCGCTAGAGGGCGGCGACGCGGCCGCGAGAGGGCGGCGACGAGGCCGCAAGGAGCGGCTGCAGGGCCGCGACGGGCGGCGACGCAGCCGCTAAGGACGGCGGGGGAGCCGCGAACGGCGGCGTCGGGGTTGTGAGAAGGAGGCGACGGGGCCGCGAGAGGGCGGCGACGGGGCCGCGAGAGGTGGGGCCGCAAGGGGCCGCTGAGGGCGGCGCGACGGGCCGTTCAGGGCGGCGCGACGGGCCGCTAGGGGGCGGCGACGGGGTCGCGAGGGGCCGTGAGAGAAGGTGGGCCGCCAAGGGCGGCGCGACGGGTCGCTAAGGGGAGGGCGGCACACAGGGCGCGCCTCGGTCAGGGGCGACTCGATCTCAGGGCAGGAAAAAAAAAAATCAGTGGTGGGCCCTAGGAAGTTCCCACTAGGGAACCTGCTCTATACCATGTGAGAAACGAGGAATGAATGAACTAGCAGGCAGGTGGGTACAAGTAGGAAAACCTAGAAGTGTTGTACCCCATATTGTCTACCCCACTACAGCCTACACAGACTATAGCATAAGAGTTTGACAGAGTCGCGGCTTGCCAACGTTGCCAGTCCGCGGTGTGCCAACGCTGCAGTAAGTCGGCTGCACAACGTTGCACCCGCTTGACAATGGTGCACCAGCTTCGCAGGTGCGTGCAGCTGGTTGGCGCCCAACTCCCTATCACATGCCTAGTGCAGACACTTCACCCGTGACGGCGCCCACCAGCCACGTCGACCTCGGGATACCACCCCCGAGGTCGTCCTCGCAGACAACATCCCCGGCGACTTTCGCGCACGTCGCCCGGGTATCCTGGTTGACCGGGTATTTCGCGGTCCTCCTACAGTTTCGCGGCCCCCGCGGTCCTCCCGCGGTTTCGCGGCCCCCGCGGTCCTCCCGCGGTTTCGCGGCTCCACGGTCCTCCGCGATTTCGCGCTCCCACGGTCCTCCGCGATTTCGCGGCTTCCACGGCCCTCCGCAATTTCGCGGCTCCCACGGTCCTCCGCGATTTCGCGGCCACCGCGGCCCTCCCGCGGTCGGCTCCACCCAAGCAAGGACGGGGCCAAACACAACTCCCGTTGACACTCCCCTGCCGCATTCACGCTTGCCCCCCCCCCCCCCCCCCCCCCCCCCCCCCCTGGCCCACAGGGCAGTACTGCTCGGAGAATAGCCCGTCGGCGTCCACACAACGCACAGCACGCCGGTCACTACACCAGCCATGCAGAAGGGCATGACACCTACTGCTGCACGTCATTGTCACCGTCGCCCTCATCGGCCAGGCGCACTTGGCCGATTGCAACGGAGCACCGGTTGAAGGCCGAGTAGTGAAACGCCTTCGTCAGGAAGTCGACCGGCTGCTCAGCGGTCGGGATGTACATCAGCGAAAACTTCCCGCGCTTCACCATGTGCTGCAGCCAGGCCTGTCGCCGCTCCATGTGCTTGAGGTTACCCGTCAACCCCATGCCCTCGCAGACCGTGATGGCCGACTTGTTGTCCACCCTGAAGACAGTCGGCTTTCGAGCGTCCAGCCACTGGAACTCCGCGAGGATGAAGCAAAGGCGGCGTCCCTCCTTGCCGGCTTCCACGGCCGCCACGTACTCTGACTCAGTCGATGACAGCGTCGCGCACTTGATGCGCTGGCTCGACCAGGAGACCGTGGCCCCTCCGTAGACGAACACGTAGTTGCCCGTGCTCATCCGATTCAGCTTGTCGCCCGCGTCGTCGGCGTCCACGTAGCCGACCAACTCCAGTGACTTCGGACCACCGCCGAACTCCAGGGCGGTGTCACGCGTATTGGCAAGGTAGGCAAGGCAGCGGTCGACCTCGCGCCAGTGCTGGTCGCTCCTCACCGTGAGGCCGCTCCCCAGCTTGCTGCACGCGAATGCGATGTCCGGCCTTGTCGTCGTCGCCACGAAATGCAGCGAGCCGACCTTCTGCCGGTACTCCTCCTCCTCGCGCTCCTCGGCCTCCTCGTCGTCGAATGTCTGCTCCGCGTAGGCGGCGACGGAGACTAGCGTCTTCGGGGTGTGCCCGGTCTGCTCCTCGTCGATGAAGCGCCTGCGCAGCTTGTCGGCGTAGCCCTATTGGTGCAGCCACAATTTTCGCGCAGGCCTGTCGCGCACGATCTCCAGGCTGAGGTACTTCTGCACCGGTGAAATTTCGCGCAGCTTGAAAGCGGCCTCCAGCAGCTCCTTCAACTCCTTCGGCATCGCGGTGCTGCTGCTTGCGGCGAGAAGGTCGTCGACGTAGACCAGCACCCAGCAGGTCACCTTGTCGTCGCCGACCTTGAAGTACAGAGCCTCGTCAACTTGGCTCTTCTTCCACCCGGCGCCAACCAACACGTCGTTGAGGGCCGTGTACCACAGCAGCGGCGACTGCTTTAGCCCATAGAGGCTCTTTAGCAGCTTGCACACCCGGGCGGTCACGTCGTTGAAGTAGTCCGGGTGGTACATGTACAGCACACGGTCGAGCTTGCTTTGCAAAAAAGTGTTCTTCATGTCCAACTACATCAGGTTGAGGTCGAGGACGGCAACGATGCTGAGGAAAAACCTCAGCGTGATGTAGCTGCTCACCGGCACGTACGTCTCGTCGTAGTCAGCATCATACACCTGCGTGAAGCCTTTCACCACCAGCCTTGCCTTTCGCGCTCGACAGTGTCGACGATGCGGTACTTCGTTGTCAGCACCCACCGGTTCTTCATTATGTTCACCCCCGGCGGGCGTTCGACCAGCTCCCAAGTGCCCATGTTGATGAGGCTACGAATCTCCTCCTCCATGGCGGCCTTCACCGCTGGGCTCTTCCAGCTCGCCAACGCCTCCTTCACCGTCATGGTCGAAATGTTCCAACGGTGTTCGGGATCGGCGTGCATGTCGGGGTCGAGCTCCGAAAACTCCTCATCATTCTCGGCGTCATCGTACGCCAGGTTGTCGTCGTCCACATCGTACACCGTGGTGAAGGCAGCGGGGACGAAGAAGTCGGGTGGCCTCCGAATTCGTCCCGACTTCCGAGGTCCGAGCTGCACCTCCACCACGTCGCTCGATGTGCCTTCATCGAACTGCTCCCCTGTCATTCGCTCCTCTGAAGCGAGCTCCGCGTTCGACGGCTCCCCTATCGACTGCTTCTCTGAAACGCGCTTCCCGTTCAAAAGCTCCACTATCGACGGCTTCTCTGAAACGCGCTTCCCGTTCGAAAGCTTCCCTGACAACTGCTCCGCGGTCAGCTTTGCTGCTGCCTGTTCCCCTGTCTGCTGCCTGCTAGCCGCGGGCTCCTCCGCGGTCTCCTCCGCGGTCGGCTTAGCAATCTCCTCCGCGGTTTCCTCTGCGGGCTCCTTCGCGGGTTCCTCCACGGTGTCCTTTGCGGTTTCTTTCGCAGGTTCCTCCGCGGTGTCACGTCGGCCACCGGTGATGCTCTTGGCCGGCGCCACAGGCGACGCCCCACGGCTCCCCTCATCGCCAGAGGCCAATATCGGAGTCAAGCCACGCAGGTCGACAGGAAGGGATTGGGAAGAAGGCGCAGGAGGTGGAGAGGCAGGGGCGACCGCAACATCCTCACCGACCTCGGCGAGCAGAGGAAGCGTCGCCGTCGAGGTGTCCGTCGGCGGGTTGGCCCACGTCCGCCCCGATGCAGGCCCGAGGTCCGACTTCCACACCTCCAGCGACAGAGTTTCGTAGAACACCACGTCCGACGTGGTGACCACCCGGTTGGCGGTGATGTCGAGGAGCTCCAAGCCTTTGCTCTCCTCCGACACGCCGAGGTGAAGGCCCCACCGGGCCTTCGGCTTCAGCTTCCCACCGCGCTGCTGCTCAGGGACGTGGAATTGCGCCATGCAGCCCCACACCCGCGCCATCGACAAGTCGGGCTTCTGCCTGGTGAGGAGCTGGTACGGCGTCGTCCCCGCGGGCAGCGAGGACCGCTCTAGGCAGTTGCGAACCCAGACGGCCTGCCGCAGAGCGAGATGCCACCAGTGGTGCTGTACGCTCATGTGCAGCAGCATCGTCCGCACCGACTCCACTACCGTCCTCATCTCCCGCTCTGCCATGCCATTCTGTTGCGGGTGTAAGGGCAGGTCAAGTCGTGGACGATTCCCTTGCTGTCTACAAAGGCAGTGAAGTCCTACCCGAGGAACTCCCCTCCGCGGTCAGAATGCAGTTGCAGCACCGAATGCTTTGCCTGCCGCTCCACCAGCACCAGCCACTTCTGGAACCCCAGCAGCACGTCCGATTTCTTGGCGACCAGCCTCACCCACACATAGCGGGTCTTGCGGTCCTTCAGTAGCAAGAAGTAAAGGCTGTCGTCCTTGGCAGCCACGCGAAATGGCCCGCACAAATCGATGTGCACGACGGCCAGGACGTCATCAGCTTCGGAGCCGTGGTCGGGGAAGGTATGCCGCGCCAGCTTCCCGCCGACGCACGAAACACACGGTGAGTCGGCGCCAGACACCGACTTGAGGTCCAGCCCAGTGGCGACCTCGTGCTTCGCCGAGCTCCGTATGGTGTCCATGCCAATATGCGCCACCCTCGCGTGCAGCCTGTTCGGGGTTGCTTTTGTCGCCGAGACGATCGCCTGTAAAGCCACTCCTTCTTTCGCGGGCGTCGCCGATTTGACAGCGCATGGGCGCAGGTCAGTGCAGAGGACCCGGCCAGTGTACGTCGCGCGACGGAGCACGTCCCCCACCGAGGAGACGAGCAGCATCCGGTCGCCGTCGTCCTTCAGCTGGCCAGCCGAAAGCAGATTCGCCTGCACGCCCGTGACGTAGAGGACGTCGGAGATGAGCACCCGCTTTCCGGCCTTCCCCTGCAGAGCAACCGTGCCACGACCGCGAACGTCCTGCAGCGCCCCATTGAAGCCGCGCACGTGCTTCACATCGCCGCTCGGTCCCAAGTCGACGAAGGCCTCCTTCGTCCCCATCAGGTGGTGCGAGCAGCCGCTATCGAGCAGGACCACCGCGGGGTTTGCTTGCAGAGCTGCCGCCACCGCCTGGAAATCCTCGCCAGCCTCCGGCGCCAGCGAGACGGTTAGCTCCACGATATCGACCAGCGAGCACGACGCCTCCTTGTCGCCTCGCCCTTTGCCACCCGCGGAAGAGTCGGCGTCCTTCGCCGAGGTCGACTTCGTCGACTGCTTCTCTTTTCGCGGCTGGTTTCCTCGACGTGGTCGACGGCTGCCAGAACTCCCGCGGCCTCCCTTGGTTTCGTCGTCGTCCGAGTCACTGCGGTCGGGACACTCGAAGGAGAGGTGATCGGGATCGCCGCACAGCCAGCATTCTCGACGTCGACCTCCTCCTCCACGACCGCCCCCCTTGGCCGACTTCTACTTGTCAGCATCCTTCGCTGGCTTCCCGCCACCGTGGTGACTGCCACCAGACTGCCCGTGCTGTCCCGGTCGACCACCTTGCTTCGCGGGGGCGACGAAATTCACTTGCGCAAGGAGCTCCTGGGACCGCTCAGCCTCCTGCATCGCCTCGTCCTGCAGGATGTACGAGGTCAATGTGTCCTCGTTGAGCGTCGCCTGCGTGATCGGCGCCATTGACAACCGCTTCAGCAGGTTGTAGCTGCTCGGGAGTCCTTGCATAACGTGCGTGACATACGAAGTCATCGAGTATTCCGCGCCAGCCATCCGAATGGTGGCGAGAATTTGCCGAGCTCGGTTGCAGTAGTCAGTCGCGGTCTCCTTGTCGCTCATACGCAAGTGCGTCAACTGCCCCTCAAGCTGGGCGATGAACAAGTCGTCGGTGACCTGGTAAGTTGACTCAATGAAATGCCACGCCCGGTGGCCAGCGTCGAGGTACTCCCTGCACGACTTCAGGGCGACCTGTACGCCCGGCGAGCAGCACCGCGAAATGACCGTAAAGGTCAGCAACTGCACGGCGCGAAATTCCGCTCGCAGGTCGGGGTAGTGCTCCTCCGGCATCGCCACGGTCTCGCGGGCGAAGCCCATCAGCCCAACCATATCCAGCTGGGGCTCGATGGCTTCCTTCCACGTTACGATGTCAGGACGACCGGCCAGCGGAGGAGAGACCAAGATCCTGTCCGGCGTAAACTTGAAGTAGCCGTAGCTCAGCCCAATTCCTCCCGCGGTCACATGAGTCGCAGATATCGGTGCCAGTTCACTTTGTCTGCCTCCGACGTAGTTTCGCGGCGACCCTGCAGCCGTCGATGACTGCATCCCTCGCGCCTGAACGCTGCCGACTTCATCGGCGCGAATCACACCTTGCTGCCTTGATATGCCTCCCGCGCTGCTACCGACTTGGTCACCCGCGGAGTTGATTCCCGCGTCAACGCCGCCTGCGTTGTTCGCCGGTCGAGGAGATGCCGGTTGGGAAGGGTGCTCCGTCGCCCACAAGGCGCGGATGCCAGCCTCGGCGACCGTCAGTGGGAGAGATCCGTACTCATTCACCGCATGACGTCTCCTCACGTCCTCCAGCCGTGCTTCCAAGGTGTCCACGACACCCGCCTCTACTACGGGGTCCACCATGGTGTCCAACACAGCCGCCGGTCTACGAACAAACTAGGTGAGTGAGAAGTCAGCTAAACCGAAGGTTTCTTTGCGGTGTCGTCCACGCTCACCGCACCATGGGGAGATAACTAGTGCAACGGGAGCTAGACTACGGGCAAGGCACGGGGCAAGAGTGATCGTAGCGTTCGTTTGTTCCTTAGTCGTTTCCAAGTGCTAACACTGCTTGCTCGTTCACGGGGAAAATTGGCAAGAGTTTCATTGGGAAACATAACAACAAAAGTTCAGAATAGATTGCATCAACATTGGCAACACAGACTACATCCAACCTAGCAAGGCTGCTGGTCGGCTGCCAGCGCAGCACGGTCGACCGCGTGCCAGCACGACTTGGTCGACCGCGCTCCAGCAAAGCAGAGTCGCAGCTTGCCAACGTTGCCAGTCCGCGGTGTGCCAACGCTGCAGTAAGTCGGCTGCACAGCGTTGCACCCGCTTGACAATGGTGCACCAGCTTCGCAGGTGCATGCAGCTGGTTGGCGCCCAACTCCCCGTCACATGCCCAGCGCAGACACTTGACCCGTGACGGCGCCCACCAGCCACGTCGACCTCGGGATACCACCCCCGAGGTCGTCCTCGCAGACAACATCCCCGACGATTTTCGCGCACGTCACCTGGGTGTCCTGGTTGACCGGGTATTTCGCGGTCCTCCCACGGTTTCACGGCCCCTGCGGTCCTCCCGCGGTTTCGCGGCCCCCGCGGTCCTCCCGCAGTTTCGTGGCTCCAAGGTCCTCCGCGATTTCGCGGCTCCCGCGGTCCTCCGCGATTTTGCGGCTCCCACGGCCCTCCGCAATTTCGCGGCTCCCACGGTCCTCCGCGAATTCGCGGCCACCGCGGCCCTCCCGTGGTCGGCTCCGCCCAAGCGAGGACGGGGCCAAACACAAATCCCGTTGACACTGATGATCACCAGACGGAAGTGCCTTGGTGAACATATCAGCAGTGTTGGCTTGAATGGCCACGTGAGCAAGACGAAGCTGACCCCGCTGCTGCAACTCTCAAGCCAGGAAGTATCGCAGAGCAATATGCTTCGTTCTGTGCTCCAGTCTGTGCTCCTGACACAAGGCAATGGCTGCCTTGTTGTCGACGTACAGACTTGAAAGAGGACGAGGCCTCTCTCCCAAATCGGTCAGCACGTAGGTGAGCCAGCGTAACTCCTATGCAGCCATGGCTGTGGCGCAGATCTCAGCCTCAGAACTGGTGCCGAGAACAGAAGACGAGCGCGTAGACCGCCAAGAAACTGAGCTAGAGACAAGACTGAAGGTGTAACCCTGTGACAACCGCTGCGTAGCCTGGTTGTCAACCCAAGAAGCGTCCGAGTGACCAGTGAGGACAACGTCGCCCCGTCCTCCAAGCACGAGCCCGATGCCCGATGAACTGCCCAAGTAGCGCAGTACCCTCTTAGCAGCATCCATGTGCACCTTTCGATGCCGACCATGAGCCACATAGCGAGCCAGAAGGCCAAGGGGGTACGCGAGGTCAGGACGAGTGCAGGTCATCAGGTACATGAGGCACCCAACTAGCTCTAGGTAAGGACCACTCGGCTCTACGGACTCGTCCGAAGGTGGAGCTGAGAGCGAGTGACCTGTAGCCAGAGGAGTGGCCTGTGCCGAGGACCAGGTGAAGCGGAAGCGCTGAAGGACCTGCTGCACCATGTGAGACTGAGTCAGTGTGGTGGTGCGGCGTGCTCTGTCCTGGGTGATCTGCAAGCCAAGGTAACTGCGCAGCTCACCCAGGTCTGTGCACGTATGTCTCTTGTGCAGCTCCGAATTCACCAGGGCGAGAGCCTCAGTGTCACCAGTGGCAAAGACCAAGTCGTCGACGTACACGAGGATGTAGCACGGCGGCAACAAAGTGTCGGTGCGCAGAAACAGCGACGGGTCAGCGGTCGAAGGAGCAAACCCAAGAGCAGCAAGTGTCGTCCTTAGTGTGTCATGCCACTCACGTGGCGCCTGGCGGAGACCGTAGACCGGCCGCCGGAGGCTCCACTGGGTACCAGGAGGGAACGACCCAGTGAAGCCATGTAGGCGACGCAGCCAGATCTCCTCGTGCAGGCTGCCCTGTAAGAAAGCTGTGCTGAAGTCAAGCGAGTGAAGCTCGTAGTCACGCTGAGCGGCAACGTGCAGCAGCACCCGAAGAGTGGTCATCTTCGGGGTGGGGGAGAAAGTGTGGAAGAAGTCAACTCCATCCCGCTGACTGAAGCCTCGAGCAACGTAATGAGCCTTGAAGACAGGCGGAGAACGTGGCGGCCGCTTCACCCTGAAAATCCACATGCCGTCGACGATGTTCGCCCCAGGAGGGGGAACCTCGTCGACGTAGGTGCATGTGGACTTCCAGGATGTCATCTCTACGTCCATGGCTGTCTGCCACTGAGAGGAGTACTCACCCGCGATCGCCTCAGCGTAAGAGCGCGGGGTCGGGATGTCTGGTGCATTCGGGTCTCCCTCAGGGGCAAGCAGCATGGGCACGAGATGAGGCGCAGCGGCCTCAAGACACTCAAGGTCCTCCTGTCTGTCCTCAAGGACGTCTGTGCCAAGAGCACCCACCCAAGTCCCCACCACCACCGCCACCACCACTCCCCCCTCCGCCACCACCGCCGTTGCCACCGCCACTGCTCCCGGCACCACCACCGCCCCCACCACTACCTCCACCCCCACGACCACGGCCACTACCTCCACCGCCCCCGCCGCCTCCACCACCGCCCCCTCCACCGCCACGTCCGCCACCCCTGCAACCCTTGCCTCCCTTGAAGCCGCTGCGCTTCCCACTCAGAGCGGAAGCAGCTGCGACCTTCTCAGCACCAAGGAGGTCGACAGCAGCAGCTGCGGAGGCGTAGGAGGGGGTTAGAGGTAGGGGGAGTACCCCTCAAAGAGGGGAGTGCGGGGATTACCACGAGCAGCACCTACAGCTAGAATGTTCTTCTCGGCTGCTAGGAGGTGCTTCTCGAGGTCGTCGACAGTGAGAGAATGGGGGTCAAGGGCGAGGAAGTGGTCCCTGACTGAGCGAAGAGTGTCAGGGAGGCGGGTGATGAGGAAGTAGAGAGTCAAGTACATCGGGGGGTGGTTCTCTGCGAGGAACTCGGCTGGAAGGGCGGCACGACGGCGAGTGTCACTAGCGCGTAGGTGAGATGTGGTCCTCAGCGGTGGTAAACGAGGACAGGTCGGGGAACAGGTAGGGTAGCATAAGTCGACCGAGGGCTGCAGTGGCCGGGGAAGAGTAGCGGGCAACTACAGCGTTGTACTGTGCCTTGGCAGTCTTGTGCTGGCTTTTTGCGCGCGCTCTGTGATCGGCAGATGGTTGCGAATAGCGAGGCGCGCAGCAGCATCGTGGGTCTGCCACTGGGAGCGGTCTAGAGCAGGCTCAGTGTCAGCAGGAGCAACGGCAGTGCCAGTCAGGGTAATCGAACAGGGAAACACCATCCTTGGTATCAGTCAGAAGGAACAGTTGCAGGTCGTCAAGCCAGGTGGTAAACTCTACTGGGCGACCGTCAGGATCGAACGCGAGCACGTTGAGAGTCGCCATACTTGCAATGTAGGCAAGTCTAGTGCGCAGGCGGCAAGGCAAAAGGCAGGCAAGGAGAGGCTGCGTGCAAGGCTGCAGTGGCGGCGCACGGACTGCAATGGTGGCGCACGTACTCCTAAGGCAGCACGGAGGGCAGCAGTGGGCTGCGCGTGGGCCTCTAAAGCGGCGCGCGGTGCAGCAGCGGGCCGCACGCGGGCTCCTAAGGCGGCGCACGGTGCAGCAGTAGGCCGCGCGCTGGCTCTTAAGGCGGCGCGCGGAGCAGTTGCGGGCTGCGCGACCGAAGGAGGCGACGTGCGGGGCAGCAGCGGGCTGCACAGGCGGTTTACGCGGCGCGCGGGCCGGCGGCAGGCTGCGCGGGCGACGGACGCGGCGCGTAGGGCCTAAGCGGGTTGCGCGCGGGCTGGCGGCAGGGTGCGCGGGCGGCAAACGCCGCGCGCGGGGTCGAAAACGGGCTGCGCGCGGGCTGCTTAAGCGGCGCGCGCGGGGGGAAAAAAAAAAGGCGCGTGCGTGCAGTCGAGGCGCGCGCGGGCAGCAGGCAAGGCACGCAGGCAGGCAAGGCCGTAGGTGAGGTAACGCGGTAACAGGTGGGCCCTAATCTAAGGTCCTAAAGACCTACTGCTCTAGATACCATCTCAGAGCAGGCCTCTCGTTATCAGGGTAAACTACCCTTTTTGCACTGACTGGCGGCCGCTTTTTTTCAGTTACCCTTTCACAGGCAGGGTAGTGGATTTTTTACCCTAGGCCAGAAAGTGTAAGTTTTTCAATACCCTTTGAAAAACAGCATAAGGAACACATTACTCTGACTGTACAGTGTACAATCCAAGCTATACTGGTACTAAGTGCTCCGTAGCGAGACGAAACACTATACAGGTCCCTGCAAAACGATACCACTAGCGAGATTTGAACTTGCAACTTTACAGATCTAATGCGCAATCGACCAGCTAAACTACTAGCCATTGATCTTGAGTGCTTCGGGACTTAACCTAATCACAAGTTTTCAAGAATACCCTGCCCAAACAGACTAACTGTTTTTTTACCCTGCATTTTTCAGGGAAACAAAAATTTTACCCTATGCATCAGGGTTGACTATACCTAGAACCCTGATTACTAAGGGTGGCCCAAAACGAATATGAAGCCCTGTCTCAGAGACTAGGCAGGAATGAATTGACTATCGAGAGGATTGGTACAAGGAGAAAAGCCTAAAGGGGTTTTACCCCACATTATCTACCCTACTACAGCCTACCCACACATATAACATATGCATATGTTTGACATGTCCCACCCGCAGGGAACCTGCGGAGGCGTCCGCACCCCGTGGTGCTGCAGTGGATCGCGGAGGCTTGGGATCAAGTCCCCAAGCAGATCATCATCGACGCGTTCCGCCACTGTAGATTTCAAGCAAGCTGGACGGAACAGAGAACCACCTGGTGATGTCTCACCTGCGCGCCAGGAGCACCACCGATGTCTCCGAGGACATGACCCTCGGGGGGACCACGGGCGACAACACGCGCCTGCTCGGCCAGGCTCCAGAGGAGGAGGAGGAGGAGATGCAGGCGGAGGGCGTGGCAACCGGCCTGGAGATGCTGTACCAGGAGACCCCCAACTACTGCGGAGCGGCGGCTGAGGCTGACCGCATGATCGAGCCTAGGGAGACGGCCATGCATGCCTGGCGAGTGCCAGACTTGGGTGTAGAGCCTGTTGTTAGTGCAGGTGAGGCGGTGACTGAGGGGGGTTAGGTAGAAGTAGAGATTCATGAATGTATGTATGTACCCCCGTAAAGTAAGCAAGGCTCGTTTGGAAGACACCCCCTGTTTACAAGAGAACCCCTAAACCCCTGTTCTGATTATACGATAAGGGCGTGTTCCTACGACCCCTTATCAGGGCAACCTCTTATCAAGCTCGCTACTTTTCCCCCTGAAAATTCCCTAAACCCAAAAACCCTCGCTACTTTTACCAGGCAAGACTGACAAGAGGTTTGCCTGAGAAGAGCGTAGGAACATGCCCTAAGACATATATGTCTTATCTCGTACACACAAATACGGTAGGTGTCGTATAAAAAGGCTAGCCTATTTTTAAGAGACACCCGTATAATAGACAACCCCTGTCTACTATTCAACACTGTCTAATATCCGGGCGATGACGGTAGCACCCTGATCCTATACTACTTTACCACCCACTGTTAGCGAACACACCATACCTTGAACGTCCAGCACGCTTGGGAGTACAATTCACAGTATAAATACCAGTATCTATACACCGTATGACATCTATAAATATGACTTCAATGGAGACCCTGGGATCCGGGTCCTTTCCTTGAACCAGGCCAGGAGATTACGCGGGGAAAGGGACGAGGGGCAGGGAAGGCATTGGGCATGTCAACGTGGCTTGAAGGAGGCACTGAGAGATTGCCCAAGGATGAACCACGTCGTGGTGAGCAATGCTCCCACGCTTGTATGGATGAAGACTCTATCGAGTACAAACCCGTACACAGATATTCCCACTGCTGAGCTGGACAGGAAGTTGACTGTTGGAAGCAGAGGGCGCGAGAAGGGACAGCAGAAGGGGTCGATGCGGACGTAAGGGAGAGAACATAGGGTCAGTGGCAGAGCATACACAGCAGATGGGATGACAAATGCGATGCATGAGATGATGGCAGAGCATTGAGCAAGGAAGTGCACGGGACTCCCACAGAACATGGTGCCAGCAGGGGTCACACACAGGAGGGTGAGGAGTGAGATACTAGGAGTGGAAGCAGTGAGCGTGGGGGGGTGGGGAGACATTGGAAGGAGGCAGTGGGGGTACCAAGAGCAGCGCGCTGTGCCCATGCCTCCTGTCTCTGCAGCAGCTCCAGTGTCAGCGCCATCTCTCCATCCCTCCCTCCCCACCCCCCCCGCTCCATCCCATGCACACGCCCTTGTCCTGCGCCATGGCTTGCGAGCACTGCAGGGTCCTGGGCAGGCCATGGTGCTGCTTCTGCGTGCTGCCCACGTGGTGCGCGTAACAGGGGTTCAGTGAGCCTGGATGGAGAACGATGGGGGTCATGTTGGGGAGTAGTGGAGGGGCACGTAGGCGCCGTGCTGCTGCAGCTGCCAGTTGTGCATCTGCGACCGGATATTGTGTCACAGTTGCTGTTGCTGGTGGTGGTGGTGCTGTGGGCAAGTGAGTTGGTGTACGGGTGCAGCACGGGTGAGCCAGTGTATACGTGGTCCACCAAGTCACCACACGGAGCAGTGGTGGGGTCAAACGAGGGGTGGGCGGCGGGCAGGGAAGGTTGGGAGCTGTGGCGAGGGGGGATTGATATGGGGGCGAAGGGCGAGAGAGCGGTGGCTGTAGGCTGCAGGAGAGCAGCAGCGGCGGTGTGAGTGGATGGTGGAGGAAATGCAGGAGGGAAGGAGAGGGAGGGAGTGGGGGGGAGGAGGGGCGCGGAGTCGAAGGTGTGCTGGGCGTGCATGGCGGCGGCGACTCGCACGATGCGGCGGTGCAGGTGGGCGAGCTTGGAGGCACAGCGCAGACACATGCCCGTGCCCACCAGCGCCACCACATTCGCCACCTGCCACCGCAATGTCAGAACAGACATGCGCGGGACGGCAGTGTGGAAACCGAAAGAAGCATAGAATGAGAAAGACATGGCAAGTGGTGAGAATGACAAGGGACAGCGCGACTCACAATGAGGTGGCCGGAGTTGAGGAAGGAGAGGGGCGTGGGCCCATCGCGGTACTGCACCATGTGGAACATGGACGCCAGCGCACCCAGCAGCGTGATGGCGAAGGCGAGCAGCAGGAAGAGGCGGAAGCGGCGGCTGATACCCGCCAGCCCTGCGGAGATGCGTGTGTACTCGAAGAAGCAGAAGGCAGGGTCGCTGCACCGCTGCACCACGTCCCTGTACCCCTGCATCTTCAGCTCCTTGGGGGGGGGGGGGGGGGGGGGGAAGGGGTTTCGGAGTAGAGTGCAGGTGGACGGGTGCAGTTGGAGCAGTGGGTAACAGTGGTGGGTGAGCGAGCGTTGAAGATGGAGGAGGGTGCGGTGACACCACATCGAACAGCTTGGTATCCCAGCATCCACCATGCACTGTGTCGCCGCACTCAAGGTCGCATGGGTCGGGTAGGGCGGTGAAAATGCGAACTTGGGGGCGGGGCGGCTTGTGTGGGGTTTTGGTGGTGGAGGGGGCGTACCTGCAGGGAGCAGGCCTTGGAGAAGAGCACGCAGGTGAAGAGGAAGGTGGAGGCGGCGAAGAGCCAGGAGATGGAGCCCAGCACGAACAGCAGCGCCACCTGCACCACGTGGTAGCGCGGCGGCAGCAGGTGCGGCTCGGTGCGCAGGGGGATGCAGGCGAAGAGCAGCGCCTTGTGCAGCAGGTGCAGCAGGAAGAGCGGCATCAGCAGCCACAGCAGCATTGATCGGTTTTGCTGCCGGCACAGGTGGCGGGGAGAGGGGTGGGGGGAAGGAAAGGGGGGAAACGAGGGGTTCGAGTAGAGAGAGAGGGAGAGAGACAGACACGAACCGCATCTCCAAACCTGTCACCACTGCCAACCACGTCGCCCAATCAAACCTGACATCACCACCTGCAGCTGCACCGCGAACAACAGAGAGGGGTAACCAGCCGCAATCGTCATGCTCCCCTGTCACGTCGCCTGCCAGAAGAATCGCACCTTCTTTTCGCAATGGTCACGCTGACACCTCTGCTGCAACTCGCCAAGGATCCAGATTCCTTGCCAGCCTGGATAGTTCTGCTGTTCGCCGCTCACCTGACTCTGCGTCAGCACTCGCCAAGGCACCCCGATTGGAAGGCGACCAGAGCCCGACTGCGGAAATTCCTGCGTGGGGAGTGGGATTCGCTGTACCAAGAAACTGTGGATTCTCTGGAAAATTTCCCCCCGCCAAGACACCAACCTGACGAGTTGGGGTGATATCCAGGGCGGAGGGATTGGCGTGACGTGGCAGTCTAAGAAGGGTGGTTATGGCACTGGAGGCCACCCCAGTCAGCACTCCATCGCCTGCAGTACTTGATTCCCTCCGCGCCAAGCATCCAAGTGCCACGCGTCCAGATTCACCGTGGCCCCAGCTGACCCAGATTCCTACCTGGCAGTTTCGCGGGAAGCTTTCCTGAAGGTTCTCTCGAGATGTGAGAACGGAGTAGGAGCTGGCCTCTCGGGCACAACGTTCGAACACTTGCGCGAAGCTGCCCTCATGCACCCCACGGTTGGCTCTCATCTGCATGCCTTAGTCAATACAGTCGTGAGAGGGAAACTGCAGCAGGAAGTAGGGAAGTTACTTACAGCCTCGCGTCTAATAGCACTCTGCAAGCCGGACGGAGGGACCAGACCGATCGCCATAGGCGAGTGCGTTCTGCGATTAGCTGCCAAGGCAGCACTAACACAGTTAGCAGAAGCAGCAAGGGAATTTTTCTTACCTTTGCAGTTCAGAGTTGGCGCACCAAGGGGAGCAGAAGCCGTCATACACATCGCTCGAACGTTCACCGCCGCGAACCCGGGCGCGCTGGTCCTGCAAGCTGACCTGACCAACGCCTTCAACAGCGTTGACCGCCAGGCCATAGCGGCTGCCTTGAAAGACTCACCTCTAGAACCGCTACTGCCACTGGTGCACTTCTCCTACGGCCAGCCATCTACAGTGCACCTGGACGCCGCCTTTGACCATGCGCCCTTGCGCAGCGAAACTGGTGTCCGCCAGGGGGACGGGACCCTCTCGGCCCCCTCCTTTTTGCCGCGGCCATGCATCCAGCTTTGAAGGCAGCAGCGGAAGCACACCCTTCAGTCGTTTGTCTGGCCTATGCGGATGATGTCACGTTCCTGGGCGAGCCAGCGGAATGTGCAGCGGCTTTCGACCACTTCACTGGCCGCTTGGCGGAAATCGGGCTCACCCACAATCCAGCCAAGTGTGCGGTGTGGTCGAGCACCATGCCTCTGGAATCTCGCCTACCCGTAGGCGTCCCGCTGAGCGGCGAAGGTTTAAAAGTGTTGGGCAGGTACATGGGCAGGGATTCAGCAACCACAACCTTCATATGTACCCGCATGGCCGCGATCACCGCGCCCTTGCGGCTGATCGACCGGATGGAGCCGCAGCTGGCGGGCCTGCAGCTGTCTCGGTGTATCTCCTGCCGAGTCTCTTACCTGGCCCGCACGACTCCGTTACCGCACCTGCCCGAGGAGGAGTGGTCGGGCTGGGGACGAAGGCTTTTTGAGACACTCCTAACTGCATGCGGCATCAATCACGTGCGCGGAGAAGAGGAAACATCACGCTCCTGGGCTCAAGCTTCACTCCCCGTGTCGCTTGGGGGCCTTGGCCTGGCGGACCCTTCCTCGCCGGTCACACGCAGGCCCATCAACTGCTCGACTCAATGGACAACGGAGACATCGGCCCTCTGGAGGTTACCTGCGAACTGATGCGCGGACCCTACACTCAAACCTCCACACTGACTGAATGGCTGGCTAAGTGTGAAGAGCATCTCCCACTACCAGCCCAGGAACTTTTGCAAGCAGAGAGACAGGCTCCATCAGCAGGGAAGCTGCAGCACGGGCTGGGCACAGCTATTCAGGGCCAGCGCAACACGGTGCAGGTGGAGGGGATGCGGGGGATGAGCCCGAATCCCAACAACGGTCATACGCAGCGGATGTTGTCCCTGTCAGGGTATGGGGCGAGAGACCGGTTAAACGCAGTGCCTTTCTTCTCCTCGCTCCGTCTTGAGGCTCCCCGCTATTCCAAGTTCCAACGCGCTCCAGTTCCGGATGGGGCTCCCCTTTGCCGCTCCTGGGGTGTGCAACTGCACCAAGAAAGTGAAAATCCCTGATAAACGGCTCCCGAATCATCTGCTACGGTGCGGTACAGGGGGGGGGGGGGGGGGGGATCAACACGCACAATGAACTTCGGGATGAGTGTGCGCGAATGGCGCAGGACGCGGGATTTATGGTACACAAAGAAACAGCCGCCTTCAGCCCCATTGAGGAGAAGAAGGCGGATTTGGCATTACGCGACTGCTCCTCATCGGCCGTGTACATCGGCCGTGACAATCACAGATCCCATCAGCACCCGCGACGAAAACACGAAAAAAGGGCAAGGGTGGGCTGCTCAGGAGGCTGCGGCTAAGAAGCATGACCATTACAAGGACCGCCCGGAGTGGGTGAAGTTCTTCCCACTCGCCGTAGAAACCTACGGGTGCCCCTGCCCTGAAGCAGTGGATTTCCTACGGGTGCCACTCGCTGAGACTGCTGCACGTAGGCACTTTAATGCTGAGTCCCAAGTCTTACCAAGCTGCCAAACTCTTACACCAATATCGGCAGCGGTGGTCGGTGGCTCTTCAGAGGGGGCAGTAAGTTGGGTACATGGAGAAGTGCAATATGGCAGCTGCGGTAGAAAACCCACTGCTGGGGGCGGATGGTGAGGCCCCGTCCCTAGGGGACTTCCTCACTGTTCTGGACCCCCTGCTGGATCTCCCTTAGAAGGAGTCAAGCCGGGTAGCAGCGAAGAGGGCGTGGGTAGGAGGTTTTTGAGAAGCGTTGTATGGATGAAATTCTTATATCATGCATGTCCGTACACCGCTACTATCAATGAACAGGCCATTAGAGAGAGAGAGGGAGACATTACTCACATCACTCGCCTCCAAGCTCACTGCACATTACCGACAGCGCTAGTCGGTGATGCTGCAGCGCTGCCAAGCAAACGCCCTGATGGCCAAGTCCAACAGGGCAGTTGAGGCGGCAGCAGACTCGTGGGAGCCCCACCTTGGGGACCTGTGGCAGGTCCTGGAGGACGACCTGACCCAGGTGACAGACCTGGATGTGTAGACAGCCCGGGCTACTCCCCAGGCTCCCCACTCCAAGCAGCCCCCCCCTCCTCTATGGCAGGCCGTGGTTGGACTGGTCTACGTTGGCAGATACGCCCTGGGCAGGGTTGCGTACCACGTATATACGCAAGCGTATATACGTGGTACGCTAATACGCTCGTATTTCTTGGAAATACGCCCGGGCAGCCCGTCGGAAAAAAAAACTCGGAATTGAATTTTTTCGCGAAGGTTTTGCGACTTCGCGATTTGTTACCGCGCAGTCGCATATCGCCCAACCCACTTCTGAAATTCAAATTTCGAGCTCCAAACCTCCCACCACCCCAACCACACATCACCCCACCAAACCTCTCATCTCCAACCATCCCTCTCAAATGTTGTTCACCAACTCGTCTGCTCATATACTATTGAGTTCCTTTGTGTCATTCAGTTTCCGTGGTCGTTTTCATTCCCGTAGCTCTCTTCTCCCGTTTTTCCTCATGGCGTCTAACTCCACCTCTCCTGCTGCGACGAGCAATGTTGCCTCTGTTCACGCGTCACTAGCAAAATCAATAAGGAGCCTGTTGAGGCTGGCCTTTCAAACCCCATTTTGAAACATTTCCTTATTCCGTACCATACCAAAGGCACTCCGAAGGTGTGTAAGTTTTGTGACTTCACGTTTGAGGGCGGAACCACTCGCTACGCGGTTCACCTGGCGAAATGGAAAGGGCAGGAGAAACGCGCTGTCCGGCTTTGCAAGAAGGTGTCCCCGGTAGTCAGTGAAGAAGTGCGCGGCATGTGCGAGGAGAAGGCGGAAAAGCAGGGCGTGAAACAAGGGGCGGCCGCTGCAGCAATTGACTCCGCGCTGGGCGCGGTCACTGGTTCATCAGAGAAGAAGGGGAAGATTACGTCCTTCGGTGATGAGGCAGCGTGCGCCAAGGAGGATGCGGATAACGCCCTCTGCCTTTTGATCGCGGCGTTGAGACTTCCCAAGCGCATCGCGGATGACCCGGTGTTCCGCTACGCGGTCCAGTGCATTGCGCGCGCTGGACCGGGTTACGTCTCCCCCAACAGGCGCTTCATTGGAGGGGCAGGCTTGAAGAAGGTGCGGCAGAAACTCGAGGAGGCGCTCACCCCTGTTGCCGCGAGCTGGAAGCGGGACAGGGTCACCGTGTCGTCGAACATGATGACTGACCGTTGTGGCCGCCCGCAGGCCAACGTGCTCCTTGTCAGCGACTCTGGCGCAGTTTTCAAGCAGGCGGTCGACTGCCACATGGAGTCGAAGACCGGGGGGTACATCGTGAGCCTTCTCCGCCCCGTGATTGATATGGTGGGGCCGGAGAATGTGGTGGCGATCTGCACCGATGGGAGCAGCAACTATGCCTCGGCAGCCAGGAAGATTGCGAGCACATGGCCGCACATTGAGCATGTGCCATGTGCCACGCATGTCCTCGACCTTATGATGGAAGACGTGGGCAAGATGGGATGGGCGAAGGGGCTCGTGGAGAAGGGGGGGATGATGATTAACTTTGTGCGCAACCACCACTTCACCCGTGCATACATGAAGAAGGGTGGGGGGAAACAGGTACTCAAGCCCGCGGGGACCAGATTCGGGACGCAGTACATAGCTTTGGCCCGGCTATGCGAGGTGAGGGGCGGGCTGGCGAAGATGGTTCTCAGCGACGAGTGGAATGAGTGGGCGGTGGGGGACAAGGACAGGAAGATTGCAACTGAGAAGTTCAAGGCTGCCGTGATGGATGAGGAGTGGTGGGGGCTGGCGGGGTTTTTTACCTCTCTCATGGCGGTGCCGTTCAAGGCCATGCGGGCCACGAACTCCTCGGCGAAGGGGATGATGGGGAAGATGTATGATATCATGCTTCAGCTTACCGAAGACATGAATGACAAGTTGGACGAGGCAGGCGACTATTTGACTCGGGCCGAGCAGATATCACCAAGATTGTGAAGGACAGGTGGGACAACTCCCTTGCTTGCCCCATGCATGTGGTTGGCCGGATCCCGAATCCGGCCAACCAGGTGGAGGGAATTTTCAGGAACGATGTGGAGTGCACGCGAGTGTTCAAGGCCTACATCGAGCGCCACTATGACAACAAAACCTTCAAGCGTGGCAAGGATGGCGCCCCTCGCCGCACCTCCCTTGTGCTGCAAGAGGCATTGCTGGTCTACATCAACATGGAGGGCAGCTATGGCACGCCGGGCGCCATATCTGCAAGGGAGGCAGTGAAGAAGGGGGAGATGAGCATGGTGCAGTGGTGGTCGTGGCACAGCACCGAGTACCCTGAGTTGGCCGCCCTCGCATGCCGGGTGCTCACTCAGCCCGTCTCGGCTTCCCCATGCGAACGTGGCTGGGTGCAGTGGGAAGGCGTCCACACCGCCCGCCGCAACCGCCTCAGGTCTACCAAGTGTGCGGACCTCGTCTACATTGCGCACAACTGGAACGTTGTGCGCGATTGGTACAAGAAGGATGGGGGCAGCACGGTTGTGCCCGGTAACATCCCGGATGCCCCAATCCCTCGCGGCTACAACATGGACAAGGAGGAGGATGACCTGCTGGGGGGGAAGGAGAGGATGCAGTTCTGGCGGATGAGTATGGGGCAGGGGTGGTGTTGGAAAAGCCCCGCAAGGAACTCGGCTGTGTGGAGGCTAGCTAGAGGGTGGGGAGGGGATGTATGGGGTGGGGAGAAGTAGCCCCAAAGATGTATCTCTGGATATTTATGAAATTAAATTATGACATGTGTTTTTGGGAAACATACCCCCCCCCTTGAAACAGGTTTTTTTAGCCCTGCCCGGGAAACAAGTTTTACCTGCCCGCGCAGCGTATTTTTATGTATCACCGGTACGCCACCCCTAGCGTACCGCGTATATACCCAGCGTATAATACGCTAGCGTATTATACGTGATATTCGTATCTGCCAACATAGGGACTGGTATGGCTCTGCTACAGATTCCGGTTGCAGTCTTGCCCAGCGTTGTGTAATGCATGTCTTGTTTGCCGACCGACTTGGAAAACGTGCATGCCTAGGTTAGCCCGCTCACTAGAACCTGTTGCTGCCTTGCCTGTACCCTTATAAACATATCAATGTGGGACTGCTTGAGAGACACCCAGAGGTTCCTACGCCTCCTCGGTACACAGGCGGCCAAGAGGAAGTTGAGGCAGGGGAGGCTCACAACGATAGCCTCCAAGCTCACAACACACTACAGACAACGCTGGTCAGTGATGCTGCAGCGAAGCGAGGCAAACACCTTGCTGGCTAAGTCTAAGGATGAAGAGAGCGCCCTCTGCCACTTCACTGCACTTGGAATGCCTTCACCGTGCCACCACCTCACAATATCCCCCCAACCGCCCGCACCAACCCCCATCCCACCACCCTTCCCACCCAGAGTGCCCCATGCCCTTATGTGGTGCTGTGCGGTGTGTGGCGGCATGCCCACCTGCAGGGCGTGCAAGTACTGCGCCTGCAGCGCCTCGTCCTCCTGCGCCGCGGAGTCCAGGAACAGCACCGCGTGCAGCCCGTGTGTGCGCAGCGCCGCCCGCAGGAACAGAAACGCCACCACGCCCAGCGAGTTGTGCAGCAGCAGCACGAGTAGCTGGAAGGGCAGCTGCAGCATGGGGAGAACAAGGGGAGAGGGTGAGAGGAGAAGGGGAGAGATAGGAGAGGAAGGAGATGAGGGGAAGAGAGAGAGTTGGGAAGGTGAAGGGACATGTGGTAAGTGAGGGAGTGAATGGGGAACAGGTCTGGTGGGAGGTGACTAGGGATTGTTGAGCAGGTCAGCTCAGGCTCGTTCATCACTTGCTTGTCCTACTTAGCTCCATAGTAATTCTTCTCACCGCTTCATTGAGGAATGCTACTTGATGTAGCGAGCAAGAGCAAGAAAAACAGGGAGACACATTTCTCCTGCACGCAAGCAATTTAGTGGAGCGATGCCCTGGACTCTCATGGCACGCGGCCGCCGGGCAGCCCTCTGTGTGTGCACTGCCATGGCACGGCCCGTGAGCAGGAGTGCCGAGCGAGATCTTTACAGTGGACTCAAGCGCGAGGCGCAGGGGTGGTGTGGCACGCACTTGGTGTTGGGGGAGGTGGTCGGCGGGCTGCACGTAGGCGTAGAGGCCGCACGGCACCACGAGCAGCAGCGCCACGCCACTGCCCCACGTGAGCACAGCCCAGCGCCGCGACGACGTGTCGAGCCCCAGGAAGCGCAGCGTGGAGCGGAAGCGACGCACCTGCGCCTCGTGCAGCAGCGATGACGCACTCGCCTGCACCTGCTGCGCCGACGACCTGGGGGGGGGGAGGGTGGGTGCAGGGGTTGAGAGGGATGCTTTGGGGGGTGTTTTGGAGTCTCATTCATGCCTGGTGAACGGGAGGAGACAGAGGGACGTGTGGAGTGGTTGATGTTGGTATGGCGAGCAGCAGGCATATGGCAGGAGAAGTGGTGCCGCCCTTCCGTGCTGCCCCTCCATGCCGCACCGCGCATCTCGCACAAGAAATGCCTTGCCTCGCACTTCACCTAACTGCCTCTCTCGCACGTGTGTGTGGGCGCTCTACCTTCGGTCTCGATACGCGGCGTATCTGGGCGAGTGGCACAGCAACGAGTACTCGCGCTCCTCCGCACTCGCATCTGCACGCCCCCCCACATCCACCCTCGCGCGCCTCTCCACCTCGCCGCCTCCCCCACCTCCTCCCGCCACTTCCTCTCCTCTGCACATCTCTTTTTCCACCCACCACACGCTCCCACTCGACTTCTCACTCACTCTCTCGCCCCCTCTCTCCTCCGCACTCCCCCGCGCGCTCCCCCTGTGCGCGCACCCCCCTGGCGCTGCCCACAGTGCATCCTGCTCCACGGGCCACACGCCGTCACCTGTCACGCCGTCGTCAAACTGCCACGCGCCCCTGCCACCACCACCGCGCGCGCTGCTACCGACGTCCACCGTGCTGTCCGCGCAAGGCCCTGAGCCCATTCCGCCACGCCCTCGCGCGCCTGCATGCTCGCTCGCCTCACCACGCCTGCCCTCCTCCCTCGTCCCGCCCGCAGCGTCACTCTCCGCCCCACCACCGCCCCTCGGCCACCCGCCCCCATTGCCACGCGCCCCGCACGACTCGCCACCATCGCCCTCGCGCGTGCCGTGAGAGGCGTCGCCATGCGTCGTAGCAGTAGCGACGGTGGTGGGGGCGGGAGCAGCTGCAGCACGGGGAGCAGGAGCACGGGCGTCATCGTCACCTCGCCCCTGGCCCGCGTCCACATCGCTGCTCTCTTTGCTGCTGCACCCACTGAGCCTACTCCGTGCCTCCGCTGCGTCTCCGGAGCACCATCGCCCAAAACTCAGATTCGCCGCGTCGCCTGCGCGGATATGCGAGCCGTCGTTTTGACCGTTAAGTTTGAGCCCACCGGCGCGGCCATCGAGATCGGCGCCTCCGCCACTAGCGGCGATCGATTCGGCGAATCCTCCTGAAGCCATCGCGGCGCGGGCCAGGGAGGACGGGGGAACCGGGGGAAGGGCGGCGGCTGAGGAGGATGGGACGCGGATAGGCCGCAGGGAGCGGGGAATGGCGGCTGTAGCAGCACGCATGTTGGCGCCGCTTCTGGCATCGCCATCGCGCTGGTCGCTGCTGTTCGTGGCGTCACCGCTGCTGCCGTCGTTGCCGATAGGCAGGCACGCAGCAGAGCTGGGTGATGCACGCGCGCCGCCTACGGGCCGTGTAGGAGGCAGGTTGACGGCACAGACCCGCGAATCCACCTCGCGCGACCCCATCGACGGTGTTTGAGGCGCAAGCGAAAGGTGCTCCGCTGAGCTGTAACGAGCCCGCTTGCACGATAACTGAGATAAAACACTACGGAATGCCGGCCGATATCCTCCTTCTAGCCATGGCATCAAATTGGACTGAACTGGGCCGCCAGAACCGCTGCGAGATGTGTTCGTGGGACCGGCTAATGAACCATGGGGGGAAATGGTAAGGACGCGGCACCTCTAGGGAGCAGCCACGATCAATCCTGAGTGAGGATCGATCCTGCCTTGTACAGTGAAATCGCGACATCGCCAACAGGCTGGTATCCGTCTTCGCCCCACCTCGCAAGTGTACAAAAAATTGGTGCCCAAAATGGTGGCACCTCTGGCTCGCACGTTCGATGTGCCAACGCCCACACATCGATCGTGAAATTGTGGAGATCGGGCAATTTTGCCCCTTGTATTTTCGATCCTGTAACCTGTGGCTCGGTGTGTCCAGGCGATTGCAAATCTGCAGTGTGGACACATCGATATGCGGATCGATGTGCCTAAACTGGTGTGAGGCCCCGAACCCCCACCGACCCTGACAATTTCACTAGAGGTGCCGCGTCCTAGCAGGCTACGAAAATTGCACGTCATTGCTGTTGGAGAATCAAGATTCTGCCGCCCCAGCCCCTTGCACACAAGGAGCAGCAAGGGGGGAATGTCGGCGACGGATTGAAGGCTTCGCAAACAAATCAGAAAGTTTCTCAACCAATCAGATTGGAGCCGAATTCTCCATACAGTTCGGAATTGTTTTCAAGAAGAAGTGTCAACAGTTTCTACAGGTTTCTACCAAACAAAATCAGCTATGACAGAGAATTCCAGAGCTTTCTTATTCATGCACCTCGTGTGGCTCTCAAGTCACTCAAGGTTCATGGAATCTGAATTGTGCCTAAGTTCTCCAGGAAGTTGCCTTGTCTAGCAACCTAGTTTGAGCTATCAATCTGCATGATTGTAATGCTTAAGAAGTTGTGCCTTAGTGGGCTTGTACAATCTTGAGCATAGTGAAGTTTTACCTCATCCAGTCAATTCCAGCAACCCTGCTAAGACTTTCCAGCCAAGTTTCCAGCCCTCCAGTATTCACAGCTACTCTGTTTTACAAGTTGGTATCAGAGCTCGTCGTTTCGATCAACCTAGCCCAGCACGTTCCTATCCTAGCACCATACGAACATGGCGGGAGACAATCCATCTGGTCCTGCACTCTAGCCAGCCGGAGGAGCTTCAGAGTCAACATCAGCAGCTACTGGATGTCAAATGTTGTAGCCTGTAGTGAGGTTTGTCTTAGGGGGTACAGAAGTTAGGGTTTGTTATATGTACCCCAACCAACATCAATGGAACATCCATTCCTCATTCTGACATGGTATCAGCTAGGTTAGGATCCTGTGGGATCCCGTTCCTCCGTTCTCCGTTCGTACCTCCCGAGCCTGATCCTACCTCTCGTTCGTACCAGTTTCGTTGTTACCGCGCCTAGTACCGAGCCTAGCGCCATCTCCCCCGTCGCGTCACGCCCGTTCCCCCCCGTCGCGTCGCGCCCGTTCCCCCCGTCGCGTCGCGCCCGTTCCCCCCGTCGCGTCGCGCCTGTTCCCCCCGTCGCGTCGCGCCCGTTCCCCCCCGTCGCGTCGCGCCCGTTCCCCCCGTCGCGTCGCGCCCGCCTGTTACCCCCCCCGTCCCGTCGCCCTGTCCCGTCGCGTCGCCCTGCCCTGTCCCGTCGCCCTGTCCCGTCGCGTCGCCCTACCCCGTCACGTCGCCCTGCCCTGTCCCGTCGCCCTGCTCCGTCGCGCCGCCCTGCCCCGTCGCGTCGCCCTGTCCCGTCGCGTCGCCCTGCCCCGTCGCGTCGCTCCCGCCCTTTCCCCCGTCGCGTCGCCCTCCCTAGGCCCTGGCCCGTCGCCCTCCCTAGGCCCTGGCCCGTCGCCCTCCCTAGGCCCTGGCCCGTCGCCCTCCCTAGGCCCTGGCCCGTCGCCCTCCCTAGGCCCTGGCCCGTCGCCCTCCCTAGGCTCTGGCCCGTCGCCCTACCCTAGGCCCTGGCCCGTTGCCCTACCCTACTTCTTGGCCCGTCGCCCTAGCCCGCTCTTCCGCTGCGACTGAGTCCTCTTCCCCCCCGGTTGTTACTCGCCTGTTCGTTCGCGTTGGTTCTCACTATGGCGACTCCGCGAGTTCTTCGTTTCGACGCCGACGGTAGACCCCTTGACTTTTCCGTCTGGCTTCTTCGCGCTCGTCGTCTGTTAGAGAGTCAGGTCCAGGGGGGCGAGACCCTCTGGTCACACGCTACTGGTGACCTCCCCGAGCCCCCCGAGCCTACAGCTTTAGGCCCTGCTCCTGACGACGCTGCTACGGCTCGCTTTGCCCGTCAGCGCGCTGACCGGACGGCTTGGACGTCGCGTGACGCTGCGGCCTGCATCGCACTCAGCAGCCTCCTCCCTGAGTCCGAGGAGGTCCACTTTACTCAGGTTCGCACCGCTGCTGCGTACCTCACTGCGATTAAGGCCCGCTACTCTACTCCCGCTACTGTCTCTCTCGGCCGTCTTTTCCTCCCGTTCCTGTTTCCTGATCTTGCCTCGTTTGAGCGCTCTGCTGACTTGATCGCTCACCTCCGCTCGCTCGACGCTAGTTACCGCGCTGCTTGCACTGAGGCACAGCTTGCACTGCTTCCTCCCCCCATGGCGATTACTGTCTATTTCATCGCCACTAGCCTCCCTGACCGCCTTGCCTCCGTTCGTGACGCGCTTCTGCTGAAGCACCCTAGTGAGCTGACTATCGAGGTCCTTGAGTCTGCACTCAAGGACGTCGAGAGCAACCTTCGTTCGGTAGCTGCCGCCTCTGGTACTGTGTCCCCCCCACTCTTCCACGGGTGCACAGTCCCGCAGTTACCCACCTTCACTGCCTCTCTTGCCACTGCCGCTACTGACGCGACTGCGGCTGCTGTTACGACTGCGTCGCGGTCCCGCGGCAGGGGGGGCAAGAAAGGTGGTTCCGGTGGAGGTGGAGGCGGAGGTAGCGGAGGTAGTGGGGGTGCTGTTGCGACTGGCGGTGGTGGGAGTGCAGCGTCTGGAGAGACCCCTCGTGCAGCGGCTGGTGACTCCACTGCACCTGCTGGTGGCGGCGACCCTCGAGCTCGTCAGTCGCCTCCTGTACTGCCGGCCCCGCTAGGTGGAGCAGCGGCGTGGTACCAGGCTCAGCGTCAGCAGCACCTTCAGCAGCAGCAGCAGCCCCTTTCCTCCCAGCAGCCTCAGCAGCAGCAGCGTCAGCAGCTGGCTCAGGGGTCGGGGCTGCGTCAGCCCCAGCGCGGTGCGGCTTACCCTCCCTGCCCCTACCAGGTTCAGACAGGTCCTCGTCGGGGCCACCCTTGTGGCCGCTTTCACCCCCCTGGTCAGTGCTTTGCTCAGCTCACTGACACGGTCCGGTTGACCTACGGGGTTGGCGGTCCTGCTCCTGACTGGCTTCCTCTGGTTCACCGCTACGGCTCCGCTCTGTGGGGCATGTCTGCTGAGCAGTTAGTTGATCTGATTAGTGCTCCTCATGCTATGTATGCTGTTGTTGACTCTAGTGTTTCTGACTCTGTTTACTCTGGTGTTGTTAGCTTAGGTGCTAGTCTTGCTCAGTTGCCTGTTGCTAGTGTAGGTACTTGTGTAGACTCCAGACCAGCGACTACCTCAGAGGACGCTTCGCTGTCGTTCACACTGGACTCTGGAGCCTCCCACTGCTTCTTTCGGGACAGCACGACACTTACACCACTTCCTGCGCCTGTTTCTGTAGCGTTGGCTGATCCCACTACGGGACCAGTCACTGCACGTCACACTACCACTTTACCGTGTCCTGCTGCTCCCTCCGGGTCTCTCACTGGGTTTCACGTCCCCTCGTTCTCCCGGAACTTGGTGGGCGTGCGACCCCTCGTGAGTCAGCACGTGGGTGTGTGGTTTGAGCCTTCTGGAGAGACTGCGGTGTGTGTTGACGGAGACTCTTACCAGCCTCTTGCTACCTTTACTGCTGAGCCGGGCTCGGGTCTCTACACTCTTCACACTGGCCCGCGTGCGCCGCAGCAGCAGCCGCAGCAGCAGCAGCAGCAGCCGCAGCCGCAGCAGCAGCAGCAGCAGCAGCACCAGCGGCCGCACCAGCAGCCCCCCCTACTGCCACTGCCCCCGGTTCCCCCCCCCGTTCGGGTCCCCGCGTCTCACCAGGTTGCTACGTCCCCCCAGGTGTCTGTGTCGTGTCAGGTTCCTACGTCTGTTCCAGTCGCTGCGTCGTGCTCCTGCCGGTCGCTTGCCCACCCCACCGTTCTGTGGCACCACCGGATGGGGCACCCGTCCCTTCCACGTCTGCGCGCTATGTCTAGTCAGCGTCTTGTCCTAGGCCTCCCACGTGTCTTGCCGTCGCTGCCACCTTCGCCTGCGCCGCCGTGTCGTCCCTGCGTCGAGGGTAGGCTGCGCGCCACCCCTCACTCCTCCTCCCTTCGTCCGGCCACCGAGCCTTTTGAGACGCTTCACTTGGACGTCTGGGGCCCAGCCCCTCGTCTAGGCCCTGAGCGTGAGCGTTACTTTCTGGTGGTCGTTGACGACTTCTCCCGCTACACCACAGTGTTCCCTCTGGCGAAGAAGTCTGAGGTGACTTCTACGCTGATCAGGTGGTTGTTCACCACTGAGGACACTCGTGGTCGTCGTGTCAGCTGTCTCCACTCCGACCGTGGGGGTGAGTTTCGCTCCGGCATTCTCGCTGGATTCTGTCGCGAGCAGGGCATTCGTCAGTCCTGGACGCTTCCAGAGTCCCCACAGCAGAATGGGGTTGCTGAGCGCCGCATAGGCCTGGTCATGGAGATCGCCCGCACCTCCCTGACTCACGCCTGTGCCCCCCATTTTCTGTGGCCCTACGCGGTCAGGTACGCCGCGCACCAGCTGAACCTCTGGCCACGTGTCTCTCGACCAGAGGTTTCACCGACCAGTCTTTGGACAGGGTCCCCTGGTGTTGCGTCGCGGTTTCGTGTCTGGGGGTGCTTGGCTCTTGTCCGCGACACCTCCGCGGACAAGCTCTCGCCTCGTGCCGTCCCCTGTGTCTTCCTTGGTTTCCCTGAGGACTCCTCTGACTTCACCTTTTACCACCCTCCCTCTCACCGGTTCTTTGACTCCCGTGACGTCCGTTTCGAGGAGTCCACTCCGTACTACGTCAGGTACCCCAGTCGAGGTCTCCCGGTTCCTCCTCCCCCCCTCTTCCTGACTGCCGTTTCCCCTCCTGCTCCCCCGGTACAGCCTCCCCCCCCTGGTCCAGCCCCGTCAGGTGTGTCCCAGGCTACCCCTCCTCCTTCGGTAGCCCCTCCGGTACAGCCTCCCTCCCCACAGTCCTCCTCGCAGCGTGCCGCTGGTGCTAGCTCTCGAGAGGTTGGTGCGGAGCCTGTTCCTGTACCGGTTTCTGGTTCTGGGGGTGCTGGAGTTGGAGCTGGAGTTGGAGCTGGAGTTGGCACTGGAGTTTCTGGTTCTGGGGGTGCTGGAGTTGGAGCTGGGGCTGGAGCTGGAGTTTCTGGTTCTGGAGTTGGAGCTGACCCGGTGGGTGCAGAGGACTCTTGTCGTCCGTGAGCTGGTGCTGGCCGCGCGGACACTGGGGGTGCTGCGTCTGGGGGTGAGGGTGCGCCTCCTTCGGGTTCAAGTGAGCCTGGGTCTGGAGCTGGTGTTAGTGCTGCCTCTGGGGGTGGTGCGCCTAGTTCTTCTGAGGTGGACTCTGGAGCTGCCGCTGCTTCGGACACTACTCCACCCCCCCACCCCTACCCGACTAGGCACCAGGCTCGTGTTCGCCGTGCCCGTGACGAGCAGCTGGCGTTGGAGAGAGAGGAGAGGGAGTTACAGCGGCTGGAGGAGCAGCAGCAGCAGCTGGAGCCGCAGGAGCAGCAGCAGCAGCAGCAGCAGCTGGACCCGCAGGAGCAGCAGTCCCAGCAGCAGCCGCGTCCGCAGCAGCAGCAGTCGCAGCCGCAGCAGCAGCAGCCACTTCCTCCTCCTGTCTCGGGTCTTCGGATCCTTGGTCTCCCCTCCCCTTCTCCTCCCTCCTCCGCCTCTCCTCCTGTCTACAGTCCCACGTTTCCTCCTCCTGACTCCTCCCCCGCTGTTTTCCCCAGTTCTCCGCCCTTGTCCTCTTCTCCTCCGTCTCGTTCTTGGGCTACTCGTCGCTCCCCTCGTGCTCGTCCCTCGTCTCCTGTTCCCTTCACTGACCTTCGTACTGCCTTCCTTCTTTCTAGTCCACCTCGTCCGTCTCAGTCTGTGCTTCCGACTCCTTCTGAGTCGGCCCTCACTGTGTCGCTCCCTACTCCTGTCACTGACTACTACCGCATGTACCGTCCTGTTCTCTCTCGTGTTCTCGCCTCTCTTGTTACTCACCCTCGTGTCTCTGTGTCCTCTGTGTCCGCTCTTACTGTCGCGGTTACTCACTTCGCCTCTACCCGCCGCCTTGAATACGCCACCACGCTTGTGACTGCTCCTCCTACCAGTCCTCTGGTCGTCGGGGGTGTGTCTGCCCTTGGCTGTGACGCCCTAGAGGACAGGCAGTTTTGAGCTAGAGTTCCTGGCGGCCGCTTCCCCTCATCTCTGTGCCATGCTCCTCGCCCCTGAGGGTGACCCCGACGCCCTTGACATTCCGACTCCTCGCACTTACGCTGAGGCAGTGTCAGGGCCTTGGGCCTCTCAGTGGAGAGCTGCCATGGACGCAGAGATGGCCTCCTACAGATCCACAGGCACCTACGTCGATGAGGTTCCCCCCCCTGGGGCGAACGTAGTCGACGGCATGTGGATCTACAGGGTGAAGCGGCCACCGGGATCTCCCCCGGTCTTCAAGGCGCGCTACGTGGCTAGAGGTTTCAGTCAGCGCGAGGGAGTTGACTTCTTTCAGACCTTCGCACCTACCCCGAAGATGACCACTCTTCGGGTGTTACTACACGTAGCAGCACAGAGAGACTACGAGTTACACTCTCTTGACTTCTCCACTGCTTTCCTTCAGGGCAGTCTACACGAGGAGGTCTGGTTGCGTCGTCCCTCGGCCTTCACTGGCACTTTCCCTCCTGGGACCCAGTGGAGGCTGAGGCGACCTGTTTACGGTCTTCGCCAGGCCCCTCGTGAGTGGCACGACACTCTGCGTTCTACCCTCTCTGACCTTGGGTTCCAGCCGTCTTCTGCCGACCCGTCGCTGTTCGTTCGTCGTGGCTCCACACCGTTCTTTGTTCTGGTCTACGTCGACGACCTCGTTTTCGCCACTTCGGACAGGGTTGCTTTGGCAGACGTGAAGTCCGAACTGCAGAAGAGACACACGTGCACTGATCTTGGTGAGCTGCGCCACTACCTTGGCCTGCAGATCACCAGGGACAGAGCCGCTCGCACCATTACACTCTCACAGTCACACATGGTGCAGCAGGTCCTTCAGCGGTTCGGGCTTCAGCACTCCACCGTACAGCGCACACCTCTAGCTGTTGACCACAGACTCACTGGTCCCTTTCCTGACGAGCCGTTTGAGCCTAGTGGTCCCTACGCAGAGCTTGTGGGTTGCCTCATGTACCTGATGACTTGTACTCGCCCGGACCTCGCCTTCCCTCTCAGCATCCTTGCGCGCTTTGTTGCGCCAGGGAGACACCGTCCTGTTCACTGGACGGCAGCTGTGAGGGTGGCGAAGTACCTAGCGACTACATCAGGCGTGGGGCTAGTTCTTGGAGGGCAGCAGTCTGTCGTACTCACTGGTCACTGTGACTCCTCTTACGCTGACGACGCTGAGACTCACAGGTCTACTCAGGGGTACTGTTTAAGTCTGGGTTCTGGAGCTGTTTCCTGGCGTTCCACGCGCTCCTCTTCGGTCTCGACCTCTACAGCTGAGGCTGAGATTTACGCTGGTGCCATGGCGGCACAGGAGTTGCGGTGGTTGACCTTCTTGCTCGGCGACCTTGGTGAGCGGCCGAGCTCTGTACCGACCTTGTTTACTGACAACAAGGCGTCGATCCTCCTCTGTCGTGAGCCGCGACTGGAGAGCAGAGTGAAGCACATTCACGTCAGGTACTTTCTTCTGCGAGAGTTGCAGAGGCGTGGACAGGCTCGCTTCGAGTTTGTAGAGTCCGAGGCCAACACTGAAGACATCTTCACCAAGGCGCTTCCGCCTTGTGACCACCAGAGGTGTTGTGTGCAGTTAGGCCTTGTTGACACAGGTTCTAGTCATGCGTAGACTTGAGTTTATTGCCTGCTTCGTCTGTACACTTACTATATATACTTGTGATCTCTTGGACTGGCCTTGTGGCCACTGTTGCTTGTGCTCAGAGTGTGTGGTGACGTTGTGATCCACCCTGAGCTTTGTTTTCTTTTGGACTGGTCTTGTGACCGTACTCTTTTTTTGTTTTTGCTAGACACCCCTCACTTAGGCTATGGGGGTGTGTCAAATGTTGTAGCCTGTAGTGAGGTTTGTCTTAGGGGGTACAGAAGTTAGGGTTTGTTATATGTACCCCAACCAACATCAATGGAACATCCATTCCTCATTCTGACACTGGATTAGTGGAAGCAGTTGCACCTGGCTGTCCTTCAACAACAATCTCACCACTCACCTCCTTCATGCCTAAGCTTCACCTCCCCAAGTTCAACGGCAAAGATTTTCCAACATGGGCAACTCAGTTTGAGCTCACTGCATCCCTTCTGGATCTGTGGCCTTACCACACTGGAGAAGCAGCCAAACCAGCAGCAGATGCTTCAGAAGCTGAAAAACGACTTTACGAACGACGCAACAAGGAGGCCTTCCTCTACCTACTCAATAGCATTCACGAGCAGCAGTTGAAGTCGCTCCTGCCCTGTTCTACCAAGGCAAACAGTGCAGAAGAAGCATGGAGTCGACTGAAGACTATGCACCAGTCAAAATCCGAGAGCAGCCAAGCCGAGATGTGGAGCCGCTTCATGAATCTGAAGATGGAAGAAGATGAATCAGCACAAGCCTACCTACAACGAGCTGAAGCAATGTTGGAGGAAGCAGCAGCGATCGGCTAGGAGATTCCAGAGTCTCTTTTCAACACCGTCATCCTCACCGGCCTTACACCGGATTGGGACACTTTCCGTGCAACACTACAAGCGCTCCCGCAGTCAATGAAGAGTCGTGCGTTCATCTTTGAGGCCCTTGTCAACGAGCAGCACAGTCGAGACCTTGCACGGAACAAGCAGAGTGACGAAGGTGCGTGGAGTGCTGCAGCAGCTACAAGATATGGCAACCAATCCCAGAGGCAAGGAAATTTCAGCCCAAACCGCCCTCAACCATACTATGGTACGAATTTCCAATCACCTTCCAACCCATACAAACCCTCTCGTTTTGCTCAGTCAAGTCCTCCCTATAAGTCAAGTCCCTATGTCCAGCCAAGGCCTTCTATTCCCAATCAATATCAGCCTAGGAATGCAAGAGTTAATCCGCCAAGAGTCAATAATTTCAGCCAAGCCTCGAATGCTAAAAAGTTTAATTTTGAGTGTTTTTGTTGTCATGAGTGGGGTCATCTGTGGTATGCTTGTCCTAAGAAGCCTCCTAATTGGGTCCCCCCTCCTGAGCTACTATCTGAAAAGGGTAAGGCAGCCATAGCAAATATAGCAAGTCATTCTACTAGTCAAAATGAGTCCAAAGATTCTGATGGTCCTGTCCTTTTCAACGCTGCTACTTGCATGCACGTTTTTTCTACTAGTAGTGCGGAGTTTATTCTTGATAGTGGTTGTTCTGAAACCATGACTCCCTATCAGTCCATTCTCAAAGATTTTCAGCCCTCGTATGACTCAAAAGCTGTGACACTTGCTGATCTTGGCAAAGTACCTATCAAAGGAGTCGGCAAGCTTGAGTTTGAAAACGATGGTAAGTCATTTTGTGTCAATAAAGCTTTGTTTGTTCCTGATTTGGGAGCAAACTTGCTCTCAGCCGGACAACTCGAAGAGAAAGGTGCCTCCGTTCTCTTGCAAGGGGGGGAAGCCAAAGTGTGGGATAGTGCAGGAAATTTGGTGGCTGAAGGCGAGCGTACCGGGCGTCTCCACAAGATGAAGTTGGAGATTAAGCGCGGTTCTAGCAACGCGAAGAACGACGTTGTTTCGCTTCCCGCTGTTTCAATCGATCAAGTCAACAACAAAGGGAGTATCCCCCAAGCTGAGGTATGGCATGCATGCTTGGGGCACTTGGGGATGCAAGCATTCAAAGAGTTAGTAAGTCACAAGAGCGTGGAAGGACTTAATTTGAGTGAAAGTGGAGTCAAGTCTCTTTCTACCGTCCCATGCCCATCTTATGTCGAAGGTAAGTTAGCAAGAAAGCCATTTTTTCCTTCTAAGTCTCTGTCAAGGGACCTCCTAGAGTTGGTCCTCACTGATGTATTCGGCCCCATGTGAGACCCTACTCGAAACGGTAAGAAATATTTGGTGTCTTTCATTGATGACAAGAGTCGTTTCTCGTGGTCCTTTTTCATCAACGCCAAGGATGAAGTGCACAAGTGTTTCAAGCAATGGCTAGCACTTGTTGAGAGAGAGTCAGGGAAGAAGTTACTCACCTTGAGGTCGGATTGAGGAGGTGAGTACATGGGGAAAGCGTTTCAGGGGGAGTTGTTGGCATTGGGCATCAAACAACAGTTCACTTGTCCCTATAGTCCTCAGCAAAACGGAGTGGCAGAGAGGTTTCATCGCACTATTCAAGCTATAGCTACCACTTTTGTTCACTTTAAGGGCCTTGACAAGCTCTGGTGGGGTGAGGCAATCACTATGGCAATTTATGTTCGCAACAGGAGACCCACAAGGCCCCTACCGGATGGTGTAACGCCATGTGAGGCTTGGTTTGGAGTTAAACCAGATCTTTCTATGCTTCGTGTTTTTGGTTCCATGGCCCAATACCGTGTTCCAGATGCAAAGAGACTCAAGCTGGACAGCAAAGCTCATTGGGGCCTCTTCATCGGCATGAGCAACAAGAGCAAGGGATGGGTCCTTTGGAATCCCGTCACCAAGCAAGAAGTGGTTTCAAGGGATGTGGTCTTCTATGAAGACATGTCCCTTGCAGATTGGCACAAGTTTTTCTCTTCCTCCTCTCTACCACCCTCTATCCAGCAGGAACTAGCAAGAGCACAGGAAACAACACAAGAGGAGGAAGAAGATGACACAGATTCTGACCATAGCGGACCCATCATCGGTCTCCCTCAAGCCGTCGTCAACGAGACCAGCCGTGCCACACCAGCGCCACCAGCAGCTACACAACCAAGTGGAGATGAAGTTCAGCCATCAAATGAAGACCATCCACCTCAGGAAGTCACCGTTCCATCACCACCAAAGGAGCAGCAGCCATCCGTCACAAACCAGCCAGCTACTTCAACACCTACTCCGCAAGTTCAACGTCCATTGGATCAGCCCACTACAGCCACAACACCCCAAGTACCTACATCCACACCATCTACAATTCTTCCTACCAACAAGACAACCATCACCGCAACATCTCGTTCTCACACATGTTCATCACTTCAGGTTCCAACGTCAAGCCAGCTCATAGCACGAGGATCACTTCAGCGAGTCACCACCAACACCAGCTCCAACAGCCCACTTCTTCACCCAAGACATTTCTCAACTTCACCCCCACGTCCCGGAATTGGCCGTCATCAGTTACCGTCATCAACACCGAGAAACAACACCAATCAGCCCCATTCATCATCACCTCTTGACAACGCAGCGTCATCATCAATCCCCAAGCTTCTAGTCTCAAGATCCCCACCAAGAGCACCTTCACAACCAACTATGCCGACGAACGTTTCAGCTTCACCGCCACGAGCCATCACTCCTATTCCTCAAGTCAACACCGATAATCGAGAGAGCTCCACGCCGGGAGAAGATCATGCAGCCGTGCCGCTGTTGCAGCCGACGTCGCAGCCGTTGTCTCAGCCGCAACTGACAGTGTCAACGCATCCAAGCACTGTGAGACCAAACCCTACTACTGATGTGTCTCAGTCAAGTGAGGAGTTGGGTAAAGGTAAACGAGTCCGCAAGGTGAAAAGGCCCTGTACGTTCATGGTTGACATGTCATTAAGGTGCACGTGTGAGGAGAGTGAGAATTGCATTCACAAGAAGGTAGAGGCAATATGCATGGCAGCGTCACACCTTCCACGAGAGCCATTGAGTCGTCGTGAGGCAATGGCAAGTCCCGAGAGAGAGCATTGGTTGAAGGCCGAGGAAGAAGAGATTGAGAGTCTCATGAAGAGAGGTACATGGCGTCTTGTTGAGCCACCTCTAGAGAAGAAGGTAATTGGTGTCAAATGGGTGTACAAGATTAAGGTAAAAGGTCATGGTACACTTGATAGGTACAAGGCAAGGTTAGTGGCAAAAGGTTATTCCCAAATTCCAGGTCTTGACTTCACCGAAACCTTTGCCGCAGTAGCGAAGTACACCACGGTACGAGTCCTCCTCGCCATAGCCGCATATCTTGGTCTCCATATCCATCAAATGGATGTCAAGAACGCATTTCTCTACGGTGTCTTGGACGAAGAGGTATACATGGCACAACCCGAAGGTTACGATGATGGTACGGGTCGAGATTGTCGCTTGGTAAAGTCACTTTATGGTCTCAAACAGTCCCCACGGGTATGGTATCATGCTCTTGAGACGGTACTCTTCAAGCACGGTTTCACAAGGTCCATGAGAGACAACGCGTTGTACTTCATGCACACGAGTAAGGGGTGTTGAATAACTGAACAGGAATGATTGAACTAACAGCGAAATGAGTACAAGTACCTAACCCTAGAATTGTGTACCCCCTATAGGCTAACCCACTGTAGCCTAAACAAGCACAACATATATAATGTTTGACACACCTCCATAGGCGAAGTGGGGGAGAACTAGGGGTCACAAGACCAGTCAAGGCTAAGCAAGGCAAAACAAGCTCAGGGTGGATCTCAAGGATACCACACAAATTCCGACCACAAGCAAGTGGTCACAAGACCAGTTCACATGCAGGTTTATAATAGAGCAAAATGTACAATGATCACAACCTAGCAAGAGTAAACATGCAGGTATATATATATAGAGATCACAGTACAAACAGACTCAAGAAGTAAGCAAGTGAGGTCCAGTAGGCACAAGGCCTAGAAGAGTGCAAAAGCGCTGATGGTCACAAGGCTGAAGCGCCTTGGTGAACACATCAGAAGTGTTGGCCTCAGAGGCCACGTAACGCAGGCGAAGCTGACCACGCTGCTGCAGCTCTCGAGCAAGGAAGTAACGCATAGCAATGTGCTTCGTTCTGTGCTCCAGTCTGTGCTCCTCACACAAGGCAATGGCTGCCTTGTTGTCGACGTAGAGCACTGGAGGAGAACGAGGCTGCTCTCCGAGGTCGGTCAGCAAGTAGGTGAGCCAGCGTAGCTCCTGGGCCGCCATGGCTGTGGCGTAGATCTCAGCCTCACAACTGGAGCTGAGAACAGAAGAAGAGCGAGTAGAACGCCAAGAAACTGAACCAGAACCAAGACTGAAGGAGTAACCCTGAGACGACCGCTGAGTAGCCTGGTCATCTGCCCAAGAAGCGTCTGAGTGCCCAGTGAGAACAACTGGGACTCGCCCTCCAAGCACTAGCCCCATGCCCGACGTACTGCACAAGTAGTGCAACACCCTCTTAGCTGCATCCATGTGCTCCTTCCGGTGACGGCCGGGAGCGACATAGCGTGCAAGAATGCTGAGAGGGTATGCAAGGTCAGGTCGAGTGCAGGTCATCAGGTACATGAGGCAACCCAGAAGCTCTGGATACGGGCCACTCGGCTCTACGGACTCATCCGAAGGCAGAGCTGAGAGCGAGTGACCGGTAGGCAGAGGAGTGGGCTGAGGCGAGGAGTACGTGAAGCGGAAGCGCTAAAGGACCTGCTGCACCATGTGTGATTGAGTCAAGGTGATGGTGCGGCGTGCTCTATCCCGGGTGATCCGCAAGCCAAGATAGCTTGTCAGTTCACCCAGGTCTGTGCACGTGTGTCTCTTCTGCAGCTCCGACTTCACGTGGGCGAGTGCCGCAGTGTCAGCAGTAGCAAAGACCAAGTCGTCGACGTACACAAGGACGTAGAACGGCGGTAGTGAGGTGTCGGTGCGTAGAAACAGCGACGGGTCAGCAGTAGAAGGCGCGAACCCAAGAGCAGCAAGTGTAGTCCTCAGTGTGTCGTGCCACTCACGAGGCGCCTGGCGGAGACCGTAGACTGGCCGTCGGAGGCTCCACTGGGTACCAGGAGGGAACGACCCAGTGAAGCCAGGTGGACGGCGCAGCCAGATCTCCTCGTGCAGGCTGCCCTGTAGGAAAGCAGTGCTGAAGTCAAGCGAGTGGAGCTCGTAGTCACGCTCAGCGGCGACGTGCAGCAGAACCCGAAGGGTGGTCATCTTCGGGGTCGGGGAGAAGGTCTGGAAGAAGTCAACTCCCTCTCGCTGACTGAAGCCTCGTGCAACGTAACGCGCCTTGAAGACAGGCGGAGAGCCTGGCGGCTGCTTCACCCTGAAAATCCACATGCCACTGACGATGTTTGCCCCAGGTGGGGGAACCTCGTCGACGTAGGTGCCTGTGGACTTCCAGGAAGCCATCTCTGTGTCCATGGCCGACTGCCACTGAGAGGAGTAGGGACCGGCCATCGCCTCTGCGTAAGAGCGTGGGGTCGGGATGTCTGGTGCATCCGGGTCTCCCTCAGGGGCAACAAGCATGGACACGAGATGGGGCAAAGCGGCAGCAAAGCACTCAAACTCCTCCTGCCTATCCTTAAGGACGTCAGTGCCAAGAGTACACTCACCCCCGACGGACGGAGGACAGACAAACTCAGACTCAGCAACTAGGCTAGCAGCGTAGTCTAGACGACAGGTGGCAGCAAAGTCGACAAGCTCAGCAACTAAGGCAGACGCAGCAGCAGACTCAAAGGAAGGGTCAGTGACAACAGTAGCCAGGAGACGCATGACAGTAGGACTAGCAGCACGAAGAGAGTCTGACCCAGGGTCAGCAAGAGCAGGAAGAGAGGAAGCAGGAGGAGACGGCAGTGGGACACGCTGTGGAGTAGTGGACGGACGAAGCGCCATTTGGTGAGTGCCTGGGACAGCAGGAAGACGCTGACGCTGGACACGACTACCAGTGAGAGCAGTACGGACAGGCGACGCAGGACGAGACTCAGGCTCACGATGCTCAGTAAGACCTCCAGTCGGACCAGTGTAAGGAGCAGGACCAGGGAGAGAGGAGGCAGACGGTAACTGCGACCGCAGCTGGACAGACGGAGGACACGCTAAGGAGGGGAGGACGGGGCCGACGGGGCCTTAACAGGGCCTATTAGGGGTCGACGGGGCCGCTAGGACGGTGAGCGCGAGGCCTTACGGGGCCACTAGGGGTCGACGGGGCCGTTCTGGTCCGCTAGAGAGGTAAGCGCGGGGCCGTCAAGGGGGGCCTCTAGGGGTCGACGGGGCCGTACTAGGCCTCTAGGGAGGTAAGCGCGTGGGCCGTGAGGGGCCTCTAGGGGCGGGCCGTCGGTGCCTTAGGTAGTCGTGGAAAAAAAACGAGGCGCCCTAGGTAGGTAGGTAGGTAGGTAGTGGTGGGCCCTTAAAAGTTCGGTCCTAGGAAGGACCTGCTCTGATACCATGTTGAATAACTGAACAGGAATGATTGAACTAACAGCGAAATGAGTACAAGTACCTAACCCTAGAATTGTGTACCCCCTATAGGCTAACCCACTGTAGCCTAAACAAGCACAACATATATAATGTTTGACAAGGGGGAGTACATTTGGCTGTTGGTATATGTTGATGACCTCCTCCTAGTCTCAGGTTCTCTTGATCTCTTCAACAAGGTGAAAGGTATTCTCATGAGTGCATTCACGATGACCGATCTTGGTGAGCCGAGTCATTATCTTGGTATGAACATTGTGAGAGATCATAAGTCACGGTCCATCTTCCTATTCCAGCAAAAGTACATCCAAAAGGTCCTTGCGAGGTTTGGTCTTGATGATAGCAAGCCATCACCTACCCCGCTTCCTTCCAACTTTGTCCCTCTGTCATTTCATCAGCCCTATGAACAGAGGGAGTCAAGCCTTGACATCACGGGTATTGAGGAGTTGTGTCTTGAGGAGAGTGAGCATCATGGTGAAAATTCACCCAAGGTATCCCCACAAGACCTAGCTCTCTACCAAAGTCAGGTTGGGTGTCTCATGTATGCAGCCCTATGCACAAGGCCCGACCTAGCATTCACGGTATCCAAGCTAGCTCAACACATGAGTGACCCATCACCTACCCATATGCATGCAGCCAAGCGAGCTCTTCGGAACCTCAAAGGTACTTCTAATCTTGGTCTTCTCTTCCAAGCCAGCCCACATGCAAGCTCCCTCCAAGGCTTCACCGATGCAGATTGGGCGGGAGAATTGAGCACACGCAAGTCCATCGGCGGCTACATCTTCCTCATGTGCGGTGCCGCTGTTTCTTGGCAATCACGCAAGCAAAGTTGTGTGGTGCTTTCTACAACCGAAGCCGAGTACATGGCAATGACCGAAGGAGCAAGGGAGGCAATCTGGTTACGTGGACTCTTGGAGGACTTGAGGCAGCCGCAAACTCAACCGACTCCGCTCTACGTGGACAATACTTCAGCCATCGCTCTTTCCTAGAACCCGGTTCATCATGGGCGTACAAAACACATCGAGGTGCAGTACCATTTCATCCGTGAGCAACTAGAGAAGGGAGTTCTCGCCGTCAACTTTTGCCGTTCATTCGACCAAGCAGCAGATTTCATGACTAAGGTTCTTTCACATGATGCATTCAACATCTGCAAGGCAAGAGCAGGTCTCATGACACTTCATGAAGCAGTGCAGCAGTTTGAGGAGAATGAGGGGTATGAGGAGAAGCAATATGGGCAGCAGCATGGAGTGTATGCCAAAGAGATGTAAGAGGAGAATAAGAATGGGCGTATGTGTGCTTCGGGTCTGGTGCAAGGGGGAGTGTTGGAGAATCAACTTTATGCCGCCCCAGCCCTTTGCACACAAGGAGCAGCAAGGGGGGAATGTCGGCGACGGATTGAAGGCTTCGCAAACAAATCAGAAAGTTTCTCAACCAATCAGATTGGAGCCGAATTCTCGATACAGTTCGGAATTGTTTTCAAGAAGAAGTGTCAACAGTTTCTACAGGTTTCTACCAAACAAAATCAGCTATGACAGAGAATTCCAGAGCTTTCTTATTCATGCACCTCGTGTGGCTCTCAAGTCACTCAAGGTTCATGGAATCTGAATTGTGCCTAAGTTCTCCAGGAAGTTGCCTTGTCTAGCAACCTAGTTTGAGCTATCAATCTGCATGATTCTAATGCTTAAGAAGTTGTGCCTTAGTGGGCTTGTACAATCTTGAGCATAGTGAAGTTTTACCTCATCCAGTCAATTCTAGCAACCCTGCTAAGACTTTCCAGCCAAGTTTCCAGCCCTCCAGTAGTCACAGCTACTCTGTTTTTTCAAATGTTGCGGCATGAAGAAAACAACACTCCCAGCAGACGCGACAGCCTAACCTACAGCAGCAGTATAGCGGTACATTTGGCAGGGCTAAGGGCGTGTAACTTTTTCTCGAACCAACGGTCCGGACGGTATGCGAAAGTTTTTGTCAATGCTCACATGCTCTACAATCGGATAACGGGCTCAAACGGTCTAGACCGAGAGCGAGATACCCTATTCGCGCGCCGTTCGTACCGAGTGGTTCGGAAAAAAGTTTCCCTAAGATGAACTACAAATGTGAGCAACAATAGTTGAACTATACAAAATTCCATTCTTAGTGAATTATTTGGTTGGAATAAATATACTTTTTGTCCATTCACAGTTTTCAAACACCCCCCAACTTGTCGGGCTGAAAAAGCCCTTAGGATTGTTTCAAAGGCTAAGATAATCAGTAAGGATAATGTAATTGCGGAAGCGTTCTTAGATAACGATTGAACCACCTTGCACTAGTGTGTGAGAGCAACATAGATCGATTATAGCAAAGTAATACAAAGGTTCGGAAAAAAGTTTCCCTAAGATGAACTACAAATGTGAGCAACAATAGTTGAACTATACAAAATTCCATTCTTAGTGAATTATTTGGTTGGAATAAATATACTTTTTGTCCATTCACAATTTTCAAAACCCCCTAACCTGTCGGGCTGAAAAAGCCCTTAGGATCGTTTCAAAGGCTAAGATAATCAGTAAGGATAATGTAATTGCGGAAGCATTCTTAGATAACTATTGAGCCACCTTGCACTAGAATGTGAGAGCAACATAGATCGATTATAGCAAAGTAATACAAAGATTTTATAAGATTACAAGGAATATGAAAAGGTGCAGTTAACTGTGTCAGGCATATATGCTATAGTCTGTGTAGGCTGTACTGGGGCAGTTCATATGGGGTACAACACTTTAGGGTTTGCTACTTGTACTCCTCATTCTGCTCAATGACACCATTCTCGTTCTAATTTTCACATGGTATAGAGCAGGTTCCCCCGTGGGAACTGTTCCTAGGGCCCACCGACCTTTTTTTTCCTGCCCAGAGCGCGCTTGGCCCCTGCCCGAGTCGCGCCCCGTATGACTCCCCTTAGCGGCCTCTAGCGGCCTCCATCACGGCCCCTAGTGGCCCCGTCGCGCCGTCCTCACGGCCCCGTCGCGCCGCCCTCGCGGCCCCTTCGCACCACCCTCGCGGCCCCTTTCCGCGGCCCCGTCGCCGCCCTTTCAGCGGCCCCGTCACCGCCCTTCCGCGGCCCTGTCGCCGCCCTTCCATGGCCCCGTCGCCGCCCTTTAAGCGGCCCCGTCGCCGCCCTTCCGCTGCCCCGTCGCTTCCCTTTCAGTGGCCCCGTCGCCGCCCTTTTGCGGCCCCGTCGCGGCCCTCCAGCGGCCTCGTCGCCGCCCTTCCGCGGCCCCGTCGCCGCCCTTTCAGCGGCCCCGTCGCCGCCCTTTCAGCGGCCCCGTCGCCGCTCGCCCTTTCAGCGGCCCCGTCGCCGCCCTTCCGCGGCCCCGTCGCCACCCTTTCAGCGGCCCTGTCGCCGCCCTTCCGCGGCCCCGTCGCCGCCCTTCAGCGGCCCCATCGCCGCCCTTCCGCGGCCCCGTCGCTGCCCTTTTAGTTGCCCCTCGCCGCCCTTTCAGCGGCCCATCGCCGCCCTTTCAGCGGCCCCGTCGCCGCCCTTCCGCGGCCCCGTCGCCGCTCAGCCGCCCAGCGCCCGAGCAGCCCAGCAGCCGAGCCGCCCAGCCGCGGAGCAGCCAAGCCGCCCAGCAGCCGAGCCGCCGAGCAGCCGAGCTGCCCTCCAGCCGAGCTGCCTAATCGCCGAGCCGCCCAGCAGCCGAGCCGCCGAGCCGCACAGCAGCCAAGGCGCTGCCGCCTATCGGCCTGCCCGGGACCGCCCCACTTGCCTGGTAAGAGCAGCGCCTCTGCCACTGCACTGCCCTGCCCCACTGTACTCACTGCCTGTCTACTGCTATCATGGGCTCCCCTAGTGTTCTCACCTTTGACGCTCAGGGTCGGGTAGTTGACTTTGAGGTCTGGGTAGATGATCTGCAGCTTTTCCTACAGTGCAATAGGGCAGACGGTCTCTCCCTGTTTGACCTCACTTTTGGTGCCTCTTCTGCCCCTCCTGCTGATGCTGACGCCACTGTTCGCTCACAGTGGGCCACGCGCGATGCTGCTGCTCGCCTTGCTGTGCGCCGCCACTTACCGACCACTGAGCGTGCACACTTAAGCCAGTACAAGAGTGCTCAGACCTTGAAAGACGCTGTAGTTGCACGCTACTCTTCCCCTGCCACTGCTGCACTGAGCCGCCTCATGCTACCGTACCTCTTCCCTGACCTTGCTGCCTTTCCCACAGTCGCTGACCTCATTACGCACCTCCGCACTAGTGACACTCGCTACCGCGCTGCGCTTCCTGCTGAGTTCTGCGCCAAGAACCCCCCCCCCCCCCCCCCCCCCCCCCCCCCCTTGTACATCACCCCCTACTATATAGCCACCCAGCTCCCTGACTCTCTCCGCGTAGTCAGGGACCACTTGCTCTCAGTTTGCCCCACCACTCTCACCGTTGACCTCTTCGAGAAGGCCCTCCTAGCAGTAGAGAAGAGTATAGTCGCTGTAGGAGCCTCTCGTGGCAACCCTCGCACCCCCGTCTTTGTGGGGTGTTCTCCCTCCCCCCTCTTGCCCTCTGTTGCCTCTACTGCTGCGGCCGACCTCGTTGGTTTCGAGTCGGTCGGCACTGCGTCTGCCCCGAGCGGGAGACGCTGCACCGGCAAGGGCAAGGGCGCTGGAGGGGCTGGCGGGGGCGGTGGAGGTGGTAGTGGAGGCAGTGGAGGGAGTGGGGGTGGTGGTGGGACTGGTGCCGGGGGTGGCGGCAGCGGCGGCAGCAGTGGAGGCAGCAGACGCGCGGTGGTGGCGGAGGGAGCGGAGGCGGCGGAGGTGGAGGAGGAGGCGGAGGTGGAGGAGGCGGCGGAGGCGGCGGCGGCGGTGGTGGAGCGGGTCGCGACTCTGCGCAGAGGAGTGGCTCAGGTGGTGGTCCGCGCCAGCAGCAGCGGAGTGGTGTCACCCTGTCCCCTCAGCAGCTTCGTTAGTGGTACAGTGCGCGTCAGCGCGCTGGGAGTTTTGGTCCCTGCACTTACGTCCTCCGTACCGTAGACCAAGCTGGTGAGCAGTGCGGGGGCCCGCACTCCACCCAACGCTGCTTTGGTCGCCTGACGGACGCGTGGCGTCGCCAGTTCCCTGAGGCGTCAGAGAGCCATCGCTAGGGAGATTTGTCTAGGGCGGGAGTTGCCATCTTTGATCTTGACTATGATGCTATCCTTGCTGCCTTGTATTCTGTGACTACTAGTGTTGAGGGTGACTGTTACCTGTGTGTACCGCCTGACCCGGGCATTGAGGCCACTGCGCTAGGTGCTGGTGAGGATGCTGCTCTAGGTGCTAGTGCGTCTGCTGCCCTAGGTGCTGGTGAGTCTGCTGGTGAGGCTACTGCTCTAGGTGCTAGTGCATCTGCTGCCCCCGGTGCCAGAGCGTCTGCTGCCCAAGGTGCTGGTGAGTCTGCTCTCTCCGGTACTTCGTCGGCTTAGGCCTTCCACACCTTCACCCTTGACTCGGGTGCGTCCCGCTCCTTATTTTGAGACCGCACCACTCTTACGCAGCTTAGTTGGCCGGTTGTAGTCTCCCTGACGGACCCCTCTGGGGGTCCTGTCCTTGCTAGCTTCTCCACTGTCTTACCGTGCCCGGCAGCCCTCTCTGGCACCCTGTCAGGTCTCTACCTTTCCTTGTTCCGCTGCAGACTCTCCACATGGACGTGTGGGGCCCCGCTCGCGTCAGTGGGCAGGGGCGAGAGCAGTACTTCCTGCTGGTGGTTGACGACTACTCGGGTTACGCCACAGTCTTCCCCTTGCGCAGCAAGGGTGACGTCACTGAGGTGTTGATCGACTGGATCCGCGCAGCTCGTCTCCAACTCAGGGAGAGTTTCGGCTCGGACTTTCCTGTTGTGCGTCTGCACTCGGACAGAGGCGAGGAGTTTTCCTCTGCCCGTCTGGGAGCCTTCTGTCGTGCACAGGGCATTCGCCATACCTTCACGCTTCCGGCCTCTCCAGAGCTAAATGGGATTGCTGAGCACCGCATCGGCATGGTCATGGACGTCGCTCATATGTCCATGACGCATGCGGCTGCCCCCCATTTTCTGTGGCCGTTTGCGGCTCAGTACGCCGCGCATCAGCTCAACCTTCAGCCCCGGGTCTCCTTGCGAGAGACCTCCCCCGCCTTGCGGTGGACCGGGAAGGTTGGCGATGCGTCTGCGTTTCGGGTGTGGGGATCTCATGCGTTTGTCCGCGACTTGTCTGCGGACAAGCTGTCCCCCCGTGCTGTTCCCTGCGTCTTCCTTTGCTTCCCCCCTGACGCGCCTGGGTGGCAGTTTTACCACCCCACCTCGCGCCGTGTTCTGTCCTCCCAGGACATCACCTTTGACGAGTCGGTGCCTTACTACCGTCTCTTCCTCTACCGCACTACGCCCCTCCCCCCGCCGCCGCTCTTCCTTGCGCCAGGTCCTCCCCCGGTAGACCCCCTCCCCCCTAAGGGTCCTGCCCCGTCAGGTGTGTCCCAGGTAGACGCAGTCGAGCCTATCGAGGTAGCTGTTGACTCTAGTGCTGCTAGAAGTGCTGAGCCTGCGGGTGTCGGGTCTGGAGGTGGTGAGTATGGGGGTGCTGAGACTGGGGGCACTGAGCCTAGGGGTGCTGGGTCTGGGGGTGCTGAGCCTTGGGGTGCGGAGTTTGGGGGTGCTGAGCCTGGGGGTGCGGAGTCTGGGGGTGTGGTGCCTGGGGGCGCTAGGTCTGCTCGTGTGGCCGCCGGCGGTGCTTCGTTGAGGCGGGAGCCACTCTCTCCACAGGAGCTGCGCCAGTGGTTTGCCCGCCGCTAGAGACGTGCTGCTGGAGCTGGAGGTGCTACTGTTGCTGCTGGTCCCGGAGGTGCTCGTACTGGCGGTCCTGGAGCTGCTGGGACTGGAGGTGCTGCTGGGGCTGCTGGAGTTGGTCCTGCTGGAGCTGCTGGCGGTGCTGGTGCTGCTGGAGCTGGAGATGCTGGGGGTGTTGATGCGGGTGTTTCTACTGGCGCTGGTGCGTCTAGGGGTGCTGCTGAGGCTACTAGAGCTGGAGCTGGAGCTACTAGAGCTGGAGCTACTGGGGGTGTTGGCGCTGGCGGTGCTGTTGGCGCTAGTACCTCTGAGGGTGCTGGAGTTGGCGCTATTGGAGCTGGAGGTGCTGCTGGCGCTGGTGCTGCCGCTGGGGGTACTGGTGTTGTCCTTGCTGGTTCTGGAGGCGCTGCGCGGCCAAGGCCGTACTTCGTTCCGCTTCTGGAGCAGGTTCTTGGTCTCCCGCCCTCTACTGGTCCTTCTCCTGCCTTAGAGTGTCCACAGCCTGTCCAGTCGCAGTCATAGTAACAGCCTGCCTCCCCTCTACCTGCTCCTTCTCCCTACACTGGTCCTACTGGAGGTCTTGCTGAGCGTTGTGAGCTTGCATCTCGCCCTGCGTCGCCTGTTCGTGCTGCTAGCACTAGTGGTCGTACTGCGCTTCTGCGTCCTCCTGCGGTCCCGGGCACACACCAGATGGCGCTGCGTCCTTCCACTGCTCCTCTGCGTGTCCTGTTGCCGTCTCCTCCAGAGTCCTCTCTTCCTTCTCTTGCTGACCTGGAGTCTGACTTTCTTCGTGCTGCTAGTCCTTCTGTCACGCGTCTCCTAGCTACTGTTGTCACTGACCCTTCCTTTGAGTCCACTACTGCATCTGCCCTCGTTGCTGAGCTTGTCGACTTCGCTGCTCGCTGTCGTCTAGACTACGCTGCTAGTCTCGTTGCTGAGTCTGAGTATGTCTTTCCTCTGTCCGTCGGGGGTGAGTGTGCTCTTAGCACAGACGTCCTTGAGGACAAGCAGGAGGAGTTCCAGTGCTTTGCTGCTGCTTTGCCCCATCTCGTGTCCACGCTGATTGCCGCTGAGGGAGACCCGGATGCACCAGACATCCCGACTCCTCGATCGTACGCTGAGGCAATCGAGGGTCCCTACTCCTCTCAGTGGCAGTCGGCCATGGACGCAGAGATGGCTTCCTGGAAGTCCACAGGCACCTACGTTGACGAGGTTCCCCCACCTGGGGCGAACATCGTCAGTGGCATGTGGATTTTCAGGGTGAAGCGGCCGCCGGGTTCTCTGTCTGTCTTCAAGGCGCGTTACGTCACTCGGGGCTTCAGTCAGCGGCAGGGAGTTGACTACTTTCGGACCTTCTCTCCCACCCCAAAGACTACCACTCTTTGGGTGCTACTGCACATAGCCACTCAGCGCGACTACGAGCTTCACTCTCTTGACTTCAGCCTTGCTTTCCTGCAGGGCAGCCTGCACGAGGAGATCTGGCTGCGCCACCCACCTGGCTCCACTTGGTCGTTTCCTCCTGGTGCCCAGTGGAGCCTCCGGCGGCCAGTCTACGGTCTCCGCCAGGCGCCCCATGAGTGGCACGATACACTGAGGACTACACTTGCGGCTCTTGGGTTTGCTCCTTCTACAGCCGACCCGTCGCTGTTTCTGCGCACCGACACCTCTCTGCCGCCGTTCTACATCCTCGTTTACGTTGACGACTTGGTCTTTGCCACTGCTGACACTGCTGGACTCACCCACGATAAGTCTCAGCTGTAGAAGAGACACACGTGCACAGACCTGGGTGAACTGCGCAGCTACCTTGGCTTGCAGATCACCTGGGACAGAGCACACCGCACCATTACCCTGACTCAGTCACACATGGTGCAGCAGGTCCTTCAGCGCTTCGGCTTCACGTACTCCTCGCCTCAGGCCACTCCTCTGTCTACTTGCCACTCCCTCTCAGCTCTGCCTTCGGATGAGTCCGTAGAGCCGAGTGGCCCGTACCCAGAGCTTGTTAGCTGCCTCATGTACCTGATGACCTGCGCACGACCTGACCTTGCATACCCTCTTAGCATCTTGGCACGCTATGTTGCTCCTGGGAGACACCGACCAGAGCACATGGCTGCAGCGAAGAGGGTGTTGCGCTACATGTGCAGTACGTCGGGCATGGGGCTAGTGCTTGGAGGGCGACCTCGAGTGGTCCTCATAGGTCATGCAGACTCTTCTTGGGCTGACGACCAGGCTCTGCAGCGGTCGTCACAGGGTTACACCTTCAGCCTTGGCTCCGGCTCTGTTTCGTGGCGGTCTACCCGCTCGTCTTCTGTTCTCAGCTCCACTTGTGAGGCTGAGATCTACGCAGGGGCCATGGCTACACAGGAGCTACGCTGTCTCACCTACCTACTGAGTGACCTAGGAGAGCCGCCTCGTTCTCCTCCAGTTCTGTACGTAGACAACAAGGCCATGCTGGCCTTGTGTCGGGAGCATAGAATGGAGCACAGAACGAAGCACATTGCTCTCCGCTACTTCCTTGCTCGTGAGCTGCAGCAGCGTGGTCAGTTGCGACTTGCGTACGTGGCCTCTGAGGCCAACAGTGCTGATATCTTCACCAAGGCCCTTCCGCCTTGTGATCATTAGCGCTTCTGTACTATGCTAGGTCTTGTGCTTAGTTGGCCTCACTTGCTCACTTATTGACCTTGCTTGTACTGTCCTCTTTCTATACCTGCACTTGCTTGTTTACCTTTATATATATGATCTTGCATGTGAACTGGCCTTGTGGCCTTGCTCTTGTGCTGGGACTGTGTGGTGACGTTGTGATCCACTGTGAGCTTGCTTTGCTTTGCTTGACTGGTCTTGTGACCCCTTGTTCTCCCCCACTTTGCCTATGCGGGTATGTCAGGCATATATGCTATAGTCTGTGTAGGCTGTAGTGGTGCAGCTCATATGGGGTACAACACTTTAGGGTTTGCTACTTGTACTCCTCATTCTGCTCAATGACACCATTTTCGTTCTAATTTTCACAAACTGGTTGCTTCTTGCTGTTGCAGTTCGAACCAGTGACGACTCAAGCAACTGCTCAATATCGAGTCAGTTGTTTGTGTCTGAAACTAATGAGCAGGAATGAATGCATTCATCAGAAATGACAACTACTTTCCTTAATTGGGTTGTACCCCATATAGGCTACCCACAACAACCTATACAACAAAAGCAGCATTATAGTTTGACACACCCCCATAGGCAAAGTGGGGGAGAACAAGGGGTCACAAGACCAGTCAAGAAAAGCAAAGCAAGATCAGGGTGGATCACGAAGTCACCACACACTCCGACCATAAGCAAATGGCCACAAGGTCAGTTCACATGCAGAGTTATACATGGGAACAAGCAGAACAGTGATCACAACCTAGCAAGTGTAAACATGCAGTACATGTATATAGATAATAGTACAAGCAAAGTCAGGAAATGAGCAAGTGAGGGAAAGTAGGCACGATGCCTAAAACAGTACAAAAACGCTGATGATCACGAGGCTGGAGAACCTTGGTGAATATATCAGCAATGTTGACCCGAGTGGCCATGTAAGCAAGACAAAGCTGACCACGCTGCTGCGACTCTCGAGCAAGGAAGTAACGCAGAGCGATGTGCTTCGCCTTGTGCTCCAGTCTGTGCTCCTCACACAAAGCAATCATGGCCTTGTTGTCTACCTACAGAACTGGAGGAGAACTAGGCCACTCTCCCAAGTCGGTTAGCAGGTAGGTGAGCCAGCGTAACTCCTGTGCAGCTATGGCCCCTGCGTAGATCTCAGCCTCACAACTGGAACAAAGAACAGAAGACGAGCGCATAGACTGCGAAGAAATAGAACCAGAGCGAAGGCTGAAAGTGTAACCCTGTGACGACCGCTGCGTAGCCAAGCCGTCAACCCAAGACAAGTCTGCGTGGCCAGTGAGAACAACTCGACTCCGTCCTCCAAGCACGAGCCCCATGCCCGACGTACTGGACAAGTAGCGCAACACCCTCTTAGCGGCCTCCCAGTGCTCTGGTCGGTGTCTCCCGGGCGCAACGTAGCGTGCCAGGATACTGAGAGGGTAAGCGAGGTCAGGTCGAGTGCATGTCATTAGGTACATGAGGCAACACACAAGCTCTGGTTACCGGCCAATCGGCTCCATGGACTCGTCCAAAGGTGGAGCTGAGAGCGAGTGACTGGTAGGCAGAGGAGTGGACTGTGGCGAGGACCGAGTTAAGCCAAAGCGCTGAAGGACCTACTGCACCATGTGTGATAGAGTTAGTGTGATGGTGCGGCGTGCTCTGTCTCAGGTGATCTGCAAGCCAAGATAGCTGCGCAGCTCACCCAAGTCTGTGCACGTACCTCTCTTCTGCAGCTCGGACTTCACAAGAGTCAATGCCTCAGTGTCAACAGTAGCAAAAACCAAGTCGTCGATGTACACGGGGATGTAGAACGGTGGCTGCGAAGTGTCGGTACACAAAAACAGCGACGGGTCAGCAGTCGTAGGAGCAAACCCAAGAGCCACAAGTGTCGTCCTCAGTGTGTCGTGCCAATCATGAGGCGCCTGGTGGAGACCTAAGACTGGCCGCCGGAAGCTCCACTGGCCAGGAAACGACCCAGTGAAGCTAGGTGGGCGGCGCAGCTAGATCTCCTCGTGCAGGCTACCTTGTAAGAAAGTTGTGCTGAAGTCAAGAGAGTGGAGCTCGTAGTCACGCTGAGCGGCGACGTGCAGCAGCACCCGAAGAGTGGTCATTTTTGGGGTAAGGGAGAAGGTCTAGAAGAAGTCAACTCCCTGTTGCTGACTAAACCTCGGTGCAATGTAACGAGTCTTGAAGACAGGCGGAGAACCCGGCGGCCGCTTCACCCTGAAAATCCACATGCCATTGAATATGTTCGCCCCAGGAGGAGGAATTGCGTTGACGTAAGTGCCTGTGGACTTCCTGGATCCCATCTCTGTGTCCATGGCTGTCTGCCACTAAGAGGAGTAAGGACCCGTGATCTCTTCTGCGTAAGAGCGCGGGGTGGGGATGTCTGAAGCATCAGGGTCTCCCTCAAGTGCAAGTTGCATGGACACGAGATGAGGTATAGCAATTGCAAGACACTCAAAGTCCTCCTGCCTGTCCTCAAAGACGTCTGTGCCAATAGCACACTCACCCCTGACACACGGAGGATAGACAGATTCAGACCCAGCAACAAGACTAGCATTGTAGTTGAGACAAGAAGCAACAGCAAAGTCAACAAGCTCACCGACTAGGGAAGACACAGCATTGGACTCAAACGAAGGGTCAGTGACAATCGTGGCCAGGAGATGCGTGACAGTAGGACTGGCTGCACGAACTAAGTCAGACTTAGAGCGTGTAACTTTTTTGCATTTTGTGATTTTGACGTACCGTCCGATTATATGGAATCGGACGGTACGTTTATAACGAAACGGACTGTCCGATTTGAATGTTTGCAACTTCGGACGGTACGAATGCATATGTGACACTTTTTCCACATGCTAGGGTTCCGCGATGGTATTCCTTTCGCCATCTCAAATGTACACTAGTAACGCCAGTCACAACCCTTCGCAATTTTCGCCTGTGGAGTTCAGCGCTTCGGACATACAATTGAAAATTCCAAACATGCACAAACGCCGTCGACACCAACCTCTTCGCAGTCAAAGGGTCACCACAACCCTCTATCTATATCAGAGACATCTCTCTGCACAAAAATATGTCGCGCCGCCACCTACTATCCGTACTACACCTCTTGTATAGAGGGTACCAACAGTTTATTGTCGGACAAGGGGTCGACTACATTGCAGAGATTATCCTATTGCTAGATGACGAGGACCGCAACATCATGCAACGGGACCGTGAGAGTCAGAGGGAGAGGTGGGATTATCTTCTTGGTGGAATGCCTCGTCGGATTTTCATTGACACTTTCCGCGTTAACCGTGCTGTTTTCGACTACTTGGTAGACGCTTTGCACAGTAGGATCTGTGACCGCCAGCGCGTGATACCTGTACAATCGTGCGTCGCAATGACGCTAGTTTATCTAGGCACAGGCGCAACGTTCCGCCAGCTCGGCCTGCAGTTTGGGGTCGTGCCCCAACATGCGCAGAGGATTGTGCAGGGCTTTATGGCGTTCATAGTGGACGAACTACTCCCTCTCTGGGTTTCTCACCCTTCCGCCGAGCAGATGGCAGCGATCGCCGAAGAGTTCCGGTACGAGGGCGGTATTCCAGGCGTCATAGGAGCTCTAGATGGGACTTATATTAAGTGCCGTGGCTTCGGGAGAGACAAGGAGGATTTCAAAAACAGGAAGGGTTTTTACTCCATAATCCTACAGATAGCTTGTGACTCTAACGGAATCATCTGGGACTACAATGTGGGATACCTCGGAAGCGTCAACGACTCCCGGGTGTTTACTAACTCCCCGCTCAAACAGCGCTTAGAGGCTGGCGAGTTGGGGAACTACATGTTAGTCACGGACGCTGCATACGCTCTCACAAGCTACACTTGTGTGCCTTGGCGCGCTACTCCCGGACGGTCTCTGCCACGTGCAAAAGACAAGTGGAATACACAACAATCGCGTCAGCGTATGATAGTCGAACAAGTCAACGGGCGGCTCAAAGGCAAGTGGCGCATACTCGACAGCCGGATGGAGTGCCACAGTGAGAGGGTGCCGCAGGTGGTGAGTGCCTGTGTGGCACTTCACAACATCGAACTGACGATCGGCAGCAGGGATCGCCTGGGCACACCGCCGGAGCGCTACCGATGGTGGCTCGAGGGGCCCGCGGCTACTCTTCGACTTACCGGCTCTGAGGTGCGCGGTTTCACGCCTCGTCTTCGGATGAAGAGGTGGACTGCGGCGATCTACGCCTCCTACTGCGCCGCTCATCCGCGTACCCGCGAAACACCTCCCGGGTTAGTGACTTGAATTCCTCCCACTTCGCATCCTGCCGTTTGTCAAAATGCTCCCGTAGTTCCCCTATCAACTCGGCAGTGCTTGACGGTTTCTTCGTGTCGACTGCTTTGCGGCCAACACCGCGTTTTGCGGCATTCTTCTTTTTGCCATCATTCTCGCCGTCTTGCTTGCGTGGGTACTGCCACCACGCATTCTTTGAACTCCCCTCCCCGCCATCAGACGTAGGGCGCGCTCCCCAAGTGATGCGCCGACCGCGGATAGAGATACCCGTCGTCGAACCTGACGGGACCGTTGCGCCGCTTGGGGAGCCGCCGTTGCTCGGAGCGATAGTGTCTGGCGAGAGTGGAGTCTCGGGGGAGGGACGAGATGGAGCGACGGCGCCGGCTTCACGACTGGGAAAGGCAGGCTCGGTAATGCGGCTGGTGGTGGGGGACGGCGTGGGTACGACGGGTGGGATATATGGCGAGACGGGAGCGGGAGGGCGGGGAGCGGTGACGCGGCGTGCGGCAGCAGTCTGCGAAGGGCTTGAAGTCGGCGATTGAGGCGTAGCCACCGTCGGTGTGGCGCGGGTGTTGTTGGCGGTCGGGGGAGCTGGACGCGCCGTCGCCATGCGGGCGGGAGCGATGCCGGTACCTGCAAGGACAGGGGGTATGGTGCTTGGGCGCTCAACCCAGAGGCGCTCGGCCAGATGGTACCAAGGCGGCAGGTTTGTGACGCGTCCCTCCCCAGATCGCCTTATACGGTCGTTGATGCGACGCCACTCCGCCTTTAGGCGGTTGAACTTCGCCTTGAGTGCGCCCTGGTCATGCCGCCACGTCGGGTTGCGCTCAAGGATATCCCGCTGGACCAAGGGGTACCAGGACCTTCCCTGCTGCCCGGTGCGTGCGCGGATCTGCGGGTCGAGATCGATGAACGTGGCCAGCACCTCGCACTCCTCCTCAGCGGTCCAGCGTGGCGAGTTTCTGGCAGTGGAGTGGCGAGAAGCAGCGGCAGTGGTGGTACTTGGCTCCGTTGGTTGCGCGGTGGGTTCCTCTTCAACCTCTCCTGGCGTGGCGTTGTCATCAAATGCGGCACCGAGTCCATAGTCATCGTCGGCGTCGTAGGAGGCAGAAGGGGAGGGAATTTGGTAAACCCAGTAGTTGGAAGGGGTGACAGAGGGGGTGGTAGAAGGAGCTGTCGGCGTGTTGGTCCGATCCCGTATCTGGGACTCTTGTGTTTCGGGAGCAGCTGTGGCAGGAGTGGTAGTATTGGTAGATCCCGGTGGATGGGAGTTGGGAGTGGTGTTGTCAGACTGGGTGTGTGGCGTGGGGTGGCGAGAGGGATCCATTGTGCAGTGTAGTGAGTTGTGAGTCAATGTCGTGGCTTCTTGTATTGTAGTGAGGCTAGTTGTGGTTGGACAATGTCAACTTTTGAATCCGAGCCGCATTTTCCAATGTTCTAGCGAGGTGGTCCGCTGAAATCCAAATTCGCCCGCCAATCGCGTGCGCGGACAAGCGGACAGTCCATATGTGTTTCGGACCGTCCGTTGTCAGTGTTTCGTGTCGTTGGAAAGTGGAAAAAGTGTCATGACGGTTCGTCCTTGTAGCGACGTCGCACACATCCTCGCGAAAAACTGCACGACAATAAACGATAATGGTAACCCTTCGCATCGACGTACGGTCCACGGTTCGTTCCGTCGGGTTAAAAAAAGTTACACACCCTTAGGGTCCGGTCTGTCAGGAAGAGAGGACGCAGAAGGAGACGACAGGGGAACTCGCAGTGGAACAGAGGAAGGACGAAGCGTCATATAGTGAGTGCCGGGGACAGGAGGAGGACGCGGACGCAGAGCACGACGACTAGTGCGACCAGTGCGAACAGGCGAGGCAGGGCAAGACGCAGGCTCACGGCGTTCTGTAACAGAGTCTGTCTGCTCAGTGTAAGGAGAAGGAGCAGGCAGCGGGGAGTCTGGCTGTAACTGTGGCTGCGACTAGTCAGGCAGTGGACACAGAAAGGGAGGAGTACGACCAGTAGAAGACGGGAGACTAAGAACCTAGTGAAGCACCGAGCCAGGTGGCGGCAGAGACGACGGCGACGGTGGAGCAAAAAACAGGCACCGCAGCACAGTGCCTCCAGCACCTCCAGCACCAGCTGAACCACCAGCTCGTGCAGCTCCAGTACCTCCAGTACGAGCACCTCCGGGACTTGCAGCTCCAGCACCTCCAGCACCTCCAGCACCACTAGCACCACCAGATCTAGCAGCTCCTATACCTCCAGCACCAGCAGTACGACCTACTCCGGCAGCTCCAGTGCCTCCAATACAAGCACCTCCAAGACTTTCAGCTCTAGCACTTGCACTACCTCCAGCACGAGCACCTCCGGGACCAGCAGCTCCAGTACCTCCAGCAGCAATAGCACCACCAGCTCGAGCGGCTCCAGTGCCTCCAGTACGAGCACCTCCGGGACCAGCAGCTCCAGCACCTCCAGTGCCTCCTGTAGCAATAGCACCACCAGCTCCGGCAACTCCGGTGCCTCTAGTATGAGTACCTCCGGGACCAGTAGCTCCATCAAGCACCTCCTGCAGCAGCAGCAGCACCACCAGCTCCTGCAGCTCTCTAGTACGAGCACCTCCGGAACTAGCAGCTCCAGCACCTCAAGCAGCAGCACCACCACCAGCTCCAGCAGCTCCGCAAACTCCACAACCTCCAGCACCTCCAGCACTAGCAGCACCACCAGCTTTGGCAACTCCAGCGCCACCAGCACGTGCACCCCCGGGACCAGCAGTGCCAGCACCACCAGCACCTCCAGCACTAGTAGCTCCAAGGTCTCCAGCTCCAGCAGCGCCACTCCGAAGGCTACAGCGCTGAGCGTACCACTCGCTCAACTGCTGTGGTGAGAGAGGCTCCCGTGGTCTAGACCGCTGGGGCGAGGCACCAGTGGGACCTCCAGGACTAGTAACTCCATCACCTCCAGTACCAGCAGTACATGCAGCACCTCCAAGACTAGCAGCTCTAGGGCCTCCAGCTCTAGCAGCGCCACTCCAAAGGCTACAGCGCCGAGCGTACCACTCGCGCAACTGCTGTGGTGAGAGAGGCTCCCGTAGTGTAGACGCAGGACCCCTAGGCCCAGCACCCCCAGACTCAGCATCCCCATGCTCCGCACGATCAGGCTCAGCACCCCCGGGCTACACACTCGTAGGCTCATCACCTCCAAGCTCCGCACTTGCAGGCTCAGCACCTCCAGGCTCCGCACGCTCAGGCTCCGCAACCGCAAGCTCAGCACCCCCTAGACGCAGCACCCCAAGCAGCACCAAAGTCACCAGTGACCTCGACAGGCTCAACCAAGGGGCGTGGGTCTACGTGAGACACACCAGAAGAAGCAGGACCCTGAGGGGGGAGGGGGTCTACCGGAGGGGGACCTAGAGCTAGGAAGAGCGGCGGGGGGGGGGGGAGAGGGGCAGTGCGGTAGGGGAAGAGACGGTAAAAAGGAACCGGCTCGTCAAACGTGGCGTCTTGAGAGGGTAGGACACGACGCGAGGTGGGGTGGTAAAGCTGCCAGCTGGGCGCATCAGGGGGAAAGCCAAGGAAGACGCAGGAAACGGCGCGCGAGGAGAGCTTGTCCGCGGTGGTATCGCGGACAAAGGCATGACAGCCCAAGACCCGGAACACCGACGCATCGCCAACCTCTCCCGTCCAACGAAGTGTAGGCGAGGTCTCCGGCAAGGAGACACGGGGCCAGAGGTTGAGCTGATGCGCAGTGTACCGGACCGCAAACGGCCACAGAAAATGGGGAGTAGCCGCATGGATCATGGAGGTACGAGCGACCTCCATGACTAAGCCAATGCGGCTCTCAGCAACCCCATTCTGCTGCGGAGAGCCCGGAAGCGTGAAAAACTGGGTGATGCCCTCCCCACAACAAAATTCCCGCAAGAGGTCCGAGGAGAACTCACCACCTCTGTCAGAGTGGAGACGCAGGACAGGAAGGTCCGTGTCGAACCACCTGCGGAGTTGGAGACGGACAGTGCGGATCCAAGGGATCAAAACATCAAGGACCTCCCCCTTGCTGCGCAAGGGGAAGACCGTAGTGTAACGCGAGTAGTCGTCAACAACCAGCAGAAAGTATTGCTTGCGGCCCTGTCCATGGACGCGGCTGGGCCCCACACGTCCACGTGTAGAGTCTGCAGGGGAGTAGTCGTCGGGGGAAACGAGGAGGAGAGAGGAGCGGCCCGCTGCCACCCCTCAACATAGGGAACGCAGGGAGGGGCAGGCGAGGGTGGGAGGGGAGGCAGAGACCTGGGAAGACCAGAGACAAGGAGGCGGGAGTGCATGCCACGGAGGCGTGGCAGGGAGGAGTGACCTAGGCGGTGGTGCCAAAGGAGAGTCTGGTGCGACAAGAGGCGACAAAAATAGGGGGCTGCTAGCTGACCTGATGTGGATGCAGACGCAGCTACCTGAGGAGGCTCAGTAGTCAGTGTGTACAGGCTCGACCCAGGCCGACGGGTGAACGTGGCCAGGTGACGGCCCGTCCGTGCACACGTGCAGATCACCACATGCTGTCCTCTAGGGATAAAGGCATCAACCCAAGCATCCTGAAGGACGGCATTACTCACCAAGTTCGTAGAGAATAAGGGGGGGTGAAGACCTGACAGTGAGCCAGGTGGGACCGCCGGACACGTGAGAACAGTGGAGGAACATGCACGAACCGGTCCCCCAGAGGGGTCAGCCAGAGAGACTGCAACCGATGCTGCGAGTGGTGTGACTATGGTGCTGTCGCGAAAGAAGCAGTGGGAAGCACCTAAATCAAGCGTGAAGGTGTGCAAGGCCTGAGCAGGCGCAGTACCAGAGAGAGCAAACTCACCAGCACCTAGACTAGACTCACCAGCACCTAAAGCAGCAGCCGCTATACCAGGGTTGGGCAGCACAGACGGGTAACAGTCATCCTAAGTACTAATAGTCAAAGCATACATGACATTGAGGATAGTGTCATATTCTAAAGCAAAGATATCCACCTTGTTCTGAAGCAGCTCTAGCCAGTGGGGTAGCTCAGCCTCGTCACCAAACACTGCATGCCAGGCGTCGCTCGGACAAGCGAATCAGCGAGCCTGTGTGTGACCAACTGTCCCACAAGTCTGACCAGCCCGATCACATGTGCAAATGACGTACCGGCAGCTGACAGTACTCCAAGTCCCCCCACTCTGAGTGTACCACTCACGAAGCAACAGATGCCGCTGGGGCGTAAGGGTCTTGTGCGGACGCCGCTGCAGCTGCATCTGGCCACCACTAGAAACTCCGCACTGAACAGCTCCACCGCAACTGCTACTACGGCCACCGCCACCACACTTACTGGCGTACCACTCACAAAGCTGCTGGGGCGTAAGGGTCTTGCGCTAACGCCGCTGCAGATGCATCTGGCCACTGCCAGAAACTCCCCACCGAACAGCTCCACAGCGACTGCTACTATGGCCGCCACCAGTCCCACAGCTGCCATCACCGCCGTCACCACTCCCATTGCTACTACAAAATGAAGTCATAGCGGGCAAGCAAGGAGGCGCACGAACAGCAGGGCAGTACAGAGGTAGGGTAGTAGCACGTACAGTAGTAGTATCAGAAAGACCAGCGGAGCAGCTCGGGCTGTAGTAGGGCTCTACGCGCAGGGCAGCAGGGCACAATGTGCGGGCTGCAGCAGGGCGCGACGCGCGGAGCAGTAGAGCACGACGCGTGGGCTGCAGCAGGCCGCGACACCCAGGGCAGTAGGGTGCGGGCTGCAGCAGGACGCAGGGCAGGGCAGGGCGTGTGTGGGGTAGGGCAGGGCGTGCGCGGGGCAGCGCGACTCGGGGCAGGGCAGGGCGTGAGCAGGGCAGTGCGATGTGGGGTAGGGTAGGGCGTGCGCACGGCAGCGCGACGCGGAGCAGGGCAGGGCGTGCGCGGGGCAGCGCGATGCGGGGCAGGGTAGGGTGTACACGGGAAGTGTGACGCAGGCAGGGCAGGGCAGGGCTGCGCTGACGGCGCAGTGCAGGGCAGGGCATGGGGTAACGCGGTAACTGAAGTTGGTCACTAGGTAATGGTGGGCCCGAAAAAAAAGGTCCAACAGACCCGTTGACCTATAAGTATCTAAATCGACGAGTATACGGAGAGGTCAGCTTTGACTAACTCTGACTGGATGCAGTTGCGAAGCACTGCCTGTGGTAACGTCCCATGGATTCTTAGATCTTTAAAAGGAGGTGGCAACTCTGGAAATTAGCGCATTGATCTAAGGAAGAAGACTTAGTAAGAAATGAATGAATTCATTTATAAGAAACGTGGTACAAGTACTAACCCTAATTGGGTTGTACCCCATATAGGCTACCCCACTACAGCCTACACAATATAAGCAGCATTATAGTTTGACAGTTTCTCCTTGTTGCCGCGCTGCTTTTTGGCGAGTCAAAGGTCGCTGATCTTTGACCTTCGCTTAACCTCCTGCTGTTACTTTTCTGTCAACCTCCTCGGTTGACTCGCCGTTGCTTCACTGCAATTCGCCTTGTTTGCAGTTCAATATTTCGACATATCAAAAGCATAAACTACTTGTTCCAACACTCCCCTTCGCTTCTGGAGTGTCGCTGCTGGTGACGTGGCCTTTTCTAGTCAGCAGCATGCAGTATTCGAACTTCTAATTTCCGAGTTTCTTGGTCAAGTAATCTGCTGCCATCTTGGATGTGGGGCAGTAGGATAGCTCGAGTCTCCCCTTCTCGATCTCGTCCTTCACGAAGAAGTATTGCAGGGCGATGTGCTTCATTCAATTCGCGAACCCGATCTTGTTCGCTATGCAAATTGTTGATTGATTGTTGCAGAAGAGGGAGAAGCTGGGTAACTCAGCCAGTTTTGCTTCTTCCAGCAGTTCGCGAAGATACAGTCCTTCCTTGGTGGCTGAGCTGAGTGCGATTCATTCTGCTTCAGCTGAGGAGAGAGCAATCAGTTCTTGCTTGCTTGATTGCCATGAGATGGGTCCGATAGGTTCGAGTCGGTAGATATAGCCGGTGCGCGATCGCCTGTTGTCAGAGTCGCCGGCGTGGTCGCCGTCTACGTAGCTCTGATTGTGGTTTAGTTTGGGCGTCCTAGTTTCGGTTTTGTGGTAGGTTAGCCCGATTGTTGGAGTACTGAAGAGGTAGTGTAGTGCGCGGTCAAGTTCCACCACATGATCCGCTTCAGGCTTCTTGAGGTAGGTGGCAAGTTGGCTCGCTGATTACGACAGATCCAGTCGGCATGTAACGGCTGCGAAGAGTAGGCATCCCAACTTTCGATGGTACTCACGAATGCCAGCAGAGTTGAGCAGAGCGGAGGTTTCCTTGTGAATTCCGCCGGTGTAGCGGTATGGTGTGGTGATGGCAGCTTGGGTTAGCCCAAAGCACTTGGCGATGGTGTCGGCGTATTTTGCAGCGCTGAGGTAGATGGCGTTCTCCCCATCTTGCATGTTGAGTGTGAGGTACTGCATGACTGTTGAGGAGACGGTGAGGGTGAGGTCGTGTTGCAGCTCCCTTTCAAACCAGGTCGTGATGCCGTCGGTTGAGGTGATGCAGAGAAAATCGTCCACGTAGAGGATGAGTAGGATGTAGTCGGCGCTTTTTGTGAGTCGGTACATCCCTTGGTCATGCGGCAATTGGCGAAATCCGATGTGGATTAATCCGGTGTGTAGATACTGCTGCCATAGCCTTGGTGCTTGCTTGATGCCGTACAGGGATTTCAGCAGTTGCCAGACTTGGTTGGGGTCTGTGTTAGACCCGTGTAGTTGTTCGACGAAGATCTCGGCATCGACGGGAGCGTAGACAAAGGAGTTGGCTACGTTGATTTGACAGAGCTTCTTCCGCTTCATGGCGGCTATCGCGAGGAGGATTCGGAGAGAGGTATGTCGGGTAACCGGTGAGAAAGTTTAAGTGAATTCTCGTCCATGCTCTTGGTCAAAGCCGCTTACGACCCAGCGCGCCTTAAACTTACCGATCGTTCCTTGAGCATTTGTTTTCACGCGGAAGACCCATTTTCCCGTGAGGACGGTTTTGTTACGTGCCACTCCGATAGTCACTATCTTTCAGGTGTTTCTGTCTTCCAGCGCCTTCAATTCCCTGACCATGGCTTAAGCGCCATTTTTCCTTGTGCTCCCCCCCCACAGCCTACTGAACTATAGTAGGCTCCTTCGGTGGCGAAGCTCCGTGGACGGCGGTGACGAGACCAAGTATCTGCAGTCCAATCTGTCAGAGTCGGGGGAGATTGGGGTCCTCGCGATAAGCTTCTTCGTCTCCCGCTTTTGGATTAGATTGTCAAGAGAATAAGTGAGTTAAGAGGTGGGGCCTAGGCTTAGTAGCCTAGGCCCGAACTTAGGTATCGAGCGGGTTTTCACCTAGGCAAGGTGTCGAGTGAGTTGAGAGGGGAAATTGGAGAATGAAGATGGTTTCACTATAGGTTCAAGGGTACATATAGCATAGAAACCAAATAAGGTGCACCACCACCAACAGTTTACATAACTACACTAACTACAACTACAAGCAGCTATAAAACATGACAAAATATTTCGACATAGATAAGCAATTCGATCCTATGCGTTTAGAGATGTTGGTGTCGACCGGTTGGGGTGTAACATAACCATTGTCGGCGAGGTCGTAGTAGTCTTCGGCATTAATGCTTTCGCAAGGGTTGTCATTGTCCATCGGGATATCTACCGAACAGTAAGGAAGAGGTCCAGCTTCTTCCGATGCTCTGTCCACGTTCTATTCGTCTCAGTCAGCTTCATCTGCTGCCAAAGCGAAGGCTCGGTCACCACGAAATCTGCCTGTGACGTCTCGTTCTGCTTCCAAGTTGTCCAGGTACGTTTGAAGTGTGAGTCATTTGTAGAATATCACATCACATGCTGCTACTGAATCCTTGGTGTGTACGTCAAAAATCTTCCACGCGTTGTAGTGTTTTTCGATGCCCACATGTAGTCCCCATAATGCGCGTTGGGAGAATCGGCCGGCTCGTGTAGTTGGGGGCGGTACTGTACCATGCAGCCGAACACTCGTAACATTTTTGTGCCGCCCAATTTTCCTGTCCACAGCAGATGCGGTGATGCGTTGTGTGGGAGCGATGATGACGAGAGAAAGTTGTGCAGCATTACAGCGTGGTCCATTGCCTCGGGCCACTGGTGGTTGGGTAGCCGCAGTCCACATAGCAGCTTGCGCATGGTGTTCATCCTTTCTGCCACACCTTGCTGCTGATGGGCGTAAGGAAGAGAGATGCGTCGCTTGATGCCTCTCTCTGCCAGGTACTGCCTGAACCTCTGTGACTGATATTCCCCTCCCCCGTTTGACTGAAAACTTTTTAGTTTCTCTCCTAACTCCCGTTCTGCGACTGGAAGCAAGGCGACGGAAGCTTTGAAAGCCATGTTGTGAAATAACAAGGAATGATTGCCTAGAAAATGAGTTGAGTACAAATATGTAACCCTAGGAAACTGTACCCCATACTGTCTACCCCACTACAGCGTAGAAAGACTATAGCATGAATGTTTGACACACCCCCGTAGGCAAAGTGGGGGAGAACAAAGGGTCACAAGACCAGTCAAGCAAAGCACAGCAACATCAGGGTGGATCACAATGTCACCACACATTACGAGGACAACTTCAAGGCAAGAAGGCCAGTTCACATGCAAGATTATATATAAAGATAAACAAGCAAGTGCAGGTATAGATAGATCATTGTACAAGCAAGGTCAAGAAGTGAGCAAGTGAGGCCAAGTAGGCACAAGACCTAGCATCGTACAAAAGCGCTGATGATCACAAGGCTGAAGTGCCTTGGTAAAGATATCTACACTGTTGGCCCGAGAGGCCACGTACGCAAGTCGCAGCTGACCACGCTGCTGCAGCTCAGGAGCAAGGAAGTAACGAAGAGCAATTTGTCAGAATCCCAACCACTAGACCATTGGGATAAAAGGGCTTGTTTCAGTAGCGGGTCAATGCGCCCATAACCCCCCAGGCGAACGCGCCTGTAACCCTCTCCAGGATCAATCTGGCATCCACAGTGCAGATCTACTGACACAATGTGCTTCGTTCGGTGCTCCAGTCTGTGCTCCCGACACAAGGCCAGCATGGCCTTGTTGTCTACGTACAGAATTGGAGGAGAACGAGGCGGCTCTCCTAGGTCAATCAGAAGGAAGGTGAGCCAGCGTAACTCCTGTGCAGCCATGGCCCCTGCGTAGATCTCAGCCTCACAGCTGGAGCCAAGAACAGAAGACGAGCGGGTAGACCGCCACGAAACAGAGCCGGAACCAAGGGTGATGGTGTAACCCTGTGACGACCGCTGCGTAGCCTGGTCGTCAACCCAAGAAGCGTCTGCGTGACCAAAGAGGACCACTAGACTCCGCCGACAAAGCACGAGCCCCATGCCCGATGTACTGCACAAGTAGCGCAACACCCTCTTCGCTGCAGCCATGTGCTCTGGTCGGTGTCTCCCAGGAGCAACATAGCGTGCCAAGATGCTAAGAGGGTATGCAAGGTCAGGTCGAGTGCAGGTCATCAGGTACATGAGTCAGCCAACAAGCTCTGGGTACGGGCCACTCGGCTCTACGGACTCATCCGAAGGCAGAGCTAAGAGCGAGTGGCGAGTAGACAGAGGAGTGGCCTGAGGCGAGGAGTACGTGAAGTCGAAGCGCTGAAAGACTTGCTGCACCATGTGTGACTGAGTCAGAGTAATGGTGTGCCGTGCTCTGTCCCGGGTGATCTGCAAGCCAAGGTAGCTTCGCAGTTCACCCAGGTCTGTGCACGTGTGCCTCTTCTACAGCTCGGACTTCACGTGGGCGAGTCCAGCAGTGTCAGCAGTAGCACAAGGATGTAGAACGGCGGCAAAAGTGCCGGTAAGTAAAAACAGCGACGGGTCGGCTGTAGAAGGAGCAAACCCAAGAGCCGCAAGTGTAGTCCTCAGTGTGTCGTGCCACTCACGGGGCGCCTGACGGAGACCGTAGACAGGCCGCCGGAGGCTCCACTGGGTACCAGGAGGAAACGACCCTGTGAAGCCAGGTGGGCGGCGCAGCCAGATCTCCTCGTGCAGGCTGCCCTGCAGGAAAGCAAGGCTGAAGTCAAGAGAGTGAAGCTCGTAGTCGCGTTGAGCGGCTATATGCAGCAGCACCCGAAGAGTGGTCATCTTCGAGGTGGGAGAGAAGGTCTGAAAGTAGTCAACTCTCTGCCGCTGACTGAAGCCTCGAGCCACGTAACGCGCCTTGAAGACTGGCAGAGAACCCGGCGGCCGCTTCACCCTGAAAATCCACATGCCGCTGACCATGTTCGCCCCAGGTGGGGGAACCTCGTCGACGTAGGTGTCTGTGGACTTCCAGGAAGCCATCTCTACGTCCATGGCTGACTGCCACTGAGAGGAGTAGGGACTCTCTATCGCCTCTGCGTAAAGCGCGAAGTCGGGATGTCTGGTGCATCCGGGTCTCCCCCAGGGGCAATCAGCATGGACATGAGATGAGGCAAAGCAGCAGCAACAGACTGGAACTCCTCTTGCCTGTCCTCAAGGACGTCCGTGCTAAGAGCACATTCACCCCCAACGGACGGAGGACAGATAGACTCAGACTCAGCAAATAAGACTAGCGGCGTTGTCTAGACGACAGCGAGCAGCGAAGTCGACAAGCTCAGCAACTAAGGCAGACGCAGTAGTGGACTCAAAGGAAGGGTCAGTGACAGCAGTAGCCAGGAGACGCGTGACAGTAGGACTGGCAGCACGAAGAGAGTCAGACACCGGGTCAGCAAGAGTAGGAAGAGAGTACTCTGGGGGAGACGGCAAAGGGACACGCAGTGGAGCAATGGAAGGACGCAGTGCCATTTGGTGTGTGCCCGGGACCGCAGGAGGACGCTGACGTGGAACACGACGACTAGTGTGAGCAGCACGAACAGGCGACGAAGAACGAGACGCAAGCTCACGACGCTTAGCAAGACCTCTAGTAGGACCAGTGTAGGGAGGAGGAGCAGGCAGTGGGGAGGCGGGCTGTTACTGTGACTCGTACTGGACAGGCAGTGGACACTCTAAGGGAGGAGCAGGACCAGTAGAGTGCGGAAGACCAAGAATCTGCTCAAGGAGCGGAACGACGTACGGCCGCTGCCGCGCAGCACCTCCACAACTAGCAGGGACAGGACCAGCACCCCGAGGGTCGGCCACGACTCCAGCAGCCCCACCAGCTCCAGGAGCAGCTACTCAAGCACCCACAGGAGCACTGGCAACAGCAGCACCTCCAGCTCCAGCACCTCCAGCAGCTCCAGCTCCAGCAGGAACACCGGAAGACCCAACAGCCTCAGCTCCAGCACCTCCAGCAGCACCTACTCTAGCAGCACCGCCAGCTCCACCACTGCTAGCAGCTCCAGCACTAGGAGCAACCCCAGGCCTAGCAGCTCCAGTACCTCCAGTCCGAGCACCTCCAGGAACCGTGGCGTCAGCACCCCCAGCAGCAGTAGAACCTCCAGCTCCAGCGGCACCTCTAGCTCCAGCAGCACGACTCCAGCGCCGAGCAAACCACTCGTGCAGCTCCTGTGGAGAGGGTAGCTCCCGCTAGGACGAAACACCCGAAGGACCGCCAGACTCCACACGAGCAGGCCCAGCACCCTCAGGCTCCGCACCCCCAGTCGCAGCACCCCCAGGCTCAGCACCCCCATACTCAGCACCCCCAGGCTTAGCACCCCCAGACCCAACACCCTAGGTTCAGCACCCCCAGACTCAGCACCCCCAGGCTCAGCACCCCCAGACTCCGCACCCGTAGGCTTAGCACCCCCAGCAGCACCGAACTCAGCAGCTACCTTCACAAGCTCGACTGCGTCTACCTGGGACACACCTGAGGGGGCAGGACCCTGAGGGGGAAGGGGATCTACCGGGGGAGGACCTGGCGCGAGGAAGAGCGGCGGCAGGGGGAGGGGGGCAGTGCGGTAGGTGAAGAGAAGATAAAATGGAATCGACTCGTCAAACGTGAAGTCCTGGGAGGACAGAACATGGCGCGAGGTGGGGTGGTAAAACTGCCAACCAGGCGCGTCAGGGGGGAAGCCAAGGAAGACGCAGGGAACAGCACAGGAGAATAGCTTGTCCGCAGACAAGTCGCGGACAAAAGCTCGAGATCCCCAGACACGGAATGCGGACGCATCGCCAACCTTCCCTGTCCACCGCAGTGTAGGTGTGGTCTCCTGCATGGAGACCCGGGGCTGAAGGTTGAGCTGATGCGCTGCGTACTGAACCGCGAACAGCCACACAAAATGGGGAGCAGCCGTACGGATCATGGACGTACGAGCGACGTCCATGACCATGCGAATGCGGCACTTGGCAATTCCATTTTGCTGTGGATAGGCCGGAAGCCTGAACGTCTGGCAGATGCCCTGTGCACGACAGAAGGCCCGTAAAAGGTCAGAGGAAAACTGTTCGCCTCTATCGGAGTGCAGACGCAGAACAGGAAAGTCCGAGCCAAAACTCTCTCGGAGCTGGAGACGAGCTGCGCGGATCCAGTCCATCAACACCTCAGTGACCTCACCCTTGCGGCGCAAGGGGAAGACTGTGGTGTAAGGCGAAAAGTCGTCAACCACCAGCAAGAAGTAACGCTCGTGACCCTGTCCACGGACGCGGGCGGGGCCCCACACATCCAGGTGAAGCGTCTGCAGCGGATCCTCTATCGGAGGAAACTCGGAGGAGTGAGGAGCGGCGCGCTGCCGCCCCTCGACGCAAGGAACGCAGGTAGGGGCAAGCCCCGGAGGAAGAGGAGGGAGGGACCGGGTGAGACCAGAGACAAGGAAACGAGAGGCCATGCCTCGGAGACGAGGAAGGGAGGGGTGACCAAGGCGGTGGTTCCAGAAGAGAGTCTGGTGGGAGAGGAGACGACACGAGCAGGGGGCAGACTCAGGACCAGACCTGGACGCTGCAGCAAACACCTGACCCGACGCAGCCACCTGACCGGACTCAGCAGCCGGAGGAGACCCAGTAGTCAGTGTGTACAGGCTCGACCCCGGCTAACGGGTAAACGTGGCCAAGTGTCGGCCCGTCCGACCACACGTACAGTAGGTCACTTGCTGACTCGTAGGAGTGAACTGGTCGACCCCCCCATCCTGTAGGTCAGCACCACTCACTAGGTTTGTAGAGAACGAGGGGAGGTAAAGACATGACAGGGTGCCAGAAGGGGCCGCCGGACACGGTAAGACAATGGAGAAGTGGGCAAGGACAGGACCCCCAGAGGGGTCTGCCAGCGAGACTGCAACCGACGACTAAGCGGCATGAGTGTGGTGCGATCTCGAAAGAAGGAGCGGGAAGCACCCGAGTCAAGGGTGAAGGTGTGCAAGGCCTGAGCCGACGTGGTACCTGAGAGAGCAGACTCACCAGCACCTGGGGCAGCAGACTCGCCAGCACCTGGTGTCAAATCATAATGTTGTGTAGGGTGTAGTGGGGTAGCCTATATGGGGTACACATTTCTAGGGTTGCACATTTGTACCACATTCCATTCCTTAGTGCACTCATTCTCGTTTCAGTTTTCTCATGGTATCGAGCAGGTTCCCTCGTGGGAACTGTGCCTAGGGCCCACCAAGTCGAAAGTTTTTTTTCCTGCCCGGAGCGCGCTCAGCCCGAGTCGCGCTCCCCTCTCTGACTTCGTCGAGCCGCCCTAGCGGCCACGTCGCGCCGCCTTAGCGGCCCATGATTCGTCGCCCTAGCGACCCCGTCACCCTACCTACGACCCCGGCCCCGTCGCCCTAGCTGCGCCCCAGCCACGTCGCCCTACCTGCGACCCCGGCCTCGTCGCCCCACCAGCGACCCAGGCCCCGTCGCCCCACGTGCAGCCCCGGCCCTAGCCCCGTCGCCCTACCTGCGTCCCGGCCCCGGCCCCGTCGCCCTTCTTGCGATCCCGGCCCCGTCGCCCCACCTCCGACCCAGGTCCCGTCGCCCTACCTGCGCCCCGGCCCTAGCCCCGTCGCCCTACCTGCGTACCGGCCCCGTCGCCCTACCTTCGACCCAGGCCCCGTCGCCCTACCTACGGCCCCGCCCCGCCGCCCTACCTGCGGCCCCGCCACCCTACCAGCGGCCCAGCCGCCCTACCAACGGCTCCGCCGCCCTACCTGCGGCCCCGCCGCCCTTCCAGCGGCCCCATCGCCCTACCAGCGGCCCCGCCGCCCTACCTGCGGCCCCACCGCCCTACCAACGGCCCCGCCGCCCTACCACCGGCCCCGCCGCCCTACCAACGGCCCCGCCGCCCTACCAGCGGCCCCGCGGTCCTACCAACGGCCCGAGTCGCCCGAGCCGCCGTGTTGCCGAGCTGCTGTGCTGCCGAGCTGCCCAAACCGCCCTGTCTGGTGAGAGCAGCGCCACTGTCACTGCACTGCCTCTCCTCTACAGTTAGCGCTGCTAGTCTACTGCTGTCATGGCTACCCCCAGTGTTCTCACTTTTGACGCTTCGGGTCGGGCCATTGACTTGCAGCTTTTCCTACAGTGCGATAGGGCAGACGGTCTCTCCCTCTTTGACCTCACCTCTGCTACCTCCCCTGCCCCTGCTGCTGATGCCAACGCCACTGTTCGCTCACAGTGGGCCACTCGTGATGCTGCTGCACGTCTTGCTGTGCGTCGCCACCTGCCTACCACTGAGCGCGCACACTTTAGTCAGTACAAGAGTGCTCAGACCTTGTACGACGCTGTAGTTGCGCGCTACTCTTCCCCTGCCACTACTGCACTGAGCCGCCTCATGCTACCGTACCTCTTCCCTGACCTTGCTGCCTTTCCCACAGTCGCTGACCTCATTACGCACCTCCGCACTAGTGACACTCGCTACCGCGCTGCGCTTCGTGCTGAGTTCTGCGCCAAGAAACCCCCCCATGTACATCACTCTCTACTACATAGTCACCCGCCTCCCTGACTCCCTTCGTGTAGTCAGAGACCACTTCCTCTCAGTTTGTCCCACCACTCTCACTATTGACCTCCTCGAGAAGGCCCTCTTAGCAGCGGAGATGAGCATAGTCGTTGTAGGAGCCTCTCGTGGTGACCCTCGCACCCCCATCTTTGAGGGGTGTTCCCTTTCCCCCCGTTTGCCCTCTGTCGCCTCTGCTGCTGCGGCCGACCTCGTTGGTCTTGAGTCGGTCGGTGCGGCGTCTACCCCTAGCGGGAGACGCCGCTCTGGCAAGGGCAAGGGGGGCAGGGGCGCTGGTGGAGCTAGCGGGGGTGGTGGAGGCGGCGGTGGAGGCGGCGGAGGGAGTGGGGGTGGCGGTGGGAGTGGTGGCAGGGGTGGAGGTGTCGGTGGCGGCAGTGGAGGCGGAGGCGGTAGCGGTGGGAGCGGAAGCGGCAGTGGTGGCGGAGGTGGAGGAGGTGGTGGTGGAGGCGGTGGAGATGGTCGGGGTGGCGCTACGCAGCGGGGCGGCTCCGGTGGTGGTCAGCGCCAGCAACAGCAGCAGCAGCAGCAGCGTTCTCGGGACATCCCCCCCCCTCAGCAGCTCTCTGAGTGGTACGCTGCACGTCCTACGCACCGGCGACCGTGCGGGTGAGCAGTGTGGGAGTGCACACCCCACCCAGCGCTACTTTGACCGCCTGACGGACGCTTGGCGTCACCAGTTCCCGGAGGCCACTGAGATCCCCCGCTGGGGTGAGCTGTCTAGGGCGGGTGTAGCTATCTTGGATCTTGACTTTGATGCTATTCTTGCTGCCATGTATGCTGTGACTATTCGTGATGAGGGTGACTGTTACCGGTGTTTCCCGCCCGACCCGGGCATTGAGACTGCTGCTCTAGGTACTGGTGAGGCTGCTGCTCTAGATGCTAGTGAGGCTGCTGCTCTAGGTGCCAGTGCATCTGCGTCCTCAGGTGTTGGTGAGTCTGCGCTCTCAGGTACCGCGTCGGCTTCGGCCTCCCTCACCTTCACACTTGACTCACGGGCTTCTCGCTCCTTCTTTCGAGACCGCACCACACTCACGCCGCTTGGTCGGCCGGTTGCAGTCTCCCTGGCAGACCCCTGTGGGGGTCCTGTCCTTTCTCACTTCTCCACTGTCCTCTCGTGTCCGGCAGCCCCCTCTGGCACCTTGTCTGGTCTTTACCTCCCCTCGTTCTCTACGAACTTGGTGAGTGGTGCTGACCTACAGGATGCGGAGGTTAACCAATTTACTCCTGCGAGTCAGCGGGTGACCCACTGCTCGGACGCTCGCACAGGCCGGCACCTGGCCACGTTTACGCGTCGGCCGGGGTCGAGCCTGTGCACCCTGACCACTGAGTCTCCTGCTGTCCCTGCGAGCCTACTATCGTGGGCGAGGCATCCGCCAGACCTTTACGCTTCCGGACTCTCCACAGCAAAATGGGATTGCTGAGCACCGCATTGGCATGGTCATGGACGTCGCCCGTACGTCCATGATGCATGCGGCTGCCCCCCATTTTCTGTGGCCGTTAGCGGTTTGGTACGCTGCGCATCAGATCAACCTTCAGCCCAGGGTCTTCATGCCGGAGACCTCCCCAGCTTTGCTGTGGACGGGGAAGGTAGGCGATGCGTCTGCGTTGCGTGTCTGGGGATCTCGGGCGTCTGTCCGCGACTTGTCTGCGGACAAGGTGTCACCTCGTGCTGCTCCTTGCGTCTTCCTTGGCTTCCCCCCTGACGCGCCTGGGTGGCAGTTCTACCACCCCACCTCTCGTCATGTTTTGTCCTCCCAGAACGTCACGTTTGACGAGTCGGTCCCCTACTACCGCCTCTTCCCCTACCGCACTTTTTCCCTCCCCCCGCCAACGCTCTTCCTTGTGCCAGGTCCCCCCCCAGTAGACCCCCTCCCTCCTCAGGGTCCTACCCCTTCAGATGTGTCCCAGGTAGACGCAGTTGAGCCTGTTGAGGTTACAGGTGACTCTTGTGCTGCTGCGGGTGCGGAGCCTGGGGGTGCTGACTCTGGGGGTGCTGAGCGTGTGGGTGCTACGCCTCGGGGTGCTGGGCCTTCGGGTGCTGAGCCTGGGGGTGCTGAGCCTAGGGGTGCTGAGACTGGGGGTGCTGAGGCTGGGGGTGCTACGCCTGGGGGTGCTACGTCTGGAGGTGCTGAGCCTGGGGGTGCCACGTCTGGAGCTGCTGAGCCTGGGGGTGCGGAGCCGGCGGCAGTTGGGCCTGCTCGTGTGGCGTCTGGCGGTGCGGGGCCTGGAGGGAGAGAGTGGTTTGCCCGGCGCTGGAGGCCTACTGCTAGAGCTGGAGCTTCTTCGGCTGCTGAGGGTGCTGGTGCCACCGGTCCCGGAGGTGCTCGTACTAGGAGTGCTGGAGCTGCTGGGCCTGCGGGTACGACTGGAGCTGGAGCTGCTGAGGGTGTTGGCGCTGAGGCTACTGCTGTCAGTCCTGGCGGCGGTCCTGCTGCGGGTGCTGCTGGTGCTGCTGGAGGTACTGCAGCTGGAAGTGCTGCTGGCGCTGGTGCTGCCGCTGGGGGTGCTGGTGCTGTCCCTGCTGTGTCTTGAGTCGTCGCGCGGCCTCGGCCGTACTTCGTTCTGCTCCTTCAGCATGTTCTTGGTCCTCCTCCTCCCTTAGATTGTCCACCGCCTGTCCAGTACCAGTCACAGTTACCGCCGGCCTCCCCTCTGCCTGCTCCTTCTCCCTACACTGGTCCTACTGGAGGTCTTGCTGAGCGTCGTGAGCCTGCGTCCCGTCCTGCGTCGCCTATTCGTGCTGCTCGCACTAGTGGTCGCGGTTCGCGTCAGCGTCCTCCTTTGGTCCCTGGCACGCACTGGATGTCTCTGCGTCCGTCCACTGCTCCTCTGCGTGCCCCTTTGCCTTCTCCTCATGCGTCCTCTCTTCCTGCCCTTGCCCCCGCGAAGTCGGACTCTCTTCGTGCTGCCATTCCTACTGTCACGCGTCTCCTTGCTACTGTCGTCACTGACCCCTCCTTTGAGTCCTTTTCTGCGTCTGCCCTTGTTGCTGAGCTCGTCGACTTTGCTGCTCGCTGTCGTCTAGACTACGCTGCTAGTCTTGTCGCTGAGTCTGAGTCTGTCTGTCCTCCGTCCGTCGGGGGTGAGTGTGCTCTTGGCACGGACGTCCTTGAGGACAGGCAGGAGGAGTTCCAGTGTCTGGCTACTGCTTCACCTCATCTCGTGTCCGTACTACTAACCTCTGAGGGAGACCCGGATGCACTTGACATCCTGACTCCGCGCTCTTACGCGGAGGCTGAGAGGGTCCCTACTCCTCTCAGTGGCAGGCAGCTATGGATGCAGAGATGGCTTCCTGGAAGTCCACAGGCACCTACGTTGTCGCGGTTTCCCCACCTGGGGCGAACATCGTTTGTGGCATGTGGATCTTCAGGGTGAAGCGGCCGCCAGGCTCTCCACCTCTCTTCAAGGCGCGGTACGTGGCTCGTGGCTTCAGTCAGCGGCAGAGAGTTGACTACTTTCAGACCTTCTCTCCCACCCCGAAGATGACCACTCTTCGGGTGCTGCTGCACATAGCCGCTCAGCGCGACTACGAGCTTCACTCTCTTGACTTCAGCACTGCTTTCTTGCAGGGTAGCCTGCACAAGGAGATCTGGCTGCGCCGCCCACCTGGCTTCACTGGGACTTTTCCTCCTGGCACCCAGTGGAGCCTCCGGCGGCCAGTCTACGGTCTCCGCCAGGCACCGCGCGAGTGGCACGACACACTGAGGACTACGCTTGCGCCTCTTGGGTTTGCTCCCTCTACTGCCGACCCGTCGCTGTTTCTGCGCACGGACACCTCTTTGTCGCCGTTCTACATCCTCGTGTACGTCGACGACTTGGTCTTTGCCACTGCTGACACTGCTGGACTTGCCCACGTGAAGTCCGAGCTGCAGAAGAGACACACGTGCACAGACCTGGGTGAACTGCGCAGCTACCTTGGCTTGCAGATCACCCGGGACAGAGCACGCCGCACCATTACCCTGACTCAATCACACATGGTGCAGCAGGTCCTTCAGCGCTTCGGCTTCACGTACTCTTCGCCTCAGGCCACTCCTCTGCCTACTCGCCACTCGCTCTCAGCTCTGCCTTCGGATGAGTCCGTAGAGTCGAGTGGCCCGTACCCAGAGCTTGTTGGCTTCCTCATGTACCTAATGACCTGCACACGACCTGACCTTGCATACCCTCTTAGCATTCTTGCACGCTATGTTGCTCCCGGGAGACACAGACCGGAGCACATGGCTGCAGCAAAGAGGGTGTTGCGCTACTTGTGTAGTACGTCGGGCATGGGGCTAGTGCTTGGAGGGCAGAGTCCAGTGGTCCTCATTGGGCACGCAGACGCTTCTTGGGATGACGACCAGGCTACACAGCGGTCGTCACAGGGTTACACCTTCAGCCTTGGTTCCGGCTCTGTTTCGTGGCGGGCTACTCGCTCGTCTTCTGTTCTCGGCTCCAGTTTTGAGGCTGAGATCCACGCAGGAGCCATGGCTGCTCAGGAGCTTCGCTGGCTCACCTACCTGCTGACTGACCTCGGAGAGCCGCCTCGTTCTACTCTTGTGCTGTACGTAGACAACAAGGCCATGCTGGCCTTGTGTCGAGAGCAGCGCTTGGAGCACAGAACGAAGCACATTGCTCTCCGCTACTTTCTTGCTCGTGAGCTGCAGTAGTGTGGTCAGTTGCGACTTGCGTACGTGGCCTCTAAGGCCAACACTGCTGATATCTTCACTAAGGCACTTGCGCCTTGTGATCATCAGCGCTTCTCTACTCAGCTTGGTCTTGTGGTTGCCTTGCCTCACTTGCTCACTTCTTGACCTTGCTTGTACTGTCACATATATATACTCCTGCTCTTGCTTGTTTAGCCTTCTATATATATATATATATTTATGTGTGATCCTGCATGTGAACTGACCTTTTGGCCTTGAACTTGTGTTCAGAATGTGTGGTGACTTTGTGATCCACCCTGAGCTTTGCTTTGCTTTGCTTGACTGGTCTTGTGACCCCTTGTTCTCCCCCACTTTGCCTATGGGGGTGTGTCAAATCATAATGTTGTGTAGGCTATAGTGGGGTAGCCTATATGGGGTGCACATTTCTAGGGTTGCACATTTGTACCTCATTCCATTCCTTAGTGCACTCATTCTCGATTCAGTTTTCTCACCTAGAGCAGCAGACGCACAAGCACCTAGAGCAACAGCCTCACCGGCACGTAGAGCAGCAGCCTCAATGCCCAGGTCAGGCGGAACACACAGGTAACTGTCACCCTCATCACTAGTAGACACAACATACATGGCAGCAAGAATAGCATCATAATCAAGATCAAAGATAGCAACCCCCGACCTAAGCAGCTCGCCCCAGCGAGGGATCTCAGCGGCATCAGGGAACTGGAGATGCCCCGCGTCTGTCAGGCGGCTGAAGTAGCGCTCGGTGGTGTGCGGGCCACTACACGGCTCGCCAGTACGGTCGCCGGTACGCAGGACGTAGGCACAGGGACCAGCATCCCCACCCCGCTAACGCGCAGCGTACCACTTACGAAGCTGCTGGGGGGGCGGGGTCTCACGAGTGCGCTGCTGCTGCTGGCGGTGACCACCACCAAAGCCGCCTCGCTGTACAGAGCCACCCCGACCAGCTCCACCGCCGCCGCCGCTACCGCCGCCACCGAAGCCTCCACCGCCGCCACCACTCCCACTGCCACCCCCACCCACTTCGCCGCCTCCACCGCTACCTCCACCGCCACCTCCACCGCCCCCGCTAGCTCCTCCAGCGCCCTTGCCCCCCTTGCCCTTGCCGTTGCGGCGTCTCCCGCTAGGGGCAGACGCAGCGCCGACCGACTCGGTGCCAACGAGGTCAACCGCAGTAGCAGAGGCAACAGAGGGCAAAAGGGGGGAGGGGGAGCACCCCTCAAAGAAGGGGGCACGAGGGTCACCACGAGAGGCTTCGACAGCGACTATACTCTTCTCAGCTGCCAGGAGGCGCTCGTCGAGGAGGTCAACGGTGAGTGTGGTGGGGCAAACTGAGAGGAAGTGGTCCCTGACCGGGCGAAGGGAGTCAGGGAGCCGGGTGACTAGGTAGTAGAGGGTGATGTACATGGGGGGGGGGGTTCTTGGCGCAGAACTCAGGAGGAAGCGCAGCACGGTAGCGGGTGTCGCTAGTGCTGAGGTGCATAATGAGGTTAGCGACTGTGGGAAAGGCGGCGAGGTCAGGGAACAGGTACCGCAGCATGAGGCGACTAAGGGCAATAATGGCAGGGGAAGAGTAGCGTGCAACTACAGCGTCGTACAAGGTCTTAGCACTCTTGTACTGACTAAAGTGCGCGCGCTCAGTGGACGGCAGGTGACTACGCACAGCAAGACGGGCAGCAGCATCGTGTGTGGCCCATTGTGAGTGAACATTACTGTCAGTATGGGCAGCAGGGGCAGCGGAGGCGCCAGACGTGAGATGGAACAGTGAGAGACCATCTTTCCTATCGCACTGCAGGAAAAGCTGCAGATCATCGACCCATACCTCAAAGTCGACAGCCCGACCCTCAGCATCAAAGGTGAGAACATTGGGGGTAGCCATGACAGCAGCACCAGCAGGCTAGCAGCAGCACCAGGAGCAGGGGCGCGGCTCGGCGGTGCTCTTACCAGGGGCGGGTGGGTAGAGGTCCGCAAGCGGTGGGGTAAGGCCGAGGTGCGCCGGCAGGAACAGGGCCGCGTCAGGGCGGCAGAGGAGGGCCGCGCCTCGGCTGCAGGGTAGGGCCGGGATGGCAACGGCGGCTGTCACAGCAGTGGCAGTGGCGGTTGTCTCAGCAGGAGCGGCGGCGGCTGTCACGACAGCAGTGGCAGCGGCGACCGGTCGTGGAGGGGCTGTGGAGGAAGCAACAGCGGTAGCAGGTGCATCGGCAGCTGCTGCTGGGGCGGCAACGATGGGGTGGCAGGGCCATGAAGAGCCGGAGAGGGGCCACTAAGGGGCCGCGACGAGCCGCGAAGGGGCCACGGAGGGGCCGTGAAGGAGCCGCGAAGGGGCGCGAAGGGGCTGCAAAGGGGCCGCGAAGGGCGGCGAAGGGGCCGCGAAGGGCGGCGAATGGGCCGAGAAGGGGCCGTGAGGGGCCGCGAAGGGGCCGCGAGGGGCCGGGAGGGGCCGCGAAGGGGCCGCGAAGGGCCGTGAGAGGGGCCGCGAAGGGGCCTTAAGAGGGCGCGACGGACCGCTAAGGGTAGGGGACGTGACGGGAGGGCAGGTGCACGGGGCGCGACTAGGGCAGGCGCGAAGCGCGCTCCGGGCAGGTAAAAAAAAAAAATCGTTTTAGTGGTGGGCCCTAAAAACGTTCCCACTAGGGAACCTGCTCTATACCATGTGAAATTTACGAGGAATGATTGACTAGGAAATGAGTTGGGTACAAATATGTAACCCTAGGAAACTGTTCCCCATACTGTCTACCCCACTACAGCCTAGAAAGACTGTAGCATGAATGTTTGACACATGTCGCGGCTCGGAAGGTTGAGATGCCAGACGTATCGGGTGGCGGCGTCTATGAACGTGATGACGTAGTTGTAGGCTCCTTGTCCACTTTCACGGTTGTACAATATGTCACTGTAAACCTTCTCCGACAATGCGTATGCTGGTGCACTCGGGTTGTGGTGAGAGATGAACGGCTGATGGGGTAAGTCAGCTTCAGGGCAGGTAAAACATGTTCTGCAGACTCGTTGAAGCTCTCTGCCGTCGTGTAGAAGTAGTGGATCCTTGTCGAGTACTCCAACTCTTATCGTGTTATTTAATATTATATTGCCCGAGTGTCCCATCTTTGCATGCCAGATTGATTCGCTGGCGCGATGTCCGGGTAATCGCCTGTACAGGTCGAAGTTGGAGTAGAAACCTGCGGTGAAGTTGGCGCTTCTGTGGACTTTGCGTGGAGTGGGAGTTAGCTGTTGTGCGGGAGTCGGTGGAGAGTCGTCGATGAGGATTTGTGGTGTTGAGGGACCGACAATGGGTGTCGTTGTCGGTGTTGTGTCTGCTGCTGCTGATGTTGTCTCTGCTACTGCCAGTGTTGTCTCTGCTGCTGTCGGTGTTGTCTCTGCTACTGCCGGTGTTGTCTCTGCTGCTGCCAATATTGTTTCTGCTACTATCATTGTTTGTCGAATTGTTGCTAATGCTCCCGTCCGTTTTGCTTCAGGTATAGTGTGCGAGTACCAAAAGCCTCCAGAACTAAAGTAGGGGTCGAGATCCGACGGGTGTGTCCAAGAAGTGAAGTTTATGATGGCGTCGCTCTCGGCGGTGCCTTGATCTGGAACGAAGTCGAGGACGAAGACATTGATCTTCAGTACTTCCTTCTCGATGTAGAGTCCACCCTTCCCGTTGTACAGCTTAAACTCCTGAGTGGTGCTGTCGGATTCAAGATGGATTCCCTTCGCCATGAGTTGACTGACGCTGAGTAAGTTCTAGCCGAGTCCTTCTGCGATTAAAAGCTTAGACATTTGCAGTATAACGTTATTTTCTCGAGATTGAAGTTAAACTACCCCTTGTCGTCGTGTGTGCAGAATCTAGTTGTTGGCGATGGTGATGACGACTTCGCGGTTGAGACATTGTTCTTGTTGGACAAAGCATCCTAAAGAACACATATATTGTCTGCAGCAGCTATCCAAGAACCAGGTGTCTTTCCCGGACGGCTCGCTTTGGGCGATGGCTGCGTACGTCGGGTTTGGCTCCAATGATTTACGACAAGGCGTACTCTCATCAAGCTTTTCTTCGGGTGAGTAGTTCGGTGGTGAGCCGGTGATGCAAGAGTCCATTATTATTGTTATACAACTTATGACATTTCTCGTTCCTTGTGCAGGTTGTCCCGTCGTTGTTGGTGAAGACTGCATTTGGTTGGTAGGATGCGACTGTGTAGACACCACCTGACTGCTTGAAGGTCGAAGCTGACGTCGCGGCGGTGTTGACTCCTGCCGGTTTGGACAGTGAATGCGGGAGTGTCCAGACGTTCAGCAAAAGTGACAGAATGGTGGTACGTGTGGTCGTGCTTGATGTTCGTTTTGTCGGTTTTTGTTGTTGTTGTAGCGCCATTGAGTATGAAATGCGAACTCAGGTACTGTCCCCCTTTCTTGTGACGTTCTTCGTGCAGGTCCATGTCCTACTGCTTGGCGTGGAATTCCGCGCAGAGGGCTTGGAGAATAGCTCGAATGGAGCGCCAATGAGGGCCGAGGTCAGTGATGACTGTGACGAAGGCTTCTTCGGGTATCGATCCACCGCATCGAAGGAGTCTATCGCGCAGTCCGCGATAGTGGCTGATATACGCCGTTCCCTTTTCCCCGGGATTCATTTCCACTATTGTTAGTTGTGTCATGAGATAACTCTGATTAACGCTGTTGGTTGCTTTATACATGTTCTTCAGGTGCGCATTTGGCGTTATGTTTTGCAAGAGAATTGTATACGCCATCAACGACAGATACATGTACCGCTGCTTGTCGTACTGTGTTCCGTGCGTTGAGCATGGCAGGGAGCCGTCGAAGAATCCAAGGATTTGCGCGCCCTCCATCATCGGTTCGAACTCGAACGACCAGGCATAGAAGTCCTTGCCGTCGAACGGTGTTGACATTTGCAGTTTCAGAACGTGTGCAAACAGTGACTGTACTTGAAGCGCATTCAATGTCTAGGCTGATTCAGCATGAAGCTAGTGGAGCCGCGTTGAGGCTTGTACGGAGCAAAGGTAGGCTGCTGCTGATTTCCGTGTGCATAGGATGAGCCGTCAAGACTCATTCGTGTGACGCCATTGTTGTTGTCGATATTGTTTGATTGTGCAGGTGCTGCTTGCTGGTGTTGTTCGTAGAACGACATGAAGGAGAAGAATTTTTCCATCATTCTTGGGTCAAAGTCGGATGCCTGGCTGGCAGGAGTTTCAGTAGACTCAGCAGCTGGTCTTGTTGCCGTGCCTCCCTCGGTCTGTAGTCCAGAGGCTGGAGGAGGAGTAGGAGTAGTGTCGGGAGATCCGTTAGAGAAGCTTCTCTCCTTCTGTGTTGCCATGCCTTTAATTGTTGTAGGAGTTTGAATAACGTTGGATCTTGCCTTGTCTGCTCTCATACCATGTTGGGCTGAAAAAGCCCTTAGGATGGTTGCAAAGGCTAAGATCTTGAGTAGGGATTATGTAATTGCGGAAGCGTTCTTAGCGAACTGTTGAACCACCTTGCACTAGTGTATGAGAGCAAGATAGATTTGTCAGAACTAGCAGTCAGAAACAGAAATGAACAAAGGAAGATTTGCACTAGCAGCAGTTGGCATACATATAGGAAACCCTAATTGGGTTGTACTTGCTATAGAGTACCCCACTGCAGGCTAGACAATAATGACATTCTTGTCAAACTCATATACTATAGTCTCTGTAGGCTGTAGTGGGGTAGACAACATGGGGTACAACACTTTTAGGTTTTCCTAGTTGTACCCACCTGCTTGCTAGTTCATTCATTCCTCGTTCTTTCACATGGTATATAGCAGGTTCCCTAGTGGGAATGTTTCCTAGGGCCCACCGAATATCAATTTTTTTTCCTGCCCGGAGCGCGCTTTGCCCCTGCCCGAGTCGTGCCCCGTGTGCCTACCCTCCCGTCGCGTCCCCTGCCCTTAGTGGTCCGTCGTGCTCCCCTACGGCCCCGTAGCGGCCCCTCTCACAGCCTCTCACGGCCCCTCTCACGGCCCTTCGCGGCCCCTTCAGGCCCCTCGTGGCCCCTTCGCGGCCTCCCTTCGCGGCCCCTTCGCGGCCCCTTCACAGCCCTTTCGCGGCACCTTCACGGCCCCTTCACGCCCCCTTCACGGCCCCTTCGCAGCCCCTTTGCGGCCCCCTCGCGGCCCCCTCGCGGCCCCTTCGCGGCCCCTTCGCGGCCCCTTCACGGCCCCTTCGCAGCCCCTTCGCGGCCCCTTCACGGCCCCCTCGCGGCCCCCCTCACGGCTCCCTTCGCGGTCCCTTCACGGCCCCCTCGCGGCCCCCCTTCGCGGCCCCTTCGCGGCCCCCTCACGGCTCCCTTCGCGGCCCCTTCGCGGCCTCGACCCGTCGCCAGTCGCAGCCCCGCCCCGTCGCCAGGCGCGGCCCCACCGCATCGCCCCAGCAGAACCCGCGAGGCGTGGCTCCTGTGCGTCGCGACGCCCCTGCGGGACCCGCGTGGCGTCACCCCTGCCCGCCGCGGCACCCTGCCCTAGCCCGAACCTGGAGCAGCCGCCACTGCAGCAGCCGCCCCTGGAGCAGCCGCCACTGCAGCAGCCGCCCCTAGAGCAGCCTCCCCTGCAGCAGCCGCCCCTGGAGAAGCCGCCCCTGAAGCAGCCGCCCCTGAAGCAGCCGCCCCTAGAGCAGCCGCCATTGCAGCAGCCGCCCCTGGAGCAGCCAACCCTGTAGCAGCCGCCCCTGGAGAAGCCGCCACTGCAGCAGCCGCCCCTAGAGCAGCCTCCCCTGCAGCACCCGCCCCTGGAGCAGCCGCCCCTGAAGCAGCCGCCCCAGGAGCAGCCGCCACTGCAGCAGCCGCCCCTGGAGCAGCCTCCCCTACAGCACCCGCCCCTGGAGCAGCCGCCCCTGAAGCAGCCGCCCCTGGAGCAGCAGCCCCTGCAGCAGCCGCCCCTAGAGCAGCCACCCCTACAGTAGCCACCCCTGGAGCAGCCGCCCCTGCAGCAGCCGCCCCTGGAGTAGCCACCCCTGCAGCAGCCGCCCCTAGAGCAGCCGCCTTTGCAGCAGCCGCCCTTGGAGCAGCCGCCACTGCAGCAGCCGCCCCTGGAGCAGCCACCCCTGCAGCAGCCGCCCCTGGAGCAGCCGCCTTTGCAGCAGCCGCCCCTGGAGCAGCCAACCCTGGAGCAGCCGCCCCTACAAGTGCCGCCCCTACAAGTGCCGCCCCCGCAGCTGCCGCGGAGCCCTCGCCCTAGAGTGGTAGCGGCCTCGCCGTTGCCGCCGTCGTACGCCTGCCCTGCTTGCCACTAGTGAGCACTGCCCTGCCCGTACTACTGTTACTGATGCTCTTGCTGCTACTGCTCTTTCTACTGCTACTGCTGCTCCTAGCGTGGCCAGATGCAGCTCCAGCGTCGTCCGCGTGAGTCCCTCACCCCCCAACAGCTTCGTGAGTGGTACGCTAATTGTGGTTATAGGGGTGGCCGCGCTGCGACTACTGCTATTGCTACTGCGGCTACCACTACTCCTGATGCTCCTGGCGGTCGCGAGATGCAGCTCCAACGACATCCGCGTGAGTCCCTCACGCCCCAGCAGCTTTGTGAGTGGTACGCTACTTGGGGTTGTCGGGGTGGACGTAGTGGGAGTCGTCCTGGAGTAAGTAGTTCGGCAGCTGCTTGTAGTAGCCAGGTGTAGTTCCAGCGTCGTCCGTGCACGGTCCTTTCGCCCCAGCAGCTTTGTGAGTGGTATGCTCAGCGTGGCAGGTCACGGTGTACTACTCGCTGTCCGTACGTCATTCGCACTGGTGCTCGGACTGGTCAGCCTTGCAAGACGTTTGGTCACGCAGAGTCCCGTTGCTTCGCCCGTCAGAGCAACGCCTAGCGTACGGAGTTTGGCGACGCGGCTGAGCTCCCCGACTCGGTGGAGCTGCTTAGGCTGCGGGTAGATATCTATACTCTTGACTATGATCCTATGCTCACTGCCATGTATGCACTGCCTACTAGTGATGAGGGTGACTGTTACCTATGTGTTCCGCCTGACCCGGGCATTCAGGCTGTTGCTCTAGGTGTTGGTGAGGCTGCTGCTCTAGGTGCTAGTGCGTCTGCTGCCCCAGGTGCTGGTGAGTCTGCTCTCTCAGGTACCACGTCGGCTCAGGCCTTACACACCTTCACCCTTGACTCGGGTGCTTCCCGCTCCTTCTTTCCAGACCACACCACGCTTACGCCGCTTAGTCGGCCGATTGCGGTCTCCCTGGCGGACCCCTCTGGGGGTCCTGTCCTTGCTCGCTTCTCCACTGTCTTACCGTGTCCGGCAGCCCCGTCTGGCACCCTGTCAGGTCTCTACCTCAACTCCCTCTCTACGAACTTGGTGAGTGGTGCTGATCTACAAGATGGGGGGGTTGACCAGTTCACTCCTGCGAGTCAGCGTGTGCTCGGACGGGCCGACACTTGGCCACGTTTACCCGTCGGCCGGGGTCAAGCCTGTACACACTGACTACTGAGTGTCCTCCGGTTGCTAAGTCTGGTCAGGTAGCTGCGTCGAGTGAGGTGTTTGCTGCAGCGTCCAGGTCTGGTCCTGAGTCTGCTCCCTGCTCGTGTCGTCTCTTGTCCCACCAGACTCTCCTTGGGCACCACCGCCTTGGTCACCCCTCCCTGCCTCGTCTCCAAGGCATGGCCTCCCGTGTCCTTGTCTCTAGTCTCCCGCGGTCCCTCCCTCCCCTCCCTCCAGGGCTTGCCCCTACCTGCGTTCCCTGCGTCGAGGGGCGACAGCGCGCCGCCCCTTACTCCTCCGAGTTTCCTCCGACAGAGGCTCCCCTGCAGACTCTTCACATGGACGTGTGGGGTCCCGCCCGCGTCCGTGGCCAGGGTCACGAGCGTTACTTCCTGTTGGTGGTTGACGACTACTCGCGTTACACCTCGCTGTTCCCCTTGCGCAGCAAGGGTGACGTCACTGAGGTGTTGATCGACTGGATCCGCGCAGCTCGTCTCCAGCTCAAAGAGAGTTTCGGCTCCGACTTTCCTGTTCTGCGTCTGCACTCTGACAGAGGCGGGGAGTTTTCCTCTGCCCGTCTGGGAGCCTTCTGTCGTGCACAGGGCATCTGCCAGACCTTCACGCTTCAGGCCTCTCCAGAGCAAAATGGGATTGCTGAGCGCCGCATTGGCATGGTCATGGACGTCGCTCGTACGTCCATGATCCATGCGGCTGCTCCACATTTTTCTGTGGTCGTTTGCGGTTCAGTACGCAGCGCATCAGCTCAGCCTTCAGCCCCAGGTCTCCTTGCCAAAGACCTCCCCCACCTTGCGGTGGACGGGAAAGGTTGGCGATGCGTCTGCGGTTCGGGTCTAGGGATCTCGGGCGTTTGTCCGCGACTTGTCTGCGGACAAGCTGTCCCCCCGTGCTGTTCCCTGCGTCTTCCTTGGCTTCCCCCGTGACGCGCCAGGTTGGCAGTTTTACCACCCCACCTCGCGCCGTGTTCTGTCCTCCCACGACGTCACCTTTGACGAGTCGATGCCTTACTACCGTCTCTTCCCTTACCGCACTGCGCCCCTCCCTCCGCCGCCGCTCTTCCTTGCGCCAGGTCCTCCCCCGGTAGACCCTCTCCCCCCTCAGGGTCCTGCCCCGTCAGGTGTGTCCCAGGTAGATGCACTCGAGCCGATCGAGATAGCTGTTTACTCTGGTGCTACTGGGGGTGCTGAGCCTGGGGGTGCGGAGCCTGGGGGTGCTGAGCCTGGGGGTGCTGAGTCTAAGGGTGGTGAGCCTGGGGGTGCGGAGCCTAGGGGTGCTCAGTCGGGGGGTACAGAGCCTGGGGGTGCGGAGCTTGGAGGTGTTGGGTCTGCTCGTGTGGCCTCTTGCGGTGCTTCGTCGAGGCGGGAGCTACTCTCTCCGCAGGAGCTGCGCGAGTGGTTTGCCCGGCGCTGGAGCCGTGCTGCTGGAGCAGGAGGTGCTACTGTTGCTGCTAGTCCTGGAGGTGCTCGTACTGGCGGTACTGGAGCTGCTGAGACTGGGGGTGCTGCTGGGCCTGCTGGAGTTGGTCCTGCTGGAGGTACTGCTGTAGCTGCTGGCGTTACTGGAGCTGACAGTCCTGCTAGAGCTGGAGCTACTGGAGCTGTTGGAGCTGGAGCTGCTGGAGCTGGAGCTGCTTGGGGTGTTGGCGCTAGAAGTGCTGCTGGCGCTGGTGCATCTGAGGGTGCTGGGGCTGGCGCTATTGGAGCTGGAGGTGCTCCTCACGCTGATGCTGCCGCTAGGGGTACAGGAGCTGTCCCTGGTGGTTCTAGAGGCGCTGCGCGGCCGCGGCCGTACTTCGTTCCGCTCCTGGAGCAGGTTCTTGGTCTCCCGCCCTCTACTGGTCCCGCTCCTCCCTTAGAGTGTCCACAGCCTGTCCAGTCACAGTTGAAGCCCGCCCCCCCCCTGCCTGTTCCTTCTCCCTACAGTTGTCCTACTGGAGGTCTTGCTGAGCGTCGTAAGCCTGCGTCTCGTCCTGCGTCGCCTGTTCGTGCTGCTCGCACTAGTAGTCGTGCTCTGCGTCCGCGTCCTCTTGCGGTCCGGGGCACACACCAAATGGCACTGCGTCCTTCCACTGCTCCTCTGCGTGTCCTGTTGCCGTCTCCTCCAGAGTCCTCTCTTCTTGTCCTTGCTCACCCAGAGTCTGACTCTCTTCGTGCTGCTAGTCTTACTATCACGCGTCTCCTGGCTACTGTTGTCACTGACCCCTCGTTTGAGTCCACTGCTGCGTCTGCCTTGGTTGCTGAGCTAGTCGACTTTGCTACTCGTTGTCGTCTACAATACGCTGTTAGTCTTGTTGCTGAGTCTGAGTCAGTCTGTCCTCCGTCCGTCGGGGGTGAGTGTGCTCTTAGCACGGACGTCGTTGAGGACAGGTAGGAGGAGTTCTAGTGTTTTGCTGCTGCTTTGCCTCATCTCGTGTCCTCGCTGTTTGCCCCTGAGGGAGACCCGGATGTACCAGACATCCCGACTCCTCGATCGTACGCTGAGGCGATCGAGGGTCCCTACTCCTCTCAGTGGCAGTCAGCCATGGACGCAGAGATGGCTTCCTGCAAGTCCACAGGCACCTACGTCGACGAGGTTCCCCCACCTGGGGCGAACATCGTCAGTGGCATGTGGATTTTCAGGGTGAAGCGGCCGCCGGGTTCTCCTCCTGTCTTCAAGGCGCGTTACGTGGCTCGAGGCTTCAGTCAGCGAGAGGGAGTTGACTACTTTCAGACCTTCTCTCCCACCCCAAAGATGACCACTCTTCGGGTGCTGCTGCACATAGCCGCTCAGCGCGACTACGAGCTTCACCCTCTTGACTTCAGCACAGCTTTCTTGCAGGGCAGCCTGCACGAGGAGATCTGGCTGCGCCGCCCACCTGGCTTCACTGGGTCGTTTCCTCCAGGTACCCTGTGGAGCCTCCGGCGGCCAGTCTACGGTCTCCGCCAGGCGCCCCGTGAGTGGCACGACACACTGAGGACTACACTTGCGGCTCTTGGGTTTTCTCCTTCTACTGCCGACCCGTCGCTGTTTCTGCGCACCGACACCTCTTTACCGCCGTTCTACATGTTGGTGCAACCCTACGGTTTGCACTTGGCTTGTTGTCCGTGTGCGTGCATGTGTTTGTATGGAATGGTATGAGGGCATGGGATAATATATATTTCATGCTTATAATTGTGTGTGAATGTTGAGTCATGATGTCGAGTGTGTGTGTCGAGTCAATAGCGAGATATCGCTAGACGCGTGTTACGCGGTCGTTTGTGTCTCGCGCGCGGTTTCTATTTTGTCCTGTGTCGAACGTTCGGCGTGTCGCAGGTGTGTGGAGAAGACCCATCAAGAACTCAAGGATGAGTTTGTGATGAAGAGCCCGAGCCTTTGTGTCAAGCCTCAAGTGATTTCGAAGCTCGCCAAAAGGGTGCACCTCAAGATATTGAAGATAGTTACATTACTTTGTGTAGTGTAACATTTCACTTGGTGTAGGCCCTAGTGAAGGGTAGTTTCGAGACCCTTCCTGGTTGGGGACAGTGTGGCACTGTTCCACATCACTGTACCTCGGCTCTTGGGGTTTGTAGGAGCTGGGAGTCACTCCCAACTCGTAACTCTTCCTAACTCTTCCTATCTTGTGTTCTAAGACTATGTTGCTGCCCTAGTGCCGTTCGTTCAAACCGACGATGTGTCGTCAGTTCTTAATGAAAGCGTGCAATTTAAATTGCCTGTTGTAGGACATCAAGGCGCTCCAGATCCAAGTTGAATGAAGTCATTTGGAGTTGTGAGCAGATCGCTATGAACGTTTGAAGCTGCTGTGCAGAAATCCGACTGTGCACTCTATCTTTCGTTTTAGGCACATTGGAGCCTACTGTGACTATAACAAGTGGTGTCAGAGCCCCTTTGAGCAGATTCGACAATGGCTGGACCTGAGGAAAGGGGTGGCAGAGGTGCTGGTGGCAGAGGAGAAGCCCAAGCTCAAGGTCAACCCCGTGATTCAACCACGACGCCCGTGCAACCAAGTGTTGGCCCATCTAGGGATGAGCCTAGAGTGTTTGGCCTTGACAAGTTCAATGGTGACAACTTTGCTGAGTGGTCCTTCAGAATGGAGAACATATTTGACCACTATGACCTGCTGGAGGTAATGGAAGGAACGGAGAAGCGTCCCGAGAACGACCCGGAGAAGAGCCCGTGGGTGCGGAAGAGCGCACAAGGCTACCTCCTACTTGGGCAAGCGTTGGGGAGCAGCCAAATCCGTCACATCAAGCCTTTCCAGCGTGAACCAGAGAAGGGACCAAAGGCTTGGGCTGCTCTCAAGGCTGTACACGCTCCTGCAACAGCGGCGGTAGCTGTGGTGTTGGAACGGCAAATGGCGACGTTACGAATTGAAGAGGATGAAGCGGTTGAAGAAGGGGTGCAGAAATTCTTCGACTTGTTGACGCGGCTTGAGGGAGCGGATTTGAACTATAGTGAGCTCCAAAAGAAGACCAAGTTGCTGGCCCTACTCCCTGAATCATGGTCCTCGCTCATCATCAACCTGAATCGCGACTTGCCCCACCTCTCGCTCGAAGATGTGAAGCGAGCTATCCTTCAAGAGGATTTCCGCCGCCGTGAGTTGGCGAGTGCGGATGGCGCTGGGGCAGCGAGCATCGGCCGTGGATATGGTCGAGGAAAAGGCAGAGGACGAGGGGGAGGAAGGTTTGGTGGCAGCAACTTCGGCGGAGGCCGCGGGAGTGGCGGTTATGGCAGCGACGACAAGAGCTACGGGCGCGGTCGCGGCCGATTCGACGGCGAATGCCATTATTGCCACAAGAGTGGACATATGTGGCGTGATTGCTACAAGCTCCCAAATGGTTGGACCCCTGCTCAAGTCCAGGAGGGTAGAGGAGTAGGAGGAGGGAGAGGAAGAGGCCGTGGAGGCCGTGGCGGTCGCGGTGGCGGAGCTGCAAACATGACGAGCGGAGACAACGACAAGGACCCGAGCAACGATCGGTACCCGGGTCTATTCTACTTCGTGTCGACGCAAGTACCGACTGGTCCAGAGAAGGATGAAGGCTTTGAGGAGCCAGCAGCTGTGGGGAAGGTGACCCTACACCCTCTGGACTATTGGGTGATCGATAGTGGCGCTACCTATAGCATGACACCTCGCCCGGACTTGCTCACCGAACTCGAACCGTCACCGGTGAAGCATGTCACATCGGCTTTGGGGCAGCGAGCGAAGGTGAAAGGCATGGGCAAGGCCATGTTTAAGGGTGCTGATGGGAAGATGGTGGGCCTCAAGAATGTGCTTTGGGTGCCCAGCCTTGCTGCCAACCTGATTTCCGTGCGGCGGTTGGCAAAGGCCGGCATGGACACGAACTCGAAGGGAGCCAAGACCTACACCGCAAGGCTTGGCGATTGGATTATTTGGGACCTTCATGAGGACAGAGATGTCTACAACGAGATGTGGCAGATCCCTGTGGTCCCCATGCCTAAGGAGAGGCAAGTGGCAGCAAGCGTCAGCACCAAAGGTGGAGCGATTGGTAGCGGCGATTGCGCGGACGGTCGCGCTAAGAAAAAGGAGCCCAAGAAGTGCAAACTTGGAGGGACCAGCAAGCTTGGTGAACCTATAGAGAGAGGTGCAGCAGCCAAGGAGCAGCAAAAGGGTGATAAGAACCTCGAGGCAGCAGCGGAGGAGGATTACGGAGAGAGTACGTGGGGCGCTATTACGAGCGCGGCATTCTCCAATCCAACTTCGGCTACGGGGGAGTGTGATTGGCTCACCTTGCATCGGCGCATGGGGCATGTGGCCCTGCCCATCTTGCAGCAGCTAGTGAAGAATGAGACGGTTGCTGGCATACGTGTGAAGGGGGAGCCCGATGAGGTACTTGGCTGCCCGACGTGCATGCAAGCCAAGTTCACCCGATTCCCGTTCTCTAGTTCGGAGGCGACGGCTAAGGCACCGCTTGATAAGGTGGTGATGGACGTGGTGGGCCCCCTGAAGCTTGGAGCTGCTGGAGCTGAGTATTTTCTCACCATTGTCGACGTCTACACCCGTATGACTTGGGTGTACGTGCTGGCCAAGAAGAGCGACGTGGCTGAAACGTTGAAGGCGGATTGGTTCCGGATGGTGGAGCGGCAACAAGACCGTCTAGTCAAGTCAATCCGCACCGATCGAGGGGGAGAGTTCCTGAGCAAGGAGTTTGGGTTGTGGCTGAAGAAGAATGGTATTCGTCACTCCCTCACCATGCCATACTCCCCTGCAATGAACGGCATCGCCGAGCGAGCGAACCGCACAATCACGGAGGCGGCACGCGGGTTGCTCATTGAAGCCGGGCTACCCGACTATTTCTGGCCTGATGCGATGCGGAGCGCGTGTGTGGCCAAGAATAGAGCCTTGACTCATGTGGGAGCAGACAAATGGGTGCCCTATGTGGAGTGGCTAGGAAGGAAGCCAAAGGTGGATATGCTTCGGGTGTTCGGGTGCATGTGCATGGTGCTCGTGCCTAAGCATCTTCGGCACAACAAGTTTGGTGCCAAGGCGGTGTGGGCCGTGCACTTGGGCATGGCTCAAAACAGCAAGGGATGGCTTCTTTGGGACCCATTCACCAAGAAGTTCTTGGTGAGCAGGGACTTCAAGTTCATGGAGAACTTCATGTACAAGGATTGGAAGGCGGAGAATGAGGTGAAGATAGGTGTGCGGTTTGGGGAAGTGAAGAGTTCCGGTTTGGAGCATGTGGAGCTGCCTTTGGAGCTGAGCAGAGGCAGCACAACCACAAGGCAATCCTCCCTTGTGAATGGGGGAGAGGAGGCCAATGATGCAGAGGAAGAAGAGGAGGAGGTGCAGCAAGTGAGCGAGCGTGCACCGTCACTCCCTTCCCGTACTATGAGTGCTCCACGGATTCGAGCCACACCGCAGCAACACCAAGGCCTTCAAGTCCCTGCAGCTGAGGAGGAAGGAAGGGGGAAGAGGAGAGTTCAACCCCCTAATAGGCGGACTTATGATGCACTGGGAAAGCAGGGCAAGCCAGCCCTGGCCGGAGCGGCAATGATGGTCGGAGACGACGAGGAGAGTGACTACGAGGAGTGTGCCTTCGCGTTCTTCTCTCCGGTGGAGATGCCGGGAGAACCAGCAACTCTCAAGGAGGCTTTGGAGAGTAGTGATGCTGAGGAGTGGAAGAAGGCCATGGAGAGTGAGCTGAAGAGCATCGAAGAGAATGACACATTTGAATTGGTGGAGCTACCGGAGGGGCATACGGCGATAACGTCCAAGTGGCTCTTCAAAATCAAGTCGGATGCCGACGGCAAGATCGAGCGCTACAAGTCTAGGCTTGTAGCGAAGGGGTACAGCAGAAGGAGAAGGTGGACTTTAAGGAGCTGTTTGCCCCTGTGGTGAAGCCGACGACGCTGCGAACCCTATTCGCGGGAGCCGCCATCAAAGGATGGGTAGTAAAACAAATGGACATCGTAACGGCATTCCTTAACGGCATCCTTGAGTAGGAGATTTGTATGGCACAGCCAGAGGGGTTTGATGATGGTAGTGGCAGAGTGTGGAAGCTGAAGAAGGCCCTCTATGGGCTGAATCAGGCCCCTAGGCAATGGTACATGAAGCTGCGCGAAGTGTTGGAGGAGATCGGCTTCACTCCCTCAACGGCCGATCACTCCTTGTTCATGCTTGGCGAGGGGGAGCAGAGGAGCTTCATGGTGGTTTATGTGGATGACATTTTCATATTCTCACCCTCCTCTGACCTTGTGAAGGAGGTGATGCTGAAGCTGCATGACAAGTTCAAGTGCAAGCCCCTTGGTGACGTGAACTTCTACCTTGGGCTCCACATCGAACGAGACGTGGAGAAGCGGAGCATGCGAGTGCACCAACGGAAGTACCTGGAGGCATTGGCCGCCAACTTCGGCCAGAGTGAAGGTCATGTGGCTACTCCCTTTCCCTCTGGGTTCAAGTGTGTGAAGGGGCCAGAGGAGGAGAGCGTTGGAGAAGAAGAGAGGCGCCGTTTTCACTCGTTGGTGGGCAGCCTCATGTATGCGGCGGTAAACACCCGACCGGACGTCGCGTTTGCTACCGGGCAGCTGGCTAGGGCTGTGCAATGCCCTAATGAGGAGCAGGTAGCAGCTCGAATGAGGGTGGCCAAGTATCTTGGCCAAACACCGACCATTGGGCTGCAATACTCGGCGGCGGCACAAAGGCGCCAAAAGGGCGCGGATGGTGTTGAACCCGGGCGTTTGTTCCTCACCGCCTACTCGGATGCTTCATATGCATCGGAACCAGAGGACATGACAAGTGTGGGAGGCTTCATATGCTGTGTTGGTGGAGGTCCAACTGCTTGGGAGAGCAAGAAGCAGGTTGACCAAGCTTTGAGCTCGGTGGAGTCCGAGTACATGGCACTCTTCCGTGCCGTACGGGAGATTGTGTGGCAGCGGCGTTTGTTGGCTGAATTGGGAGAGGAGCAGCAAGGACCTACCCCACTCTACTGTGACAGCCAGGGTGCCATTGCTCTTGCTAAGAACCCTGTGTTGCATGGACTCACAAAGCACATGAGGGTGAAGTGGCATTGGACGAGGAGCATGGTGACCGCGGGTGAAGTTGAGTTGCGGTACGTGAAGACCACGGGGCAGCCGGCTGACATGATGACTAAGAGGCTGGTGGAGCAGCAGCATTGGAAGTGTTGTAAGCTGGCAGGGATGGCTCTGAACTGAGAGAGCAACATATCCTAAGGCCAACAATCCGAGGGGGAGTTTGTTGGTGCAACCCTACGGTTTGCACTCGGCTTGTTGTCCGTGTGCGTGCATGTGTGTGTATGGAATGGTATGAGGGCATGGGATAATATATATTTCATGCTTATAATTGTGTGTGAATGTTGAGTCATGATGTCGAGTGTGTGTGTCGAGTCAATAGCGAGATATTGCTAGACGCGTGTTACGCGGTCGTTTGTGTCTCGCGCGCGGTTTTTATTTTGTCCTGTGTCGAACGTTCGGCGTGTCACAGGTGTGTGGAGAAGACCCATCAAGAACTCAAGGATGAGTTTGTGATGAAGAGCCCAAGCCTTTGTGTCAAGCCTCAAGTGATTTCGAAGCTCGCCAAAAGGGTGCACCTCAAGATATTGAAGATAGTTACATTACTTTGTGTAGTGTAACATTTCACTTGGTGTAGGCCCTAGTGAAGGGTAGTTTCGAGACCCTTCCTGGTTGGGGACAGTGTGGCACTGTTCCACATCACTGTACCTCGGCTCTTGGGGTTTGTAGGAGCTGGGAGTCATTCCCAACTCGTAACTCTTCCTAACTCTTCCTATCTTGTGTTCTAAGACTATGTTGCTGCCCTAGTGCCGTTCGTTCAAACCGGCGTTGTGTCGTCAGTGTTTAATAAAAGCGTGCGATTTAAATTGCCTATTGTAGGCGACATCAAGGCGCTCCAGATCCAAGTTGAATGAAGTCATTTAGAGTTGTGAGCAGATCGCTATCAACGTTTGAAGCCGCTGTGCAGAAATCCGACTATGCACTCTATCTTTCGTATTAGGCACATTGGAGCCTACTGTGACTATAACACTACATCCTTGTGTACGTCGACAACTTGGTCTTTGTCACTGCTGACACTGCTGGACTCGCCCACGTGAAGTCGGAGCTGCAGAAAAGACACACGTGCACAGACCAGGGTGAACTGCGCAGCTCCCTTGGCTTGCAGATCACCCGGGACAGAGCACAGCGCACCATTACCCTGACTCAGTCACACATGGTGCAGCAGGTCCTTCAGCACTTCAACTTCACGTACTCCTCGCCTCAGGCCACTCCTCTGTCTACTCGCCACTCGCTCTCAGCTCTGCCTGAAAACCGCTGTGCGCCCCGGGGCACACGGTGGGCAGAAAACCGCCGCACACCCCGAGCGCACGGCGGGATGAAAAACGTTGCGCGCCCCGAACGCGCAGCAGGAAGAAAGGGTCGCGCGCCCAGGGCGCCCGACAGCAGTAGAGCAGCGGAAGCATCGGGTGGGGCCCACCTACAGGATCGACCCAGGAGGGTCGACCTGCTTTGATAGCATGTCAGAACTAGCAGTCAGAAACAGAAATTAACCAAGGAGGATTTGCACTAGCAGCAGTTGGCATACATATAGGAAACCCTAATTGGGTTGTACTCGCTATAGAGTACCCCACTGCAGGCTAGACAATCATCACATTCTGGCAAGATGGACTATAGCAAAGTAATATAGTTTAACAGGTTGCTGTTTGTTGTTGCGGTTTGATACAGCGACGACTCGGGCAAGTGCTCAATATCGAGTTAGTTGATTGTCCTTGCAATCGCCCTGCTTTTTGGCGAGCTGTTACTTTTCTGTCAACCTCCTCGGTTGACTCGCCGTTGCTTCGCTATAATTTGCCTCGTTTGTAGCTCAAAGTTTCGACACAACAGAAGTGTAAATCACTTGTTTCCAACACAACCCCTAGATGCTAGTTCAGCTTTTGAGATGTTGTGGGACCAATCGTTTTGCCACTCAAAATGGTGAGAATGACATGGGGGGCATGGGAGGGCATAGGGAATGATGGGCATGGAGGGGAAGGGAGAAGTGATGGAAAGGAGGGAGGAAAGGGTGGGTGGGAGGGATGGGATTGTTGGGCTGAGAAAAGCCCTTAGGATCTATTCAAGGCTAAGATCCTAAGTAGGAATATTGTAATTGCGGAAGCGTTTAGTGAACTTGTTGAACCACCTTGCCCTAGTTCGTGAGAGCAAGATAGATTGATTATAGCAAAGGAATACAAAGGCTTTTATAAGATTACAAGGAATATGAAAAGGTGCAACTAACTTTTTTACTATTGCTGTTGCGGTTCGGTACAGTGACGACTCGGGCAATTGCTCAATACCGAGTCGGTTGTTTGTCCTTGCTATCTCGCTGTATTTCGTCGAGTCAAAGGTCGCTGACCTTTGACCTTCGCGTAACCTCCAGCTGTTACTTTCTCTCAACCTCCTCGGTTGACTCGCCGTTGCTTCGCTGGGATTTGCCTCGTTTGCAGTCTATTATTTCGACACAACGGTAGCGTTAAATTTCTTGTTTCCAACATTCCCCTTCGCTTCTGGAGTGTCGTTGCTAGTGACGTGGCTTTGTCCAGTCAGCAGCATGCACTACTTGAACTTTTACTTTCCGAGTTTCTTGGTCAAGTAGTCGGCTGCCATCTCGGATGTAGGACAGTAGGATAGCTCGAGTCTCCCCTTCTCGATCCCGTCTTTCATGAAGAAGTACCGGAAGGCGATGTGCTTCGTTCGATTTGCGAACCCGTTCTTGTTCGCTATGCGAATGGCCAATTGGTTGTCGTAGAACAGGGAGAAGCTGGATAACTGAGCCAGCTTTGCTTCTTCCACTAGTTTGCGAAGGTACAATCCTTCCTTGGTGGTGGAGCAGAGTGCAATCTATTCTGCTTTAGCTTAGGAGAGAGGGATTAATTCTTGTTTGCTCGACTGCCACGAGATAGGTCCAATAGGCTCGAGTCGGTAGATATAGCCGGTGCGCGATCGCCTATTGTCGGAGTCGCCGGTGTGGTCAGCATCCACGTAACCGATTAGCTTAGGTGTAGAGGTTCCACTCTTATGGTAGGTTAGGCCAATCGTCGGGGTGTTGATAAGGTAGTGAAGAACGCAGTCGAGCTCGGCCATGTGATCTGCTTCTGACTTCTTGAGGTAGGTGGCGAGTTGGCTCGCTGAGTACGATAGGTCCGGTCGGCAGGTAACGGCTGCGAAGAGCAGACATCCCAGCTTTTGCTGGATGTCGCGTATGCCGGCGGGTTTGAGCAGAGCGGAGGTTTCCTTGCGATTTCCGTCAGTGTAGCGGTACGATATGGTGATGGCGGTTGGGGTTAGTCCAAAGCGCTTGGGGATGGTGTCGGCGTATTTTGCGGTGCTGAGGTGGATGGTGTTCTCTACGTCTTGAATCTTGAGTCCCATGTACTGTGTGACGGTTGAAGATACGGTATGTGTGAGGTCCCGCTGCAGCTCCCCTTCAAACCAGATTGTAATGCCGTCGGTTGAACCGATGTAGAGTAAATTGTCCGCGTACACAATGAGCAGGAAGTAGTCGGCACCTTTTGTGAGTCGGTACATCCCTTGGTCGTGCGGTAGTTGGCGGAATCCGATACGGATTAGTCGAGCATGTAGGTATTGCTGCCATAGCCTCGGGGCTTGCTTGATGCCGTATAGGGACTTCAGCAGTTGACAGACTTGGTTGGGATCTGCGTTAGAGCCGTGCGATGGCTCGACAAAGATCTCAGCATCGACGGGAGCGTACAGAAAGGCGTTAGCGACATCGATTTGGCGGGGCTTCTTCCGCTTCATTGTGGCTATCGCGAGGAGAATCCGCAGTGAGGTTTGCCGGCTGACTGGCGCGAAGGTTTCGGTGAAGTCTTGTCCGTGCTCTTGGTTGAAGCCGCGTACGACCCAGCGCGCCTTAAACTTGTCGATTGTTCCGTTAGCTTTTGTCTTCACGCGGAAGACCCATTCCCCGGTGAGGATGGTTTTGTTGCGTGCCACTCCGATAGGTACGACTTACCAGTTGTTGCGTTCTTCCAGCACTTTTAACTCTCTGTCCGTGGCTTCGCGCCGTTTTTCCCTGTGCTCCCCCCCCTGAGCCTGCTGAACTGTGGCAAGCTCCTTAGGCGGCGCTGCTCCGTGGACTGCGGTGACGAGTCCCAGTATCTGCAGCCCACTCTATGTGTAGCAAGGGAGATTTGTGTCCTCGGGATAGACTTCTTCATCTCCTGCTTCTGGATCGGTAAGAGATTGGGTCCTGTGCGTTCTAAAACGGCGGTGTTGACTGGCTGGGGTGTAACGTAACCGTTGTCGGCGGTGATCCTTTCGCGGGGGTTGTCGTCGTCCATCGGGATGTCCACCGAACAGTAGGGTAGGGGTCTAGCTTGCTCCGATGCTCCGTCCACGTTCTGCTCGTCCCAGTTAGCTTCATCTGCTACCTAAGCGAAGGCTCGGTCACCATGAAATCCGCCCTTGGGGTCTCGTTCTTCTTCCAAGTTGGTAAGGTATCTTGGGGGGATGATTCGTTCGTAGAAAATCACATCACATGCTGCTACTGTTTCCTTCAAGTGGACGTAAAAAAACTTCCACGCGTTGTAGTTCTTTTCGATGCCTATGTATAGTCTGTCAGAACATTATAGCTTACTTATTTGTATAGGCTATAGTGGGGTATCCCATAGGGGGTACAACCCAATTAGGGTTTCATATTTGTACTCACTTCATTCATAGTTCATCCATTCTCGTTCGCTTCTTCTCATGGAATCAGAGCAGGTTCCCCTGTGGGAACTGTGCTTAGGGCCCACCACTTAGAATTTTTTTTTTCTGCCCTAGCGCCTTGCGCCCTAGCGCCTACCCTAGCGCCCGCCCTAGCGCCCTAGCGCCCACCCTAGCGGCCGCCTTAGCGCCCGCCCTAGCGCTTGCCCTAGCGCCCTAGCGCCCGGCGCCCGCCCTAGCGCCCGTTCGCCGCCCGCGGCCTGTCCGTGCGCTGCCGCCCGTGCGCCGCCGCCCGTGAGCGCCGCCCGTGAGCGCCGCCCGTGAGCACCACCCGTGAGCGCCGCCCGTCAGCGCAGCCGCCCGTCAACCACCGCTGGTGCGCCGCCGCCCGTGACGCCGCCGCCCGTGAGCCGCCGCCCGTGAGCCGCTCGCCCGTGAGCCGCCCGCCCGTGAGCCGCCCGCCCGTGAGCCGCCCACGACGCCGACGCCGCCGACGCCGCCGACGCCGCCCGTGCACCGCCGACGCCGCCGACGTCACCCATGAGCCGCCGACGCCGCCGACGCCGCCCGTGAGCCGCTGACGCCGCCGTCGCCGCCGACGCCGCCCGTGAGCAGCCGACGCCGCCCTCGAGCCGCCCGTGCAGCCGCCCCAGCCCCCCGTAAGCCGCCCGTGCGCCGCCCGCGAGCCGCCCCAGCCGCCCGTGAGCCACCCGCGAGCCGCCCCAGCCGCCCGGGCTGTCGCCCGCAAGACGCCCGCGCCGCCCGAGCCGCCCGAGCCGCCCGAGCCGCCCGAGCCGCCCGAGCCGCCCGAGCCGCCCGAGTCGCCCGAGCCGCCCGAGCCGCCCGAGCAGCCTGAGGTGTCGGCCTCCTGTTCCTGTGTAGGCTGCTGCTGCTCCTGGGCCGCCGTAGCTGCTGTGCTGCTGTGTGGCTGTACTCCTGAGCTACCCGACTCTTCCCGCCCGGTGAGACTGTCAGCTGCTATAATGGCCACCCCCAGTGTCCTGTCTTTTGACGCTGAGGGTCGCGCCGTTGACTTTGCAGTCTGGGTCGAGGACCTGCAGCTGTACTTACTGTGCGATGCGATCGATGAGGTTTCTCTCTTTGACTTTGTCTCTGGCGCTGTCCCTGCCCCTCCTGCTGATGCTGACCCCTCTGTTCGCTCCAAGTGGGCCACGCGCGATGCTGCTGCACGTCTTGCTGTGCGTCGCCACCTCCCTTCCTCCGAGCGTGCACACTTTAGTTAGTGCAAGACCGCTCAGGCCTTGTACGACGCTGTAGTTGCGCGCTACTCCTCCCCTTCCTCCGATACGCTGAGCCGCCTCATGCTACCGTTCCTCTTCCCTGACCTCGCTGCCTTTCCCACAGTCGCTAACCTCTTTACCCACCTCCGCGCTAGTGACACTCGCTACCGCGCTGCGCTTCCTGCTGAGTTCCGCGCCGCAAACCCTCCTCCCATGTACATCACTCTCTACTTTCTAGTCACCCGTCTCCCTGAGTCCCTTCGTGCCGTTAGGGACCAGTTTCTCTCTGTCTGTCCCACCACCCTCACTGTCGACCTCCTTGAGAAGTCCCTGCTAGCGGCTGAGAAGAGTATCGTCGCTGTAGGGGCCTCTCGTGGTGACCCTCGCACCCCCATCTTTGAGGGGTGTTCTCCTTCCCCCCTACTTCCCTCTGTCGCCTCTGCTGCTGCGGCCGACCTCGTTGGTTTGGAGTCGGTCGGTGCGGCGTCTGCCCCCAGCGGTCAGCGCCGCCCTGGCAGGGGCAAGGGGGGCAAGGGAGCGGGTGGAGCTAGCGGGGGCGGTGGTGGAGGCGGCGGGGGGAGTGGGGGTGGCAGTGGAGGTGGTGGCGGGAGTGGAGGTACTAGTGGCGGCGGTGGAGGCGGAGGTGGTGGTGGTGGTGGCGGTGGGAGCGGCGGGGGCGAGGGTGGCGGTGGCGGCGGTGGCGGCGGAGGCGGAGGTGGCGGTGGTGGAGGTGGTCGGAGTGGCTCGTCCCAGCGGAGCACCACTGGAGGTAGTCAGCGCCAGCAGCAGCAGCAGCAGCAGCAGCGCTCTCGCGACGTCCCCACCCCTCAGCAGCTCCGTGAGTGGTACTCCCAGCGTCAGCGTGGTGGGGCGTTCGGTCCCTGCACCTACGTCCTTCGCACTGGCGACCGTGCGGGTGAGCAGTGTGGGGGCACCCACACCGCCCGCCGCTGCTTTGCCCGCTTGACCGACGCTTGGCGCCAGCAGATTCCGGAGGCCTCTGAGATCCCCCGCTGGGGAGAGCTGTCTAGGGCTGGTGTAGCTATCTTTGATCTTGACTTTGATGCTATTCTTGCTGCCATGTATGCTGTGTCTGCTAGTGATGAGGGTGACTATTACCGGTGTTTCCCGCCCGATCCGGGCATTGAGTCTGCTGCTCTAGGTACTGGTGCGGCTGCTGCCCTAGGTGCTTGCGACGCTGCTGCTCTAGGTGCTAGTGTGTCTGCGTCCTCAGGTACTGGTGAGTCTGCGCTCTCAGGTACTACGTCGGCTTCGGCCTCCCTCACCTTCACCCTTGACTCTGGGGCGTCTCGCTCCTTCTTTCGGGACCGCACCACTCTCACGCCGCTTAGTCGGTCGGTTGCGGTGTCCCTTGCTGACCCCTCTGGGGGTCCTGTCCTGTCTCGTTTCTCCACAGTCCTCCCGTGTCCGGCGGCTCCCTCTGGCACCCTGAGTGGTCTCTACCTCCCCTCGTTCTCTACGAACCTGGTGAGTGGTGCTGACCTACAGCATGGGGGTGTCCACCAGTTCACTCCTGCTCGTCAACGGGTGACACACTGCACAGAGGCTAGCACAGGTCGCCACCTAGCTACGTTTACACGTCAGCTAGGGTCGAGCCTGTACACACTGACCACTGCTTCTCCTCCCGATGCTGAGTCTGGTAGAGTCCCTTCGTCCGGTCAGGTGTTTGCTGCAGCGTCCAGGTCTGGTCCTGAGTCTGCCCCCTGTTCGTGTCGCCGTCTGTCTCACGAGACTCTCCTCTGGCACCACCGCCTTGGCCACCCCTCTCTGCTTCGGCTCAGAGGCATGGCCTCCCGTCTTCTTGTGTCTGGTCTCCCCCGGTCCCTCCCTCCCCTTCCTCAGGGCCCTGGCCCTGCCTGTGTCCCCTGCGTCGAGGGGCGCCAGCGTGCTGCCCCTCACTCCTCCCAGTTTCCTCCGACAGAGGCTCCGTTGCAGACGCTTCACATGGACGTGTGGGGCCCTGCCCGCGTCCGTGGACTCGGTCACGAGTGCTACTTCCTGTTGGTGGTTGACGACTACTCGCGTTACACCACAGTCTTCCCCTTACGCAGCAAGGGTGATGTCACTGAGGTGCTGATCGACTTGATCCGCGCAGCTCGTCTCCAGCTCAGGCAGAGCTTTGGCTCGGACTTTCCTGTGTTGCGTCTACACTCGGACAGAGGCGGAGAGTTCTCCTCTGGCCTTCTGCGTGCCTTCTGTCGTGCGCGAGGCATCCGCCAGACCTTCACGCTTCCGGACTCACCGCAGCAAAATGGGATTGCAGAGCGCCGCATTGGCATGGTCATGGACGTCGCTCGTACGTCTATGATGCATGCGGCTGCCCCCCATTTTCTGTGGCCGTTTGCGGTCAGGTACGCGGCGCATCAGATCAACCTCCACCCCAGGGTCTCCAGGCCGGAGACCTCCCCAGCCCTTTTGTGGACGGGGAAGGTTGGCGATGCGTCGGCGTTCCGGGTCTGGGGATCTCGGGCGTTTGTCTGCGACTTGTCTGCGGACAAGCTGTCCCCTCGCGCTGCTCCCTGCGTCTTCCTGGGGTTCCCCCCCGACGCCCCTGGGTGGCAGTTCTACCACCCCACCTCTCGACGTGTTCTGTCCTCCCAGGACGTCACGTTCGACGAGTCGGTGCCCTACTACCGCCTCTTCCCCTACCGCACTCCGTCCCTCCCCCCGCCCCCGCTCTTCTTGGTACCAGGTCCCCCCCCGGTAGACCCCCTCCCCCCTCAGGGTCCTGCCCCTTCAGGTGTGTCCCAGGTAGACGCGGTCGAGCCTGTCGAGGTCACTGGTGACTCTGGTGCTGCTGCGGGAGCTGAGCCTGGGGGTGCTGAGACTGGGGGTGCTAGGCCTGCGGGTACTGAGCCTGGGGGTGCGGAGTCTGGAGGTGCTGAGCCTGGGGGTGCTGAGCCTGGGGGTGCTGAGCCTGGGGGTGCTGAGCCTGGGGGTGCTGAGCCTGGAGGTGCTGAGCCTGGGGGTGCTGTGCCTGGGGGTACTGAGCTTGGGGGTGCTGAGCCTGGAGGTGCTGAGACTGGGGGTGCTCCGCCTGGAGGTGCTTCGTCTCGCCGAGAGCCACTCTCCCCTCAGGAGCTACGTGAGTGGTTTGCCAGGCGCTGGAGGCGTGCTGCTGGTGCTGGAGGTTCTTCGGCTGCAGAGGGTACTGCTGCCGAGCGTCCCGGCGGTGCTCGTACTGTGGGTGCTGGAGCTGCTGGGTCTGAGGGTTCTCCTGGAGCTGGTGCTGCTGAGGGTGTTGATGCAGAGACTGCCGCTGGAGGTCCGACCGGTGGTGCTCCTGGTGGTGCTGCTGGAGGTTCTGGAGCTACTGGAGGTGCTACTGGAGTGGGTACTCCTGCTGGGGGTACTGGTGCTATCCCTGCTGTTTCTGGCGTCGCCGCGCGGCCCCGGCCGTACTTCGTTCCGCTCCTGCAGCAGGTTCTTGGTCTTACACCTTCTCCTAGTCCTCCTCCTCCTCCCTTAGAGGGTCCACAGCCTGTCTCGTCACAGTCACAGCTACAGCCTGCCTCACCTTTGCCTGCTCCTTCTCCCTACGCTGGTCCGACTGGAGGTCTTACTGAGCGTCGTGAGCCTGCGTCTCGTCCTGCGTCGCCTGTTCGTACTGCGCGCACTAGTGGTCGTGGTTCGCGTCAGCGTCCTCCTCCTGTCCCTGGCACGCACCGGATGTCTCTGCATCCGTCTACTGCTCCACTGCGTGCCCCTTTGCCTTCTCCTCCTGCTTCCTCTCTTCCTGCTCTTGTCGACCCGGAGTCGGACTCTCTTCGTGCTGCCGGTCCTACTGTCACGCGTCTTCTTGCTACTACTGTCACTGACCCTTCTTACGAGTCTTCTGCTGCGTCTGCCCTTGTCACTGAGCTCGTCGACTTTGCTGCGCGCTGTCGTCTAGACTACGCTGCTAGTCTTGTCGCTGAGTCTGAGTCTGCCTGTCCTCCGTCCGTCGGGGGTGAGCGTGCCCTTGGCACGGACGTCCTTGAGGACAGGCAGGAGGAGTTCCAGTGTCTGGCCGCCGCTTCACCTCATCTTGCGTCTGTACTGCTAGCCCCTGAGGGAGACCCGGATGCACTAGACATCCCGACTCCGCGCTCTTACGCGGAGGCGATAGAGGGTCCCTACTCCTCTTAGTGGCAGGCAGCTATGGATGCAGAGATGGCTTCCTGGAAGTCCACAGGCACCTACGTCGACGCTGTTCCCCCTCCTGGGGCGAACATCGTCAGTGGCATGTGGATTTTCAGGGTGAAGCGGCCGCCGGGTTCTCCGCCTGTCTTCAAGGCGCGTTACGTGGCTCGTGGCTTCAGTCAGCGGCAAGGGAGTTGACTACTTTCAGACCTTCTCCCCCACCCCGAAGATGACCACTCTTCGGGTACTGCTGCACGTTGCTGCTCACCGTGACTACGAGCTGCACTCTCTCGACTTCAGCACAGCTTTCTTGCAGGGCAGCCTGCACGAGGAGATCTGGCTGCGTCGCCCACCTGGCTTCACTGGGTCTTTCCCTCCTGGTACCCAGTGGAGTCTCCGGCGTCCAGTCTACGGTCTCCGCCAGGCTCCACGTGAGTGGCACGACACACTGAGGACTACGCTTGCGGCACTTGGGTTTGCTCCTTCTACTGCTGACCCGTCGCTGTTTCTGCGCACCGACACCTCTCTGCCGTCGTTCTACATCCTCGTGTACGTCGACGACTTGGTCTTTGCCACAGCTGACACTGCTGGACTCGCCTACGTGAAGTCCGAGCTGCAGAAGAGACACACGTGCACTGACCTGGGTGAACTGCGCAGCTACCTTGGCTTGCAGATCACGCGGGACAGAGCACGCCGCACCATTACCCTGACTCAGTCACACATTGTGCAGCAGGTCCTTCAGCGCTTCGGCTTCACGTACTCCTCGCCTCAGGCCACTCCTCTGCCTACTCGCCACTCGCTCTCAGCTCTGCCTTCGGATGAGTCCGTAGAGTCGAGTGGCCCGTATCCAGAGCTTGTTGGCTGCCTCATGTACCTGATGACCTGCACACGACCTGACCTTGCATACCCTCTCAGCATTCTTGCACGCTATGTTGCTCCTGGGAGACACCGACCAGAGCACATGGCTGCAGCGAAGAGGGTGTTGCGCTACTTGTGCAGTACGTCGGGCATGGGGCTAGTGCTTGGAGGGCGGAGTCCAGTGGTCCTCACTGGGCACGCGGACGCTTCTTGGGCTGACGACCAGGCTACGCAGCGGTTGTCACAGAGTTACACCTTCAGCCTTGGTTGCGGCTCTGTTTCGTGGCGGGCTACCCGCTCGTCTTCTGTTCTCGGCTCCAGTTGTGAGGCTGAGATCTACGCCGGGGCTATGGCTGCTCAGGAGCTTCGCTGGCTCACCTACCTGCTGGCCGGCCTTGGAGAGCCGCCTCGTTCTCCTCCAGTCCTGTACGTAGACAACAAGGCCATGCTGGCCTTGTGTCGAGAGCAGCGACTGGAGCACAGGACAAAGCACATTGCTCTCCGCTACTTTCTTGCTCGTAAGCTGCAGCAGCGTGGACAGTTGCGAGTTGCGTACGTGGCCTCTGAGGCCAACACTGCTGATGTCTTCACCAAGGCACTTGCTCCTTGTGATTATCAGCGTTGCTGCACGCAGCTGGGTCTTGTGCCTGTCTTGCCTCACTTGCTCACTTCTTGACCTTGCTTGTACCTTGACCTATATATACTCTCGCTCTTGCTTGCTTGACTCTTGTATATCTCTATATATGATCTTGCATGTGAACTGGCCTTGTGGCCCTTGACCTTGCGCTCGGAATGTGTGGTGACTTTGTGATCCACCCTGAGCTTTGCTTTGCTTTGCTTTGCTTGACTGGTCTTGTGACCCCTTGTTCTCCCCCACTTTGCCTATGGGGGTGTGTCAGAACATTATAGCTTACTTATTTGTGTAGGCTACAGTGGGGTATCCCATAGGGGGTACAACCCAATTAGGGTTTCATATTTGTACTCACTTCATTCATAGTTCATCCATTCTCGTTCGCTTCTTCTCATAGTCCCCACTGTGCGCGTTGGGAGAACCGGTCGGCTCTCGCAGTTGGGGGTCGGCACTGTACCATACAGCCAAAGAGGCGTAACATTTTTGTGCTGCCTAGTGCGGTGATGCGTTGTTTGGGAGCGATGATGATGAAAGCAAGTTGTGCAGCATCACAGCATGGTCCATTGCTTCGGGCCAGTGGTAATTGGGTAGCCGCATGCCACGTAGTAGTTTGCGCATGGTGTTCGTGAGAGTTCTGTTCATCCTTTTTGCCACGCCTTGCTGTTGATGGGCATAGGGAAGGGAAATGAGCTGCTTGATGCCTTTCTCTGCTAGGTACTGCTTGAACCTCTATGACTGATATTCTCCTCCCCCGTCTCACTGGAAGCTTTTCAGCATTACTCCTGATTCTCGTTATGCTGCTGGATGCCAGGAGATGAAAGCTTCAAAGCCCATGTCGCGGCTCGAGAGGTTGAATTGCCAGACGTACGTGTGGCGGCATCGATGAACGTGATGACGTAGTTATACGCTCCTTGTCCGCGTTCGCGATTGTACAGTATGTCGTTGTACACTTTCTCCAATGGAGCGTATGCTGGTGCGATTGGGTTGTGGTGAGAGACGAGCGGCTGGTGGGGTAAGTCAGCTTCGGGGCAAGTAAAACACGTTCCGCGGACTCGTTGAAGCTCTCTACCATCGTGTAGGAGTAGTGAGTCCTTGTCAAGAACGCTTGCTCCTATCGTGTTGTTAACGTTGTGTTGCTCGGGTGTCCCATTCTTGCATGCCAGATTGATCCACTGGCGCAGTACCCTGGTGAACGCCTGTATAGGTCGGAGTTGGAATAGAAGCCGTTGGTGAAGTTGGCGCTTCTGTGGACTTCGCGCAGAGTGGGAGTCAGCTGTTGCGTAGGAGTCGGTGGCATGTCGTTGATCAAAACTGGTGCTGTCAAAGGGCCTGCCATTGGTGGTGGTGTTGGTGTTGTGTCTGCTGCTGCCGGTGTTGTCTCTGCTACTCCCGATGTTGTATCTGCTGCTGCCGATGTTGTCTGTGCTGCTGCCGATGTTGTTTCTGCTACTGCAGATGTTGTCTCTGCTGCTGCCGATGCTGTCTCTGTTGCTGCCGATATTGTCTCTGCTGCTGTCGATGTTTGTTGGATTGTTACTAACGCTCTCGTTTGTTCTGCTTCAGGTATAGTGTGCGAGTACCAGATGTCAGGAGCCTAGCTAGAACTTAGTAGCCATAGCTAGGGTTTAGGGTACACGACCAAGAAATGGAAGAAGAGGATTGCACTAGCAAGAGTTGGGATACAAATAGCAAACCCTAAATTGGGTTGTATTCACTACAAAGTACCCCACTGCAGGCTAGACAGCAAATACATTCTAACACACCCCCATAGTTGACGAGAAGTGAGAATGTATGAATGAACTATGAAACAGTTGGGTACAAGTACTAACCCTAATTGGGCAGTACCCCTTATGGGCTACCCCACTACAACCTACACAAATGTATAAGCTATAATGTTCTGACACACCTCAATAGGCAAAGTGGGGGAGAACAAATGGTCACAAGACCGATCAAGCAAAGCAAAGCAAGCTCAGGGTGGATCAAAAAGTCACCACACAGTCCGAGCACAACAGTAAGGCCACAAGGCCACTTCACATGCAAGATCATACATATAAAGGTAAACAATCAAGTGCAGGTATAGAAAGAGTACAGTACAAACAAGATCAAGAAGTGAGCAAGTGAGGCCAGGTAGGCACAAGACCTACCAAAGTACAGAAGCGCTGATGATCACAAGGCGGAAGGGCCTTGGTGAAGATATCAGCAGTGTTGGCCTCAGAGGCCACGTAGGTGAGGCGGAGCTGACCACGCTGCTGCAGCTCACGAGCCAGGAAGTAGCGGAGAGCAATGTGCTTCGTTCTGTGCTCCAGTCTGTGCTCCCGACACAAGGCCAGCAAGGCCTTGTTGTCTACGTACAGAACTGGAGGAGAACGAGGCGGCTCTCCTAGGTCAGTCAGTAGGTAGGTGAGACAGCGTAGCTCCTGTGCAGCCATGGCCCCTGCGTAGATCTCAGCCTCACAGCAGGAGCTGAGAACAGAAGACGAGCGGGTAGACCGCCACGAAACAGAGCCGGAGCCAAGGTTGAAAGTGTAACCCTGTGACGACCGCTGTAGAGCCTGGTCGTCATCCCAAGAAGAGTCTGCATGTCCTATGACGATGTTCGCCCCAGGTGGGGGAACCTCGTCGACGTAGGTGCCTGTGGACTTCCAGGAAGCCATCTCTGCGTCCATGGCCGACTACCACTTAGAGGAGTAGGGACCCTCGATCGCCTCAGCGTACGATCGAGGAGTTGGGATGTCTGGTGCATCCGGGTCTCCCTCAGGGGCAATCAGCGTGGACACGAGATGGGGCAAAGAAGCCGCAAAGCACTGGAACTCCTCCTGCCTGTCCTCAAAGACGTCCGTGCTAAGAGCACACTCACCCCCGACGGACGGAGGACAGACAGACTCAGACTCAACAACGAGACTGGCAGCGTAGTCTAGACGACAGCGAGCAGCGAAGTCGACAAGCTCGGCAACTAGAGCAGACCCAGCAGTGGACTCAAAGGAAGGGTCAGTGACAGCAGTAGCAAGAAGGCGCGTGACCGAAGGACTAGCAGCATGAAGGGAGTCAGACTCCGGGTCAGCAAGAGAAGGAAGAGAGGACTCTGGAGGAGACGGCAACGGGACACGCTGAGGAGCAGTGGAAGGACGCACTGCCATCTGGTTTGTGCCGGGGACTGCAGGAGGACGCGGATGTGCAGCACGACGACTAGTGCGAGCAGCACGAACAGGCAACGCAGGACGAGACGCAGGCTCACGACGCTCAGCAAGACCTCCAGTAGGACCAGTGTAGGGAGAAGGAGCAGGTAGCGGGGAGGTAGGCTGTAACTATGACTCCAACTGGACAGGCTGTGGACACTCTAAGGGAGGAGCAGGACCAAGAGAGGGCGGGAGACCAAGAACCTGCTCCAGGAGCGGAACGAAGTACGGCCTCGGCCGCTCAGCGCCTCTTGAACCAGCAAGGACGGCACTAGTGCCCCCAGTGGCAGCACCAGCGCTAGCATCACCTCCACCTCCAACACCGCCAGCTCGAGCACCCTCAGAAGCACCAGCGCCAGTAGCACCGCCAGCGCCAACACCCCCAGCAGCTCCAGCTCCAGCAGCACCAACTCCAGTAGGAGCGTCAGCACCAGCAACCTCAGCAGCACCCCCAGACGCACCAGCACCAGTCGAAACACCAGCGCCAACAACCCAAGCAGCTCCACCTCCAGCAGCAACAGCACCGACAACAGCTCCAGTAGGACCAACACTAGTAGCTCCAGCAGCACCTCCAGACTCAGCAGCACGTCTCCAGTGGCGGGCGAACCACTCGCGCAGCTCCTGTGGAGAGAGCGGCTCCCGCCTCAACGAAGTACCGCCGGCGGCCACACGAGCAGACCCAGCACCCCCAGGCTCCGCACCCCCAAGCTCCGCACCCCCAGGCTCAGCACCCCCAGGCTCAGCACCCCCAGACTCAGCACCCCGAGGCTCAGCACCCTCAGTCTCAGCACCCCCAGACTCAGCACCCCCAGACCCGGCACCCGCAGGCTCAGCACCTCTAGCAGCACCAGAGTCAACAGCCACCTCGACAGGCTCGACGACGTCTACCTGGGACACACCTAACAAGGCAGGACCCTGAGGGGGAAGGGGGTCAACCTGGGGAGGACCTGGCGCAAGGAAGAGCAGCCGAGGGGGGGGGGGGGGGCAGTACGGTAGGGGAAGAGACGGTAGTAAGGCACCGACTCGTCAAAGGTGACGTCCTGGGAGGACAGAACACGGCGCGAGGTGGGGTGGTAAAACTACCACCCAGGCGCGCCAGGGGGGAAGCCAAGGAAGACGCAAGGAACAGCACGGGGGGACAGCTTGTCCGCAGACAAGTCGCGGACAAACGCCCGAGATCCCCAGACCCGAAACGCAGACGCATCGCCAACCTTCCCCGTCCACCGCAAGGCGGGGGAGGTCTCTCGCAGGGAGACCCGGGGCTGAAGGTTGAGCTGATGCGCGGCGTACTGAACCGCAAACGGCCACAGAAAATGGGGGGCAGCCGCATGCATCATGGACGTACGAGCGACGTCCATGACCATGCCAATGCGGCGCTCAGCAATCCCATTTCGCTGTGGAGAGGCCGGAAGCGTGAAGGTCTGGCGGATGCCCTGTGCACGACAGAAGGCTCCCAGACAGGCAGAGGAAAACTCCCCGCCTCTGTCCGAGTACAGACGCAGAACATGAAAGTCCGAGCCGAAACTCTCTCTGAGTTGGAGACGAGCTGCGTGGATTCAGTCGATCAACACCTCAGTGACGTCACCCTTGCTGCGCAAGGGGAAGACTGTGGTGTAACGCAAGTAGTCGTCAACGACCTGCAGAAAGTACCGCTCTCGCCCCTGCCCACTGACGCGGGCTGGGCCCCACACGTCCATGTGGAGAGTTTGCAGCGGAGCCTCTGTCAGAGGAAACTCGGAGAAGTGAGGGGCGGCGCGTTGTCGCCCCTCGACGCAGGGGACGCAGGTAGGGCCAGGCCCCGGAGGAAGGGGAGGGAGAGACCGAGGGAGACGAGAGACAAGGACACGGGAGGCCATGCCTCGGAGACGAGGCAAGGAGGGGTGACCAAGGCAGTGGTGCCAAAGGAGAGTCTGGTGGGACAGCAGACGAGACGAGCAGGGGGCAGACTCAGGACCAGACCTGGACGCCGCAGCAAACACCTGACTCGACGCAGCTACCTGGGCAGACTCAGCAGCAGGAGGAGACTCAGTAGTAAGGGTGTACAGGCTCGACCCTGGCCAACAGGTGAACGTGGCCAAGTGTCGGCCTGTCCGAGCACACGTGCAGTGGGTCACTCGCTGACTCGCACGAGTGAACTAGTCAACCCCTTGATCCTGTAGGTCCGCTCCACTCACCAAGTTTGTAGAGAACTATGGGAGGTAGAGACCAGACAGGGTGCCAGAGGGGGCTGCCGGGCACGGAAGGACAGTGGAGAAGCTAGCAAGGACAGGACCCCTAGAGGGGTCTGCCAGGGAGACTGCAACCGGCCGACTGAGCGGCGTAAGAGTGGTGCGGTCTCGAAAGAAGGAGCGGGACGCACCCGAGTCCAGGGTGAAGGTGTGGAAGGCCTGAGCCGACGTAGTACCTGAGAGAGCAGACTCACCAGCACCTGGGGCGGCAGACGCACTGGCACCTGGGGCAGGAGACGCACTAGTACCTAGAGCAGCAGCCTCACCAGCACCTAGAGCAGCAGCCTCAATGCCCGGGTCAGGCGGTACACACAGGTAACTGTCACCAGCAACACTAGTGTCAACAGCATACATGGCAGCAAGGATAGCATCAAAGTCAAGATCAAAGATAGCAACCCAGGCCTTAGCGAGATCTCCCCAGCGAGGGATCTCTGACGCCTCAGGGAACTGGCCACGCCACGCGTCCATCAGGCAACCAAAGCAGCGTTGGGTGGAGTGCGGGCCTCTGCACTGCTCACCCGCGCAGTCGCCGATACAGAGGACGTAAGAGCAGGGACCAAAACCCCCACCGCGCTGACGCGCAGTGTACGACTCACGAAGCTGCTGAGGGGACAGAGTCACACCACTCCGGTGCTGCTGCTGGCGCTGACCACCACCGGCGCCACTCCTATGCGCACAGTCGCAACTCGCTCCACCACCGCCGCCTCCGCCACCGCCGCCGCCTCCGCCGCCTCCTCCACCTCCGCCTCCTCCACTACCTCCGCCGCCTCCGCTCCCTCCGCCACCTCCACCGCCTCCGCCGCCTACACTACTGCCGCCGCCGCCGCCACCCCCGGCACCACTCCCACCACCACCCCCACTCCCTCCACTGCCTCCACTACCACCTCCACCACCCCCTTCAGCCCCTCCAGCGCCCTTGCCCCCCTTGCCCTTGCCGGTGCAGCGTCTCCCGCTCGGGGCAGACGCATCGCGGACCGACTCGAAACCAACGAGGTCGGCCGCAGCAGCAGAGGCAACAGAGGGCAAGAGGGGGGAGGGAGAACACCCCTCAAAGACGGGGGTGCGAGGGTCACCACGAGAGGCTCCTACAGCGACTATGCTCTTCTCTATCGCTAGGAGGGCCTTCTCGAGGAGGTCAACGGTGAGAGTGGTGGGCCAATTTGAGAGGAAGCGGTCCCTGACTACGCGTAGAGAGTCTGGGAGCCGGGTGACTATGTAGTAGAGGGTGATGTACATGGGGGGGGGGGTTCTTGGCGCAGAACTCGGCAGGAAGCGCATCGCGGTAGCGAGTGTCACTAGTGCGGAGGTGCGTAATGAGGTCAGCCACAACGGGAAAGGCAGCAAGGTCAGGGAAGAGGTACGGTAGCATGAGACGGCTCAGTGCAGCAGTGGCAGGGGAAGAGTAGCGTGCAACTACAGCGTCGTACAAGGTCTGAGCACTCTTGTACTGGCTAAAGTGTGCACGCTCAGTGGTCGGTAAGTGGCGGCGCACAGCAAGGCGAGCAGCAGCATCACGTGTGGCCCACTGTGAGCGAGCAGTGGCGTCAGCATCAGCAGTAGGGGCAGGGGAGGCACCAGAAGTGAGGTCAAACAGGGAGAGGCCATCTGCCCTATCGCACTGCAGGAAAAGCTGCAGATCATCTACCCAGACCTCAAAGTCCACTGCCCGACCCTCAGCGTCAAAGGTGAGAATGTGAAAATTACTAGCAAGGCTTAGGAGCCATGGCTAGTGAGGTAGGAGAAGTTGAGTTCGAGTGAGTTTAGAAAAGTCGAGAGGAATGGGGTTTCACTAATGAGAATAGCAAGTACAAAAAGGTAAACAGCAACAAAAGGAGGTGCACCACCAAACATGATGCAATATGTACACTACAACTGCAAACGATTATATAAAATATGTAACCATATTTTGACACGCCCCCATAATTGATTGCAGGAGTAAGTGTAAAACGCCCACTCTGGTAAGTGTAAACCGCCCACGCTGGTCACCCACTCCATCCCCTCACCCTCCCCCTCCCCTTCCCCCTCCCCCACACACTGCTGCAGGAGCAGCAGAGGGGGGAAGAGAGGAGAGGTGGAGGGACGGCGGCTGGGTGGTCTCACACCCGCCACCCCAGTGCCACTCCCCGGGCTCCCCACACCCTCACACCCTCCCCCTCAACGGCAGCTGCAGCAGAGGGAACAAAAGGAGGAGGAGAGGGGGGGGGGGGGGTGGGGCCGACGCATGGCCTCCCCGGGCGCCAAAGCAGGCGGCAGAGGGGGCGACGCCTGCCCCCCCCTTCCAGGGCCCCCTCAGGTCGCCTCGACAGGTGACGGGAAAAGGGGGGGGGGGGCGGTGCACATGCCCCCGGTGTGCCGCAGCTGGTGACGGGGCATGGCCGGGGCGGGGTCGGGGCCGCAAGTGGGCGGGGCCGTAGGTGGCATCGGGGCCGAAGTGGGCGACGGGGCCTCAGGTGGCGGGGCCGCAGGTTTAGGAGACGGGGCCGGGGCCGCAGGTAGGTGACGTGGCCGGGGCCGCAGGTAGGTGACGGGGCCGGGGCCGCAAGTAGGCGACGGGGCCGGGGCCGCAAGGTAAGCGACGGGGCCTGCTGAAGGGCGGGCGACGGGGCCGCGAGGGGCCTGGACGGGCGGCGACGGGCCGGTAAAGGCGGCGACGGGGCCGCAAAGGGGCCGCGAAGGGCCTAGAAGGGCGGCGACGGGGCCGCGAAGGGGGCCGCGAGGGGCCACTAAGGGTCTCGCGAGGGGCACGCCACGGGGCGTGCAGTACACAGAGTAGCAGCGGAAGCAACAGGCCAGGAACGTAGTTCACTCTGATAGCATGTGAAAATTACTAGCAAGGCTTAGGAGCCATGGCTAGTGAGGTAGGAGAAGTTGAGTTCAAGTGAGTTTAGAAAAGTCGAGAGGAATGGGGTTTCACTAATGAGAATAGCAAGTACAAAAAGGTAAACAGCAACACAAGGAGGTGCACCACCAAACATGATGCAATATGTACACTACAACTGCAAACGATTATATAAAATATGTAACCATATTTTGACAGAGAACGCTAGGGGAGGCCATAACAGCAGTCGGCAGGCAGTGAGAACAGTGGGGCAGGGCAATGCAGTGGCAGAGACTATGCTCTTTCCAGGCAAGTGGGGCGATCGGGCTGCTCGGCGGCTCGGCTGTCGGGCGGCTCGGCTGCTCGGCGGCTCGGCGGTCGGGCGGCTCGGCTGCTGGGCGGCTCGGCTGCTGGACGGCTCGACGGTCGGGCGGCTCGGCGGTCGGGCGGCTCATCTGGCCGGCGGTTCAGATGCTCGGCGGTGCGGGCGCTGGGTGGCGGGGCTGCAGGTGGCGGCGAGGCCGCAGGTGGTGGCGGGGCCGCAGGTGGCGACGGGGCCGCAGGTGGCGGCGGGGCCGCATGTGGCGACGGGGCCGTAGGTGGCGGCGGGGCCGCAGGTGTCGGCGGAGCCGCAGGTGGCGACGGGGCCGCAGGTGGCGACGGGGCCGCAGGTGGCGATGGGGCCGCAGGTGGCGACGGGGCCGCAAAGGGGCCGTAGCGGGGCCGTAAAGGGGCCAGACGGGGCCGTAGCGGGGCCGTAAAGGGGGGCCAGACAGGGCCGCGGAGGGGCCTAGGTGGGGCCGCGGAGGGGCCGTAAGGGGCCAGACGGGGCCGCGGAGGGGCCTAGGCGGGGCCGCAAAGGGGCCGTAAGGGGCCAGACGGGGCCGCGGAGGGGGCCTAGGCGGGGCCGCGGAGGGGCCGTAAGGGGCCTAGGCGAGGCCGTAAGGGGCCGTAAGGGGTCAGACGGGGCCTAGGCGGGGCCGCGGAGGGGCCGTAAGGGGCCTAGGCGAGGCCGCGAAGGGGCCGTAAGGGGCCTAGGCGGGGCCGTAAGGGGCACGACGGGGCCGCGGAGGGGCCTAGGCGGGGCCGCGACGGGGCCGTAAGGGGCCTAGGCGAGGTCGCGATGGGGCCGTAAGGGGCCTAAGCGGGGCCGTAAGGGGCCAGACGGGGCCGTAAGGGGCCGTAAGATCGGCGCGAGGGGCCGTAGAAGGCGGCGCGAAGGGGCCGTAAGGGCGGCTCGAGGCGCTACTCGGGTTAGGAGCGAAGCGCGCTCCGGGCAGGGAAGGAAAAAAAAAAGTTCGTGGTGGGCCCTAGGCAGTATTCCCATTCGGGAACCTGCTCGATACCATGACGAGAAGTGAGAATGGATGAATGAACTATGAAACAGTTGGGTACAAGTACTAACCCTAATTGGATTGTACCCCTTATGGGCTACCCCACTACAGCCTACACAAATGTATAAGCTATAATGTTCTGACAATAGTCAAAGTGGGGTATAATCAGCAGAGCAAGCAATCACAGAGCAGGTTCACAAGTACAAGCACAGCTAGAGGCATTCACAAAGGGCAAGTGAGGAGGAGGAGGGACTGTGAGAGGAGAGGAGATGGGACGCGACGGTGGAAGCTGCAGACACGCAGGAGCGGCTGGCTCAGTGGCTACCGAAGCAATGGCCCGGACTTCAGGAGTACCTGGCTCCGCGGCTACACCAAGCGGCTGGAGCAACTTACCCACGGGCGACTGGCGGCTACCAAAGATTGTAGCCTCCGGACTACTGGCGCTGCTGGCGATACGACGACTACCTCCGCTCCACCTCCCCCGACTGTCCCACCCCCCTTTCACACACCCCTTGCTGCACCCCTAGCTCCACTCCCATGTCACCCCCCTAGCACCACTCCCTCGGCTCCCACACACCCACCCCCCTCAGCGGTAGCTGCAGCAGTGGGAGACGGAGGAGAAGGAGGAGCAGGGGACAGTCACACACTCGCCACCCCCATACCCGCCACCCCCACACCCCAAACGCAGGTGGCGCAGGGCAGAAACGCGGGCAGTAGATGGGGCAGCAGGTGAGCGGAAGCGGGGCGGCGCGCTGGTCCCTGGGGCGCCTCGACGGGCAACGGTAGGGGGCGAAGTGCGGGCCCCCGGGGCGCCACAACTGGCGACAGGAGGGGGGCGACGCGCGGGCCCCCGAGGCGCCTGGACGGGCGACGGGAGGGGGCGACGCGCGGGTCCCCGAGGGCGCCACGACGGACGATGAGGCCAGGAGCGCGCGGGTCCCCGAGGGCGCCGCGCATAACGACGGGGGGAGCCCGCGGGTCCCCGGGGGCGCCACGACGAACGACAAGAGGGAGCGCGCGGGACGGAGCACGAAACCGCCGCGCGCTCCCGGGGCGCATGGCGGGCAAGAAACCACCGCGCGCCTTGGGGCGCACAACAGGCAGAAAACCGCCGTGTGCCCCGAACGTGCGGCGGGCAGAAAACCGCCATGCACCCCGAGTGCATGGCGGGAAGAAAAAACGTCGCACGCCACGGGGCGCGCGACAAATAGGAGAGCAGCGGAAGCAGGTGGGCCTACAGGCCAAGAGCGTACTCGCTCTGATAGCATGTCAGAAGCCTAGCTAGAACGTAGTAGCCATAGCTAGGGTTTAGGGAACATGAAAGAGAAATGGAAGAAGAGGATTGCACTAGCAAGAGTTGGGATACAAATAGCAAACCCTAAATTGGGTTGTACTCACCACAGAGTACCCCACTACAGGCTAGACAACAAATACATTCTCAAACCAGAAGCCTCCAGGATTGAAGTCGGGGTGGAGATCTGGCGGGTGTGACCAAGAGGTGAAGTTGACGATGGCGTCGCTGTCGGCAGTGCCTTGGTCTGGAACGAAATCGAGAACGAAGACATTGTTCTTCAAGACTGCTTTGCCGATGTAGAGTCCACCCTTCCCGTGGTACAGCTTGGACTCTTGAGTGGTGCTGTCTGCTCCGAGATGAATTCCCTTTGCCATTAGTTTACTGACGCTGAGTAAGTTGTAGCCAAGTCCTTCTGCGAATAAAACCTTTGACATTTGCAGAAAATACGTTGGTTTCTCGGGACTGAAGTTTAACTATCCCCTGTCATCGTGTGCGCGGGTTCTGGTTGTTGGCGATAGTGATTACGACTTCGCGCTGAAGTTGGTGTTCCCATTGAACAAAGCGACCCGAGGAGCACATGTGCTGTCCGCAGTAGCTGTCCAAGAACCAGGTGTCTTTCCAAGACGGCTCGCTCTGGGTGATGGTTGCGTAAGTCGGGTTGGGCTCTAGTGATTCGCGGCGGGGAGTGCTTTCATCGAGGAGTTCTTCTGGTGAGTAGTGTAGTGGCGATTTGGTGATGCAGGAGTCTATTATTCTTGCCATGCAGCTCACAATGTTTCTTGAACCTTGTGCAGGCTGTGTTGTCGATGTCGTTGAAGACTGCACTTGAGTAGTTGTTTTGAAGCCACTTAACTATTTGAAGGTCGAAGTTGACGTTGCGGTGGTGTTGACTACTGCTGATTTGGATAGTGAGTGCGAGGATGTCCTGGCGTCTTGCAGAGATGGCAGACAGTGGTACGTGCCGTTGTGGTTGATGCTTATTCTGCCAGCTATTGTTGTTGTTGTAGCGCCGTTGAGTGTGAAAGGCGAACTCAAGTACTGACGTTTTTCTCTTGTGATGTTCTTCGTGCAGGTCCATGTCCTGCTGTTCAGCGTGAATTTCGGCGCAGGGTGCCGCTTCGGAGATCTTCCCGTGAGCTCGGAGAATGGCTTGAGTGATGACAATGAGGACCGAGGCTAGTGATGACAACTGTCACGAAGGCTTCTTCGGATGTTGATCCTCCGCATCGAAGGAGTCTGTCGCGTAGTCCGCGACAATGGCTGATATACGCCATCCCCTTTACATCGGGTTTCATTTCCACTGTTATCAGCTGTGCCATAAGACGACTTTGATTAACGCTGTCTATTGCTTGATACAGGTTCTTCAGATGGTTGTACGCAAGCTCAGCGGAGTTGCCGTATCCACGATAAGACCGGATGTTCTACTGCTCGTTCGGCGTTATGTTTCGCAGAAGAATTTTATACGCCATCAACGACTGATACGTGTATTGTTGCTTGTCGTACTGCGTCCCGTCGAAGAATCCGAGAATCTGCGCGCCTTCCATCATCAGCTCAAACTGGAATGACCAAGTATAAAAATCATTTCCGTCAAAGGGTGTCGATGTCTGCAGTTTCAAAACGTGTGCGAACTGTGATTGAACCTGAAGCGCGTTTAGTGTCTTCTCTTGTCCAGGTGAAGGCTGCTGGTGTGGCATGAAGCTGATGGAGCCACGTTAAGGCTCGTACGGGGCAAAGGTAGGTTGCTGCTGGTTTCCGTGCGCCTAGGATGAGCCGTCAAGGCTCATTGGAATGACGCCATTGTTGTTGTTGCTGTTGTCTGATTGCGCAGGTGCTGCTTGCTGGTGCTGCTCGTAGAAGGACATGAATGAGAAGAATTTCTCCATCATGTTTGGATCAAAGCCAGTTGCCTCGTTTGCAGGTGTTCCAATAGACTCAGCAGCTTGTCTTGTGTCAGAATGTTATCTTATATTCTAGCCTGTAGTGGGGTGCTCTATAGCGAGTACAACCCTTCTAGGGTTTGCTATTTGTATCCCCATTTCTGCTAGTTCAATCCTCTTTCTTTCTTCTAATTTTGTCATGCTATCAGAGCAGGTCGATCCCCTTGGATCGATCCTGTGGGTGGGTTACCACCTCCACGCTTCCGCTACCATTTTTTCTTCCCGCCGTGCGCCCCGAGGCGCGCGGCGGTTTTCTGCCCGCCGTGCGCCCCGAGGCGCGCGGCGGTTTTCTGCCCGCCGTGCGCCCCGAGGCCCGCGGCGGTTCTCTGCCCGCTGTGCGCCCCGAGGCGCGCGGCGGGCTTCTGCCCCGTCGTTCGCCGCGTCGCCCTTTGGAGGCGCCGCGACGGGCGACGGGGACCCGTCGCGGCCCCGCCACCCCACCATCGCGGCCCCGCCACCGACTTGTCGCGGCCCCGCTGCCCCACCATCGCGGCCCCGCCACCGACCTGTCGCGGCCCCGCCACCTCCGGTCGCGGCCGCGCCACCTTCTGTCGCGGCCCCGCCACCGACCTGTCGCGGCCCCGCCGCCCCATCATCGCGGCCCCGCCGCTTTCCTTCGCGGCCCGTCGCCCTACTCGTCGCGGCCCCGCCCCCCCCCCCCCCCCCCCCCCCCCTCCCCCCCCTTTTCGGGTCGCCCGTCGCGGCTCCTTCGGGGGCCGCAAGCGGCCCCCTCAGGTCGCCTCGACAGACGACGGGAGGGGCGAGCTGTGGGGTGGCGGGTATGGGGGTGGCCGGTGTGCATTCCTCCCTTTGCTCCTCCTCCTCCTTCGTCTCCCACTGCTGCAGCTGTCGCTGAGGGGGGTGGATGTGTGGGAGACTGGGTTTAGGGTTTAAGGGGGGTGCGTGGGAGTGGAGCTAGCGGTGTAGCAGTGGGTGTGTATCAGGGGGGTGGGACTGTCTGCGGGAGGTTGAGTGGAGGCTGCCAGCTTGTTGTCCGCAGCACCTGTAGTCCGGGGCGTTGTCCCGGTAGCCCAGTGAGCTTGTCGCTGCGCCAGTTGCCTGTGGGTCCGTTGCCCGTCTGCCGCTGCTTAAGCCGCGGGGCCTGTTGCTCCTGTAGTCCGGGCGCTTAGTCCGGTAGCCACTGTGCTCGCCACTCCTGTTGCCCGTGTGTCTGCAGCTTCAGCCGCCGCCTTCTATCTCCTCTCCTCTCACTCTCTCTCCTCCTCCTCACTTGCCCGTTGTGACTACCACTAGCTTTGCTCATAATTGTGCACTCTAAACTATTTCTTCTTGAACTTGTGCTCAGAATGTGTGGTGACATTGTGATCCACCTTGAGCTTGTACTGCTTTGCCTGCTCTGCTGATTACACCCCACTTTGGCTATGGGGGTGTGTCAGAATGTTATCTTATGTTCTAGCCTGTAGTGGGGTGCTCTATAGCGAGTACAACCCTTCTAGGGTTTGCTATTTGTATCCCCATTTCTGCTAGTTCAATCCTCTTTCTTTCTTCTAATTTTGTCATCTTGTTGCCGTACCTCTCTCTGTCTGTAGGCCAGAGGCTGGAGGTGGAGTAGGAGTAGTGCCGGGAGAGCCGTTAGAAGAGCTTCTCTCTTTCTGTGTTGCCATGCCTTCTGATGCCTCGTAGCTCTCATACCCTTAGGATCTTTTCAAAGCTAAGATCTTGAGTAGCAATATTGTACCGTCATCGCTCGGATATAAGACATATATGTCTTATCTCATACACTAAAAAAAAAGCTTGGGTTATCTTGTATTTGGGGAGGTTTTGGGTGTCTTATAATGGAAACTTTTTTAAACTACTTAGAAATATTTTCACGTATCTTGAAAAGAGTTTCTCATTCAGAGTGGATGTTGCGAAGGTGCCACTTCGGCAACCATAATTCGAGACGCCACGTCATCCCGCCCGAATACTTGTAGAGGCAAATTTGGTAGTACGTGAGTCAGCACGTGGCAGAATTCGCGTATCGCAAGGGTAAAAATGTAAGCGGTTTTTCAATTTTCACTATAATACATTGCAATTTCGATTATAGGACGCATATGTCTTATCTTGTACACACAAATAGGTGTCATATAAAAAGGCTAGCCTGTTTATACGAGACACCCGTATAATTGACGACCCCTGTCTACTATTCAACACTGTTTTATATCCGAACGATGGCGGTATTGCGGAAGCGTTTAGTGAACTTGTTGAACCACCTTGCACTAGTTTGTGAGAGCAAGATATGTGAAGAAACAAGAATGAAGAAGAGAGGTTGCACTAGCAGCAGTTGGCATACATATAGGAAACCCTAATTGGGTTGTACTCGCTATAGAGTACCCCACTGCATGCTAGACAATTATAACATTCTGACACACCCCCACGGCCAAAGTGGGGTGTAATCAGCACAATGAGCAAGCAGGCATAGAGCAGGAGTTCACAATAGCGAGCAAAGCTAAAGTCAATCACAGTGGGCAAGTGAGGAGGAGGAGGAACTGTGGAGGGAGAGAAGATGGGAGGCAACGACTGAAGCTGCAGAGGCACGGGCACAGGAGCGGCTGACTCAGTGGCTACCGAAGCAAGGGCGATGGACTACTAGAGTAACTGGCTCCGCGGCTATAGACGAGCGGCAGGAGCAACGGACCCACTGGCGACTGGTGCAACAGGCTCACTGGCTACCGAAGCAAGGGCGACGGACTACAGGCGCTGTAGGCGACACGACAGCTACCTTCACACAACCTCCTCCAGCTGCCCCACACCCCTCGACACACACCCCCTGCTCAAACCCTAGTTCCACTCCCACAGCACCCTCCTTGCACACACCCCCTGCTGCACCCTAGGTTCACTCACCCCCCACCCCCTAGTACCACTCCGTCGACTCCCACACACCCACCCCCCTCAGCGGCAGCTACAGCAGTGGGAGACAGAGGAGGAGGAGGAGCAGGGGAGACCATACACCCGCCACCCCCTACTCGCCACCCCCAAACCCTAACACAGGGCAGGGCGGGATGGCGGGTAGGGAGGTTACGGGAGGGGAGGGGGGGGGGGGGGGGGGCGCGCAGCCTCCTAGGGCGCCAAAGCAGGCGGCAGAAGGGGCGACGCTCGCCCCCCCCCCCCCCCCCCCCCGGTCGCCCCTCCCGTCGCCTGTCGAGGCGACCTGAGGGGGCCGCGCGGTGCAACACACAGAGTAGCAGCGGAAGAAGTTAGGTGGGCCCACAGGCCAGGAGCGTAGATGCTCTGATAGCATGTGAAGAAACAAAGAATGAAGAAGAGAGGTTGCACTAGCAGCAGTTGGCATACATATAGGAAACCCTAATTGGGTTGTACTCGCTATAGAGTACCCCACTGCAGGCTAGACAATTATAACATTCTGACAAGATACATTGATTATAGCAAAGTAATACAAAGACTTTTATAAGATTACAAGGAATATGAATAGATGCAACTAACTGTTTTACTGTTGCTATTGCGGTTCGATACAGTGACGACTCGGGCAACTGCTCAATACCGAGTCAGTTGTTTGTCCTTGCTGTTGCGCTATATTTTGTCGAGTCAAAGGTCGCTGACCTTTGACCTTCGCGTAACTTCCAGCTGTTACTCTCTGTCAACCTCCTTGGTTGACTCGCCGTTGCTTCGCTGTGATTCGCCTCGTTTGTAGTCTATTGTTTCTGAGAAAACTAGAACGAGAATGAATGTGAACTATGAATGAAGCGAGTACAAATATGAAACCCTAGTTGGGTTGTACCCCCTATGGGATGCCCCACTATAGCCTACACAATAGCATAAGCTATAATGTTCTGACACATGGGCAAAGTGGGGGAGAACAAGGGGTCACAAGACCAGTCAAGCAAAGCAAAGCAAAGCTCAGGGTGGATCACAAAGTCACCACACATTCCGAGCACAAGTTCAAAGGCCAAAAGGCCAGTTCACATGCAAGAGCACATATATACATATATATATATATATATACGAGGCTAAGCAAGCAAGAGCAGGAGTATATATATGTGACAGTACAAGCAAGGTCAAGAAGTGAGCAAATGAGGCAAGACAGGCACAAGACCCACCTGAGTGCAGAAGCGCTGATGATCACAAGGCGCAATTGCCTTGGTGAAAACATCAGCAGTGTTGGCCTCAGAGGCCACGTACGCAAGCCGCAACTGTCCACGCTGCTGAAGCTCATGAGCAAGAAAGTAACGGAGAGCAATGTGCTTTGTCCTGTGCTCCAGTCGCTGCTCTCGACACAAGGCCAGCATGGCCTTGTTGTCTACGTACAGGACTGGAGGAGAACGAGGCGGCTCTCCAAGGTCGGTCAGCAGGTAGGTGAGCCAGCGAAGCTCCTGGGCAGCCATAGCCCCAGCGTAGATCTCAGCCTCACAACTGGAGCCAAGAACAGAAGACGAGCGGGTAGCCCGCCACGAAACAGAGCCGGAACCAAGACTGAAGGTGTAACCCTGTGACGACCGCTGCGTAGCCTGGTCGTCAGCCCAAGAAGCGTCCGCGTGCCCAGTGAGGACCACTGGACTCTGCCCTCCAAGCACTAGCCCCATGCCCGACGTACTGCACAAGTAGCGCAACAGCCTCTTTGCTGCAGCCATGTGCTCTGGTCGGTGTCTCCCAGGAGCAACATAGCGTGCAAGAATGCTAAGAGGGTATGCAAGGTCAGGTCGTGTGCAGGTCATCAGGTACATGAGGCAGCCAACAAGCTCTGGATAGGGGCCACTCGACTCTACGGACTCATCCGAAGGCAGAGCTGAGAGTGAGTGGCGAGTAGGCAGAGGAGTGGCCTGAGGCGAGGAGTACGTGAAGCCGAAGCACTGAAGGACCTGCTGCACCATGTGTGACTGAGTCAGGGTAATGGTGCGGCGTGCTCTGTCCCGGGTGATCTGCAAGCCAAGGTAGCTGCGCAGTTCACCCAGGTCTGTGCACGTGTGTCGCTTCTGCAGCTCGGACTTCACGTAGGCGAGTCCAGCAGTGTCAGCTGTGGCAAAGACCAAGTCGTCGACGTACTCGAGGATGTAGAACAGAGCAGAGAGGTGTCGGTGCGCAGAAACAGCGACGGGTCGGCAGTAGAAGGTACAAACCCAAGAGCCGCAAGGGTAGTCCTCAGTGTGTCGTGCCACTCACGTGGCGCCTGGCGGAGACCGTAGACTGGACGGCGGAGACTCCACTGGGTACCAGGAGGGAAAGACCCAGTGAAGCCAGGTGGGCGGTGCAGCCAGATCTCCTCGTGCAGGCTGCCCTGCAAGAAAGCTGTGCTGAAGTCAAGAAAGTGGAGCTCGTCGTCACGGTGAGCAGCAATGTGCAGCAGTACCCGAAGAGTGGTCATCTTCGGGGTGGGGGAGAAGGTCTGAAAGTAGTCAACTCCCTGCCGCTGACTGAAGCCACGAGCCACGTAACGCGCCTTGAAGACAGGCGGAGAACCCGGTGGCCGCTTCACCTTGAAGATCCACATGCCACTGACGATGTTCGCCCCAGGAGGGGGGACAGCGTCAACGTAGGTGCCTGTGGACTTCCAGGAAGCCATCTCTGCATCCATAGCTGCCTGCCACTGTGACGAGTCGGGACCCTCTATCGCCTCCGCGTAAGAGCACGGAGTCGGGATGTCAAGTACATCCGGGTCTCCCTCAGGGGTAAGCAGTACAGACACGAGATGAGGTGAAGCAGCTGCCAAACACTGGAACTCCTCCTGCCTGTCCTCAAGGACGTCCGTGCCAAGGGCACACTCACCCCCGACGGACGGAGGACAGACAGACTCAGACTCAGCGACAAGACTAGCAGCGTAGTCTAAGCGATAGCGAGCAGCAAAGTCGACGAGCTGAGTAACGAGAGCAGACGCAGCAGTAAACTCAAAAGAAGGGTGAGTGACAACAGTAGCAAGGAGACGCGTGACAGTAGGACTGGCAGCACGAAGAGAGTCCGACTCAAGGTCAGCAAGTGCAGGAAGAGAGGACTCAAGAGGGGAAGGCAAAGGGGCACGCAGAGGAGCAGTAGACGGACGCAGAGACATCCGGTGCGTGCCAGGGACAGGAGGAGGACGCTGGCGCGAACTGCGACCACTGGCGCGAGCAGCTCTAACAGGCGACGCAGGACGAGACGTAGGCTCACGACGCTCAGTAAGACCTCCAGTAGGACCAGCGTAGGGAGAAGGAGCAGGCAGAGGGAAGGCAGGCTGTAGCTGTGACTGTGACGGGACAGGCTGTGGACACTCTAAGGGAGGAGGAGGAACAGTAGAAGGAGGAAGACCAAGAACCTGTTGCAGGAGTGGAACAAAGTACGGACGAGGCCGCGTGACGACGCCAGAAGCAGCAGGGACAGCACCAGTGCCCTCAGCAGGAGCACCCGCTCCAGCAGCACCTCCAGCAGCACCAGGAGCACCCCCAGTAGGACCGCCAGCGGTAGTCTCAGCGCCAACACCCTCAGCAGAACCAGCTCCAGTCGAACCCGTAGGCCCAGCAGCTCCAGTACTCCTAGTACGAGCACCTCCAGGACCCGCGACCGCAGCACCCTCAGCAGCCGAAGAACCTCCAGCACCAGCAGTACGGCGCCAGCGCCGGGCAAACCACTCGCGCACCTCCTGTGGAGAGAGTGGCTCCCGGCGAGAAGAAGCACCCAGAGAACCTCCAGGCGGAGCACCTCCACTCCCAGCACCCCCAGGCGTAGCACCTCCAGGCTCAGCACCCCCAGGCGTAGCACCTCCAGGCTCAGCACCCCCAGGCGTAGCACCCCCAAGCTCAGCACCCCCAGGCTCGGCACCCCCAGGCTCAGTACCCCCAGGCTCAGCACCCCCAGACGCAGTACCTCCAGGCTCAGCACCCCCAGACTCCGCACCCCCAGGTCCAGCACCCCCAGGCTCAGCACCCCCAGCAGCACCAGAGTCACCAGTGACCTGGACAGGCTCGAATGCATCTACCTGGGACACACCTGAAGGGGCAGGACCCTGGGGGGGGAGGGAGTCTACCTGGGGGGGACCTGGTACAAGGAAGAGCGGGGGTGGGGGAAGGGACGGAGTGCGGTAGGGGAAGAGGCGGTAGTAGGGGACCGACTCGTCAAACGTGACGTCCTGGGAGGACAGAACACGTCGAGAGGTGGGGTGGTAGAACTGCCACCCAGGCGCGTCAGAGGGGAACCCCAGGAAGACGCAGGGAGCAGCACGAGGGGACAGCTTGTCCGCAGACAAGTCGCGGACAAACGCCCGAGATCCCCAGACCCAGAACGCCGACGCATCGCCAACCTTCCCCGTCCATAGTAAGGCTGGGGAGGTCTCCGGCCTGGAGACCCTGGGGTGGAGGTTGATCCGATGCGCCGCGTACCCGACCGCAAACGGCCACAGAAAATGGGGGGCAGCCGCATGCATCATAGACGTACGAGCGACGTCCATGACCATGCCAATGCGGCGCTCAGCAATCCCATTTTGTTGCGGTGAGTCCGGAAGCGTGAAGGTCTGACGGATGCCTCGTGCGCGTCAGTAGGCTCGCAGTAGGCCAGAGGAAAACTCTCCGCCTCTGTCCGAGTGCAGACGCAGAACAGGGAAGTCCGAGCCAAAGCTCCGCCTGAGCTGGAGACGAGCCGCGCGGATCCAGTCGATCAGCACCTCAGTGACATCACCCTTGCTGCGCAAGGGGAAGACCGTAGTGTAACGCGAGTAGTCGTCAACAACGAGCAGGAAGTAGCGCTCGTGACCCTGTCCACGGACGCGGGCCGGGCCCCACACGTCCATGTGAAGCGTCTGCAACGGGGCCTCTGTCGAAGGAAACTGGGAGGAGTGAGGGGCAGCCCGCTGGCGCCCCTCGACACAGGGGACACAGGCAGGGCCGGGGCCCTGAGGAAGGGGAGGGAGGGACCGGGGGAGACCAGACACAAGAAGACGGGAGGCCATGCCTCTGAGGCGAAGCAGAGAGGGGTGACCAAGACGGTGGTGCCAGAGGAGAGTCTCATGAGACAAGAGACGACACAAACAGGGGGCAGACTCAGGACCAGACCTAGACGCTGCAGCAAACACCTGACCGGACGAAGCGACTCTACCAGACTCAGTAACGGGAGGAGACGCAGTGGTCAGTGTGTACAGGCTCGACCCCGGCTGACGGGTAAACGTAGCCAGGTGCCGGCCTGTGCTAGCCTCTGTATAGTGCGTCACCCGCTGACGCGCAGGAGTGAACTGGTGTACTCCCCCATCCTGTAGGTCAGCACCACTCACCAGGTTCGTAGAGAACGAGGGGAGGTAGAGACCAGACAGGGTGCCAGAGGGAGCCGCCGGACACGGGAGGACTGTGGAGAAGCGAGACAGTACAGGACCCCCGGAGGGGTCAGCCAGAGACACCGCAACCGGCCGACTAAGCGGCGTGAGTGTGGTGCGGTCCCGAAAGAAAGAGCGAGACGCCCCAGAGTCAAGAGTGAAGGTGAGGGAGGCCGAAGCCGACGTAGTACCTGAGAGCGCAGACTCACCAGTACCTGAGGACGCAGACACACTAGCACCTAGAGCAGCAGCGTCGCAAGCACCTAGGGCAGCAGCCTCAATGCCCGCATCGGGCGGGAAACAGCGGTAGCAGTCACCCTCATCACTATGAGACACAGCATACATGGCAGAGAGAATAGCATCAAAGTCAAGATCAAAGATGGCAACACCCGCCCTAGACAGCTCGCCCCAGCGAGGAATCTCTGAGGCCTCCGGGAAGTGGTGACGCCACGCGTCCGTCAGGCGGCCAAAGCAGCGCTGGGTGGGGTGCGGACCCCCACACTGTTCACCCGCACGGTCGCGAGTGCGCAGGACGTAGGTGCACGGACCAAAACCCCCACCCCGCTGGCGTGCAGTGTACCACTCACGGAGCTGCTGAGGGGACAGGGTCTCACGACCGCGCTGCTGCTGCTGGCGCGCGCCACTACCGGAGCCACTCCTCTGCGAAGGCCCGCGACCAGCTCCACCGCCACCCCCACCGCCTCTGCCGCCTCCGCTACTACCGCGGCCTCCACCGCCGCCTCCACCGCCGCCTCCTCCGCCACCTCCGCTCCCACCGCCACCGCCGCCGCCGCCTCCGCCTCCACCGCCGCCCTCGACCCCCCCACCCGCACCTCCACTCCCACAGCCACCCCCACTAACCCCACCGCCTCCACCTCCACCTCCACCGCCCGCTCCTCCAGCTCCCTTGCCCCCCTTGCCCTTGCCAGGGCGGCGTCTCCCGCTAGGGGCAGACGCCGCATCGACCGACTCAAGACCAAGGAGGTCGGCCGTAGTAGCAGAGGCAACAGAGGGCAGCAGGGGGGAGGGGGAACACCCCTCAAAGATGGGGGTGCGCGGGTCACCCCGAGAGGCTCCTACAGCAACTATACTCTTCTCCGCTGCTAAGAGGGCCTTCTCGAGGAGATCGACAGTGAGTGTGATGGGACAGACTGAGAGAAAGTGGTCCCTGACTACACGAAGGGAGTCAGGAAGGCGAGTGACTAGGAAGTACGGAGTGATGTACATGGGGGGGGGGTTCTTGGCGCAGAAGTCAGCAGGGAGTGCAGCGCGGTAGCGAGTGTCACTAGTGCGGAGGTGCGTAATGAGGTCAGCCACGGTGGGAAAGGCAGCAAGGTCAGGGAAGAGGTACGGTAGCATGAGACGGCTCAGTGCAGCAGTGGCAGGGGAGGAGTAGCGCGCGACTACAGCGTCGTACAAGGTCTGAGCACTCTTGTACTGACTAAAGTGCGCACGCTCGGAGGTAGGGAGGTGGCGACGCACAGCAAGACTTGCAGCAGCGTCGCGCGTGGCCCACTGAGAGCGAACAGTGGCGTCAGCATCAGCAGCAGGGGCAGGGGAAGCGCCAGAGGTAAGGTCAAAGAGAGAGAGGCCGTCTGCCCTATCGCACTATAAGAACAGCTGCAGGTCGTCTACCCAGACCTCAAAGTCAACGGCGCGACCCTCAGCGTCAAAAGCGAGGACACTACGGGTAGCCATGACGACAGTAGCCTAGCAGTTATACCTGTAGGACAGGGGCAGTGCAGTGACAAGAGCGCTGCTCTCACCAGACAGGGCGGGTCTAGCAGCTAAGCAGCACAGCAACGCGGCTGCTCGGACGGCTCAGCAGCAACTGCGGTTCGGGCGGCTCGGGCGGCTCGGCTCCACAGCGGCTCAGGCGGCTCGGGCGGCTCGGGCGGGTCGGGCGGCTCGGCTCCTCAGCGTCTCAGGGGGCTCGGGCGACTCGGGCGGCTCGGGCGGGTCGGGCGGCTCGGCTCCTCAGCAGCTCAGGCGGCTCGGGCGGCTCGGGCAGGTCGGGCAGCTCGGGCGGCTCGGGCGGCTCGAGCGGGTCGGGCAGCTCGGGTGGCGCGGGCGGTGTAGGGCCGTAGGGCCGCTGGTAGGGCTCGGGGCCGCAGCGAGAGGGGCGGCGGGGCCGCAGAGACGGGCGGCGGGGCCGCAGTGAGAGGCGGCGGGGCCGCAGCTAGAGAGGCGGCGGGGCCGCGGAGACGGGCGGCGGGGCCGCAGAGACGGGCGGCGGGGCCGAAGTGAGAGGCGGCGGGGCCGCGAAGACGGGCGGCGGGGCCGCTGAGACGGGCGGCGGGGCCGAAGTGAGAGGCGGCGGGGCCGCAGCGAGAGAGGCGGCGGGGCCGCGAAGACGGGCGGCGGGGCCGCTGAGACGGGCAGCGGGGCCGCAGGGAGAGGCGGCGGGGCCGCAGCTAGAGAGGCGGCGGGGCCGCGGAGACGGGCGGCGGGGCCGCAGAGACGGGCGGCGGGGCCGAAGTGAGAGGCGGCGGGGCCGCAGCGAGAGAGGCGGCGGGGCCGCGAAGACGGGCGGCGGGGCCGCTGAGACGGGCGGCGGGGCCGCAGTGAGAGGCGGCGGGGCCGCGAAGACGGGCGGCTGGGCCGCTGAGACGGGTGGCGGGGCCGCCGTGAAGGGCGGCGGGGCCGCAACGAGAGAGGCGGCGGGGCCGCAGAGGCGAGGCCGCTGAGACAGGCGACGGGGCCGCAGTGAAGGGCCGCTAGGGCGGCTCGACGAAGTGAGGGCCCGGAGCGCGACTCGGGCTGAGCGCCAGGCCCTACGATATCAGGAATTTTACCCTGAAATTCCTGATTTTCAGGGTTTTTTTTTTACCTACCCTGAAAATCCAGTGTTCAGCTTTTCCTAGGGCTGATTTTTCAGCCTTCACATGCCACATGACTCTGAACTTTCAGCAATTTTTTTGAAGTGACACTGATGCCTTTACGTTGTAACGAGTTTGACCCTGAAAGCGAATCCTACTAGGTACGAGTATACTTGACCGGAAGTACTGGGAAAATCAGATTCCCGCGGTGTCTGCAGGGCCTGTCGTTGACTATCGGACAATTTTGCCCACACTGATGGCCCCTTAGTTGGCGCGCCTGGTCCGTTCATTGGCCACATTTGCAACATTAAGGGCATGTTCCTACGGCCCCTTATCAGGCCAACCTCTTATCAAGCTCAAGTCAAAACACACTGAAAATTCCCTAAACCCAAAAACCCTCGCTACTTTTACCAGGCAAGGCTGACAAGAGGTTTGCCTGATAAGAGCGTAGGAACATGCCCTAAGTGACTTGACCAATTACAAGGTTGCAGCACAGAGATCCTGGCAGGCTGCGCTGCGAGGGATTCTGGCGGTCTAGGTCGTGCTGGCAAGCATTGATGCATCCACGCCTCCCAGCCGTGCTACCTGCCATCCAGCCTCACATCCCGTTCTGCTGTTTGCTTCCTTCCTAGTGTTTTTACTACTAGTAAAATAAAGACTACCGTACTAGTATCAGCCTTTTTCTGTAGGGAACACTGATGTATCAGACTTTTTTTTCAAGTAACACTGAACTTTCAGGCTTTTTTTTTAGGCGACCCTGACGATCAGGGTCTAGGGGTAGAGGGACCCTGATACCCTTACGTGCCTAAAAGTGAATCTGAGGGCCTGCTGAGCGCGCTTCGGGCAGGAAAAAAAAAAAACTCGATGTGGTGGGCCCTAAGCACAGTTCCCAAGGGGGAACCTGCTCGATACCATGAGAAAACTAGAACGAGAATGAATGTGAACTATGAATGAAGCGAGTACAAATATGAAACCCTAGTTGTGTTGTACCCCCTATGGGATACCCCACTATAGCCTACACAATAGCATAAGCTATAATGTTCTGACAGTTTCGACACAACAGGAGCGTTAAATTACTTGTTTCCAACAGGGATGAGGGAAGCTGAGAAGAAAATGGTTAGTCCGAGGGGAAGAAAATGGTTAGTCGTTGGGAAGCCTTATGATCACATTGCACTTGGGTTCTGCCACTCCCCTCTCTCCTTCCTCTTCCTCACTCTGCTCCTCCCCAACCACCCACGGATCTTTTAAGATGTCATCCACCGTTGGCCGTTTTGTCACGTCGTCGTCCATCAACCGTTGGATCAACTCCCTCGCCTGCTCTGACACCCCGTCCAGCCCCAACCCGCTGCGCCTCAACTCCTGCTGCGGCCATCTGGACACGTGGCCCGATAGCATGGCTCGCAGCACCAGCCCCAGGCCCCAGATGTCATGATGCCGTGGCACGCCGTGGCCCAATAGTGCAGCAGCCACGGCACGCACTGTTTCGTGCTGTGTGGCAGCGCCAAGGCCCGACAGCTTGGCGACAGGAGAGCTCCAGCACCTGCTGCTACTTCTTCCACCTTTGCAGCTGCTGCTCTCGCTCTCATCTCTGCCAGCCCTACGCAAACCGACGCTTGAGTTGCTCGGACTATCCCTGCTCAAATTTCCGCTTCTCCGAGTACAGCTGGCACCGCTGTCACTGGCGGAAGCGAGGCACGGCATCCCCGGACTAGGCGTACTCGCCAGCGTCGACGCCTTCGCCAGGCGTCGGCTCAGCAGCGGCCCAATAGGCACACCTGGGGGAGCGATGAAGGGCGACGTGTGAGACAATGGCACGGAGCAGCTAGCGCGGTGAAGCACAGCGGAGGGGGATTGCCTGAGCAACACGTGGTCGGGGGCGACGTTGCCGTGAATCACGCCGTGTTCGTGGCACTGCTTCACGGCCAGGACGGCGGAGAGGAACACTTCCCGTGCTGCGTCTTCCGACATTGGCCCCTTGCGCTTTATATGCGACGCGAGGTCGCCCGCGGCACAGAGCTCCATGACTATGAAGAGGGCCTTCTTGTCGCCGTATGCTTCCTCAATCTGAACCACGTTGCTCGCCACGCCCCAGAGGGACAGCAGAACCTTTAGGTCATTAGTAGCCCGTTTCATGTGCTTGCCGTCACCGTGCATAGACGAGAGGTCGTAATGCTTGCACGCGTACGTGCGCCGGGTAACTCGATCGCGACATCGCCAAACCGTCGCTCGATGACCTTCGCAAAGAATCCTCTCAAGCTCGAAGTTCTCCCAAAAACATTCTAGCGGCAGCACACGCCTGACATGCCCAAAAGGCATCAGCGGTAGTGAGTGCAACGATGTTTGTGTAGGAAACGAAGCTTACGATGCAACTCCAAAGGCAGCGGCGACTGGAACGCAGGGGCTAGCAAGCAACACTCGTACGGAACTCCAGTCACTTGATTTCTCATCTTGACACTGCTGTGGGTGTGGCTCTTGGCGGATGCCATACCAGCGGCAAAGGAGGCTTGTTGCTATGGAAGGTAGTATTCACAAACCTCGATGACGTCGGAGTCAGCTTCCCATCTCATCTCCTGCCCAAGCCGGTTCCCCAGTTGGTTCGGTTGTTTTTCGGACCGCGAATTGTTTGGGTCAGGGTTTCGAGACTCGACCCAATGTGTCAACCTGTTTTGGGTTGTACAGCACAGCCCCCGGTTTTGGCATGTGCGTACGTTTTCCGTACATTATAGTTCATCCAGTACGGTAATCTGTACTGCGTCACGGTTCAAAACGGTGAAATTTCAAAACCGCTGTGCACCGCCTGATATCTTTTCAAAGCACGACGAATGAACTGTATAGAACCCGAAAACGTACGCGCTGGACCCGCCCTTAATGCGTTCTCGGAAAGGTCTTCCAGAAGTCTGTACGTTCGTGAAGTGCACTTTCTTCACGGACACTGCCAAATCGTCTGCTGAAGGAAACGTGTTGCACACATATGGGAGCGATGGTGCAGTATCGCCATGCTTTGGCCAACATTATTGGCAAAGTAGAGTCACATCACCGATTCAACAAACCTAGAACGGATGAGAGCCATCCGATGTGATATCTAAGCCGTGTCGCATATCCTCGCTTACACTATATACGTTGAAGTTTGGGCAAAATTAATTGTCCCTACTATCCAAATTCTTTAAGGCCATGTATATACAGTTAAGGGCATGTGTGATATTTTTTAGGTTCGTAAACTAACTTTGGGCGGTTACCATTTTCGCTAATGTCGTCGAAGCTAATTGGAGAAGGGCACCATAAATTCCAAACAGCCAAATGCGACCACCAAGAAGTGAACAAAACTCGAGCCAACACTCCAACGTAAGAGTTGTTCCGATATGAAGTTCAACGAGGCAATCATGTATGCTGAAGGAGCCAACCCTACCGAGTACGAATTCGAGAAGTCAAAAGAGTCGAAGCGACGCTGGTAACCGTCTGACCAAGACCGATGCAGGCAGAAACATTTGAAGTGAATAGAGCGGGAACAAGTTTGAAACAAGTTCCCGCGCCGCACGGTTTGAACTTCGTCGTAATAGGGTAATGTACCCCTTAGAGTACATGGCTAGTCCATGTCGTTTCATATTCCTCTGTATTTCCTATATAAAGTTGATGTTGTTGGAAACAAGTAGTTTAACGCTTCTTATGTGTTGTAACATTGAACCGTAAACAAGGCAAGCTACAGCGGAGCAATGGCGAGTCAACCGAGGAGGTTGACAGAAAAGTAACAGCCGGGGGTTATGCGAAAGTTGAAGGTCAGCGACCTTTGACTCATACAGCGCGATAGCAAGGACAAACAAATGACTCGATATTGAGCAGTTGTCAGAATCATCATTATACGGTATCGAACCGCAACAGCAACAACAAAACGGTTATTGCATTGTTTCATATTCCTTATAATCTTATGAAAGCTTGTATTCCTTCCCCTTGCTTCCATAGGTACGTATGCTAGGAAAACGGATAGATTTGAAGGAAGAGCGGCGGGGCAATTCTTCCACGTAGCAGGGGGAGAAAGACCGCGAGCAACAACTGCAAAAGGGGAGGCTAATCAGCACACGTGGATTATGGATACGGGGGCTGCTTGGTCGATGACACCATGTGCGGAGCTGCTAGTGAGCATTGATGCAGCACCTGTTTCGGAAGTTATGTCCGGATCCGGACATGCGATGAGGGTGATGGGGGCAGGAAGGGCTGCATTTTTTGGAGCTGACGGAAAGCCGGTCGTAATCGAGGAGGTGTTCTTTGTCCCAAAGGTAACAACAAATTTGATTTCGTTGAGGAGGCTGGCAGTTGCTGGAGTGAATACCGAGAGCGGAGCAGGGCACTCCAAAGGAAAATTTGGGAGCTGCATGATGAATGGAGCTTGGATAACGAGCTGTGGCGAGTACCTGCTGTGTCATGGAAGAAATTTGCAACACAAACTGCTGCGAAGGAGTGTATCGTCAAGAGGGAGTCAATGACAGGAGCCATAGGTGAGATAAACGAGTTGAAGCAGATAGGGGTGCAGCTGCTTGAGCAGCTAAAGGTCATCGCCTCTTGCTTGAAGAAAACCAAAGGAAAGGGAAAAGTTGCATTCAGGGGGAGTAAGGCCACCGACAAGGTGAAGGTGTGCGAAGCTGTGCCGTTGCTACAGTTGTGTGAAGCTGAGGGTCTGGGCAAGAAGACAAGTGATGCAGTTCTTCTGGGTCAAGTGACAAAGAGAAAGAAACAAGGTGACATGGGGATCAAAACAGCTGACTCTTAGAAATATATTTTGCAGCATGCTAAGCACATGTGATTGTACACCAATTGTGGTGTACAGTTGGGTTGGGACTACACCCAACATTGGGTGTGTCAGATATATATGACATAGTGTTTGTAGGCTCTAGTGGGGTAGACACTAAGGGGTACAGGTTTCTAGGGTTTGATATTTGTATCACACACGTTCCTAGTCCATTCATTCCTCATTATTTCACATGGTATAGAGCAGGTTCCCTAGTGGGAACGTTTTCTAGGGCCCACCACTAAAACGATTTTTTTTTTTCCTTACCTGCCCGGAGCGTGCTTCGCACCTGCCCTAGTCGCGCCCCGTGCGCCTGCCCTCCCGTCGCGTCCCCTGCCCTTAGCGGCCCGTCGCGCCCTCTTAAGGCCCCTTCGCGGCCACTCTCACGGCCCTTCGCGGCCCCTTCGCAGCCCGTTCGTGGCCCTTCGTGGCCCCTCTCACGGCCCTTCGCGGCCCCTTCGCGGCCCCTCGCTGCCCCTTCTCGGCCCCTTCGCCGCCCTTCGCGGCCCCTTCGCGGCCCCTTGCGGCCCCTTCTCGGCCCCTTCGTGGCCCCTCGCGACCCCTTCTCGGCCCCTTCGCCCCCCTTCGCGGCCCCTTCGCGGCCCCTCCGCGGCCCTTCGCGGCTCCTTCACGGCCCCTCCGCGGCCCCTTCGCAACTCGTCGCGGCCCCTTAGCGGCCCCTCCCCGGCTCTTCACAGCCCTGCCGCCCCGTCGTCGCCGCCCCAGCAGCAGCTGCCGTCGCGCCTGCTGCCGCTGCTGCTTCCTCCACGGCCGGTCGCCGTCGCCGATGCTGCAGTGACAGCCGCCGCCGCTCCTACTGAGACAACCGCCGCTGCCACTACCGTGACAGCCGCCGCCGCCGTCCCGGCCCTGCCCTGCAGCCGAGGCGCGGCCCTCCTTTGCCGCCCTGTCGCGGCCCTGTTCCTGCCGGCGCACCTCGGCCTTGCCCCACCACTTGTGGACCTCTACCCACCCGCCCCTGGTAAGAGCCCCGCCGAGTCGCGCCCCTCCTGCTGCTGCTGCTGCTAGCCTGCTGCTGGTGCTGTCATGGCTACCCCCAATGTTCTCACCTTTGAAGCTGAGGGTCGGGCTGTCGACTTTGAGGTCTGGGTCAATGATCTGCAGCTTTTCCTGCAGTGTGATAGAAGAGATGGTCTCTCACTGTTCGATCTCACGTCTCGCGCCTCTGCTGCCCCTGCTGCCGATACTGACAGTACTGTTCGCTCACAGTGGGCCACACGCGATGCTGCTGCCCGTCTTGCTGTGCGTAGTCACTTGCCGTCCACTTAGCGCGCGCACTTTAGTAAGTACAAGAGTGCTAAGACCTTGTACGACGTTGTAGTTGCCCGCTACTCTTCCCCTGCCACTGCTGCCGTTAGTCGCCTCATGCTGGCGTACCTGTTCCGTGACCTCGCCGCCTTTCCCACAGTCGCTGACCTCATTACGCACCTTCGCACTGGTGACACCCGCTACCGCGGTGCGCTTCCTGCTAAGTTGTGCACCAAGAACCACCCCCCCCCCCCCCCCCCCAATGTACATCACCCTCTACTACCTAGTCACCCGGCTCCCTGACTCCCTTCGCCCGGTGAGGGACCACTTCCACTCTGTTTGCCCCACCACACTCACCGTTGACCTCCTCGACGAGCGCCTCCTGGCCGCTGAGAAGAGTATAGTCGCTGTAGGAGCCTCTCGTAGTGACCCTCGTGCCCCCTTCTTTGAGGGGTGCTCCCCCTCCCCCCTTTTACCCTCTGTTGCCTCTGCTGCTGCGGTCGACCTCGTTGGCACCGAGTCGGTCGGCACTGCGTCTGCCCCTAGCGGGAGACGCCGCAACGGCAAGGGCAAGGGGGGCAAGGGTGCTGGAGGAGCTGGCAGGGGCGGTGGAGGTGGCGGTGGAGGTGGCGGTGGAGGCGGCGGAGGGGGTGGGGGTGGCGGTGGGAGTGGTGGCGGGGGTGGGGGCTTCAGTGGCAGCGATGGAGGCGGAGGCGGAGGCGGCAGTGGTGGTGGGAGCAGAGGAGGCGGCGGTGGCGGCGTTGGCGGCGGTGGTGGTGGAGCTGGTCGGGGTAGCTCTGTACAGCGGAGCGGCTCCGGTGGTGGTCAGCGCCAGCAGCAGCAGCGCACTCGTGAGACCCCGCCCCCCGAGCAGCTTCGTGAGTGGTACGCTGCGCATTAGCGGGGTGGGGGTGCTGGTCCCTGTGCCTACGTCCCGCGTACGGGCGACCGTACAGGTGAGCCGTGCGGTGGCCCGCACACCACCCAGCGCTGCTTCGGCCGCCTGACGGATGCCTGGTGTCTCCAGTTCCCTGACGCCACTGAGATCCCTCGTTGGGGCGAGCTACTTTGGTCAGGGGTTGCTATCTTTGATCTTGATTATGATGCTATTCTTGCTGCCATGTATGTTGTGTCTACTAGTGATGAGGGTGACTGTTACCTGTGTGTTCCGCCTGACGCGGGCATTGTGGCTGTTACACTAGGTGCTGGTGTGGCTGCTGCTCTAGGTGCTATTGCGTCTGCTGCTCCAGGTGCTGGTGAGTCTGCTGCCCCAGGTGCCGGTGAGTCTGCTCTCTCAGGTACCACGTCGGCTCAGGCTTTGCACACTTTCACCCTTGACACGGGTGCTTCCCGCTCCTTCTTTCGAGACCGCACCACACTCACCCCGCTTAGTCGTCGGTTGCAGTCTCGCTGGCAGACCCCTCGGGGGGTCCTCTCCTTGCCCATTTCTCCACTGTCTTACCGTGTCTGGCAGCCCCTTCTAGCACCCTGTCTGGTCTTTACCTCCCCTCGTTCTCTACGAACCTGGTGAGTGGTGCTGACCTACAGGATGGGGGGGTTGACCAGTTCACTCCTGCGAGTCAGCAAGTGACCCACTGTACGTGTGCTCGGACGGGCCGCCACTTGGCCACGTTTACCCGTTAGCCAGGGTAGAGCCTGTACACACTGACTACTGGGTCTCCTCCGGCTGCTGAGTCTGGTCAGGTGGGTGCGTCGGGTCAGGTGTTTGCTGCAGCGTCTAGGTCTGGTCCTGAGTCCGCCCCCTGCTCGTGTCGTCTCCTGTCTCCAGACTCTCCTTTGGAACCACCGCCTTGGTCACCCCTCCCTGCCTCGTCTCCAAGGCATGGCCTCTCGTTTCCTTGTCTTTTTGCTCTCTTGGGCCTGCCCCTACCTGCGTTCCTTGCGTCGAGGGGCGGCAGCGCGCCGCTCCTCACTCCTTCGAGTTTCCTCCGACAGAGGTTCCGCTGCAGACGCTTCACCTGGATGTGTGGGGCCCCGCCCGCGTCCGTGGACAGGATCACGAGCGTTACTTCCTGTTGGTGGTTGACGGCTACTCGCGCTGCACCACAGTCTTCCCCTTGTGCAGGAAGGGTGAGGTCACTGAGGTGTTGATGGACTGGATCCGCGCAGCTCGTCTCCAGCTCCGAGAGAGTTTCGGCTCGGACTTTCCTGTTTTGCGACTGCACTCCAACAGAGGCGGGGGGGTTTCTTCTGACCTTCTGCGGGCCTTCTGTTGTGCACAGGGCATCCGCCAGACGTTCACGCTTTCGACCTCTCCACAGCAAAAGGGGATTGCTGAGCGCCGCATTGGTATGGTCATGGACGTCGCTCGTACGTCCATGATCCATGCGGCTGCTCCCCATTTTTTGTGGCCGTTCGTGGTTCAGTACGCGGCGCATCAGATCAACCTTCAGCCCCGGGTCTACTTGCCGGAGACCTCCCCTACTCTGCGATGGACGAGGAAGGTTGGCGATGCGTCTGCATTCTGTGTCTGGGGATCTTGAGCTTTTGTCCGCGACTTGTCTGCGGAAAAGCTGTCCCCCTGCTCTGTTCCCTGCGTCTTCCCTGGCTTCCCCCCTGACGCGCCTGGTTGGCAGTTTTACCACCCCACCTCGTGCCGTGTTCTGTCCTCCCAGGACGTCACCTTTGACGAGTCGGTGCCTTACTACCGTCTCTTCCCCTACCGCACTGCGCCCCTCCCCCCGCCGCCGCTCTTCCTTGCGCCAGGTTCCCCCCCGGTAGACCCTCTCCCCCCTCAGGGTCCTGCCCCCTCAGGTGTGTCTCTATTGCTGGAGGTGCTGCTGGGGTTGGAGTTTCTATTGCTGCTGAGGGTGTTGACGCCACGGGTCCTGGAGGTGCTGGTACAGGAGGTACTAGACCTGCTGGGCCTGGGGGTGCTCGTGGTGCTGCAGCTGCTAGCTGTGCTAGAGCTGGTAGTGCTACTGGAGTAGGTGCTACTGGAGGTAATGGAGCTGGGGCTGTTGGGTCTTCCGGTGTTCCTGCTAGAGCTGGAGCTGCTGGAGTTGCTGGAGCTGGCGGTGCTACTGTTGCCGGTGCTCCTGTCGGTGCTCGAGTAGCTGCTTCTGGAGCCGGTGGAGATGCTGGAGTCGTGGCCGACCCTAGGGGTGCTGGTCTTGTCCCTGCTGGTTATGGAGGTGCTGCGCGGCGGCGGCCGTACTTCGTTCCGCTCCTTGCGCAGGTTCTTGGTCTTCCGCCCTCTACTGGTCCTGCTCCTTCCTTAGAGTGTCCACTGCCTGTCCAGTCCGAGTCACAGTTACAGCCTGCCTCCCCGCTGCATGCTCCTCCTCCCTACACTGGTCCTACTGGAGTTCTTGCTGAGCGTCGTGAGCCTGCGTCTCGTCCTGCGTTGCCTGTTCGTGCTGCTCGCACTAGTCGTCGTGTTCTGCGTCAGCGTCCTCCTGCGGTCCCGGGCACGCACCAGATGGCGCTGCGTCCTTCCACTGCTCCTCTGCGTGCCCCTTTGCCATCTCCTCAAGAGTCCTCTCTTCCTGCTCTTGCTGACCCGGAGTCTGACTCTCTTTGTGCTGCCAGTCCGACTGTCACGCGTCTCATGGCTACTGCTGTCACTGACCCTTCCTTTTAGTCCACTACTGCGTCTGCCCTAGTTGCTGAGCTTGTCGACTTCGCTGCTCGCTGTTGTCTAGTCTTGTTGCTGAGTCTGAGTCTGTCTGTCCTCCGTCGGTCGGGGGTGAGTGTGCTCTTAGCACGGACGTCCTTGAGGACAGGCAGGAAGAGTTCCAGACTGATTGCTTTGCCTCATCTCGTGTCCATGCTGATTGCCCCTGAGGGAGACCCGGATGCACCAGACATCCTGACTTCGCGCTCTTACGCAGAGGCGATAGAGAGTCCCTACTCCTCTCAGTGGTAGTCAGCCATGGACGCAGAGATGGCTTCCTGCAAGTCCACAGGCACCTACGTTGATGAGGTTCCCCCACCTGGGGCGAACATCGTTAGCGGCATGTGGATTTTCAAGGCGAAGCGGCCACCGGGTTCTCCGCCTGTCTTCAAGGCACGTTACGTGGCTCTGCCTTCAGACCTTCTCACCCACCCCGAAGATGACCACTCTTCGGGTGCTGCTGCACATAGCCGCTCAGCACGACTACGAGCTTCACTCTCTTGACTTCAGCACTGCATTCCTACAGCGCAGCCTGCACGAGGAGATCTGGCTGCGTCACCCACCTGGCTTCACTGGGTCGTTTCCTCCTGATATCAGGAGGAGCCTCCGGCAGCCAGTCTACGGTCTCGGCCAGGCGCCCCGTGAGTGGCACGACACACTGAGGACTACACTTGCGGCTCTTGGGTTTGCTCCTTGTACTGCCGACCCGTCACTGTTTCTACGCACCGACACTTCTTTGCCGCCATTCTACATCGTCGTGTATGTCGACGACTTAGTCTTTGCTACTGCTGAAACTGCTGGACTCGCCCACGTGAAGTCCGAGCTGCAGAAGTGTCACACGTGCACAGACCTGGGTGAACTGCGCAGCTACCTTAACTTGCAGATCACTCGGGACAGAGCACGGCGCACCATTACTCTGACTCAGTCACACATGGTGCAGCAGGTCCTTCAGCGCTTCGACTTCACGTACTCCTCGCCTCAGGCCACTCCTTTGTGTACTCACTAGCCGCTCTGAGCTCTGCCTTCAGATGAGTCCGTAGATCCGAGTGGCCCGTACCCAGAGCTTGTTGGCTGCCTCATGTACCTGATGACCTGCACACGACCTGACCTTGCATACCCTCTTAGCATCTTGGCACGCTATGTTGCTCCTGGGAGACACCGACCAGAGCACATGGCTGCAGCGAAGAGGGTGTTGCGCTACTTGTGCAGTACGTCGGGCATGGGGCTCGTTCTGGAAGGGCGGAGTCCAGTGGCCCTCACTGGTCACGCAGACGCTTCTTGGGCTGCCGACTTGGCTACGCAGCGGTCCTCACAGGGTTACACCTTCAGCCTTGGTTCCGGCTCTGTTTCGTGGCGGTCTACCCGCTCGTCTTCTATTTCCGGCTCCAGCTGTGAGGCTGAGATCTACGCAGGGGCCATGGTTGCACAGGAGTTACGCTGGCTCACCTGCCTGTTGACTGACCTAGGAGAGCCGCCTCGTTCTCCTCCAGTTCTGTACGTAGACCACAAGGCCATGCTGCGACTTGCTTACGTGGCCTCTCGGGCCAACACTGCTGATATCTTTACCAAGGCACTTCAGCCTTGTGATTATCAGTGCTTTTGTACGATGCTAGGTCTTGTGCCTGCTTGGCCTCACTTGCTCACTTCTTGACCTTGCATGTACTGTGATCTATCTATACATGCACTTGCTTGTTTACCATTATATATAATCTTGCATGCGAACTGGCCTTGTGGCCTTGAACTGGTGCTCGGAATGTGTGGTGACATTGTGATCCACCCTGAGCTTGCTTTGCTTGACTGGTCTTGTGACCCCTAGTTCTCCCCCAGTTTACCTATGGGGGTTTGTCAAATATATATGACATAGTGTTTGTAGGCTCTAGTGGGGAAGACACTAAGGGGTACAGGTTTCTAGGGTTTGATATTTGTATCACACACTTTCCTAGTCCATTCATTCCTCGTTTTTTCACAGGGTGTAGTCTTGCACTTTGGGGTGCCAATCCACCCAATTGTGGTGGGGCCCCCAAATGCAATCCCCTTGACTTTTGGGTACCTCACTTCCCAATTGAGGTCACCTCAAGCCAAGTGGGCCTAGGGTTGCCTCACTTCGACAAAGTATGGGCAACCCAACCCACTTCACCAATGGTTGCCTCACTTCCCCAAGTGAGGTCAACCTAACCTATAGTTAGGGTCATCCTTCCCCTCCAACCCTTCCTTCCAACTATGTATGCTAGGTTTCTCCTCTGATCCAATTACTTGTTCAATTTACAATCTTCACATGGTATAGAGCTAGTTGTTCCTAAGCCTGAAATCTCACTCCCTCAAGTTTTTTCTTTCCCATGGGCCCACCCCACAGCCACAAATCCCCTCATACGTGTGGCTCAACCTAGCATATCCTCACCGCAACCTACGCCCTTCCCTCCCTCCGCCGCGATTGCGCCCTCCTCGCCTGCGGATCCCACTATCGCGAGCGCATTGCCGCCTCTCCCCCCCTTCCCGTCGCCGCGACACACCGTCGCCGCCTCCCCCTCTATCCGCCGCGACTGCTCCGGCGCCCCCTGCGCATCTCGCCGCGACGCCTCGTCGCCGCCTCCCCTTCCCCTTGCCGCGATCCCCCGTTGCCGCCTCCCCCCTCCTGCCGCCGCGCCTGCTTTGGCGTCGCCCGGGCATCCCTCCGTCGCGACGCCTCGTCGCCGCCTACCCCTCACGCTGCCGCGATGTCACGTCACCGCCTCCCCTTATCGCTGCTGCGCCTTCCTCGGCGCCGCCTGCGCATCCCGCCGCCGCGACGCTTTGTCGCCGTTTCCCGTCCCGCCGCCACGACTTCGCGTCGCCGCCTGCATGCCCCATCGCCGCGACCTGCCTTCGCCGCCTGCACGCCCCATCGCCGCGACCTGCCGTCGCCGCCTGCACATCCCACTGCCGCGACCCGCTCGTCGCCGCCTGCACGTCCCGCCGCCGCGACTTCGCGTTGCCGCCTGCGCATCCCGCCGCCGCGACCTGCTCGTCGTCGCCTGCACACCCCGTCGCCGCGACCTGCCGTCGCCGCTTGCGCATCCCGCCGCCGCAACCCGCTCGTCGCCGCCTGCACGTCCCGCCGCCGCGACTTCGCGTCGCCGCCTGCGCATCCCGCCGCCGCGACCTTCTCGTCGCCGCCTGTACGTCCCGCCGCCGCGACCTACCGTCGCCGCCTGCACCTCCCGCCGCCGCGACCTATTCTCGCCGCCCGCGCATCCCGCCGCCGCGACCTCCTCGTTGCCGCCTACGCATCCCGCCGCCGCGATCCACTCGTAATCGCCCGCGCATCCCGCTGCTCCTACTGCCCTGCCACTCGGCCGCAATTTCCGCCGCCGCGACTACACCGCCAGCCACCCGCGATCTCTTCTACCGCGGCCCTACCGTCGCCTCCTGCCCTTCCCCCCGCATCGCCTGCTTGTCCTCGCCTGCCCACGCCACCCCTCTGCAGATTCCGCCGCAGCAGCACCCACTCCACCAAGCAGCAGCAGCGGCCGCGGCAGCAACAGCCCCGCCCACAGCTGCAACTGCGTTCTTCCTCCCCCTCCACCCCCCCCCCCCCTCCCCCTTTCCTTCTCCTCTCCTCCCACGCAGCAACAGCCGGGACAGCTGAGCGGCCACAGCAGCAACATTGGCAGCAGCAGCACCATCGGGTGCAGCGGCAGCAGCGGTAGCAGCAGTAGCATCGGCAGCAGCAGCAGCAGCAGTAGCATCGGCAGCAGCGGCAACAGCAGCAGTAGCAGCGGCGGCACCGGCAGTAACAGCAGCAGCAGCAGCAGCCGGAGGAGTGCGCCAACCTCAGCAGCAGCACTTCCCCCCCCCTCTTTCCTTCTCCTCTCCTCCCAAGCAGCCAAAGCAGCCACAGAAACAGCAGCAGCAGCAGCAGCAGCAGCAGCAGCAGCAGCAGCAGCAGCAGCAGCAGCAGCAGCAGCAGCAGCAGCAGCAGCATCGGGAGTAGCGGCAGCGGCGGAAGTAGCGGCAACAGCGGTAGCAGCAGTAGCATCGGCAGCAGCGGCAGCACCGGAAGCAGCGGCAGCAGCAGCCGGAGGAGTGCGCCAGCCTCAGCAGCTGCACTTCACCCTCCTCCCCCCCTTCCGTGGCCGCCGCGGGTCCACCCGCCGCCGCCCTCTCCCTTGACCGCCGCGGGTCCACCCGCCGTTGTCCCCCACATGGCCACCGACCCTCCTGCCCCTCTCCCCCTCCCTCCTCCTATTGACGCCTCCTCCGTCAACAAGCTCCAGCCTGTGGCGGACCGCTCAGCTGTCAATTGACACTCCTTCGTCGGGAGCATCTGCCGTGTCCTCCAGGACGCCTTCGTCGGACCCTACTGCGTTCTCGACGTCCTCCTCCGCCGCCCGCACGCTCTCCAACCCACTGCCCCCACTCACCCCGATGAACCCCCTCCTCCCCCCATTCCCCTGGCCCTCCTCCTGCTGAACCTACCTTGGGGATCGCCGCTACCCTGGAGCTCGAGGCAGTTGCCGATGCCACCTTCCTCCACAATCGCCGCGAGTACCTCATCCGCAAGGCAGAGCATGAAGTTGCGGTGCATCATCACGAGTTTGCAACAGCAGAGCACGCCACTCGCCTGGCATTACTTACTGAGTATACCACGGCCATGGCAGAATACCTCCCCAAGAGCATCGCATGGGCCACTGCTGACAACCGCGCCTGCACCATCCTCCTCGGCGCACTCCTCGACATCCTCATGCGCCGTTTCCAAGCTCGCGAGATGCGCGCCTCCCTCATTTGGGCCGAGCTCCAGCAATGTTTGAGCGTCGCGACATCAGCTCTGTCAACGCCCTCTTCCAAGAGTACTTCTCCATCACCCTTGCCACCTGTGATGGCGCAGTTGACTATGTGGGGCGCATGCAGGAGGTCGCTGATCGCCTTGCGGCACGCCAAGCCGCCCTCCCGAGCCACTCCAAATCCATCGCCTCCTCTACAACCTCACCTCGGACTACGAGTCCCGCCTCCACGCCTTCACTGTGGCCAACCCCATGGCCGGCCTCGACGACGTGGTCCAGTGGATCATTGACACAGAGGTCAAGCTCCACACCCAGCCTTACCACCCCTCAATCCTCCTCCTCCACCTCCCTCAATGCTACGCAGCCGCACAACCAGGGTGGTCGCAGCGACGGCGGTGGAGGTCGTAGCGCTGGTGGCGGTGGCAGTGGAGGTCGGAGAGGTGGTGGGGGTGGTGGTGGTGGTGGTGGCCGTGGAGGTCGTGGTGGCGGTGATGGTGGTGCTGGCAGCACCCCTGCTGGAGGATCTTCCGGTGCTGGTGGTGCTGTGACTCGAGGCGGTCGCCCTGGAACTCTTCCCCCATGCATGTATGTTCGCCGCCATGGTCCCCATGCTGGTACCCCGTGTGGTCAAACCAGCCACCCCCCCACCACGTGCTTCAAGGCGCTCGACGTCGCCTGGTTTGATCGAGGCAACACTAGCACCCCTCCTAATTGGAACTCTGTCACCCCTCGCCCCTCCTTGGTGGATGTTCAAACCCTACCCTCTTTCCTTCCTGCTCACCTTCGCTTGGTTACCCCCTCCCCACCTTCGCAGCTGCAGGAGTTTCAGCAGCACCAGCAGCAGCAGCACCAGTACTTCCATCAGCAGCAGCAGCAGCTGTAGTTTCAGCCGCAGCAGCCACCGCCGCTGTAAAACCTTCCAGCCACCGCAGCAGCAGCAGCAGCAGCAGCAGAAGTTCCTTCCGCTACACTGGCAGCAGCAGCCGCTTACTTTCGGCACACCGGCCATGGCCGCTCATGCCTCCCTTACCCCCCCATGCCAAGAGTGCCTCGCCTTCTACACAGACAACCGTGAAGAGCGACGACAGCCGCGGCTCAAATCCTGGTCTAATTATCGCCACCCAAATTCCAATCACCATAACAACTGGGTCAGCTGACAAGACGCTCGTCATTTTCAGCAACAAGCTCCGCGCCCTCCTGCTCATCACCAACAGCAGCAACAGCAGACACAAGGACCTCAAATAGGGTTTAGATGAAGATCCGCCATTCCATAGAAGATACAAAAGAACCTTGGTGACCCTGCGGCTTGCGCCACTTCTGCGCGGCAACAACATCGACAACCATAACACATGGTACCTGGACAGCCGTTGAGGTCAGCACATGGTGGGATCCATCTGGTACGTCTCGAATATCAGCCGCGCTCCCGCCACCTATGCTACCGTCGCTAGCAATGAGCAGCTGCGCGCAAATGCGCAAGGCATCGTGGTGCTGCAAGCACGAGACCGCAACACACACATCACATTCAACAACGTGCTCTACGTGCCAGACCTCCGTTTTAACTTACTTTCGACAGGATAACTCAGAGACTGCGGAGTAATGCTCGCTAAGGATCCTTATACACGCGACCTCATCCTCACCTACGCTCCTCCGGACACACCCGTCGGATCGCACAAATACCTTGGAAGAGCTCGCTCAATCAACGGCGTCTACATGCTCGACTTCGACATCCCCAACTGTCAGGCATTGTCGGACGAGCTCGTAGACCTCGTTCCCCTAGACTTCTCATACCTTAGTAAGTAGTCATGGCAGCATCCGGATGGACGACCGTGGATTCGACGCAACCCTCATCATGAGGAGATAAATCTGCACCAACCCGGTCCTGACGGCATCTGCACCACCTACTTCACACCCACGGCAAGCCACACAGAGGAAGTTGAAAAGGATCTTGCGACGATCCAAGAGGCAGAAATGTTGGAATAGTAGGCATAGCCAAGACAGTAGTCTAGGGTTTAGACCTAGGCAAGAGAGAGTTGTCCAAGCAAGAAGGGGTTTGCACTATGTGAAGACAGGTACAAATAGATGAGAAACAAACTAGGAGTGGTGCACCACCACACAGAACACATATGTGACTACACTACAGCTAGACTACACGCACTTATACAAGACATATGCAATATATGTTTTGACAAGAAAGCGTTGAGACGACACCGACGAGCATAACAGAAATGGAGCTAGCTATGCTTTTGGGGTCGGAGACGAAAGGCTGGGGCTGACGGAGCAACAGCGACCAACACCGCGCACCGAAGCCCTCCGCTGGATCCTGGAGGAAGCACACGACATGACCTTTGGCGAGGAAATCGTCCGCGCCCCTACACCCACGACGTCTACCGTTTAGTCATTGATAAAAATTGGAAATACCTAGACGAACCTGCGGAGCTCAGCATCCATGAGGAAGAAAAGGCAAGGGAAGAAAAGAAAACAAAGCTGTACGAGGAGCGCATCGCCGCTGGATGGGACGAAGAGTCAGCACGCACCGGAGGATGGGGAGGAAACGACGAAAGCACAGGAGCAACATGGGGATCCGCCGTTGGTGTGTCAAGCACCGTTCAAGGCTGGGGAACTAGCGAATAGGGCAACGCCGAACGACGGGACCTCGCCGAAGGTGACCTTGCCCAGGAGGAGATAGAAGAAGTGGAGAAGGAGATGGCTGCTGAAAGACCTCCCGCACGAGTCACTGTCCCAATCGGACGACCCCCCCACACTTTTCCCTCACCACCCCACTCACCTTATCGCTACAACGATCCCTGGTCAGAGATTGAGGAGAGGAACGTGCCACCAACTCCTCCCCGCGACTCACTTGGACCAATCTCCCGCCCAGATCCCTTCCCACACTTCATCGAAGGCACGAGGACTCCACTCAACATCATTCCAGATCGCAACTTCCTCGCGCTCTACCCCACGACGGCACCTGCAGATTGGGAGACAAAAGCAGAAGTAGAAGCTGAGGAGCCGGACAACGAAGCAAAACCAGGAGAAGAAGGACCAGTGCTTCAAATTCCCCACGAAACTAAAGCAGAGGCAGCAAAACTTCACGCTCGTTGCCTACGCACCTCAGGAATCCGCACGAATGAAGACCTCTCGCATCAGCAACTCGGCCATCCTTGCACCATACGTTCAACAACTGTCTACATGCTAAAGTCTTTTTGCCAGGAGCACTTCTGCGCCTTGATGGCACGGAACTGCTCAGCACGTCTCATCCAACCACCTACACCATCAGCCCCACTACGGCCCTCACGCATCTGCGCAGACAACTACTACAACGGGAGCTAGACTACGGGCTAGGCACGGATGCTCGTGTGATCTCTGCGTTTGTTCCTCAGTCATTTCCTTGTGTTCACACTGCTTGCTAGTTCACAGGGAGAATTTGCAAGAGTTTCACTAAGAAAACATGACAACAATAATCCAGAATGATAGCAACAACATTGGCATCATAGACTACATCAGCGTTGGCTAGGCTGCTGGTCAACCTCCAGCGCAGCACGGTTGACCGCGCTCCAGCGCAACAGAGCTCGCACCGCTCCAGCGTTGCAGAGTTGTGGTGCGCCAACGTTGCAAGTCCACAATATACCAACACTGCAGTAGGTCGGCTGCACAGCGTTGCACCCGCAGGACAACGTTGCACCTGCTTCGTAGGTGCGTGCAGCTGGTTGGCGCTTCACATCTTGTCACCAGCACAGCGCAGACGCCTGGCAGACTCCACGCCAGCGACTACGCCCACCAACCACGTCGACCTCGGAATACCACCCCTGAGGTCGGCCTCGCAGAAGTCACCCCTGTGACCTTTGCACACGTCGCCCGGGTATCCCTGTCGATCGGGAAACCACGCCTGGTCGACCAGCTCAGTCCGTAGCCGGCCACACATGCCCGGCATCCCCAATCCGGGGTCCAGCCGTTCAGGACGCCGGCCGGACACCCAAGTCTGTCAAACACTATATGTGTTATTATTGTGTAGGCTATAGTGGGTTAGCCTTTAGGGGGTACACAAAGTTAGGGTTTCCTACTTGTACTCCAACTTTCATAGTGCAATCACTTCTTCTTCATAACATGGAATCAGAGCAGGTCCTCTGCTAGGACCGATTCCTAGGGCCCACCACTACTGCTACCTACTAGCGCCCTCGTGCGCCCTACTGTCGAAGCGCCCTCGAGCGCCTCCCCCCCTAGCGCCCTCGTGCGCCTCGTTTTCACGGCCCCCCTAAGGACCCGCGACCCGCCCCCCCCCCTCTTAGCGACCCGCTCGCCGCCCCTTAGAGGCCTTGTCGACCCCGCGCGCCGCCCCTTAGAGGCCCCGCTGGCCCCGCTTAGAGGCCCCGTCGGCCCCGGTTGCCCCTCGCGCCCACCCCTTAGTGGCCCCGTCGGCCCCGTCGACCCCACGAGCCGCCCCTTAGCGGCCCCGCTGGCCCCGTCGACCCCGCGCGTCGCCCTCCTTAGAGGCCCCAGCCGGCCCCGTCGACCCCACGAGCCGCCCCTTAGCGGCCCCGCTGGCCCCGTCGACCCCACGCGCGACCTCCCTTTAGCGGCCCCGTCGGCCCCCTCTAGACCCGCGCGCCGCTCCTTAGCACCCCGCCGCGACACCCACGAACCGAGCCGCCCGAACCGAGCCGCTCAGTCCGAACCGAGCCGCGCCGCCCGAACCCAGCCGAGCCGCCCTACCCGAGCCGAGCCGCCCTACCTGAACCGAGCCGCGCCGCCCGTACTGGACCGAGCCGCCCTGCCTGAGTCGCCATACCTACTGTTTTTAGGGTGCAACTACTGCTACTCTACTGCTACTCTACTGCTGCTATGGCTAGCCCTCTTGTACTAGCTTTCGATGCTGAGGGCCGCCCAGTGAAGTTCGATACCTGGCTAGATGACCTACACCTCTTCCTACAGCTCACTGCCAAGGAGGACATCTCAGTGTACGATCACGCCCTAGGCCATGCTACTGCAACTGCTGCTACTGCTGACAGCACTGCCCGCTCATAGTGGCAAACTCGTGACGCCCACGCTCGCTTCGCTATTCGCAACTCCCTGCCGATAGACGAGCGCGAGCACTTCGGCCAGCACAAGACTGCACAGGCACTGTACACCGCTGTCGTTGCCCGCTACTCCTCACCTGCCTCTGCCGCGCTAGGCTGTCTCTCACTCCCCTACCTGTTTCCCGACCTGGCCTCGTTCCACACAGTCGTTGACCTCATCACGCACCTCCGTACTAATGAGGCCCGCTTTCGTGCCGCCATGCCCGATGAGTTTCTTGCCAAGAACCCTCCCCCGCTCTGGCTCACTCTCTGACACCCGCCTAGTCACCCGCCTCCCTGACACTCTGCGTGCTGTCAGGGATCACTTCTTAGCTCGCTGCCCCACTGAGCTCACCATTGCCCTCCTCGAGAAGGAACTGCTTGCAGCTGAGGCTAGCATAGTCGCTGTAGGTGCCTCTCGTGGCGACCCCCGCACCCCTTTCTTTGAGGGGTGTTCCCCTTCCCCCCTTCTTCCCTCTGTAGCCTTTGCTTTTGCTGCTGACCTCCTTGGTTCTGAGGTCGGGGCCGCGTCTGCCTCGAGTGGGCGCCACAGCGGCAAGGGCAAAGGGGGCAAGGGAGGCGGAGGTGACGGCGGGGGAGGCGGTGGTGGGGGTGGTGGCGGCGGTGGGGGTGGTGGTGGGACTGGTGGGGCTAGTGGCAGCGGTGGGGGTGGTGGCGGCACTGGCGGGGGCGGTGGCAGGGGCGGGGGCGGTGGTGGGGGCGGCGGTGGACGCGGCAGCGGCAGGGGAGGAGGTGGTCGAGGAGGTGGTGGCGGCAATGGTAGTCGTGGAAGCACTGGCGGTGGCCAGAGCCTACAGCACTCTCCGTCGCCCCAGGAGCTCCATGAGTGGTACGCTCAGCACGGGGGGGGGGGGGGGGGGGAAGTGGCCTTAGCTGCACGTACGTCATCCGCACTAGTGACCGCACTGGTCAGACGTGTGGGAGGGCGCACCCCACGCAGCGCTGCTTCTCACGCCTCGACGACGCTTGGCGTACTCAATTCCCTGACACCACTGAGCTGCCTCGCACGGCTGATCCGATGAAGCAAAACATTGATATCTTTGCTCTAAACTTTGATGCTATTCTCTCTGCCATGTATGTGATGTCTATTATTGGAGAGGGTGCCCAGTACCTGCGTGTTCCTCCCGACCCGGGCATTCGACCCGGTGAGGCTACCGCTCTAGGTGCTAGAGTGTCTTCTACCCCAGGTGCTGGTGAGGCTGCTGCTCTAGGTGCTGGTGCGTCTGCACCCCCTGTTACTTAGTCGAGTGAGGCACTGCACACCTTTACACTAGACTCAGGTGCCTCGCGCTGTTTCTTTCGTGACCGCACGGCTCTTGAGCAGCTTGCTCGGCCTGTTGCAGTCTCTCTCGCTGACCCCTCTGGGGGTCCAGTCCTTGCGACCTCCTCCACTGTCCTCACCTGTCCGGCCGTCCCGTCGGGCACACTGTCCGGTCTCTACCTCCCCTCGTTCTCTACGAACTTGGTGGCGGGTAGTGGGCTCCAAGACAGGGGTGTCCACCAGCTCACCCCTGCCTACGAGCGCGTGACACACTGCACGTGTGCTCGGACGGGCCGTCACCTGGCGACCTTCACACGGCAGCCGGGGTCGGACCTGTACACACTGACTACTGAGTCCCCTCAGGTAGCTGCGTCTGCGTCTGCGTCAGGTCAACTGTCGGACCCCTGCTCGTGCCGCTCTCTGGCGCACAAGATAGTCCTCTGGCACCACCGACTTGGTCACCCGTCCGTGCAGCGCCTTCGAGCCATGCACAAACCTTGTCTCTGGTCTTCCCAGGGTTCTCCCTCCCCTCCCAGCCTCGCCTGCTCCTCCCTGCCTTCCCTGTGTCGAGGGGCGGCAGCGCGCTGCTTCTCACTCCTCCTCGTTTCCCCCGACGACTGCTCCCTTGCAGACGCTCCACATGGACGTGTGGCGCCCCGCCCGCGTCCGTGGTCAGGGTCAGGAAAGGTACTTCCTGATAGTTGTTGACGACTACTCGCGGTACACCACAGTCTTCCCCTTGCACACCAAGGGTGAGGTCCCTGATGTTTTGATCCCTTGGATCCGCGCTTCTCGTCTTCAGCTCAGCGAGCGTTTCCACTCGGACTTTCCTGTCTTGCGCTTGCACTCTAATAGAGGTGGTGAGTTCTCTTCTGACCTCTTGGCAGCCTACTGTGCGGAGCACGGCATCCACCAGACGTTCACGCTTCCGGCCTCTTCACAACAGAATGGGGTTGCTGAGCGCCGCATTGGCTTGGTCACAGAGGTCACTCGTACCTCCTTGATCCATGCGGCTGCCCCCCACTTTCTGTGGCTGTTTGCGGTCCGATACGCTGCGCATCAGCTCAACCTTTGGCCCCGTGTCTCCTTGGCGGAGACCTCCTCGACACTGCGTTGGACGGGAGAGGTTGGCGATGCGTCGCGTTTTCGGGTCTGGGGATCCCGAGATTTTGTTCGCGATACGTCCGCGGACAAGCTCTCCTCCCCCGCTGTTCCGTGTGTCTTCCTAGGCTTTGTTCCGGACGCGTCTGGTTGGCAGATTTACCACCCTACCTCGCGCCGTGTCCTCGCCTCTCAGGACGTCACCTTTGACGAGTCGGTACCCTTCTATCGCCTCTTCCCCTACCGCACTGCCCCGCTCCCTCCCCCGCCTCTCTTCCTCGCGCCAGGTGCTGCTGTAGTAGACCCCCTCCCCCCTCAGGGTGCCGCTCCCTCAGGTGTGTCCTAGGTAGACCCGGTTGAGCCTGACGAGGTAGGTGTCGACTCTCGTCCTACTCGGGGTGCTGAGCCTGGGGGTGCAGAGTCTGGGGGTACTAAGCCTGGGGGTGCGGAGTCTGGGGGTGCTGAGCCTGGGAGTACGGAGCCTGCTTGTGCTGAGTCTGGGGGTGCTGAGTTTGGGGGTACTGAGCCTGGGAGTGCTACGCCTGGAGGAGCTCTCTCCTCACAGCAGCTGCGTGAGTGGTACTTACAGTACTGCAGCCTCAAGAGAGGTGCTTCTGGAGCTAGGGGTGCTGCTGGAGCTGGTGCTCGTGCTTCCTCGCCTAGGCGGGAGCTGCCCTCTCCCGAGCGTCTTCGTGAGTGGTACGCACGGCGCTGCAGTCTCAGGAGTGGCGCTCCTAGTGTCGCGGACCCTGCTACTAGTGCTGCGGACCCTGGAGTTGGAGCTGCTGCTGGTGCTGCGGACCCGGGCGTTGGAGCTGCTGCTGGTGCTGCAGACCCGGGCGTTGGAGCTGCTACTGGTGCTGCGCACCCGGGCGTTGGAGCTGCTGTTGGTGCTGCGGACCCGGGCGTTGGAGCTGCTGCTGGTGCTGCGGAACAGGGAGTTGGAGCTACTGCTGGTGCTGCGGACCCTGGCGTTGGGGTTACTACTGGTGCTGCGGACCCGGGCGTTGGAGCTGCTGCTGGTGCTGCAGACCCGGGCGTTGGAGGTGCTGGGGGTGCTGCTGGAGCTGCTGGAGGTTTTGGTGTTGTCTCTGCAGCTGCAGGGGGCACCTCACGGCCGCGGCCGTACTTTGTTCCACTCCTTCAGCAGGTTCTTGGTCACTCACCTCCGTCTTGTCCCCCTCCCTCTGTAGAGTGTCCACCGCCGGTCCAGTCACAGTCACAGCTACCGCCTGCCTCGCCACTTCCTCGTCCTTCTCCCTACACTGGTCCTACAGGCAGTCTCACAGAGCGTCGTCAGCCTGAGTCTCGCCCTGTGTCGCCTGTGTCCCGTCCTGAGTCCCCTGTTTGTACTACTTCCACCAGTCGCCGTACTCCGCGTGAGCGTCCGCCACCAGTCCCTAGCACACACTGGATGTCACTTCGTCCCTCCACTGCTCCACAGCGTGTCCATCTGCCGTCTCCTCCTAAGTCCTCTCTTCCTACTCTTGCTGACCCTGAGTCTGACTCTCTTCGTGCTGCCATTCCTACTGTCACGCATCTCCTGGCCACTGCTGACACTGACCCTTCGTTTGAGTCTGCTGCTGCGTCTGCCCTAGTTGTTGAGCTTGTCGACTTTGCTGATCGCTGTCGTCTAGACTACGCTGCCCACATGAAGTCCAAGCTGCAGAAGAGACACACGTACACAGACCTGGGTGAACTGCGCAGCTACCTTGGCTTGCAGATCACCCGGGACAGAGCACGCCGCACCATTACCCTGACTCAGTCACACATGGTGCAGCAGGTCCTTCAGCGCTTCGGCTTCACCTGGTCCTCAGCACAGGCCACTCCTCTGGCCATAGGTCACTTGCTCTCAGCTCTGCCTTCGGATGAGTCCGTAGAGTCGAGTGGTCCTTACCCAAAGCTAGTTGGTTGCCTCATGTACGTGATGACTTGCACTCGTCCTGACCTAGCATACCCTCTTGGCCTTCTGGCTCGCTACGTGGCTCCTGGTTGTCACCGAAAGTTGCACTGGGATGCTGCAAAGAGGGTATTGCGCTACTTGTGCAGTACATCAGGCATGGGGCTCGTGCTTGGAGGAGGGAGCTCAGTTGTTCTCACTGGGCACTCAAACGCTTCTTGGGTTGACGACCAGGCTACTCAGCGGTCGTCACAGGGTTACACCTTGAGCCTTGGCTCTGGTTCAGTTTCGTAGCGCTCTACTCGTTCGTCTTCGGTTCTCAGCTCCAGTTGTGAGGCTGAGATCTACGCCACAGCCATGGCTGCTCAGGAGCTACGCTGGCTCACTTACCTGCTGACCGACCTTGGAGAGCGGCCTAGTTCTCCTCCAGTGTTGTACGTCGTTAACAAGGCTGCCATTGCCTTGTGTGAGGAGCACAGACTGGAGCACAGAACGAAGCATATCGCTCTCCGTTACTTCCTTGCTCGTGAGCTTCAGCAGCGTGGTCAGCTTCGTCTACGCTACGTGGTCTCTCAGGCCAACACCGCTGATATTTTTGCCAAGGCACTTCAGCCTGGTGATCATCAGCGCTTCTGTACTTTGTTGGGGCTAGTGCCCACTTTGTCTCACTTGTTGTAGGGGCGGCGACGGGGCCGATTAGGAGCGGTAGCGGGGCCGCTGAGGGGCGGCGATGAGGCCGCAAGAGGGCGGCGACAGGGGCCGCTAGAGGGCGGCGACGCGGCCGCGAGAGGGCGGCGACGAGGCCGCGAGGGGCGGCTGCAGGGCCGTGATGGGCGGCGACGGGGCCGCGAACGGCGGTGATGGGGCCGCGAGAGGGAGGCGACGGGGCCTCGAGAGGGCGACGACGTGGCCGCGATAGGGCGGCAACGAGGCCGCGATAGGGCGGCGACAGGGCCGCGATAGGGCGGCGACGGGGCCGCGAGAGGGCTGCGACGGGGCCGCGATAGGGCGGCGACGGGGCCGTGGAGGAGGGGCCGCTGAGGGTGGCGCGACGAGCCGCTAGGAGGGCGGCGACGGGGTCGCGAGGGGCCGTGAGAGAGGGAGAGGGCCGCTAAGGGCGGCACGACGGGTCGCTAAGGGGAGGGCGGCACACGGGGCGCGCCTCGGTCAGGGGCGACTCGATCTCAGGGCAGGAAAAAAAATCGATGTTCAGTGGTGGGCCCTAGGAAGTTCCCACTAGGGAACCTGCTCTGATACCATGTGAGAATTGAGGAAATGAATGAACTAGCAAGGAGGTGGGTACAAGTACGAAAACCTAGAAGTGTTGCACCCCATATTGTCTACCCCACTATAGCCTACACAGACTAAAACATAGAATATAAGTTTGACAGTCGATGACAGCTGCTGCTGCTGATGATGAACTGCCGGGTTCTGGTTGCGCGCGGGTGGGGGTTGATACCCCTGAGCTGGACGCACGTCGCCTCGTGCGTCTTGTCGGCCGGACCAGTTACTCGGATTGGTCTGGCGAGGGCGAGATCGGGACTTGCATCGATTCGCCAAATGCCCGAAGTTTCTGCAGATTTTGCAGTAGAGGCGCCGCGGTCTTCGCTCTTCGTTGTTGTCGACGTAGAATGAGAGACGTTCTCGTTCTCGTCGTGGCGCTGGTCGCTGCTGATCCATATCCTTTTGTTCGACGAGAAAGGCGCCGCAAAGGGCGGCCTCCGAGATGACCCCTTGCTGTCGGAGAAGTGCCTTGTAGGGTCGCCACTCTGGGCCGAGCCCTTGAAGCACGATAATAACGAAGATTTCTTCCGAGATCGAGCTCCCTACCTTCGCGATTTGGTCGCGAAGGCTCCGACAGCGATTGATGTAGCTGTTGGCCATCTCCCTTGGGGCCATTTTGGCGTCGTCGGTGTCCTCAGTGGGCTCCGCGTAACTCTCGTCGAAATATTGAAAAATCTGAGCGTTCTGCATCAGGAGCTCCAGCTCGAAGCTCCAGGAATAGAAGTCTCTGCCATCAAAACACACGCTTGTCTTTGTTTTTGATATGCTGAAAAACCTTGATTGCGCAGAGAGAATTGCCTCTTCACTGGGATGGGGGAGTCTTGGGGGTTGAACCATTTGTGTCGAGGGAGAATGTGTGCGGGGCGGCGTTTTGGCCGGTTGGGGCTAGTTGAGAGGGTTGCGAGGATGTTCCCGCATCGCCGTTCCGCAATGTTTGGAGACCTTGCTCCAGGCAAGTGAGTTGCTGAAGAAGTTGTGCGAGGACTTCGGTTCCGATCGTCGTCGTTTCCTCACTTGTCGTAGCCGGATTGGGTTGCGCTTCAGCTGTCAGATTCGTCTGACCGCCAGATCCTCCGGCCATTCTTACACGCGAGCGTGTGCCGGACGCCACTTTCCGAATGTCGTAATTCTCGGGAGTGGCAGTGCGAAAGATTCCTGAGTCGCTCTCATACCATGTTGCGATCAGAAGTAGATCGTAACCAGGATCACCTGAGGAAGGTTTGCACATTTCTCGTCTAGTGGTGGTGGGCCCTTGACCTCAATAGCAGAGTGAATGTAAAATGCTTGAGATGATAAAACATGCAAATACAATGATATACATTCCCTTATTCAAATTCATTCCCAACCGTGTGGCGCGTACAGTTACGAAACTGTTCCCACCAGAATCTCTCTTGCCTGCAACTGCCCAATGCCGTCTGCTCCTACGGGCCAGATGCATCCCAACCGTCTGACGCTTCGAGTCAATTCTGACTCTTCATATTCGTGATACTGCATGCTTCCTTAGCTGAGGTCGGGAGTGCACTGTAATCCTCATTCATTGTTATTCGTAACAGGGCCGAACTACATTCCGAGTCGCCCCGAACCAATCGCGACACTCCCAGCCCTCGCACGTCCCGAGGTTCTCGCCTAGCACGTTTCGCCCTGTAAATGCTCGTTCCATTGTATTCTCAGCTTACGTAATCAAAGTCTCTTCATAGATTTAGAGAACTCTTGAGTACAACTCATAACATTACACAGGATGCTCAACGATTGCACGCGAGTTTGGTCAGTTCTAGCTCGACAGCCTGCCCAATTGCAAGTAGTACAAGCAAGATGCACGCACGATACAAGCCCCTATTTTGATCGCAGCCGTTGAACAAACAGCTTATCACGCTGCATCCGTCCGTTCGTGAGATATTTAAAAGAAGCTGGTTACATTTTCTCACCTGCCCACTAGAGTCCCGATTTTGCCCGTAGCGAACGTTGGCGAGCAGCCGAAATAGTGTTGCACACTAAGCATCCTGTAGACCAAACACGCTTTAACAACATTCGCACGGTCAGAATAACATTCGCCATTTCCTGCTGCAGGATGAACGGGATCAGCAGGATGGCCGTGAAGCGCTGCTTGGCGACGAGGTCTTTTGTGACATCAAACTCAAGCTCGTCGTCGGAGTCATCATCCGTGAAGTCATCAGCGTCAGCATGAGCAGAGGTAAGCGCAGCAAGTTTCTCCTCCAGGGACAGACCAGAGCTGCTCCCTTCCGTATGGATGGTCACAGCAGCATCCTCCTCAACCACTTTCTCTTTGCCTTTGTCTGCAGGTAGCGGTGGATCCTCCATGGCATCAGTCTGCTTCTTCGTCGAAGGCACTCTCCCTTTAGGCGGAGCACGCGGCATGGTGCAATGATGATCGTAGACCAGCAGTGTTGTAAGACAAAAGGCCAGAAATGCCTGATACGCTGGGTGTCTGAGCATCTTCTTAAGTAGAGACCGCATGTCCCCATTAGCTGTTGAGTCTTCTTGACACATATGCTGTATTCCAGCTGACGCAACCAAGGGATGATGTCCATGGGCCTTGGTAGTATATTGTAATATGAATAACCAATCCTCGTCCTGCGCGTTAGATTCCTGACACAACCAGTGGATAATCTTCGATAATGCTGAATGCGTTGCCTCATGGCTGATGAAACCTTGGAAGCTTGACAGCAGATCCCGAGAAGCAATAGTTACGATGTCCGCCTGATGGACATAATAAGTGTACCATTCGCTTCGTCGCGATAACGCGAATTCAAAGCTGTAGCTTATGACACCCATGTGACGGAGCTAACACCCATGTGGGTTGTCAGGACCTGTTCCCGGCTTATGTTGCAAAGACGAAGTACAGCCGGCTTCAGTTATCATTCCTGAAGGAAGAAGATGCAGTTAATGTGCGTCAGGCGACATTGGAATACCAGCGTGCGAACAGCAGTGTCACTCACAAGCTCCACTGGCTGCATGCTGAGAATGCGGCCTTCATTCGATTTAAGGCGTCCAACGCGCGTGCGCTCGAAGTTCTCTTTAAAGGTGTTCCTGCGAATATCACTCCGGAAGGGTTGGAAGAGATGCTGACAAAACACAAGCTGAAGATTCGACAGGTCACACCGTTCCTTGAAGGACACTGCTTTCACCGTGTGCTTCATCCGGTTTCTGGAGCTGACACGGACGTGATCAAGGGCTTGGTTATTCCACATACGGAGGAGAAGAAGCGTCGCCATATTCACTAGATCAGTCATCCTCTGGAGCACGGCAAGAAGCTCCTGGTTCACTACCCCATGCTCTCCTGTCAGCTCTGTGGGGGGTGGCATTATGACAAGCATCATGATGTCTTCGTCACAGAGCGACAGAATAACATAGGGAAGTGGGACTTGAGTTTGAGCCGGGTGCATAGAATCAATGGTAACGGAGCAGTAATGTTCTCAGCTGATTGCTCTTACCTCCTGTCCTCTCCTGGTACTGACCCATTGGCCGCCTGTCGCAGCTGCGTCCCTGCTGGCATCACGCCTAACACGTCCGATCCTCCTGGATCCTGCGATTGTGCTGATTTCCACTGGAAATACCAGGGAGGAGTGGATATGCACACAGCTGAGCTGCGGAAAGGCGCACGGAAAGCTGTTTGTTGCTGCTGCAGAACATATCACCTCGGCTCGACACCTTCACGGTCAGGAGGAGATAGGTGCTGTCACGCGTGCTACCCTGGGGACAGTGAACCTGAAGGGGATTCGCAAGGAGTACGAGATTTAGAGTTTGTGACTCGAGTCTCAGCGGCAGTAGCAGTCGGATGGTCGGTGGTTGCTGTACTTTGCTTTACCTGCCTGTGGATGCGTAGAGGTGATCAAGCTGTGATTAAATGAATACACGGAACACCCTCTCCTTTGCGGGCCTGAACGTCAACGGCCTGGGTGACAGTAACAAACGGAAACGAACAACTGACTGGACTTACAGTACGAAAGCGGCAGATGTGATGATACTCTCAGACACTAGGATAGCCTTAGACCACCCTTATTGGTCCACCCTTAATCTCACCTCCTTTGCTGCTACCACTCCGATTACTCGAGCTGGGGGTGTAGCGATCCTTAGCCGCAGGACCGACCTCTCCTTCCACAATCCGCTAGCGCATCCTTCAGGTAGATTAGTGAAGACTGAGATCCAGTGTGCCAGCCTGAGCCTCACCCTGCTCGCGGTATACTTCCCGTCGGACAAGGCCTTGCGTAGAGCATTCATCAAGACAGTACTAGGACCCACGGTTGACCTCATCCCGCGCGGATCCCACCTGCTCATTATAGGAGACCTCAACATAGTCGAGAACCCAGTGTTAGATAAGACTTCGAAGCAAGGATCGTCAAAGGAAAACGACTCTCTCTCCCAGAGATGCAAGGACTTTGACATTACTGATGCATTCCGCTCTCTTTACCCTTTCAAGCGCGAGTTCACCTTCTTCTCGCAGGTACACCAGGAAAGCACTCGGATTGATCGAGCGTTGGTCTCTCAGTCCCTGCTTCCGCGTCTCATATCCGCCTCTCATGTCAAACCTGAGGAGCCAGTCTCTGACCACGGCTTCGCCATTCGCATCGCCTTCAAGATCAAATCGCAGCTGCGCACGGGCCCGGGGCTATGGCGCATGCACCCATCCATGCTGCACAGACCAGGTGTCCGTAAGCTTACGGAAGAGGTGGAGGGGCAGGTTGCACAAAAAGGCGGTGATTTTGAGGTTCTGATATCTCGCCTGAATATCAGCCTTCGTCGTTACTCCAAGGAGGAGAGCAAAAGGATGAGGGCGACGATCAATCACCTTTCATCAATGGTCGCAGGGTTGGCGCAAGAATTCATGTGCAACCCAAAAGATCAACTGCTAAAAGAGAGATTAAGGAAGGCGGAGCGGCAGTTAAAAGAGTATCACGCATGTCGGCGAGAGAGGAATCACCTTATGGCGGGAATGGCCAAGGAGCTAGTCGGTGAAATCCCGTCTCCTCACCTCTCAGCGAGGATTAAGATGCGGAGGGTTAAGACACAGATAACGGAGCTGGCGGTTCCCGGGGGGGTGGTAACTGAGCCAAAAGAGATTTTGAAGGCGGCATCTGAATACTACAGCGGTCTCTTTGGGGAGGATAAGAGGACGGCACTCTCAAACTGGGTTCCAGCAGCGGGGAAAAGGCTTTGGTTCTCGGAGGCGGAGTGTTTGGAGGAGGACTGGACAGAAGCAGAGGTGAAGCGTGCTCTCAAGGAGATGGCTGACAATAAATCTCCGGGGAAGGATGGGCTACCGAAGGAACTTTTTGAGCAACATTGGGACGTACTGGGGAAACACCTCATGGAGCTGGTACAGAGCTTCACCTCCTCATCGTCGCTCCCGACTAGCGTTAAGGACGCTGTAACCATTCTTCTGCATAAAAAGGGAGCAAAAGAGCAGTTAGAGAACTACCGACCGATAACCTTGCTGAACTTCAGTTACAAAGTACTGGCAAGGGTGCTGGCGAGCAGAATTAAAAAGGTGCTTCACAAAGTCATCTCGGAGGAGCAGTTTGGCTTCATACCGGGGAGAAGGGTGTCGGATGCGGTGGGGCTTGTAGCGGATGTCATCGACGCGGCAAAGAATGGCATGGAGGACTGGTATATGCTGCTGGTCGACTTCAGGAAAGCCTTTGACTCAGTTTCCCGGGACTTCACCTTTGAGGTCCTTAAGAAGATGGGCTTTCCGGAGCGTTTTGTCGGGTGGGTGAAAGGACTGCACGACAACACGCGCACAAGTTTATTAGTTAACGGATGGATGGGGGAAGCAGTGGATGTGGTATCAGGAGTCCGGCAGGGGTGTCCCATCGCCCCTTACTTGTTTCTCTGTGCGGTGGAACCTCTGGTGCAGCTGGTGGAAAAGAAGAAGTTGGGAATTACCATCAGGGGTTGTACTGAGCAACGGCTGGCTTACGTCGGTTATGCCGATGATACTACTCTCCTACTTCAGGGAAAACAGCAAATCGTCAAAGCGGAGGAAGTACTGGAGGAGTTCAAGAACATCTCTGGGTTGGCGACGAATAAAGATAAATCGGTGGTGCTTCCGCTAGGAGTTAACCTTGGCAAAAAGACCTGGCGCACAGATGGCTTCAGATGGGCAGGTGCGGATGAGGCTGAAAAGCTTCTTGGTATCTGGGTCACGCCCAGCGGAAGCTGCCAGCCGACCTGGGACAAGGCCCTGGAGAGGATTGTGGGGAAGATGTCCCTGTGGCAGCCGCAGTATCTGCCGATTAAAGCAAGGAGAGCTGTGATGGATGGTTACATCATGCCGATAGCCTGGTCGCAGGCCCAGGTGTACCCGCCGCCTGCTCGGACCTGGGGGGTTATAACGAAGCTGTCGCACACTTTCATGTCAGCCAACAAGGTTACAACGGAGAAATGTTTCTTCCTATGGAGTAAGGAGCTGCTGTACACGCCGGTGTTGGAAGGAGGTGTGGGGGCAAAAGACCCATAAGCTATGCTTACCTGCTTCACAGCCAGGAGGATTGGGTTGATACTCAACGAGTCCAGTCAGCTAAAACGGAATTTGCTACGGCAGGCAGCAGACTTACCACTGGGGCTCGATACCTTTATGTCGCACGAGAAGCTTCTGAAAGTTTGGGAGGGGAAGAGCCAGCGGTGGAAGTTGGCATGTGAAAACTTCATGCGTTCTCCTCTGGCGGTGACAGGGGCAGAGCGAAGCAAAGAGGAGGTGGGGCTGGAGAGAATTGTGTTTAACAGACACATTCTTCGGAAAGGCTCCACGCCATTTGGGGGACAAAAGGCGGCGAAACGGCTGCGAGAAGTAAGGCTGGGGGATCTGATCCGGAAAGATGAGGAGGGGAGGGGCACGCTAAAGGACCTGGTCACTCTGGAGAGGGAGCTGCTGGGGATGGAGGCTGCGAAGCTGGCACTGGAGGCCTTTGCTGCAGCACCAGAAGCTTGGAGGGGATTGCTTCTCTCAGCTGAGTTACCGCAGATGGGCTTTGCAGAGGTGTATGTGGCAGGGAGAGAGGGGTCAAAGCAGTTGCGCAACAAATTCCTGGTGAAGGGGGAGGTTGCGCCGATGAAGTCGCTCAGGTCCTGTTAGGGGCATGGCAGCAGCGGGCAGTCCAGGCGGAAAAAGTGGGAGGACAGATGGAGCGGTCGTATAGACTGGAAGCGGGCAGTTAAAACCCGGGAATCGCTAGTCACCCCCAGCAGGCCAAGGGATGTTTTGCTAAGAATCCACAGTCTGAATCTGCAAGTCGGGGAGAGACTCCCCTTTCTCAGCAGTGGGCCGGTGTGTCCTTTCTGTGGGGTCTTTGAAACATTGGAGCACTGTTTTTCTGAGTGCCCAAAGATCCGGGTGGTGGTTGCAGCAGTGAAGAAGGCCCTGCGCATGATTAATCCTGGCAGGCGGGCGGAATCGCTGGGGGACTGGCTGTTCGGAAAGGCAAACTCCACGTCAGCATTCCCCGAGGCGACTCTGATCTCTATCGCTTTGCATCAACTATGGGTGGAGAGGTGTGAAGGGGCCTTTCGCGGATGTAAATTTCGCACGAGGCGGGTACTGCGGAGGATTGAAACTGCTCTGCGCATGCATGTCAACATTTACGTGCGTGCCTCAGCGGGAAAGCTGCAACAGAAGGGGAAGGTGCAGCAAGCCAGATGGCACGTGATGACGAATCAGGAACAGTGTCTTCTGAACCGCATCAGGGTGGTGGAGGGCAAGGGCTGGCGGTGGTCGGCCAAATTCGCAGCAATTTGGGGCAAGCCACACAGGCCCCGGATCCACATGTAAGGATCGGATTTCTCGGAGGCAGGCATCCTGCTTCTCACGTACAGTTACGACTGTTTATGTGATATACGCTTCTGTACTGGTGTATAGCATATATAAGCAAAAAAAAAAAAAACACTAAGCATCCTGTGTACCGTAATATATACCTGCGGACCGTATATATACCTTCTTTCGTTTCCCTTCCAGCTTGCCAAATTTGTTGGAGGGGCTTGACATTCGCCACCGCAGTTCACGGCGGGGATGATCAATAAGTGCGCGATTCGTCTCCCATCTTCCGTTCCCTCGCCATAATTGCTCGTCCTCTCCTGCAAGCTCCCGCGCCAGATCGTGTTTGCAGAAAGCAAAACCCAATTCGCCACGGGTTCACAATTGAGCGAAGCCCGGGTGCTGCTAGTGTGTGTGGTTAGTTGTTTTTCAACTCCAGCTGTTCGCGATTGAGCTCCTTACATTTCCGCACAACCATGAATTTCCTTCGCGTCCTCCTCCTTTTCTCTTGCGTCTTTCTCGCGGCCCTGCTCCCAGCCACGGCGGCACGTCCTGGCAGGTCGCTCAAGGGGGAGTCGAGTGACATTCGCGCAGTAGGTCGCTCATCCTCTTCCGCTCCAACCCCGACTGCGTCCACCCTCTCTCTCTCTTTCTCCTTTTCCCGCTTTCGTTCCCTCTCGCTTTTCTCTTGAGTGCCACGTTGCTCGCTCACCACCAACCCCTCTCGCACCCGCCTTCCCCCACACTCCTCTTCAGCCATCACCTCTCGCGCTTAATGCTTGCTCTCTCTTCCGTCTTGCTCCCCCGCGCTAGCCCGCCACGAGCGTCACCGCGCCCCCTGTGCTGCAGGCGGGAGGGGCTGAGAGCAAGCTCGAGGCGGGGAACAGCGCGAAGAACCGAGCCCAGAGCACCGGAGAAAACGGCGCACCGGAGAAAACGGCGGAGAAGCCGGGTCAGAGTAAGGCAAAGGAGCAGAGTATCCTGGAGCGCGTGAGCAGCGGGCTGAGGAGCATCGGCGCCGCGATCACGTCGGCGGCGAAGGGGGTAGCGGAGCGCGTGAGCACCATGGCGGCCGCCGTCAGAAAGACGCTCGCTGGCTCTGCCAAACCACCTGCCGCCACTCCCGCGCCAGGCAAGGCACCTCCCGCTGCGCCGGGCGGCACTGGAGCGACCGCGGGCGAGCCTGCTGGTGACGTTGATGCCGCCGCTGCAGGCGGAGGTGGTGCGGCTCCCCCTGCGAAGCCCGCACAGCCCGCACATGGGGCGGGCAGGGAAGGCATTCTGAGCCCTGTGGATGGCGCAAGCGGGAACGGTGCATCTTCCGATTGACACATGCTCAGCCCTTCATCTTATGTGGGATGGCTAGCTGCTTTGTCTTGTGGGGGGGGGTCATTGCTAGGGGCTGGGGGAATGAGCGGGGGGGACAGGTGGCTATATTTTGGCCTTGGCTGTTGCTGGGCCTTTGCTTCATCGATATGCTGTGGTGGATTATGGTGCTGGTTCTAGCCTGGGTTGAGTTTGGATAGATGTGCCTGCTGTACCGGTAATAGTGGTCTCTCAGTCCTATCAAAGCAGTGCTTTATACTGAGAATGTAATGAATAACTGGCTAAGCTGCTATCTCTAATCAATAGCCACCCTGGCCAGGGTGGATGGAGTCCTCCACCTTGCTGCTGCTGTCTAAAAATCCCTCCCAAGTCCCAAGTGATAAAATAATACTACCATGACAACTTCCCCACAGCCATGCAGAGTCACAGCCCTACATCACACATGGTGGTCCCTTGCGCTCACGCACCCAACCATGCCTCCAGGCTCCAGCTGAGGTCATGTGCTTGGGGCAACCAGATGAAAGAAACCCATGAATTGAGGCCGGTGCATCAGTATCGCGACTTCCCTGCCTGGACGTGCTTGCTCTGATGCCAGCTGCACTGCCCCCTGTCACTCACCTCACATCTTGTACATCGCATGACTAGAGTGCGCTATCTAGATGCTGCAGCGCATAGCATGGCTCGCTCGTAATACGCCCTCATGCAATGAACATGTGCTCGCTTCAGATGCAACCAATCCAGTGGGTGCTTCTCTCCTCTCCACTGCCCCATGTGCTGTGCTCTTCACCAAATGGCCTCGCATTGCAACAAACCCTTGCTCCACCCGTCCACGCCCGTGGGTGTGTCTGCATGGTCAGCGTGCCACCTTGCCGCGGATGATGGCCTCTGCCTTGCGCACCTCCCTCACTGGCCCGATGATGAACACCTGCCGCCCATGCACACCCGCACACGCCACACACACGGGTTGGGTCAGGGGGAGGACAAAGTGGTGAGGAGGGCGCAGCTTAGGCAGGACAGGTGAACTGGGGGTTGGAGTTCAGAAACTTTGGGCGAAATGTGACTGAGAGCAAGAGCAATGCGCAGCATGGAGAAACGAGGAAAAGTGGATGGCTGGGATCAAAAGGAAGACACCCACCTTGTCTGGAGGGCCCTTCTGTCCTCCCAGAACGATGTGCGCTCTGTTGGGGGAGAGGGGGGAGGGTGCACGACGCAGAGGATGAGAGGTGTGGGGTGATGAGTGTGCTGCGCTTACCAGACAAGGTGGTGCTTGTGCAGAAGGAGGTGCGCGTGTGTGGAAAAGGGAGTGTGAAACAGATGGAGAGGGGATGGGACGCAAGGAAGCATGCTATTGACCGGAAACGGAGATGTTGCTATTGTGAATAAGAGAGAGAACAGGGGTGGAAAGAGGGAGTGAGAGGAGCAGCGCGGATGGTTACTTGCAAGACTCCTTGATGGAGCGGATGGTCATGCCCTTCCTGCCAATGACCAGTCCCATGAGCCCCTGTGGCACATCCACCACTGACAAGATCTCCTCTATCGGCTCTGCCTGCCCCGCCTCCGCTCCTGCACTGCTACTGTTCTCCACAACCTGTTGCATCCCATGCACCCATGCACCCATACACGCGTGAGACACACATACGCACACACGCAGCCATGACCCCACCTCGTTCCCCCCACCGTCCACTCACACAAACACAGAGAGAATAATGAGCCACAGCCGGTCTCTAACGATTCGCACCAAACAATGGGAGAACTCCAGAAGTTTCAGCACCCAGCGCACCCACTTCCGATCTTCCATTACTCCAATCCCCTCCCTCCACATTCTCCCTTCCCATCCTTCCTACATTCCCCCCCTCCTCCGCACCCCATAACCCCCCCCCCACCCCCCCCCCCCCCCCCCCACACCCCCTCCCCTCCCACCTCCTCAGCACGCACAAGCCCGTCATCCTGCCAGGGCGTGGGAGCGGGCCAGTCATGCGCGCCCAGGCAGAAGCACCGCGCATGCAGCTCGCTCTGCACCGCCAGCTGGCGCAACTTGTTTGGGCCATTGGGGCTGGCGAGCAGCAGCGCGTGCATGCGGCGGTGGATGGCGGGCAGGAAGCGCACGTCGTCCGCTGCGGCGCGCAGCATCACTGCCGTCCACGGCCTGTGCTTCCAGAACGTGGGGTCCTGCGAGGGGGATGGACGGGAAGGGCGACCACGGGAACGAGGAGAAGGGGGGGTTGGGGTTGGAAGGAGGGAGTAAGCGAAGGAGCAAGGGAGGAGGGGGGAGTGGAGAGCAAAGGAGAGAAGGAGGAAAGGAGAGAGGGAGGGATGGAGGGACGGCAGTGAAGGTGCATGGGCACATGGTTATATTTGCAAGTCACACATTCCTCTTTCCCCCCCCCCCCTCCCCCCCCCCCTTTCGCACACACGTGATAATGCACCAGCAGGGGCACGCGCACACAGGCGACGGAGGGTGGACATATGTGGGTGTGAGAGGAAAGGGGAAGGAGGGGGAGAGAAAAAGGGAAGCGGGTCCATAGCAAGCAGGCTGACACTTGGAAAGACACGGAGGGAAGGTGACACGACTGTGGTTGTGCAAAGAGGAATGTGTTAGAATCCCTCTACTCTTGTAACCTGCATATATACTATAGGATAGGCTAGAGTTAAGCACCCAAACTTAGTTTGGGTGTACAAACAGGGGTAACCCAGTTTGTAGGTTGGAACCCAACCTTGGTCCAATTATTGGACCCCAAGAGGTTGGGTTGGGTAGAATTATTGGCCCCCTCCAATAATGTTGGCCCAACCCCAACTTGGCCAACATTATTGGACCCCACCAATAATCTCCCAACCCAACTTCTTGGTTGGGGTCCAATAATGTCACCTTAGGTTAGCATCCAACCCCATTACTATGTATACCCCCATGATTCTCAATCAAGTCATCAACTTCATTCCTAACTCCTATTCTCACATGGGATAGAGCTATCAATCCTAGGCCTACTCCACTCGTTTCAAAGGCCCACCCGGCCGCCGCAACCCCCGGCCTCCTCCCTCATTTTTTCCTCGTAGCTATCCTGCCGCTCTCCCCCCCTTTAGCGCCCTTTCCCTCCACAGCTCCGCGGCCTCCCTAGCCGCTGCGGCCCGCGCCGCTCCCTTCCGCGGCCTTCTCGCCGCCTCCGCGCCCGCTTCGCCGCGGCCTCCCAGCCGCTGCCGCCCGCGCCACTCCGCAGCCTCGACGCCGCCTCCGCGCCAGCGCAGCCGCGGCCTCGCCAGCCGCAGCCCGCGCCGCTCCCCTCCGCGGCCTCGACGCCGCCTCCGCGCCAGCACAGCCGCGGCCTCGCCAGCCGCCGCCGCCCGCGCCGCTCCCCTCCGCGACCCCGACTCCGCCTCCGCGCCCGCCTCGCCGCGGCCTCGCCAGCCGCCGCCGCCTGCGCCACTCCGCGGCCTCGACGCCGCCTCCGCGCCAGTGCAGCCGCGGCCTCGCCAGCCGCTGCCGCCCGCGCCGATCCCCTCCGCGGCCTCGACGCCGCCTCCGCGCCAGCGCAGCCGCGGCCTCGCCAGCCGCCACCGCCCGCGTGGCTCCTCTCCGCGGCCCCGACGCCGCCTCCGCGCCCGCCTCGCCGCGGCCTCGCCAGCTGCCGCCGCCCGCGCCACTCCGCGGCCTCGACGCCGCCTCCGCGCCAGCGTAGCCGCGGCCTCGCCAGCCGCCGCCGCTCGCGCCGCTCCCCTCCGCGGCCTCAACGCCGCCTCCGCGCCAGTGCAGCCGCGGCCTCGCCAGTCGCTGCCGCCCGCGCCGCTCTCCTCCGCGGCCCCGACGCCGCCTCCGTGCCCGCCTCGCCGCGGCCCCGTCAACCGCCGCCGCCCGCGCCGCTCCGCGGCCTCAACGTCGCCTCCGCGCCAGCGCAGCCGCGGCCTCGCCAGCCGCCACCGCCGCCCGCGCCGCTCCACCGCCTCGACGCCGCCTCTACGCCAGCGCCGCCGCGGCCAGCCGCTGCCTCACCAGCCGCTGCCGCCCGCGCCGCTCTCCTCCGTGACCACTGCGGGTCCGCCCGCAGCCGTCCATCATGGCTAACGCCACACCCTCCCCCTCCCCCTCCCCCCTCCCTCCTCCTATTGATACCTCCTCCATCGATAAACTGCAGCTCGCAGCGGACAAATCCGCCGTCAACTGGCACTCATTTGTCGGCAGCATCCGACGAGTCCTCTCCGACGCATGGGTTCCCCCCTACTGCGTCCTTGACGTCATCCTCCACCGTCCCCATGCCCTCCCCCCCACCGAACCTGACCACCCCGCGGGACTCCTCCTCTCCCTCCCTCTCCTGGCGATCCCCCTCTTGAACCCGACCTCCAGCTCACCGCCGACCAAGCCACCGCTGATGCAGATTTCATCTTACTCCGCCGTGCATACCTTATCCGCAAAGCCGAGTACGATGCAGCAGTTGACGCCTATGACCAGGCGGTTGCTGGCCGCAATGCTCACCTCGCCATCGTCGCCAAATACAAAGACGACATGGCTGCCTTCACCCCAAAACTTATCGCCTGGACAGCTGCTGACACCCGCGCCTGCACCGTTCTCCTTGGTGCTCTCCCTGACTCCCTCATGCGCCGCTTCCAGGCTCGGGAACTCTATGCCTCGGTCATCTGGGCAGAACTCCATGCCATGTTTGAGCGCCGAGATATCAGTTCCGTCGGCATCGTCTTTCAAGAATACTTTTCAATCACCCTCGCCACCTGTGACGGAGCAGTTGACTATGTCGGACGCATGAGAGAGGTAGGTGATCGCCTCGAAGCACACTCTTCCCCTCTGGTAAGGTAACTGGTCTCCACATCCCCACCCTCTGTTACAACCTCCTCTCCCACCGTGAAATCCAAAATGCAGGTATCACTGTTGTCTATCCAGGTAATGCCACCTACTGTGACCTCTACCACACCGCCACCGGTCGCTTCCTTCTACGCATTCCTCTCTGCCCCCGCACTCGCCTCTACACTCTCCGCACCCCTTGGCCATCCTTCTGCCATGTCACCACTCGTGCTGGCACCTCCACTAACCCTCCCCATCCCCCTACCTCACCTCCGCGACAGCAGCAGCAGCCGCCACAGCAGGGGCAGCAGTAGGGGCCGCAACAGCAGCAGCAGCAGCAACTGCAGCCGCCGCAGCAGGGGCAACTGCAACAGCAGCAGCAGCAGCAGTCACCTCCCCCTCTCTCACCCTCCCTCACTCCAACCCCCTCCACCTCCGATCATCTCTCCCACCCCGCTGTACTGCTACATCACCGACTCGGCCACCCCAATTTCGCCGCTCTCCGCACTGCCATCACCTCTCGCCTCCTTCACAGCCTCCCTCCCACTCTCCCTCCCCTCCCTTCCTCTCCAGCCCCTCCATGCCCCTCCTGCATCCACGGCAAACTCAAACAGTCTCCCCACCACAGCCACCCATCCTTTGCTCCCGCTCCAATTGACCTAGTCCATATGGACCTCTGGGGACCCTCCCCCACTCGTTCCCGTCAGGGCCATCGCTACATGCTGGTCCTCGTAGACGACCACAGCCGCTACTCCTCCATTTTCCTCCTACACACGAAAGACCGGGCGCCGACCATGATCATCAACTGGGCAGAGCAAAGCCGCGCCCACTTCAAGCGTCCCATCGGCCGCCTACACTCCGATGGGGGAGGCGAATTCCTCAATCGCACTCTCTCCCACTACTGCACCACCCATGGCATTCAACAGACTCACACCCTTCCCCACTCCCCGCAGCAGAATGGTGTCGCAGAGAGCAGGATTCGCGAAATCACCAAGATTGCCCGCTGTCTCCTTGCTCACGCCTCCACCCCTCCTTCCCTTTGGGGCTATGCTCTGCTCCATGCTGCCCTCCTCCTCAACCTTCACTCCCATCCTCAACATACTACCACCACCCCCACGGAACTCTGGTCAGGCACCAAACCTGACGCTGCTGGTCTCCGTGTCTGGGGTTGCAAAGCGTATGTACTTATCCCTCCACCTGATCGCACCCACGGCAAGCTCGCTTCTCGCGCCCTCGAGTGTGTCTACCTCGGGCACAACTGCGACTCGCCTAGCTACCTCTTCCTTCACCCTCCCTCTGGACGCCTTATCCGCAGCATTGACGTCGTCTTTCACGAAACCACCCCCTATTACTCCTCTTCACCACCAGACCCCCTCCCTCTTCCTCCACGTCCTCTCACCTGGACCGACACTGTGCTCCCTCCCCTCCTCCCTCCTGCACCCCTTCTCCCACCTCTCCTCCGCTTTCGCCACATTCATCTGCCGACATCTACGATCCCACTGCTCCTGCATCCCCTGCACACTCCGTGGCCCCCCCTCCCTCCTCCCCTCCCCCCTCTCCTTCTCTTCTGTCCCAACAGCAGCAGCAGCAACAGCAGCAGCAGCAGCGGCAGCGGCGGCGGCGGCGGCGGCAGCAGCAGCAGGGAGGGAGGAAGAACCAGTCTACAAAGCCCGCTACGTTGCCAAGGGGTTCACCCAGACCTGGGCTGAAGACTATTGGTTCACATTTGCCCCCACTGTCAAGCAGGCCACCCTACGCACCCTTATGGACATTGGTGCACATGACGACATGGAGATTAACTCCATAGACGTCTCCAACGCATTCCTGCAAGGCGAACTGCACGAGCGTATCTTCCTCCGCCGGCCTCCCGAGTTTCATGCTGCTTTCCCTGACAACACCGTCTGGCAACTTCGGCAACCTATTTACGGTCTGAAGCAGGCACCACGAGAATGGCATGCGAAGCGGTCTGCCACTCTCCAGTCCCTTGGTTTCTCCGCCTCCCACTCCGATGCCAGCCTCTTTATCCGCTCTTCCCCCCGTCGCTTCTTCATCTCGGTCTACGTTGACGACATGATCCTGCTCGCTGACACCAAGGCTGACATGGAGCAAGTGAAGCGGTCACTTCAGGAACGTCTCAAGTGCAAGGACCTTGGTCCGCTGCAGAACTACCTCGGCATGGCTATCACTCGTGGTCGATCCGCCCGCACCATCACCCTCTCCCAGTCCCACTACATCGGCCAGGTCTTGGAGAAGTTCGAGATGGCGTAGGCCAAACCGGTCTCCACCCCCCTCCCCTTCGGTCACCAGCTTGCGCCACCCACCTCCCCCTCCACCTCCTCCCGGCACTATGCCGAGCTTGGTGGGTCGCTGATGTACGCGATGATGTGCACTCGTCCCGACCTCGCCTACCCCATCAGCGTCCTTGCTCGATTCGTCGACTCCGGCCGCCACACTGAGGACCATTGGGCTGCCGCCAAGCGGGTCCTCCGCTATCTCCGTGGCACCAAGGCTCACGCCCTCACATTGGGTGGATCCTCCCCTCCCCTTCTCTCTGGCTTCAGCGACTCCTCTTGGGCAGACTCCCAGCCAGACTGCCGCTCCTCACAAGGCTATGGTTTCGCGCTCGGCAGCGGGCTTATCAGCTGGCGTTCCACTCGCTCATCTGCCGTCGCCCTCTCCTCCTGCGAAGCTGAGCTCTATGCTGGCACCATGGCTGCGCAAGAGTCCTGCTGGCTCTGCTTTCTTCTGGCAGAGCTTGGTGCACCCCATCGCTGTCCCACGCTCTGGTGTGACAACGCTAGCACTATCCATCTCACCCAGGACCCCGTCTTTCATGGTCGCTCCAAACACATTGAGCTCCGCTATTTCTTCATCCGCGAACTCGTCCAACAGAATCTCATTGCCGTTCGCAAGATCGCTGCTGAAGACAACATGGCTGATATCTTTACCAAAGCCCTTCTTCGCCCTGCGCACTCTGCTCTTCTGCGCCTCATCGGCCTCGCCCCCCCAGGCGCGCTTTGATTCACGGGTTGCTTCCCTCAAGCCTTTCCGCATCTCTACAGGTTAAGGGGTTGTGTTAGAATCCCTCTACTCTTGTAACCTGCATATATACTATAGGATAGGCTAGAGTTAAGCACCCAAACTTAGTTTGGGTGTACAAATAGGGGTAACCCAGTTTGTAGGTTGGAACCCAACCTTGGTCCAATTATTGGACCCCAAAAGGTTAGGTTGGGTAGAATTATTGGCCCCCTCCAATAATGTTGGCCCAACCCCAATTTGGCCAACATTATTGGACCCCACCAATAATCTCCCAACCCAACTTCTTGGTTGGGGTCCAATAATGTCACCCTAGGTTAGCATCCAGCCCCATTACTATGTATACCCCCATGATTCTCAATCAAGTCATCAACTTCATTCCTAACTCCTATTCTCACAGAATGCAAGGATGAGCGGCAGCAAGAGTGTGGGCACTGACCTGTCTCATAAGCTGACGCACTTCCTCCTTCTCATCATACGCCACACCTGCACCCACACACACACCGCACACACACCGCACACACACCGCACACACACCGCACACACACCGCACACACACCGCACACACACCGCACACACACCGCACACACACCGCACACACACCGCGCACACGCCGCACACACGCCGCACACACACCGCATACACACCGCACACGCACCGCACACACACCGCACACACACCGCACACACACCGCACACACACCGCACACACACCGCACACACGCCGCACACACGTCGCAGAAACACCACACACACACTGCACACACACCGCACACACACCGCACACACACCACACACACACCGCACACACACCGCACACACACCGCACACACGCCGCACACACGCCGCACACACACCACACACACACCGCACACACCCAGCACATGCACAACAGACATGAACCGCGGCTCTCTTGTGTGGCGCCATCCGTGTGCATGTGTGGCACAGCATTCTGTCCTCCATAGCCGCCCTCCCTAACCATCCCTCCTCTACACTTCCATTCCCCCCACACCATCCAATACCCTCTACTCCACCCTTTCCCCCCCTCCCCACCCCCTGCGTGCAAGCAGCCCCCCCTGCGTGCAAGCAGCCCCCCCTGCGTGCAAGCAGCCCCCCCTGCGTGCAAGCGGCGGTGCGGTGCGGTGCGAGAGGGCGCGCACCGCAGTACTGCGGCATGCTGGCGAGCTGCACGAAGGAGATCTGGTCCGACTGCACGTCCGCCATGCCCCGCGCCTCCTCTATCATCGCATGCGCCAGCTGCCCAGGGGACAGGGGAGCGCGGGGGGGAAGGGAGAGGACGAGAGGAGGAGACGGGTGGGGAGATAGAGGGGGTGCTGGGGGATCATTGGGGGAAAAAGAGAAGGGGACACAATAGAAAGGAGACGGGTTTGTAAGAGAAGAGACGGAGTGTGAATGGAGGAGAGTCGTGCAAAGATCGGCAGGGGAAAACGGAGAAATCATTCCCGTGACGAGGGAGAGGGGGCACGGTGGGATGGGATGGGGTAAAGCTAAGATGAGACGAGCTGGTGCGAGGAACAGAGACAGCTGCAGAACTCAGGTGAGGATTGCAGCACAGCACAGCACGAGCCGGGTGGGCTGTGTGGAACACAAGAAGAGCACCAATACCCCCCCCCTTGCCCCCCAAGCACAGGTGTTAGTCGCAGGCGAGCAGCCGACCGACATAGCACGATGGCACCCAACAAGGTGTGAGTAACGCAGAGGCACGGCAGCAGGTTGCAGCGGCGGTACCTGCGTGTCGAAGATGCCCTGCAGGCGCACCCCAAACTGGAAGTACAGAGCCTGCATGGGGACGCCACCAGGTGATACGCGCGAGGGGGGGGGGGGAGATGGCATGCATAGCAGGTGAGACGGGGAGCAGTGTTGAATGGAAAGGCATGGGGCGAGAGGGCAAGCGGCATGGCACGGATCTTGCAAGTGAATCGCTGATGTGATTCATAAACCCGTTCAATCCCTGATTCGATTTCCCCCATGTATACTCTCCCATCTCCCACCACTGTTCACCCCATATATTTTCCCACCCGATTGTCTCTTCTCCACCACGTTCCCTAAGCACATCTTCACTGCCCTCTCTCTCCCCACCCGTGCCTGCCTCTACCTACCACGCACCTCCACATCGCTCCAATATGCACCCTTCCACAGCCCCATCCATCGCCTGCTGCTCCTCGCGAGCACAAACGCCCCTCGCACGCAAACCTTCCCCCCTCTGCCCTTATGCAGCCCTTGTCCGCCCCCACCTCTGTCGGCCTCTGTCTTCCGCTACCTACCACACACCTCCGTCACATCACTCCCTCCCTCCCACGTGCACCCTTCCAGACCATCATCCCTCGCCCCCCACCACCTTGCCTGCCGCCGTGCCTTGCGTGCGTGGGCTCTGCTGTATGACTCTTCCTCACGCTCTGCTTCCACGATCCCTTGTAACCCTTCCCTTCTCTTCTTCCCCAACCCATTCCGTCTCCGCTTCTTCTTTCCCCTCTCCCCCTTCGTACTCTCCTACACCTTCCCCCTCCCTCCCTCTCCCTACCCTCCCCCCTCCCAGTTGCCCTCCCCCTCCCTCCCCCTCCCGCCCCCCGCACCTCCCCATCGCGCTTGCAGTCGTGAATGGCCTTGACGACGTGTGCGCTCTCCAGGGCGGGCGTGCACGCGCGCACCAGCGCCTGGCCGCCCGCAACCACGTCCACCAGGTAGATGGCGCCGGGCAGCGCCAGCTGGGGGCGGGGGGGGGGAGAAGGGGAAGTTGGGGGAGGGGGTTTTGCGGGAATGCGGACACGGAGGAAGGGAGGGGTTGTTTGGGAGGGGGACGGGAGGCGCTTTAGAACAAGGTGAATAGGAAGAAGGCGGGGCGAATGGGAAGGTAGTTGACGGGGGTTGGAGGGAAGGGGTGGATGAGCGGGAGGAGGAGAGGAAGGAGAGAGACGAGAGGAGAGGTAGGAGGGGAGAAGAGAGACACTGGGGGTTGTGGGATGGAAGGGGAGCAGCTTGTCAAGAGTTGGCTTGGCCACCAGCGTGCGCCCCGGTTGATGCTGCGATTGCAGAAGCGGCAGCGGCGCTGGGGCCAAGGAGTAAAGCGCCCGCTGCCACAATGCCGGGCCAGGAGGCATGGAGACGTGAGCCGCGAGGGAGGAGGCCCCCTATGCCGGATGAGCTTTCCACGCCGACGCAAGGGGCGGCGTGCGGCGTGGAGTGGAAACGCCCGTGACTGCTGCCTGGGAACAGCACACGAAGGTGGAGTTATGGAGCTGCCTGCTACCTCGATTGCGGCCGTGGCGTCTCAGCCCCCATCTGCGTGTTCCTACCATCACTTTCCACTCTTTTGCAGGTTCGACGCAGCGCAAGTCGGTTCAATGAATACGAGAGCCTTGACTGGAGTCCGATAAGAGTCCGAAGTCGGCTCACCTGTCGGACAATCGTTCGTGCCTCGCAGTCACCCGTACCGCGCCCTCACCTGCATAATGCACAGCTGCCCGTGCCGCGCCAGGTCGATCCCCTCGCAATCAAATCCGATCACGAGCGGCGGAGCGGGCGGCACGGGCGGGTGCAGCAGCTCGTGCGGGAGCTGAGAGGCGTCCGTCACCACGTGCACTGGCAGCGACATCGCCGGCATATCCGACATTGGCGACGTCGGCGACATCGGCGACGGTGCACCCTGCGACGCCTGCGACGGTGCGCCGTGCGACGAAGGATGCTTCGACTCGGCGGCAAGCGACGAGCCGTCAGGTCGCGAGGAGCCGTCGGCGGGGGAGGGCTGAGAGGGATCCATTGCCGCTAGAGCAGCGGCAGGTGCGGGTAGAGTGTGCGCGCGTGGCACTGGCAGTGCACGGCGGTGCACGCCAGGGCTGCGATGGCCGCGCCACCAGACGGCGCTGGGTGGCCGAACACACAGGGCTACGAGGGTAGAGCCTTATTAGCTGCGGCTTGGAGGAAATGACGTGGCTGGCTGGCACAGTGGCAGCCGTGGCACAGGGCATTTGCTGCTGGCAGGCCGATTCGCGTTCTCTCGTGAACTCTCGCACGACTTGCGGCTTCAAGGTTTACGGGGGTCCTGAGGACGCGGTAAAGTGGAGAATAGATCGCCTTAGGGTCGTTTTATAGCGCGGGTTTTAACGGTTGTGTACTTTTCAAATGCAAAAGGCGGGGTTTCAGTGCGGTGACCCGATCGAGCACTTCACCCGTCCTGAACCAAACAAGAGCGGCAGGTGCTCAGCTGGTGAGAAATGGCTGTGGCGATGAAAGTTTGCAATGCTGCTTAAAACCCAAAACCTGAATTACAAAAAAAGAGGGCAAACTGTGCACAGTTTGCCTGCCGCGCCCCAGAGTTTTGCCTGCAGTTGACTTCCGTCGAACAATTCAGGTTTTGGGCTTTAAAGTGCTGACAAGCACATGGGCATCAGAGGAAACTCGGCGCAGCTAGAGGTCTGAAACCTGGGGAAGAAACATCTTACACTCTCTAAACATGATGGGCTTGAGCTCCTACCCCCTATACCCTCTTTTCTCTCCCACTACAAAAGGCCACCCTGACACTAGGGGCCCCCTAGTTCAATTAGGGGGTGTAACATGTGCGCAAGAACTACGCTGGGCCGTGCTGGGCCGCTGCGGCCCAGGGGCATTTGCGCGGACCAACGAACGGCCCAGATGTGGACCCGACTTGCACCCGCCCACGGACCAGCATGTACAGTGCGAGGCGCACGTGCGAAAACGATGCTCGACACGCAGGACCATTTCCACAGCGACCCAAGGCGGAGGGAATCGCATGTGAAAACTGCGTTTTGATTGTTTCGCCAAAAGTATCTGCTCTCTGCGACATCTTGCTCAAGCGTGACCAGGTTCACTTTTGTTTTACTCAACACTTCGTTTTCGAAGGTGCAATGCACTATGCATAGCTGGTCCGCTGCAAATGGTCCCCGGTACGACGCGGAACCACTTTTGGAAGTGGTCCCTCTAAAATGGTGCCCCCTTGCATTCGCTGGTCCATTTCCTTGTAAATGGACCAGCGCGCAATATAACACCCACTTAGGGCGTATGCGTCAACGGGAGTAGTGTTTGGCCCCGTCCTCGCTTGGGCGGAGCCGACCCCTAGAACCGCGGGAGAACCGCGGGGCCGCGGGAGGCCGCGGGAGAACCGCGGGACCACGGGACCACGGGAGAACAGCGGGGCCGCGGGAGAACCGCGGGTCCGCGGGTGGACCACGGGGACCGCGGTGGCCGCGGGTCGACGACCAGGGGCCACGGGGGCCGCGGGATACCCGGTCGACCAGGATACCCGGGCGACGTGGGCGAAGGTCGCCGAGGTGGTTTCTGCGAGGACGACCTCGGGGGTGGTATCCCGAGGTCGACGTGGCTGGTGGGCGCCGTCACGGGTGGAGTGTCTGCACTAGGCATGTGACGGGAAGGTGGGCGCCAACCAGCTGCACACACCTACGAAGCAGGTGCACCGTTGTCCCGCGGATGCAACGGTGTGCAGCCAACTTACTGCAGCGTTGGCACACCGCGGACTGGCAACGTTGGCAAGCCGCGACTCTGCTCTGCTGGAGAGCGGTCGACCAAGTAGTGCTGGCACGCGGTCGACCGTGCTGCGCTGGCAGTCGACCAGCAGCCTTGCTAGGTGTCAGACATATATGCTATAGTCTGTGTAGGCTGTAGTGGGGCAATTCATATGGGGCACAACACTTTAGGGTTTACTATTTGTACTCCTCATTCTGCTCAATGCATTCATTCCTCGTTTCCTATCATGGTATCGAGCAGGTTCCCTAGTGGGAACGATTCCTAGGGCCCACCACGATATTTTTTTCCTACCCGGAGCGCGCTTCGCTCCTGCCCGAGTCGCGCTCTGTGTGCCCTCCCTACCGTCGCGCCCTCTCACGGCCCCTTCGCGTCGTCTTTAGCGGCCCCTCTCACGGCCCCTTACGCCGCCCTTACGGCCCCTCGCGGCCCCTCGCGCCGCCCTCTACGGCCCCTTGCGCCGCCCTTACGGCCCCTTGAGGCCCCCCCGCGACGCCCGTCGGCCCCCCTCGCGGCGCCCTTACGGCCTCGTCGCCGCCCCGTCTAGGCCCCTTACGGCCCCGTCGCCGCCCCGTCTAGGCCCCTTGCGGCCCCCTCTCCGGCCCCGTCTAGGCCCCGTGCGGCCCCTCTACGGCCCCGTCTAGGCCCCGTGCGGCCCCTCTACGGCCCCGTCTAGGCCCCTTGCGGCCCCTCTGCGGCCCCGTCTAGGCCCCTTGCGGCCCCTCTGCGGCCCCGTCTAGGCCCCTTGCGGCCCCTCTACGGCCCCTCTGCAACCCCTCTGCGGCCCCGTCACCGCCACCTGCGGCCCCGTCGCCGTCACCTGCGGCCCCGTCGCCCTGCCCTAGCGGCCCCGTCACCGCTCAGCCGCCCAGCGACCGAGCCGCCGAGCAGCCCAGCAGCCAAGCTGCCCACCAGCGGTCGCCGCCGAGCCGCCCAGCAGCTGAGCCGCACAGCAGCCGAGCCGCCCAGCCGCCGAGCAGACGAGCCGCCCAGCAGCCGAGCCGCCCAGCAGCCGAGCCGGTGAGCAACCGAGCCGCCGAGCCGTCGACCCGCCTCGCAGCCGAGCTGCCCAGCAGCCGAGCCGCCGAACGCCCTACTGTCTAGCCGATGCTGTTCCGCTGGTGCGCCCCGGCCCTACTTACTCGGACTGGTGAGATCATTCCCTACTAGGCCACTGCAGTCATGGCTACCCCCAGTGTCCTTACCTTTGATGCTGAGGGCCGTGCCGTTGACTTTGAGGTCTGGGTTGATGATCTCCAGCTGTTTCTACAGTGCGATAGGGCAGACGGACTCTCTCTGTTCGATCTCACCTCTGGTGTTTCTCCCGCCCCACCTGCTACTGCTAACAGCACTATTCGCTCACAGTGGGCCACACGCGATGCTGCTGCTCGCCTTGCTGTGCGTCGCCACTTACCGACCGCTGAGCGTGCGCACTTTAGCTAGTACAAGAGTGCTAAGACCTTGTACGACGCTGTAGTTACACGCTACTCCTCCCCTGCCACTGCTGCTCTTAGCCTCCTCATGCTGCCGTACCTGTTCCCTGACCTTGCTGCTTTTCCCACAGTCCCTGACCTTATCACTCACCATCGCACTAGTGACATTCGCTACCGCGCTGCGCTTCCCGCTGAGTTCTGTGCCAAGAACCCCCCCCCCCATGTACATCACCCTCTACTACATAGTCACCCGTCTCCCTGACTCCCTTCGCTTACTCAGGGACCACTTCCTCTCAGTTTGCCCCACCACACTCACCGTCGACCTCCTCGAGGAGCGCCTCCTAGCAGCAGAGAAGAGCATAATCACTGTAGGAGCCTCTCGTGGTGACCCTCGCACCCCCGTCTTTGAGGGGTGTTCCCCCTCCCCCCTCTTGCCCTCTGTTGCTTTTGCTGCTGCGGCCGACCTCGTTGGTTTCGAGTCGGTCGGTACTGCGTCTGCCCAGAGCGGGAGACGCCGCACCGGCAAGGGCAAGGGGGGCAAGGGCGCTGGAGGGGCTAGCGGGGGCGGTAAAGGTGGTGGTGGAGGCAGTGGAGGGGGTGGGGTTGGTGGTGGTAGTTGTGGCGGGGGTGGAGGTGTCGGTGGCAGCAGTGGAGGCGGAGGAGGCGGCGGCGGTGGCGGAGGGAGCGGAGGCGGTGGAGGCGGCGGAGGTGGCGGAGGCCGCGGCGGCACCAGTGGACCTGGTCGCGGCTCTGCACAGAGGAGTGGCTCCGATGGTGGTCCGCGCCAGCAACAGCAGCGCAGTCGCGAGACCTTGTCCCTTCAGCAGCTTCGTGAGTGGTACGCTGCGCGTCAGCGCAGTGGGGGTACTGGTCCCTGCACCTACGTTCTCCGTACCGGCGACCGCGGTGGAGAGCAGTGCGGAGCCCGCGCTCCACCCAGCGCTGCTTCAGCCGCCTGACGGACGCGTGGCGGCACAAGTTCCCAGAGGCCTTTGAGATCCCTCGCTGGGGAGAGCTGTCTAGGGCGGGGGTTGCTATCTTTGATCTTGATTTTGATGCTATTCTTGCTGCCATGTATGCTGTTGCTGATAGTGTTGAGGGTGACTGTTACTTGTGTGTTCCGCCTGACCCGGGCATTGAGACTGCTACTGTAGGTGCTGGTGAGGCTGCTGCTCTAGGTGCTAGCGCGTCTGCTGCCCCAGGTGCTGGTGAGTCTGCCCTCTCAAGTACAACGTCGGCTGAGGCATTACACACCTTCACCCTTGACTCGGGTGCTTCCCGCTCCTTCTTTTGAGACCGCACCACACTTACGCCGCTTTGTCGGCCGGTTGCAGTCTCCCTAGCGGACCCCTCTGGGGGTCCTGACCTTGCTCGCTTCTCCACTGTCTTACCGTGTCCGAGAGCCCCCTCTAGCACCCTGTCAGGTCTCTACCTCCCCTCGTTCTCTACGAACTTGGTGAGTGGAGCTGATCCACAGGACAGGGGGGCTGACCAGTTCACTCCTGCGGGACAGCAGGTGACCCACTGCACGTGTGCTCGGACAAGCCGACACTTGGCCACGTTCACCCGTCGGCCGGGGTCGAGCCTGTACACCCTCACTAATAAGTCTCCTCCGGCTGCTGAGCCTGGTCCGGTCGCTGCGTCGAGTCAGGTGTTTACTGCAGCGTCCAGGTCTAGTCCTCAGTCTGCTCCCTGCTTGTGTCATCTCCTGTCTCACCAGAATCTCCTTTGGCACCACCGCCTTGGTCACCCCTCTCTGCCTTGTCTCGAAGGCATGGCCTGCCGTGTCCTTGTCTCTCCCTCCCCTACCTCCGGGGCCTGCCCCTACCTGCGTCCCCTGAGTCGAGGGGCGACAGCGCGCTGCCCCTCACTCCTCCGAGTTTCCTTCGACAGAGGCTCCGTTGCAGACTCTTCACATGGACGTTTGGGGCCCCGCCCGCGTCCGTGGCCAGGGGCACGAGCGTTACTTCCTGTTGGTGGTTGACGACTACTCGCGTTACACCACGCTCTTTCCCTTGCGTAGCAAGGGCGACGTCACTGAGGTGTTGATCGACTGGATCCGCGCAGCTCGTCTCCAGCTCAAAGAGAGTTTCGGCTCCGACTTTCCTGTTCTGCGTCTGCACTCTGACCAAGGCGAGGAGTTTTCCTCTGCCCGTCTAAGAGCCTTCTGTCGGGCACTGGGCATCCGCCAGACCTTCACGCTTCCGGCCTCTCCACAGCAAAATGGTATTGCTGAGCGCCGCATTGGTATGGTCATGGACGTCGCTCGTACGTCCATGATCCATACGGCTGCCCCCCATTTTCAGTGGCCGTTTGCGGTTCAGTACGCGGCGCATCAGCTCAACCTTCAGCCCCGCGTCTCCTTGCCAGAGACCTCCCACACCTTGCGGTGGACCAGGAAGGTTGGCGATGCGTCTGCGTTCTGGGTCTCAAGATCTCGGGCGTTTGTCCGCGACTTATCTGCGGACAAGCTGTCTCCCCGTGCTGTTCCCTGCGTCTTCTTTGGCTTCCCCCTTGACGCGCCTGGTTGGTAGTTTTACCACCCCACCTCGCGCAGTGTTCTGTCCTCCCAGGACGTCACCTTTGACGAGTCGGTGCCTTACTACCGTCTCTTCCCCTACCGCGCTGCGCCCCTTCCCCCACCGCCGCTCTTCCTTGTGCCAGGTCCTCCCCCGGTACATCCCCTCCCCCCTCAGGGTCGTGCCCCGTTAGGTGTGTCCCAGGTAGACGCAGTCGAGCCTGTCAAGGTAGCTGTTGACTCTGGTGCTGCTAGACGTGCTGAGCATGCGGGTGCTGAGTCTGGAGGATTTGAGCCTGCGGGTGCTGATCCTGTGGGTGCTGAGCCTGGGGGTGCTGAGACTATGGGTGCTAAGCCTGGGGGTGCTGAGTTTGGAGGTGCTGAGCGTGGGGGTGCGGAGCCTGGGGGTGCGGAGCCTGGGGGCGCTAGGTCTGCTCGTGTGGCCGCCGGCGGTGCTTTGTTGAGGCGGGAGCCACTCTCTCCGTAGGAGATGCGCGAGTGGTTTGCCCGGCGTTGGAGCCGTGCTGCTGGTTCCGGAGGTGCTCGTACTGAGGGTGCTGGAGCTGGCGCTGTTGGAGCTGGAGGTGCTGGTGGTGCTAGTGCTGCTGCTAGGGGTACTGGTGCCGTCCGTGCTGGTTCTGGAGGCGCTACGCGTCCGAGGCGGTACTTCGTTCCGCTCCTTGAGTAGGTTCTTGGTCTCCCGCCCTCTACTGGTCCTACTCCTCCCTTAGAGTGTCCACTGCCTGTCCAGTCGCAGTCACAGTTACAACCCGCCTCCCCTCTTCCTGCTCCTTCTCCCTACTCTGGTCCTACTAGAGGTCTTGCTGAGTTGACTACTTTCAGACCTTCTCTCCCACCCCAAAGATGACCACTCTTCAGGTGCTGCTGCACATAGCCGCTCAGCGCGTCTACGAGCTTCACTCTCTTTACTTCAGCACAGCTTTCCTGCGGGGCAGCTTGCACGAGGAGATCTGGCTGCGTTGCCCACCTGGCTTCACTGGGTCGTTTCCCCTTGGTACCCAGTGGAGCCTCCGGCGGCCAGTCTACGGTGTCCGCCAAACACCGCGTGAGTGGCACGACACACTGAGGACTACACTTGCGGCTCTTGGGTTTGCTCCTTCTACAGCTGACCCGTCACCGTTTCTGTGCACCGACACGTCTCTGCCGCCGTTCTACATCCTCGTGTACGTCGACGACTTGGTCTTTGCCACTGCTGGACTCGCCCACGTGAAGTCCGAGCTGCAGAAGAGACACACGTGCACAGACCTGGGTGAATTGCGCAGCTACCTTGGCTTGGAAATCACCTGGGACAGAGCACAGCGCACCATTACCCTGACTCAGTCACACATGGTGCAGCAGGTCCTTCAGCGCTTCGGCTTCACGCACTCCTCGCCTCAGGCCACTCCTTTGTCTACTCGCCACTCACTCTCAACTCTGCCTTCGGATGAGTCCGTAGAGCCGAGTGGCCCATACCCAGAGCTTGTTGGCTGCCTCATGTACCTGATGACCTGCACACGACCTGACCTTGCATACCCTCTTAGCATCTTGGCACGCTATGTTGCTCGTGGGAGACACCGACCACAGCACATGGCTGCAGCGAAGAGGGTGTTGCGCTACTTGTGCAGTACGTCGGGCATGGGGCTAGTGCTTGGAGGGCGACGTCAAGTGGTCCTCACAGGTCACGCAGACGCTTCTTTGGCTGAGGACCAGCCGACACAGTGGTCGTCACAGGGTTACACCTTCAGCCTTGGCTCCGGCTCTGTTTCGTGGCGGTCTACCCGCTCGTCTTCTGTTCTCACCTCCAGCTATGAGGCTGAGATCTACGTGGGGGCCATGGCTGCACAGGAGCTACGCTGGCTCACCTACTTGCTGACTGACCTAGGAGAGCCGCCTCGTTCTCCTCTAGTTCTGTACGTAGACAACAAGGCCATGCTGGCCTTGTGTTGGGAGCACAGACTAGACATAGAACGAAGCACATTGCTCTTCGCTACTTCCTGGCTCGTGAGCTGCAGCTGCGTGGTCAGCTCCGCCTCACCGACGTGGCCTCTGAGGCCAACAATGCTGATATCTTTTCCAAGGCCCTTCCGCCTTGTGATCATCAGCGCTTCTGTGCTATGCTAGGTCTTGTGCCTCCTTGGCCTCACTTGCTTATTTCTTGACCTTGTTTGTACTGTACTCTTTCTATACCTGCACTTGCTTGTTTACCTTTATATATATTTTCTTGCATGTGAACTGACCTTGTGGCCTTGCTCTTGTGCTCGGACTGTGTGGTGACGTTGTGATCCACCCTGAGCTTGCTTTGCTTTGCTTGACTGGTCTTGTGACCCCTTGTTCTCCCCCACTTTGCCTATGGGGGTGTGTCAGGCATATATGCTATAGTCTGTGTAGGTTGTAGTGGGGCAGTTCATATGGGGTACAACACTTTAGGGTTTACTACTTGTACTCCTCATTCTGCTCAATGCATTCATTCCTCGGTTCTTATCACTAGGTATGATGTAGTTTGTGTTGCCAATGTTGATTCAATCATTATGAACTTTTGTTGTCATGTTTTCCTAGTGAAACTCTGGCCAATTTTCCCCGTTAACTAGCAAGCAGTTTTAGCACTTGGAAACGACTAAGGAACGAACGAACGCTATGATCACTCTTGCCCCGTGCCTAGCCCGTAGTTTAGATCCCGTTGCACTTGTTGTCTGTATGGTGCGGTGAGCGTAGACGACACCGCGAAGGCACCTTCGGTTTAGTCGACTTTGCATTCACCTAGCTTCTTCGTAGACCGGCAGCCGTGCGAGACACCACGATGGACCCCGTAGTGCAAGCGGGCGTTGTGGACACCCTGGAGGCACGGCTGGAGAACGCAAGGAGAAGGCACGAGGCCAACGAGTATGGCGACCTGCCATGGGTGGTCGTCGAGGCTGGCATCCGCGCATTGTGGGCGATGGAGCACCGTCCATCTCGGCCTGCGTCTCCTCGACCAGTAAACAACGTGGGCGGCGTCGACGTGGACGTCAACGCGGGTGGTGGCCAAGTCGGCAGAAGCGCGGGAGGCACATCGAGGCAGGGAGGTGCGATTCACATCGATGAAGTCGGCGGCGTTCAGGCGGAAGGGATGCAGTCGTCCGCGGCTCCAGGGGCCTCACAGGGCTACGTTGGAGGTAGACGAAGTGAATTGGCGCCGATGTCGGCGACGCATGTGACTGCGGGAGGAATTGCGCCGAGCTACGGCTACTTCAAGTTTACGCCGGACAGGATCTCGGTCACCCCTCCGCTGGTCGGTCGTCCCGACATCCTCATGTGGAAGGAAGCCATTGAGCCCCAGCTAGAGATGGCCGGGCTGATGGGCTTCACCCGCGGGACCGTGGCGACGCCGGAGGAGCACTACCCCGAACTGCGAGCGGAATTTCGCGCCGTGCAGTTGCTGACCTTCACGGTCATCTCGCGGTGTTGCTCGCTGGGCGTACAGATCGCCCTAAAGTCGTGCAGGGACTACCTCGACGCTGGCCACCGAGCGTGGCATTTCATCGAGCCAACTTACCAGGTTAACGACGACTTGTTCATCGCCCAGCTTGAGGGGCAGTTGACGCACCTGCGTATGGGCGACAAGGAGACCGTGACTGACTACTGCAACCGAGCTCGGCAAATCCGCGCCAACATTCGGATGGCTGGTGCGGAGTACTCAACGGCGTCGTACGTTACACACGTCATGCATGGACTCTCGAGCAGCTACAACCTGCTGAAGCGGCTGTCGATGGCGCCGAGCACGCGGGCAATGGCTCAACGAGGACACATTGACCTCGTACATCATGTAGGACGAGGCGATGCAGGAGGCTGAACGGTCCCAGGAGCTCCTCGTGCAAGTGAACCACGTCGCCCCGGCAAAACAAGGTGGTTAACCGGGACAGCGCGGGCAGTCTGGTAGCAGTCACTGCGGTGGCGCGAAGCCGGCGAAGGACGCTGACAAGCAGAAGTCGGCCAAGGATGGCGGTCGTAGAGGAGGAGGTCGACGTCGAGAATCTTGGCTATGCGGCGATCCCGATCACCTCTCCTTCGAGTGTCCCGACCGCAGTGACTCGGACGACGACGAAACCAAGGGAGGCCATGGGAGGTCTGGCAGCCGTCGTCCGCGTCGAGGAAACCAGCCGCGAAAGGAGGAGTCAACGAAGTCGACCTCGGCGAAGGACGCCGACTCTTCCGCGGGTGGTAAAGGGCGAGGTGACAAGGAGGCGTCGGCTTGTTGGTCGGTATCGTAGAGCCGACCGTCTCGCTGGCGCCGGAAACTGGCGAGGATTTCCAGGCGGTGGCGGCTGCTGTGCAAGCGAACCCCACGGTGGTCCTGCTCGACAGCGGCTGCTCGCACCACCTGATGGGGACGAAGGAGGCCTTGGTGGACTTGGGGCCGAGCGGCGACGTGAAGCACGTGCGCGGCTTCAATGGGGCGCTGCAAGACGTTCGCGGCCGTGGCACGGTTGCTCTGCAAGGGGAGGCCGGGATGCAGGTGCTCATCTCCGACGTTCTCTACGTCCCGGGCGTGCAGGCGAATCTGCTTTCGGCTGGCCAGCTAAAGGAGAGCTGGGTGACGCTGAAGGACGACGGCGACAGGATGTTGCTCGTCTCTGCGGTGGGGGACGTGCTTGGTCTGTTAGAGACTAAGGACGGAGTTTATGAAGATTAGGTGCCTAGATTTCTCAAAATCGTTGGTCTCTATTTCTGGATAGAATAGTCGCGCTCACAAGAAATGCCGTCGACGAAACCTTCACGGTCAAAACTCCACCAAACTCAAATATGATGTAGCCCTAGTTTGTGGCTACAATTCCCAATTTGAATCGTATCAAGAGGTGAAGTAAATCTCGACTTATCATTCTCGGCGCACAGGGGGGTATGCTGCCATAAGAACTTAACTTGTCAAACACTATATATGTGTTATTGCTGTGTAGGCTATAGTGGGTTAGCCTATAGGGGGTACACAACTTTTAGGGTTTCAGACTTGTACTGCAATGTTGCATAGTTAATTCACTTCTCTGATTTTGACATGGTATTACGAGCCTAGGTTAGGAACCTAGGACCGTTCCTAAGGGCCCACCGTCTCCGCTCAAAGCGCCCTCGTGCGCCGTCCTTCCTAGCGCCCTCGTGCGCCTCGCTCGTAGTGCGCCCTCGTGCGCCCTCGTTTTCTCTTCAGCTGCCCATGTGCAGCCGCTAGACGCCCGCGCGCGCGGCCTGTTTTTAGGTCGCATCGCCCGCTAGCCGCCCGCGCGCGGCCTGTTTCTTAGGTGCGCGGCCCACTAGCTGCTTGCGCCGCCCTCTCTGGCCTCGCGCGGCCCTTAGTGCGGCCCGTCAGCCGCTCGTCGACCGCCCCGTGCCGCCGCCGCGTCCCCTTAGGCCGCCGCTCGTGCTAGCCCGTCGCCCGCACGAACGCAGCAGTGGCCCACGCACAGCTGCACCCTAGGCGCCGCCCCGCACCGTCCATAGGCCCACCGTCGCGCCGCCCTCCCTGCCCGAGCCGCGCCGCCCGAGCCGCGTCGCCCGAACAGCGCCGCCCTGACCGAGCCGCGCCGCCCCACCTGCAGCACCTACTGTTGCAACTGCTACTCCTACTGCTACTACTGTTTCTACTGCTACTGCTACTACTACTCTTGCTCCTGCCACTATGGCCAGTCCCACTGTTCTCACCTTTGACACCGAGGGTCGCCCGATTAAGTTCGATGTCTGGCTTGATGACCTCCACCTGTTCCTCCAGATCACTGCCAAGGACGATGTCTCACTGTACGACCACACGTCAGGCGCTGCTCCTGCACCTCCCGCTACTGCTGACAGTACTGCTCGCTCCCAGTGGCAGACTCGTGATGCTCATGCCCGCCTAGCCGTTTGCAGTCACCTGCCGGTAGATGAGCGCGAGCACTTCGGCCAGCATAAGACTGCTAAGGAGCTGTACGACGCAGTAGTCGCGCGCTACTCCTCCCCTGCCACTGCTGCTATAGGCCGTCTCTCAGTGTCCTACCTCTTCCCCGACCTGTCCGCCTTTAACACTGTAGCTGACCTCATCACCCACCTCCGTACCAGTGACCTCCGCTACCATGCCGCACTCACCCTAGACTTCCTCGCCAACAACCCCCCCCCCCCGATGTACCTCACACTGTACCACCTTGTCACGCGCCTCCCCGACTCCCTTCGCACAGTCAGGGACCACTTTCTAGCCCTCTCCCCCACTGACCTCACTGTCGACCTCCTCGAGAAGGAACTCCTAGCAGCTGAGAAGAGCATTGTAGCTGTAGGTGCCTCTCGTGGCGACCCTCGCGCCCCCTTCTTTGAGGGGTGCTCTCCCGTCCCCCTCCTCCCCTCCGTTGCCTCTGCTGCTGCTGTCGACTTCCTCAGAGCTGAGGGGGTCGGGGCTGCGTCTGCTCCTAGTGGGAGGCGCAAGGGCGGCAGGGGCAAGGGGGGCAGGGGTGGTGGAGGTGGAGGCGGGGGCGGCGGCGGTGGAGGGGGTGGAGGGGGCCGGGGTGGTGGAGGAGGTGGGAGTGGCGCGGGTGGTGGGGGGGTCGGTGGCGGCACAAGGGGTGGTGGAGGCGGCGGTGGTGGAGGTGGTGGGGGTGGTGGTGGCAGTAGTGGCGGCGGTGGAGCGGGTGGCGGGCGCGGTGGAGCAGTACAGCGGGGGGGGTTCGGCGGTGGCTAGAGGCAGCAGCAGCAGCGTCCCAGTGAGACTCCCTCGCCCCAGCAGCTCCGTGAGTGGTACTCTCAGCGTGGGTGGTCTAGGGGTGGGGGTACTTGCCCGTACGTCATCCGCACGGGTGACCGCACTGGCCAGACTTGTGGGAGGTGTCACACGGCACAACGCTGCTTCTTTCGCCTCGACGACGCCTGGCGCGAGCAGTTCCCTGACGCCTCTGAGCTGCCCCGCTGGGCTGATCTGCTTAAGAAGGGAATTGATATCTTTGCTCTTGATTATGATGCTATCCTTGCTGATTTGTATGCATTGACTATTAGTGTTGAGGGTGACAGTTACCTGAGTGTACCGCCCGACCCAGGTATTGAGACCGGTGAGACTGCTGCTCTAGGTGCTAGTGCGTCTGCTGCTCCAGGTCCTGGTGAGGCTGCTGCTCTAGGTGCTAGTACGTCTGCATCTGCTCGTATTTCACCTACTGAGGCACTTCACACCTTTACACTGGACTCAGGTGCTTCCCGCTGTTTCTTTCGCGACCGCACTACCCTAGAGCAGCTCCCTAGACCGGTTGCTGTCTCCCTGACTGACCCCTCAAGGGGTCCGGTCCTTGCGACCTCCACCACTGCCCTCCCTTGTCCTGCTGTCCCGTCTGGCACACTGTCGGGCCTCTACCTCCCCTCATTCTCTACGAACTTGGTGGCGGGTTCCGCGCTCCAGGACGCGGGTGTTCACAAGTTCACCCCGGCCTACGAGCGTGTGACGCATTGCACGTGTGCCCGGACGGGTCGTCACCTGGCTACCTTTACTCGGCAGCCGAGGTCGGACTTGTACACACTGACCACCGAGTCCCCTCAGGTAGCTGCGTTTGCGTCTGCGTCAGGTCAGCTGTCGGCCCCCTGCTCGTGTCGCTCCCTGTTGCACAAGATTGTCCTCTGGCACTACCGCCTTGGTCACCCGTCAGTGCAGCGCCTTCGTGGCATGCACTCCAGGTACCTTGTCTCTGGTCTTCCCAGAGTTCTCCCTCCCCTGCCACCCTCGCCTGCTCCTCCCTGTCTTCCCTGTGCCGAGGGGCGGCAGCGCGCCGCTCCTCACTCCTACTCGTTCCCTCCCACAGAGGCTCCCCTGCAGACTCTCCACCTGGACGTGTGGGGCCCCGCCCGCATCCGGGGACAGGGCCACGAGCGGTACTTTCTGCTGGTCGTCGACGACTACACGGGCTACACCACGGTCTTCCCCTTGCGTACTAGGGGTGAGGTCCCTGATGTCTTGATCCCGTGGATCCGCGCTGCTCGTCTCCAGCTCCGCCAGCGGTTCCAGTCGGACTTTCCTGTCCTACGTGTCAGAACATATCTATAGCTTATACTGCTGTGTAGGCTGTAGTGGGGTATCCCATAGGGGGTACAACCCAGTTAGGGTTTCATATTTGTACTGCTTTCATTCATAGTTCATTCATTCCTGCTTACTCATTTTCACATGGTATAGAGCTAGGTCCCTCCAGGACCGAAATTTTTTTTTGGGCCCACCGAAGCGCGCCCCCGAGGCGCGATTTTTTTTAGCGACCCCTCGAGTCGCCCTCTCCCCTGCGGCCTCGCCGCCCACTCTGTCGCGGCCCCGCCCTGCTCCTTACGCGGCCCCACCGCCTGCTCCTTACGCGGCCCCGCCCCGGCCCTTACGCGGCCCCGCGTCGCCTCCTACGCGGCCCTTACGCGGCCCCGCGCCGGCCCTTTACGCGGCCCTTACGCGGCCCTTACGCGGCCACGCCGCCGGCTCCTTACGCGGCCCCACGCCGGCCCCTTACGCGGCCCTTACGCGGCCCTTACGCGGCCACGCCGCCAGCTCCTACGCGGCCCCGCGCCGGCTCTCACGCGGCCCCGCAGCTGGCTCCTACTCGGCCCCGTAGCCGGCCCCTTAAGCGGCCCCACCGCCGGCCTCCTACTCGGCCCTGCCCCGGCTCCTATCACGGCCCCGCCCCGGCTCCTTCGCGGCCCTGCCCCGGCTCCTTCGCGGCCCTACCGCCGGCCCTGACGCGGCCCCGCCCCTTCTCACTTCTACGCGACCCGAGCCGCCTGTCGCCGAGCAGCCCGGGACCCGAGCCGCCCTGCAGCCGAGCCGCCCGGGAGCCGAGCCGCCCTGCACCCGAGCCGCCCTGCAGCCGAGCCGCCCGGGAGCCGAGCCGCCCTGCACCCGAGCCGCCCTGCCGTCGAGCCGCCCGGGAGCCGATCCGCTGTACACCCGTGCCGCCCGGTCGCCGTTCTGCTTTTCTGTCGAGCTGCGCGACCTGCCCTGCCTGGTGAGCACAGTCCCACTGTCACTGCGTGCTCTCCCCCCTACTGCTTGCACTGCTTCACAGTCGTCGTCATGGCTACCCCTAGTGTCCTAGCTTTTGACGCTGAGGGTCGCGCCATTGATTTTGAGGTCTGGCTAGACGACCTGCAGCTGTTCTTACAGTGCGACAGGGCTGATGACCTTTCTCTCTTTGACCTCACCTCTGGCGCCTCTCCTGCTCCTGCTGCTGATGCTGATCCCGCTGTCCGCTCTAAGTGGGCCACCCGCGATGCTGCTGCACGTCTTGCTGTGCGTCGCCACCTCCCTACCTCTGAGCGTGCGCACTTTAGTCAGTACAAGAGTGCTCAGACCTTGTACGACGCTGTAGTTGCGCGCTACTCCTCCCCTGCCACTGCTGCACTGAGCCGTCTCATGCTTCCCTACCTCTTTCCTGACCTCTCTGCCTTTCCCACTGTCGCTGACCTCATTACGCACCTCCGCACTAGTGACACTCGCTACCGCGCCGCCCTTCCTGCTGAGTTCTGCGCTAGGAACCCCCCTCCCATGTACATCGCTCTCTACTACGTAGTCGCGCGCCTCCCTGACTCCCTTCGCGTCGTCAGGGACCACTTTCTCGCAGTCTGTCCCACCACTCTCACCGTCGACCTCCTCGAGAAGGCCCTCCTTGCAGCGGAGAAGAGCATAGTCGCTGTAGGTGCTTCTCGTGGTGACCCTCGCACCCCCATCTTTGAGGGGTGCTCTCCTTCCCCCTTGCTGCCCTCTGTTGCCTCTGCTGCTGCTGCCGACCTGCTTGGTCTAGAGTCGGTCGGCGCGGCGTCTGCCCCTAGTGGGAGACGTCGCTCCAGCAGGGGCAAGGGAGGCAAGGGCGCGGGTGGAGCTGGGGGGGGCGGTGGCGGTGGCGGCGGTGGCGGCGGAGGGAGTGGGGGTGGCGGCGGGACTAGTGGCGGGGGTGGTGGTGGTGGTGGTGGCAGCAGCGGCGGAGACGGTGGTGGTGGTGCCAGCGGTGGTGGTGGAGGCAGCGGCGGAGGTGGAGGCGGCGGAGGTGGAGGCAGTTGTGGCGGCAGCGGCGGAGGCAGTAGTGGTGGAGGAGGTGGAGCTGGTCGGGGTGGTACCCAGCAGCGTAGCGGCGGTGGTGGTGGTCAGCGCTCGCACCGGCAGCAGCAGCAGCGCTCACGGGACATCCCTTCGCCTCAGCAGCTTCGTGAGTGGTACGCTGGGCGTCAGAGGGGTGGGGATACTGGTCCCTGCACCTACGTTCTTCGTTCCGGCGACCGCGCGGGTGAGCAGTGTGGGGGTGCCCACGCCACCCAGCGCTGCTTTGGCCGCCTGACGGACGCTTGGCGTCAGCAGTTCCCTGGGGCTAGTGAGATCCCTCGCTGGGATGAGCTTCTCAGGGCTGGTGTAGCGATCTTTGATCTTGATTTTGATGCTATCCTTACTGCTATGTATGTTGTGGATTATAGTGAGGAGAATGAGGGTTACCGGTGTTTCCAGCCCGACCCGGGCATTGGTACTGCTGCGCTAGGTGCTTTTGAGGCTGCTGCTCTAGGTGCCAGTGCGTCTGCACTCTCAGGTACTGGTGAGACTGCGTTCTCAGGTACTGAGTCGTCCTCGTCCTCCCTCACCTTCACACTTGACTCCGGAGCTTCTCGCTCCTTCTTTCGAGACCGCACTACCCTTTCGCCGCTCGCCAGGCCGGTTGCGGTCTCCCTTGCTGACCCCTCTGGGGGTCCTGTCCTGTCTCACTTCTCCACTGTCCTCCCGTGTCCGGCTGCCCCTTCGGGCACCCTGTCGGGTCTGTACCTTCCCTCGTTCTCTACGAACTTGGTGAGTGGAGCGGACCTGCAGGATGGGGGTGTTCACCAGTTCACTCCTGCGCGTCAGCGGGTGACCCACTGCACGGAGGCTCGCACAGGCCGACACCTGGCCACGTTCTCGCGTCGGCCGGGGTCGAGTCTCTACACCCTGACCGTTGAGTCTCCTCCTGTCCCTGCGTCTGGTCAGGTGGCTGCGTCGGGTCAGGTACTTGCTGCTGCGTCCCGGTCAGGTCCTGAGTCTGCCCCCTGTTCTTGTCGCCTTCTGTCTCACGAGACTCTCCTGTGGCACCACCGTCTTGGCCACCCCTCCTTGCCCCGTCTTCGGAGCATGGCTTCCCGTGTCCTTGTCTCTGGTCTTCCCCAGTCTCTCCCTCCTCTCCCCTCCGGGCCAGGACCTTCCTGTGTCCCCTGTGTCGAGGGTCGCCTCCGGGCTACTCCTCACTCCTCCCACTTCCCCCCGACAGAGGCTCCCCTGCAGACGCTTCACATGGATGTGTGGGGCCCTGCCCCCGTCCGTGGGCAGGGTTACGAGCGATACTTCCTGTTGGTGGTTGACGACTACTCGCGTTACACCACAGTCCTCCCCTTGCGCAGCAAGGGTGAGGTCACTGAGGTGCTGATCGACTGGATCCGCGAGGCTCGTCTCCAGCTCAGGAAGAACTTCGGCTCGGACTTTCCTGTTCTGCGTCTGCACTCTGACAGAGGCGGAGAGTTCTCTTCTCGCCTTCTGCGAGACTACTGTCGTGCACGGGGGATCCGCCAGACCTTCACGCTTCCGGACTCACCACAGCAAAATGGGATTGCTGAGCGCCGCATTGGCATGCTCATGGATGTCGCTCGTACGTCCATGACGCATGCGGCTGCCCCCCATTTTCTGTGGCCGTTTGCGGTGAGGTACGCGGCGCATCAGCTCAACCTTCACCCCCGGGTCTCTCGGCCTGCGATGTCCCCAGTCTTGCTGTGGACAGGGAAGGTTGGCGATGCGTCTGTGTTCCGTGTCTGGGGATCTCGGGCGTTTGTCCGCGACTTGTCTGCGGACAAGCTGTCCCCTCGTGCTGCTCCCTGTGTCTTTCTTGGCTTCCCCACTGACGCCCCAGGGTGGCAGTTTTACCACCCCTCCTCTCGTCGTGTTCTGTCCTCCCAGGACGTCACGTTCGACGAGTCAGTCCCCTTCTACCGTCTCTTCCCCTACCGCACTCCTTCCCTCCCCCCTCCCCCGGACTTCCTTGTGCCGGTTCCCCCCCCGGTAGACCCCCTCCCCCCTCAGGTTCCTGCCCCCTCAGGTGTGTCCCAGCTAGACGCCGTTGCCCCGGTCGAGGTTACTGGTGACTCTGGTGCTGCTGCGGGTGCTGAGCCTGGGGGTGCTGACTCTGGGGGTACTGTGCGCGGGGGTGCTGTGCCTGGGGGTACTACTGCTGGGGGTGCTGGGCCTGAGGGTGCTACTGCGGTGGGTGCGGAGCCTGGGGGTGCTGAGCCGGAGGGTGCTGTGCCTGGAGGTGCTGGGTCTGGGGGTGCTGGGTCGGGAGCTGCTGAGCCTGGGGGTGCTGAGCTGGGAGCTGCTGAGCCTGGGGGTGCTGCGTCTGGAGCTGCTGAGCCTGGGGTTTCTCCTGCTGCTGCGTCTCGCCGGGAGCCCCTCTCTCCACAGGAGCTGCGCGAGTGGTTCGCTCGCCGCTGGAGGCGTGCTGCTGAGTCTGGAGGTGCTGCTGGAGCTGGAGCTGGAGCTTCTTCGATCGTCGAGGGTGCGGGTGCTGCCGGTCCCGGAGCTGCTGGACCTGCGGGTCCTTCTGGAGCTGGAGCTGCTGGGGGCGTTCGTGCTGAGCCTGCTGCTGTTGGTCTTGCCACTGGAGGTGTTAGTGGCGCTGGTGCTGTCGCTGAGGGTGCTGGTGCTGTCCCTGCTGAGACTGGAGCTGCCGCGCGGCCTCGGCCGTACTTCGTTCCGCTCCTTCAGCAGGTTCTTGGTCTTTCTCCTCCAGTAGAGGGTCCACCGCCTGTCCACTCGCAGTCCCTACTGGAGCCTTCCTCTCCACTGCCTGCTCCCTCTCCTTACACTGGTCCTACTGGAGGTCTTGCTGAGCGTCGTGAGCCTGCGTCTCGCCCCGCGTCGCCTGTTCGTGCTGCTCGCGCTAGTGGTCGCAGATCGCGTCAGCGTCCTCCTCCTGTCCCTGGCACGCACCGGATGTCTCTGCGTCCGTCCACTGCTCCTCTGCGTGCCCCTTTGCCTTCTCCTCCTGAGTCCTCTCTTCCTGCGCTTGCCGACCCTGAGTCGGACTCTCTTCGCGCTGCGAGTCCTACTGTCACGCGTCTGCTTGCTACTATCGTCACTGACCCCTCTTTTGAGTCCACTGCTGCGTCTGCTCTAGTCGCTGAGCTCGTCGACTTTGCTGCTCGCTGTCGTCTCGACTACACTGCTAGTCTTGTTGCTGAGTCTGCGTCTGTCTGTCCTCCGTCCGTCGGGGGTGAGTGTGCTCTTGGCACGGACGTCCTAGAGGACAGGCAGGAGGAGTTACAGTGTCTAGCGGCTGCTTCACCTCATCTCGCGTCTGTACTGCTTGCCCCTAAGGGAGACCCGGATGCACTAGACATCCCGACTCCGCGTTCTTACGCGGAGGCCGTAGAGGGCCCCTACTCCTCTCAGTGGCAGGCAGCCATGGATGCAGAGATGGCTTCCTGGAAGTCCACAGGCACCTACGTTGACGCGGTTCCCCCTCCTGGGGCGAACATCGTCAGTGGCATGTGGATCTTCAGGGTGAAGCGGCCGCCGGGCTCTCCACCTGTCTTCAAGGCACGGTACGTTGCTCGTGGCTTCAGTCAGCGGCAGGGAGTTGACTACTTTCAGACCTTCTCTCCCACCCCGAAGATGACTACTCTTCGGGTGCTGCTGCACATAGCCGCTCAGCGCGACTACGAGCTTCACTCTCTCGACATCAGCACTGCGTTCTTGCAGGGTAGCCTGCACGAGGAGATCTGGCTTCGCCGTCCACCTGGCTTCACTGGGACTTTCCCTCCTGGCACCCAGTGGAGCCTCCGACGGCCAGTCTACGGTCTCCGCCAGGCACCGCGTGAGTGGCACGACACACTGAGGACTACGCTTGCGGCTCTTGGGTTTGCTCCTTCTACTGCTGACCCGTCGCTGTTTCTTCGCACCGACACTTCCCTGCCGCCGTTCTACATCCTCGTGTACGTCGACGACTTGGTCTTTGCCACAGCGGACACTGCTGGACTCGCCTACGTGAAGTCCGAGCTGCTGAAGAGACACACGTGCACAGACCTGGGTGAACTGCGCAGCTACCTTGGCTTGCAGATCACTCGGGACAGAGCACGCCGCACCATTACCTTGACTCAGTCACACATGGTGCAGCAGGTCCTTCAGCGCTTCGGCTTCACGTACTCCTCGCCTCAGGCCACTCCTCTGCCTACTCGCCACTCACTCTCAGCTCTGCCTTCGGATGAGTCCGTAGAGTCGAGTGGTCCGTATGCAGAGCTTGTTGGCTGCCTCATGTACCTGATGACCTGCACACGACCTGACCTTGCATACCCTCTGAGCATTCTTGCACGCTATGTTGCTCCTGGGAGACACAGACCGGAGCACATGGCTGTAGCGAAGAGGGTATTGCGCTACCTGTGCAGTACGTCAGGCATGGGGCTAGTGCTTGGAGGGCGGAGTCCAGTGGTCCTTACCGGCCACGCGGACGCTTCTTGGGCTGACGACCAGGCTACGCAGCGGTCGTCACAGGGTTACACCTTCAGCCTTGGTTCCGGCTCTGTCTCGTGGCGGTCTACTCGTTCGTCTTCGGTTCTCGGCTCCAGTTGTGAGGCTGAGATCTACGCCGGAGCCATGGCTGCACAGGAGCTTCGCTGGCTCACCTACCTGCTGACTAACCTTGGAGAGCCGCCTCGTTCTCCTCCAGTGCTGTACGTAGACAACAAGGCTATGCTGGCCTTGTGTCGAGAGCAGCGCTTGGAGCACAGAACGAAGCACATTGCTCTCCGCTACTTCCTTGCTCGTGAGTTGCAGCAGCGTGGTCAGTTGCGACTTGCGTACGTGGCCTCTGAGGCCAACACTGCTGATGTGTTCACCAAGGCACTTGCGCCTTGTGACCATCAGCGCTCCTGCACCCAGCTGGGTCTTGTGCCTGTCTTGCCTCACTTGCTCTCCTCTTGACTTTACTTGTACTGTGACATATATATATACCTGCTCTTGCTTGTCTAGTTTTATATATATGTCTGTACTCTTGCTTGTGAACTGGGCTTTGGCCTTGCTCTTGTGCTCGGACTGTGTGGTGACTTTGTGATCCACCCTGAGCTTTGCTTTGTCTTGCTTGACTGGTCTTGTGACCCCTTGTTCTCCCCCACTTTGCCTATGGGGGTGTGTCAGAACATATCTATAGCTTATACTGCTGTGTAGGCTGTAGTGGGGTATCCCATAGGGGGTACAACCCAGTTAGGGTTTCATATTTGTACTGCTTTCATTCATAGTTCATTCATTCCTGCTTACTCATTTTCACACTACGTCTGCACTCTGATAGAGGTGGCGAGTTTTCCTCTGACCTCCTGGCAGCCTACTGTGCGGAGCACGGCATCCGCCAGACGTTCACTTTCCCGGCCTCTCCGCAGCAAAATGGGGTTGCTGAGCGCCGCATTGGTCTTGTCATGGACGTCGCTCGTACCTCCATGATCCATGCGGCTGCCCCCCATTTCCTGTGGCCGTTTGCAGTGTAGTACGCTGCGCATCAGCTCAACCTCTGGCCCGTGTCTCCGTTCTGGAGACCTCGCCTACCCTGCGTTGGACGAGGGAGGTTGGCGACGCGTCGGTGTTCCGAGTCTGGGGATGTCGAGCCTTTGTCCGCGACATGTCCGCGGACAAACTCTCCTCCCGTGCGGTTCCTTGTGTCTTCCTCGTCTTTGTCCTTGACGCGCCTTGCTGGCAGTTTTACCACCCCACCTCGCGCCGTGTCTTCGCCTCTCAGGACGTCACCTTTGACAAGTCGGTACCCTTTTACCGTCTCTTCCCCTACCGCACTGCCCCGCTCCCCCCCCGCGCCGCTCTTCCTTACCCCAGGTGTCCAGTCGGTAGACCCCTTCCCTCCCCAGGGTGCTGCTCCCTCAGGTGTTTCCCATGTAGACCCGGTCGAGCCTGTCGAGGTAGCTGTTGACTCTGGTCCTGTGCGAGGTACTGAGTGTGCTGAGCCTGGTGGTGCTGGGTCTGGGGGCAGTGGGATTGAGGGTGCTCAGCCTCGGGGTGCAGAGACTGGGGGTGCTGAGCATGGGGGTGCTGAGACTTTGGGTGCTGAGAATGGGGTTGTTGAGCGTGGTGGCGCTCCCTCTTCACAACAGCTATGTGAGTGTTACTCTCAGCGCTGCAGCCTCCGTCGTGGCGCTGCTGGAGCTGGGGTGTCTGTTGGAGTCGGGGCTGATGGCCTCGCAGGTGCTTGCCGTAGCCAGAGCCTCCCTCCCCTCAGTGGCTACGTAAGTGATACGCTCAGCGCTGCAGCCTCAGGAGTGGAGCTCCTAGAATTGAGGTACCGCTAGCTGAAGGCCCTGCTGCTGGAGGTGCTGCTGGTGCTACAGGAGGTCTTGAAGGTATTGCTGGTACTGCTGGAGGTCCTAGAGCGGCTGAAAGTGCTGCTTGTGCTTCTGGAGGTTCTGGAGCTGCAGGAGGTACTGCCGGTGCTGGTGGAGACCCTGGAGCTGTTGGAGGTGCTGCTGGTGCTGGTTCGCCTGGAGGTTCTGGTGCTGTCTCTGCTGCTTCAAGGGGCGCTTCACGGCCAGAGCCGTACTTCGTTCCGCTCCTTCAGCAGGTTCTTGGTCAGCAGCCTCCTCCTAGTCCTCCTCCCTCCTTAGAGTGTCCTCCGCCTGTCCAGTCGCAGTTCCAGCCGCCACCTGCCTCGCCACTTCCTCGTCCTTCTCCCTACAATGGTCCGACAGGCAGTCTTACAGAGCGTCGTGCGCCTGTGTCGCGTCGTGTGTCACCTGTTCGGGCTGCTCGCACTGGTCGACGTGGTCCGCGTGAGCGCCCTCCACATATGCCTGGCACACACTATATGACTCTGCGTCCTTCCACTACTCCGCAACGTGTCCCTCTGCCGTCTCCTCCTGAGTCTGACTCTCTTCGTGCTGCCAGTCCTACGGTCACGCGTCTCCTGACCACTGCTGTCACGGACACTTCCTTTGAGTCTGCTGCTGCGTGTTCCCTAGTTGCTGAGCTTGTCGAATTTGCTGCTCACTATCGTCTAAACTACGCTGCCAGTCTTGTTGCTGAGTCTGAGTCTGTCTGTCCTCTGTCCGTCGGGGGTGAGTGTGCTCTAGGCACGGATGTCCTTGAGGACAGAGAGGAGGACCTTGAGTGTCTTGCAGCCGAAGATGACCACTCTTTGGGTGCTACTGCACGTTGTTGATCAGCGTGACTACGAGCTTCACTCTCTTGACTTCAGCACAGCTTTCTTGCAGGGCACCCTGCACAAGGAGATCTGGCTGCGCCGCCCTCCTGGCTTCACTGGGTCGTTTCCTCCTGGTACCCACAGGAGCCTCCAACGGCCAGTCTACGGTCTCCGCCAGGCGCCACGTAATTGGCACGATACACTGAGGACTACTCTTGCGGCACTTGGGTTCGCGCCCTCTACTGCTGACCTGTCGCTGTTTCTGCGCACTAACACTTCACTGCCGTCGTTCTACATCCTCGTGTACGTCGACGACTTGGTCTTTGCCACTGCTGACACTGATTCTCTCGCCCACATGAAGTTGGAGCTGCAGAAGAGACACACGTGCACAGACCTGGGTGAACTGCGCAGCTACCTTGGCTTGCAGGTCACCCGGGACAGAGCATGCCGCACCATCACGCTAACTCAGTCACACATGGTGCAGCAGGTCCTTCAGCGCTTCGGCTTCACCTGGTCCTTGGCACAGGCCACTCCTCTGGCTATAGGTCACTCGCTCTCAGCTCTGCCTTCGAATGAGTCCGTAGAGCCGAGTGGTCCTTACCTTGAGCTAGTTGGTTGCCTCATGTACCTGATGACTTGCACTCGTCTTGACCTAGCATACCCTCTTGGCCTTCTGTGTGAGAATTGAAACGAGAATGAATGAACTATGTAACAGTTGGGTACAAGTACTAACCCTAATTGGGTTGTACTCCTTATGGGCTACCCCATTACAGCCTACACAGATGTATAAGCTATATGTTCTTACACACCCTCATAGGCAAAGTGGGGAAGAACAAGTGGTCACAAGACCAGTCAAGCAAAGCAAAGCAAGCTCAGGGTAGATCATAAAGTCACCACACAGTCCAAGCACAAGAGCAAGGCCACAAAGCCAGTTCACATGCAAGATCATATATATATAGGTAAACAAGCAAGTGCAGGTATAGAAAGATCACAGTACAAGAAAGGTCAAGAAGTGAGCAAGTGAGGCCAAGTAGGCACAAGACCTAGCATCGTACAGAAGCGCTGATGATCAGAAGGCGGAAGTGCCTTGGTAAAGATATCAAAAGTGTTGGCCTCAGAGGCCACGTAAGCAAGGCGCAGCTGACCACGCTACTGCAGCTCATGAGCAACGAAGTAGCGAAGAGCAATGTGCTTCGTTCTATGTAGACGACACGAGCAGAGAGAAGACTCAGGACCAGACCTGGACGCTATTGCAAGCACCTGACTTGACGCAGCTACCTGGTCAGACTCAGCAGCCGGAGGAGACTCAGTAGTAAGGGTGTACAGGCTCGACCCTGGCCGACGGGTGAACGTGGCCAAGTGTCTGCCTGTCCGAGCACACGTGCAGTGGGTCACTCGCTGACTCGCAGGAGTGAACTGGTCAACCCCCCTATACTGTAGGTCCGCTCCAGTCACCGAGTTCGTAGAGAACGAGGGGAGGTAGAGACCAGACAGGGTGCGAGAGGGGGCTGCTAGGCACGGTAAGATAGTGGAGAAGCTAGCAAGGACAGGACCCTCAGAGGGGTCCGCCAGGGAGACTGCAACCGGCCGACTAAGCGGCGTAAGAGTGGTGCGGTCTCGAAAGAAGGAGCGGGACGCACCCGAGTCAAGGGTGAAGGTGTGTAAGGCCTGAGCCGACGTAGTACCTAAGAGAGCAGACTCATCAGCACCTAGAGCAGCAGACGCACTAGCACCTAGAGCAGCAGCCTCAATGCTCGGGTCAGGCGGTACACACAGGAAACAGTCACCCTCAACACTAGTAGTCACAGAATACATGGCAGCAAGGATAGCATCATAGTCAAGATCAAAGATGGCAGCCTCCGCCCTAGACAGATCTCCCCAGCGAGGGATCTCTGACGCCTCAAGGAATTGGCGACACCACGCGTTCGTCAGGCGACCGAAGCAGCGCTGGGTGGAGTGCGGGCCCGCGCACTGCTTACCAGCTCGGTCGCCGGTACGGAGGACGTAAGTACAGGGACCAGTACCCCCACCACGCTGACGCGCAGTGTACCACTCACGAAGCTGCTGAGGGGATAGGGTCACACCACTCCGCTGTTGCTGGCGCGGACCACCACCTGAGCCACTCCTCTGCGCAGACTCGCAACCTGCTCCACCACCGCCGCCGCCGCCGCCTCCGCCGCCTCCTCCACCTCCGCCTCCTCCGCCACCTTCGCCGCCTCCGCTCCCTCCGCCACCACCGCCGCCTCCTCCGCCTCCACTGCTGCCGCTGCCTCCGCCACCCCCGCCACCACTCCCTTCACCACCCCCACCCCCTCCACTACCTCCACCACCACCTCCACCGCCCCCGCCAACCCCTCCAGCGCCCTTGCCCCCCTTGCCCTTGCCGGTGCGGCGTCTCCCGCTTGGGGCAGACGCAGCGCCGACTGACTCGAAACCAACGAGGTCGGCCGCAGCAGTAGAGGCAAGAGAGGGCAAGAGGGGGGAGGGGGAACACCCCTCAAAGACGGGGGTGCGAGGGTCACCACGAGAGGCTCCTATAGCAACTATGCTCTTCTCTGCTGCTAGGAGGGCCTTCTCGAGGAGGTCAACGGTGAGAGTGGTGGGGCAAACTGAGAGGAAGTGGTCCCTGACTACGCGGAGAGAGTCAAGGAGCCGGGTGACTATGTAGTAGAGGGTGATGTACATGGGGGGTGGGGTTCTTGGCGCAAAACTTAGCAGGAACCGCAGCGCGGCAGCGAGTGTCACTAGTGCGGAGGTGCGTAATGAGGTCATCGACTGTGGGAAAGGCAGCAAGGTCAGGGAAGAGGTACGGTAGCATGAGGCGGCTCAGTGCAGCAGTGGCAGGGGAAGAGTAGCGTGCAACTACAACATCGTACAAGGTCTGAGCAGTCATGTACTGGCTAAAGTGTGCACGCTCAGTGGTCGGTAAGTGGCGACGCACACCAAGGTGAGCAGCAGCATTGCGTGTGGCCCACTGTGAGCAAACAGTACTGTTAGCAGTAGCATGCAGGGAAGGAGAGGCACCAGAGGTGAGATCGAATAGAGAGAGTCCGTCTGCCCTATCGCACTGGAGAAACAGCTGGAGGTCATCGACCCAGACCTCAAAGTCAACGGCACGGCCCTCAGCATCAAAAGTAAGGACACTGGGGGTAGCCATGACTGCAGTGGCCTAGTTGGGAGTGAGCTCACCAGTCCGAGGAAGGAGGGCCGCGGAGCACCGGTAGGAACAGCAGCGGCTCGACAGTAGGGCGGATCAGTGGCTCGGTGGCTCGGCGGCAGGGCGGCTCGGCTGTTGGGCGGCTCGGCTGCTGGGCGGCTCCGCGGCACGGCGGCTCGGCTGCTAGGCGGCTCGGCTGCTTGGCGGCTTGGCTGCTGGGCGGCTCGGCTGCTCGGCGACTCGGCTGCTGGGCGGCTTGGCTGCTGGGCGGCTCGGCTGCTCAGCAGGTGGGCGGCTCAGCTGCTGGGCTGCTCGGCGGCTCGATCGCTGGGCGGCTGAGCGGTGATAGGGCCGCTAGGGGAGGGCGACGGGGCCGCAGGTGACGGCGACAGGGCCGCAGGTGGCGGCGGGGCCGCAGGTGGCGGCGGCGTGGCCGCAGGTGGCGGCGACGGGGCCGCAGGTGGTGGCGACGGGGCCGCAGGTGGCGGCGACGGGGCCGCAGGTGGTGGCGACGGGTCCGCAAGGGGCCTGGACGGGGCCGCGGAGGGGCCGTAAGGGGCCTAGACGGGGCTGTAGAGGGGTCGCATGGGGCCTAGACGGGGCCGAAGAGGGGCCGCAAGAGGCCTAAACGGGGCGGCGACGGGGCCGTAAGGGGCCGGAAAGGGCGCCACGAGGGGCAGAAAGGGGCCGCGCGAGGGGCGTAAGGGCGAAGTGAGGTGCCTTAAGGGGCTGTAAGGGCGGCGCGAGGGGCCATAGAGGGTGGCGCGAGGGGCCGTAAGGGCGGCGTGAGGGGCCGTAAGGGCGGCCAAAGGGGCCGTGAGAGGGGCCACTAAGGGCGGCTCGAAGGTAGGGAGGGCACACAGAGCGCGACTCGGGCAGGAGTGAAGCGCGCTCCGGGCAGGAAAAAAAAGATATCGTGGTGGGCCCTAGGTAGCGTTCCCACTAGGGAACCTGCTCGATACCATGATAAGAAACGAGAATGAATGCATTGAGCAGAATGAGGAGTACGAGCAGTAAACCCTAAAGTGTTGTACCCCATATGAACTGCCCCAGTTCAGCCTACACAGACTATAGCATATATGCCTGACAGTATCGAGTAAGTTGTTTTTCCTTGCTGTAGCGCTGTATTTGTCAAGTCAAAGGTCACTGACCTTTGACCTTCGCGTAACCTCGAGCAGTTACTTCTCTTGTCAACCTCCGATAGTTGACTCGCCGTTGCTTCATTGTAGTTTGCTTTGCTTGCAGTTCAGTGTTTCCACACATCAAAAGCGCTTAAGTCACTTGTTTCAAACAACCCTAATGACAAAGAGTAGTGTCAGGTACCACCCTGCCGCGATTAGCGGCGTTTTCCCTCAGTCACAAGAGTTGCGCGTCGTGAAGACTATTGGGCTGAGAAAAGCCCTTAAGATCTTTTCAAGGCTAAACTCTAAGTAGAAGTGTTGTATTTGCGGAAGCGTTTTAAGGACAAGTGTTGAACCACCTTGCGCTAGTAAGTAAGGGCAAGATAGATTGATTAAAGCAAGAAGATACAAGGTTTTATAAGAGTACAAGGAATATGAAAGGATGCAGCTAATAACTGTTTTACTGTTGCTGTTGCGGTTCGATACAGTGACGAATCGGGCAACTGCTCAATAGCAAGTCAGTTGTTTGTCCTTGCTGTCGCGCTGTATTTGTCAAGTCAAGGTCGCTGACCTTTGACTTTCGCGTAACCTCCAGCGGTTACTTCTCTTGTCAACCTCCTCGGTTGGCTCGCCGTTGCTTCGTTGCTATTTGCTTCGTTTATAGTTCGATGTTCCGACACATGAGAAGTGTTAAGTTACTTGTTTCCAACACTCCCCTTTGCTTCTGGAGTGTCGCTGCTGGTGACGTGGCTTTGTCCAGTCAGCAGCATGCAATACTCGAACTTCTGCTTTCTGAGCTTCTTGGTCAAGTAATCAGCTGCCATCTCGGACGTGCGGCAGTAGGATAGCTCGATTCTCCCCTTCTGGATCTCGTCTTTCACGAAGAAGTATCGCAGGGCGATATGTTTCGTCCGGTTTGCGAACCCGTTCTTGTTCGGTATGCGGATTGCAGATTGGTTGTCGCAGAACAGAGTGAAGCTGGGTAACTGGGCCAACTTCACTTCTTCCAACAGTCCACGAAGGTACAGGCCTTCCTTGGTGGCTGAGCAGAGTGCACTATATAATGCTTCAGCTGAGGAGAGAGCAATTAGTTCTTGCTTGCTCGACTGCCACGCGATAGGCCCGATAGGTTCGAGTCGATAGATATAGCCGGTGCGCGAGCGCCTGTTGTCTGCGTCGCCGGCGTGGTCGGTCGATTAGCTCAGGTGTCGAGGTTCCGTTTTTGTGGTAGGTCACGCTGATTGTCGGAGTGCTGACGAGATAGTGGAGTGCGTGGTCGGGTTTCGCCATGTGCTCAGCATCAGGTTTCTTAAGGTAGGTGGTGAGCTGGCTTGCTGAGTATGATAGGTCTGGCCGGTAGGTGACGGCTGCGAATAGTAGGCATCCTAGTTTTTGGTAATAGTCACGTATACCGGCGGGCTTGAGTGAAGCAGAGGTTCCTTCGTGACTTGCGGAGGTGTAGCAGTACGGTGTGGAGATAGTAGTTGGAGTTAATCCGAAGCGTTTGGCAATGGTGTCAGCGTATTTAGCGGCGCTAAGGTGGATCGTGTTCTCGCCATCCCGTATGTTGAGTCCTAGGTACTGTGTCACGGTTGATGAGACGGTAAGAGTTAAGTCCCGCTGCAGCTCCCCTTCGAACCAGGTTGTGACGCCGTCAGTCGAGCCGATGTAGAGTAGATCGTCCACGTAGACGATGAGCAGGATGTAGTCGGCTCCTTTTGTGAGGCGGTACGTCCCTTGATCGTGCGGTAGTTGCCTGAATCCAATGTGAATTGGTCGGGCGTGTAGATGCTGTTGCCACAGCCTTGGGGCCTGTTTGATGCCGTACAGGGACTTCAGTAGCTCACAGACTTGGTTGGGGTCTGCGTTAGAGCCGTGCGGTTGCTCGACGAAGATTTCAGCGTGGTTGCCACCGTGGTTGCTGCACGAAAGGATACGACAGGGGAAGTACTCTCCAGACGCATGTGTGGGGATTACCGCGATCTGAACAAGATCACGAAAGCGAACAGGTATCCCATGCCCACACCAGAGGAGATATTTGACAACTTGGTGGGAGCAGCAGTGTTCAGTACACTGGGTCTGAGGCACGGCTTCAACTAGATCCAGATCAGGGAAGAGGACAGGGCCAAGACCGCCTTCCACGGAGTGGACGGACTCTGGGAGTGGAATGGGATGCCGTTCGGGATGCGTAACTCTTCTGCCTTCTTCCAGCAAGTAATGGATACAGTGTTGAGGGGCATCGACTATGCAGCCTGCTACATCGACGACGTCGTCATCTTTAGCAGAGATAGCGGGACCCATGTGGCAAATGTGGAAAGGGTGCTGGGGGCAATCATGAACGCGGGACTGACTGTCAGAGGTCCACTGGTGATCCCCGATTGATCATAGGAAAGGGTTACAGGCATGTTGGCCTGGGGGGTTATGGGCGCACTGACCCGCTACTTAACAAGCCCATTTATCCCAATGGTCTAGTGGTTGGGATCCTGACATGGTATCAGAGCAAAGGTCACGGGTTCGAATCCCAGTGTGTGCACTTCGGGCATCCCAGCACGGGGGGTGTTAGAGGTCCACTGGTGATCCTCGATTGATCTTAGGAAAGGGTTACAGGCATGTTGGCCTGGGGGGTTATGGGCGCACTGACCCGCTACTTAACAAGCCCTTTTATCCCAATGGTCTAGTGGTTGGGATTCTGACACTGACCTGCCACCCGAGCAAGTGCAGATTCAGGGAGAGCACGGTGAAGTATCTGGGGCTCGAAGTATCGGACGGGACCCTTTTCATCTAAGAGGCGAATGTGGCAGTGCTGGACAAAGTAGCGGTGTCGGCAAACCGGAGCACGTTGCGGGCAATGCTAGGGTTCTTGAACTACTATACGAAATTCGTGCCAAACTTCAGCAAAAGGGCCAGCACGCTGAACCAGCTCATGAAGCAAAGTAGCACGTGGAAGTGGGGCGAGCAGGAAGACGCAGTGCTGAAAGACCTGCTCAGGGCGGTCAAGACGGGGAGAGTACTCGTCCTGCCGAGGAGAGACCAGCCCTTTGTGCTCTATACAGACAGGAGCAGCCTGGGCATGGGGACCGTGTTGTGCCAAGAAACGGACCGGGGGGAGAGGGTTGTGGCATTCGCCAGCAGGAGGTGCACACCCACCGAAGCTAACTACAACTCCTACAAAGGCAAACGATTGGCAGCAGTGTGGGTAGTTGACCACTTTTAAGTGTACCTACAGGGCTCTCAAGGAGCCCACCCCGCCAAAAGAAGGCTCGCCTGCAGTCTGCCTCGTGGCACTAGCCAGCGGGATTCCAGAGACAAAGGCAGCGAAGCACCGAGAAAAGGGGCCGGAAGAGGTCTGGGAGGACGCGGCCGTATTGTGGTGGTTGAAAGGGGAAATTGAGGCAGAAGAGGACATAGGAGAGAGGGCGCGGGCGTGAGGCAGGCACTACCAATGGTATCAGCAACAGCTGGAGGTGAACTCCAAAGACGGTTGGAGGCTGGTGCCGGCACCAGAGTAGAGGAGAGCCCTTATAGAGAAGGTACACACAGCCAGCTGGGATACTACAGCCATGTGAGGACGACGGAACTACTAACAACAGAGTGATGGTGGGCAGGGCTATAGAGGGATGTGAAAAAGGTGGTGGTCGACTGCGAGCTTTGCAGCCGAAACAAGGCCACCCTAGAAAGAGAATAGCAGGAGCTCCAGTCGTTACCTATTCACGGGCTGGGGTACCGGTGGTCACCGGACCTGGCGGGGGAGCTGCCATTGAGCCGCAAGAACATGCGATACATACTGGTGATGATCAAGCATGTCTCCAAGTGGGTGAAAGTGAGGGCTCTGAGCTGCAAAAGTGCGGAGCTGATCGCCGAAGCTTTCATTGATTAGGTGCTCACTCGCTTTGGAGCATGTGGGGAGGTGTTGACGGACCAGGGCACGGAGTTCACGGGAGCATTCGATGAACTGCTGAAGAGGGTGGGCATCACGCACCGCCGTACCTCAAGGTACCACCCGCAGGCGGATGGTCTGACCGAGCGGATGGTGTAGACGATCAAGAAGGGGCTGCGCGCCTAAGAAGAGGAGCACAAGAGGGACTGGGATTAGGAGCTGCAACGAGTCGCGGAAGGGTACCGATTCATTAAGCAGTTGGCAATCTGAGACTACTCACCGTACTATCAGCTGTATGGGAAGGAGCCCATGCTGCCAGTGAACGCTCCAAAGGTGCTAACAGGGATCGTGAGGGCTGGAACCCTCGAGAAGTGGGCACCACTTGCGGATTGCCGAGCTAGGTCCTTGAAGAAAATCTTGCCGGTGGCACTCGAAAACTTGCACACGGCGCAGCTGCGGGACGCGAAGCGGTATCAGCAGAGGCTACTGCGAACCGGAAAAGGAACAAGCAAGACGGTGGAAAGTGGCACCGAAGTGTACATTCGGAAGGCCAAGAAAGATACCCTGGATGTGGGGCTCTCGACAGAGCGCTGGGTGGTGAAGGAGGTGAAGCCCTTGGGGGTGCTGGTGCTGGTGCTGGAGTCGGAGGAAGGCAAACAGCGCGATGATCATGTGACAAATGTGGCCCAGGCGACGAACAACAAGATGCATAGATTCCAAAGGACGAGCAAGAGGAGCCAAGCAGGTATTGGAAGGGGGCAAGTGGGTAGTACGGCAGAAGGAGCATGGGCCTAGGGAGGGGGATACGGGAGCGAGGGAAAAGGCACAGAAAGCAAGGTCATAAGAGGATGAGGAGAGAGAACCAAGGAGCAAAGGAAGGGAGGTCACCCTCTCAGGGTGAAGAGCAGCAGAGGAGGGAGAAGCCTATGGCATCCGACACGTCTGAACTGGGTGAATGTGATATCCATTTTCAATGCTAGCAAGAAGTGCCGCCTTGCCCAAGAGTTCCTGTTTTGATTTGTGTGTGTTCACTGCTACTACACGTATTTTGTTAGAACCATACCAGACTAGATGTAGGTGCTGCTGTAGTTGCTCTTGTTAGGTTGTGTAGTGTCTTAAATTACAGTTAATGCAATTGCAAATGCAAGCTTAAAACTAAACGGAAAAAAAGGTAAAACCAGTGTGCACATTAACAAACAAAAGTAACTTTCCAGCAGGCATTGATAAAATAGACTGACATGGCTGACCCTCCCTTACAGAAAGACCAACTTCCGCAACCTGGCCTTACGCGTACGAGTGCCTGAAATCCTATGCAGAGTAATGGAATAGGCACTTTCGCCTAGCTATAAATTCTCTTGTAACACCTTTTTTTATTAACACAAATTCAACCAATTATTCATGCTTCATTATAGATTCCACCACGTCTCCAATTCTATCTATTCAAGAGCATTACAATCCTTCAACTTATATTACAGGATTCATTACAACAGTTGGTTTATCTATATTTTTGAGCAAACACTTGGATTGGCCTTGTGGCCTTGTTTATCTCGGAGGCTGGAGTAGTAATGCCGCCCTGAGTTTGTTTGTTGTTGTTGCTTAGGTATTACCACTTGACTAGCCTAGAGGGTGTGTCAAACTATGCATTTGTATGTACGTGTTATATATAATTATAGGCTAAACTAGGTTGTATCAAAAGGAAGGATAGGACTTGTATTTTTTTGTAATCTTAATCCTTCCTAGTGCATACCTTCTCTCGATACTTGACAAAGAGCGGCGAAGGATTGCCAAGCCGTGTGCCCATAAACGAGGCACGATATGGACCGCATACAGCACGACACTGCCCTTTCCTACGAGGCTCGTCGCCCCCTTTGTAGCGAACACGATGTGAGCATTGCCTTATGTACTGCCTTATAACAAGGAGCGTCGTGAGCATGGTGAGAACCCCATACCAAGTGATTCAAAACTTGGGTTGTTGAATTGTGCGTGAGAGACGAGAGGCCAAGGAATGGAGGGAACGAATCTATTTGGTGCTATGGTTGTTTCGAACGTCGCTATAGGTGGAAAACCAAAATCAAGTAGGTGAGCCCAAAATGGTGTGCATCCTCCTCTGACTTAATCCAATCAGGCATCACAATGAACAGTTACATCTTACATAGAAAATACTATCTTCCTTAGAGATTTAAGCGCCATACTTTCGAAAATTGTTATCACCAACCCCTTTACCACAATGGCAGTGTTTTTAAACCCTCCCAAAACTCTACTGATGTCTCAAAACATCTGAGAAGTTTCCAAAAATTCTTTATCCTTTCGATTGTCAAATGAAACTCCATATGTTCATAAACGCAAAAAAAAACACCATCGCTTCTCAGCATGCCATGATATTCAAACCACTCCAAGTTGGACCTTGAGATGGTTCTCATGTTTTGAGCTCAGTCAAATACTATACCACAAGGGTGTCACCGTTGGTTGCAAACTAAACTCCGGTAGCAACAACATCGTCCAGCCAATAACATATCGCCGCTTGTGCGATTACCGATTGTTTCGTACCACTGTTATTATGCACTTTGATGAAGGTCCCCTCAAGAAATGAGCCCAATCCAATACCATACCACAACGGTTTCACCTTTGGTTGCAAACCAAACATCTGGTAGCAGCATGGTCGCCCAATCGCGACCTGGTTGTTGATAACATATCACCGCTTGTGCGATTGCCGTGGCGCTTCATACCACTCCCTTTATGCACCTTGTTGAAGGTCCCCTCAAGAAATGAGCCCAATCCAATACCATACCACAACGGTTTCACCTTTGGTTGCAAACCAAACATCTGGTAGCAGCATGGTCACCCAATCGCGACCTGGTTGTCGATAACATATCACCGCTTGTGCGATTGCCCTGGTGCTTCATACCACTCCCTTTATGCACCTTGTTGAAGGTCCCCTCAAGATATGAGCCCAATCCAAGAAGGCCGGCAGTGGGGGTGTTACCCTGCCATTCACAGAAGCCCTGCGGTTCTTCATGCCTTACAGCAGCCCGTCTAAAGTCGTTGCTACAACACCCAGCACCCCACGAGGAGAGGATGCCGAATCCCCTCCACAAGGCAACGTTACGCACTCCCCTCTCCCCTCACCCTCATACCCATATCGTCCTCTCCACGCATCTCCTGTCCGGGGCAGGGCAGTCTCCCCCTTGACCCGTCCTTCTCACGAGCATCAGCCATGCACATCTGCCAATCCCTTCCCTGAGCTGCCCTTTTCCCGCCAGTGTGATAGTGCGAGGGCACACGGGACTGCCGCAAATGAATTTGATCCCCTTGGCCAGAGGGGTATTCTTCACAACCAAGCCCCAATCCCATGGGTACCCTAGCTGCAAGTGCGGAGTATGTGCAGTTTGCTACATGTGGGGATCTCAAGGTGCAACAGGCTGAGATGTACACCATGTTTGATTAGCTCGGCATGCGTCGTGGAGCACATGCTAGTCATGCCGGGGGTCCACATTGGTGCCTATGGCTAGTACCCCCCCAGCCGATGAGTGCCGTGGATGCGGAGATAACTACCAAAACGGGAGCTAGACTATGGGGGAAGGCACGGTTGTAAGAGTGATCGTAGCGCTCCTTGGTGTTCTCTAGCACTTGTGCGTTCACAGGGAAAAACTGCAAGAGTTTCACTAGCAAAAGTTGAGAACAATAATAGTTACAAACTGGCAAGCAATACTACATCAGATGCTAGCAAGCATGGTCGACGACTGCCAACGCGGCTCGGTCGACCGCATTCCAGCACTGCAAAGTCACGGTCCGCCAACGCTGCAAGTCGACGGCGTGCCAACGCTGCAACAGGGCGGCTGCACAACGTTGCATCCACAGGACAGCAGCGCACCTAATTCCCAGGTGCTTGCAATTGATTGGCGTGTTGTGCCTAGTCATCCACGTGCTGCTGACTACACTTGATCAGCCACGTCAACCTCGGGATACCACCTTCAAAGCTGGCTTCGCCAGAACCACCTGAACGACTGTGTTGCACCTTTGCAGAACCCCGTCGCCTTTGTAACCTGGTCGACCGCGCAACAACGTTGACGAGCATCTTCTCTTCGTGCCTGTCGACTGCCCAGGTCGACGACCACCACTGGTCGACCACACAAGGTCGAACAGACTCCAGCTCGACCAGCCAGCTATCAGCCGACCACACCAAGTCGGCTTCCCTAGGTCGGCGCCACCAAGTTGATGCCCACCTAGGTCGACCTTCCAGGTCAACCAAGGGGTTGAAGTTGACCGCCGGCGTCCGTGCAGGTCGACCAACACATTGACCAGCTCGCCCAAGTCGGCGTCACCCAGTGCTGTAGGTGGGCTGCACCTCCCGCACGCCTGTCCACAAAGTCGGCTCCGCCCAAGCAAGGACGGGGCCAACACACAACTCCCATTGACACTCCCCTGCCGCGTTCATGCTTGGGCTTCCACCCTACACGGAAGTAGTATTCGGAGAATTGCTCGTCGGCGTGCACACAACACACAGCACGCCGTCACCGCAACAGCTGTGCAAAAGGGCACGGCACCTACTGCTGCACGCCATTGTCACCGTTGCTAGGCGCACTTGGCCGATTGCTACGGAGCACCGGTGGAAGGTCGGCGAGTGCAGCGCCTTCATCAGGAAGTCGGCCGACTGCTCGGTGGTCGGGATGTACTTCAGCGTAAACTTCCCACACTTCACCATGTGCTGGAGCCAGGCATATCGCAGCTCCATGGGTTTGAGGTTGCACTGCAGTCCCAAGACCTTGGCGACCATGATGGCTGACTCGTTGTCCACGAAAAGGACAGTCGGCGCCCAAGCATCCAATAACCACAACTTTGCAAGAAAGAAGCGCAGTGGGCGTCCCTCCTTGCCGGCTTCCATGGCCACCACATACTCCAGCTCGGTCGACAATAGCGTCACACACTTGTCCAGGAGACGGCGGCTCCTCCATAAACGAACACGTAGCCGCCCATGCTTGTCCGCTCTTGCTTGTCGCCGACGTCGACGGCGTCCACGTACCCGACCAGCTTCAGCGACTGTGGTCCATCGCCGAACTCCAGGGCGGTGTCATGGGTGTTGGCGATATAGGCGAGGCAGCGGACGACCTCGCGCCAGTGCTGGTCGCTCCTCACCGTAAGGCCGCTCCCCAGCTTTGTGCAGGCAAAGGCGATGCCCGGCCCTCGTTGTCGTCGCCACGAACCACAGTGAGCCGAATTTCTGCTAGTAATCCTCCTCCTCACCCTCTTGAGCCTCGTCGTTCTCAAACGTAAGCTCGGCGTAGGCGTCCACGGAGACCGGCGTCTTCAGGTTTCACCGGCCTATCACGAACGATCTCCATCCGGAGGAATTTCACCACCAGCGTGACCTCACGTTGCTCGAAGGTGGCCTCCAGCAACTCCTTCAACTCCCTCAGCATCGCGATGCTCCTGCTGGCGGCGATGTCAACGGTAGTTGTGTTTGGCCCCATCCTCGCTTGGGCGGTGCTGACCTCTTGGTTGGGTGTGAGTGGTGCAGCCGATCTGCGGCAGTAGGCAAGCTGGTCGACGGGACTAGTCAACTTGCATGGGGGCCATTGCAAGGGCGCCGACTTGGGGAGGGCGCCAACTCCGGGTGGTCGACTTGGGAAGTCGACCGGTAGAGGGCGTTGACTTGGTGACGCCCACTTGAGGAAGCCGACCTGGTGTGATCGGTTGACAGGTGTGCTGGTCGACCTGGAGCCTGTCGACCAGGGGTGTCGTCAACTTGGAGCTGGTCGACCAAAGGTGTGGTCGACCTGACGAGGTTGGCTGGAGGTGGTTGTTAAAATGAGAAACAGGAATGAGTGTGACTAGCAGGAACAACAGTACAAATATGAAACCCTAAACTGGTGTACCCCCTATGGTGTGACCCACTACAGCCTAGAACCACACAAACATATAATGTTTGACACACCCCCATAGGCAAAGTGGGGGAGACCTAGGGGTCACAAGACCAGTCAAGGCAAAGCAAGGCAAACAAGCTCAGGGTGGATCTCGAGGATTCCACACAAATTCCGAGCACAAGTAAGCGGTCACAAGACCAGTTCACATGCAGTTTTATAACAGAGCAAGAAGTACAATGATCACAACGTAGCAAGGGCAAACATGCAGGTGTATATATAATGATCACAGTACAGGCAAGGTCAAGAAGTAAGCAAGTGAGGAACAGTCGGCACAAGGCCTAGAAGAGTGCAAAAACGCTGATGGTCAACAGGCGGAAGCGCCTTGGTGAACACATCAGCAGTGTTGGCCTCAGTGGCCACGTAACGCAGAAGAAGCTGACCACGCTGCTGTAGCTCTCAAGCTAGAAAGTAACGCAGAGCAATGTGCTTCGTCCTGTGCTCCAGTCTGTGCTCCTGACACAAGGCTATGGTTGCCTTGTTGTCGACGTACAGCACTGGAGGAGAACGAGGCTGCTCTCAAAGGTCAGTCAGCAGGTAGGTGAGCCAGCGAAGCTCCTGGGCAGCCATGGCCGTGGCGTAGATCTCAGCCTCACAGCTGGAGCCGAGAACAGAAGAGGAACGAGTAGAACGCCAAGAGACAGAGCCAGAGCCAAGACTGAAGGTGTAACCCTGAGACGACCGCTGAGTAGCCTGGTCGTCTGCCCAAGAAGCGTCTGAGTGTCCAGTGAGAACAGGCCGGTCTCGCCCTCCAAGCACTAGCCCCATGCCCGACGTACTGCACAAGTAGCGCAACACCCTCTTAGCTGCATCCATGTGCTCCTTCCGGTGACGGCCGGGAGCGACATAGCGTGCTAAGATGCTGAGAGGGTATGCAAGGTCAGGTCGAGTGCAGGTCATCAGGTACATGAGGCAGCCCACAAGCTCTGGATACGGACCACTCGGCTCTACGGACTCATCCGAAGGCAGAGCTGAGAGCGAGTGTCCCGTAGGCAGAGGAGTGGACTGAGGCGAGGAGTACGTGAAGCCGAAGCGCTGAAGGACCTGCTGCACCATGTGTGACTGAGTCAAGGTGATGGTGCGCCGTGCTCTGTCCCGGGTGATCCGCAAGCCAAGATAGCTTGTCAGTTCACCCAGGTCTGTGCACGTGTGTCTCTTCTGCAGCTCGGACTTCACGTGAGCGAGACCAGCTGTGTCAGAAGTGGCAAAGACCAAGTCGTCGACGTACACGAGGATGTAGAACGGCGGCAGTGAGGTGTCGGTGCGTAGAAACAGCGACGGGTCAGCAGTAGAAGGAGCGAACCCAAGAGCCGCAAGTGTAGTCCTCAGTGTGTCGTGCCACTCACGTGGCGCCTGGCGGAGACCATAGACTGGTCGCCTGAGGCTCCACTGGGTACCAAAAGGAAACGACCCAGTGAAGCCAGGTGGGCGGCGCAGCCAGATCTCCTCGTGCAAGCTGCCCTGCAAGAAAGCTGTGCTGAAGTCAAGAGAGTGGAGCTCGTAGTCACGCTGAGCGGCGACGTGTAGCAGAACCCGAAGAGTGGTCATCTTCGGGGTCGGGGAGAAGGTCTGGAAGAAGTCAACTCCCTCTCGCTGACTGAAGCCTCGTGCAACGTAACGCGCCTTGAAGACAGGCGGAGAGCCCGGCGGCCGCTTCACCCTGAAAATCCACATGCCACTGACGATGTTCGCCCCAGGTGGGGGAACCTCGTCGACGTAGGTGCCAGTGGACTTCCAGGAAGCCATCTCTGTGTCCATGGCTGACTGCCACTGAGAGGAGTAGGGACCGGCCATCGCCTCTGCGTAAGAGCGTGGGGTCGGGATGTCTGGTGCATCCGGGTCTCCCTCAGGGGCAACAAGCATGGACACGAGATGGGGCAAAGCAGCGGCAAGGCAACTAAACTCCTCCTGTCTGTCCTCAAGAACGTCCGTGCCAAGAGCACACTCACCCCTGACGGACGGAGGACAGACAGACTCAGACTCAGCAACAAGACTCGCAGCGTAGTCTAGACGACACGCAGCTGCAAAGTCGACAAGCTCAGTGACTAAAGCAGACGCAGCAGCGGACTCAAAGGAAGGGTCAGTGACAACCGTAGCCAGGAGACGTGTGACAGTAGGACTGGCAGCGCGAAGGGAGTCTGACTCCGGGTCAGCAAGAGCAGGAAGAGAGGACGCAGGAGGCGACGGGAGAGCGACACGCTGCGGAGCAGTGGACTGACGAAGCGCCATCTGGTGAGTGCCTGGGACAGCAGGAGGACCCTCACGCGGGACACGACTACCAGTGGTAGCAGCACGAAGAGGCGACGCTCGACGAGTCGCAGGTGACACAGGACGTGACGCAGGCTCACGTCTCTCAGCAAGACCTCCAACCGGACCAGTGTAAGGAGCAGGTACAGGGAGTGGGGAGGCAGGCAGTAACTGTGGCTGTGACTGGACAGACGGCAGACACTCTAAGGCGAGAGGAGGACAAGGAGGAGGAGTCTGACCAAGAACCTGCTAAAGGAGCGGAACGAAGTACGGCCGTGGCCGTGCAGCAACTCCCGAACCAGTAGAGACACCAGTGGCAGGGTCCTCAGCACCAGCAGAAGCTCCACCCTCCGGGTCCCCCACTCCAGCGGCAGCAGCAGCACCTCCAGCAGCACCAGCAGCACCTCCAGCAGCAGGGTCCGCAGCACCCACAGCAGCTCCAACGCCCGGGTCCTCAGTACGAGCAGCACCTCTAGCTGCACCGCCAGCAACAGCAGCACCTCCAGCACCAGGGTCCGCAGCACCCGCAGCAGCGTCAACTCCGGGGACCCCAGCACCAGCAGCTCCACTCCGGAGACTGATGTGTCGAGCGTACCACTCTCGAAGCTGTGGGGAAGAGGGCGGCTCCCGCCGTGGTGGGGAAACACGAGTACCAACTCCAGTAGCACCACGAGCCCAAGACGTACCCTGCCGGAGGCTGCAGTACCGTGAGTACCACTCACGTAGCTGCTGCGAAGAGGGAGGTCCTCCAGGCGCCTCACAGTCAACTGCAACACCACCAGGCTCAGCACCCCCAGACTCAGCAACGCCACGCTCAGTACCCCCAGACCCAGCACCCCCAGGCTCAGCACCCCCAGTCTCAGCACCCCCAGACTCAGCACCCCCAGGCTCCACCCGCCCAGGCTCCGCACGCTCAGGCTCCGCACGCTCAGGCTCAGCACCTCTAGCAGGACGCGAGTCGACAGCAACCTCGGCAGGCTCAACCGGGTCTACCTGAGAGACACCTGAGGGAGCGGCACCCTGAGGGGGAAGGGGGTCTACCACTGCAGCACCTGGCGCGAGGAAGAGAGGCGGGGGAGGGAGCGGGGCAGTGCGGTAGGGGAAGAGGCGGTAGAAGGGCACGGACTCGTCAAAAGTAACGTCCTGAGAGGGGAAGACGCGGTGCGAGGCGGGGTGGTAAAACTGCCAGCCAGACGCATCCGGGACAAAGCCAAGAAAGACACAGGGAGCAGTGCGGGAGGAGAGCTTGTCCGCAGACGTGTTGCGAACAAAAGCTCGGGATCCCCAGACACGGAAGCGTGACGCATCGCCAACCTCCCCCGTCCATAGCAGTGTGGGCAAGGTCTCCGGAGCGGAGACACGGGGCCAGAGGTTGAGCTGATGCGCAGCGTACCGGACCGCAAACGGCCACAGAAAGTGGGGGGCAGCCGCGTGGACTAAGGAGGTACGAGCGACCTCCATGACCAAGCCAATGCGGCGCTCAGCAACCCCATTCTGCTGTGGAGAGGCCAGAAGCGTGAACGACTGGCGAATGCCGTGCTCGGCACAGTAGGCTGCCAAGAGGTCGGAGGAGAACTCGCCACCTCTGTCAGAGTGCAAGCGTAGGACAGGAAACTCCGAGCGAAAACGCTCTCGCAGCTGAAGACGTGCTCTGCTGATCCAAGGGATCAGAACATCAGGGACTTCACCCTTGGTGCGCAAGGGGAAGACCGTGGTGTAGCGCGAGTAGTCGTCAACGACGATCAAGAAGTACCTCTCCTGGCCCTGACCACGAACGCGGGCTGGGCCCCACACGTCCATGTGGAGCGTCTGCAAAGGAGCTGTCGTCGGGGGAAACGAGGAGGAGTGAGGGGCAGCGCGCTGCCGCCCCTCGACACAGGGAAGACAAGCAGGAGCAAGGGAGGGTGGGAGGGGAGGGAGTACCCAAGGAAGACCAGAGACAAGGTACCGGGAGTGCATGCCCCGAAGGCGCTGCACTGACGGGTGACCAAGTCGGTGGTGCCAGAGGACAGTCTTGTGCGCTAGAGAGCGACACGAGCAGGGGGCAGACAGCTGACCTGACGCAGACGCAGACGCCGCTACCTGAGGGGACTCAGTGGTCAGTGTGTACAGGTCCGACCCCGGCTGCCGAGTGAAGGTAGCCAGGTGACGGCCCGTCCGAGCACACGTGCAGTGTGTCACACGCTCGTAGGCAGGGGTGAACTGGTGAACACCCCCATCCTGAAGCGCACAACCCGCCACCAAGTTCGTAGAGAACGAGGGGAGGTGGAGACCTGACAGTGTGCCCGACGGGACAGCAGGACAAGGAAGGACAGTGGAGGAGGTCGCAATGACCGGACCCCCAGAGGGGTCAGCGAGCAAGACAGCGACTGATCGAGCAAGGGGCTCAAGAGAAGTGCGGTCACGAAAGAAACAGCGCGAAGCGCCTGAGTCTAGAGTGAAGGTGTGCAGTGCCTCAGTGGACTCAGTAGTACCTGGGGTGGCGGACACACAAGCACCTAGAGCAGTAGCCTCACTAGCACCTGGGGCAGCAGACACGCAAGCACCTAGGGCTGCAGCCTCACTCGTGCGGATGCCTGGGTCAGGCGGAACACACAGGTACTGGTCCTCCTCTCCACTAATAGTCAATGCATACATGGCTTTGAGAATAACATCAAAATCAAGAGCATAGATATCGATATCCTTCTTGAGGAGATCAGCCCAATGAGGGAGCTCAGGAGCGTCAGGAAACTGAGCACGCCACGCGTCATCTAGGCGAGAGAAGCAGCGCTGCGCAGTGTGCGCCCTCCCGCACGTCTGTCCCTTGCGGCGACCAGTGCGGATGACGTACGTGCAGCTAAGGCTACCCCCCCCACCCCCGTGCTGGAAGTACCACTCACGAAGCTCCTGGGAGGTCTGAGGGTGCTGCGCGCTCTGGCCAGTGCCAGAGCCTCCACGACCACCACCGCCGCCTCCACCACGACCACCACTGCCCCTGCCGCCTCCACGTCCACTGCCGCCACCACCACCGCCCCCACCCCGGCCACCGCCGCCGCCGCTGCCTCCACCACTCCCACCACTGCCACTAGCCCCTCCAGCCCCGCCACCACCCCCACCGCCGCCACCACCCCCACCACCGCCTCCCCCGCCGTCACCCCCACCGCCCTTGCCTCCCCTGCCCTTGCCGCTGCGACGCCCGCTGGGAGCGGACGCAGAGCCGACCTGCTCAGCACCAAGGAGGTCGACAGCAGCAGCAGAGGCGACAGAGGGGAGCAGGGGGGAGGGGGAACACCCCTTGAAGAAAGGGGTGCGGGGGTCGCCACGAGAGGTACCTACAGCTACAATACTCTTCTCAGTTGCAAGTAGTTCCTTCTCTAGGGCGGTAATGGTGAGCTCAGTGGGGCAGCGAGCTAGGAAGTGGTCCCTGACTGTACGCAGAGTGTCAGGGAGGCGGGTGACTAGGTGGTAGAGAGTGAGCCAGAGCGGGGGAGGGTTGGAGGCAAGAAACTCAGCGGGCATGGCGGCACGGAAGCGGGCATCACTAGTGCGGAGGTGAGTGATGAGGTCAGCGACTGTCTGGAAGGCGGACAGGTCGGGGAACAGGTAGGGAAGCGAGAGGCGGCCTAGTGCAGCTGAGGCCGGGGAGGAGTAGCGCGCAACTACAGCAGTGTACAGGGCCTGCGCAGTCTGATGCTGGCCAAAGTGCTCGCGCTCGTCGACTGGCAGGGAGTTGCGAATAGCAAAGCGGGCATGGGCATCGCGAGTCTGCCACTGTGAGCGAGCAGTAGCAGCAGCAGTAGTAGCAGGAGGAGGGACTGTGCCTAGTGCGTGATCGTACAGCGAGATATCCTCTCTGGCAGTGAGCTGGAGGAACAGGTGCAGATCATCTAGCCAGGTCTCAAACTTAATCGGGCGGCCCTCAGCATCGAACGAGAGAACTGGAGGGCTAGCCATAGCTGAAGTAGCAGTAGCAGAAGTAGCAGTAGCAGTAGCAGTAGCAGCAGCAGCAGCGGTAGTAGTAGCAGTAGCAGTAGCAGTAGTGGTGCTGCTGCTCAGGTAAGGAGGGCGCGGCCTGGCTAGGACGGCGCGGCTCGGCTAGGGCGGCGCGGCTCGGCTAGGGCGGCGCGGCTCGGCTGGGGCGGCGCGGCTCAGCCGGGTCGCGCGGTTCGGCTCGGGTCGCGCCGTGCAGCTGGGGTCGCGCTGTGCGGCTCGGCCGTAGAGGGGCAAGCGCGGGAGGGGCCGTTCGGGGGCCGGTCGGGGCTAGCGCAGGGCCATTTGGGGGCCGTAGGAGGCTAGCGCGGGGCCTTAAGGGGCCGTGGGAGGCTAGCGCGGGGCCTGAAGGGGCCGTGGGAGGCTAGCGCGGGGCCTTACGGGGCCGTGGGAGGTTAGCGCGGGGGCCGCACGGGGCCGTTCGAGGCTAGCGCGGGGCCAATCGGGGCCGTAGGAGGCTAGCGCGGGGCCGTAGGTGGGCCGTGGGAGGCTAGCGCGGGGCTACACGGGGCCGTTAGGGGCTAGCGCGGGGCCATAGGGGCCGTGAGAGGCTAGCGCGGGGCCGACGCGGGGCCTTAAGGGGCTAGCGCGGGGTCTTAAGACGGGGCCGTGAGAGCCCGTAAGGGGCGACGCGAGGGGCCGTGAGGGGCCTGAAGGGGCGACGCTAGGAACGAGGCGCACGAGGGCGCGAGGAAAAGGCGGCGCACGAGGGCGCGGCTAGCGGAAACGGTGGGCCCTAACGTTTCGGTCCTAGGTGGAACCTAGGCTCGTAATACCATGTCAGAATGAGAAACAGGAATGAGTGTGACTAGCAGGAACAACAGTACAAATATGAAACCCTAAACTCGTGTACCCCCTATGGTGTGACCCACTACAGCCTAGAACCACACAAACATATAATGTTTGACAGTGGTTGTCAACTTGGGTGGTCGATGGACATCTGAAGGAGCAGCTGGTCAACGTGGTTGCCCGGTCGACCAGGTTGCCTGGGTGACGAGGCTCTGCAGAGGAGTGCGGCGATCGTCCAGGTGGTATTGGCGAGACCGACCTTGGTGGTGGTATCCCGAGGTTGACGTGGCTGATCAAATGCATTCGTCAGCATGAGGTCGATCTGGTGTGTGCGCTGTGCAGGTGACAAGGCACGGCACGCCAATCATCTGCGAGCACCTGCGAAGTAGGTGCGTTGTTGTCTTGTAGGAGCAACGCTGGCACTCTGTCAACTTGTAGCGTTGGTACGCCGTCCACTTTGCACTGCTGGAGCGCGGTCGACCATGTCGTGCTGGAACGCGGTCGACCGTGCTGCGCTGGCTGTCGTCCTACTTACATGCTAGCTCTGATGTAGTCTTGTCTTACCTTACATACAACTTCATTAGTATCATGATTGTCAACTTTTCCTAGTGAAACTCTTGCCAATTCACCCCGTGAACTAGCAAGTAGTGAGCACACAAGGAAACGACTAAGGGAACGAACGCAAAGATCACCCGAGCATCTCTGCCTAGCTCGTAGTCCAGCTCTGGTTGCTAAAGTAACCACAATCTCCGCAGTCTCCACAGGCGAGCAGGTCGTCAATGTAGACCAGCACCCGGCAGGTCGCCCCATCGTCACCGACCTTGAAGTAGAGCGCCTGGTTGACCTGGCTCTTCTTCCAGTCGGCTCCGACCAGCACGTCGTTGAGCGCCTTGTACTGCATAAGCGGCGACTGCTTCAGCCCGTACATGCTCTTCAGTAGCTTGCATACCCGGCCGGTCCCGTCGTTGTTGTAGTCCTGCTGGTACATATACAGCACCCAGTCGAGCTTGTTCTGGAGGAAGGTGTTCTTCATGTCAAGCTGCATCAGGATGAGGTGGAGGACGACGACAAATCTGAGGAAGATCCTCAGCATGACGTAGCTGCTCACCAGCGCGTACGTGTCGTCATAGTCGGCGCCATACACCTCCTCGAAGCCTTTCAAGACCAGCCTCGCCTTCTCGCGCTTGACGATGTCGTCGATGTGGTACTTTGTCATCCGCACCCACTGGTTATTGATGATGTTCACCCCGGGGGGGGGGGGGGGGGGGGGCTCAACCTGCACCAACGTGCCGTTGGCAACAAGGCTGCGAGTCTCCTCATCTATTGCGGCCTTCACCGCATTGCCCTTCTAGCTCGCCACCACCTCCTTTACCGTCATTTTGGCGATGTCCTAGTGGTGCTGGGTCGGCGTGCTTGTCGGGGTCAAGCTCCGGCAGGTCGACGTTGGCCTCGATGTCGTCAAGCAATGTATTGAAGGCAGCTGGCGGCAGATAGGCGTGGAAGATCAGCCGCTCAGGCGGCCTCCGTAGTCGACCTGAGCGTCGCAGCTTAGGCTCCTTGATAGTGACCTCGACCACGTCCCTGTCGGTGGACTCCTCACCCTTCGAATTCTCCCTTTCGTCGACGCCGGCTGCACTATCCTCACCGACCTGCTGCTCCAAGGTCGGCTGCTTGGCCTACTTCTGCTCCTCCAGCTGGTCGGTGTACAAGTCATTAGTGACCTGGTAAGTCGGTGTGATGAGCTGTCACGCCTGGTGGCCGACGTCCAGGTAACTCCGTCTCGACTTCAGGGCGACCTGCACCACAGGCGAGTAGCACTGCGAGATGACCATGAAGGTCAGCAGGTGCACGGTGCGGAACTCTGAATGCAGCTCGACGTTGGACTCTGCGGCGTCTTCATGCTGCCGTCAGCAAAGCACATCACGCCGGCTATCTCCAGCTGAGGCTCAATGGCCTCCATCCAGGTGAGGAGGTCATGTCGACCTACCAGGATTATGAAGACGGAGATCTTATCCGGCGTGAACTTGAAGTAGCCGTACCTCGGTGCTATCCCGCCCGCTGTCACGTGGGTCGCCGACGCCGGCGTCCCACTGCTTCGACGTCCTCCAACGTTGACTTGCGATGTGCCTGGAGCCGCCGACAACTGCAGCCCTCGTGCCTGAACGCCGCCGACTTCACCGGCGTGTATCACTCCTCTCTGCCTCGAAGTGCCTCCCGTATTGCTGCAGATTTGGTCACCGACGTCGATGCCCTCGTCAACCCCACCTTTGTTGTTCACCGGTCAAGGAGAAACAAGTCAGGAAGGGTGTTCCGACGCCCACTTTGCGTGGATGCCCAGCTCGACGACCTCCAAGGGGAGGGTCGTCCCATATTTGTCGGCCACGTGGCGTCTCCTCGCATCAGCTAGTCGTGCCTCCCAGGTGTCCGCTAAGCCCACTTCAACTACGGGGTCGACCATGGCGACTAAGATAGCTGCCGGCCTACGAACAAATTGGGTAATGTGAACCTATGTTGGCTACTATGAACTTATCGCTGCAAGGCTGTCCACGTTCAGCGCACCATGCCGAGAAAACTAGTACAACGGGAGCTAGACTAAGGGGGAAGGCACGGTTGTAAGAGTGATCATATCGTTCCTTGTTCTCTAGCACTTGTACGTTCACAAGGCAAAACTACAAGAGTTTCACTAGCAAAACTTGAGAACAATAATAGTTACAAACTTGGCAAGTAAGACTACATCAAATGCTACCAAACATGTATGTCAACAGCCAGCGCAGCTTGGTCGACTGCGTCCAGCCCTGCAAAGTCGCAGTCTGCCAATACAGCAAGTCAATGGAGTGCCAACGCTGTAGCAAGGCGGCTGCACAGCGTTGCATCCGAAGAATAGCAGCGCACCTGCTTCGCAGGTGCTCGCAGTTGATTGGCGTGCTGCTCCTCGTCATATGTAGAGCGCAGACACCAAGTCGTCCACGTGCTGTTGACAATACATGATCAGCCACATGGACCTCAAGATACCACCTCCGAGGTCGGCTTCGCCAGAACCACCTGGGCGACTGTCATGCACCTCCGCAGAACCCCGTCGACCAGCTGCTTCTCCTCGTGCCCGTCGACCGCCCAGGTCGACGACCACCACCAGTCGACCACACCAAGTCAACCACACTCGAGACCGACCAGCTCCAGGCCAGCTGTCAGCCGACCACACCATGTTGGCACCACCAAGTCGAAGCCCACCCAGGTCGACCTCCCATTTTGACCACAGGGTTGAAGTTGGCCGCCGACATCAGTGCAGGTCGACCAGCCCATCGACCAACTCGCCCAAGTCGGTTGCACCTTCCGCACACCCGACCATGAAGTCGGCTTTGCCGAAGCAAGTATGGGGCCAACGCATGACTCCCATTGACATTGGACAAGGCATGAGCACCAGTGTTGAAGGAGACAAACTCATCATGGTATGTGGCTGTCCAAGGGGGGCGGGTTGGGTTTGAGGTGGCAAGTGGTGCGGGTTGTGGTTTACTTGGCAGCGAGGATGGTACACAAGAGAGGCACGTGATGGGACGAGGCATGTTAGGTGAGTGGGGGGTAACGTTGCTTGTGGTAGGGGGGTGTGACGTGGCAAGTGAGCCAGGTTGGGGTGGACGTGGCGGTGGCAGGTGGGTTTGACGTGGCAAGTGGGCCAGGTTGGGGATGCGTGGCAGTGAGGATGGTACACGAAAGCGGTGCGTGACGGGACGAGGCACATCAGGTGAGTGGGTGGTAATGTGGCTTGTGGTACGGGGGTGTGATGTGGCAAGTGGGCCGGGTTGGGGTGGACGTGGTGGTGGCAGGGGTGTTTGACATGGCAAGTGGGGCGGGTTGGGGATGACGTAGCAGTGAGGATGGTACACAGGTGCAGCGCGTGACGGGACGAGGCGTGTCGGGTGAGTGGGGGTGACGTGGCTTGTGGTAGGGGGTGTGACGTGGTAAGTGGGCCGAGTTCTAGATAATGTGGCGGTGGCAGGGGAGGTTTGATATGGCAAGTGGGCCGGGTTGTGGATGACGAAGCACTGAGGAGGGTACACGAGAGCAGCGGGTGACATGACGAGTAGTGTCAGGTGAGTGGGGGGTGACGTGGCTTCTGGTAGGGGGGTGCGATGTGGCATGTGGCCCGGTTTTGGGGATGACGTGTCGGTGGCAGGGGGGTGTGACGTGGCAGGTGGGCCAGGTTGGGGGTGACGTGGCAGTGTCATGGGGGTGTGACGTGGCAAGTTCCCACAGTGTTTCAAACAACCTTCTTGAGGTCCCGCAGCCACAATTCTAACAGCTGGTTTCTCTCCCCCTTTTCTTGTTGTATACCCTACACCCTGTCAGGCATATATGCTATAGTCTATGTAGGCTGTAGTGAGGCAGTTCATATGGGGTACAACACTTTAGGGTTTACTACTTGTACTCCTCATTCTACTCAATGCATTCATTCCTCGTTTCTTATCATGCTATCGAGCAGGTTCCCTAGTGGGAACGCTATCTAGGGCCCACCACGATATTTTTTTTTCCTACCCGGAGCGTGCTTCACTCCTGCCCGAGTCGCGCTCTGTGTGCCCTCCCTACCTTCTGTTAGAGACTAAGGATCGAGTCTGTGGAGATTAGGAGCCTAAATTTCTCAAAATCGTTGGCTTGAAATTCTGGACAGAAACCGCGACTTCACAAGAAACGTTGTCGACGAAAAGTGCACTGTTAAAATCGTCTCAAACTCGAGTATGTTATAGCCCTTGTTTGTGGCTATCATTCCCAATTTGAATCGTATCGAAAGGTGGAGTAAATCTCGAGTTATGCTTCTCGGCGCACCAGGGGGTATGCTGCCACATAGAAATTAAATTCACTCACAATAGTTTCACAAGTTCACAAGAGTTGCACACAAGAGAGTTAGAGTAGCACTAAACCAGGTAGGAGGAAAAAGGAGGACGAGAGGGAAGGTCCCAAGGAGTCCCCAACCAAAGAAAACTCCATGCCACACAATTCCCTTCCCCATAGGCAACCCAACTTCGACCTTTGTCACTATCCCAGCCTCCACAATCCACCTCAACCCAACTTGGCCACACTTGCCAACCTGGTTTGGTTTCTCCCAACCAATTGGCAGCAACTACAGTAGTAGTGACGAATTTCCCAACCCCCAAAAGTCTGTACCCCATATTGAGTCAACCCCACAACTCTCCATGGTCACCACAACCAAATTATCAAAAGCATACGAACTCCAACGTTCGTAACTTTCTTGTTCATGCTCCGATTGAAGTGATTCTTGGTTCGTCGGAAAGCTCTTGAGCAGTGGAGTCACTTCAGATATCTGCTCAAGCCAAATAACATACACACACACTCAGAAAATCCAAACCACAGAAAACACAAATTCTTGCGCACGCTCATTTCACACATGCAAAGCACGAACACATGATGGGAGGCAGACAGACGTGAATGCAAATGATAGCATCACATAACAAACTCCCCCTCTGGCTGCCAACCATCATCCCACATGCCATAGCTCAAGCATGCACCCTCAATGCACACTCATCCCAGCAAGCTTCATGCCCTTCCAATGCTCAGGTTCTGCCAGGCGTTTGGTGAGAATGTCAGCCGCCTGCTGCTGGGTCTTCACAATCTCCAGCCGCACCTCCTTGTCCAGGAGCCTCCTTGTCCAATGCCACTTTGGCCTGATAAGCTTTGTCAAGCCATGAAGACAGGCATTCTTCGCAAGCTTCACCGCCGACTCATTGTCACAGAAAATCACAGTTGGCTCCCTCTGACACACTCCGATTTCCTCCAACAAACGCCTCAGCCACACCACCTCCTTTGCCCCATGATGAAGGGCCATGTACTCGGTCTCACACTAGGACAGCCCCACCTCGTTCTGCTTCTTGCTGCGCCAGCTCACTGCACCCCCTTTCGGCCCCTCGCGGCACCCTTTTGGGCCCCTTACGGTCCCGTCGCCGCCCCGTTTAGACCCCTTGCAGCCCCTCTTCGGCCCCGTCTAGGCCCCTTGCGGCCCCCTCTACGGCCCCGTCTATGCCCCTTGCGGCACCTCTGCAGCACACCTCCAGCCCCTTCGCTGCCACCTACGGCCCCGTCGCCGTCGCCTGCGGCCCCGTCGCCGCCACCTGCGGCCTCGTCGCCGCCACCTAAGGCCCTGTCACCGCCCCCTAGCGGCCCTGTCACCGCTCAGCCGCCAAGCAGCCCAGCAGCCAAGCCGCCCACCTGCCGAGCAGCCGAGCCGCCCAACAGCCAAGCCGCCCAGCAGCTGAGCCGCCGAGCAGCCGAGCCGCCCAGCAGCCGAGCCGCCCAGCAGCCGAGCCGCCTAGCAGCCGAGCCGCCGAGCAGCCAAGCCGCCGAGCCGCCGAGCCGGCGAGCAGCCGAGCCGCCCTGCCGCCGAGCCGCCGTACTGTCGAGCCGCTGCTGTTCCTACCGGTGCTCCGCGGCCCTCTTTCCTCGGACAGGTGAGCTCAATCCTCACTAAGCCACTACAGTCATGGCTACCCCCAGTGTCCTTACTTTTGATGCTGGGGGCCGTGCCGTTGACTTGGACAGGACGACACTTGGCCACATTCACCCGTGAGCCAGGGTTGAGCATGTACACCCTCACTACTGAGTCTCCTCCGGCTGCTGAGCCTCGTCAGGTCGCTGCGTCGAGTAAGGTGTTTGCTGCAGCGTCCAGGTCTAGTCATGAGTCTGCTCCCTGCTCGTGTTGTCTCCTGTCGCACCAGACTCTCCTTTAGCACCACCGCCTTGGTCACCCCTCTCTGCCTCGTCTCCGAGGCATGGCATCCCGTCTCCTTGTCTCTAGTCTCCCCCGGTCTCTCCCTCCTCTACCTCCGGGGCTTGCCCCTACCTGCGTCCCTTGCGTCGAGGGGCGACAACGCGCCGCCCCTCACTCCTCCGAGTTTGCTCCGACAGAGGCTTCGTTGCATACTCTTCACATGGACGTGTGGGGCTCCGCCCGCGTCCATGGCCAGGGGCACGAGCGTTACTTCCTATAAGTGGTTGACGACTATTCGCGTTACACCACGGTCTTCCCCTTGCGCAGCAAGGGCGGCGTCACTGAGGTGTTGATCGACTGGATCCGCGCAGCTGGTCTCCAGCTCAGAGAGAGTTTTGGCTCCGACTTTCCTGTTCTGCGTCTGCACTCTGACAAAGGCGGGGAGTTTTCCTTTGCCCGTCTGGGAGCCTTTTGTCGTGCATAGGGCTTCCGCCAGACCTTCTCGTTTCCGGCCTCTCCACAGCAAAATGGGATTGCAGAGCGCCACATTGGCATGGTCATGGACATCGCTCATACGTCCATGATCCATGCGGCTGCCCCCCATTTTCTGTGGCCGTTTGCGGTTCAGTACCTAGCGCATCAGCTCAACCTTCAGCCCCGAGTCTCCTTGCCAAAGACCTCTCCCACCTTGCGGTGGATGGGGAAGGTTGGCGATGCGTCTGCGTTTCGGGTCTAGGGATCTCGGGCGTTTGTCCGCGACTTGTCTGCGGACAAGCTCTCCCCCCGTGCTGTTCCCTGCGTCTTCCTTGGCTTCCCCCCTGACGCGCCTGGGTGGCAGTTTTACCACCCCACCTCGCGCCGTGTTCTGTCCTCCCAGGACGTCACTTCTGACGAGTCGGTACCTTACTACCGTCTCTTCCCCTACCGCGCTGCGCCCCTTCCCCCACCGCTGCTCTTCCTTGCACCAGGTCCTCCCCCGGTAGACCCCCTCCCCCCTCAGGGTCCTGCCTCGTTAGGTGTGTCCCAGGTTGACGCAGTCGAGCCTGTCGAGGTAGATGTTGTCTCTGGTGCTGCTAGAGGTGCTGAGCCTGCGGGTGCCGGTCAGGGGGTGCTGAGCCTGGGGGTGCTAAGCCTGGGGATGCTTGGACTGAGGGTGCTGAGTCTGGGGGTGCTGAGTCTGGAGGTGCTGAGCCTGGGGGTGCGGAGCCTGGAGGTGAGGAGCTTGGGGGCGCTGGGTCTGCTCGTGTGGCCGCTAGCGGTGCTTCGTCGAGGCAGGAGCCACAATCTCCGCAGCAACTGCGCGAGTGGTTTGCCCGGCGCTAGAGCCGTGCTGCTGGAGGTGGAGGTGCTACTGTTGCTAATGGTCCCGGAGGTGCTCGTACGGGCGGTGCTGGAGCTGCAGGGCGTGGGGGTGCTGCTGGGGCTGCTTGAGTTGGTCGTGCTCGAGCTGCTGGTGGTACTGGAGCTGCCGATCCTGCTGGAGTTGGTACTACTGGAGCTACTGGAGCTGGAGCTGGTGGTGGTGTTGGCGCTGGTGGTTCTACTGGCGCTGGTGCGTCTGAGGGTGCTGGAGTTGGCGCTCTTAGAGCTGGAGGTGCTGCTGGTGCTGGTGCTGCCGCTGGGGGTACTCGTGCGGTCACTGCTGGTTGTGGAGGCGCTGAGCGACCGAGGCCGTACTTCGTTCCGCTCCTTGAGCAGGTTCTTGGTCTCCCGTATTCTATTGGTCCTGCTCCTCCCTTAGAGTGTCCACAGCCTGTCCAGTCACAGTCATAGTTACAGCCCGCCTCCCCTCTACCTGCTCCTTCTCCCTACACTGGTCCTAGTGAAGGTCTTGCTGAGCATCGTGAGCCGGTGTCTCGTCCTGCGTCGCCTGTTTGTACTGCTCGCACCAGTCGTCGTGTTCCGCGTCCGCCTCCTCCTGCGCTTCCGGGCACCCACCAGATGGCATTGCATCCTTCCACTGCTCCCCTTCGTGTCCCATTGCCGTCTCCTTAAGAGTCCTCTCTTCCTGTCCTTTCTGACCCTGAGTCTGACTCTGTTCGTGCTGCCAGTTCTACGGTCATGCCTCTCCTGGCCACTGTTGTCACTGCCCCTTCCTTTGGGTCCACTGCTGCGTCTGCCTTTGTGGCTGAGCTTGTCGACTTCGCTGCTCGCTATCGTCTAGACTACGGCACTTGTCTTGTTGTTGAGTCCGAGTCTGTCTGTCCTCTGTCCGTCGGGGGTGGGTGTGCTCTTAGCACGGACGTCCTTGAGGACAGGCAAGAGGAGTTCCAGTGTTTTGCTGCTGCTTTGCCTCACCTCGTGTCCACGCTGATTGCCCCTGAGGGAAACCCGGATGCACTAGACATCCCGACTCCTCGATCGTACGCTGAGGCGATCGAGGGTCCCTACTCTTCACAGTGGCAGTCAGCCATGGACGCAGAGATGGCTTCCTGGAAGTCCACAGGCACCTACGTCGACGAGGTTCCCCCACCTGGGGCGAACATCGTCAGTGGCATGTGGATTTTCATGCTGAAGCGGCCGTCGGGTTCTCCGCCTGTCTTCAAGGCACGTTACGTGGCTTGAGGCTTCAGTCAGCGGCAGGGAGTTGATTACTTTCAGAACTTCTCTCCCACCCCGAAGATGACCACTCTTCGGGTGCTGCTGCACATAGCCGCTCAGCGCGACTACGAGCTTCACTCTCTTGACTTCAGTTCTGCTTTCCTGCAGGGCAGCTTGCACGAGGAGATCTGGCTGCGCCTCCCACCAGGCTTCACTGGGTCGTTTCCTCCTGGTACCCAGTGGAGCCTCCCACGGCCAGTCTACGGTCTCCTCCAGGCGCCCCGTCAGTGGCACGACACACTGAGGACTACACTTGCGGCTCTTGGGTTTGCTCCTTCTACAGCCAACCCGTCGCTGTTTGTGCGCACCGACACCTCTTTGCCGCCGTTCTACATCCTCGTTTACGTTGACGACTTGGTCTTTGCCACTGCTGACACTGCTGGACTCACCCACGATAAGTCTCAGCTGTAGAAGAGACACACGTGCACAGACCTGGGTGAACTGCGCAGCTACCTTGGCTTGCAGATCACCTGGGACAGAGCACAGCGCACCATTACCCTGACTCAGTCACACATGGTGCAGCAGGTCCTTCAGCGCTTCGGCTTCATGTACTCCTCGCCTCAGGCCACTCCTTTATCTACTCGCCACTCACTCTCAGCTCTGCCTTCGGATGAGTCCGTAGAGCCGAGTGGCCCATACCCAGAGCTTGTTGGCTGCCTCATGTACCTAATGACCTGCACATGACCTGACATTGCATACCCTCTTAGCATCTTGGCACGCTATGTTGCTCCTGGGAGACACTGACCACAGCACATGGCTGCAGCGAAGAGGGTGTTGCGCTGCGTGTGCAGTACGTCGTTCATGGGGCTAGTGCTTGGATGGCGACGTCGAGTGGTCCTCACAGGTCACGCAGACGCTTCTTGGGCTGAGGACCAGCCGACACAGTGGTCGTCACAGGGTTACACCTTCAGCCTTGGCTCCGGCTCTGTTTTGTGGCGGTCTACCCGCTCGTCTTCTGTTCTCACCTCCAGTTGTGAGGCTGAGATCTACGCGGGGGCCATGGCTGCACAGGAGCTACGCTGGCTCACCTACCTGCTGACTGACCTAGGAGAGCCGCCTCGTTCTCCTCCAGTTCTGTACGTAGACAACAAGGCCATGCTGGCCTTGTGTCGGGAGCACAGACTAGAGCACAGAACGAAGCACATTGCTCTCCGCTACTTCCTGGCTCGTGAGCTGCAGCAGCGTGGTCAGCTCCGTCTCACCTACGTGGCCTCTGAGGCCAACATTTCTGATATCTTCACCAAGGCCCTTCCGCCTTGTGATCATCAGCGCTTCTGTACTATGCCAGGTCTTGTGCCTACTTGGCCGCACTTGCTCACTTCTTGACCTTGCTTGTACTGTACTCTTATTATACCTGCACTTGCTTGTTTACCTTTATATATATGATCTTGCATGTGAACTGGCCTTGTGGCCTTGCTCTTGTGCTCGGACTGTGTGGTGACGTTGTGTTCCACCCTGAGCTTGCTTTGCTTTGCTTGACTGGTCTTGTGACCCCTTGTTCTCCCCCACTTTGCCTATGGGGGTGTGTAAGGCATTTATGCTACAGTCTGTGTAGGCCGTAGGGGGGCAGTTCATACGGGGTACAACACTTTAGGGTTCACTACTGGTACTCCTCATTCGGCTCAATGCATTAATTCGTCGTTCCTTATCACACCTTTGCGCAAAACAAAGCCTACTTAGTGACATCTCAGCTCGCGTTTCCGCTGGAAAAAATACAGCACTACCCTGCACCTGAGAAAGTGTTCGAAGTGTTCTCTGTCCACTAATTTGTAGAAGGGCTTGAGTTAATGAAGCTGCTGTGGTTGCAGAATGACAAGTCAACTCTGATTGTCTTCAACCACCAGATGTCGTCGACAAGGTTAACAATCAACACCACCCTCTGGCCAGCAACATATAATTCTGGTAAGCAACAAATGTAAAATGTTTCAAAGCATAGGTTTTTTTTTCCAATCTTAAATCCGAATATGACTAGAACGGATTGCAATATCCGGAAAAGTAGGTGCGCCAATTTGGAACTTGACCTGAGCCAAACCTTGTCGCGTGATGAGTCTCGGAGCTCCTATCAAATGAATCCAGCCATTGGTCCAAATTCGCATCGGATATTTTACGCGAAGTCCAACCCAACCTAAATAATTCAAAATCGGCATTTATGATGGTCAGTTTCTGGTAGAAGATGCAGTAGCACGATTTTGTCACTTCATGGGTCATGTAGTCCAAAACGACCCATGCCTTGAACTTTTAAGAGATTCCGATGTGAATTTCCTAGCAGGCTCGGTCTGTACTGTACCATGCAGCTACACGAAGAAAAAGTGTGTCACCTATACTGCCTGTCCAGGCATTGCGTGGGGAGGTATTGTTCGGAAGGCACTATGGTAACAGCATGTTGTGCAGTCGCACAGTGTGGTTCATGGCAAATGGTCATAACTTTTTCAAACATTGTATATGTTTGCGTTTTGTAGGCTGCAGTGGGTTAGCCTTTAGGGGGTACATTTCTCTAGGGTTTCATACTCGTACTCCCAACTGTTTCTAGTTGAACACACTTCTCATTCTATCATGGTATCGGGAGCCTAGGTTAGGAACCTAGGACCACCTAGAACTAAGGGCTCGCCCTTCCGCTAGCGCCCTCGAGCGCCTTCTCACTTTAGCGCCCTCGCGCGCCTCGTTTTCTGGTCGCGTAGCCCACTAGAAGCCCACGCGCGGCCCGTTTTTGCCCGCGCGCAGCCTCGTTTTTACCTGTGCAGCCCGTTAGCCGCCCCCGCTTCTAGTGCGCGCGACCCCCTAGCCGCCCACGCCGTCGATGCAGCCCACGCGTAGCCCGCCCTGGCCTCGCGTGGCCCCTAGAGCAGCTCGCCAGCTGCCCGTCGACCGGCGTGCGCCGCCACCTCGCCCATGCAGGCCGCCGCCCATGCGTAGGTTGCCGCCCACGCGTAGGTCACAGCCAGCCCGTAGGCCGCCACCTCAACCCGCGCGCCGGCCCACCCTCTTTGCCGAGCTGCGCCGCGCAGTCTTGCTCGAGCCGCGCCGCCCCACCTGCAGCAACTGCTGTTCTTGTTCCTGCTGTTACAGCTGTCCTTACTACTACAGCTGCTCCTGCTACTGCTCTTACTGCTAATGCTATTTCTGCCACTATGGCTACGCCCGCAGTTCTCTCTTTCGATGCTGAGGGCCGTCTGCTCCAGTTTGATGCTTGGCTCGACGATCTCCACCTCTTCCTCCAGATCACTGCTAAGGATGATGTCTCGCTGTATGACCAGGCGTCCGGAACTGCTCTAGCACCTGCTGACACTGCTGACAGTACAGCTCGCTCCCAGTGTCAGACATGTGACGCCCACGCTCGCCTAGCCATTCGCAGCCACCCGCCGTTATATGAGCGCGCACACTTTGGCCAGCACAAGACTGCTAAGGCACTGTACGATGGAGTCGTCGCTCGCTACTCCTCGCCTGCCTTTGCTACGATAGGCCGTCTCTCGCTGCCCTATCTTTTCCCTGAACTTGCCGCCTTTCCCACAGTCGCTCACCTCGTTACCCACCTCTGCACTAGTGACACTCGCTAGCGCGCCGCTCTTCCTGCTGAGTTCCTCGCCAAGAACCCCCCCCCCCCAGATGTACCTCGTTCTCTACCACCTAGTCACTCGTCTCCCTGACTCTCTTCGCGCATTCAGGGACCATTTTCTCGCCCTCTGCCCCACCGAGCTCACCATTGACCTCCTCGAGAAGCATCTGCTTGCAGCTTAGTCTAGCATAGTTGCTATAGGTGCCTCTCGTGGCGACCCCCGCACGCCCTTCTTTCACGGGTGTTCCCCTCCCCCCCTTCTCCCCTCAGTTGCCTCTACTACCGCTGTCGACTTCATTGGTGCTGAGGACGTCGGGGCTGCGTCTACTCCTAGCTAGAGGCGCAAGGGCGGCAAGGGCAAGGGGGGCAAGGGTGGTGGTGGTGCTAGCGGGGGAGGTGGAGGTGGAGGTGGCAGCGGTGGGGGTGGTGGCGGGGGTGGGGGTGGTAGCGGGGCTGGGGGGGTGGGTGGCAGCGGCGGGGGTGGTGGCGGTAGTGGTGGTCGGGGTGGACCGACGCAGCGTGGAGGTTCGGGTGGTGTCAAGCGCTAGCAGCAGCGTCTTGGAGAGACCCCATCGTCCCAGCAGCTTCGTGAGTGGTACTCTCAGCATGGGGGGTCTGGGGGCGGGTGTACCTGCACGTATGTCATCAGCCTAGGTGACCGCGCTGGTTAGACGTGTGGGAGGTTCCACACGCCACAGCGCTCCTTCTTCCGTCTAGACGACGCCTGGCGTGGCCTCTGAGCTGCCTCGCTGGGCTGATCTGCTTAAAAGGAACATTGATGTCTTTGCACTTGACTTGATGTTATCCTTGGAGCCATGAATGCATTGACAATTAGTCTTGAGGGTGACTGTTACTTGTGTGTGCCACCAGACCCAGGCATTGCGACCAGTGAGGCTGCCGCTCTAGGTACTAGTGTGTCTGCTGCCCTAGGTCCTGGTGAGGCTGCTGATCTAGGTGCAGGTGTGTCTGCTGCTTCAGGTACTTGTGAGTCTGCGCCTTCAGGTACTGCGTCTACTGAGGCACTGCACACCTTCACACTGGACTCTGGTGCTTCTCGCTATTTCTTTCGCGACCGCACTGCCCTCGAGCAGCTCCCTAGGCCGGTTGCTGTCTCCCTAGCTGACCCCTCCGGGGGTCCGGTCCTTGCAACCTCCACCACTGCTCTCCCTTGTCCTGGTGTCCCGTCCGGCACCCTGTCGGGCCTTTACCTCCCCTCGTTCTCTACAAACTTGGTGGCGGATTCTGCGCTCCAGGATGCGGGTGTTCACTAGTTCACCCCTGCCTATGAGCATGTAACACACTGCATGTGTGCCCAGACGGGTTATCATATGGCTACCTTCACTCGGCAGCCAGGGTCGGACTTGTACACACTGACCACTGAGTCCCCTCACGTAGAGGCGTCTGCGTCTGCGTCAGGTCAGTTGTCCGCCCCCTGCTCGTGTCGCACCCTGTCGTACCGGACTGTCCTCTGGCACCACCGCCTTGGGCACCCTTTGTTGTAGTGCCTTCGTGGCATGCACTCCCGTTACCTTGTCTCTGGTCTCCCCAGGTCACTGCCTCCCTTGCCACCGTCCCCTGCCCCTCTCTGCCTTCCCTGTGTCGAGGGGCGGCAGCGTGCCACCCCTCACTCCTCTGAGTTTCCCCCGATGGAGGCCCCTCTGCAGACCCTTCACATGGACGTATGGGGCCCAGCCCGCGTCCGTGGACAGGGAGGGGAGCGCTACTTCCTGCTGGTAGTTGACGACTACACGCGTTACACCACGGTCTTCCCCTTGCGCACCAAGGGAGAGGTCCCTGCTGTTTTGATCCCTTGGATCCGCGCTACCTGTCTCCAGCTGGTGAGGCGCTTTTGCACGGACCTTCTCGTCCTGCGACTGCACTCTGACAGAGGTGGTGAGTTTTCCTCCGGTCTCTTGGAGACCTTCCGTCAGGGGGAGGGCATTCGCCAGACGTTCACGCTTTCGACCTCTCCTAAGCAGAATGGGGTTGCTGAGCGCCGCATAGGCTTGGTCATGGAGGTCGCTCGTATCTCCTTGGTCCATGCGGCTGCCCCCCATTCTGTGCGGCCGTTTGCGGTCCGCTATGCCACGCATCAGCTCAACCTCTGGCTCTGTGTCTCCGTTCCGGAGACCTCGCCGACGCTGCATTGGATGGAAGAGGTTGGCGATGCGTCTGTGTTCTTGGTCTGGGGATCTTGTGCCTTTGTCCGCGATACGTCCGCGGACAAGCTCTCCGCCCGCGCTGTTCTTTGTGTCTTCATTGGCTTTGTCCCTGACGCGCCTGGCTGGCAGTTTTACCACCCCACCTCGCGCCACGTCTTCGCCTCTCAGAACGTCACGTTTGACGAGTCGGTCCCCTTCTACCGTCTCTTCCCCTACCGCACTGCCCCGCTCCCCCCCGCCGCCGCTCTTCCTCACGCCAGCTGCTACTTTGGTAGACCCCCTGCCTCCCCAAGGTCCTGCTCCCTCAAGTGTTTCCCAGGTAGACTCGGTCGAGCCTGTCAAGGTAGCTGTCCACTCTGGTCCTGCGCCAGGTACTGAGCGTGCTGAGCCTGGTGGTGCCGGGTCTGGGGGTACTGAGACTGGGGGTGCGGAGACTGGGGGTGCTGAGCTTTGGGGTGCGGACACTGCGGGTGCTGAGTCTGGAGGTCCTGAGCCTGGGGGTACTGCGCCTGGGGGCGCTCTCTCTTCCCAGCAGCTACATGAGTGGTACTCTCAGTATTGTCGCCGCCTCCCTGGTGCTACTAGAGCTGGAGCTGAGGGCGCTAAGCCTATGGGAGTTGGTGTTGCTGCTGACCCTGGGGTGGGCACTGGAGGTGTTGGAGCCACTGGTCCTGGAGGTGCTCGTACTGGCGGTACTGGCGCTGCTGGGACTAGGGGTGCTGCAAGAGCTGCTGGAGCTGGTCCTGCTGGAGGTGCTGCTGGTGCTGCTGGAGGTACTGGAGCTGCTGGTGCTGCTGGAGGTACTAGAGCTGCTGCTGGTGCTGCAGAAGTTGGAGCTGCTGCTACAGGTTCTGGTGCAGTCTCTACTGGTTCAGGAGGCACTGCGCAGCCGCGACCGTACTTCGTTCCACTCCTCCAGCAGGTTCTTGGTCAGCAGCCTCCTCCTTGTCCTGCTCCGTCCTTAGAGTGTCCTCCGCCTGTCCAAACACAGTCACAGCTACTGCCTGCCTTGCCGCTTCCTGGTCCTTCTCCCTACACAAAGCCGACAGGCGGTCTTACAGAGCGTCGCGAGCCTGAGTCTTGTCTTGTGTTGCCGGAGTCTCGTCCTGTGGCGCCTGTTTGTGCTGCTTGCACTGGTCGACATGTTCCGCGTAAGAGTCCTCTACCTGTCCCTGGCACACACTATATGACTCTGCGTCCTTCCACTACTCCACTGCGTGTCCCTCTGCCGTCTCCTCTTGCGTCCTCTCTTCCTGTCCTTGCTGTCTCGGAGTCTGACCGGGTTCGTGCTGCTAGTCCTATTGTCACGCGTCTCCTGGCCTCTGCTGCCAATGACCCTTCCTTTGAGTCTGCTGCTACGTCTGCCCTAGTTGCTAAGCTTGTCGACTTTGCTGCTCGCTGTCTACTAGACTACGCCGCGAGTCTTGATGCTGAGTGTGAGTCTGTCTGTCCTCCGTCCGTCAGGGTTGAGTGTGCTCTAGGCACGGACGTCCTTGAGGACAGACAGGAGGACCTTGAGTGTCTTGTAGCCGATGCGCCTCATCTCGTGTCCATGTTACTTGCTCCCGAGGGAGACCCAGATGCTCCAGACATCGCGGCCCCGCGCTCTTACGCTGAGGCGATCGCGGGTGAGTACTCCTCTCAGTGGCAGTCAGCCATGGACGCAGAGATGGCATCCTGGAAGTCCACTAGCACTTACGTCGACGAGGTTCCCCCTCCTGGGGCGAATATTGTCAGTGGCATGTGGATTTTCAGGGTGAAGCGGCCGCCAGGTTCTCCGCCTGTCTTCAAAGCTTGTTACGTTGCTCGAGGCTTCGGTCAACGAGAGGGAGTAGACTTCTTTTAGACCTTCTCCCCCACCCCAAAGATGACCACTCTTCGGGTGCTACTGCACGTTGCCGCTCAGCGTGACTTCGAGCTTCACTCTCTTGACTTCAGCACAGCTTTCTTGCAGGGCAGCCTGCACGAGGAGATCTGGCTGCGCCTCCCTCCTGGCTTCACTAGGTCGTTTCCTCCTGGTACCCAGTGGAGCCTCCGGTGGCCAGTCTACGGTCTCTGCCAGGCGCCACGTGAGTAACAGGACACACTGAGGACTACGCTTGCGGCTCTTGGGTTCGCACCTTCTACTGCTGACCCGTCGCTGTTTCTGCGCACCGACAAGCCGCTGCCGCCGTTCTACATCCTCGTGTACGTCGACGACTTGGCCTTTGCCACTGCTGACACTGAGGCTCTCGCCCACGTGAAGTTGGAGCTGCGAAAGAGACACACGTGCACAGACCTGGGTGAACTGCGCAGCTACCTTGGCTTGCAGATCACCCGGGACAGAGCACGCCGCACCATCACACTGACTCAGTCACACATGGTGCAGCAGGTCCTTCAGCGCTTCGGCTTCACCTGGTCCTCAGCACAGGCCACTCCTCTGGCTACAGGTCACTTGCTCTCAACTCTGCCTTCGGATGAGTCCGTAGAGCCGAGTGGTCCTTACCCAGAGCTAGTTGGTTGCCTCATGTACCTGATGACGTGCACTCGTCCTGACCTAGCATACCCTCTTGGGCTTCTTGCTTGCGACGTGGCTCCTGGTAGGCACTGAAAGGTGCACTGAGATGCTGCAAAGAGGGTATTGCGTTACTTGTGCAGTACATCGGGCATGGGGCTCGTGCTTGGAGGAGGGAGCTCGCTTGTTCTCACTGGGCACTCAGACGCTTCTTGGGTTGACGACCAGGCTACTCAGCGGTCGTCAGAGGGTTACACCTTCAGCCTTGGCCCTGGCTCAGTTTCCTGGCGTTCTACACGTTCATCTTCAGTTCTCAGCTCCAGCTGTGAGGCTGAGATCTACGCCACAGCCATGGCTGCACATGAGTTACGCTGGCTCACCTACCGAGCTGGGAGAGCGGCCTCGTTCTCCTCCAGTGCTGTACGTCGACAACAAGGCTGCCATTGCCTTGTGTGAGGAGCACAGTCCGGAGCAGAGAACGAAGCATATCGCTCTACGTTACTTCCTGGCTCGAGAGTTGCAGCAGCATTGTCAGCTTCATTTGCGTTACGTGGCCACTTTGGCCAACACTACTGATATATTCACCAAGGCACTTCAGTCTGGTGATCATCAGCGTTTCTGCACTTTGCTAGGGCTTGTGCCCACTTTTCCTCACTTGCTGTAGACTCTGCGTGTACTGTGATCTATATACATACACCTGCATGCTTGCTTTGCTAGGTACACATCACTGTGATGTTTGTGTTACATATATGCCTCTGCATGTGAACTGGCATTGTGACCTCTTGCTTGTGCTCAGAGTGTTTGGTGACGTTGTGATCCACCCTGAGCTTGCTTTATCTTTCTTGACTGGTCTTGTGACCTCTTGTTCTCCCCCACTTAGCCTATGGGGGTGTGTATAACATTGTATATGTTTCTGTTCTGTAGGCTGCAGTGGGTTAGCCTTTAGGGGGTACATTTCTCTAGGGTTTCATACTTGTACTCCCAACTATTTCTAGTTGAACACACTTCTCATTCTATCAAACTTTGTGGGATCGTGAATTGCTTCATGAGGGCTCGCATCCTTATCCGAAAGTAGTTGAAGACGCAAGAGTGTAGGTCCACGTTGACGGCCCCGACGAAGCGGGTACTAGCATCAATGAAGGTCATCATATAGCATTAATCGTCGAGTTATGGGCATTTTCGAACTAGAAAGTCGTTGTAGACTTTGCCGAGGGGTTCGTGGCCTAGTGATCTGGGGATCTGATAAAAAAATAATGGTTGTTGAGTTAGGGTGGTTTGGGAAAGATGGCGTAGGCAGGATTGTTTGAGTTGGGTTGAGGAATGTTTCTGCTCTGCAGGAGGAGAGCATGCGAGTCAAATACTTCGATTCAATAGAGTTCTTGAGGACCACATTGAGATGGGTGGCTGAGTCGTTGATGCCAGATGTCGGGGGTGGCATGATATTCGATTGTTTGGTGTGAGTAATTATCTCACTGTGCTCGTTCATGTTGTGTGGCCACTAGTTCTTTATCGGCGACAGTGTAGACATCTGTTGCGAAGGCTTAGGTGGATGCCACGTAGAGCTAATCAGGATCAGTTCTGGCAACGTCGTCTGAGTAAGTGACGCCAATGGAGTCGTCGATGACTGGGAGTGGTTGGTGGCCATGGTAGTGCGTTAGGCCACTTGGAAGCTGGGAGTCTTTCCATCAGGATGCGATAATACTGTATCTTGTCGCCTGTGATAAACAGGAGCTGGGGACCTTCTACAGGAGGTGGCGGCTCTTTCGTTGGCTAAGGGAAGTTGGCAGCTTCTAATTTTTCGAGGCCGATTGTCATTCCTTTTTACTATTTTTCTTCTAGATCATGTTCGTAGGGGCGCTCTAAAAGTGGCAGTCCGCCCAACTGGTCTTGAGAGTGGTCAAGTAAGGGTCTAGTTGGAGGTTTCTCCAGCTTCAATTTTCAGAGGTCTGTGCGTGTTTCCCATCCGCTCCCGGTGGAAGTAGGGCCCCATCCTCCGCCACTGGGTACTAGTTCCTCGTTGCCCCAAGAAGTTCCCTATGCACTATGCGTCTCCGTGCGCCACTGATTGCTCTTCTCTATCCGCCGCTCCTTGCTTCCTTTTCTTTCATGGTTGCTGAACCTGCGTCTCCAGGTGTGGAGGTCGAGGCGATCGGGATGGCGAGCGTTCGGCAGAGTTAGTTCGGACATGGGCATTTAAGATCTGGTTCTTTCGGATGAGTCAAGGTCGAGGGTAAAGAGAATGTGGTTGTCTTCAAGAGAAGGGTTCAATCGGTGTTGTTGTTTGTCAGCTGGGTTGTGAAGTATAAGACGAATACTCCATTCTCATTTGTAGCCTTTACAACGTAAGTTTTCTCGTAGAAGGGTTCAAATTTTATATTCTTGCAATTGGCGCGTGTCTGGACTCCGCATTTGACCGCTTGTGATGTAGAGAGGAGATTGAACTGTAGGTTGTCGAGGATGAAGACGTCGCCATCGTGGATCGTGAAGTTTGTGTCCCTTGACTGGAGAAAAGATCTGCCAATCTGGTAAGCCTTTAGTTTGTTGTCCTTGGCAACAGTCATTTCGAACACGTAATCAAGATGCTATTGATCAACGATGAAGAATGATGAGCCGACCATCTGCTGTCCCCAAACACTGTCTAAGTACCACTTTTTGTAGTTGTTGCGATCGCGTCGAGCGATGCTGGCCATTGGCGGAGTGATGAAGCGGTCGAGGTCGACACAGTACTGCCGGAGGTCGTTTTCGTGAGAGGTGACGAAGGCATGCTGAGACTCGGTAGTCCAGGGAGGTAGCTCTCGATCAGGATCAATGGACGGTCTTTTGCTCCACTCTCAGTTAGTGGGATTGCTCCACTAGCAGCATGCACCGGGAGGTCCTGCTCGAAGCACGCTCTCTGCTGGGGATGAACAGCGCGGGTCTAAAAAATAAAACACTTCAGACATCGCCCTTGCTCTGCAAGGGAAACACCATGGTGTAGCGCGTTTAGATGTCGACGACCAGCAGTACGTATCGCTCTCAACACGGCCCAGGGACAGGGGCTGGGCCCACACGTCCTTGCGCAGGGTCTCCAAAGGATCAGTGGTCAGAGGAAACAAGGAGTGAGGAGCGGCGTGCTGCCGGCCCTCGATGCAGGGAGTGCACGGTGGCACAAACGACGGTGAGAGCGGGGGCAAGGACCTAGGGAGGCCAGAGACAATGACACATGAGTGCGTGCGACGCAGACGCTGCAGGGAGGGGTGACCAAGATGGTGGTGCAAGAGGAGAGACGAGTGCGTGAGTAATCGACTCGAGCAAGACGTAGCTACCTGACCCGACACAGCCACTTGTGCGGACTTAGTGTGCAGTGTGTACAGACCAGAGCCAAGCCTCCGAGTGAACGTGGCGCGGTGGTCGCCAATCACAGAGTCCATACAGTTCGCCACGAGCTTGCCCCTAGGAGTAGTGGTAGTGGCTAGCTCATCCTGGAGGGGAGGTGGAAAACTATGACGGAGCCACGCTAGACACGGGAGGAAAGTGGTGCCATGTGCAATGACTGTGCCACCTGTGGGGTCGGCCAACGTGACAGCAACATGTGATGTGAGCGGTGTGACTGTGGTGTAATCGTGGAAGAAGCAGTGAGACGCGTCAGAGTCCAGCATGAAGGTGTGCAGAGCCTCCGCATAACTTTTCATGTGCTAGTGGACTCGTAGGTACCTACACTAGCAGCCACTACACCACCAGGGCTAGGCACACTCAACACTAGCAGAAGAAGCATACATAGCATATATGCCAGCTCAGATGTGGTCCAAATCAAGAGCAAACACATCAATGTTTTTCTTGAGCAGTGCTACCCAGTCAGGAGTCTTCTGCTGCTCACCAAACTCCTCGCGAAATGCGTCATCGAGGTGGAAGAAGCAGCAAGCTACAACGTGTCCTTGTCGGTCGCACACCTCTCCAGGGCGACTTGTGCGGCAACGACACTGGCAGCGAACTCCGCCACCTGAGTTGCCACGCTGTGCAACCCACTCACGAAGTTGCTCATGCCACCCGCCGACTGCTACTACTGTCCACCCCCAGAACCTCCTTCCACCCGCTGCACCACCAGACATAGCGAACATCCATGCTCTTCTTGAGCAATCCTAACCAGTCAGGCATCTTTGCCATCTCACCAAACTCCGTGCGAGAAGTGTCCTCGAGCCTCGGCGTGGCCCTACCTACCGCAGACGTCGCCTGCGCGGGGACCCGTGCGCCTGACGTATTGGCAGCGACCTCCTCCTCCGGGGCCGCCTTCCTGGGCCACCCACTCACAAAGTTGCTGCGGCAAGAGAGTCTCCTGCCGACGCGACTACTACTACGGTCCACCCCAGAACCTCCGCCTCCACCAGCTGCACCCCTAGATCAGCTCCCTAACCTCCATCCTTGCTGGTTCCACCTCAACCGCCACCCAAGCCACCTCCGCCACCCCCAATGCCGCCACCACCCCCGCCACCTCCACCACCCCCGCCACCTCCACCTCCCCCGCCACCGCCACCTCCACCGCCCCCACTACCACCACTGCCACCGCCACCTCTCCCACCACCCCCACCACCCTTACCCTTCTGACGCCCATCCCTATTGCACCTTCCGCTAGGAGCAGACGCCGCACCAACCTCCTTAGCACCGAGAAAATCAACAGCAGCAATAGAGGCGACAGAAGGCGCGAGGAGGGAAGGGGAACACCCGTCAAAGAAGGAGGAGCAAAGAGTACCACGGGAGGCAGCTACAGCATAGGCACTAGTCTCAGCCTCAAGGGGAGGAGACTCAACCGAGGCAAGGGTGAGCTCAGTGGGGTCGAGGGAGAGGAAGTGGTCTCGGATGGGGCGAAGGGGGTCAGGGAGACGGGTCACTAGGAAGTAGAGAGTGATGTACATCGCAGGGGGGGTGGGGTTCTTAGCCAGAAACTCTTGCTTGAGAGTAGCCAGGTAGCGAGTGTCACTGGAGCGCATGTGAGTCATGAGGTCAGCGAGAGTGGGGATGTCGTACAGCTCAGGAAAGAGATACGGCAGTAGAAGACGATCTAGGATAGCAGAGGAGGGGGAGGAGTAGCACTTCACTACAGCGTCATAGAGTGCTTTGGCCGTTTTCAGCTGGTGAAACTGGGTCCTCTAGTAGGGTGGGAGGTGGTTGCGACATATTGTTTGACAGTTGTTTTTGCATGTGTTCGATGGATGCACGTTATGTGTTCAATGCATGCACATTATTTGCACTTATGTCGAGTGGATGCTGTCTCGTAAATCATTATGACCAATCGTCCGTTCGCCGTTTTATTGACAATTATGGAATGGTTGGCCACATTAGTTTCCCCTTTTTTAGCAGCCATAATGTTACCACGAACTGTATGATAATGGAAAAGGGTCCAGCGTAATAAAGGTGGAAAATGGCGTCCGTTACAAAAAGGTGGTGCATGTAGTACACACACAAGGTTAACGCACACAAGTAAAGCAACATTGTCTCAAAGATGCTTCAAATTATTGCCACTCACTCCCTCCTCTCCCCCTTCCATTTTCCTTTCATTCCCCTCATCCTCTCCCTTCACATTCCCCCCCTCTTTTCTCCCCTTTATCTTCCAGTGTCTCCGCTTGCAAAACCAGACCCTTCTATCCTATACAAAAAAAAGCACATGCGTTAAGTTACAATATGGAGATTGATTCAATTTTGTTTCAATGATGTATGTTTTGAGGTGATAATGCATTACAAAACGCAAAAACACCACGGTCGCAACTAGGTAGTGTATACACCAGTAGCCTCACGGTTTTCTACGAAGGATCAAAATCCTATTGGCTGCGTTCTGTTGGCGCATACATTGTGCTTTACCCTAAAGATGAATGCTTCAAGAACGCGCTTGAGATGGCTTGTTGTTCACGATCCGTCAATTTGAGAACCTACAACGAATTCATTACTCAACTACATGCAAATCCGCTGAGTAGGATTGTGCACCTCAGGATTAGCTACCATCTCCAACTTGAATATTTAAAAAGATGGTTTAGAGAGTGAGAACCAATTAAAAACGTCCAGTAGCCGCATGACTAGAATGGTGGAGGAAGTACAAACATGAAGGCATATAAAGGTTGGAGTTGGGGACTCCAAGAGAACCATGAGAGGGAAGGGGTTCTCCAAGAGCTAGGGAAGGATGGTAGGAACCTTCCTAGCAGCAAGGATGCAACCCTCGTCATGAGGTCCTTGAGGTGTCACATGCAAAATCCAATCTAGTTGGATTTTGCCTAGGTGTTCCAACATTTGCAACCCATGCTAGAAACTTCTAGCCACCCCAATCCAAAAGTCAAAGTTGCCTTCCTAACCACCAAACCAAAGATCCCTTTATAGTCATGTTCCAATAATTGCCCAATGTAGATAACATCTCAAAATGAGATGGATTTCCCAAAGATTGAATATCTTGTAACTTGAGCGATCTTGGTCGGAATAAGGCGATCTTGGTATCGTTGAAAAGCTCTAGATTTCTCCTGCATGATAAAACATGTAGAATTGGAGAAAGACATAGAGATGGTAAAATCTAACAGCCATGCATAATGATATACGCTCATGCCAATCATACAAGCACAAATAGCATAAGCACTCGGCAAGACGTTAGGATGACATGCTCTCTAAATGACGTGCATCCAACAAACTCCCCCTCAGGCTAATGGACTCCATGCACACACACCGACACGCATGCACGCATTTATGCACACAAACCACACATGCACTCATGACACTGCTGCCCACACTAGTGCAATGCTATGCCACACATCTTTGCACACTTCCAATGTGCACTCTCGGGAAGTCTCTTGGTGAGAAAAGCTGCCGCCTACTTGCTAGCCTTTACATGGCTCAGCAATCCCCTCCTTCACCATCTGCCTCACCTAGTTCCACTTAATCTTTATGTGCTTGTTTAGCCCATTCGGGATAGGATTATTTGCCATGTCAATAGCAGCCTCGCTGTCGGAAAAATGTGGTGTGGGTCCCTCTTGTTCAGCTCCCATGTCCTCCAGCGGCTTTCTCAGGAGCACGATCTCCTTGATGGTATGGTACATTCCCATGTACTCTGCCTTTCCGGAAGACTGAGCAATCTCACTCTGCTTCTTGGACCTCCAGCTCACTGGCACACAAAGCCGCCAACGGATGACTGGTCCTCTTCCTTTTGAGGCCCATGTAGCGTCGGTAAAGCACGACAGCTTCAAGGTTCCATGCGTGACCCCATCTACTCCAATCTATTTAAGATGGCCGCCAGCTGAAAACTGAACACCAAATGATGCTGTTGATCCGAGGTAGCGCACCAAACGCTTTGCCACCTCAAACTGCTCCTTAGTGGGCAGCTGCACAACTCTGGCCAGCTGCCCCACTCCGAATGAAGCATCAGGTCGCGTATGCACAGCTGCATACATCACACTCCCAATGAGTGACTGGTACTCATTCTGCTACTCATCCTCGAATACATCATCCTCCTCAGCTGCCTTCTTCATTTTGAAGCCCGCAGGGAACGGCGTCATCACAGTGTGACCCTTAGTCACACCATACCGCTCCATGACAGCAAAGATGTAGTGTGAGTGATGCATCTTCAGCCACCTCCTCTCAACATCCCTCTCAATCTGCAGCCCCAAGTAGTAGTGGACATCCCCCAGCATCTTGCACTTGAAGTTTTTCATCAGCAGCTTTTGTGTCCTCTCAATCTGCTCCATGGAAGGTGAGAACAGCACTATGTCGTCGACATACACCAGCAGTAAGAGCAACTGCTCCCCCCCTCCAAGCAGAAACAAGCTGATCCGCATGGGACGTCTTGAAGCCTCCACTCAGCACCACCTCCTCCACCTTCTTGTACCAGCACCTGGGCTCATGCTTAAGGCGATAGATAGCCTTCTTGAGCTTGCACACTCAGCTGGTTCTATCCTCATAGCTGTCGGGCTGCACCATGTAGATATCCTCCAAGAGCATTCCATTGAGGAATGCAGTGGTGATATCCATCTGCTTCACGTGCCATCCCTTTACAGCAGTGCCAACCAGCACAATCCTCAATGTGACTGGCTTAACAACGGGAGCGAAGTTTTCCTTAACGTCAGCCTTCTCTTTCTGCTGAAACCCCTTGGCGACCAAGCGGCTCTTGAACCGCTCCAACACACCATGAGCTCCACTCTTCACCTTGAAGAACCACTTGCTAGTGACTGGCCGTTGCCTCTCGGGCAACTCAACAAGCTCCCAAGTCCCATTCTCAATGAGACTGTTGAAATCCGCATCTATGGCAGCCTTCCACTCCTCTTTCTGGGGTCCACTCAGTGCCTCCTCTACTGTGGCTGGTTCTCTAGGCAAGGGTGTGAAGAAAAAGAAGGCCATCTCCTCCTCCTCTCCCTCATCCACATGAACCACCATGGCACCTTGTTTGGGTCCTCCCAAATGGCTATACTTCAGCTTTGAAGGTGTTGCTGCTACTCTCTTCTCGTGATTTCTAGTCTGCTGCCCATGTGGTGAAGCTCCTCTCTGCACACTCCTCTTTGTGACCTTGGCGGTTGAAGCAGGCTCTGGCTGAGATGGTGAGTCCACACGTGCCGACTCATCCTCCAACCCCTCCTCCGCAGTAGGACCAGCACCTTGCTGCTCACCACCGCCACTGTGGTCACTTGTCAGTTCTGACCCAGGGAGATCATCAAGGTGCAGCTGAACCTCCTCCACTACAGACCGCTCAATCTCTTGCAGACGCAAGCCAATCTGCACCTGCTGCTACAGCTGCCAGTCCTTGTACATGCCATCCTCCACAAACTTGACGTCACGGCTAACCAGTGTCTTCTTGCTCTTGGAGTCCCACATCAGCCACCTCTTCAAGTCAGGAGCCATCCCAAGATGGACAGCCCATACAACAGCAACTTCCAGCTTGTGCCTCTGCTCCTTAGGCACCATCACAAGCCCCATGCAACCCCACACCCACAGCATATCAATGGATGGCTTCTTCCCAAGCCAACGCTCGTACGGAACTCAGTGCTTGTCCCCAACATGCGTCAAGACCGTGTTCTTGACCGTGATGACATGGCAAACGGCATCAGGCCAGAACTTGTAGGGCATCCCAGCAGCCCCCAAGATGGTCTTAGCCGCCTCGCCAATAGTTGTGTTGGCACGCTCAGCAATGTCATTCTGCTGCGGTGTTCCAGGGCAGGTTAGCTGGTGTCGAATGCTGTTCCTCTTGAGAAACTTGGTGAATTCCGCTTCAAAGAACTCGCCACCACGGTCACTCCTCAGCACCTTCACCAACCGCATCGCTTGCCTCTCCACCATCGGCAACCAATCCTCCTTGATTGCCGCTGCAACGTCGCTCTTCTTGGACAAGGGACGTGCCCATGTGAAATGGCTCCATTCGTCCACTATGATGAGGAAGTACAACACTCCCCCAGTCCCCTCAGTCCTCATAGGACCCACCAGGTCCATGTGCACCACCTCCAATGGTACTTTGGCTGATCCCTCCGCATGTAGAAATGGGAACCGCGCAAACTTGTTCTGCATGCACGCCTCGCTACTTCTATAGTGAGCGCCATCTCCTTGCAGTTGCAGCCCATGCACGCACTTCTCCTTGTGCATCGCCTCCAAAGTGGAAACAGCCACGTGTGCAAGCCGCCGATGCCAAGTCTCCCAATCCGCTTGGCCCGAGGTAGCCAACGCCTTCACCTCCGCGCTTCCTCCAATCAACTCGTCTCCTTGCACACCTTGCTGCTCCTCCTCGGTGACACTCTCCTCCATAGATGCCGCCGCTGTCGCTTTGCCCGATTTCCGCCAAGGGAGTACCAGGATCTGCCACATCCGCTCGTGGACATCCCCTTTCCTCTGCAGGTCCCAAATCAGCAGCTCATCATTATAGGCATGATAGCGCTCGGAGCCAATCGTCACGGTGTTCACACCCACATCTCCCAATCGGCCGGTAGAAATCAGGTTCGCGCACAAGTCCGGCACCCATAGCACGTTCTTTAGCCTCACGAGCTCTCCATCCGCTCCCATGAACTTGGCGCATCCCATGCCCATGAACTTGGCCTTGGCGCCCGTCACGAATATGACTGTAGAGATGGGTGTGGGCTGAATCTCATCGAGTATATCTGCACGAGTCATGTGCCAGGAGCTTCCCGAGTCAATCACCCAATATAAAATAACCTTGGCAGCCATAGCAGGATCGGTTGCGCCTTCGTTCACGAAGAAGAAGAACCCGGCCTTCCGCTCCTCAGAATGCCACCTTTCTCCTCATCTTTCTCCTCTCCACTGGCTCCCATGACTCCCCCACTCCTCTTGCCACCATGCTGGTTGCTTGATGAACGCGGGGTCCAATCCTTGGGTCGTTGGTAGCACTTCCGCCAATGATGTCCGCGCTTCTTGCAGTAGAAGCACACCACCCCTTGACCCCCGCCGCCATCCTCCTTAGGGTTGTTCTTGTTCTTACCCTTCCACTTCTTCTTGAAGCCACTCTTTCCACCTCCAACTCCATGGCCAACCCCCTCCTCCGAGCGCTCCACACTCCAAATCCTCCTCTAGGATGCGCGGTGAATGTAATCCACGCTCCACTGGGGCTGTTGAGAGTTGAGGTTGATTGCAAGGGCAGACCACGTCTCCGGCAGCCGTTGCACGAGCTCCGGGTACACCAGACCACCGAGATGGTAAAATCCAACAGCCATGCATAATGATATACACTCATGCCAATCATACAAGCACAAATAGCACAAGCACTCGGCAGGACGTTAGGATGACATGCACTCTGAATAACGTGCATTCAACAGCTTGGAACTAGACCAAATCACTATTGTGACCCAAACCGGTGGTGTGGATGTTGTGCGCGCATTATCTATGCATGCACAAAAACGCAGAACTGACTGTGCGCTCAAAACATTCCAAGACGTTGGTTTCACAAGCAAAAGGTATGCATAGCATGTGAGAGTCCCATCCACCCGTCTCACGGCGGATAAGGGGCGCACAATCTGTATGGGGGAGCCAAAAACGACCATGAGAAGGGAAGATTTTGCGAGTTTCTGAACCCTGCGGTTTGATTTTGAGGTGCTTGGCCATTGGATGAGGGTGGCAATTCTTGTTGCACGACCTCAAAATTTTGGGTCAGTCCTGCCCATCCATACTATAGCAGCTCAAATTTTTGGGTCTGCCCCCGCGTAAACACCATGGAGCCTGCCTCGCAGATACGTCGCGCCTCAGTCATACCGTCCTGGTAATTTTGGGATGGTTCTCTTCTACGCGGATGCCTCCGAGCGCAGAACTTGTCATCGTGCGCGCAATACTAATGCGCCAAGAGAACGCATTCATTGTGACATTGTCCCATTTCAACACTCTAGAAACAACTCGATACCTTCCTCATGATGGTTGTGTCACTTCAGCTTTGATTGGTTGGCTCCTCCGAATCTGCATTGCCGAGTATGGTCAGATTGGTTTGCAACAGATGTTGCCCTGGTTCGATGTTACTGATGAACAGGGTGGTGAATACATCTCATCGCAATTGCAATTACTCTCATTGAGTGGTGTGAAGGGATTTTCCTTGATTGTCTGAGGTAAAAGTGCAGCAGTGTTGGTGCAACCCTATGGTTTGCACTCGGCTTGTTGTCCGTGTGCATGCATGTGTGTGTGTATGGAATGGTATGAGGGCATGGGATAATACATATTTCATGCTTATAATTGTGTGTGAATGTTGAGTCATGATGTCGAGTGTGTGTGTTGAGTCAATAGCGAGTTATCGCTAGACGCGTGTTACGCGGTCGTTTGTGTCTCGCGCGCGGTTTTTATTTTGTCGTGCGCGGTTTCTATTTTGTCCTGTGTCGAACGTTCGGTGTGTCGCAGGTGTGTGCAGCAGACCCATCAAGAACTCAAGGATGAGTTTGTGATGAAGAGCCCGAGCCTTGGTGTCAAGCCTCAAGTGATTTCGAAGCTCGCCAAAAGGGTACACCTCAAGATATTGAAGATAGTTACATTACTTTGTGTAGTGTAACATTTCACTTGGTGTAGGCCCTAGTGAAGGGTAGTTTCGAGACCCTTCGTGGTTGGGGACAGTGTGGCACTGTTCCACATCACTGTACCTCGGCTCTTGGGGTTTGTAGGAGCTGGGAGTCATTCCCAACTCGTAACTCTCCCTAACTCTTCCTATCTTGTGTTCCAAGACTATAGTGGCTGCCATAGTGCCGTTCGTTCAAACCAACGCTGTGTCGTCAATACATGATCAAATCGTGCGATCTAAATTGCCTAGTGTAGGCGACAATAAGACGCTCCAGATCCAAGTTGAATCAACTCATTTGAGGCTGTGACCAGAACGGTATAAACGTTTGAAGTCGCTCTGCAGAAATCCGACTATACACTCTATCTTTCGTTTTAGGCACATTGGAGCCTACTGTGACTATAACAAGTGGTATCAGAGCCCCTTGGAGCAGTTTCGACAATGGCTGGACCTGAGGAAAGGGGTGGCAGAGGTGCTGGTGGCAGAGGAGAAGCCCAAGCTCAAGGCCAACCCCGTGATTCAACCATGGCGCCCGTGCAACCAAGTGTTGGCCCATCTAGGGATGAGCCTAGAGTGTTTGGCCTTGACAAGTTCAATGGTGACAACTTTGCTGAGTGGTCCTTCAGAATGGAGAACATATTTGACCACTATGACCTGCTGGAGGTGATGGAAGGAACGGAGAAGCGTCCCGAGAACGACCCGGAGAAGAGCCCGTGGGTGCGGAAGAGCGCACAAGGCTACCTCCTACTTGGGCAAGCGTTGGGGAGCAGCCAAATCCGTCACATCAAGCCTTTCCAGCGTGAACCAGAGAAGGGACCAAAGGCTTGGGCTGCTCTCAAGGCTGTACACGCTCCTGCAACAGCGGCGGTAGCTGTGGTGTTGGAACGGCAAATGGCGACGTTACGAATTGAAGAGGATGAAGCGGTTGAAGAAGGGGTGCAGAAATTCTTCGACTTGTTGACGCGTCTTGAGGGAGCGGATTTGAACTATAGTGAGCTCCAAAAGAAGACCAAGTTGCTGGCCCTACTCCCCGAATCATGGTCCTCGCTCATCATCAACCTGAATCGCGACTTGCCCCGCCTCTCGCTCGAAGACGTGAAGCGGGCTATCCTTCAAGAGGAATTCCGCCGCCGTGACGTGGCGAGTGCGGATGGCGCTGGGGCAGCGAGCATCGGCCGTGAATATGGTCGAGGAAGAGGCAGAGGACGAGGGGGAGGAAGGTTTGGTTGCAGCAACTTCGGCGGAGGCCGCAGGAGTGGCGGTTACGGCAGCGACGACAAGAGCTATGGACGCGGTCGCGGCTGATTCGACGGCGAGTGTCACTATTGCCACAAGAGCGGACACATGTGGCGCGACTGCTACAAACTCCCTGATGGTTGGACCCCTGCTCAAGGCCAAGAGGGTAGAAGAGCAGGAGGAGGGAGAGGAAGAGGCCGTGGAGGCCGTGGCGGTCGCGGTGGCGGAGCTGCAAACATGAAGAGCGGAGACAACGACAAGGACCCGAGCGACGATCGATACCCGGGTCTATTCTACTTTGTGTCGACCCAAGCACCGGCTGGTCCAGAGAAGGATGAAGGCTTTGAGGAGCCAGCAGCTGTGAGGAAGGTGACCCTACACCCCCTGGACTACTGGGTGATTGACAATGGCGCTACCTATAGCATGACACCTCGCCCGGACTTGCTCACCGAACTCGAGCCGTCACCGGTGAAGCATGTCACATCGGCTTTGGGGCAGCGAGCTAAGGTGAAAGGCATGGGCAAGGCCATGTTCAAGGGTGCTGATGGGAAGATGGTGGGCCTCAAGAACGTGCTTTGGGTGCCCAGCCTTGCTGCAAACCTGATTTCCGTGCGGCGGTTGGCAAAGGCCGGCATGGACACGAACTCGAAGGGAGCCAAGACCTACACCGCAAGGCTTGGCGATCGAATTCTCTGGGACCTTCATGAGGACAAGGATGTCTACAACGAGATGTGGCAGATCCCAGTGGTCCCTATGCCTAAGGAGAGGCAAGTGGTAGCAAGCATCAGCACCAAGGATGGAGCGGTCGGTAGCGACGATGGCGCGAACGGTCGCGCTAAGGAGAATGAGCTCAAGAAGAGAAAACCTGGAGGGACCAGCAAGTTCAGTGAACCTAAGGAGAGTGGTGCAGCAGCCAAGGAGCAGCAAAAGGGTGAGGAGAACCCCGAGGCAGCAGCGGAGGAGGACTACGGAGAGAGTATGTGGGGCGCTATTGCGAGCGCGGCATTCTCCAATCCAACTTTGGCTACGGGGGAGTGTGATTGGCTCACCTTGCATCGACGCATGGGGCATGTGGCCCTGCCCATCTTGCAGCAGCTAGTGAAGAATGAGATGGTTGCTGGCATACGTGTGAAGGGGGAGCCCGATGAGGTACTTGGCTGCCCGACGTGCATGCAAGCCAAGTTCACCCGTTTCCCATTCTCTAGTTTGGAGGCAACGGCTAAGGCACCACTTGATGAGGTGGTGATGGACGTGGTGGGCCCCCTGAAGCTTGGAGCTGCTGGAGCTGAGTACTTCCTCACTATTGTGGACGTCTACACCCGTATGACTTGGGTGTACGTGCTGGCCAGGAAGAGCGACGTGGTTGAAACGTTGAAGACGGATTGGTTCCCGATGGTGGAGCGGCAACAAGACCGTCTAGTCAAGTCAATCCGCACCGATCGAGGGGGAGAGTTCCTGAGCAAGGAGTTTGGGTTGTGGCTGAAGAAGAATGGTATTCGGAACTCCCTCACCATGCCATACTCCCCTGCAATGAACGGCATCGCCGAGCGAACGAACCGCACAATCACGGAGGCGGCACGCGGGTTGCTCATTGAAGCCGGGCTACCCGACTATTTCTGGCCTGATGCGATGCGGAGCGCGTGTGTGGCCAAGAATAGAGCCTTGACTCATGTGGGAGCAGACAAATGGGTGCCCTATATGGAGTGGCTAGGAAGGAAGCCAAAGGTGGATATGCTTCGGGTGTTTGGGTGCATGTGCATGGCGCTCGTGCCTAAGCATCTTCGGCACAACAAGCTTGGTGCCAAGGCGGTGTGGGCCGTGCACTTGGGCATGGCTCAAAACAGCAAGGGATGGCTTCTTTGGGACCCATTCACCAAGAAGTTCTTGGTGAGCAGGGACTGCAAGTTCATGGATAACTTCATGTACAAGGATTGGAAGGCGGAGAATGAGGCGAAGATAGGCGTGCGGTTTGGGGAGGTGAAGAGTTCCGGTTTGGAGCATGTGGAGCTGCCTTTGGAGCTGAGCAGCGGCAGCACTACCACAAGGCAATCTTCCCTTGTGAATGGGGGAGAGGAGGCCACTGATGCAGAGGAAGAAGAGGAGGAGGTGCAGCAAGTGAGCGAGCGTGCACCGTCACTCCCTTCCCGCACTACGAGTGCTCCACGGATTCGAGCCACACCGCAGCAACGCCAAGGCCTTCAAGTCCCTGCAGCTGAGGAGGAAGGAAAGAGGAAGAGGAGAGTTCAACCACCTAATAGGCTGACCTATGATGCACTTGGAAAGCAAGGCAAGACAGCCCTGGCCGGAGCGGCAATGATGGTCGGAGACGACTAGGAGAGTGACTACGAGGAGTGTGCCTTCGCGTTCTTCTCTCCGGTGGAGATGCCGGGAGAACCAGCAACTCTCAAGGAGGCTTTGGAGAGTAGTGATGCTGAGGAGTGGAAGAAGGCCATTGAGAGTGAGCTGAAGAGCATCAAGGAGAATGACACGTTTGAATTGGTGGAGCTACCGGAGGGGCGTACGGCGATAACGTCCAAGTGGCTCTTCAAAATCAAGTCGGATGCCGACGGCAAGATCGAGCGCTACAAGTCTAGGCTTGTAGCCAAGGGGTACTAGCAGAAGGAGAAGGTGGACTTCAAGGAGCTGTTTGCCCCTGTAGTGAAGCCGACGACGCTGCGAACCCTATTCGCGGGAGCCGCCATCAAAGGATGGGTAGTAAAACAAATGGACATTGTGACGGCATTCCTTAACGGCATCCTTGAGGAGGAGATTTTTATGGCGCAGCCAGAGGGGTTTGATGATGGTAGTGGCAGAGTGTGGAAGCTGAAGAAGGCCCTCTATGGGCTGAAGCAGGCCCCTAGGCAATGGTACATGAAGCTGCGCGAAGTGTTGGAGGAGATCGGCTTCACTCCCTCAACGGCCGATCACTCCTTGTTCATGCTTGACGAGGGGGAGCAGAGGAGCTTCATGGTGGTTTATGTGGATGACATTCTCATATTCTCACCCTCCTCTGACCTTGTGAAGGAGGTGATGCTGAAGCTGCATGACAAGTTCAAGTGCAAGTCCCTTGGTGACGTGAACTTCTACCTTGGGCTCCACATCGAACGAGACGTGGAGAAGCGAAGCATGCGAGTGCACCAACGGAAGTACCTGGAGGCATTGGCTGCCAACTTCGGCCAGAGTGAAGGTCATGTGGCTACTCCCTTTCCCTCTGGGTTCAAGTTTGTGAAGGGGCCAGAGGAGGAGAGCGTTGGAGAAGAGGAGAGGCGCCGATTTCACTCGTTGGTGGGCAGCCTCATGTATGCGGCGGTAAACACCCGACCGGACGTCGCGTTTGCTACCGGGCAGCTGGCTAGGGTTGTGCAATGCCCTAATGAGGAGCAAGTAGCAGCTGGAATGAGGGTGGCCAAGTATTTTGGCCAAACACCGACCGTTGGGCTGCAATACTCGGCGGCGGCACAAAGGCGCCAAAAGGGCGCGGATGGTGTTGAACCCGGGCGTTTGTTCCTCACCGCCTACTCGGATGCTTTATATGCATCGGAACCAGAGGACATGACAAGTGTGGGAGGCTTCATATGCTGTGTTGGTGGAGGCCCAACTGCTTGGGAGAGCAAGAAGCAGGTTGACCAAGCTTTGAGCTCGGTGGAGTCCGAGTATATGGCACTCTTCCGTGCCGTACGGGAGATTGTGTGGCAGCGGCGTTTGTTGGCTGAATTGGGGGAGGAGCAGCAAGGACCTACCCCACTGTATTGTGACAGCCAGGGTGCCATTGCTCTTGCTAAGAACCCTGTGTTGCATGGACTCACGAAGCACATGAGGGTGAAGTGGCATTGGACGAGGAGCATGGTAACCGCGGGTGAAGTTGAGTTGCGCTACGTGAAGACCACGGGGCAGCCGGCTGACATGATGACCAAGAGGCTGGTGGAGCAGCAGCATTGGAAGTGTTGCAAGCTGGCTGGGATGGCTCTGAACTGAGCGAGCAACATATCCTAAGGCCAACAATCCGAGGGGGAGTTTGTTGGTGCAACTCTATGGTTTGCACTCGGCTTGTTGTCCGTGTGCATGCATGTGTGTGTGTGTATGGAATGGTATGAGGGCATGGGATAATACATATTTCATGCTTGTAATTGTGTGTGAATGTTGAGTCATGATGTCGAGTATGTGTGTTGAGTCAATAGCGAGTTATCGCTAGACGCGTGTTACGCGGTCGTTTGTGTCTCGCGCGCGGTTTCTATTTTGTCGTGCGCGGTTTCTATTTTGTCCTGTGTCGAACGTTCGGTGTGTCGCAGGTGTGTGCAGCAGACCCATCAAGAACTCAAGGATGAGTTTGTGATGAAGAGCCCGAGCCTTGGTGTCAAGCCTCAAGTGATTTCGAAGCTCGCCAAAAGGGTACACCTCAAGATATTGAAGATAGTTACATTACTTTGTGTAGTGTAACATTTCACTTGGTGTAGGCCCTAGTGAAGGGTAGTTTCGAGACCCTTCGTGGTTGGGGAAAGTGTGGCACTGTTCCACATCACTGTACCTCGGCTCTTGGGGTTTGTAGGAGCTGGGAGTCATTCCCAACTTGTAACTCTCCCTAACTTTTCCTATCTTGTGTTCTAAGACTATAGTGGCTGTGATAGTGCCGTTCGTTCAAACCAACGTTGTGTCGTCAATACTTGATCAAATCGTGCGATCTAAATTGCCTAGTGTAGGCGACAGTACGACGCTCCAGATCCAAGTTGAATCAAGTCATTTGAAGCTGTGACTAGAACGCTATGAACGTTTGAAGCCGCTGTGCAGAAATCCGACTATACACTCTATCTTTCGTTTTAGGCACATTGGAGCCTACTGTGACTATAACAAGCAGCATGTCGAAACTGAAACAGCAGGGTTTACGGTACTCAAGGGAGTGACATGCTCAGTGGCGGAGAAAATGAGGGAGTGACACGTCGAAATTATAAGAGCTTCCTCCCCTTTTATTCCTGCATCAGGCAACACAGCAGTGCGGCACACAGGCAGCAGTGACGCTCAGGCAGCAGTCGGTAAGGTTGGCCACAGTGGCTGTGCGGCAGTAGCAGCAGCAGCACTAGCAGCACCGACGGCGGCGGCGGCGGCTCTAGCAGAAGCAAGAGTTGTAGCGGTGGCAATAACAGCAGTGTTAACGCGAACAAAGAGTTGACCCTGCCCTCGCTTGGGCAACGCCATTGACTTGGTCGGGTGTACGAGAGAAGCAGCTGACCGTTCAGTATGAGGGAGCTGCTCGACGGGCTTCGTCAAGCTATAGGGATCACTGTGGTGTTGCCGTCGACCAGGAGTGCTCGACGGCCTTCCTCTACGGGGCAGGTCGACGAGGTGGCTATCGACCTGCACATTCCTGTCACAGGGCTTGAGCTGTCAACCACGGAGCTTGACAGCTGTTGTTGACTGGGCTAGTCAACGGGTGGGTCGTTGACTAGGAGAAGCGGTTCGACGGGGAGGTCGATGGAGCAGTCCGTCGACTTGCGTAGGACATGTGAGCAACAGTGGACGGTGGGAGCTCGGCGAAAGCAGCTGCAGTGCTGGTCGACGGAGGGGTCCGTCGACGAGGGTGTTCCTCGACGGGTGCTGTGGTCCATGAGGGAAGCGTCGACTAGAGCACTGGGTTGTCGACGAGCACGTACAACTTTCGGTCGACTTTTCCCGAACAAGTCAACGCCAACCTGGTGGTGTCCAGGTCAATCCGGTAACGTGCTCGGCGAGTTCTGCGGAGGCACGCGAACGTTGTCGAATTCGCAGTGACGAAGGCGACTTTGGCTCGTATTCCGAAGTCGATGTGGCTCGTCAGGCGCAGACAGCATCTAACAGATGCACAACAATACAAGTAGGGCCAATCGTCTGCGCGCAGCTGTGAACACTCGCACTGCTGCCATCTACGGGTGCAACGCTGGACAGCCGCACTGCTACAGGGTTGGCACGCCGTCGACCTGCTGTGTTGGCAGGTCGCCATTCTGTAGTGCTGGCGCAGCTCCTCTACGCAACCCTGGCAGGCGGTCGACCATGCAGTGCTGGTGGTCGACCAGGCTAGCTGCAAAGTTGTTAGGTGGCCGATGTAGTCATTCTTGTCATTGTGATGTGAATCATTCTGTAATGCAATCTTTGCTTAGTGAACCTCTTGCCGATTCCTCCTGTGAATGTGCAAGCGCTAAGGCACTAAGAAAAGCTACGATCACTCCTAGTAGTTCGTGCCAACCCCTCCGTAGTCTAGCTCACTACCTTGTAGAGTGAATCTCCGCAAGCAGTGCACGAGCAGTAGTAGCAGCAGCGGCAGAGGTGGCTGTAGTGGCGGCAGCTACTGCGACTATAGCTGCAGCGACGGCTGCGACTCTGGGCGGCGTGTGTGCAGCTAGGGCGCGCTGGTTAGCAGCGCGCGGGGTAGAGGCACCCTTGGCAGTAGCATGCGGAGCTCCGGAGGCGGTTGTGCTTGCGGTAGCGGGGCAGTGGGCCGCGCGGGACAACGGCGCAAGCAGAGACAGCGCGCGGGGCAGCGGGGCGTGCAACAGCAGTGCGCGATGCCGCGGGGCAGCGGATCATGCCCACCAGCAGTGCGCAAGGCAGCGGTGCGTGGGGCAGCGGGACAGAGGCACGCGGGGCAGGGGTGTGTGTGGGGCAGTGTACAAGGAGCAGCGTGGGGCAGAACTAACGGTGGGCCCATAAATATATATATATATATATAAGAAAAAAAATCCGTTCTAAGGAGCTAACTGCTCTGAAACCATGTCGAAACTGAAACAGTAAGGATGATTGGATTAGCAAGGTTTGGGATACAAGTACAAACCCTAGAAGTGTTATCCTCCATACTGCGTACCCCACTAGAGCCTAACAAACAAATTTGTAACTTGACACATCAGCTACACCTGTTATGGATCTTCTTGAGGGTCGCGACATGGCTTCTGCATGGTCATGACATAGCGCCATAACACAGATTTCGCCAACACCCATGACACCGCCCTGGAGTTCGGCGATGGACCATAGTCGCTGAAGCTGGTCGGCTACGTGGACGCCGTCGACGTCGGCGACAAGCAAGAGCGGACAAGCATGGGCGGCTACGTGTTCGTTTATGGAGGAGCCGCCGTCTCCTGCTCAAGCCAGCGCATCAATTGTGTGACGCTGTTGTCGACCGAGCTGGAGTATGTGGTGGCCATGGAAGCCGGCAAGGAGGGACGCCCACTGCGCTTCTTTCTTGCAAAGTTGTGGTTATTGGATGCTTGGGCGCCGACTGTCCTTTTCGTGGACAACGAGTCAGCCATCATGGTCGCCAAGGTCTTGGGACTGCAGTGCAACCTCAAACCCATGGAGCTGCGATATGCCTGGCTCCAGCACATGGTGAAGTGTGGGAAGTTTACGCTGAAGTACATCCCGACCACCGAGCAGTCGGCCGACTTCCTGATGAAGGCGCTGCACTCGCCGACCTTCCACCGGTGCTCCGTAGCAATCGGCCAAGTGCGCCTAGCAACGGTGACAATGGCGTGCAGCAGTAGGTGCCGTGCCCTTTTGCACAGCTGTTGCGGTGACGGCGTGCTGTGTGTTGTGTGCACGCCGACGAGCAATTCTCCGAATACTACTTCCGTGTAGGGTGGAAGCCCAAGCATGAACGCGGCAGGGGAGTGTCAATGGGAGTTGTGTGTTGGCCCCGTCCTTGCTTGGGCGGAGCCGACTTTGTGGACAGGCGTGCGGGAGGTGCAGCCCACCTACAGCACTGGGTGACGCCGACTTGGGCGAGCTGGTCAATGTGTTGGTCGACCTGCACGGACGCCGGCGGTCAACTTCAACCCCTTGGTTGACCTGGAAGGTCGACCTAGGTGGGCATCAACTTGGTGGCGCCAACCTAGGGAAGCCGACTTGGTGTGGTCGGCTGATAGCTGGCTGGTCGAGCTGGAGTGTGTTCGACCTTGTGTGGTCGACCAGTGGTGGTCGTCGACCTGGGCAGTCGACAGGCACGAAGAGAAGCTGCTGGTCAACGTTGTTGCGCGGTCGACCAGGTTACCGAGGCGACGGGGTTCTGCAAAGGTGCAACACAGTCGTTCAGGTGGTTCTGGCGAAGCCAGCTTTGAAGGTGGTATCCCGAGGTTGACGTGGCTGATCAAGTGTTGTCAGCAGCACGTGGATGACTAGGCACAACACGCCAATCAATTGCAAGCACCTGGGAATTAGGTGCGCTGCTGTCCTGTGGATGCAACGTTGTGCAGCCGCCCTGTTGCAGCGTTGGCACGCCGTCGACTTGCAGCGTTGGCGGACCGTGACTTTGCAGTGCTGGAATGCGGTCGACCGAGCCGCGTTGGCAGTCGTCGACCATGCTTGCTAGCATCTGATGTAGTATTGCTTGCCAGTTTGTAACTATTATTGTTCTCAACTTTTGCTAGTGAAACTCTTGCAGTTTTTCCCTGTGAACGCACAAGTGCTAGAGAACACCAAGGAGCGCTACGATCACTCTTACAACCGTGCCTTCCCCCATAGTCTAGCTCCCGTTTTGGTAGTTATCTCCGCATCCACGGCACTCATTGGCTGGGGGGGTGCTAGCCATAGGCACCAATGTGGACCCCCGGCATGACTAGCATGTGCTCCACGACGCATGCCGAGCTAATCAAACATGGTGTACATCTCAGCCTGTTGCACCTTGAGATCCCCACATGTAGCAAACTGCACATACTCCGCACTTGCAGCTAGGGTACCCATGGGATTGGGGCTTGGTTGTGAAGAATACCCCTCTGGCCAAGGGGATCAAATTCATTTGCGGTAGTCCCGTGTGCCCTCGCACTATCACACTGGCGGGAAAAGGGCAGCTCAGGGAAGGGATTGGCAGATGTGCATGGCTGATGCTCGTGAGAAGGACGGGTCAAGGGGGAGACCGCCCTGCCCCGGACAGGAGATGCGTGGAGAGGACGATATGGGTATGAGGGTGAGGGGAGAGGGGAGTGCGTAACGTTGCCTTGTGGAGGGGATTCGGCATCCTCTCCTCGTGGGGTGCTGGGTGTTGTAGCAACGACTTTAGACGGGCTGCTGTAAGGCATGAAGAACCGCAGGGCTTCTGTGAATGGCAGGGTAACACCCCCACTGCCGGCCTTCTTGGATTGGGCTCATATCTTGAGGGGACCTTCAACAAGGTGCATAAAGGGAGTGGTATGAAGCACCAGGGCAATCGCACAAGCGGTGATATGTTATCGACAATCAGGTCGCGATTGGGTGACCATGCTGCTACCAGATGTTTGGTTTGCAACCAAAGGTGAAACCGTTGTGGTATGGTATTGGATTGGGCTCATTTCTTGAGGGGACCTTCAACAAGGTGCATAAAGGGAGTGGTATGAAGCGCCACGGCAATCGCACAAGCGGTGATATGTTATCAACAACCAGGTCGCGATTGGGCGACCATGCTGCTACCAGATGTTTGGTTTGCAACCAAAGGTGAAACCGTTGTGGTATGGTATTGGATTGGGCTCATTACTTGAGGGGACCTTCATCAAAGTGCATAATAACAGTGGTACGAAACAGACGGTAATCGCACAAGCGGCGATATGTTATTGGCTGGACGATGTTGTTGCTACCGGAGTTTAGTTTGCAACCAACGGTGACACCCTTGTGGTATAGTATTTGACTGAGCTCAAAACATGAGAACCATCTCAAGGTCCAACTTGGAGTGGTTTGAATATCATGGCATGCTGAGAAGCGATGGTGTTTTTTTTTGCGTTTATGAACATATGGAGTTTCATTTGACAATCGAAAGGATAAAGAATTTTTGGAAACTTCTCAGATGTTTTGAGACATCAGTAGAGTTTTGGGAGGGTTTAAAAACACTGCCATTGTGGTAAAGGGGTTGGTGATAACAATTTTCGAAAGTATGGCGCTTAAATCTCTAAGGAAGATAGTATTTTCTATGTAAGATGTAACTGTTCATTGTGATGCCTGATTGGATTAAGTCAGAGGAGGATGCACACCATTTTTGGCTCACCTACTTGATTTTGGTTTTCCACCTATAGCGACGTTCGAAACAACCATAGCACCAAATAGATTCGTTCCCTCCATTCCTTGGCCTCTCGTCTCTCACGCACGATTCAACAACCCAAGTTTTGAATCACTTGGTATGGGGTTCTCACCATGCTCACGACGCTCCTTGTTATAAGGCAGTACATAAGGCAATGCTCACATCGTGTTCGCTACAAAGGGGGCGACGAGCCTCGTAGGAAAGGGCAGTGTCGTGCTGTATGCGGTCCATATCGTGCCTCGTTTATGGGCACACGGCTTGGCAATCCTTCGCCGCTCTTTGTCAAGTATCGAGAGAAGGTATGCACTAGGAAGGATTAAGATTACAAAAAAATACAAGTCCTATCCTTCCTTTTGATACAACCTAGTTTAGCCTATAATTATATATAACACGTACATACAAATGCATAGTTTGACACACCCTCTAGGCTAGTCAAGTGGTAATACCTAAGCAACAACAACAAACAAACTCAGGGCGGCATTACTACTCCAGCCTCCGAGATAAACAAGGCCACAAGGCCAATCCAAGTGTTTGCTAAAAATTTTAGATAAACCAACTGTTGTAATGAATCCTGTAATATAAGTTGAAGGATTGTAATGCTCTTGAATAGATAGAATTGGAGACGTGGTGGAAGCTATAATGAAGCATGAATAATTGGTTGAATTTATGTTAATAAAAAAAGGTGTTACAAGAGAATTTATAGCTAGGCGAAAGTGCCTATTCCATTACTCTGCATAGGATTTCAGGCACTCGTACGCGTAAGGCCAGGTTGCGGAAGTTGGTCTTTCTGTACCCCTACACGGCCCCTTCGCCGACCCTACCCTGCCCCGTCGCTGCCCCTACGCGGCCCCGTCGCCGCCCCTACACAGCCCCGTCGCCGCCCCTAGCGGCCCCGTCGTCGTTCCCCTCCCTACGCGGCCCCGTCGCCGCCCCTACGTGGTCCCGTCGCCTCCCCTAGCGGCCCCGTCGCCGCCCCTATTCGGCCCCGTCGCCGCCCCTAGCGGCCCTGACGCCTCCTCCCTCCCTACGCGGCCCCGTCGCCACCCCTACGTGGCCTCGTCGCCGCCCCTAGCGGCCCCGACGCCGCCCCTAGCGGCCTCGTTGCCGCCCCTAGCGGCCCCGTCGCCGCCTCCCTCCCTACGTGGCCCCGTCGCCGCCCCTACGCGGCCTCATCGCCGCCCCTAGCGGCCCCGTCGCCGCTCCCCTCCCTATGCGGCCTCGTCGCCGCCCCTAGCGGCCCCGTCGCCGCCCCTACCCGGCCCCGTTGCCGCCCCTAGCGAGCAGCCGAGCCGCCCTGTAGCCGAGCCGCCGAGCCGCCCAACAGCCGAGTCACCCAGCAGCCGAGCCGCCCCTGGAGCAGCCGCCACTGCAGCAGCCGCCCATGGAGCAGCCGCCACTGGAGCAGCCGCCCCTGCAGCAGCCGCCCCTGCAGCAGCCACCCCTGCAGCAGCCGCCCCTGGAGCACCCGCCCCTGCAGCAACCACCCCTTGAGCAGCCGCCCCTGGAGCAACCGCCCCTACAACTGCCGCCACTGGAGCAGCCACCCCTGCAGCTATCGCGGAGCTCTCGCCCTACACAGGTAGCGGCCTCGCCGTTGCCGCCGTCGTACGCCTGCCCTTCTCGCCACTGGTGAGCACTGCCTTGCCCGTATTGCTGTTACTGCTGCTCTTGCTGCTACTGCTCTTTCTACTGCTATTGCAGCTCCTAACGTGGCTAGATGCAGCTCCAGCGTCACCCGCATGAGTCCCTCACCCCCTAACAGCTTCGTGAGTGGTCACTAGTTGGGGTTGTCAGGGTGGCCGTAGTGGGAGTCGTCCTAAAGTGAGTAGTTCCGCAGCTGCTTGTAGTGGCCAGGTGCAGCTGCAGCGTCGTGCGTACGCAGTCCTCTCGCCCCAAGAGCTTCGTGAGTGGTACACTCAGAGTAGAGGGTCGCTGAGTGTTGCTCACTGCCAGTACGTTATTAGCCCGGGTGTCCAGATTGGTCAGCCTTGCAGGACGCTTGGTCACACAGAGTCCCGCTGCTTTGCTCGTCAGAGCGACGCTTTGCGTACAGAGTTTGGCGACGACGCTGAGCTCCCCGACTGGGTGGAGCTGCTTAGGCAGAGGGTAGATATCTTTGCTCTTGACTAAGATGCTATTCTCATTGCAATGTATGCATTGTCTACTAGTGCCGAGGAAGCTTGTCATCTGTATGTGCCGCCTGACCCCGGTATCCAGTCTGCTACTCTACGTGCTGGTGAGGCTGCTGCTCTAGGTGCTAGTGCGTCTGCTGCCCCAGGTCCTGGTGAGTCTGCTCTCTCAGGTACCACGTTGGCTCAGGCCTTACACACCTTCACCCTTGACTCGAGAGCTTTCCGCTCCTTCTTTCGAGACCGCACCACGCTTACGCCGCTTAGTCGGCCGGTTGCGGTCTCCCTGGCGGACCCCTCTTGGGGTCCTGTCCTTCCTAGCTTCTCCACTGTCTTACCGTGCTCAGCAGCCCCCTCTCGCACCCTGTCAGGTCTCTAGGGTTCCCTCATTCTCTACAAACTAGGTGAGTGGAGCTGATCTACAGGATAGGGGGGTTTACCAGTTCACTCCTGCGAGTCAGCGAGTGACCCACTGCACGTCTTCTCGGACGGGCCGACACTTGGCCACGTCAACCCGTCGGCCGGGGTCCAGCCTCTACACACTTACTACTGAGTCTCCTCCGGCTGCTGAGTCTGATCAGGTAGCTGCGTCGAGTCAGGTGTTTGCTGCAGCGTCCAGGTCTGGTCCTGAGTTTGCTCCCTGCTCGTGTCGTCTCCTGTCCCACCAGACTCTCCTTTGGCACCACCGCCTTGGTCACCCCTCCCTGCCTCGTCTCCGAGGCATGGCCTCTCGTGTCCTTGTCTCTGGTCTCCCTCGGTCCCTAGTTCCCCTACCTCCCGGGCCTGCCCCAACCTGCGTCCCCTGCGTCGAGGGGCGACAGCGTGCTGCCCCTCACTCCTCCGAGTTTCCTCCGACAGAGGCTCCGCTGCAGACTCTTCACATGGACGTGCGGGGCCCCGCCCAAATCCGTGGCCAGGGTCACGAGCGTTACTTCCTGTTGGTGGTTGACGACTACTCGCGTTACACCACGGTCTTCCCCTTGCGCAGCAGGGTGACGTCACTGAGGTGTTGATCGACTGGATCCGCGCAACTCGACTCCAGCTCAGAGAGAGTTTCGGCTCCGACTTTCCTGTTCTACGTCTGCACTCTGACAAAGGCGAGGAGTTTTCCTCTGCCCGTCTAGGAGCCTTTTGTTGGGCACAGAGCATCCGCCAGACCTTCACGCTTCCGGCCTCTCCACAGCAAAATGGGATTGCTGAGCGCCGCATTGGCATGGTCATGGACGTCGCTCGTACGTCCATGATCCATACGGCTGCCTCCCATTTTCAATTGCCGTTTGCGGTTCAGTACGTTGCGCATCAGCTCAACCTTCAGCCCCGGGTCTCCTTGCCAGAGACCTCCCCTACCTTGCGGTGGACGGGGAAGGTTGGCGATGCGTGTGCGTTTCCGGTCTAGGGATCTCGGGAGTTGGTCCGCGACTTGTCTGCGGACAAGCTGTCCCCCCGTGTTATTCCCTGCGTCTTCCTTGGAGTTGGTGCTGCTGGAGCTGCTGGAGCTGGTGCTGCTGGGGGTGTTTGACGAGAAGTGAGAATGGATGAATGAACAGTTGGGTACAAGTACTAACCCTAATTGGGTTGTACCCCTCATGGGCTACCCCACAACAGCCTACACAAATGTATAAGCTATAATGTTCTTACACACCCCCATAGGCAAAGTGGGGGAGAACAAGCGGTCACAAGACCAATCTAGCAAAGCAAAGCAAGCTCAGGGTGGATCACGAAGTCACCACACAGTCTGAGCACAAGAGTAAGGCCACAAGGCCAGTTCACATGCAAGAACATATATATAAAGGTAAACAAGCAAGTGCAGGTATAGAAAGAGTATAGTACAAACAAGATCAAGAAGTGAGCAAGAGAGGCCAGGTAGGCACAAGACCTAGCAAAGTACAGAAGCGCTGATGATCACAAGGCGGAAAGGCCTTGGTGAAGATATCAGCAGTGTTGGCCTCAGAGGCCACGTAGGTGAGGCGGAGCTGACCACGCTGCTGCAGCTAGCGAGCCAAGAAGGAGCGGAGAGCAATATGCTTCGTTCTGTGCTCCAGTCTGTGCTCCCGACACAAGGCCAGCATGGCCTTGTTGTCTACGTACAGAACTGGAGGAGAACGAGGCGGCTCTCCTAGGTGAGTCAGCAAGTAGGTGAGCCAGCGTAGCTCCTGTGCAGCCATGGCCCCTGCGTAGATCTCAGCCTCACAGCTGGAGCTGAGAACAGAAGACGAGCGAGTAGACCGCCACGAAACAGAGCCAGAGCCAAGGCTGAAGGTGTAACCCTGTGACGACCGCTGCACAGCCTGGTTGTCAGCCCAAGAAGCGTCTGCGTGACCTGTGAGGACCACTTGACGTCGCCCTCCAAGCACTAGCCCCATGCACGACGTACTGCACACGTAGCGCAACACCCTCTTCGCTGCAGCCATGTGCTCTGGTCTATGTCGCCCAGGAGCAACATAGCGTGCCAAGATGCTAAGAGGGTATGCAAGGTCAGGTCGTGTGCAGGTCATAAGGTACATGAGGCAGCCAATAAGCTTTGGGAATGGGCCACTCGACTCTACAGACTCATTCAAAGGCAGAGCTGAGAGCGAGTGGCGAGTAGACAGAGGAGTGGCCTGAGGCGAGGAGTACGTGAAGTCGAAGCGGTGAAGGACCTGCTGCACCATGTGTGACTGAGTCAGGGTAATGGTGCGCTGTTCTCTGTCCCAGGTGATCTGCAAGCCAAGGTAGCTGCGCAGTTTACCCAGGTCTGTGCACGTGTGTCTCTTCTGCAGCTCGGACTTCACGTGGGCGAGTCCAGCAGTGTCAGCAGTGGCAAAGACCAAGTCGTCGACGTACACGAGGATGTAGAACGGCGGCAGAGAGGTGTCGGTGCGCAGAAATAGCGACGGGTTGGCTGTAGAAGGAGGAAACCCAAGAGCCGCAAGCGTAGTCCTCAGTGTGTCGTGCCACTACGGGGCGCCTGGCGGAGACCGTAGACTGGCCGCCGGAGGCTCCATTGGGTACCAGGAGGAAACGACCCAGTGAAGCCAGGAGGGCGGCGCAGCCAGATCTCCTCGTGCAATATGCCTTGCAGGAAAGCTGCGCTAAAGTCAAGAGAGTAAAGCTCGTAGTCGCTCTGAGCGGCTATGTGCAGCAGCACCCGAAGAGTGGTCATCTTCGGGGTGGGAGAGAAGGTCTGAAAGTAGTCAACTTCCTGCCGGTGACTGAGGCCTCCAGCCACGTAACGCGCCTTGAAGACAGGCGGAGAACCCGGCGGCCGCTTCAACCTGAAAATCCACATGCCATTGACGATTTTCGCCCCATGTGGGGGAACCTCGTCGACGTAGGTGCATGTGGACTTCCAGGAAGCCATCTCTGCGTCCATGGCCGACTGCCACTAAGAGGTGTATGGACCTTCGATCGCCTCAGCGTACGATCGAGGAGTCGGGATGTCTGGTGCATCCGGGTCTCCCTCAGAGGCAATCAGCGTAGAGACGAGATGGGGCAAAGCAGCCGCAAAGCACTAGAACTCCTCCTGCCTGTCCTCAAGCTTAGCAACTAGAGCAGACGTTGCAGTGGACTCAAAGGAAGGGTTAGTGACAACAGTAGCAAGAAGACGCGTGACCGAAGGACTAGAACCACGAAGGGAGTCAGACTCCAGGTTAGCAAGAGAAGGAAGAGAGGACTCTGGAGGAGACGGCAACAGGACATGGAGAGGAGCAGTGGAAGGACGCAGTGCCATCTGGTGTGTGACGGGGACCGCAGGAGGACGCGGACGCGCAGTATGACCACTAGTGCGAGCAGCACGAACAGGCGACGCAGGACGAGACGCAGGCTCACGACGCTCAGCAAGACCTCCACTAGGACTAGTGTAGGGAGAAGGAGCAGGTAGAGGGGAGGCGGGTTGTAACTTTGATTGCGACCGGATAGGCAGTGGACACTCTAAGGGAGGAGCAGGACCAGTAGAGGGCGGGAGACCAAGAGCCTGCTCCAGGAGTGGAACGAAGTACGGCCTCGGCCGCTCAGCGCCTCCAGAACCAGCAAGGACGGCGCTAGTACCACCAGCAGCAGCACCAGCGCCAGCACCACCTCCAGCTCCAGCAGTGCCAGCTCCAGCACCCTCACAAGCACCAGCGCCAGCAGCACCGCCAGCGCCAACACCCCAAGTAGCTCCAGCTCCAGCAGCACCAACTCCAGTAGGACCGTCAGCACCACCATCCCCAGCAGCACCCCCAGACGCACCAACACCAGTAGAAACACCAGCGCCAACACCCTCAGCAGCTCCACCTCCAGCAGCACCAGCACCGACAACAGCTATAGTAGGACCAACTCCCGTAGCTCCAGCAGCACCCCCAGACTCAGCAACACGTCTCTAGCGGCGGGCGAACCACTCACGCAGCTCCTGTGGAGAGAGTGACTCCCGCCTTGACGAAGCACCGCCGGCGGCCACACAAGCAGACCGTGCACCCCCAGGCTGCGCACCCCCAGGCTCCGCACCCCCAGGCTCAGGGCCCCCACGCTCAGCACCCTCAGACTTAGCACCCCCAGTCTCAGCACCCCCAGACTCAGCACCCCCAGACTCAGCACCCCCAGACCCGGCACCCGCAGGCTCAGCACCTCTAGCAGCACCAGAGTCAACAGCCACCTTGACAGGCTCGACTGCGTCTACCTGGGACACACTTGACGGGGCAGGACCTTGAGGGGGAAGGGGGTCAACCTGGGGAGGACCTGGCGCAAGGAAGAGCGGCGGCGGGGGGCGGGAGCGCAGTGCGGTAGGGGAAGAGACGGTAGTAAGGCACCAACTCGTCAAAGGTGACGTCCTGGGAGGACAGAACACGGCGCGATGTGGGGTGGTAAAACTGCCACCTAGCCCCGTCAAAGGGGAAGCCAATGAAGACGCAGGGAACAACACGGGGGGACAGCTTGTCCGCAGACAAGTCGCGGACAAACACCCGAGATCCCCAGACCCGAAACGCAGATGCATCGCCAACCTTCCTGGTCCACCGCAAGGCGTGGGAGGTCTCTAGCAAGGAGACTCGGGGCTGAAGGTTGAGCTGATGCGTGGCTAACTGAACCGCAAACGGCCACAGAAAATGGGGGGCAGCCGCATGCATCATGGACGTACGAGCGACGTTCATGACCATGCCAATGCGGCGCTCAGCAATCCCAATTTGCTGTGAAGAGGCCGGAAGCGTGAAGGTCTGGCGGATGCCCTGTGCACGACGGAAGGCTCCCAGACAGATAGAGGAAAACTCCCCGCCTCTGTAAGAGTGGAGTCGCAGAATAGGAAAGTCCGAGCCGAAACTCTCTCTAAGGTGGAGACGAGCTGCGCGGATCCAATCGATCAACACCTCAGTGACGTCACCCTTGCTGCGCTAGGGGAAGACTGTGGTGTCACGCGAGTAGTCGTCAACGACCAGCAGAAAGTACTGCTCTCGCCCCTGCCCACTAACGCGGGCTGGGCCCCACACGTCCATGTGGAGAGTCTTCAGCGGAGCCTCTGTCAGAGGAAACTCGGAGGAGTGAGGGGCTGCGCGTTGTTTTCCCTGGACGCAAGGGACGCAGGTAGGGCCAGGCCCCAGAGGAAGGGGAGGTAGAGACCGAGGGAGACTAGAGACAAGGACACGGGAGGCCATGCTTCGGAGACGAGGCAAGGAGGGGTGACCAAGGCGGTGGTGCCAAAGGAGAGTCTGGTGGGACAGTAGACAACACGAGCAGGGGGCAGACGTAGGAGAAGACCTGGACGCCGCAGCAAACATCTGACTCGACGCAGCTACCTGGGCAGACTCAGCAGTAGGAGGAGACTCACTAGTATGGGTGTACAGGCTCGACCCTGGCGGACGGGTGAATGTGGCCAAGTGTCGGCCTGTCCGAGCACACAAGCAGTGGGTCACTCGCAGACTTGCAGGAGTGAACTGGTCAACCCCTCGATCCTGTAGGTCCGCTCCACTCACCAAGTTCGTAGAGAACGAGGGGAGGAAGAGACCAGACAGGGTGCCAGAGGGGGCTGCCGGGCACGGAAGGACAATAGAGAATCTAGCAAGGACAGGACCCCCAGAGGGGTCCGCCAGGGAGACTGCAACCGGCCGTCTGAGCGGCGTAAGAGTGGTGCGGTCTCGAAAGAAGGAGCGGGAAGCACCCGAGTCCAAGGTGAAGGTGTGGAAGGCCTGAGCCGACGTAGTACCTGAGAGAGCTGACTCACCAGCACCTGGGGAGGCAGACGCACTGGAACCTAGGGCGGCAGACGCACTAGTACCTAGAGCACCAGCCTCACCAGCACCTAGGAGGAAGCTTCAATGCCCGGGTCAAGCGGTACACACATGTAACAGTCACCAGCAACACTAGTATCAACAGCATATATGGCAGCAAGGATAGCATCAAAGTCAAGATCAAAGATAGCAACCCCGCCCGTAGCCAGATCTCCCCAGCAAGGGATCTCTGACGCCTCAGGGAACTGGCGACGCCACGCGTCTGTAAGGTGACCAAAGCAGCGCTGGGTGGAGTGCGGGCCTCTGCACTGCTCACCAGCGCGGTCGCCGGTACGGAGGACGTAAGAGCAGGGATCAAAACCCCCACCACGCTGACGCGCAGTGTACCACTCACGAAGCTGCTGAGGGGACAGGGTCACACCACTCCGCTGCTGCTGCTGGCGCTGACCACCACCACCGCCACTCCTCTACGCAGAGTCGCGACTCGCTCCAATACCGCCGCCTCCGCCGCCGCAGCAGCAGAGGCAACAAAGGCCAAGAGGGGGGAGGGAGAACACCCCTCAAAGATGGGGGTGCGAGGGTCACCGCAAGAGGCTCCTACAGCGACTATGCTCTTCTCTATCGCTAGGAGGGCCTTCTCGAGAAGGTCAACGGTGAGAGTGGTGGGGCAATCTGAGAGGAAGTGGTCCCGTACTACGCGAAGAGAGTCACGGAGCCGGGTGACTAGGTAGTAGAGGGTGATGTACATGGGGGGGGTGGTTCTTGGCGCAGAACTCAGCAGGAAGCGCAGCACGGTAGCGAATGTCACTAGTGCGGAGGTGCGTAATGAGGTCAGCGAGTGTCGGAAAGGTAGCAAGGTCAGGGAAGAGGTACGGTAGCATGAGCCGACTCAGTGCAGCAGTGGCAAGGGAAGAGTAGCGTGCAACTACAGCGTCGTACAAGGTCTGAGCACTCTTGTACTGGCTAAAGTGTGCACGCTCAGTGGTCCGTAAGTGGCGGCGCACAGCAAGGCGAGCAACAGCATCGCGCGTGGCCCACTGTGAGCGAAGAGTGGCGTCAGTATCACTGCAGGAAAAGCTGCAGAGCATCTACCCAAACCTCAAAGTCCACTGCCTGACCCTCAGCGTCGAAGGTGAGAACGCTAGGGGAGGCCATAACAGCAGTAGGCAGGTAGTGATACAGTGGGGAAGGGCAGTGCAGTGGCCCGTACCCAGAGCTTGTTGGCTGCCTCATGTACCTGATGACTTGCACACGACCTGACCTTGCATACCCTCTTAGCATCTTGGCACGCTATGTTGCTCCTGGGAGACACCGACTAGAGCACATGGCTGCAGCGAAGAGGGTGTTGCGCTACGTGTGCGGTACGTCGGGCATGGGGCTAGTGCTCGGAGGGCGACGTCGAGTGGTCCTTACAGGTCACGCAGACGCTTCCTGGGCTGACGACCAGGCTACGCAGCGGTCATCACAGGGTTACACCTTCAGCCTTGGCTCTGGCTCTGTTTCGTGGCAGTCTACCCGCTCGTCTTCTGTTCTCGGCTCCAGTTGTGAGGCTGAGATCTACGCGGGGGCCATGGCTGCACAGGAGCTACACTGGCTCACCTACCTGCTGATTGACCTAGGAGAGCCGCCTCGTTCTCCTCCAATTCTGTACGTAGACTACAAGGCCATGCTGGCCTTGTGTCGGGAGCACAGACTGGAACACAGAACGAAGCACATTGCTCTTCATTACTTCCTTGCTCATTAGCTGCAGCAGCGTGGTCAGCTGCGCCTTGCTTACGTGGCCTCTGAGGCCAGGACTGCTGATATCTTTACCAAGGCACATCCGCCTTGTGATCATCAGCGCTTCTGTACGATGTTAGGTCTTGTGCCTACTTGGCCTCACTTGCTCACTTCTTGACCTTGCTTGTACTGTGATCTTTCTATACCTGCACTTGCTTGTTTACCTTTATATATGATCTTGCATATGAACTGGCCTTTTGGCCTTGCTCTTGTGCTCGGATTGTGTGGTGAGTTTGTGATCCACCCTAAGCTTGCTTTGCTTTGCTTGACTGGTCTTGTGACCTCTTGTTCTCCCCCAGTTTGCCTATGGGGGTGTGTAAGAACATTATAGCTTATACATTTGTGTAGGCTGTAGTAGGGTAGACTATATGGGGTACAACACTTCTAGGTTTTCCTACTTGTACCCACCTCTTTCCTAGTTCATTCATTCCTCATTTCTTCACTGTTTGAATATCATGGCATGCTGAGATGCAATTGTTTTTTTTTTTTGCGTTTATGAACATATAGAGTTTCATTCGACAATCGAAAGGATTAAAAATTTTTGGAAACTTCTCAGATGTTGTGAGACATCAGTAGAGTTTTTGGAGGGTTTAAAAACACTGCCATTGTGGTAAAGGGGTTGGTGATGACAATTCCCGAAAGTATGGTGCTTAAATCTCTAAGGAAGATAGTATTTTCTATGTAAGATGTAACTGTTCATTGTGATGCCTGATTGGATTAAGGCAGAGGAGGATGCGCACCATTTTGGGCTCACCTACCTGATTTTGGTTTTCCACCTATAGCGACACTCAAAACAATCACACCAACAAACAGATTCGTTCCCTCCCTTCCTTGGCCTCTCGTCTCTCACGCACGATTCAACAACCCAAGTTTTGAATCACAAGGTATGGGGTTCTCACCATGCTCACGACGCTCCTTGTTATAAGGCAGTACATAAGGCAATGCTCACATCATGTTCGCTACAAAAGGGGCAACGAGCCTCGTAGGAAAGGGCAGTGTTGTGCTGTATGCGGTCCATATCGTGCCTCGTTTATGGGCGCACGGCTTGGCAATCCTTCACCGCTCTTTGTCAAGTATCGAGAGAAGGTATGCACTAGGAAGGATTATGAGTACAATAACATACAAGTCCTATCCTTCCTTTTGATACAACCTAGTTTAGCCTATAATTATATATAACACGTACATACAAATGCATAGTTTGACACACCCTCTAGGCTAGTCAAGTGGTAATACCTAAGCAAGAACAATAAACAAACTCACGGCGGCATTACTACTCTAGCCTCCGAGATAAACAAGGCCACAAGGCCAATCCAAGTGTTTGCTCAAAAATATAGATAAACCAACTGTTGTAATGAATCCTGTAATATAAGTTGAAGGATTGTAATGCTCTTGAATAGATAGAATTGGAGACGTGGTGGAATCTATAATGAAGCATGAATAATTGGTTGAATTTATGTTAATAAAAGAAGGTATTACAAGAGAATTTATAGCTAGGCGAAAGTGCCTATTACATTACTCTGCATAGGATTTCAGGCACTCGTACGCGTAAGGCCAGGTCGCGGAAGTTGGTCTTTCTGTAAGGGAGGGTCAGCCATGTCAGTCTATTTTATCAATGCCTGCTGGAAAGTTACTCTTGTTCGTTAATGTGCACACTAGTTTTACATTTTTTTTCCATTTAGGTTTAAGCTTGCATTTGCAATTGCATTAATTGTAATTTAAGACACTACACAACCTAACAAGAGCAACTACAACAGCACCTACATCTAGTCTGGTCTAGTTCTAACAAAATACGTGTAGTAGCAGTGAACACACACAAGTCAAAACAGGAACTCTTGGGCAGGGCGGCGCTTCTTGCTAGCATTGAAAATGGGTATCACATTCACCCAGTTCAGACCTGCCGGATGCCATAGGCTTCTCCCTCCTCTGCTGCTCTTCACCCTGAGAGGGTGACCTCCCTTCCTTTGCTCCTTGGCTCTCTCTCCTCATCCTCTTATGACCTTGCTTTCTGTGCCTTTTCCCTCGCTCCCGTATCCCCCTCCCTAGGCCCATGCTCCTTCTGCCGTACTACCTACTTGCCCCCTTCCAATACCTGCTTGGCTCCTCCTGCTCTTCCTTAGGAATCCCTGCATCTTGCTGTTCGTCGCCCAGGCCACATTTGTCACATGATCATCGCGATGTTTGCCTTCCTCCGACTCTAGCACCAGCACCAGCACCAGCACCCCCGAGGGCTTCACCTCCTTCACCACCCAGCGCTCTGTCGAGAGCCCTACATCCAGGGTATCTTTCTTGGCCTTCCGGATGTACACTTCAGTGCCACTTTCCACCGTCTTGCCTGTCCCTTTTCCGGTTTGCAGTAGCCTCTGCTGATACCGCTTCGTGTCCCGCAGCTGCGCCTTGTGCAAGTTCTCGAGTGCCGCCGGCATGATTTTCTTCAAGTACCTAGCTCGGCAATCCGCCAGTAATGCCCACTTCTCAGGGGTTCCGGCCCTCACGATTCCTGTCAGCACCTTTGAACTGTTCACAGGCAAACATGGGCTCCTTCCCATACAGTTGATAGTACGGTGAGTAGTCTCAGAGTGCCACCTGCTTATTGAACCGGTACCCTACCGCGACCCAGTGCAGCTCCTGATCCCAGTCCCTCTTGTGCTCCTCTTCGTAGGCGCGCAGCCCCTTCTTGATCATCTGCACCATCCGCTCTGTCAGACCATCCACCTGCGGGTGGTACCTTGAGGTACGGCGGTGCGTGATGCCCACCCTCTTCAGCAGTTGATCGAATGCTCCACTGAACTCCGTGCCCTCGTTTGTCAACACCTCCCCACATGCTCTGAAGCCAGTGAGCACCTAATCGGTGAAAGCTTCGGCGATCAGCTCCGCACTTTTGCAGCTAAGAGCCCTCACTTCCACCCACTTGGAGACATGCTCGATCATCACCAGTATGTATCGCATGTTCTTGCGGCTCAATGGCAGCTCCCCCGCCAGGTCCAGAGACCACCGGTACCCCAACCCGCAAATAGGTAACGACTGGAGCTCCTACTGATCTCTTTCAAGGGTGGCCTTGTTTTGGCTGCACTGCTCGCAGTCCGCCACCACCTTCTTCACATCCCTCTGTAGCCCTGCCCACCACCACTTTGTGGTCTGCCCGTCCTCACATGGCCGTAGTATCCCAGCTGGCTGTGTGTACCTTCTCTATGAGGGCTCTCCTCTGCTCTGGTGTCGGCACCAACCTCCAACCGTCTTTGGAGTTCACCTGCAGTTTTGCTGTTACCACCGGTAGTGCCTGCCTCGCGCACGTGCTCTCTCTCCCACGGCCTCTTCTGCCTCGGTTTCCATTTTCACCCACCGCAGTACGGTCGCATCCTCCCAGGCGTCTTCCGGCCCCTTTTCTCGGTGCTTCGCTGCCTCTGTTGCTTGCATCCCGCTGGCTAGAGCCACGAGGCTGACTGCAGGCGAGCCTTCTTATGGCGGGGGTGGGTTCCTTGAGAGCCTGTCCACGTGCTGAAGCGTCTTCCCTAGGCAGGGCCATATTTTGAACATGGATGTCACATTCACCCAGTTCAGACCTGTCGGATGCCCATAGGCTTCTCCCTCCTCTGCTGCTCTTCACCCTGAGAGGGTGACCTCCCTTCCTTTGCTCCCTGGTTCTCTCTCCTCATCCTCTTATGACCTTGCTTTCTGTGCCTATTCCCTCACTCCCGTATCCCCCTCCCTAGGCCCATGCTCTTTCTGCCGTACTACCCACTTGCCCCCTTCCAATACCTGCTTGGCTCCTTCTGCTGGTCCTTGCATCTTGCTGTTCGTCGCCCAGGCCACATTTGTCACGTGATCATCGCGCTGTTTGCCTTCCTCCGACTCCAGCACCAGCACCCCCGAGGGCTTCACCTCCTTCACCACCCAGCGCTCTGTTGAGAGCCCTACATCCAGGATGCCGCTTTCTACTGTCTTGCCTGTCCCTTTTCTGGTATGCAGTAGCCTCTGCTGATACCGCTTCGCGTCCCGCAGCTGCGCCGTGTGCAAGTTTTCGTGTGCCACCGGCATGATTTTCTTCAAGTACCTAGCTCGGCAATCCGCCAATAATGCCCACTTCTCAGGGGTTCCGGCCCTCACGATCCCTGTCAGCACCTTTGGAGCGTTCACAAGCAGCATGGGCTCCTTCCCATATAGTTCATAGTACGGTGAGTAGTCTCAGATTGCCGCCTGCTTACTGAACCGGTACCGTGCCGCGACTCGTTGCAGCTCCTAATCCCAGTCCCTCTTGTGCTCCTCTCCGTAGGCGTGCAGCCCCTTCTTGATCGTCTACACCATTTGCTCGGTCAGACCATCCACCTGCGGGTGGTACCTTGAGGTACGGCGGTGCGTGATGCCCACCCTCTTCAGCGGTTGATCGAATGCTCCCCAGAACTCTGTGCCCTGGTCCGTCAACACCTCCCCACATGCTCTGAAGCAAGTGAGCATCTAATCGGTCAAAGCTTCAGCGATCAGCTCCGCACTTTTGCTACTCAAAGCCCTCACTTCCACCCACTTGGAGACATGCTTGATCATCACCAATATGTATCGCATGTTCTTGCGGCTCAATGGCAGCTCCCCTGCCAGTTCTAGTGACCACCGGTACCCCAGCAGGCGAATAGGTAACGACTGGAGCTCCTGCTATTCTGTTTTCAGGGTGGCCTTGTTTCGGCTGCACAGCTCGCAGTCCGCCACCACCTTCTTCACATCCCTCCATAGCCGTGCCCACCATTACTCAGTGGTCAGCAGTTGCGTCGTCCTCACATGGCTGTAGTATCCCAGCTGGCTGTGTGTACCTTCTCTATAATGGCTCTCCTCTGCTTTGGTGCCGGCACCAGCCTCCAACTGTCTTTGGAGTTCACCTCCAGCTGTTGCTGATACCATTGGTTGTGCTTGCCTTGCGCTCGCGCCCCCTCTCCTACGTCCTCTTCTGACTCAATTTCCCCTTTCACCCACCACAATACGGCCGCGTCCTCCCAGACCTCTTCTGGCCCCTTTTCTCGGTGCTTCGCTGCCTCTGTTGCTTGAATCCCGCTGGTTAGTGCCACGAGGCAGACTGCAGGCGAGCCTTCTTTTGGCGGGGTGGGCTCCTTGAGAGCCCTGTAGGTACACTCAAAAGTGGTCAACTGCCCACACTGCTGCCAATCGTTTGCCTTTGTAGGAGTTGTAGTTAGCTTCGGTGGGTGTGCACCTCCTGCTGGCGAATGCCACAACCCTCTCCCCCCGGTCCGTTTCTTGGCACAACACGGTCCCCATGCCCAGGCTGCTCCTGTCTGTATAGAGCACAAAGGGCTGGTCTCTCCTCGGCAGGACGAGTACTCTCCCCGTCTTGACCGCCCTGAGCAGGTCTTTCAGCACTGCGTCTTCCTGCTCGCCCCACTTCCACGTGCTACTTTGCTTCATGAGCTGGTTCAGCGTGCTGGCCCTTTTGCTGAAGTTTGGCACGAATTTCGTATAGTAGTTCAAGAACCCTAGCATTGCCCGCAACGTGCTCCGGTTTGCCGACACCGCTACTTTGTCCAGCACTGCCACATTCGCCTCTTAGATGAAAAGGGTCCCGTCCGATACTTCGAGCCCCAGATACTTCACCGTGCTCTCCCCGAATCTGCACTTGCTCGGGTGGCAGGTCAGTGTCAGAATCCCAACCACTAGACCATTGGGATAAAAGGGCTTGTTAAGTAGCGGGTCAGTGCGCCCATAACCCCCCAGGCCAACATGCCTGTAACCCTTTCCTAAGATCAATCGAGGATCGCCAGTGGACCTCTAACACCCCCCGCGCTGGGATGCCCGAAGTGCACACACTGGGATTCGAACCCGTGACCTTTGCTCTGATACCATGTCAGGATCCCAACCACTAGACCATTGGGATAAATGGGCTTGTTAAGTAGCGGGTCAGTGCGCCCATAACCCCCCAGGCCAACATGCCTGTAACCCTTTCCTATGATCAATCGGGGATCACCAGTGGACCTCTGACAGTCAGTCCCGCGTTCATGATTGCCCCCAGCACCCTTTCCACATTTGCCACATGGGTCCCGCTATCTCTGCTAAAGATGACGACGTCGTCGATGTAGCAGGCTGCATAGTCGATGCCCCTCAACACTGTATCCATTACTTGCTGGAAGAAGGCAGAAGAGTTACGCATCCCGAACGGCATCCCATTCCACTCCCAGAGTCCGTCCACTCCGTGGAAGGCGGTCTTGGCCCTGTCCTCTTCCCTGATCTGGATCTAGTTGAAGCCGTGCCTCAGACCCAGTGTACTGAACACTGCTGCTCCCACCAAGTTGTCAAATATCTCCTCTGGTGTGGGCATGGGATACCTGTTCGCCTTCGTGATCTTGTTCAGATCGCGGTAATCCCCACACATGCGTCTGGAGAGTACTTCCCCTGTCGCATCCTTCAGTGCAGCAACCACGGTGGCAACCACGCTGAAATCTTCGTCAACCAACCGCACGACTCTAACGCAGACCCCAACCAAGTCTGGCAGCTACTGAAGTCCTTGTACGGCATCAAAAAGGCCCCAAGGCTGTGGCAACAGCATCTACACGCCCGACCAATTCACATTGGATTCAGGCAACTACCGCACGATCAAGGGACGTACCGCCTCACAAAAGGAGCCGACTACATCCTGCTCATCGTCTACGTGGACGATCTACTCTACATCGGCTCGACTGACGGCGTCACAACCTGGTTCGAAGGGGAGCTGCAGCGGGACTTAACTCTTACCGTCTCATCAACCGTGACACAGTACCTAGGACTCAACATACGGGATGGCGAGAACACGATCCACCTTAGCGCCACTAAATACGCTGACACCATTGCCAAACGCTTCGGATTAACTCCAACTACTATCTCCACACCGTACTGCTACACCTCCGCAAGTCACGAAGGAACCTCCGCTTCACTCAAGCCCGCCGGTATACGTGACTATCAGCAAAAACTAGGATGCCTACTATTCGCAGCCGTCACCTACCGACCAGACCTATCATACTCAGCAAGCCAGCTCACCACCTATCTTAAGAAACCTGATGCAGAGCACATGGCGAAACTCGACCACGCACTCCACTATCTCGTCAGCACTCCGACAATCAGCGTGACCTACCACAAAAACGGAACCTCGACACCTGAGCTAATCGACCGACCACGCCGGCGACGCAGACAACAGGCGCTCGCGCACCGGCTACATCTATCGACTCGAACCTATCGGGCCTATCTCGTGGCAGTCGAGCAAGCAAGAACTAATCGCTCTCTTCTCAGCTGAAGCATAATATATTGCACTCTGCTCAGCCACCAAGGAAGGCCTGTACCTTCGTGGACTGTTGGAAGAAGTGAAGTTGGCCCAGTTACCCAGCTTCACTCTGTTCTACGACGACCAATCTGCAATCCGCATACCGAACAAGAACGGGTTTGCGAACCGGACGAAACATATCGCCCTGCGATACTTCTTTGTGAAAGACGAGATCCAGAAGGGGAGAATCGAGCTATCCTACTGCCGCACGTCCGAGATGGCAGCTGATTACTTGACCAAGAAGCTCAGAAAGCAGAAGTTCGAGTATTGCATGCTGCTGACTGGACAAAGCCACGTCACCAGCAGCGACACTCCAGAAGCAAAGGGGAGTGTTGGAAACAAGTAACTTAACACTTCTCATGTGTCGGAACATCGAACTGTAAACGAAGCAAATAGCAACGAAGCAACGGCGAGCCAACCGAGGAGGTTGACAAGAGAAGTAACCGCTGGAGGTTACGCGAAAATCAAAGGTCAGCGACCTTGACTTGACAAATACAGCGCGACAGCAAGGACAAACAACTGACTTGCTATTGAGCAGTTGCCCGATTGGTCACTGTATCGAACCGCAACAACAACAGTAAAACAGTTATTAGCTGCATCCTTTCATATTCCTTGTACTCTTATAAAACCTTGTATCTTCTTGCTTTAATCAATCTATCTTGCCCTTACTTACTAGCGCAAGGTGGTTCAACACTTGTCCTTAAAACGCTTCCGCAAATACAACACTTCTACTTAGAGTTTAGCCTTGAAAAGATCTTAAGGGCTTTTCTCAGCCCAATAGTCTTCACGACGCGCAACTCTTGTGACTGAGGGAAAACGCCGCTAATCGCGGCAGGGTGGTACCTGACACTACTCTTTGTCATTAGGGTTGTTTGAAACAAGTGACTTAAGCGCTTTTGATGTGTGGAAACACTGAACTGCAAGCAAAGCAAACTACAATGAAGCAACGGCGAGTAAACTATCGGAGGTTGACAAGAGAAGTAACTGCTCGAGGTTACGCGAAGGTCAAAGGTCAGTGACCTTTGACTTGACAAATACAGCGCTACAGCAAGGAAAAACAACTTACTCGATACTGTCAGGCATATATGCTATAGTCTGTGTAGGCTGAACTGGGGCAGTTCATATGGGGTACAACACTTTAGGGTTTACTGCTCCTACTCCTCATTCTGCTCAATGCATTCATTCTCGTTTCTTATCATGGTATCGAGCAGGTTCCTTAGTAGGAACGCTACCTAAACCCACCACGATATCTTTTTTTTCCTGCCCGGAGCGCGCTTCACTCCTGCCCGAGTCGCGCTCTGTGTGCCCTCCCTACCTTCGAGCCGCCCTTAGTGGCCCCTCTCACGGCCCCTTTGGCCGCCCTTACGGCCCCTCACGCCGCCCTTACGGCCCCTCGCGCCAACCTCTATGGCCCCTCGCGCCGCCCTTACAGCCCCTTAAGGCACCTCGCGTCGCCCTTACGGCCCTCACGCGGCCCCTTCCGGCCCCTCGCGGCGCCCTTTCTGGCCCCTTACGGCCCCGTTGCCGCCCCGTTTAGGCCTCTTGCGGCCCCTCTTCGGCCCCGTCTAGGCCCCTTGCGACCCCTCTACAGCCCCGTCTAGGCCCCTTACGGCCCCTCCGCGGCCCCGTCTAGGCCCCTTGCGGACCCGTTGCCACCACCTGCGGCCCCGTCGCTGCCACCTGCGGCCCCGTCCCCACCACCTGCGGCCTTGTCGCCGCCACCTGCGGCCACGCCGCCGCCACCTGCGGCCCTGCCGCCACTTGCGGCCCCGTCGCCGTCACCTGCGGCCCTGTCGCCCTCCCCTAGCGGCCCTGTCACCGCTCAGCCGCCCAGCGACCGAGCCGCTGAGCAGCCCAGCAGCCGAGCCGCCCACCTGCCAAGCAGCCAAGCCGCCCAGCAGCCGAGCCGCCCAGCAGCCATGTCGCCGAGCAGCCGAGCCGCCGAGCAGCCGAGCCGCCCAGCAGCCGAGCCGCCGTGCCGCGGAGCCGCCAAGCAGCCGAGCCGCCTAGCAGCCGAGCCGCCCAGCAGCCGAGCCGCCCTGCCGCGGAGCCACCGAGCCGCCCTACTATCGAGCCGCTGCTATTCCTACCGGTGCTCCGCGGCCCTCCTTCCTCGGACTAGTGAGCTCACTCCCTACTAGGCCATTGCAATCATGGCTACCCCCAGAGTCCTTACTTTTGATGCTGAGGGCCGTGCCGTTGACTTTGAGGTCTGGGTCGATGACCTCCAGCTGTTTCTCCAGTGCGATAGGGCAGACGGACTCTCTCTGTTCGATCTCACCTCTGGTGCCTCTCCTGCCCTGCATGCTACTGCTAACAGCACTGTTCGCTCACAGTGGGCCACACGCGATGCTCCTGCTCGCCTTGCTGTGCGTCGCCACTTACCGACCACTGAGCGTGCACACTTTAGCCAGTTCAAGAGTGCTCAGACCTTGTATGACGCTGTAGTTGCATGCTACTCTTCCCCTGCCACTGCTGCACTGAGCCGCCTCATGCTACCGTACCTCTTCCCTGACCTTGCTGCTTTTCCCACAGTCGCCGACCTCATTACGCACCTCCGCACTAGTGACACTCGCTACCGTGCTGCGGTTCCTGCTAAGTTTTGCGCCAAGAACCCCCCCCCCATGTACATCACCCTCTACTACATAGTCACCCGGCTCCCTGACTCTCTCCACGTAGTCAGGGACCACTTCCTCTCAGTTTGCCCCACCACTCTCACCGTTGACCTCCTCGAGAAGGCCCTCCTAGCAGCAGAGAAGATTATAGTTGCTATAGGAGCCTCTCGTGGTGACCCTCGCACCCCCGTCTTTGAGGGGTGTTCCCCCTCCCCCCTCTTGCCCTCTGTTGCCTCTACTGCTGCGGCCGACCTCGTTGGTTTCGAGTCAGTGGCCGCTGCGTCTGCCCCGAGCGGGAGACGCCGCACCGGCAAGGGCAAGGGGGGCAAGGACGCTGGAGGGGCTGGCGGGGGCGGTGGAGGTGGTGGTGGAGGTAGTGGAGGGGGTGGGGGTGGTGAAGGGAGTGGTGGCGGGGGTGGCGGCTGCAGCGGCAGCAGTGGAGGCGGAGGAGGCGGCGGTGGTGGAGGAGGGAGCGGAGGCGGCGAAGGTGGCGGAGGAGGCGGAGGTGGAGGAGGCGGCGGAGGCGGCGGCGGCGGCGGTGGTGGAGCGGGTCGCGACTCTGCGCAGAGGAGTGGCTCAGGTGGTGGTCCGCGCCAGCAGCAGCGGAGTGGTGTGACCCTGTCCCCTCAGCAGCTTTGTGAGTGGTACACTGCACGTATGCGTGGTGGGGGTACTGGTCCCTGTACTTACGTCCTCCATACCGGCGACCGAGCTGGTAAGCGGTGCGGGGGCCCGCACTCCACCCAGCGCTGCTTCGGTCGCCTGACGGACGCGTGGCGTTGCCAGTTCCTTGAGGCGTCAGAGATCCCTCGCTGGGGAGATCTGTCTAGGGCGGAGGCAGCCATCTTTGATCTTGACTATGATGGTATCCTTGCTGCCATGTATTCTGTGACTACTAGTGTTGAGGGTGACTGTTACCTGTATGTACCGCTTGACCCGGGCATTGAGGCTGCTGCTCTAGGTGCTAGTGCGTCTTCTGCTCTAGGTGCTGGTGAGTCTGCCCTCTCAGGTACTACGTTGGCTCAGGCCTTACACACCTTCACCCTTGACTCGGGTGCGTCTCGCTCCTTCTTTCGAGACCGCACCACTCTTACGCCGCTCAGTTGGCCGGTTGCAGTCTCCCTGGCGGACCCCTCTGGGGGTCCTGTCCTTGCTAGCTTCTCCACTATCTTACCGTGCCTAGCAGCCCCCTCTGGCACCCTGTCAGGTCTCTACCTCCCCTCGTTCTCTACAAACTCGTTGAGTGGAGCGGACCTATAGGATAGGGGGGTTGACCAGTTCACTCCTGCGAGTCAGCGAGTGACCCACTGCACGTGTGCTCGGACAGGCCGACACTTGGCCACGTTCACCCGTCGGCCAGGGTCGAGCCTGTACACCCTTAATACTGAGTCTCCTCCGGCTGCTGAGTCTAACCAGGTAGCTGCGTCAAGTCAGGTGCTTGCTGCAGCGTCCAGGTCTGGTCCTGAGTCTGCTCCCTGCTCGTGTCGTCTACTGTCCCACCAGACTCTCCTCTGGCACCACCGCCTTGGTCACCCCTCCCTGCCTCGTCTCCGAGGCATGGCCTCCCATGTCCTTATCTCTGGTCCCCCTCGGTCTCTCCCTCCTCTACCTCCGGGGCCTAGCCCTACCCAAGTCCCTTGCGTCGAGGGGCGACAGCGCGCCGTCCCTCACTCCTCCGAGTTTCCTCCTACAGAGTCTCCGCTACAGACCCTCCACATGGACATGTGGGGCCCCGCCCGCGTCCGTGGGCAGGGGCAAGAGCGGTAACTTCCTACTGGTGGTTGACGACTACTTGCATTACACCACACTCTTCCCCTTGCGCAGCAGGGTGACGTCACTGAGGTGTTGATCGACTGGATCCGCGCAGCTCGTCTCAAGCTCAGGGAGAGTTTCAGCTCAGACTTTCCTGTTCTGCGTCTGCACTCTAACAGAGGCGGGGAGTTTTCCTCTGCCCGTCTGGGAGCCTTCTGTCGTGCACAGGGCATCCGCCAGACCTTCACGCTTCTGGCCTCTCCACAGCAAAATGGGAATTCTGAGCGCCGCATTCGCATGGTCATGGACGTCGCTCGTACGTCCATGATGCATGCGGCTGCCCCCCATTTTCTGTGGCCGTTTGCGGTTCAGTATTTTGTGCAACAGCTTAACCTTCAGCCCCGGGTTTCCTTGCAAGAGATCTCCCCCGCCTTGCGGTGGACGGGGAAGGTTGGCGATGCGTTTGCGTTTCGGGTCTAGAGATCTTGGGCGTTTGTCCGCGACTTATCTGCGGACAAGCTGTCTCCCCGTGCTGTTCCCTGCTTCTTCCTTGGCTTCCCCCCTGACGCGCCTGGTTGGTAGTTTTACCACCCCACCTCGCGCCGTGTTCTGTCCTCCCAAGACGTCACCTTTGACGAGTCGGTGCCTTACTACCGTCTCTTCCCCTACCGCACTGCGCCCCTCCCCCCGCCGCCGCTCTTCCTTGCACCAGGTCCTCCCCCGGTAGACACCCTCCCCCCTCAGGGTCCTGACCCGTCAGGTGTGTCCCAGGTAGACGCAGTCGAGCCTGTCGAGGTAGCTGTTGTCTCTGGTGCTGCTAGAGGTGCTGCGCCTGGAGGTGCTGAGTCTAGAGGTGCTGAGTCTGGGGGTGCTGAGACTGGGGGTGCTGAGCCTGGGGGTGCTGGGTTTGAGGGTGCTGAGACTGGGGGTGCTGAGCCTAGGGGTGCGGAGCGTGGGGGTGCAGAGCCTGGGGGCGCTGGGTCTGCTCGTGTGGCCGGCGGCGGTGCTTCGTTGAGGCGGGAGCCACTCTCTCCACAGGAACTGCGCGAGTTGTTTGCCCGTCGCTGGAGATGTGCTGCACAAACAGGGGGTGCTGCTGGGGCTACTGGAGTTGGTCCTGTTGGAGCTGCTGGCGGTGCTGGTGCTGCTAGAGCTCGAGCTGCTGGGGGTGTTGGCGCTGGTTTTTCTACTTGCCCTTGTGCGTCTTGGGGTGCTGCTGAGGCTGGTGGAGCTGACAATCCTACTGGGGGTGCTGCTAGAGCGGGCGCTGCTGGGGGTGTTGGCGCTGGCGGTGCTGCTGGCGCTGGTGCTTCTGAGGGTGCTGGAGTTGGCGCCGTTGGAGCTGGAGGTGGTGCTGGCGCTTTTGCTGCCGCTGGGGGTACTGGTGCCGTCCTTGCTGGATCTAGAGGCTCTTCGCGGCCGAGGCCGTACTTCGTTCCGCTCTTGGAGTAGGTTCTTGGTCTCCCGCCCTCTCTTGGTCCTGCTCCTCCCTTAGAGTGTCCACAGCCTGTCCAGTCGCAGTCACAGTTACAGCCCGCCTCCCCTCTACCTGCTCTTTCTCCCTACACTGGTCCTACAAGAGGTCTTGCTAAGCGTCGTGAGCCTGCGTCTCGTCCTGCATCGCATGTTTGTGCTGCTCGCACTAGTCATCGTACTGCGCATCCGCGTCCTCCTGCAGTCCCCGGCACACACCAGATGGCGCTGCGTCCTTCCACTGCTCCTCTGCGTGTCCCGTTGTCGTCTCCTCCAGAGTCCTCTCTTCCTACTCTTAGTGACCCGGAGTCTGAATCTCTTCGTGCTGCCAATCCTACTGTCACGCGTCTCCTGGCTACTGTTGTCACTGACCCCTCGTTTGGGTCCACTGCTGCGTTTGCACTAGTTGCTGAGCTTGTCGACTTCGCTGCTCGCTGTCGTCTAGACTACGCTGCAATTCTCGTTGCTGAGTCTGAGTGTCTCTGTCCTGCGTCCGTCGGGGGTGAGTGCGCTCTTAGCACGGACGTCCTTGAGGACAGGGAGGAGGAGTTCCAGTGCTTTGCTGCTGCTTTGCCCCATCTCGTGTCCACTCTGATTGCCCGTGAGGGAGACCCGGATGCACCAGACATCCCGAATCCTCGATTGTACGCTGAGGCGATCGAGGGTCCCTACTCCTCTCAGTGGCAGTCGGCCATGGACGCAGAGATGGCTTCCTGGAAGTCCACAGGCACCTACGTCGACGAGGTTCCCCCACCTGGGGCGAACATCGTCAGTGGCATGTGGATTTTCAGGGTGAAGCGGCCGCAGGGTTCTCCGCCTGTCTTCAAGGCGCGTTACGTGGCTCGAGGCTTCAGTCAGCGGCAGGGAGTTGACTACTTTCAGACCTTCTCTCCCACCCCAAAGATGACCACTCTTCAGGTATTGCTGCACATAGCCGCTCAGCGCGTCTACGAGCTTCACTCTCTTTACTTCAGCACAGCTTTCCTGCAGGGCAGCTTGCACAAGGAGATCTGGCTGCGTTGCCCACCTGGCTTCACTGGGTCGTTTCCCCTTGGTACCCAGTGGAGCCTCCGGCGGCCAGTCTACGGTGTCCGCCAGGCACCGCGTGAGTGGCACGACACACTGAGGACTACACTTGCGGCTCTTGGGTTTGCTCCTTCTACAGCTGACCCATCACCGTTTCTGTGCACCGACACCTCTCTGCCGCCGTTCTACATCCTCGTGTACGTCGATGACTTGGTCTTTGCCACTGCTGACACTGCTGGACTCGCCCACGTGAAGTCCGAGCTGCTGAAGAGACACACGTGCACAGACCAGGGTGAACTACGCAGCTACCTTGGCTTCCAAATCACCCGGGACACAGCACAGCGCACCATTACCCTGACTCAGTCACACATGGTGCAGCAGGTCCTTCAGCGCTTCGGCTTCACGCACTCCTCGCCTCAGGCCACTCCTCTATCTACTTGCCACTCGCTCTTAGCTCTGTCTTTGGATGGGTCCGTAGAGCCAAGTGGCCCGTGCCCAGAGCTTGTTGGCTACCTCATGTACCTGATGACCTGCACACGACCTGACCTTGCATACCCTCTTAGCATCTTGGCACGCTATGTTGCTCCTGGGAGACACCGACCAGAGCACATGGCTGCAGCGAAGAGGGTGTTGCGCTATGTGTGGAGTACGTCGGGCATGGGGCTAGTGCTTGGAAGGCGACGTCGAGTGGTCCTCACAGGTCACGTAGACGCTTCTTGGGCTGACGACCAGGCTCTGTAGCGGTCGTCGCAGGGTTACACCTTCAGCCTTGGCTCCGGCTCTGTTTCGTGGCGGTTTACCCGCTCGTCTTGTGTTCTCAGCTCCAGCTGTGAGGCTGAGATCTACGCAGGGGCCATGGCTGCACAGGAGCTACGCTGGCTCACCTACCTGCTGACTGACCTAGGAGAGCCGCCTCATTCTCCTCCGGTTCTGTACGTAGACAACAAGGCCATGCTGGCCTTGTGTCGGGAGCACAGACTGGAGCACAGAACGAAGCACATTGCTCTTCGCTACTTCCTTGCTCGTGAGCTGCAGCAGCGTGGTCAGCTCCGCCTCACCTACGTAGCCTCTAGGGCCATCAATGCTGATATCTTCACCAAGGCCCTTCTGCCTTGTAATCATCAGCCCTTCTGTACTATGCTAGGTCTTGTGCCTACTTGGCCTCACTTGCCCACTTCTTGACCTTGTTTGTACTGTCTTCTTTCTATACCTGCACTTGCTTGTTTACTTTTATATATATGATCTTGCATGTGAACTGGCCTTGTGGCCTTGCTCTTGTGCTCGGACTGTGTGGTGACGTTGTGATCCACCCTGAGCTTGCCTTGCTTTGCTTGACTGGTCCTTTGACCTCTTGTTCTCCCCCACTTTGCCTATGGGGGTGTGTCAGGCATATATGCTATAGTCTATGTAGGCTGTAGTGGGGCAGTTCATATGGGGTACAACACTTTAGGGTTTACTACTTGTACTCCTCATTCTGCTCAATGCATTCATTCTCGTTTCTTATCAGATACTGAGAAGTTGCCCGAGTCGTCACTGTATCGAACCGCAACAGCAACAGTAAAACTGTTATTAATTGCACCCTTTCATATTCCTTCTATTCTTATAAAAGCTTGTATTATTTTTCTATAATCAATCTATCTTGCCCTCACATACTAGCGCAAGGTGGTTCAACACTTGTCATTAAAACGCTTCCGCAACCACAATAGTTCTACTCATAGTTTAGCCGTGTAAAGATCCTAAGGGCTTTTCTCAGCCCAACATGGTATGAGAGCTAACAAGGCAAAACTCCACTTCGTTTCAACTCCTACAACATCAGAAGGCATGGCAACACAGAAGGAGAGAAGCTCCTTTAACGGCTCTCCCGGCACTACTCCTACTCCACCTCCAGCCTCTGGCCTATAAAGAAGGGGAGGCACAGTGACATGACCAGCTACTGAATCCACTGAGACTCCCGCGAACCAAGCGACGGGCTTCGACCCAAGCATGATGGAGAAAATCTTCTCCTTCATGTCCTTCTACGAGCAACATCAGTAAGCGGCACCTGCACAGTCAAACATCAGCAACAACAACAATGATGTTACACCCATGAGTCTCGATGGCTCATCCTATACGCGTGGAAACCACCACCAACCTACCTTTGCTCCGTATGAGCCTCAACGTGGCTCAATCAGCTTCATGCCGCAACAATAGCCTCGACTTGGAAAGGAGAAGACGCTGGATGCACTTCAGGTTCAATTGCAGTTCGCGCACATCTTGAAATTACAGACATCAACGCCTTTCGGCGGAAAATACTTCTATACCTGGTCATTCGAGTTTAAACTGATGATGGAAGGCGCGCAGATTCTTGGATTCTTCGACAAGTCCCTGCCATATCCAACACACGGGACGCAGTACGACAAACAACAATACACTTATTAGTCGATGATGGCATACACGATTCTGCTGAGGAACATAACTCCAAACCAGCAGCAGAACATACGGTCTTATCGAGGATACGACAACTCCGCCGAGCTTGCGTACAACCATTTGAAGAACCTGTATCAAGCAACAGACAGTGTCAATCAGAGTCGGTTAATGGCGCAGCTGACAGCAGTAGAAATGAAACTCGGTGAAAAAGGGATGGCGTATATCAGCCGTTGCGCGACAAACTCCTTCGATGCGGAGGATCGATATCTGAAGAAGCCTTCGTCACAATCGTCATCTGCGTCCTTGGTTCTCATTGGCACTCCACTCGAGCCATACTCGGAGCTCACGGGAAGATTTCCGAAGCTGCACTCTGCGCCGAAATACACACCGAACAACAAGACAAGGACCTGCACGAGGAGCAACACAAGAAGAAAACATCAGTGCCAGAATTTGCATTCCACACCCAACAGCGCTTCAACAACCCCAACCGACAGAATAAACAACGACACCAATACCACATATCGCCGTTCTGTCATCTCTGCAAGACATCTTGACACCCTCGCACACACTGCCCAAGTTGACAGCAGTCAACACCACCGCAACGACGACTTCGACCTTCAAGCAGCCAAGTCGCCTCAACACAAGCGCATCCCACTCCTCAAGTTCAAGCGTCAACAACATCAACAACGCAACCTGCACAAGGGACAAGAAACATCGTGAGCTGCATGGCGAGACTAACAGACTCCTGTATCACTCAATCACCACCGTACTACTCACCAGAAGAACAACTCGATGAAAGCTCCCCTCACCGCGAGTCACTGGAGCCGAACCCGACATACGCAGCCATTGCCCAGAGCGAGCCGTCTCGGAAAGACACCTGGTTCTTGGACAGCTGCTGCGGACAGCACATGTGCTCCTCTGGTCGCTTTGTTCAACGGGAACATCAACTTCAACGCGAAGTAGTCATCACCGTCGCCAACAACCAGAACCTGCGCACACGACGACAAGGCATCGTTCAACTTCAGTCAAGAGAAACCAACGTCATACTGCAAATGTCAAAAGTTCTAATCGTGGAGGGACTCGCCTACAACTTACTTAGCATCAGCCAGCTGATGGCAAAGGGCATCCATCTTGAAGTAGACAGCACCACTCAGGAGTTCAAGTTGTATCACGGGAGAGGAGGACTCTACATCGGGAAGGCGGTGTTCGTCTTCGTCCTCGACTTTGTTCCAGACCTAGGCACCCCCGATAGCGACGCCATTGTCAACTTCACTTCTTGGACACACCCGTCAGACCAAGACCCCGACTTCGGTCCTGGAGGCTTTTGGCATTCGCACACTATACTTGAGGCAGAACAAACGAGATCATTAGCAACAATCCTGACAACATCAGCAGCAGCAGAAATAACATCGGCGGTAGCACAGACAACATCGGCAGCAGCAGAGACAACATCGGCAGCAGCAGAGAACATCGGCAGCAGCAGAGACAACATTGGCAGCAACAGAGACAACACCGCTCACGGCACCAATCGCGGGTCCTTCAACGGCACCAGCCCCAATTGACGACGATACTCCACCGACTCCTGCGCAGCAATTGACTCCCACTCCACGAGAAGTCCACAAAAGCGCCAACTTCACCGCCGGCTTTTACACCAACTCTAACTTGTACATGCGCTCAGGCGGACATCGCGCCGGCGAAGACATCTGGCACGCAAGAATGGGACATCCGAGCAACACGACGTTAAATAACACAATAAGAGCAGGAGTGCTAGATAAAGACTCGCTACTTTTACCAGACAGCAGAGAACTTCAACGAGTTCGAGGAACATGCCTCACCTGTCTTGAATCCGACTTACCGCATCAGCCGTTTGTCTCGCATCACAACCCGAGCGCACCAGCATACGCACCTCTAGAGAAGGTGCACAGCAATATACTGTACAATTGCGAGCCTGGTCAAGAAACATACAACTATGGCATCACCTTCATCGACGCCGCCACACGATACGTATGGCATCTTAACCTCCTGACTCGCGACATGGCCTTCGAAGCCTTCGTCACCTGGCTTCCAGTAGCAGAACGAGAATCAGGAGTGAAGCTAAAAAGCTTTCAGTCAGACAGGGGAGGGGAATATACGTCACAGAGGTTCACCCAGTAGTTGGCAGAGAGAGGCATCAAGAGACTCCTTCTTCCCTACGCTCACCAATAGCAAGGCGTGGTAGAAAGAATGAACAGGACCCTCCAGAACACCATGCGCAAGCTGCTACGTAGCCTGCGACTACCCGACCACCAGTGGCTTGAGGCGATGGACCACGCTGTCATGCTGCACAACTTGCTCTCGTCATCATCGCTCCTGAACAACGCATCACCACATCTGTTGTGGACAGGAAAATTGGGCAACACAAAAATGTTACGAGTGTTCAGCTGCATGGTACAGTACCGACCCCCAGCTGCACGCGCCGGCCGATTCTCCCAATGCGCACAATAGGGACTACACCTAGGCATCGAGAAACATTACAATGCATGGAAGATTTTTGACATCAACACAAAGGAAACAGTGGCAGCATGTGATGTCATCTTCTACGAACACCTCACCCTCTCAACGTACGTGTACAACTTGGAAACCTCACGGGATGTCACAGGCGGATTTCGTGGAGACCGAACCTTCACCTCCGCAGCGGATGAAGCTGAGTGGGATGAACAAAACGCGGACACAGCTTCAAAGGAAGCCGGACCTCTTCCCTACTGCTCGGTGGACATACCAATGGACGATGACAACCCTCGCGAAAGCATTAGCGCCGAAGTCTTCTACGACTTCGCTGACACTAGTTACATTACACCCGCACGAGTCAACACCGACAAAGAAGAATGCATAGGGCCAAATTTCTTACCTGATCCAGAAGCAGGAGATACTCGGGCTCGTCACCGCAGTCCACGGCACAGCGCCACCTAAGGAGCCTGCCACGGTTCAGCAGGCTCTTGGGGGGGGGGGACACAGGGAAAAATGGCGCGAAGCCATGGACAAGGAGTTAAAAGCACTAGAAGAACGCAATACTTGGAAAATAGTTCCATTGGCATGGCACGCAATAAGACATTTCTCACCGGGAAATGGGTTTTCCATGTGAAAACCAAAGCTGACGGCACCATCGCCAAGTTCAAGGCACGCTGGGTCGTACGCAGCTTTGACCAAGAGCACAGACGGGACTTTGCCGAAACGTTCGCGCTGGTCAGCCGATACACCTCACTGCGGATTCTCCTTGCGACAGCCGCCATGAAGAGGAAGAAGCTACGTCAAATCGACGTCGCCAACGCTTTTCTCTACGCACCTGTCGATGCTTGGATCTTCGTCGAGCAACCATACAGCTCCAACGCAGACCCTAACCAAGTCTGTCAACTGCTGAAGTCTCTGTACGGCATCAAACAGGCCCCGAGGCCGTGGTCGCAGTACCTAGACGCCTGACTCATCCGCATTGGATTCTGCCAGTTACCACACGACCAGGGGATGTACCGGCTCACAAAAGGAACCAAATACATTCTTCTCATCGTCTATGTGGATGATCTGCTCTACATTGGCTCGAACAACGGCGTCACAACCTGGTTCGAAGGGGAGCTGCAGCAGGACCTCGCGTTTACGGTTACATCTACCGTAACGCAACACCTCAGGCTTAACATTCAAGAGGAAGAAAACGGGATCTACCTCAGCGCCGCGAAATAAGCCGACACCATCGCCAAGCGCTTCGAACTCACCCCAACTGCTATCTCCATGTCAGAATGTATTTGCTGTCTAGCCTGCAGTGGGGTACTCTATAATGAGTACAACCCAATTTAGGGTGTTGTACTTGTATCAGAACTCTTGCTAGTGAAACCACTTCATTCTCCTTTCAACGTTCTCGACATTGATCAACCCTAAACCTAAGCTACTAAGACTCTCACTAGCCATGGCTCTCAAGCCTCGCTAGTATCTCAACATGGTATTCAAAGCAGGTACCTTCCTGCTGCCTTCTTGCTTCCGCTGCCTATCGTCCTGCCGCGCGCCTCGGGCGCGCGGCGTAGCGCACGGCGATTTTCTGCCCGCCGTGTGCTCAGGGCGCACGGCGGTTTTCTGCCTGCCGTGCGCCCCGAGGCGCGCGGCGGGTTCCTATCTTGTCGCGACGTCTTGGGGGCCCGCGCACTGGCCCCGACCGTCGCCTCGTCGCGGCGTTTTTGGGGCCCGCACGCAGGTCCCTCCGTCGCCTCGTCGCGGCACTTTCGGGGCCAGCGAGCCGGCCCCTCCCGTTGCCTCGTCGCGGCGCCTTAGGGGCCTGCGCGCGGTCCCCTCTCGTCGCCCGTCGAGGCACTTTGGGGGACCTGCGCGGCTCCCTAGCACGTCGCCCGACAGGGCACAATGGGGGCCACGCCCTTCCCCTCCCCTCCCTCCTACTCGCCCTTGGAGCAGCCGCCCCAGCAGCAGCGACCCCTGGAGCAGCCGCACCAGCAGTAGCAGCCCCGGGAGCAGCCGCCCCAGCAGCAGCCCCTGGAGCAGCAGCCCGAGCAGCAGCAGCCACTGGAGCAGCAGCCCCAGCAGTAGCAGCACCTGGGGCAGCCACCCCAGCAGCAGCAGCCCTTGGAGCAGCCGCCCCAGCAGCAGCAGCCCCGGGAGCAGCCGCCCCAGCAACAGCAGCCCCTGGAGCCGCCGCTACTGCAGCAGCCGCCCCAGCAGCAGCAGCCTCTGGAGAAGCCGCCCCAGCAGCAGCAACCCCTGGAGCAGCCGCCTCAGCAGCAGCAGCCCCTGGAGCAGCCGCCCGAGCAGTAGCAACCCCGGGAGCAGCCGCCCCAGCAGCAGCCTCTGGAGCAGCAGCCCCAGCAGCAGCAGCCACTGGAGCAGCAGCCCCAGCAGCAGCAGCACCTGGAGCAGCCGCCCCAGCAGTAGCAGCCCCTGGAACAGCCGCCCCAACAGCAGCCGCCCCAGCAGGAGCAGCCCCTGGAGCAGCAGCCCCAGCAGCAGCAGCAGCCCCTGGAGCAGCGGCCCCAGCAGCAGCAGCCCCTGGAGCAACCGCCGCTGCAGCAGTCGCCCCTGGCCCCTGCAGCAGCCGCTCCTCGACCCGGTGCAGCCGTGGGGGGGTGGGTGTGGGGGTGATGGTTGTGGGGGTGTCGGTTGTGCGTGCCGTCCCCTCCTCCTCCTTCGTCTCCCACTGCTGTAGCTATCGCTGAGGGGGGTGGATGTGTGGGAGTCTGGGGTTTAGGGTTTAAGAAGGTGCTGTGGGTGTAGGGCTAGGGTTTGAGCAGGGGGTGTGTGAGAGGGGTGTTGGGCAGCTAGGGGAGGCTGAGTGGAGGCAGCAGTCTTGTCGTCAGCAGCAGCAGCAGCAGTCCGGAGGCTACAATCTCCGGTAGTCGCCAGTCGCCCGTGGGTCCGTTGCTCGTCTGCCGCTACTTTTAGCCGCGGGGCCAGTTACTCCAGTAGTCCGGAGCGCTGTTCCGGAAGCAACTCAGCCAGCAGCTCGTCTTTGTGTCTGCAGCGTCAGCAGTCGCCTCCCATCTTCTCTCCCCCATAGTCTCTCCTCCTCCTCACTTGCACTCTGTGATTAGCTCTAGCCTTACTTACCTATTGTGAACTCTTGCTCTATGCTTGCTCATTGTACTGATTACACCCCACTTTGGCTATGGGGGTGTGTCAGAATGTATTTGCTGTCTAGCCTGCAGTGGGGTACTCTGTAATGAGTACAACCCAATTTAGGGTGTTGTACTAGTATCCCAACTCTTGCTAGTGAAACCACTTCATTCTCCTTTCAACTTTCTCGACATCGATCAACCCTAAACCTAAGCTACTAAGACTCTCACTAGCCATGGCTCTCAAGCCTCCCTAGTATCTCAACACTCCAAACCATATGGCTACACCGCCGGAAATCACGACAAAGCCTCCGCCTCGCTCAAGCCCGCCGGCATACGCTACTACCAATGAAAGTTGGGATGTCTACTCTTCGTGTTATGAAGAAGAAGTGATTGCACTATGAAAGTTGGAGTACAAGTAGGAAACCCTAACTTTGTGTATCCCCTAAAGGCTAACCCACGATAGCCTATCCAATAATAACACATATAGTGTTCGACACACCCCCATAGGCAAAGTGGGGGAGAACAAGGGGTCACAAGACCAGTCAAGAAAGGCAAGCAAGCTCAGGGTGGATCACAACGTCACCACACACTCCGAGCACAAGCAAAGGGTCACAAGGCCAGTTCACATGCAGAAGTACATAGAAGTAATACAGACAGCAAGGGTGATCTCAACCTAGCAGAGAAAACAGGCGGGAGTATATATAGAGATCACAGTACAGGCAAAGCCTACAACAAGTGAGACAAAGTGGGCACTAGCCCCAACAAAGTACAGAAGCGCTGATGATCACCAAGCCGAAGTGCCTTGGTGAAAATATCAGCGGTGTTGGCCTGAGAGGCCACGTAGCGCAGACGAAGCCGACCACGCTGCTGAAGCTCACGAGCAAGGAAGTAACGGAGAGCGATGTGCTTCGTTCTGTGCTCCAGTCTGTGCTCCTCACACAAGGCAATGGCAGCCTTGTTGTCGCGTACAGCACTGAAGGAGAACTAGGCCGCTCTCCAAGGTCGGTCAGCAGGTAGGTGAGCCAGCGTAAATCCTGTGCAGCCATGGCTGTGGCGTAGATCTCATCCTCACAACTGGAGCTGAGAACCGAAGACCAACTAGTAGAGCGCCACGAAACTGAACCAGAGCCAAGGCTGAAGGTGTAACCCTGTGACGACCGCTGAGTAGCCTGGTCGTCAACCCAATAAGCGTCTGAGTGCCCAGTGAGAACAACTGAGCTCCCTCCTCCAAGCACAAGCCCCATGCCTAATGTACTGCACAAGTAGCGCAATACCCTCTTTGCAGCATCCCAGTGCACCTTTCGGTGACGACCAGGAGCCATGTAGCGAGCCAAAAGGCCAAGAGGGTATGCTAGGTCAGGACGAGTGCAAGTCATCAGGTACATGAGGCAACCAACTAGCTCTGGGTAAGGACCACTCGACTCTACGGACTCATCCGAAGGCAGAGCTGAGAGCGAGTGACCTATAGCCAGAGGAGTGGCCTGTGTTGAGGACCAGGTGAAGCCGACGCGCTGAAGGACCTACTGCACCATGTGTGACTGAGTCAGGGTAATGGTGCCGCGTGCTCTGTCCCGGGTGATCTGCAAGCCAAGGTAGCTGTGCAGTTCACCCAGGTCTGTGCACGTGTGTCTCTTTTGCAGCTCCGACTCCACGTGGGCGAGAGACTCAGTGTCAACTGTGGCAAAGACCAAGTTGTCGACGTACGTGAGGATGTAGAACGGCGGCAGCGAAGTGTCGGTGCGTAGAAACAGCGACGGGTCAGCAGTAGACGGAGAGAACCCAAGTGCCGCAAGAGTAGTCCTCACTGTGTCGTGCCACTCACGTGGCGCCTGGCAAAGACCGTAGACCGGCCGGCGGAGGCTCCACTGGGTACCAAGAGGGAACAACCCAGTGAAGCCAGGAGGGCGGTGCAGCCAGATCTCCTCGTGCAGACTGCCCTGCAAGAAAGCTATGCTGAAGTCAAGAGAGTGAAGCTCGTAGTCGCGCTGAGCGGCTATGTGCAGCAGCACCCGAAGAGTGGTCATCTTTGGGGTGGGAGAGAAGGTCTGAAAGTAGTCAACTCCCTGCCGCTGACTGAAGCCTCGAGCCACGTAACGCGCCTTGAAGACAGGCGGAGAACCCGGCGGCCGCTTCACCCTGAAAATCCACATGCCACTGACGATGTTCGCCCTAGGTGAGGGAACCTCGTCGACGTAGGTGCCTGTGGACTTCCAAGAAGCCATCTCTGTGTCCATGGCTGACTGCCACTGTGAGGAGTAGGGACCCTAGATCGCCTCAGCGTACGATCGAGGAGTCGGGATGTCTGGTGCATCCGGGTCTCCCTCACGTGCAACTAGCATGGACACGAGATGGGGTGCAGCGGCTGCAAGACACTCAAGATCCTCCTGTCTGTCCTCAAGGACGTCCGTGCTAAGAGCATACTCACCCTCGACAGACGGAGGACAGACAGACTCAGACTCAGCGACAAGACTAGCAGCGTAGTCTAGACGACAGCGAGCAGCGAAGTCGACAAGCTCAGCAACTAGGGCAGACGCAGCAGCAGACTCAAAGGAAGGGACAGTGACAGCAGTGGCCAGGAGACGCGTGACAGTAGGACTGGCAGCACGAAGAGAGTCAGACTCAGGGTCAACAAGAGCAAGAAGAGAGGACTCAGGAGGAGATGGCAGAGGGACACGCTGTGGAGCAGTGGAGGGACGTAGTGACATCCGGTGTGTGCCAGGGACTAGTGGCGGACACTCACGCGGAGTAAAGCGACTGGTGGAAGTAGTACGAACAGGGGACTCAGGACGGGACACTGGTTACATAGGGCAAGACTTAGGGTGACGACGCTATGTGAGACCGCCGGTAGGACCAGTGTAGGGAGAAGGACGAGGAAGTGGTGAGGCAAGCGGTAGCTGTGACTGCAACTGGACCAGTGGTGGTCACTCTTCAGAGGGAGGGGGACAAAGTGGAGGTGACTGACCAAGATCCTAATGAAGGAGTGGAACAAAGTACGGCCGCGGCCGTGAGGTGCCCCCTACAGTAGCAGAGACAGCACCAGAATCTCCAGTAGCAGCTCCAGCAGCACCCCCAGCACCTTCAACGCCCGGGTCTGCAGCACCAGCAGCAGCTCCAACGCCCGGGTATGCAGCACTAGTAGCAGCTCCAACGCCCGCGTCCGTAGAACCAGTAGCACCTGCGGACCTCATTAAGGCTCACCTTAGCCTGACCTCATTACGCACCTCCGCACTAGTGATACTCGCTACCCCGCTGCGTTTCCTGCTGAATTCTGTGCCAAGAACCCCCCACCCCCCATGTAAATCACCCTCTACTACATAGTCACCCAGCTCCGTGACTCCCTTCGCTTAGTCATGGACCACTTCCTCTCAGTTTGCCCCACCACTCTCACCATTGACCTCCTTGAGGAGCGCCTCCTAGTAGCAAAGAAGAGCATAGTCATTGTAGGAGCCTCTTGTGGTGACCCTTGTACCCTCGTCGTTGAGGGGTGTTCCCCCTCCCCCCTCTTGCCCTTTGTTGCTTCTGCTGCTACGGCCAACCTCGTTGGCTTTGAGTCGATTGGCGCTGTGTCTACCCCGAGCGGGAGACGCCGCACCGGCAAGGGCAAGGGGGGCAAGGGCGCTGGAGGGGCTGGCGGGGGCGGTGGAGGTGGTGGTGGAGGCAGTGGAGGGGGTGGGGGTGGTGGTGGGAGTGGTGGCGGGGGTGGAGGTGTCGGTGGCAGTAGTGGAGGTGGAGGAGGCGGCGGCGGTGGCGGAGGGAGCGGAGGCGGCGGAGGTGGCGGAGGCGGCGGCGGCAGCGGTGGAGCTGGTCGCGGCTCTGCGCAGAGGAGTGGTTCCGGTGGTGGTCCGCACTAGCAGCTGCAGCGCGGTCGTGAGACCCCGTCCCCCCAGCAGCTTCGTGAGTGGTACGTTGGGCGTCAGCGAGGTGGGGGTACTGGTCCCTGCACTTACGTCCTCCGCTAAGGAGTAGGGACCCTCAATCGCCTCAGCGTAAGATCGAGGAGTCGGGATGTCTGGTGCATCCAGGTCTCCCTTAGGGGAAACTAGCATGGACACGAGATGGGGCGCAGCGGCTGCAAGACACTCAAGATCCTCCTGTCCGTCCTTAAGGACGTCCGTGCTAAGAGCAAACTCACCCTTGAAAGACAGAGGACAGACAGACTCAGACTCAGCGACAAGACTGGCAGCGTAGTCTAGACGACAGCGAGCAGCAAAGTCGACAAGCTCAGCAACTAGGGCAAACGCAGCAGCAGACTCAAATGAAGGGTCAGTGACAGCAGTGGCTAGGAGACGCGTGACAGTAGGACTGGCAGCACGAAGAGAGTCAGACTCAGGGTCAGCAAGAGCAAGAAGAGAGGACTCAGGAGGAGACGGCAGAGGGACACGGTGTGGAGCAGTGGAAGGACGCAGTGACATCTAGTGTGTGCCAGGGACAAGTGGCGGACGCTCACACGGAGTACGACGACTGGTGGAAGAAGTACGAACAGGCGACTCAGGACGCGACACAGGCGACACAGGGCGAGACTCAGGCTGACGACGCTCTGTGAGACCGCCTGTAGGACCAGTGTAGGGAGAAGGACGAGGAAGTGGCAAGGCAGGCGGTAGTTGTGACTGCGATTGGACCGGCGGTGGACACTCTACAGAGGGAGGGGGACAAGGCGGAGGTGACTGACCAAGAACCTGCTCAAGGAGTGAAACAATGTACGGCCGCGGCCGTGAGGTGCCCCCTGCAGCAGCAGAGACAGCACTAGAACCTCCAACAGCTCTAGCATCACCCCCAGCACCTCCAACGCCCGGGTCTGCAGCACCAGCAGCAGCTCCAACGCCCGAGTCCGCAGCACCAGTAGTAACCCCAACGCCAAGGTCCGCAGCACCAGCAGTATCTCCAACGCCCTGGTCCACAACACCAGCAGCAGCTCCAACGCGCGGGTCCGTTGCACCAGCAGTAGCTCCAACGCCCGGGTCTGCAGCACCAGCAGCAGCTCCAACGCGCGGGTCCGTAGTACTAGCAGCAGCTCCAACTCCAGGGTCCGTAGCACCAGTAACAGGGTCCGCGACACTAGGAGCGCCACTCCTGAGACTGCAGTGCCGTGCGTACCACTCACGATGACGCTAGGGAGAGGGCAGCTCATGCCTAGGCGAGGAAGCACGAGCACCAGCTCCAGCAGCACCCCTAGGTGTAGAAGCACCTCTCCTGAGGCTGCAGTACTGTAAGTACCACTCACGCAGCTGCTGTGAGGTGAGAGCTCCTCCAGGCGTAGCACTCCCACGCTCAGCACCCCCAGACTCAGCACCCTCGGACTCAACACAAGCAGGCTCCGTACTCCCAGGCTCAGCACCCCCAGACTCCGCTCCCCCGGGCTCAGTACCCCCAAACTCTGCACCCCCAGGCTCAGCACCCCTAGTCTCCGCAACCCCAGGCTCCGCACGCTCAGGCTCAGCACCCCGAGCAGGACGAGAGTCGATAGCTACCTCAACAAGCTCAACCGGGTCTACCTGGGACACACCTGAGGGAGCAGCACCGTGAGGGGGCAGTGGGTCTACTACAGCAGCACCTGGCGCGAGAAAGAGAGGCGGGGGAGGGAGCTGGGCAGTGCGGTAGGGGAAGAGGTGATAGAAGGGTACGAACTCGTCAAAGGTGACGTCCTGAGAGGCGAGGACACCGCGTGAGGTAGGGTGGTAAAACTGCCAACCAGACGCGTCCGGAACAGAGCCTAGGAAGACACACGGAACAGCGCGGGAGGAGAGCTTGTCCGCGGACGTATCGCGAACAAAAGCTTGGGATCCCCAGACCCGAAAACGCGACGCATCGCCAACCTCTCCCGTCCAACGCAGTGTCGGGGAGGTCTCCGCCAAGGAGACACGGGACCAGAGGTTGAGCTGATGCGCAGCGTATCGGACCGCAAACGGCCACAGAAAGTGGGGGGCAGCCGCATGGATCAAGGAGGTACGAGCGACCTCCGTGACCAAGCCAATGCGGCGCTCAGCAACCCCATTTTGTTGTGGAGAGGCCGGAAGCGTGAACGACTGGCGGATGCCGTGCTCCGCACAGTAGGCTGCCAAGAGGTTTGAGGAGAACTCACCACCTCTGTCAGAGTGGAAGCGCAGGACAAGAAAGTCCGAGTGGAAACGCTCGCTGAGCTGAAGACGAGAAGCGCGGATCCAAGGGATCAAAACATCAGGGACCTCACCCTTGGTGCGCAAGGGGAAGACCGTGGTGTACCGCGAGTAGTCGTCAACAACTATCAGGAAGTACCTTTCCTGACCCTGACCACTGACGCGGGCGGGGCCCCACACGTCCATGTGGAGCGTCTGCAAGGGAGCAGTCGTTGGGGGAAACGAGGAGGAGTGAGGAGCAGCGCGCTGCCGCCCCTCGACACAGGGAAGGCAGGGAGGAGCAGGCGAGGCAGGGAGGGGAGGGAGAACCCTGGGAAGACCAGAGACAAGGTACCGTTTGTGCATTGCCGAAAGGCGCTGCACAGACGGGTGACGAAGGCAGTGGTGCTAGAGGACTGTTTGGTGTGCCAGAGAGCGGCACGAGCAAGGGGCCGACAGCTGACCTGACGCAGAAGCAGACGTAGCTACCTGAGGGGACTTAGTATTAAGTGTGTACAGGTCCGACCCCGGCTGCCGTGTGAAGGTCGCCAGGTGACGGCCCGTACGAGCACACGTGCAGTGTGTCACGCGCTCGTAGGCAGGGGTGAAGTGGTGGACACCTCTATCCTGGAGCGCACTACCCGCCACCAAGTTTGTAGAGAACGAGGGGACGTAAAGACTTGACAGTGTGCCCGACGGGACGGCCGGACAGGGGAGGACAGTGGAGGAGGTTGCAAGGACTGGACCCCCAGAGGGATCAGCGAGAGAGACTGCAACGGGCCGAGCAAGCTGCTCAAGAGCCGTGCGGTCACGAAAGAAACAGCACGAGGCACCTGAGTCTAGTGTAAAGGTGTGCAGTGCCTCAGTCGACTCAGTAAGAGGGGGCGCAGACGCACCAGCACCTAGAGTAGCAGCCTCACCAGCACCTGGGGTAGCATACACTCTAGCACCTAGAGCGGTAGCCTCACCGGGTCGGGAGGAACACGCAGGTACTGGGCACCCTCTCCAATAATAGACATCACATACATGGCAGAGTGAATAGCATCAAGGTTTAGAGCAAAGTTATCAATGTTTTGCTTCATCAGATCAGCCCTGCCAGGCAGCTCAGTGGTGTCAGGGAACTGAGTACGCCAAGCGTCGTCGAGGCGTGAGAAGCAGCGCTCCGTGGGGTGCGCCCTCCCACACGTCTGACCAGTGCGGTCACTAGTGCGGATGACGTACGTGCAGCTGAGGCCACTACCCCCCCCCCCCCCCCCCCCCCCCCCCGTGCTGAGAGTACCACTCACGGAGCTCCTGGGGCGACGGAGAGTGCTGTAGGCTCTGGCCACCGCCAGTGCTTCCACGACTACCATTGCCGCCACCACCTCTTCGACCACCTCCTCCCCTGCCGCTGCCGCGTCCACCGCCGCCCCCACCACCGCCCCCGCCCCTGCCACCGCCCCCGCCAGTGCAGCCACCACCTCCACCGCTGCCACTAGCCCAACCAGTCCCACCACCACCCCCACCGCCGCCACCACCCCCACCACCGCCTCCCCCACTGTCACCTCCGCCTCCCTTGCCCCCTTTGCCCTTGCCGGTGCGGCGCCCACTCGAGGGAGACACGGCCCCGACCTTCTCAGAACCAAGGAGGTCAACAGCAAAAGCAAAGGCTACAGAGGGAAGAAGGGGGGAAGGGGAACACCCCTCAAAGAAAGGGGTGCGGGGGTCGCCACGAGAGGCACCTACAGCGACTATGCTAGCCTCAGCTACAAGCAGTTCCTTCTCGAGGAGGGCAATGGTGAGCTTAGTCAGGCAGCGAGCTAGGAAGTGATCCCTGACAGCACGCAGAGTGTCAGGGAGGTGGGTGACTAGGCGGCAGAGAGTGAGCCAGAGCGGGGGAGGGTTCTTGGCAAGAAACTCATCAAGCATGGCAGCACGAAAGCGGGCCTCATTAGTACGGAGGTGCGTGATGAGGTCAGTGACTGTATGGAACGAGGCCAGGTCGGGAAACAGGTAGGGGAGTGAGAGACGGCCTAGCGCGGCAGAGGCAGGTGAGGAGTAGCGGGCAACGACAGTGGTGTACAGTGCCTGTGCAGTCTTGTGCTGGCTGAAGTGTTCGCGCTCGTCTATCGGCAGGGAGTTGCGAATAGCGAAGCGAGCGTGGGCGTCACGAGTTTGCCACTGTGAGCGGGCAGTGCTGTCAGGAGTAGCAGGAGGAGCAGTAGCATGGCCTAGGGCGTGATCGTACACTGAGTTGTCCTCCTTGGCAGTGAGCTGTAGGAAGAGGTGTAGGTCATCTAGCCAGGTATCGAACTTCACTGGGCGGCCCTCAGCATCGAAAGCTAGCACAGGAGGGCTAGCCATAGCAGCAGTAGAGTAGCAGTAGTTGCACCCTAAAAACAGTAGGCAGGGCGACTCAGGCAAGGCGGCTCGGTCCAGTACGGGCGGCGCGGCTCGGTTCAGGTAGGGCGGCTCGGCTAGGTAAGGGCGGCGCGGCTCGGTTCGGGCTGAGCGGCTCGGTTCGGGCGGCTCGGTTCGTGGGTGTTGCGGCGGGGTGCTAAGGAGCGGCGCGCGGGTCTAGAGGGGGCCGACGGGGCCGCTAAGGGGAGGTCGCGCGTGGGGTCGAGAAGGCCAGCGGGGCCGCTAAGGGGCGGCTCGTGGGGTCGACGGGGCCGGCTGGGGCCTCTCAGGGGGGGCGACGTGCGGGGTCGACGGGCCAGCGGGGCCGCTAAGGGGCGGCACGTGGGGTCGACGGGGCCGACGGGGCCACTAAGGGGTGGGCGCGCGGGGCAAATGGGGCCAACGGGGCCTCTAAGTGGGGCCAGCGGGGCCTCTAAGGGGCGGCGCGCGGGGTCGACGGGGCCTCTAAGGGGCGGCGCGCGGGTCGCTAAGAGGGGGGCGGGTTGCTGGTCGCGGGGCCTTAGGGGGCCATGAAAACGAGGCGCACGAGGGCGCTAGGGGGGAGGCGCTCGAGGGCGCTCCAACAGTAGGGCGCACGAGGGCGCTAGTAGGTAGCAGTAGTGGTGGGCCCTAGGAGTCGGTCCAAGCGGAGGACCTGCTCTGATTCCATGTTATGAAGAAGAAGTGATTGGACTATGAAAGTTGGAGTACAAGTAGGAAACCCTAACTTTGTGTACCCCCTAAAGGCTAACCCACTATAGCCTACACAATTATAACACATATAGTGTTTGACACTTCGCAGCCGTGACTTGCCGACCGGACCTCTCGTACTCCGCAAGCCAACTTGCCACCTACCTCAAGAAACCCGAAGCACAGCAAATGGCGGAGCTCGACCGCGCACTCCACTACCTCGTCAGCATTCCAACGATCGGTCTAACCTACCACAAGACTGGAACTATGACGCCCAAACTAATCGGCTACGTCGATGCTGACCACGCCGACGGCTCCGACAACAGGCACTCACGCACTGGCTACATCTACAGACTCGAGCCTATCGTACCTATCTCGTGGTAGTCACGCAAGCAAGAGCTAGTAGCTCTCTTCTAAGCTGATGCAGAATATATTGCACTCTGCTCAGCCACCAAGGAAAGATTGTACCTTCGCGAACTGCTGGAAGAAGCAAAGCTGGCCCAGTTGACCAGCATCTCTCTGTTCTACGACAACCAGTCAACAATTCGCATCGCCAACAAGAATGGATTCGCGAACAGAACGAAGCATATCGCCCTGCGATATTTCTTCGTGAAGGACGAGATTGAGAAGGGGACACTTGAGCTGTCCTACTGTCCCCACGTCCGAGATGGCAACCGATTACTTGACCAAGAAGCTCGGAAAACGGAAGTTCGGGTACTGCATGCTGCTGATTGGACAAAGCCACGTCACCAGCAGCGACACTCGAGAAGCGAAGGGGAGTGTTGGAAACAAGTGACTTAAGTGTCAGATGATTATATTACTGATGCATATATTTAGGCTGTAGTGGGGTAGCCCATAGGGGGTACAACCCAATTAGGGTTGGTACTTGTACTTGTTTCATTTCATAGTGCACCCATTTTTCCTCGCCTCTATCTCAACATGGTATCGAGCAGGTTCCCTAGTGGGAACTATTCCTAGGGCCCACCTACTATTCCGTCCTGCCCGGAGCGCGCTCTGCCCTAGCCCGAGTCGCGCTGGGCCTTTTTTTTTTCCTTTGGCGGCCCGATCGCGTCGAGCCGCCCGCGATTTTTTTTGGCGCGCCACCTACGCGGCCTCGTCGCGCCGCCCCTAGACGACCGCGCCACGTCGCGCGTGCCGCCCTCCGGTCGCGCGCCGCCCTCTCTGACCCTCGCGACGCCGGCGCCGTCTCTGACGGCCCCGCGATCGCCTTCGACGGCCCTGCCGTCCCCTCTACCGGCCCCGCCGCTGCACTTGACGGCCCCGCCGTCCCCTCTGCCGGCCCCGCCGCTGCACTTGACGGCCCCGCCGTCCCCTCTGCCGGCCCCGCCGCTGCACCCGACGGCCCCGCTGTCCCCTCTGCCGGCCCCGCCGCTGCTTCAGACGGCCCCGCCGCTGCACCTGACGGCCCCGCCGTCCCCTTTGACGGCCCCGCCGCTGCACCTAACGGCCCCGCCGTCCCCTCTGACGGCCCCGCCACTGCACCTACCGGCCCCGCCGCTACCCCTGACGGCCCCGCTGCTGCATCTGCAGGCCCCGCCGTCTCACCTGCCGGCCCCGCTGCTGTACCTAACGGCCCCGCCGCTTCACCTACCGGCCCCGCCACTACCCCTAACGGCCCCGCAGCTGCATCTCCCGGCCCCGCCGCCCCAGCAACTGCGCCGCCCCAGCAGCCGAGCCGCCCCAGCAGCCGAGCCGCCCGAGCCGCCCGAGCCGCCGAGCCGCCCGAGCCGCCCAGCAGCCGAGCCGACGAGCTGCCCGAGCCGCCCGAGCCGCCCGAGCCGCCCGAGCCGCCCGAGCCGCCCGAGCCACCTGCACTGCCCTGTCTGGTGAGCACTGAGCTTTACTCTGCGCACTGCCCTTACCCCACTGCTGTCATGGCTACCCCCAGTGTCCTCACCTTCGACGCTGAGGGCAGAGCCATCGACTTTGACGTGTGGGTAGACGACCTGCTGCTTTTCCTACAGTGCGACAGAGCTGACGGCCTCTCTCTCTTTGATCTCACTTCTGGTGCCTCTCCCGCCCCTGCTGCTACTGAGGATGCCACTGTTCGCTCACAGTGGGCCACACGCGATGCTGCTGCACGTCTTGCTGTGCGTCGCCACCTCCCTCCCTCTGAGCGTGCACACTTTGGGTCGTACAAGAGTGCTCAGACCTTGTACGACGCCGTTATTGCACGCTACTCCACCCCTGCCACTACTGCACTGAGCCGCCTCATGCTACCGTACCTCTTTCCCGACCTTGCTTCTTTTGCCACAGTCGCCGACCTCATTACCCACCTGCGCACTAGTGACGCTCGCTTCCGCGCTGCGCTTCCTGCTGAGTTCTGCGCCAAGAACCCCCCCCCCCCAGTACTTCACTCTCTACTACATTGTCACCCGCCTCCCTGACTCCCTCCGCGGAGTCAGGGACGACTTACTCTCAGTCTGCCCCACCACTCTCACTGTTAACCTCCTCGAGAAGTCCCTCCTAGCAGCCGAGAAGAGCATTCTCGCTGTAGGGGCCTCTCGTGGTGACCCGCGCACCCCCATCTTTGAGGGGTGTTCCCCCTCCCCCCTCCTGCCCTCTATCGCCTCTGCTGCTACGGCCGACCTAGTTGGTTTTGAGTCGGTCGGTGCGGCGTCTGCCCGCAGTGGGAGACGTCGCTCTAGCAAGGGCAAAGGGGGCAGGAGCGGTGGTGGAGGCGGCGGGGGCGGTGGGAGCGGCGGTGGAGGCAGCGGAGGAGGTGGGGGTGGTAGCGGGAGTGGTGTCGGGAGTGGAGGTGTCAGCGGCGGCAGTGGAGGCGGGGGTGGCAGCGGCGGTGGTGGTGGGAGTGGAGGCGGAGGCGGCGGTGGCGGCAGCGACGGTGGGAGTGGCGGTGGCAGCGGAGGTGGTGGCGGCGGCGGCGGAGGAGGCGGCGGAGGAGGTCGTTGCTTGTCGCAGAGGAGTGGCTCCGGTGGCGGTCAGCGCCAACAGCAGCGGCAGCAGCGTGGTCAGGAGACCCTCTCCCCGCAGCAGCTCCGTGAGTGGTACGCTGCACGTCAGAGGGGTGGGGGTACTGGTCCGTGCACCTACGTCTTGCGCACGGGCGACCGTGCGGGTGAGCCGTGTGGTGGTCCACACCCCGCCCAGCGTTGCTTCGGCCGCCTGACTCACGCTTGGCGCCGCCAGTTTCCTGACGCCTCTGAGATCCCTCGCTGGGACCAGCTGTCTAGGGCAGGAGTAGCTATCTTTGATCTTGACTTTGATGCTATTCTTGCTGCCATGTATGCTGTGACTATTAGTGAGGAGGGTGACTGTTACCGGTGTTTCCCGCCCGACCCGGGCATTGGTACTGCGGCTCTAGGTGCTGTTGAGGCTGCTGCTCCAGGTGCTGGTGAGGCTGTCGCTCTAGGTGCCAGTGAGTCTGTGTCCTCAGGTGCTGGTGAGTCTGCTCTCTCAGGTACTGCGTCGGCTCCGCCCTCTCTCACCTTCACTCTTGACTCAGGGGCGTCTCGCTCCTTCTTTCGAGACCGCACCACAGTCACGCCGCTTAGTCGGCCAGTGGCGGTCTCGCTGGCGGACCCCTCTGGGGGTCCTGTTCTGGCTCGCTACTCCACTGTCCTGCCGTGCCCTGCGGTCCCGTCTGGCGCCCTGTCCGGTCTCTACCTCCCCTCGTTCTCTACGAACTTGGTGGCGGGTGCTATCCTACAGGATGCAGGGGTCGACCAGTTCACCCCTGCACGCCGACGGGACACCCACTGCACGGACGCGGACACGGGTCGACACTTGACCACGTTCACACGTGGGCCGGGGTCGAGCCTGTACACACTCACTGTTCCGTCTCCTCCTCCTGCGTCTGGTCAGGTAGCTGCGTCGGGTCAGGTGTTTGCTGCAGCGTCCAGGTCTGGTCCTGAGTCTGCCCCCTGCTCGTGTCGCCTCCTGTCCCACGAGACCCTCCTGTGGCACCACAGGATGGGTCACCCCTCCCTGCCTCGTCTCCGGGGCATGGCCTCTCGCCTTCTTGTCTCTGGCCTTCCCCGGTCCCTCCCTCCCCTTCCTCCGGGGCCTGGCCCTCCCTGTGTCCCCTGTGTCGAGGGTCGCCTGCGGGCTACCCCTAACTCCTCCCCGTTTCCTCCGACGGAGGCCCCGATGCAGACGCTTCACATGGACGTGTGGGGCCCAGCCCGCGTCCGTGGACAGGGTCACGAGCGCTACTTCCTGCTCGTGGTTGACGACTACTCGCGTTACACCACAGTCTTCCCCTTGCGCAGCAAGGGTGATGTCACTGAGGTGTTGATCTACTGGATCCGCGCAGCTTGTCTCCAGCTCAGGCGGAGCTTCGGCTCGGACTTTCCTGTTTTGCGTCTGCACTCGGACAGAGGCGGAGAGTTCTCCTCCGGCCTTCTGCGAGCCTACTGTCGGGCACAAGGCATCCGCCAGACCTTCACGCTTCCGGACTCTCCACAGCAGAATGGGATTGCTGAGCGCCGCATCGGCATTGTCATGGACGTCGCCCGTACGTCCATGGTGCATGCGGCTGCCCCCCATTTTCTGTGGCCGTTTGCGGTTCGGTACGCCGCACATCAGATCAACCTTCAGCCCAGGGTCTCCAGACCGGAGACCTCCCCAACTTTGCTGTGGACGGGGAAGGTTGGCGATGCGTCGGCGTTCCGTGTCTAGGGATCTCGGGCGTTTGTTCGCGACTTGTCTGCGGACAAGCTGTCCCCTCGTGCTGCTCCTTGCGTCTTCCTGGGTTTCCCCCCTGACGCACCTGGGTGGCAGTTTTACCACCCCACCTCTCGTCGTGTTCTGTCCTGCCAGGACGTCACGTTCGACGAGTCGGTTCCCTTCTACCGGCTCTTCCCCTACCGCACTCCGTCCCTCCCCCCCCCCGCCCCTCTTCCTCGTCCCAGGTCCCCCCCCGGTAGACCCCCTCCCCCCTCAGGGTCCTGCCCCTTCAGGTGTGTCTCAGGTAGACGCGGTCAAGCCTGTCGAGTTCACTGGTGACTCTGGTGCTGCTGCGGGTGCGGAGCCTCGGGGTGCTGAGACTGGGGGTGCTGAGACTGGGGGTGCTGAGCCTGGGGGTGCTGAGACTGGGGGTGCTGAGCCTGGGGGAGCTGAGCCTGGGGGTACTGAGCCTGGGGGTGCTGAGTCTAGGGGTGCTGAGCCTGGGGGTACTGAGCCTGGGGGTGCTGAGCCTGGGGGTGCTGTGCCTGGGGGTGCTGAGCCTGGGGGTTCTGCGTCTGGGAGTGCTGCGCCTGCTGCTTCTGTTCCTGGTGGTTCTCCAGACCGTTCTTCGCGCCGCGAGCCGCTCTCTCCTCTGGAGCTGCGTGAGTGGTTTGCCCGACGCTGGAGGCGAGCTGCTGGAGCTGGGGGTACTGCGGGTGCTGGAGGTTCCGTTGCTGCCGAGGGAGCTGGTACCACGGGTCCTGGAGGTGCTCGTACTGAGGGTACTGGAGCTGCCGGGCCCGGGGGTGCCTCTGGAGCTGGAGCTGCTGCGGGTGCTGGCGCTGAGGCTACGACTGTCGGTCCTACTGCGGGTACTTCTGCAGCTGCTGGTGGTGCTGGAGTTGGAGCTGCTACTGGTGCTGGTGCTGCCTCTGGAGGTGTTGGTCCTGTCCCTGCTGTCTATGGCGGTGCTGCGCGGCCTCGGCCGTACTTCGTTCCGCTCCTTCAGCAGGTTCTTGGTCTCCCGCCTTCCACTGGTCCTTCTCCTCCCGTAGAGTGTCCGCAGCCTGTCCCGTCACGGTCACAGTTACAGCCCGCCTCTCCCCTCCCTTCTCCTTCTCCCTACGCTGGTCCTACTGGAGGTCTTGCTGAGCGTCGTGAGCCTGCGTCCCGCCCTGCGTCGCCAGTGCGAGCTGCTCGCCCTAGTGGTCGCGGTTCGCGTCAGCGTCCTCCTCCTGTCCCTGGCACGCACCAGATGTCTCTGCGTCCGTCCACTGCTCCTCTGCGTGCCCCTTTGCCTTCTCCTCCTTAGTCTTCTCTTCCTACACTTGCCGACCCGGAGTCGGACTCTCACCGTGCTGCCAGTCCTACTGTCACGCGTCTTCTTGCTACTCTTGTCACTGACCCTTCCTTTGAGTCCGCTGCTGCGTCTGCCCTAGTTGCTGAGCTGGTCGACTTTGCTGTTGCGTGTCGTCTAGACTACGCTGCTAGTCTTGTTGCTGAGTCTGCTGAGTCTGCTGAGTCTGCGTCTGCTGCGTCTGCGTCTGCCTGTCCTCCGTCCGTCGCGGGTGACTGTGCTCTTGGCACGGACGTCCTTGAGGACAGGCAGGAGGAGTTCCAGTGCTTTGCCGCCGCTTTGCCCCATCTCGTGTCCATGCTTGTTGCCCCTGAGGGAGACCCGGATGCTCTAGACATCCCGACCCCACGCTCTTACGCAGAGGCGATGGCCGGTCCCTACTCCTCTCAGTGGCAGTCAGCCATGGACGCAGAGATGGCTTCCTGGAAGTCCACAGGACCTACGTTGACGCTGTCCCCCCTCCTGGGGCGAACATCGTCAGTGGCATGTGGATCTTCAGGGTGAAGCGGCCGCCGGGTTCTCCGCGTGTCTTCAAGGCGCGCTACGTGGCTCGTGGCTTCAGTCAGCGACAGGGAGTTGACTTCTTTCAGACCTTCTCCCCGACTTCGAAGATGACCACTCTTCGGGTTCAACTGCACGTCGCTGCTCAGCGTGACTACGAGCTACACTCTCTTGACTTCAGCACTGCTTTCCTGCAGGGCCGCCTGCACGAGGAGATCTGGCTGCGCCGCCCTCCTGGCTTCACTGGGTCGTTCCCTCCTGGTACCCAGTGGAGCCTCCGGCGGACAGTCTACGGTCTTTGCCAGGCGCCACGTGAGTGGCACGACACACTGAGGACTACACTTGCGGCTCTTGGGTTTGCTCCTTCTACTGCTGACCCGTCGCTGTTTCTGCGCACCGACACCTCGCTGCCGCCGTTCTACATCCTCGTGTACGTCGACGACTTGGTCTTTGCCACTGCGGACACTGCCGCACTCGCCCACGTGAAGTCCGAGCTGCAGAAGAGACACACGTGCACAGACCTGGGTGATCTGACAAGCTATCTTGCCTTGCGGATCACCCGGGACAGAGCACGCCGCACCATTACCCTGACTCAGTCACACATGGTGCACCAGGTGCTTCAGCGCTTCGGCTTCACGTACTCCTCGCCTCAGTCCACTCCTCTGCCTACGGGACACTCGCTCTCAGCTCTGCCTTCGGATGAGTCCGTAGAGTCGAGTGGTCCGTATCCAGAGCTTGTGGGCTGCCTCATGTACCTGATGACTTGCACTCGACCTGACCTCGCATACCCTCTCAGCATCTTAGCACGCTATGTTGCTCCCGGCCGTCACCGGAAGGAGCACATGGATGCAGCTAAGAGGGTGTTGCGCTACTTGTGCAGTACGTCAGGCATGGGGCTAGTGCTTGGAGGGCGTGAGCGGCCTGTGCTCACTGGGCACTCAAACGCTTCTTGGGCTGACGACCAGGCTACTCAGAGGTCGTCTTAGGGTTACACCTTCAGTCTTGGCTCTCGCTCTGTCTCTTGGCGCTCTACTCGCTCTTCTTCGGTTCTCAGCTCCAGCTGTGAGGCTGAGATCTACGCCACGGCCATGGCTGCCCAGGAGCTTCGCTGGCTCACATACCTGCTGACTGACCTTGGAGAGCGGCCTCGTTCTCCTCCAGTGCTGTACGTCGACAACAAGGCAACCATTGCCTTGTGTGAGGAGCACAGACTGGAGCACAGGACGAAGCACATTGCTCTGCGCTACTTCCTTGCTCGAGAGCTGCAGCAGCGTGGTCAGCTTCGCCTGCGTTTCGTGGCCACTGAGGCCAACACTGCTGATGTGTTCACCAAGGCACTTCCGCCTCGTGACCATCAGCGCTTTTGCACTCTGCTAGGCCTTGTGCCCACTGGGCCTCACTTGCTTACCTCTTGACCTTGCTTGTACTGCTGCATATATATATCCTTGCTCTTGCTTGTTTAGCACTGTTATATATATATGCTCTGCTGCATGTGAACTGGCCTTGTGGCCTTGACCTTGTGCTCGGAATTTGTGTGGTATCCTTGAGATCCACCCTGAGCTTGCTTTGCTTTGCTTTGCTTTGCTTGACTGGTCTTGTGACCCCTTGCTCTCCCCCACATTGCCTATGGGGGTGTGTCAGATGATTTTATTACTGATGCATATATTTAGGCTGTAGTGGGGTAGCCCATAGGGGGTACAACCCAATTAGGGTTGTGAGAATAAGCGAACAGGAATGAAAGAACTAGCAGTGAAATGAGTACAAGTAGGAAACCCTAGAATTGTGTACCCCCTATAGGCTAACCCACTGTAGCCTACACAAGCATAACATGTATAATGTTTGACACACCCCCATAGGCAAAGTGGGGGAGAACAAGGGGTCACAAGACCAGTCAAGCAAAGCAAAGCAAGCTCGGGGTGGATCACAAAGTCACCACACAGTCCGAGCACAAGAGCAGGGCCAGAGGCCAGTTCACATGCAGGAGTACAGACATATATATAAAACTAGACAAGCAAGAGCAGGTATATATATATGTCACAGTACAAGTGAAGTCAAGAGGAGAGCAAGTGAGGCAAGACAGGCACAAGACCCAGCTGGGTGCAAAAGCGCTGATGGTCACAAGGCGCGAGTGCCTTGGTGAACACATCAACAGTGTTGGCCTCAGAGGCCACATACGCAAGTCGCAACTGACCACGCTGCTGCAGCTCACGAGCAAGGAAGTAGCGGAGAGCAATGTGCTTCGTTCTGTGCTCCAAGCGCTGCTCTCGACACAAGGCCAGCATGGCCTTGTTGTCTACGTACAGCACTGGAGGAGAACGAGGCGGCTCTCCAAGGTCAGTCAGCAGGTAGGTGAGCCAGCGAAGCTCCTGTGCAGCCATGGCCCCGGCGTAGATCTCAGCCTCACAACTGGAGCCGAGAACCGAAGACGAGCGAGTAGACCGCCACGAGACAGAGCCGGAACCAAGGCTGAAGGTGTAACCCTGTGACGACCGCTGCGTAGCCTGGTCGTCAGCCCAAGAAGCGTCCGCGTGGCCGGTAAGGACCACTGGACTCCGCCCTCCAAGCACTAGCCCCATGCCCGACGTACTGCACAGGTAGCGCAATACCCTCTTCGCTGCAGCCATGTGCTTTGGTCTGTGTCTCCCAGGAGCAACATAGCGTGCAAGAATGCTCAGAGGGTATGCAAGGTCAGGTCGTGTGCAGGTCATCAGGTACATGAGGCAGCCAACAAGCTCTGCATACGGACCACTCGACTCTACGGACTCATCCGAAGGCAGAGCTGAGAGTGAGTGGCGAGTAGGCAGAGGAGTGGCCTGAGGCGAGGAGTACGTGAAGCCGAAGCGCTGAAGGACCTGCTGCACCATGTGTGACTGAGTCAAGGTAATGGTGCGGCGTGCTCTGTCCCGAGTGATCTGCAAGCCAAGGTAGCTGCGCAGTTCACCCAGGTCTGTGCACGTGTGTCTCTTCAGCAGCTCGGACTTCACGTAGGCGAGTCCACCACTGTCCGCTGTGGCAAAGACCAAGTTGTCGACGTACACGAGGATGTAGAACGGCAGCAGGGAAGTGTCGGTGCGAAGAAACAGCGACGGGTCAGCAGTAGAAGGAGCAAACCCAAGAGCCGCAAGCGTAGTCCTCAGTGTGTCGTGCCACTCACGCGGTGCGTGGCGGAGACCGTAGACTGGCCGTCGGAGGCTCCACTGGGTGCCAGGAGGGAAAGTCCCAGTGAAGCCAGGTGGACGGCGCAGCTAGATCTCCTCGTGCAGGCTACCCTGCAAGAACGCAGTGCTGAAGTCGAGAGAGTGAAGCTCGTAGTCGCGCTGAGTGGCTATGTGCAGCAGCACCCGAAGAGTAGTCATCTTCGGGGTGGGAGAGAAGGTCTGAAAGTAGTCAACTCCCTGTCGCTGACTGAAGCCACGAGCAACGTACCGTGCCTTGAAGATAGGTGGAGAGCCCGGCGGCCGCTTCACCCTGAAGATCCACATGCCACTGACGATGTTCGCCCCAGGAGGGGGAACCGCGTCAACGTAGGTGCCTGTGGACTTCCAGGAAGCCATCTCTGCATCCATAGCTGCCTGCCACTGAGAGGAGTAGGGACCCTCTACGGCCTCCGCGTAAGAACGCGGAGTCGGGATGTCTAGTGCATCCGGGTCTCCCTCAGGGGCAAGCAGTACAGACGCGAGATGAGGTGAAGCAGCCGCTAGACACTGTAACTCCTCCTGCCTGTCCTCTAGGACGTCCGTGCCAAGAGCACACTCACCCCCGACGGACGGAGGACAGACAGACGCAGACTCAGCAACAAGACTAGCAGCGTAGTCGAGACGACAGCGAGCAGCAAAGTCGACGAGCTCCGCGACTAGAGCAGACGCAGCAGTGGACTCAAAAGAGGGGTCATTGACGACAGTAGCAAGCAGACGCGTGACAGTAGGACTGGCAGCACGAAGAGAGCCCGACTCAGGGTCGGCAAGCGCAGGAAGAGAGGACTCAGGAGGAGAAGGCAAAGGGGCACGCAGAGGAGCAGTGGACGGACGCAAAGACATCCGGTGCGTGCCAGGGACAGGAGGAGGACGCTGACCCGAACTGCGACCACTAGCGCGAGCAGCACGAACAGGCGACGCGGGACGAGACGCAGGCTCACGACGCTCAGCAAGACCTCCAGTAGGACCAGTGTAAGGAGAGGGAGCAGGCAGTGGAGAGGAAGGCTCCAGCAGGGACTGCGATTGGACAGGCGGTGGACCCTCTACTGGAGGAGAAAGACCAAGAACCTGCTGCAGGAGCGGAACGAAGTACGGCCGAGGCCGCGCGGCAGCTCCAGACTCAGCAGGGACAGCACCAGCACCCTCACCGACAGCACCAGCGCCACCCACACCTCTAGCGGCAGGACCAACAGCTGTAGGCTCAGCACCAACGCCCTCAGCAGCTCCAGCTCCAGGAGGACCCGCAGGTCCAGCAGCTCCGGGACCGGCAGCACCCGCACCCTCGACGGTCGAAGAAGCTCCAGCTCCAGCTCCAGCAGCACCTCCAGACTCAGCAGCACGCCTCCAGCGGCGAGCGAACCACTCGCGGGGCTCCCGGCGAGACGCAGCAGCAGGAGAAACCCCAGGCTCAGCAGCTCCAGACGCAGCACCCCCAAGCTCAGCAGCTCCGAGCTCAGCAGCTCCCGACCCAGCACCCCCAGACCCAGCACCTCCAGGCACAGCACCCCCCGGCTCAGCACCCCCAGGCTCCGTACCCTCCGCAGTAGCACCCTCAGGCCCAGCACCCCCAGCAGTAGCACCCCCAGGCTCAGCACCCCCGCGCACAGCACCCCCAGAGTAAGCACCCCCAGGCTCAGCACCCGCAGCAGCACCAGAGTCACCAGTAACCTCGACCGGGTCAACGGCGTCTACCTGGGACACACCTGAGGGGGCAGGAACCTCAGGGGGGAGGGGGTCTACCGGGGGGGGGAACCGGCACAAGGAAGTCCGGGGGAGGGGGGAGGGAAGGAGTGCGGTAGGGGAAGAGACGGTAGAAGGGGACTGACTCGTAGAACGTGACGTCCTGGGAGGACCGAACACGACGAGAGGAGGGGTGGTAAAACTGCCACCCTGGGGCGTCAGTGGGGAAGCCAAGGAAGACACAGGGAGCAGCACAAGGGGACAGCTTGTCCGCAGACAAGTCGCGGACAAACGCCCGAGATCCCTAGACACGGAACACAGACGCATCGCCAACCTTCCCCGTCCACAGCAAGGCTGGGGACATCGCAGGCCGAGAGACCCGGGGGTGAAGGTTGAGCTGATGCGCCGCGTACCTCACCGCAAACGGCCACAGAAAATGGGGGGCAGCCGCATGCATCATGGACGTACGAGCGACATCCATGACCATGCCAATGCGGCGCTCAGCAATCCCATTTTGCTGTGGTGAGTCCGGAAGCGTGAAGGTCTGGCGGATCCCCCGTGCACGACAGTAGTCTCGCAGAAGGCGAGAAGAGAACTCTCCACCTCTGTCCGAGTGAAGACGCAGAACAGGAAAGTCCGAGCCGAAGCTCTTCCTGAGCTGGAGACGAGCCTCGCGGATCCAGTCGATCAGCACCTCAGTGACCGCACCCTTGCTGCGCAAGTGTAGGACTGTGGTGTAACGCGAGTAGTCGTCAACCACCAACAGGAAGTAGCGCTCGTGACCCTGCCCACGGACGGGGGCTGGGCCCCACACATCCATGTGAAGCGTCTGCAGGGGAGCCTCTGTCGGGGGGAAGTGGGAGGAGTGAGGAGTAGCCCGGAGGCGACCCTCGACACAGGGGACACAGGAAGGTCCTGGCCCGGAGGGGAGAGGAGGGAGAGACTGGGGAAGACCAGAGACAAGGACACGGGAAGCCATGCTCCGAAGACGGGGCAAGGAGGGGTGGCCAAGACGGTGGTGCCACAGGAGAGTCTCGTGAGACAGGAGGCGACAAGAACAGGGGGCGGACTCAGGACCTGACCGGGACGCAGCAGCAAGCACCTGACCTGACGCAGCCACCTGACGAGACGCAGGAACAGGAGGAGACTCAACCGTCAGGGTGTAGAGACTCGACCCCGGCCAACGCGAGAACGTGGCGAGGTGTCGGCCTGTGCGTGCCTCCGTGCAGTGGGTCACCCGCTGACTCGCAGGAGTGAACTGGTGAACCCCCACATCCTGCAGGTCCGCGCCACTCACCAAGTTTGTAGAGAACGAGGGAAGGTACAGACCAGACAGGGTGCCCGAAGGGGCAGCCGGACACGGGAGGACAGTGGAGAAGTGAGACAGGACAGGACCCCCAGAGGGGTCAGCAAGGGAGACCGCAACCGGCCTGGCGAGCGGCGAAAGGGTAGTGCGGTCTCGAAAGAAGGAGCGAGAAGCTCCGGAGTCAAGTGTGAAAGTGAGGGAGGACGAGGACGACGCAGTACCTGAGAGCGCAGTCTCACCAGTACCTGAGAGCGCAGACGCACTGGCACCTAGAGCAGCAGCCTCAAAAGCACCTAGCGCAGCAGTACCAATGCCCGGGTCGGGCTGGAAACACCGGTAACCCTCATTCTCCTCACTATATGTCACAGCATACATAGCAGCAAGGATAGCATCAAAATCAAGATCAAAGATCGCTACACCAGCCCTGAGAAGCTCATCCCAGCGAGGGATCTCACTAGCCCCAGGGAACTGCTGACGCCAAGCGTCCGTCAGGCGGCCAAAGCAGCGCTGGGTGGCGTGGGCACCCCCACACTGCTCACCCGCGCGGTCGCCGGAACGAAGAACGTAGGTGCAGGGACCAGTACCCCCACCCCTCTGACGCCCAGCGTACCACTCACGAAGCTGCTGAGGCGGAGGGATGTCTCGCGAGCGCTGCTGCTGCTGCCGCTGCGAGCGCTGGCCACCACCACCGCCGCTACGCTGCTGGGTACCACCCCGACCAGCTCCACCTCCTCCACCACCACCGCCTCCTCCGCTGCCGCCTCCACCGCCTCCACCTCCGCCGCCTCCACCTCCGCCGCTGCCTCCACCACCACCGCTGGCACCACCACCACCGTCTCCGCCGCTGCTGCCACCACCACCACCACCCCCGCCACTAGTCCCGCCGCCACCCCCACTCCCTCCGCCGCCACCGCCGCCACCGCCACCGCCCCCTCCAGCTCCACCCGCGCCCTTGCCCCCCTTGCCCTTGCTGGAGCGACGTCTCCCACTAGGGGCAGACCCCGCGCCGACCGACTCAAGACCAAGCAGGTCGGCAGCAGCAGCAGAGGCAACAGAGGGCAGCAAGGGGGAAGGAGAGCACCCCTCAAAGATGGGGGTGCGAGGGTCACCACGAGAAGCACCTACAGCGACTATGCTCTTCTCCGCTGCGAGGAGGGCCTTCTCGAGGAGGTCGACGGTGAGGGTGGTGGGACAGACTGCGAGAAAGTGGTCCCTGACGACGCGAAGGGAGTCAGGGAGGCGCGCGACTACGTAGTAGAGAGCGATGTACATGGGGGGTGGGTTCTTAGCGCAGAACTCAGCAGGAAGGGCGGCGCGGTAGCGAGTGTCACTAGTGCGGAGGTGCGTAATGAGGTCAGCGACAGTGGGAAAGGAAGAGAGGTCAGGAAAGAGGTAAGGAAGCATGAGACGGCTCAGTGCAGCAGTGGCAGGGGAGGAGTAGCGCGCAACTACAGCGTCGTACAAGGTCTGAGCACTCTTGTACTGACTAAAGTGCGCACGCTCAGAGGTAGGGAGGTGGCGACGCAGAGCAAGACGTGCAGCAGCATCGCGGGTGGCCCACTGAGAGCGGACAGTGGGATCAACATCAGCAGCAGGAGCAGGAGAGGCGCCAGAGGTGAGGTCAAAGAGAGAAAGGCCGTCAGCCCTGTCGCACTGTAAGAACAGCTGCAGGTCGTCTAACCAGACATCAAAATCAATGGCGCGACCCTCAGCGTCAAAAGCTAGGACACTAGGGGTAGCCATGGCGACGACAGAGACGCAGTGCAAGCAGTAGGGAAAGAGCTCGCAGTGACAGTGGGACTGTGCTCACCAGGCAGGGCAGGTCGTGCAGCTCTGTAGAAAGGCGGCTCGGCGACCGGGCGGCTCGGGTGCACAGCGGCTCGGCTCCCGGGCGGCTCAGCGGCTGGGCGGCTTGGGCGCAGGGCGGCTCGGCTCCCGGGCGGCTCGGCGGCAGGGCGGCTCGGGTGCAGGGCGGCTCGGCTCCCGGGCGGCTCGGCGGCAGAGCGGCTCGGGTGCAGGGCGGCTCGGGTCCCGGGCGGCTCGGCGACTGGGCGGCTCGGGCGTTGGGCGGCTCGGCTCCCGGGCGGTTCGGCTGCACTGCTGCCCGACTGCTGCAGGTGTGGCGGCGGGGCCGCGTGAGAGAGCCGAGGCGAGGACGCGTGAGGGCCGGCGGCGGGGCCGCGTGAGAGCCGGGGCGGGGCCGCTTCAGAGCCGGCGGCGGGGCCGCAAGAGAGCCGGGTAGGGGCCGCGTGAGGGCCGGCGGCGGGGCCGCGTGAGAGCCGGGGCGGGGCCGCTTCAGAGCCGGCGGCGGGGCCGCAAAAGAGCCGGCGGCGGGGCCGCTTGAGAGCCGAGACAGGGGCCGCGTCAGGGCCGGCGACGGGGCCGTAAGAGAGCCGGCGGCGGGGCCTGGAGAGGGCCGACGGCGGGGCCACGTGAGAGCCGGGGCGGGGCCGCAAGAGAGCCGGCGGCAGGGCCGCGTAAGAGCCGGGGCAGGGGCCGCTCAAGAGCCGGGACGGGGCCACGGAAGAGCCGGGGCGGGGCCGCGAGAGAGCCGTCGGCGGGGCCGCGTGAAGGCCGGGGCGGGGCCGCGTAGGAGCCGGGGCGGGGCCGCGTGAGAGCAGGCAGCGGGGCCGCGTAAAGGCCGGGGCGGGGCCGCGACAGAGTCGGCGGCGGGGCCGCGTGAGAGCCGGCGACGGAGCCGCGTAAGGGAGGGCGGCGGGGCCGCGTCAGTGGAGGCGGCTGAGCCGCAGGTGAAAAGGCGACCCGAGGGGTCGCTAAAAAAAATCGCGCCTCGGGGCGCGCTTCGGTGGGCCCAAAAAAAACGGTCCTTAGAAGGACCCGCTCTATACCATGTGAGAATAAGCGAACAGGAATGAATGAACTAGCAGTGAAATGAGTACAAGTAGGAAACCCTAGAATTGTGTACCCCCTATAGGCTAACCCACTGTAGCCTACACAAGCATAACATGTATAATGTTTGACAAGGGTTGGTACTTGTACTTGTTTCATTTCATAGTGCACCCATTTTTCCTCGCCTCTATCTCAACATTAAGCGCTCCCGATGTGTCGAAACACTGAATTGCAAGCAAAGCAAACTACAACGAAGCAACGGCGAGTCAACCATCGGAGGTTGACAAGAGAAGTAACTGCTGGAGGTTACGCGAAGGACAAAGATCAGCGACCTTTGATTTGACAAATACAGCGCGATAGCAAGGACAAACAACTGACTCGATACTGAGCAGTTGTCCGAGTCGTCACTATATTGAACCGCAAGTGCAACAGTAAAACAGTTATTAGTTCCACCCTTTCATATTCCTTGTAATCTTATAAAAGCTTGTATTACTTTTCTATAATCAATCTATTTTGCGCTCACATACTAGCGCAAGGTGGTTCAACACTTGTAATTAAAACGCTTCCGCAACCACAATACTTCTATTCAGAGTTTAGCCTTGTAAAGATCCTAAGGGCTTTTCTCAGCCCAACAAGGCGAGTACATCAGGCCAGTCTAAAATATTAGTGTTACAAAGAGGGCGCCTCAAAGCACAATGAAAAAATAAAGGGTGAACACATACGGTAGACCCTCCCGTATAGTAAGGGCCATAAGGGTGTTTTACCCTCATATTTCGATGCCTGCTTGGCACCTTAGGCTAACCAAAAGAAGATTAAGTTATTTTAACGTAGTGAATGCCATAAAATGAATGATAAAAATGCATCGGTGCTGCAACAGGAATGGATCTCATATGCTAAGGCGAGCAAAGCTGTCCCTTATCAGTGATTCCGTCATCTCCAGAAATTTGGAAGAGTTGTTGTCAATATCAAAGCTCGCGGCCCGCAGGGCAGGATAACTAATCTTGGACACTTCTTTTTTTTTTTTTTTGTGCTGTATCTTGGCTAACATTTGGTTACGGTAGTTGCGACACATTTTGATTGGTCAAAGCAACACTCACTGCAAAAACGTCAAGTTTCTCATGTCTACAATTTAGGATTCTCAGTCCCAAAACACACAATCCCCCCCGAAGTTGCTGACTCAGCAAAAAACACAAACTGTTGCGATTGGTGGGGCGAAATCAAACAAACCACGTACCCAACAGCTCCCTCGACTTTGGGTTCGCCACTCCCACCCACCTGCACTCACCCCAGCGCAAGATTACTAATCTTGCGCAATTTGGGCCGCGAGCTTTTGTTACAATCCCAAGTGGGACTTAGCGAAGGATCGCTCAGGGTTGATCGTAGTGTAGTATTGCAGCGGAAGTTTAGAATCTCAGGTCAGAGTGAATGTAAATATGATAATTTTTAAACACACGAAGTGTTTTACAAAATTACGTATTTTGAAAGCGCGGCTGCCTGTAACGCAGATTTGGCATCGTCGAAGCGCGCTAAACGCCCTTCTCCAACTACAAAACGTGGGTTGGAGCTCATTTCCCTCCACCCACGTCTCTCATTTTCCAACGGCTCATGCAACTCTCCCACCCCCCACCCCGACACCGAGGACATCTGCGACGCCGCTGGAACAGGAGGACAGACAGTTAGTCATATGATTGGTAGTACGTGTTGGGCTGAGTGCCCTTTGGGATCTTTGGTAGAGTTAAAGTCTGAGTGAAGTAATGTGGTAGCGGAAGCGTTTTAAGTAAAGTATTTGAACCACCTTGCGCTAGTATGTGAGGGCAAAGTAAGTTGATTAAAGCAAAGAGATACAAGCATATATATATGAATACAGAGAATATGAAGAGACATAATTATAACTACTTTACTGTTGCGGTTCGATATAGTGCGACTCGCGCAACTGCTCAATGTCGAGTCAGTTGTGTGTCCTTGCTGTCGCGCTGCATTTGTCAGGTCAAAGGTCGCTGACCTTTGACTTTCGCGTAACCTCCAGCGGTTACATCAACCTCCGAGGGTTGACTCGCCGGTGCCTCGATATGCGCTGCTTTGCTTGTGTCTTGGCGTTTCGACACGACAGAGGCGCTTAAGATTGTTTGTTCCCAACACTCCCCTTCGCTTCTGGAGTGTCGCTGATGGCGACGTGGCTTTGTCCAGTCAGCAGCATGCAGTACTCGAACTTCTGTTTTCCGAGCTTCTTGGTCAGGTAGTCAGCTGCCATCTCGGACGTGGGACAGTAGGATAGTTCAAGTTTCCCCTTCTCGATCTCGTCTTTCACGAAGAAATATCGCAGAGCGATATGCTTTGCTCTGTTCGCGAATCCACTTTTGTTGGGGATGCGAATCGCAGATTCGTTGTCGCAGAACAGAGTGAAGTTGGGTAACTCGGCTAACTTCGCTTCTTCCAGCAGCTCGCGAAGATAGAGTCCTTCCTTGGTGGCTGAGCAGAGTGCAATATATTCTGCTTCAGCTGGCGAGAGAGCGATTAGTTCCTGCTTGCTCAATTGCTAGGAGATCCGTCCGATAGGTTCGAGACCGTAGATGTAGCCCGTGCGGGAGCGCCTATTGTCTAAGTCGCCAGCGTGATCGGCGTCGACGTAGCCGATTAATTTCGTCGGTGTAGTTGTGTTCTTGTAGTATGTCAGACCGATCATTGAGGTGCTGACGAAGTAGTGGAGAGCGCGGTGGAGCTCCGCCAGGTGTTCTGCTTCAGGTCTTTTGAGGTAGGTGGCGAGTTGACTTGCGGAGTAGGATAGATCTGGGCGGCAGGTGACGGCTGCGAAGAGAAGGCAGCCCAGCTTTCTCTGGTAGTCGCGTATCCCGGCGGATTTTAGTAGAGGGGATCCTTCTTTGTGGTTTCCTGTCGTGTAGCGGTAGGGCGTAGAGATGATGGTAGGTGTGAGCGCGAAGCGTTTGGCGATGGTGTCGGCGTACTTAGCGGCGTTGAGGTAGATCGCGCCTTCTTCTTCCCGAATGTTTAAGCCGAGATACTGTGTGACGGTAGAGGAGACCGTGAGTGTGAGGTCCCTCTGTAGCTCCCCTTCGAACCAGGTGGTGATGTCATCAGTAGAGCCGATGTAGAGTAAGTCGTCTACGTAGACGATCAAGAGAATGTAGTCGGTGTCTTTGGTGAGTCGGTACATCCCTTGGTCGTGAGGCAGTTCGCGGAATCCGATGCGAGTGAGGCGAGCGTGTAGGTACTGTTGCCATAGCCGCGGAGCTTGCTTAATCGCGTAGAGGGATTTTAGTAGTTGACAGACTTGGTTAGGTTCCCCGTGGGTACCGTGTGGGAGCTCGACGAAGATTTCCGCGTTGACAGGTGCGTAGAGGAACGCGTTGGCGACATCGATTTGTCGTAGCTTCTTCTTCTTCATAGTGGGATCGCGAGGAGAATTCGAAGTGAGGTATGTCGGCTGACCGGGGTGAATGTCTCGGTGAATTCCCGTCCGTGCTCCTGATCAAATCCACGTACAACCCAGCGTGCTTTGAATTTCTCAATTGTGCCGTCTGCTTTCGTTTTAATGCGGAAGACCCATTTCCCGGTGAGAATGGTCTTGTTCCTTGCCACGCTGATGGGTACAACTTTCCAGGTGTTCCGTTCCTCCAGCGCCTTTAACTCTCTGTCCATGGCTTCACGCCATTTTTCCCTGTGTTCCCCCCCTAAGAGCCTGCTGAACTGCGCAGGCTCTTTAGGGAGAGTGTTGCCGTGGACTGCGGTGACGAGGCCGAGAATCTGCAGTCCAGTCTGTGAGTAGCGGGGAAGAGTTGCGTCCTCGGGATAAGCTGCTTCATCTCCCGCTTCTGGGTCGGGTATGAAATTCGGCCCTATCCGTTCTGCTTTGTTGGTGTTGGCTGTCGCAGGTGTTACATAACCATTGTCGGCGAAGTGGTAGAAGACTTCGGCGTTGGTGCTTTCGCGAGGGTGGTCTTCGTCCATGGGGATGTTGACGGAGCAAAACGGGAGAGGTCCGGCTTCTTCTGATGCGTTGTCCACATTCTGCTCGTCCCATTCTGCTTCGTCCGCTGCTGAGGCGAAGGCTCGGTCACCACGAAAGCCACCTGTGGGATCTTCATTTTCTTGCAAGTTGGCGAGGTACGTCTGAAGCGTGAGTCGTTCGTAGAAGATTACATCACGTGCTGCTACTGTTTCCTTGGAGTGGACGTCGAAGATTTTCCACGCGTTGTAGTTCTTTTCGATGCCGAGGTGTAGTCCCCACTGTGCGCGTTGTGAAAATCTTCCCGCTCGTGCTTCTGGGGGTCGGTACTGTACCATGCACCCGAAAACTCGTAACATTTTTGTGCTGCCCTGTTTCCCTGTCCACAGCAGATGCGGTGACGCGTTGTTCGGAAGTGAAGAGGACGACATCAAGTTGTGCAGCATGACAGCGTGGTCCATTGCTGTAGGCCACTGGTGGTTGGGTAGCCGCATGCCACGTAACAGTTTGCGCATGCTGTTCTGCAGAGTCCGGTTCATTCTTTCTGCCACACCTTGCTGCTGATGGGCATAGGGAAGAGAGAGGAGTTGCTTGATTCCCCTTTCCGCCAGGTACTGCTTGAATTGCTGAGAAGTGTATTCTCCCCCTCCGTCTGACTGGAAGCTTTTCAATTGTGCGCCCGACTCTCTCTCTGCTACTGGTACCCAGGCAGCGAAGGCTGCGAGTGCCATGTCGCGGCTAGGTAGGTTTAGGTGCCAGACGTAACGGGTGGTGGCATCGATGAAGGTGATCGTGTAGTTGTATGTAACTTGTCCCGGTTCCCGATTGAACAGGATATCGCTGTACACCTTCTCGAGTAGTGCGTACGCGGGTGCGCTCGGGTTGTGATGAGGAATGAACGGCCGGTGTGGTAAGTCGGCTTCGGGGCAGGTAAGGAAAGTTCCTCGTGCTCGTTGAAGTTCTCTGCCGTCGAGTAGTAATAATGAGTCCTTGTCAAGGACTACTGCTCTTATTGTGTTGTTTAACACAGTGTTGCTTGGATGTCCCATTCGTCCGTGCCAGATGTCTTCGGAGGCGCGGTGTCCGGGTGAGCGTCAATACACGTCGGAGTTGGAGTAGAAGCTGGCGGTGAAGTTTGCACTTCTATGGATTTCCCGTTGAGTCGGATTCAGCTGCTGTGCGGGTGTTGGTGGTGCTTCGTCAACGAGGACTGGTGTCGTTGTTCTTGCTGCTGCCGACGATGTTTCTGCTGCTGCCGATGTTGTCTCTGCTGCTGCCGATGTTGTCTCTGCTGCTGCCGATGATGTTTCTGCTGCTGCCGATGTTGTCTCTGCTGCTGCCGATGTTGTCTCTGCTGGTGCCGAATGTTGTATTGTTACTAACGCACGTGTTCGTTCTACTTCAGGAATGGTATCTGAATACCAGAAGCCTTCCGGACTGAAGTCGGGGTCGAGGTCCGGCGGGTGCGTCCAGGATGTGAAGGTGACGATCCCGTCACTGTCTGCGGTGCCCAGGTCTGGGACAAAGTCGAGGACGAAGACATTGTTCTTCAGAATCGCCTTTCCGATGTAGAGGCCGCCCTTCCCATGGTACAGTTTGAACTCCTGGGTGGTACTGGCGGCTTCCAGATGTATGCCTTTCGCCATCAACTGACTGATGCTCAGTAAGTTGTAGCCAAGTCCTTCTGCTATCAGGACTTTTGACAATTGTAGTACGACATTCGTTTCTCGTGACTGAAGTTGCACTACCCCTTGTCGTCGTGTGCGCAGGTTCTGGTTATTGGCGACAGTGATGACGACTTCTCGTCGAAGTTGGTGCTCGCGTTGAACGAAACGTCCTGAATAGCACATGTGTTGTCCGCAGCAACTTTCCAAGAACCATGTATCCTTCCCGGACGGCTCGCTTTGGGCGATGGCGGCGTACGTCGGGTTTGGTTGAAGTGACTCGCGGCGAGGCGTACTGTTGTCGAGTTGTTCTTTTGGTGAGTAATATGGTGGTGACTCAGTTGTGCAAGAGTCGCTCGGCCTTGTCATGCAGCTAACGATGTTTCTTGTTTCTTTTGCAAGTTGTCCCGTTGATGTTGTTGAGACGTGGACTGAAGTTGTCAGGTTTGCTTGCGTTGAAGCGACTTGACTGCTTGAAGGGCGAAGTTGGCGTTGTCGATTTGGGCAGTGCGTATGAGGGTGCCCTGAAGTCTTGCAGAGGTGGCAAAACGGAGGTATGAATTTCGGTCGATTGTTGTTGTTGTAGTTGTAGCGCCGTTGAGTGTGAAACGCGAATTCGGGTACTGACACCTTTCTCCTTTGTCTTTCTTCTTGAAGGTCCATGTCTTGCTGTTCGGCGTGGATTTCGGCGCAAAGTGCCGCTTCAGAGATTTTCCCGTGGGCTCGTAGTATGGCGCGAGTGGAGCGCTAGTGAGGACCAAGACCGCCGATGACAACCGTGACGAAGGCGTCCTCTGAAATCGATCCTCCACATCGAAGAAGCTTGTCGCGCAGCTCGCGGGAGCGACTGATATACGCCATTCCCTTCTCGCCCAATTTCATTTCGATGGTAGTTAGCTGCGCCATTAACCAACTTTGGTTTACGCTGTCTGTTGCTTGATACAGGGTCTTCAGGTGATTGTACGCGAGCTCTGCGGAGTTGCCGTAGCCTCGGTAAGACCGAATGTTTTGTTGTTGAGATGGAGTGATGTTCCTGAGCAGTATCGTGTACGCCATCATCGATTGATAGGTGTACTGCTGCTTCTCATACTGTGTGCCGTTTGTTGGGTATGAGAGGGACCCGTCAAAGAAGCCGAGGATTTGCGCTCCTTCCATCATCAGTTCAAATTCGAATGACCAGGTAAAGAAGTCCTTCCCGTCGAAGGGTTTTGTCGTTTGCAGTTTTAGAACGTGCGCGAACTGCGACTGAACTTGTAGTGCGTCCAGCGTTCTCTTTTGTCCCAGTGCAGGTTGTGGCTGTGGCATGAAGCTGACGGAGCCACGCTGAGGCTCGACGGAGAGAAGGTAGGTTGCTGTTGTTGATTCCCGCGTGCGTAGGATGAGCCATCGAGACTCATGGGCATCACGTTGTTGTTGTTGTTGCTGTTGTTTGATTGCACAGGTCCTCCTTGCTGATGCTGCTCGTAGAAGGACATGAAGGAGAAGAATTTCTCCATCATGCTTGGATCGAAGCCCACGCCTTGGTTTGCGGGCGTTTCAGTAGACCCAGCTGCCGGTCTTGTTGTTGTTCCTTCCTCAGTCTGTAGGCCAGAGGCAGGAGGTGGAGTAGGAGTAGTACCAGGAGAGCCGTTGGAGGAGATCCTCTCCTTTCTAGTAGATATATCTCTTGGTGTATAAAGTATTGAGGAGAAATTATTTAACTCTAACCTACTCTCATACCATGTTGGGCTGAGTACCCTTCAGGATCTTTGGTAGAGTTAAAGTCTGAGTGAAGTAATTGAGAAGAAACGAGAATGATGCACTAAGGAATGAAAGTGGTACAAATATGCAACCCTAGAAATGTGTACCCCATATAGGCTACCCCACTACAGCCTACATAACATTATAATTTCACACACCCCCATAGGCAAAGTGGGGGAGAACAAGGGGTCACAAGACCAGTCAAGCAAAGCAAAGCAAAGCTCAGGGTGGATCTCAAAGTCACCACACATTTCGAGCAGAAGTTCAAGGCCAGAAGGCCAGTTCACATGCAGGAGCACATATATATATATAAAAGGCTAAACAAGCAAGAGCAGAAGTATATATATGTGACAGTACAAGCAAGGTCAAGACGTGAGCAAGTGAGGCAAGGCACGCACAAGACCAAGCTGAGTACAGAAGCGCTGATGATCACAAGGCGCAAGTGCCTTAGTGAAGATATCAGCAGTGTTGGCCTCAAAGGCCACGTACGCAAGTCGCAACTAATCACGCTGCTGCACCTCACGAGCAAGAAAGTAGCAAAGAGCAATGTGCTTCGTTCTGTGCTCCAGGCGCTGCTCCCGACACAAGGCCAGCATGGCCTTGTTGTCAACGTACAGCACTGGAGGAGAACGAGGCGGCTCTCCGAGGTCAGTCAGCAGGTAGGTGAGCCAGCAAAGCTCCTGAGCAGCCATGGCTCCGGCGTAGATCTCAGCCTCACAACTGGAGCCGAGAACAGAAGACGAGCGAGTGGCCCGCCACAAAACAGAGCCGGAACCAAGGCTGAAGGTGTAACCCTGTGACGACCCCTGTGTCGCCTGGTCGTCAGCCCAAGAAGCGTCTGCGTGCCCAGTGAGGACCACTGGACTGTGCCCTCCAAGCACTAGCCCCATGCCCGACGTACTGCACAAGTAGCGCAACACCCTCTTCGCTACATCCATGTGCTCTGGTCTGTGTCACCCAGGAGCAACATAGCGTGCAAGAATGCTAAGAGGGTATGCAAGGTCAGATCGTGTGCAGGTCATCAGGTACATGAGGCAGCCAACCAGCTCTAGGTACGGGCCACTCGACTCTACGGACTCATCCGAAGGCAGAGCTGAGAGCGAGTGGAGAGTAGGCAGAGGAGTGGCCTGAGGCGAGGAGTACGTGAAGCCGAAGCGCTGAAGGACCTGCTGCACCATGTGTGACTGAGTCAGGGTAATGGTGCGGCGTGCTCTATCCCGGGTGATCTGCAAGCCAAGGTAGCTGCGCAGTTCACCCAGGTCTGTGCACATGTGTCTCTTCTGTAGCTCCGACTTCACGTGGGCGAGTCCAGCAGTGTCAGCAGTGGCAAAGACCAAGTCGTCGACGTACACGAGGATGTAGAACGGCGGCAAAGAGGTGTCGGTGCGCAGAAACAGCGACGGGTCGGCAGTAGAGGGAGCAAACCCAAGAGCCGCAAGCGTAGTCCTCAGTGTGTCGTGCCAATCACGCGGTGCCTGGCGGAGACCGTAGACTGGCCGCCGGAGGCTCCACTGGGTGCCAGGAGGAAAAGTCCCAGTGAAGCCAAGTGGACGGCGCAGCAAGATCTCCTCGTGCAGGCTACCCTGCAAAAAAGCAATGCTGAAGTCAAGGGAGTGAAGCTCGTAGTCGCGCTGAGCGGCTATGTGCAGCAGCACCCAAACAGTGGTCATCTTCGAGGTGGGAGAGAAGGTCTGAAAGTATTCAACTCCCTGCCGCTGACTGAAGCCACAAGCCACGTACCGCGCCTTGAAGACAGGTGGAGAACCTGGCGGCCGCTTCACCCTGAAGATCCACATGCCACTAACGATGTTTGCCCTAGGTGGTGGAACCGCGTCAACGTAGGTGCTTGTGGACTTCCAGGAAGCCATCTCTGCATCCATAGCTGCCTGCCACTCAGAGGAGTAGGGACCCTCTACAGCCTCCGCGTAGGAGCGCGGAGTCGGGATGTCAAGTGCATCCGGGTCTCCCTCAGGGGTAAGCAGTACGGACACGAGATGAGGTGAAGCAGCAGCCAGACACTGGAACTCCTCCTGCCTGTCCTCAAGGACGTCTGTGCCAAGAGCACACTCACCCCCGACGGACGGAGGACAGACAGACGCAGACTCAGCAACAAGACTAGCAGCGTAGTCTAGACGACAGCGAGCAGCAAAGTCGACGAGCTCAGCAACAAGAGCAGACGCAGCAGTGGACTCAAAAGAGGGGTCAGTGACGACAGTAGCAAGGAGACGCGTGACAGTAGGACTGGCAGCACGAAGAGAGTCCGACTCCGGGTCGGCAAGTGCAGGAAGAGAGGACTCAAGAGGAGAAGGCAAAGGGGCACGCAGAGGAGCAGTGGACGGACGCAGAGACATCCGGTGCGTGCCAGGGACAGGAGGAGGACGCTGACGGGAACCGCAACCACAAGGGTGAGCAGCACGAACAGGCGACGCAGGACGAGACGCAGGCTCACAACGCTCAGCAAGACCTCCAGTAGGACCAGTGTACGGAGAAGGAGCAGGCAGTGGGGAGGCTGGCGGTATTTGGGACTGTGACTGGAGAGACGGTGGACACTCTAAGGGAGGAGGAAGACCAAGAACCTGCTGAAAGAGCGGAACGAAGTATGGCCGTGGCCGCGCGGCGACTCCAGACACAGCACGAACAGCACCAGCACCCTCAGCGGCAGCACCAGCGTCAACACCACCTCCAGCTGCAGTACCTCTAGCAGCACCAGCAACACCCGCAGTAGGACCGCTGCCACGACGGACAGCAGTAGCCTCAGCGCCAACACCCTCAGCAGCTCCAGCTCCAAGCGAACCCGCAGGTCCAGCAGCTCCAGCACTCCCAGGACGAGCACCCTCCGGGACCGGCGGCACCAGCACCCTTAGTAGTCGAAGAAGCCCCAGCTCCAGCACTACGTCTCCAGCGCCGGGCAAACCACTCGCGCAGCTCGTGTGGAAAGAGTGGCTCCCGCCGAGGCGAAGCACTTGGAGAACCTCCAGGCCCAGCACCGCCAGACGTGGCACCCCCAGGCTCAGCAGCTCCTGACGTAGCACCCCCAGGCTCGGCACCCCCAGGCATAGTACCCCCAGGCTCAGCACCCCAAGTCTCAGCACCCCTAGGCTCAGTACCCCCAGGCCCAGCACCCACTCATGCAGCACCCCCAGAGTCAGCACCCCCAGGCTCAGCACCCGCAGCAGTGCCAGAGTCACCAGCAACCTTGACCGGCTCGACCGCTTCTACCTGGGACACACCTGAAGGGGCAGGACCCTGAGGGGGGAGGGGGTCTACCGGGGGGGGACCTGGCACAAGGAAGAGCGGAGGCGGGGGAAGGGAAGGAGTGCGGTAGGGGAAGAGACGGTAGTAGGGGACCGACTCGTCAAATGTGACGTCCTGGGAGGACAGAACACGACGAGAGGTGGGGTGGTAGAACTGCCACCCTGGCGCGTCAGTGGGGGAGCCAAGGAAGACACAAGGAGCAGCACGAGGGGACAGCTTGTCCGCAGACAAGTCGTGGACAAACGTTCGAGATCCCCAGACACGGAACGCAGACGCATCGCCTACCTACCCCATCCACAGCAAAGCTGGAGAGGTCTCCTGCATGGAGACCCGGGGGTGAAGGTTGATCTGATGCGCCGCGTACCGAACCGCAAACGGCCACAGAAAATGGGGGGCAGCCGCATGCATCATGGACGTACGAGCGACGTCCATGACCATGCCAATGCGGCGCTCAGCAATCCCATTTGGCTGTGGAGAGTCCGGAAGCGTAAAGGTCTGGCGGATGCCTCGCGCACGGCAGTAGGCTCGCAGAAGGCCAGAGGAGAACTCTCCGCCTCGGTCAGAGTGTAGACGCAGAACAGGAAAGTCCGAGCCGAAGCTCCTCCTGAGCTGGAGACGAGCTGCGCGGATCCAGTCGATAAACACCTCAGTAACATCGCCCTTGCTGCGCAAGGGGAAGACTGTGGTGTAACGCGAGTAGTCGTCAACCACCAGCAGAAAGTAGCGCTCGTGACCCTGTCCACGGACGCGGGTCGGGCCCCACACGTCCATGTGAAGCGTCTGCAGCGGAGCCTCTGTCGGGGGAAACTGAGAGGAGTGAGGGGCAGCCCGTAGGCGCCCCTCGACACAGGGGACGCAGGAAGGACCAGGCCCCGGAGGAAGGGGAGGGAGGGACCAGGGGAGACCAGAGACAAGGACACGGGAAGCCATGCCTTGGAGACGAGGCAGGGAGGGGTGACCAAGACGGTGGTGCCACAGGAGAGTCTCGTGAGACAAGAGGCGACACGAGCAGGGGGCACACTCATGACCAGACCTGGACACTGCAGCTAACACCTGACCCGACGCAGCTACTTGGCCAGACGCAGGGACATGAGGAGACTCAGTGGTCAGGGTGTTAACGTGGCCAGGTGCCTGCCTGTGCGAGCGTCCGAGCAGTGGGTCACCCGCTGACTCGCAGGAGTAAACTGGTGGACCTTCGCATCCTGTAGGTCAGCACCACTCACCAAGTTCGTAGAGAACGAGGGGAGGTAAAGACCAGACAAGGTGCGAGAGGGGGCAGCCGGACACGGGAGGACAGTAGAGAAGTGAGAGAGGACAGGACCCCCAGAGGGGTCTGCCAGGGAGACTGCAACCGGCCGACACAGAGGCGTGAGGGTGGTGCGGTCTCGAAAGAAGGAGCGGGAAGCCCCTGAGTCAAGTGTGAAGGTGAGGGAGGCCGAAGCCGACGCGGTACCTGAGAGCGCAGACTCACCAGCACCTGAGGACGCAGACGCACTGGCACCTAGAGCAACAGCCTCACCAGTACCTACAGCAGCAGTCTCAATGCCCGGGTCGGGCGGGAAGCACCGGTAAGAGTCACCCTTGTCACTAATAGTCACAGCATACATGGCAGCAAGAATAGCATCAAAGTCAAGATCAAAGATAGCTACACCTGCCCTAGACAGCTCTCCCCAGCGGGGGATCTCAGTCTCCCCAGCCTCCGGGAACTACTGACGCCAAGCATCCGTCAGGCGGCCAAAGCAGCGCTGGGTGGGGTGGGCACCCTCAGACTGCTCACCCGCGCGGTCGCCGGTGCGAAGGACGTAGGTGCACGGACCAAAACCCCCACCACGCTGACGTGCAGCGTACCACTTACGGAGCTGCGGAGGGGGGGGGATGTCCCGAGAACGTTGCTGCTGCTGTTGCTGCTGGCGCTCACCTCCACCGAAGCTGCTCCGCTGCGAAGCGCCACCCCGACCGGCTCCACCTCCGCCACCACCGCCTCCTCCACCTCCGCCACCACCGCTGCCTCCGCTCCCACGGCTACCGCCTCCGCCGCCTCCGCCTCCACTGCTGCCACCGTCATCTCCACCCCCGCCACCACTCCCACCGCCACCCCCACTCCCTCCGCCGCCTCCACCGCCACCTCCACCACCCTCGCTAGCTCCACCCGCGCCCTTGCCCCCCTTGCCCTTGCCAGAGCGGCGTCTCTCGCTAGGGGCAGACGCCGCACCAACCGACTCAAGACCAACGAGGCCGGCCGCAGCAGCAGAGGCGACAGAGGGCAAAAGGGGGGAAGGGGAACACCCCTCAAAGATGGGGGTGCGAGGGTCACCACGAGAGGCTCCTACAGCGACTATGCTCTTCTCCGCTGCTAGGAGGGCCTTCTCTAGGAGGTCAACAGTGAGAGTGGTGGGACAGACTGAGAGGAAGTGGTCCCTGACTACACGAAGGGAGTCAGGGAGGCGGGTGACGATATAGTAAAGAGTGATGTACATGGGGGGGGGGGGGGGGGGTTCTTAGCAGCTTCGGTGGTGGTGAGCGCTTCGCACTGTAAGAACAACTGCAGGTCGTCGACCCAGACGTCAAAGTCAATGGCTCGACCCTCAGCGTCAAAAGCGAGGACACTAGGGGTAGCCATGACAACAGTAGACTAGCAGTGCAAGCAGTAGGGCAAGGGTAGTGCAGTGACAGAGGCGCTGTGCTCACCGGATAGGGCTGCTCGGGCGGCTCGGCGGTAGGGCGGCTCGGCGGCTCGGCTGCTGGGCGGCTCGGCGGCTCGGCTGCACGGCGGCTCGGTTGTCGGGCGGCTGGGCGGCTCGGCTGCAGGGCGGCTCGGCTGCAGTGCGGCTCAGCTGCAGGGCGGCTCGGCGGCTCGGCTGCTCTGCTGCTAGGCGGCTCGGTGGTGCTGCTGCAGGGCGGCGCGGTGGGCGGCGGCTCGGCTGGGTGAGGCGGCTCGGGCGGCTCGGGTGGCGGGCGGCGCTGCAGCAGTTGACGGGGCCGCAAGTAAGGGCGGCGGAGCCACAGGTGAGGGCGACGGGGCCTCAGTGGAGGGCGGGGGGGCCGCAGGTGAGGGCGGCGGGGCCGCAAGTGAGGGCTACAGGGCCGCAATAGAGGGCGGCGGGGCCACAAGTGAGGGCGGCGAGGCCGTAGGTGAGGGCGACGGGGCCGCAACTGATGGCGGCGGGGCCGCAGGTGAGGGCGGCGACGGGCCGCAACTGAGGGCGGCGACGGGGCCGCAACTGAGGGCGGCGGGGCCGCAACAGAGGGCGGCGGGGCCGCAACTGAGGGCGGCGGGGCCGCAGGTGAGGGCGACAGGGCCGCAAATGAGGGCGGCGGGGCCGCAAGTGAGGGTGGCGGGGCCGTAGGTGAGGGCGACGGGGCTGCAACTGATGGCGGCGGGGCCGCAGGTGAGGGCGGCGACGGGCCGCAACAGAGGGCGGCGACGGGGCCGCAACTGAGGGCGGCGACGGGGCCGCAACTGAGGGCGGCGGGGCCGCAACTGAGGGCGGCGGGGCCGCAACTGAGGGCGGCGGGGCCGCAGGTGAGGGCTGCGACGGGCCGCAACGGAGGGCGGCGACGGGGCCGCAACTGAGGGCGGCGACGGGGCCGCAACTGAGGGCGGCGGGGCCGCAAGTGAGGGCGGCGGGGCCGCAAGTGTGGGCGGCGGGGCCGCAAGTGAGGGCGGCGACGGGCCGCTTAGGGTGGCGACGGGCCGTGAAGGGCGGCGACGGGCCGAGTAAGGGCCGCGACGGGCCGTAGTAAGGGTGGCGCAAGGGAGGCCGCTAGGGGCGACACGACGGGGTCGAAGGAGGCTTAGCAAGGGCGCGACAGCAGAGAGAGCACACGAGGCGCGACTCGGGCCTAAGCGAAGCGCGCTCCGGGCAGGAAAAAAAAAATTCGACTTGGTGGGGCCTAAGAACAGTTCCCACGAGGGAACCTGCTCGATACCATGAGAAGAAACGAGAATGATGCACTAAGGAATGAAAGTGGTACAAATATGCAACCCTAGAAATGTGTACCCCATATAGGCTACCCCACTACAGCCTACATAACATTATTATTTGACAGTAATGTGGTAGCGGAAGCGTTTTAAGTAAAGCATTTGAACCACCTTGCGCTAGTATGTGAGGGCAAAGTAAGTTGATTAAAGCAAAGAGATACAAGCATATATATATGAATACAGAGAATATGAAGAGACATAATTATAACTACTTTACTGTTGCGGTTCGATACAGTGCGACTCGCGCAACTGCTCAATGTTGACTCAGTTGTGTGTCCTTGCTGTCGGGCTACATTTGTCAGGTCAAAGGTCGCTGACCTTTGACTTTCGCGTAAACTCCAGCGGTTACATCAACCTCCGAGGGTTGACTCGCTGGTGCCTCGATATGCGCTGCTTTGCTTGTGTCTTGGTGTTTCGACACGACAGAGGCGCTTAAGATTGTTTGTTCCCAACAGTACGCACGCATAATGCAGGATAGCTAGTACAATACTATGGTAGGTGGAATCAGGTCATGTACTAGCATCTATATTGTCTAGCTCGAGTTGCATGTTATAATTTGCCAGTTGCTATGAGAACGATGCCCAGTTGCAATGAGAACGATGCCAAATGATTAGTATAAGAAAGCAAGCTCTCTAAATGACTGAGTTGATGAAAGCATGCATACATTGAGTTAATACAAGAATACACGGAAATACGAAAGGTCATAGACTAGCCATGTACTCTAAGGGTTACATTCTCTTATTACAGCAAATTCAAACCGTGCGGCGCGGGAACCCGTTTTGAACCTGTTCCCGCTTTTTTCACTTCAAATGTTTCTGCCTGCATCGGTCTTGGTCAGACGGTTGCTGCGTCGCTTTGACTCTAATGACTCCACGACTTCGTACTCGGTAGATTCGGCTCTTGCAGCATACATGAATGCCTTCTCGTAAGAAATCATATCGTAACAGCTTAAAAACGATTTCTTCGTAGGTTGGGAAAATGACAAAACTGCAGCGTTAATTTGAGTAGACCAATAAAAGTCCTACTGATTGTATAGTGTTGTTGCGCAACCCAAAAAGTTGGCTCGTTCCATGTGTTACGAGTGCAATTGAGTGAACGAACGAGAATTGCACTATCGAAGCAAGAGTACCATGAGCGAAGGCATGAGCGAAGAATATATAGCGAAACTACAGTGGTAACGGTAATGGACTGTGGTTGTTGCGCGACCGGCCTGGGACTACTGTTGGGTCGTGGCGGATGGGGCGTTGTTGTATGCGAATTCGATGAGTGGCAGTTGTTGTTCCCACGTGTTTGGGTCGTCGCACGTGGCCCTAATGAGCTGTTCCATGGTCTGATTTGTGCGAAGTGTCTGTCCGTCGGTTTCGGGGTGATACGATGAACTAAACTGTAGTCGCGTGCCGAACTGCTGCCACAGGTTCCGCCAGAAGTTGCCAGTGAATTTCGTGTCTCTGTCGCTGATGATGGATGCAGGTATCCCGTGCAGTCGAACGACGGTAGAGATGAAGAGGCGGGCTGTTTCTTCGGCTATGATTGATTTCTTGCAGGCTACGAAGTGTGCCATTTTCGTCAGTTGATCGACGACGACCAGGATCGCGTCATTCCCACTTGCCCCAACCGGTAACCCCGTGACGAAGTCCATCATCACCTGCTGCCAAGCACGATCTGGAGGTGGGATCGGTTGCAACTGTCCCGCCGGCCGCTTCCGGGTTGACTTCATGATCTGGCAAATGGGACACGATGCCACGTGTCGCTGCACGTCGGTCAACATTTCGGGCCAGTAATAATACCGCTCCAGCTACAGCCGTGTCTTCTCTACTCCGAAATGTCCCGAGGTAACTCCGTCATGTGCATCCTGCAGTAGTAATTCCCGTAGCAGTGTGTACCCTCGTACCCAGATGCGTTGGGTCCCAGCTTTTACGTAATAAACTCCCTTGGCTGAGAACATTAGAACGAGAATGAAATGACTAAGTGAAAGTTGGGTACAAATACAACCCTGGAAAGCTGTACCCCATATGTGCTACCCCATTATAGCCTACAATAGCTATGTCATACAAATTTGACACACCCCCATAGGCAAAGTGGGGGAGAACAAGGGGTCACAAGACCAGTCAAGCAAAGCAAAGCAAAGCTCAGGGTGGATCACAAAGTCACCACACATTCTGAGCACAAGTTCAAGGCCAGACGGCCAGTTCACATGCAGGAGCACACATATATATAAAAAAGACTAAACAAGCAAGAGCAGGAGTATATATAGCAAGTGAGGCAAGGTAAAGACAGTACAAGCAAGGTCAAGAAGTGAGCAAATGAGGCAAGACAGGCACAAGACCAAGCTGAGTACAGAAGCGTTGATGATCACAAGGCGCAAGAGCCTTAGTGAAGATATCAGCAGTGTTGGCCTCAGAGGCCACGTATGCAAGTCGCAACTGACCACGCTGCTGCAGCTCACGAGCAAGAAAGTAGCGGAGAGCAATGTGCTTCGTTCTGTGCTCCAGGCGCTGCTCCCGACACAAGGCCAACATGGCCTTGTTGTCTACGTACAGCACTGGAGGAGAACGAGGCGGCTCTCCGAGGTCAGTCAGCAGGTAGGTGAGCCAGCAAATCTCCAGTGAGGACCACTGGACTTTGCCCTCCAAGCACTAGCCCCATGCCCGACGTACTGCACAAGTAGCGCAACACCCTCTTTGCTGCATCCATGTGCTCTGGTCTATGTCTCCCAGGACCAACATAGCGTGCAAGAATGCTAAGAGGGTATGCAAGGTCAGGTCGTGTGCAGGTCATCAGGTACATGAGGAAGCCAATAAGCTCTAGGTACGGGCCACTCGACTCTACGGACTCATCCAAAGGAAGAGTTGAGAGCGAGTGGCGAGTAGGCAGAGGAGTGGCCTGAGGCGAGGAGTACGTGAAGCCGAAGCGCTGAAGGACCTGCTGCACCATGTGTGACTGAGTCGGGGTAATGGTGCGGCGTGCTTTGTCCCGGGTGATCTGCAAGCCAAGATAGCTGCGCAGTTCACCCAGGTCTGTGCACGTGTGTCTCTTCTGCAGCTCAGACTTCACGTGGGCGAGTCCAGCAGTGTCAGCAGTGGCAAAGACCAAGTCGTCGACGTACACGAGGATGTAGAACGGCGGCAAAGAGGTGTCGGTGCGCAGAAACAGCGACGGATGGGCAGTAGAGGGAGCAAACCCAAGAGCCGCAAGCGTAGTCCTCAGTGTGTTGTGCCACTCACGCGGTGCCTGGCGGAGACCGTAGACTGGCCGTCGGAGGCTCCACAGGGTGCCATGAGGAAAAGTCCTAGTGAAGCCAGGTGGACGGCGCAGCCAGTTCTCCTCGTGCAGGCTACCCTGCAAGAAAGCAGTGTTGAAGTCAAGGGAGTGAAGCTCGTAGACACGCTGAGCGGCTATGTGCAGCAGCACCCAAAGAGTGGTCATCTTTGGGGTGGGAGAGAAGGTCTGAAAGTAGTCAACTCCCTGCCGCTGGCTGAAGCCACGAGCCACGTACCGCGCCTTGAAGACAGGCGGAGAGCCCGGCAGACGCTTCACCCTGAAGATCCACATGCCACTGACGATGTTCGCCCCAGGAGGGGGAACCGCGTCAACGTAGGTGCCTGTGGACTTACAGGAATCCATCTCTGCATCCATAGCTGCCTGCCACTGAGAGGAGTAGGGACCCTCTACGGCCTCCGCGTAAGAGCGCGGAGTCGGGATGTCAAGTGCATCCGGGTCTCCCTCAGGGGTAAGCAGTACGGACATGAGATGAGGTGAAGCAGCAGCCAGATACAGGAACTCCTCCTGCCTGTCCTCAAGGACGTCCGTGCGAAGGGCACACTCACCCCCGACGGACCGAGGACAGACAGACGCAGACTCAGCAACAGGACTAGCAGCGTAGTCCAGACGACAGCGAGCAGCAAAGTTGACGAGCTCAGCAACAAGAGCAGACGCAGCAGTGGACTCAAAGGAGGGGTCAGTGACGACAGTAGCAAGAAGACGCGTGACAGTAGGACTGGCAGCACGTAGAGAGTCCGACTCCGGGTCGGAAAGTGCAGGAAGAGAGGACTCAGGAGGAGAAGGCAAAGGGGCAGGCAGAGGAGCAGTGGACGGACGCAGAGACATCCGGTGCATGCCAGGGACAGGAGGAGGACGCTGACGCGAACCGCGACCACTAGCGCGAGCAGCACGAAAAGGCGACGCAGGACGAGACGCAGGCTCACGACGCTCAGCATGGCCTCCAGTAGGACCAATGTAGGGAGAAGGAGCAGGCAGAGGGGAGGCCGGCGGGAACTGTGACTGTGACTGGACAGGCGGTGGACACTCTAAGGGAGGAGGAAGACCAAGAACCTGCTGAAGGAGCGGACCGAAGTACGGCCGAGGCTGCGCGGCGAATCGAGACACAGCAGGGACAGCACCAGCACCCTCAGCTGCAGCACCAGCGCTAACAGCACCTCCAGTTGCAGTACCTCCAGCAGCACCAGCAGCACCCGCAGCAGGACCGCTGGCAGGACTGAGAGCAGCAGACTCAGCGCCAACACCCTCAGCAGCTCCAGCTCCAGTCGTACTCGTAGGTACAGCAGCTCCAGAGCCCCTCGGACGAGCACCTCCCGCACTGGCAGCACCAGCACCCTCAGAAACCGAAGAAGCTCCAGCTCCAGCAGTACGCCTCCAGCGCCGGGCAAACCACTCGCGGAGCTCCTGTGGAGAGAGCGGCTCCCGCAGAGACGAAGCACCCGGAGAACCTCCAGGCTCAGCACCGCCATACACCACACGAGCAGGTCCAGCGGCTGCTGGCTCCGCACCTCCAGGCTAAGCAGCTCCAGACGTGGCACCCCCAGGCTCAGCAGCTCCTGACGTAGCACCCCCAGGCTCAGTACCCCCAGGCTCAGCACCCCCAGTCTCAGCACCCCCAGGCTCAACACCCCCTATCACTGCACCCCCAGGCTCAGCACCCCCAGGCGCAGCACCCACTCGCGCAGAACCCCCAGAGTCAGCACCCCCAGGCTCAGCACCCGCAGCAGTACCAGAGTCACCAGCAACCTTGACCGGCTCGACTGCGTCTACCTTGGACACACCTTAAGGGGCAGGACCCTTAGGGGGGAGGGGGTCTACCGGGGGGGGACCTGGCACAAGGAAGAGCGGAGGCGGGGGGAGGGAAGGAGTGCAGTAGGGGAAGAGACGGTACTAGGGTACCGACTCGTCAAACGTGACGTCCTGGGAGGACAGAACACGACGAGAGGAGGGGTGGTGGAACTGCCATCCCAGCGCGTCAGGGGGGAAGCCAAGGAGGACACAAGGAGCAGCACGAGGGGACAGCTTGTCCGCAGACAAGTCGTGGACAAACGCTCGAGATCCCCAGACACGGAACGCAGACGCATCGCCTACCTTCCCCGTCCACAGCAAATCTTGGGAGGTCTCCGGCATGGACACCCTGGGGTGAAGGTTGATCTGATGCGCCGCGTACTGAACCGCAAACGGCCACAGAAAATGGGGGGCAGCCGCATGCATCATGGACGTACGAGCGACGTCCATGACCATGCCAATGCGGCGCTCAGCAATCCCATTTTGTTGTGGAGAGTCCGAAAGCGTAAAGGTCTGGCGGATGCCTCGCGCACGGTAGTAGGCTCGCAGAAGGCGAGAGGAGACTTCTCCGCCTCGGTCAGAGTTCAGACGCAGAACAGGAAAGTCCGAGCCGAAGCTCCTCCCGAGGTGAAGACGAGCTGCGCGGATCTAGACGATCAACAACTCAGTGACATCGCCCTTGCGACGCAAGGGGAAGACTATGGTGTAATGCGAGTAGTCCTCAACCACCAGCAGAAAGTAGCGCTCGTGACCCTGTCCACGCACGCGGGCCGGGCCCCCCACGTCCATGTGGAGCGTCTGCAGCGGGGCCTCTGTCGGGGGAAACAGAGAGGAGTGAGGGGCAGCCTGGAGCCGCCCCTCGACACAAGGGACACAAGAAGGACCAGGCCCCGGAGGAAGGGGAGGGAGGGACCGGGGAAGACCAGAGACAAGGACACGGGAGGCCATGCCTCGGAGACGAGGCAGCGAGGGGTGACCAAGGCGGTGGTGCCACAGGAGAGACTCGTGAGACAGGAGGCGACACGAGCAGGGGGCAGACTCAGGACCAGACCTGGACGCTGCAGCAAACACCTGACCTGACGCAGCTACCTGGCCAGACGCAGGGACAGTAGGAGACTCAGTGGTCAAGGTGTAGAGGCTGGACCCCGGCCGACGCGTAAACGTGGCCAGGTGCCTGCCTGTGCGAGCGTCCGAGCAGTGGGTCACCCGCTGACTCGCAGGAGTAAACTGGTGAACCCCCGCATCCTGTAGGTCAGCACCACTCACCAAGTTCGTAGAGAACGAGGGGAGGTAAAGACCAGACAAGGTGCCAGAGGGGGCAGCCAGACTCGGGAGGACAGTAGAGAAGTGAGAGAGGACAGGGCCCCCAGAGGGGTCTACTAGGGAGACTGCAACCAGCGTGAGTGTTGTGAGAGTACGACGGCTTATGCCAGCTATGCTTGCTTGCCTCTACTTTATCATGCTATTTCTAGCATACGATAATCATATGCATGCATGAATTGCTTGATTTCCTAGGCTAGGTGCTTTCCTATACTATATTATAGTTATAGCACCGAGCTAGGTTGCGTGCACCGAGTCCTGGCTTTTCGGTTGCCACCGAATTGCCTTCTACCGAATTCGGTAAGGATCTGTTCGGGACGCTTCGCGACCCGCGGAACCTTCGCGTAACACCTGGTTACGGGGCCTTGTGTCGAGCCTATATATAGCCTCGTGTTGTACCCTAGTGGACATTCAATTCAATTCAATTTGAATCATCTTTTCTGAGCTCGATAACAGATCCTCACAAGTGTGGTGCGGTCTCGAAAGAAGGAGCGAGAAGCCCCTGATTCAAGTGTGAAGATGAGGGAGGCCGAAGCCGACGTGGTACCTGAGAGCGCAGACTCACCAGCACCTGAGGTCGCAGACGCATTGGCACCTAGAGCAGCACCCTCACCAGCACCAAGAGCAGCAGTCGCAATGCCCGGGTTGGGCGGGAAACACCGGTAACAGTCACCCTCATCACTAATAGACACAGCAAACATGGCAGCAAGGATAGCATCAAAGTCAAGATCATAGATGGCTACACCTGCCCTAGACACCTCTCCCCAGCGGGGGATCTCAGTAGCCTCCGGGAACTGGTGACGCCAAGCGTCTGTAAGGCGGCCAAAGCAGCGCAGGGTGGGGTGGGCACCCCCACACTGCTCACCCGCGCGGTCGCCGGTGCGAAGGTCGTAGGTGCAAAGACCAAAACCCCCACCACGCTGACGCTGCGCGTACCACTCACGGAGCTGCTGAGGGGGGGGGGATGTCCCGAGAACGCTGCTGCTGCTGCTGGCGCTGACCACCACCGGAGCCGCTCCGCTGCGAAGCGCCACCCCGACCAGCTCCACCTCCTCCACCACCGCCTCCTCCACCTCCGCCACCACCGCCGCCTCCACTCCCACCGCTACCGCCTCCGCCGCCTCCGCCTCCGCTGCTGCCACCGACACCTCCACCCCCGCCACCACTCCCACCGCCACCCCCACTCCCTCCGCCGCCTCCACCGCCACCTCCACCACCCCCGCTAGCTCCACCCGCGCCCTTGCCCCCCTTGCCCTTGCCAGAGCGGCGTCTCTCGCTAGGGGCAGACGCCGCATCGACCGACTCAAGACCAACGAGGTCGGCCGCAGCAGCAGAGGTGACAGACGGCAAAAGGGGGGAAGGGGAACACCCCTCAAAGATGGGGGTGCGAGGGTCACCATGAGAGGCTCCTACAGCGACTATGCTCTTCTCCGCTGCTAGGAGGGCCTCCTCTAGGAGGTCAACAGTGAGAGTGGTGGGACAGAGTGAGAGGAAGTGGTCCCTGACTACACGAAGGGAGTTAGGGAGGCGGGTGACTATATAATAGAGAGTGATGTACATGGGGGGGGGGGTTCTTGGCGCAGAACTCAGCAGGAAGCGCGGCGCGGTAGCGAGTGTCACTAGTGCGGAGGTGCGTAATGAGGTCAGCGACTGTGGGAAAGGCAGCAAGGTCAGGGAAGAGGTAAGGTAGCATGAGGCGGCTCAGCGCAGCAGTGGCAGGGGAAGAGTAGCGCGCAAGTACAGCGTCGTACAAGGTCTGAGCACTCTTGTACTGACTAAAGTGCGCGCGCTCAGTGGTAGGCAAGTGGCGACGCACAGCAAGACATGCAGCAGCGTCGCGCATGGCCCACTGAGAGCGAACAGTGGCGTCAGCATTAGCAGCAGGGGCAGGAGAGGCGCCAGAGGTGTGGTCAAAGAGAGAGAGCCGTCTGCCCTATCGCACTGTAAGAACAGCTGCAGGTCGTCGACCCAGACGTCAAAGTCAATGGCTCGACCCTCATCGTCAAAAGTGAGGACACTAGGGGTAGCCATGACAACAGTAGACCAGCAGTGCAAGCAGTAGGGAAAGGGCAGTGCAGCGACAGAGGTGCTGTGCTCACCGGACAGGGCTGCTTGGGTGACTCGGCGGATGGGCTGCTCGGCGGTTCGGCGGCTGGGCGGCTCGGCTGCAAGGCTGCTCGGCCGCTCTGCTGCTGGGCGGCTCGGTTGTGCTGCTGCAGGGCGGCGCGGAGGTTGGCGGCTCGGTTGGGTGAGGCGGCTCGGGCGGCTCGAGCGGCGGGCGGCGCTGCAGCAGTTGAGGGCGGCGGGGCCGCAACTGAGGGCGGCGGGGCCGCAAGTGAGGGCGGCGGGGCCGCAGGTGAGGGCGGCGACGGGCCGCAACTGAGGGCGGCGACGGGGCCGCAACTGAGGGCGGCGGGGCCGCAACTGAGGGCGGCGGGGGCGCAGGTGAGGGCAGCGACGGGCCGCAGGTGAGGGCGGCGACGGGGCCGCAACTGAGGGCGGCGACGGGGCCGCAGGTGAGGGCGGCGACGGGGCCGCAACTGAGGGCGGCGACGGGGCCGCAGGTGAAGGCGACGGGGCCGCAACTGAGGGCGGCGTGGCCGCAACTGAGGGCGGCGGGGCCGCAGGGAAGGGCCGCGACGGGCCGCAGGTGAGGGCGGCGGCGGGGCCGCAGCTGAGGGCGGTGACGGGGCCGCAAGTGAGGGCGGCGGGGCCGCAAGGGAGGGCGGCGACGGGCCGCAGGTGAGGGCGGCGACGGGGCCGCAATTGAGGGCGGCGACGGGCCGCAAGTGAGGGCGGCGGGGCCGCAAGGGATGGCGGCGACGGGCCGCTTAGGGTGGCGACGGGCCGTGAAGGGCGGCGACGGGCCGAGTAAGGGCCGCGACGGGCCGTAAGGGCGGCGCAAGGGAGGCCGCTAGGGGCGACGCGGTGTGGCCGCTAGGGCGGCTCGACAAAGGCAGAGAGGGGAGCGCGACTCGGGGAGCGCGCTCCGGGCAGGAAAAAAAAAAATCGATGTGGTGGGCCCTAGGCATAGTTCCCACGAGGGAACCTGCTCGATACCATGAGAACATTAGAACGAGAATGAAATGACTAAATGAAAGTTGGGTACAAATACAACCCTGGAAAGCTGTACCCCATATGTGCTACCCCACTATAGCCTACAACAGCTATGTCATACAAATCTGACACTGGCTGCTGTGAATTGCTGCGAGTTTCCTCCTGTGAAGAATGGGTCCGTTTGATATCCATAGGTAAATAGTCCTGTCAGTAGCGGGCTGGTCTGGGCGAGTAGTATCGCATGGATCTGGGTAGTGGGGCGGGTCAGTGGGTCGGCGATATTCGAGGCTCCTTTTTTATAGGTGACTATGTAGTGGAAATTTGACTCAAGGAAATCGAGCCACCAAATCTGTCGTGGGTTGAGGTGGGGTTGTGCGCGGAGGTACTGTAGGGATCGATGGTCTGTCCGTACTGTCACGTCTGCGCCGGTCAAGTAGCAGTGCCACACTTTGAACGCATGCACGATCGCGAGAATTTCGTGGTCGTGTATTGGGTAATTTCGTTCGGGCGGATGCAGTTTTCGTGATTCGTATGCGATGGGCTGTAGGCCGTTGCCGAATTCCTGTAACAGTACAGCTCCAATGGCGATGTCGCTTGCGTCTGTAACAACTTCGAAGGGGCGATGTGGGTCAGCGATGCGCAGGACGGGTGGTAAACAGAGAACATTTTTCAGGGCAGAGAAGGCAGCATGCTCTTTCTCCCCCCACGTAAAAGCGACCCCCTTGCGTAGTAAATCTGTCAGCGGGGCGGTTAATCGTGCCATGTCGGGGACGAACCGACGAACATAATTAACGAACCCTAAAAAACTCTGCAGTTCCGTGATGTTCGTCGGGGGACGCCACGCTTTGACCGTATCCAGCTTCTTGGGGTCGATTTCAACTCCAGCCTCCGAAATAACGTGCCCTAAAAATTCTAGCCTGTCTCGGAAAAACTCGCACTTAGAACCCTTGGTGAGTAACCGATGTTTCTCTAAAATTTTAAACACTGCTTCGAGATCTACTAAGTGCTGCTGCTTGTCGCGACTGTAAACGAGGATGTCGTCGAGGTAAACTATCACGCATTTATCTAAGAGTGGCCTAAACGCCTCGTTCATGGTCATCTGAAATATTGCGGGCGCGTTGGTCAGCCCAAAAGGCATCACCATGTACTCGAACAACCCGTACCTAGTCCTATATGCTCTCTTGGCGCAGTCCGACGGTTCGACCCGAATCTGAAGGTAACCCCCCCGTAAGTCAATTTTCGAAAATACCCGTGTTGTTCGCAGTTGGTCGATCAGTTCGTCGGCGCGGGGAATGGGGTACCGCGATTTGACTGTTACCCTGTTAAGCGCTCGGTAATCGATGCACATGCGAAACCCTCCATCTTTTTTCGGTGTGAACAGTATCGGTGCGGCGAACGGTGAGGAAAGTAGAACGAGAATGGATTGACTAAGGAATGGGAGTGATACAAATATGCAACCCTAGAAATGTGTACCCCATATATGTGAAGTAAGGAAAACAGGAATGAAATGACTAAGTCAGAGTTGGGTACAAATACAACCCTAGAAAGCTGTACCCCATATGTGCTACCCCACTATAGCCTACAAACATGCATCAGCTATAATACTCTGACACACCCCCATAGGCAAAGTGGGGGAGAACAAGGGGTCACAAGACCAGTCAAGCAAAGCAAAGCAAAGCAAGCTCAGGGTGGATCACAAAGTCACCACACAGTCCGAGCACAAGAGGAGGGCCAGAGGCCAGTTCACATGCAGGAGTACAGACATATATATAAAACTAGACAAGCAAGAGCAGGTATATATATATATGTCATAGTACAAGTGAAGTCAAGAGGAGAGCAAGTGAGGCAAGACAGGTACAAGACCCAGCTGGGTGCAAAAGCGCTGATGGTCACAAGGCGCGAGTGCCTTGGTGAACACATCAGCAGTGTTGGCCTCAGAGGCCACGTACGCAAGTCGCAACTGACCACGCTGCTGCAGCTCACGAGCAAGGAAGTAGCGGAGAGCAATGTGCTTCGTTCTGTGCTCCAAGCGCTGCTCTCGACACAAGGCCAGCATGGCCTTGTTGTCTACGTACAGCACTGGAGGAGAACGAGGCGGCTCTCCAAGGTCAGTCAACAGGTAGGTGAGCCAGCGAAGCTCCTGTGCAGCCATGGCCCCGGCGTAGATCTCAGCCTCACAACTGGAGCCGAGAACCGAAGACGAGCGGGTAGACCGCCACGAGACAGAGCCGGAACCAAGGCTGAAGGTGTAACCCTGTGACGACCGCTGCGTAGCCTGGTCGTCAGCCCAAGAAGCGTCCGCGTGGCCGGTAAGGACCACTGGACTCCGCCCTCCAAGCACTAGCCCCATGCCCGACGTACTGCACAGGTAGCGCAATACCCTCTTCGCTGCAGCCATGTGCTCTGGTCTGTGTCTCCCAGGAGCAACATAGCGTGCAAGAATGCTCAGAGGGTATGCAAGGTCAGGTCGTGTGCAGGTCATCAGGTACATGAGGCAGCCAACAAGCTCTGCATACGGACCACTCGACTCTACGGACCCATCCGAAGGCAGAGCTGAAAGTGAGTGGCGAGTAGGCAGAGGAGTGGCCTGAGGCGAGGAGTACGTGAAGCCGAAGCGCTGAAGGACCTACTGCACCATGTGTGACTGAGTCAAGGTAATGGTGCGGCGTGCTCTGTCCCGAGTGATCTGCAAGCTAAGGTAGCTGCGCAGTTCACCCAGGTCTGTGCACGTGTGTCTCTTCAGCAGCTCGGACTTCACGTAGGCGAGTCCAGCAGTGTCCGCTGTGGCAAAGACCAAGTCGTCGACGTACACGAGGATGTAGAACGGCGGCAGGGAAGTGTCGGTGCGAAGAAACAGCGACGGGTCAGCAGTAGAAGGAGCAAACCCAAGAGCCGCAAGCGTAGTCCTCAGTGTGTCGTGCCACTCACGCGGAGCCTGGCGGAGACCGTAGACTGGCCGTCGGAGGCTCCACTGGGTGCCAGGAGGGAAAGTCCCAGTGAAGCCAGGTGGACGGCGCAGCCAGATCTCCTCGTGCAGGCTACCCTGCAGGAACGCAGTGCTGAAGTTGAGAGAGTGAAGCTCGTAGTCGCGCTGAGCGGCTATGTGCAGCAGCACCCGAAGAGTGGTCATCTTCGGGGTGGGAGAGAAGGTCTGAAAGTAGTCAACTCCCTGCCGCTGACTGAAGCCACGAGCAACGTACCGCGCCTTGAAGACAGGTGGAGAGCCCGGCGGCCGCTTCACCCTGAAGATCCACATGCCACTGACGATGTTCGCCCCAGGAGGGGGAACCGCGTCAACGTAGGTGCCTGTGGACTTCCAGGAAGCCATCTCTGCATCCATAGCTGCCTGCCACTGAGAGGAGTAGGGACCCTCTACGGCCTCCGCGTAAGAACGCGGAGTCGGGATGTCTAGTGCATCCGGGTCTCCCTCAGGGGCAAGCAGTACAGACGCGAGATGAGGTGAAGCAGCCGCTAGACACTGTAACTCCTCCTGTCTGTCCTCTAGGACGTCCGTGCCAAGAGCACACTCACCCCCGACGGACGGAGGACAGACAGACGCAGACTCAGCAACAAGACTAGCAGCGTAGTCGAGACGACAGCGAGCAGCAAAGTCGACGAGCTCAGCGACTAGAGCAGACGCAACAGTGGACTCAAAAGAGGGGTCAGTGACGACAGTAGCAAGCAGACGCGTGACAGTAGGACTGGCAGCACGAAGAGAGTCCGACTCAGGGTCGGCAAGCGCAGGAAGAGAGGACTCCGGAGGAGAAGGCAAAGGGGCACGCAGAGGAGCAGTGGACGGACGCAAAGACATCCGGTGCGTGCCAGGGACAGGAGGAGGACGCTGACGCGAACTGCGACCACTAGCGCGAGCAGCACGAACAGGCGACGCGGGACGAGACGCAGGCTAACGACGCTCAGCAAGACCTCCAGTAGGACCAGTGTAAGGAGAGGGAGCAGGCAGGGGAGAGGAAGGCTCCAGCAGGGACTGCGACTGGACAGGCGGTGGACCCTCTACTGGAGGAGAAAGACCAAGAACCTGCTGCAGGAGCGGAACGAAGTACGGCCGAGGCCGTGCGGCAGCTCCAGACGCAGCAGGGACAGCACTAGCACCCTCAGCGACAGCACCAGCGCCACCCACACCTCCAGCGGCAGGACCAACAGCAGTAGGCTCAGCACCAGCGCCCTCAGCAGCTCTAGCTCCAGGAGGACCCGCAGGTCCAGCAGCTCCGGGACTGGCAGCACCCGCACCCTCGACGGTCGAAGAAGCTCCAGCTCCAGCTCCAGCAGCACCTCTAGACTCAGCAGCACGCCTCCAGCGGCGAGCGAATCACTCGCGCAGCTCCTGTGGAGAGAGGGGCTCCCGGCGAGACGCAGCAGCAGGAGAAACCCCAGGCTCAGTAGCCCCAGACGCAGCACCCCCAGGCTCACCAGCTCCCAGCTCAGCACCCCCAGGCTCAGCAGCTCCCGACCCAGCACCCCCTGACCCAGCACCTCTAGGCACAGCACCCCCCGGCTCAGCACCCCCAGGCTCCGCACCCTCCGCAGTAGCACCCTCAGGCCCAGCACCCCCAGCAGTAGCACCCCCAGGCTCAGCACCCCCGCGCACAGCACCCCCAGAGTCAGCACCCCCAGGCTCAGCACCCGCAGCAGCACCAGAGTCACCAGTAACCTCGACCGGGTCAACGGCGTCTACCTGGGACACACCTGAGGGGGCAGGAACCTGAGGGGGGAGGGGGTCTACCGGGAGGGGAACCGGCACAAGGAAGTCCGGGGGAGGGGGGAGGGAAGGAGTGCGGTAGGGGAAGAGACGGTAGAAGGGGACTGACTCGTCGAACGTGACGTCCTGGGAGGACAGAACACGACGAGAGGAGGGGTGGTAAAACTGCCACCCTGGGGCGTCAGTGGGGAAGCCAAGGAAGACACAGGGAGCAGCACGAGGGGACAGCTTGTCCGCAGACAAGTCGCGGACAAACGCCCGAGATCCCCAGACACGGAACACAGACGCATCGCCAACCTTCCCCGTCCACAGCAAGGCTGGGGACATCGCAGGCCGAGAGACCCGGGGGTGAAGGTTGAGCTGATGCGCCGCGTACCTCACCGCAAACGGCCACAGAAAATGGGGGGCAGCCGCATGCATCATGGACGTACGAGCGACATCCATGACCATGCCAATGCGGCGCTCAGCAATCCCATTTTGCTGTGGTGAGTCCGGAAGCGTGAAGGTCTGGCGGATCCCCCGTGCACGACAGTAGTCCCGTAGAAGGCGAGAAGAGAACTCTCCGCCTCTGTCAGAGTGCAGACGCAGAACAGGAAAGTCCGAGCCGAAGCTCTTCCTGAGCTGGAGACGAGCCTCGCGGATCCAGTCGATCAGTACCTCAGTGACCGCACCCTTGCTGCGCAAGGGGAGGACTGTGGTGTAATGCGAGTAGTCGTCAACCACCAACAGGAAGTAGAGCTCGTGACCCTGCCCACAGACGGGGGCAAGGCCCCACACATCCATGTGAAGCGTCTGCAGGGGAGCCTCTGTCGGGGGGAAGTGGGAGGAGTGAGGAGTAGCCCGGAGGCGACCCTCGACACAGGGGACACAGGAAGGTCCCGGCCCGCAGGGGAGAGGAGGGAGAGACTGGGGAAGACCAGAGACAAGGACACGGGAAGCCATGCTCCGAAGACGGGGCAAGGAGGGGTGGCCAAGACGGTGGTGCCACAGGAGAGTCTCGTGAGACAGGAGGCGACAAGAACAGGGGGCAGACTCAGGACCTGACCGGGACGCAGCAGCAAGCACCTGACCCGACGCAGCCACCTGACCAGACGCAGGGACAGGAGGAGACTCAACGCTCAGGGTGTAGAGACTCGACCCCGGCCGACGCGAGAACGTGGCCAGGTGTCGGCCTGTGCGTGCCTCCGTGCAGTGGGTCACCCGCTGACTCGCAGGAGTGAACTGGTGAACCCCCACATCCTGCAGGTCCGCTCCACTCACCAAGTTCGTAGAGAACGAGGGAAGGTACAGACCCGACAGGGTGCCCGAAGGGGCAGCCGGACACGGGAGGACAGTGGAGAAGTGAGACAGGACAGGACCCCCAGAGGGGTCAGCAAGGGAGACCGCAACCGGCCGGCCGAGCGGCGTAAGGGTAGTGCGGTCTCGAAAGAAGGAGCGAGAAGCTCCGGAGTCAAGTGTGAAAGTGAGGGAGGACGAGGACGACGCAGTACCTGAGAGCGCAGTCTCACCAGTACCTGAGAGCACATACGCACTGGCACCTAGAGCAGCAGCCTCACAAGCACCTAGCGCAGCAGTACCAATGCCCGGGTCGGGCTGGAAACAACGGTAACCCTCATTCTCCTCACTATAATCCACAACATACATAGCAGCAAGGATAGCATCAAAATCAAGATCAAAGATCGCTACACCAGCCCTGAGAAGCTCATCCCACCGAGGGATCTCACTAGCCTCAGGGAACTGCTGACGCCAAGCGTCCGTCAGGCGGCCAAAGCAGCGCTGGGTGGCGTGGGCACCCCCACACTGCTCACCCGCGCGGTCGCCGGAACGAAGAACGTAGGTGCAGGGACCAGTACCCCCACCCCTCTGACGCCCAGCATACCACTCACGAAGCTGCTGAGGCGGAGGGATGTCCCGCGAGCGCTGCTGCTGCTGCCGCTGCGAGCGCTGGCCACCACCACCGCCGCTACGCTGCTGGGTACCACCTCGACCAGCTCCACCTCCACCACCACCACCGCCTCCTCCGCTGCAGCCTCCACCGCCTCCACCTCCGCCGCCTCCACCACCGCCGCTGCCTCCACCACCACCGCTGGCACCACCACCAGCGTCTCCGCCACTGCTGCCACCACCACCACCACCTCCGCCACTAGTCCCGCCGCCACCCCCACTCCCTCCGCCGCCACCGCCGCCACCGCCACCGCCCCCTCCAGCGCCACCCGCGCCCTTGCCCCCCTTGCCCTTGCTGGAGCGACGTCTCCCACTAGGGGCAGACGCCGCGCCGACCGACTCAAGACCAAGCAGGTCGGCAGCAGCAGCAGAGGCAACAGAGGGCAGCAAGGGGGAAGGAGAGCACCCCTCAAAGATGGGGGTGCGAGGGTCACCACGAGAAGCACCTACAGCGACTATGCTCTTCTCCGCTGCGAGGAGGGCCTTCTCGAGGAGGTCGACGGTGAGGGTGGTGGGACAGACTGCGAGAAAGTGGTCCCTGACGACGCGAAGGGAGTCAGGGAGGCGCGCGACTACGTAGTAGAGAGCGATGTACATGGGGGGGGGGTTCTTAGCGCAGAACTCAGCAGGAAGGGCGGCGCGGTAGCGAGTGTCACTAGTGCGGAGGTGTGTAATGAGGTCAGCGACAGTGGGAAAGGCAGAGAGGTCAGGAAAGAGGTAGGGAAGCATGAGACGGCTCAGTGCAGCAGTGGCAGGGGAGGAGTAGCGCGCAACTACAGCGTCGTACAAGGTCTGAGCACTCTTGTACTGACTAAAGTGCGCACGCTCAGAGGTAGGGAGGTGGCGACGCACAGCAAGACGTGCAGCAGCATCGCGGGTGGCCCACTTAGAGCGGACAGCGGGATCAGCATCAGCAGCAGGGGCAGGAGAGGCGCCAGAGGTGAGGTCAAAGAGAGAAAGGTCGTCAGCCCTGTCGCACTGTAAGAACAGCTGCAGGTTGTCTAACCAGACCTCAAAATCAATGGCGCGACCCTCAGCGTCAAAAGCTAGGACACTAGGGGTAGCCATGGCGGCGACAGCGACGCAGTGCAAGCAGTAGGGAAAGAGCTCGCAGTGTCAGTGGGACTGTGCTCACCAGGCAGGGCAGGTCGTGCAGCTATGCAGAAAGGCGGCTCAGCGACCGGGCGGCTCGGGTGTACAGCGGCTCGGCTCCCGGGCGGCTCGGCGGCTGGGCGGCTCGGGCGCAGGGCGGCTCGGCTCCCGGGCGGCTCGGCGGCTGGGCGGCTCAGGTGCACGGCGGCTCGGCTCGCGGGCGGCTCGGCGGCAGGGCGGCTCGGGTCCCGGGCGGCTCGGCGTTGGGCGGCTCGGCTCCCGAGCGATGCAGGGGCAAGGCCGTCAGGTGCAGCGGCGGGTCGACCGGTGCAGTGGCGGGCCGGTAGGTGCAGCGGCGGGCCGGCAGGTGCAGCGGCGGGCCTGCAGGTGCAGCGGTGGGCCGGCAGGTGCAGGCGGCGGGCCGTAGGGTGCAGCGGCAGGCCGGCAGGTGCAGCTGCGGGGCCGTCAGGTGAAGCGGCAAGCCGTTGGGTGCAGCGGCGGGCCGGCAGGTGCAGCGGCGGGCCGGCAGGAGCAGCGGCGGGCCGGCAGGAGCAGCGGCGGGGCCGTCAGGTGAGGCGGCGGGCCGGCAGGAGCAGCGGCGAGCTGGCAGGAGCAGCGGCGGGGCCGTCAGGTGAGGCGGCGGGCCAGCAGGAGCAGCGGCGGGCCGAGGGTGCAGCGGCGGGGCCGTCAGAGGCGGCGGGCCGTAGGGTGCAGCGGCGGGCCGTAGGGTGCAGCGGCGGGGCCGTCAGAGGCGGCGGCGGGGCCGCGGCAGTAGAGGCGGGGCCACGTCAGGGGAGGCGGCGGGGCCGCGTCAGGGGAGGCGGCGGGGCCGCTTCAGGGGAGGCGGCGGGGCCGCGTCAGGGGAGGCGGCGGGGCCGCGTCAAGCAGGCGGCGGGGCCGCGATCAAGCAGGCGGCGGGGCCGCGATCAGGAGAGGTGGCGGGGCCGCGTCTGAGGGACAGCGGGGCCGCGAGGGAAAAGGCGACCCGAGGGGTCGCTAAAAAAAAAAAAAAAGGGCGCGCCTCGGGGCGCGCTTCGGTGGGCCCTAAAAAAAACGGTCCTAAGGCAGGACCCGCTCTATACCATGTGAAGTAAGGAAAAAAGGAATGAAATGACTAAGTCAGAGTTGGGTACAAATACAACCCTAGAAAGCTGTACCCCATATGTGCTACCCCACTATAGCCTACAAACATGCATCAGCTATAATACTCTGACAATATAGACTACCCCACTATAGCCTACACAATATTATAATTTGACACACCCCCATAGGCAAAGTGGGGGAGAACAAGGGGTCACAAGACCAGTCAAGCAAAGCAAAGCAAAGCTCAGGGTGGATCACAACGTCACCACACAGTCCGAGCACAAGGTCAAGGCCACAAGGCCAGTTCACATGCAGGAGTGCACATATATATATATAAGACTAACCAAGCAAGAGCAGGTATATATATATGTAAGAGTACAAGCAAGATCAAGAGGTGAGCAAGTGAGGCAAGACAGGCACAAGACCCAGCTGAGTGCTGAAGCGCTGATGATCACAAGACGGAAGTGCCTTGGTGAAAACATCAGCAGTGTTGGCCTCAAAGGCCACGTACGCAAGTCGCAACTGACCACGCTGCTGCAGCTCACGAGCAAGAAAGTAGCTGAGAGCAATGTGCTTTGTTCTGTGCTCCAGGCGCTGCTCCCGACACAAGGCCAGCATGGCCTTGTTGTCTACGTACAGCACCGGAGGAGAACGAGGCGGCTCTCCGAGATCAGTCAGCAGGTAGGTAAGCCAGCGAAGCTCCTGTGCAGCCATGGCCCCGGCGTAGATCTCAGCCTTACAACTGGAGCCGAGAACAGAAGACGAGCGAGTAGCCCGCCACGAAACAAAGCCGGAACCAAGGCTGAAGGTGTAACCCTGTGACGACCGCTGCGTAGCCTGGTCGTCTGCCCAAGAAGCGTCCGCGTGCCCAGTGAGGACCACTGGACTCCGCCCTCCAAGCACTAGCCCCATGCCCGACGTACTGCACAAGTAGCGCAACACCCTCTTCGCTGCAGCCATGTGCTCTGGTCGGTGTCTCCCAGGAGCAACATAGCGTGCAAGAATGCTAAGAGGGTATGCAAGGTCAGGTCGTGTGCAGGTCATCAGGTACATGAGGCAGCCAACAAGCTCTGGGTACAGGCCACTCGACTCTATGGACTCATCCGAAGGCAGAGCTGAGAGCGAGTGGCGAGTAGACAGAGGAGTGGCCTGAGGCGAGGAGTACGTGAAGCCGAAGCGTTGAAGGACCTGCTGCACCATGTGTGACTGAGTCAGGGTAATGGTGCGGCGTGCTCTGTCCCGGGTGATCTGCAAGCCAAGGTAGCTGCGCATTTCACCCAGGTCTGTGCACGTGTGTCTCTTCTGCAGCTCGGACTTCACGTGGGCGAGTCCAGCAGTGTCAGCTGTGGCAAAGACCAAATCGTCGACGTACACGAGGATGTAGAACGGCGGCAAAGAGGTGTCGGTGCGTAGAAACAGCGACGGGTCAGCAGTAGAGGGAGCAAACCCAAGAGCCGCAAGTGTAGTCCTCAGTGTGTCGTACCACTCGCACGGTGCCTGGCGGAGACCGTAGACTCGCCGTCGGAGGCTCCACTGGGTGCCAGGAGGGAAAGTCCCTGTGAAGCCAGGTGGACGGCGCAACCAGATCTCCTTGTGCAGGCTACCCTACAGGAAAGCAGTGTTGAAGTCAAGGGAGTGAAGCTCGTAGTCACGCTGAGCGGCTATGTGTAGCAGCACCCGAAGAGTGGTCATCTTCGGGGTGGGAGAGAAGGTCTGAAAGTAGTCAACTCCCTGCCGCTGACTGAAGACACGAGCCACGTACCGCGCCTTGAAGACAGGTGGAGAGCCCAGCGGCCGCATCACCTTGAAGATGCAGATGCCACTGACGATGTTCGCCCCAGGAGGGGGAACCGCGTCAACGTAGGTGCCTGTGGACTTCCAGGAAGCCATCTCTGCATCCATAGCTGCCTGCCGCTGAGAGGAGTAGGGACCCTCTGCGGCCTCCGCGTAAGAGCACGGAGTCGGGATGTCTAGTGCATCCGGGTCTCCCTCAGGGGTAAGCAGTACGGACGCGAGATGAGGTGAAGCAGCAGCCAGACACTGGAACTCCTCCTGCCTATCCTCAAGGACGTCCGTGCCAAGAGCACACTCACCCCTGACGGACCGAAGACAGACAGACTCAGACTCAGCAACAAGACTAGCAGCGTAGTCTAGACGACAGCGAGCAGCAAAGTCGACGAGCTCAGCAACAAGAGCAGACGCAGCAGTGGACTCAAAGGAGGGGTCAGTGACGACAGTAGCAAAGAGACGCTGACGCGAACTGCGACCACTAGTGCGAGCAGCACGAACAGGCGACGCAGGACGAGACGCAGGCTCACGACGCTCAGCAAGACCTCCAGTAGGACCAGTGTACGGAGAAGGAGAAGGCAGTGGGGAGGCCGGCGGTAACTGTGACTGTGACTGGACAGGCGGTGGACACTCTAAGGGAGGAGGAAGACCAAGGACCTGCTGAAGGAGCGGAACAAAGTACGGCCGAGGCCGCGCAGCGACTCCTGAAACAGCAGGGACAGCACCAGCACCCCCAGCGGCAGCACCAGCGTCAACAGCACCTCCAGCTCCAGTACCTCCAGCAGCACCAGCAGCACCCGCAGCAGGACCGCCGCCAGGACTGACTACAGTAGCCTCAGCGCCAACACCCTCAGCAGCTCCAACTCCAGTAGCACTCGCAGAACTAGCACCTCCGAGACCGGCGGCACCAGCACCCTCAGCAGCCGAAGAAGCACCAGCTCCAGTAGTACGCCTCCAGCGCCGGGCAAACCACTCGCGCAGCTCTTGTGGAGAGAGTGGCTCCCGCCGAGACGAAGCACCCGGAGAACCACCAAGCCCAGCACTGCCAGATGCCACACGAGCACGTCCAGCAGCCGCGGGCTCCGCACCCTCAGGCTCAGTAGCTCCAGACTCAGCACCCCTAAGCTCAGCAGCTCCAGACGCAGCACCCCCAGGCGAAGGACCCCCAAGCTCTGCACCCCCAGTTGTAGCACCCCCAGGCTCTGCACCCCCAGTCGTAGCACCCCCAGGTTGAGCACCCCCAGTCGCAGTACCCCCAGGCTCAACACCCCCAGTCTCAGCACCCCCAGGCTCAGCACCCCCTCGTGCAGCACCCCCAGAGTCAGCACCCCCAGGCTCAGCACCCGCAGCAGTACCAAAGTCACCAGCAACCTCGACCGGCTCGTCTGCGTCTACCTGGGACACACCTGAAGGGGCAGGACCCTGAGGGGGGAGAGGGTCTACCTGAGGGGGACTTGGCACAAGGAAGTGCGGCGGCGGGGGGAGGGAAGGAGTGTGGTAGGGGAAGAGACGGTAGTAGGGGACTGACTCGTCGAACGTGACGTCCTGGGAGGACAGAACACGACGAGAGGAGGGGTGGTAGAACTGCCACCCGGGGGCGTCAGTGGGGAAGCCAAGAAAGCCGCAGGGAGCAGCACGGGGGGACAGCTTGTCCGCAGACAAGTCGCGGACAAACGCCCGAGATCCACAGACACGGAACGCAGACGCATCGCCGACCTTCCCCGTCCACAGCAAGGCTGGGGAGGTCTCCGGCCTGGAGACCCTGGGGTGAAGGTTGATCTGATGCGCCGCGTACCGAACCGCAAACGGCCACAGAAAATGGGGGGCAGCCGCATGTATCATGGACGTACGGGCGACGTCCATGACCATGCCAATGCGGCGCTCAGCAATCCCATTTTGCTGTGGAGAGTTCGGAAGCGTAAAGGTCTTGCAGATGCCTCGCGCAAGACAGTAGGCTCGCAGAAGGCCAGAGGAGAACTCTCCGCCTCGGTCAGACTGCAGACGCAGAACTGGAAATTCCGAGCCGAAGCTCCTCCTGAGCTGGAGACGAGCTGCGCGAATCCAGTCGATCAACACTTCATTGACATCACCCTTGCTGCGCAAGGGGAAGACTAAGGTGTAACGCGAGTAGTCGTCAACCACCAGCAGGAAGTAGCGCTCGTGACCCTGTCCACGGACGCGGGCCGGGCCCCACACGTCCATGTGAAGCGTCAGCAGCGGGGCCTCTGTCGAGGGAAACTGAGAGGAGTGAGGGGTAGCCCGGAGCCGCCCCTCGACACAGGGGACACAGGAAGGACCAGGCCCTGGAGGAAGGGGAGGGAGAGACCGGGGAAGACCAGAGACAAGGACACGGGAAGCCATGCCTCGGAGACGAGGCACAGAGGGGTGACCAAGACGGTGGTGCCACAGGAGAGACTCGTGAGACAGGAGGCGACACGAGCAGGGGGCAGACTCAGGACCAGACCTGGACGCTGCAGCAAACACCTGACCCGACGCAGCTACCTGGCCAGACGCAGGGACAGGAGGGGACCCAGTGGTCAGGGTGTAGAGACTCGACCCCGGCCGATGCGAAAACGTGGCCAGGTGCCGGCCCGTGCGGGCGTCCGAGCAGTGGGTCACCCGCTGACTCCCAGGAGTAAACTGGTGAGCCCCCGCATCCTGCAGGTCAGCACCACTCACCAAGTTCGTCAAGAACGAGGGGAGGTTAAGACCACACAAGGTGCCCGAGGGGGCAGGCGGACACGGGAGGACAGTGGAGAAGTGAGAGAGGACAGGACCCCCAGAGGGGTCTGCCAGGGAGACTGCAACCGGCCGGCCAAGCGGCGTGAGTGTGGTGCGGTCGCGAAAGAAGGAGCGAGAAGCCCCTGAGTCAAGTGTGAAGGTGAGGGAGGCCGAAGCCGACCCGGTACCTGAGAGCGCAGCCTCACCAGCACTTGAGGGCGCAGACGCGCTGGCACCTAGAGCAGCAGCCTCATTGGCACCTAGCGCAGCAGTACCAATGCCCGGATCGGGCGGGAAACACCAGTAACAGTCACCCTCATCACTAATAGTCACAGCATACATGGCAGCAAGGATAGCATCAAAGTCAAGATCATAGATAGCTACACCTGCCCTAGATAGCTCTCCCCAGCGGGGGATCTTACTAGCCTCCAGGAACTGCTGACGCCAAGCGTCCGTCAGGCGGCCAAAGCAGCGGTGGGTGGGGTGAGCACCCCCACACTGCTCACCCGTGCGGTCGCCGGAGCGAAGGACGTAGGTGCACGGACCAAAACCCCCACCACGCTGACGCTGCGTGTACCACTCACGGAGCTGCTGAGGAGGGGGGATGTCCCGAGAACGCTGCTGCTGGCGCTGACCACCACCGGAGCCGCTCCGCTGCGAAGCACCACCCCGACCAGCTCCACCTCCTCCGCCACCGCCGCCTCCACCTCCGCCACCACCGCCGCCTCCGCTCCCACCGCTACCGCCTCCGCCGCCTCCGCCTCCGCTGCTGCCACCACCACCTCCACCCCCGCCACCACTCCCACCGCCACCCCCACTCCCTCCACCGCCTCCACCGCCACCTCCACCACCCCCGCTAGCTCCACCCGCGCCCTTGCCCCCCTTGCCCTTGCCAGAGCGGCGTCTCCCGCTAGGGGTAGACGCCGCACCGACCGACTCAAGACCAACGAGGTCGGCCGCAGCAGCAGAGGCGACAGAGGGCAACAGGGGGGAAGGGGAACACCCCTCAAAGATGGGGGTGCGAGGGTCACCACGAGAGGCTCCTACAGCAACTATGCTCTTCTCCGCTGCTAGGAGGGCCTTCTCTAGGAGGTCAACAGTGAGAGTGGTGGGACAGACTGAGAGGAAGTGGTCCCTGACTACGCGAAGGGAGTCAGGGAGGCGGGTGACTATATAATAGAGAGTGATGTACATGGGGGGGGGTTCTTGGCGCAGAACTCAGCAGGAAGCGCGGCGCGGTAGCGAGTGTCACTAGTGCGGAGGTGCGTAGTGAGGTCAGCGACTGTGGGAAAGGCAGCAAGGTCAGGGAAGAGGTACGGTGGCATGAGGCGGCTCAGTGTAGCAGTGGCAGGGGAAGAGTAGCGCGCAACTACAGCGTCGTACAAGGTCTGAGCACTCTTGTACTGACTAAAGTGCGCGCGCTCAGTGGTAGGCAGGTGGCGACGCACAGCAAGACGTGCAGCAGCATCGCGCGTGGCCCACTGGGAGCGAACAGTGGGGTCAGCATCAGCAGCAGGGGCAGGAGAGGCGCCAGAGGTGAGGTCAAAGAGGGAGAGACCGTCTGCCCTATCGCACTGCAGGAAAAGCTGTAGGTCATCTACCCAAACCTCAAAGTCAATGGCTCGACCCTCAGCGTCAAAAGCGAGAACACTGGGGGTAGCCATGACAGAAGTAGACTAGCAGTACCAACAGTAGGACAGGGGCAGTGCAGTGACAGAAGCGCTGCTCCCATCGGACAGGGCGGGTCGAGCAGCTCAGCAGTACAGCAACACGGCAACACGGCTGATCGGAAGGCTCAGCAGAAACTGCGGCTCCGTGGTGCCAGCGGCTCGGCTCCTCAGGCGGCTCGGGCGGCTTAGGCGGCTCGGACGGCTCGGGCGGCTCGGGCGGCTCGGGCGGCTCGGGCTGGTCGGGCGGCTCGGGCGGCTCAGGAGAGTCGGGCGGCTCGGGCGGCTCGGGTAGCTCGGGCAGGTCGGGCGGCTCGGGCGGCTCGGGCGGTTCGGGCGGCTCGGGCGGCACGAGCGGGGTAGGGCGGCAGAGCCGCTGGTGCGAGGGGCGGCGGGGCCGCTGAGAAGGGCGGCGAGGCCGCAGTTGAAGGGCGGCAGGGCCGCTGAGAAGGGCGGTGGGGCCGCAGTAGAAGGGCGGCGGGGCCGCTGTTTAGGGCGGCGGGGCCGCTGAGTAGGGCGGCGTGGCCGCTGAGTAGAGCGGCGGGGCCGCTGAGTAGGGCGGCGGGGCCGCAGCGAGGGAGGCAGCGGGGCCGCAGCGAAGGGCGGCGGGGCCGCTGAGATGGGTGGCAGGGCCGCAATGTGGGGCGACGGGGCCGCCGAGAAGGGCGGGGCCGCAGCGACGGGCGGCGGGGCCGCGGAGACGGGCGGCGGGGCCGCAATGCGGGGCGACAGGGCCGCTGAGAAGGGCGGGGCCGCAGCGACGGGCTGTGGGGCCGCTAAGTAGGGCGGGGCCCGTTGAGAAGGGCGGCGGGGCCGCTGAGATGGGCGGCGGGGCCGCACTAAAGGGCGGCGGGGCCGAATCGACGGGCGGTGGGGCCGCTAGGGGAAGGGGCCGCTAGGGCGATAGGGCCGCTAGGGCGTAGGGGCCGCTAGGGCGGCTCGACGAGGTGAGGGCCCGGAGCGCGACTCGGGCGGAGCGCGCTTCGGGCAGGAGAGAAAAAAAAAAAATGAAACTCGATGTGGTGGGCCCTAGGCACAGTTCCCAAGGGGGAACCTACTCGATACCATGAGGAAAGTAGAACGAGAATGGATTGACTAAGGAATGGGAGTGATACAAATATGCAACCCTAGAAATGTGTACCCCATATAGACTACCCCACTATAGCCTACACAATATTATAATTTGACAAACGGTGACGAGCTCGGTCGGATAAACTGCTTCTCTAATAAATAATCTAGCTGCTTCCTTAGTTCGTCGAGCTCGTGTTGTGTCAGTCTGAACTAGCGCTGTACAGTTGGCTGTGCCCCCGGTTCTAACTCGATCCTATGGTCATGCGCCCGCTGAGGTGGCAGCCCTTGGGGTAAGTCGTCTCGAAAAATCCCCGGGTACCGTTTCAACAAGTCCTGAAGTTCGGGCGGTACTGCTGCCAACAGTTTCTGAAAATCGCTCGGCTGCTCCTCGTCTCCCACTAATGCTATATCCACTGCGTACACGTCGGCTGCAGCGACGACAACCCGTTTCATCGTGATGGCGTTGACGTGGACCGTTGAAGACTCGGGTGACTGCCAGCGAGGTAGTTCAACCCAGTTACCACTACTTCGCACAGTGCAGCTACCCGTCGTCCAGTCAAATTGCGGGTTATACCGTCGCAGCCAATCACGTCCCAATAAAATATCGTGCCCATCTAGTGTCGTTGCGAGCATTTCCTGTGTAAACCCGAAGTTCCCTCCGCAGCGGACTTTTACTCGCTCCACCTTTTCCCGTATGGCCAGTGGCGTGCCGTCAACTAAGCGCGCGTCTATCTCAGGTAAGCAACGGTTAAGTGTTAACCGTAGTTTTCGTGCGGTCGCGGTATTAACTAAACTGTGACTTGCGCCTCCGTCAATAAAAATCTTCACTGCTGCTCCCTGTATTTTCCCGTGGATCAGTACTGGGCAATCCGTCGATGTACCCTCCTTATTCATCCGAGCCCGATCGATGGCGTGAATCGGTACTGTGACTCGGTGAGGGTCGGTGCGGTTGGGCGAGCAGGCAGTCTCGTCAGTAGTTGGCCCAACTTCTACTGACTGCTGGCGTTTCCCTGCCTCTGAGACTCCCTCCCCTGCTCTGCTCCGCGACGCCTCAGCTCCTCTAGGCATTCGCTCTTGCGATGGCCCGGCCTGTTGCAAGCAAAGCAGCGCCCCTTAAACGGTGCGGCAGCTGCATTCGTTGCAATGGCGTGTACAGTGGCGTGCTCAGTCGGTCCCCGAGGGCGACGTCCATAATAGGACCCCGGTCTCGGTCGGCGTAGAATGTCAATTTTTTCGACGAGCGCGAGAATCTCGTTGAAGTTGGAGAGTCCGCGCAGCATGATTTCGTGCGAGATATCCGGCTTCAGCCCTCCGACGTAACGGTCCACCCACTTCGCTTCGTGCATGTAGCCGACCTGCTCGCAAAGTGCGAGAAAACCGCTCGTATAATCTTGAACCGACCCGAGCTGCCGCCAAGTGCGCAATCTCTGACGCGCCGAAATGGAAGCCGCGATCAGCTCGAAGCGCGCCCGAAGCCCTGCGCACCACGCATCCCACGTGCTGTATTGGGCGGTCTTGCAGAACGAACTCCAGGTGACAGCTGGACCCGTGGGCCCTTCCTCGTGCGACGGTGGCTCGTAGGCGCGTGGCGACGTCACGATGACTCGCCATGAGTCCATGGCGGGGCCCCTTGGCAGCGAAACTGCATACCGAATCTTCGCGGCGACCGACTCGACGTAGTTTGCGTCGAAGAAGACGTTCATCGTGAAGACCCTGTCAGATGATTATATTACTGATGCATATATTTAGGCTGTAGTGGGGTAGCCCATAGGGGGTACAACCCAATTAGGGTTAGTACTTGTACTTGTTTCATTTCATAGTGCATTCATTCCTCGCCTCTATCTCAACATGGTTTCGAGCAGGTTCCCTAGTGGGAACTGTTCCTAGGGCCCACCTACTATTCCGTCCTGCCCGGAGCGCGCTCTGCCCTAGCCCGAGTCGCGCTGGGCCTTTTTTTTCCTTTGGCGGCCCGATCGCGTCGAGCCGCCCGCGAAATTCTGACGCGCCACCTACGCGGCCTCGTTGCGCCGCCCCTAGACGGCCGCGCCGCGTCGCGCGTGCCGCCCTCCAGTCGCGCGCCGCCCCCCCCTCTGACCCTCGCGACGCCGGCGCCGTCGCTGACGGCCCCGCGATCGCCTGCGACGGCCCCGCCGTCCCCTCTACCGGCCCCTCCGCTGCGCTTGACGGCCCCGCCGTCCCCTCTGCCGGCCCCGCCGCTGCGCTTGACGGCCCCGCCGTCCCCTCTGCCGGCCCCGCCGCTGCACCCGACGGCCCCGCTGTCCCCTCTGCCGGCCCCGCCGCTGCTTCAGACGGCCCCGCCGTCCCCTCTCACGGCCCCGCCGCTGCACCTAACGGCCCCGCCGTCCCCTCTGACGGCCCCGCCACTGCACCTACCGGCCCCGCCGCTACCCCTGACGGCCCCGCTGCTGCATCTTCAGGCCCCGCCGTCTCACCTGCCGGCCCCGCTGCTATACCTGACGGCCCCCCCGCTTCACCTACCGGCCCCGCCACTACCCCTAACGACCCCGCAGCTGCATCTCCCGGCCCCGCCGCCCCAGCAACTGCGCCGCCCCAGCAGCCGAGCCGCCCCAGCAGCCGAGCCGCCCCAGCAACCGAGCCGCCCCAGCAGCCGAGCCGCCCCAGCAGCCGAGCCGCCCGAGCCGCCGAGCCGCCCGAGCCGCCCGAGCCGCCCGAGCCGACCGAGCCGCCCGAGCCGCCTGCACTGCCCTGTCTGGTGAGCACTGAGCTTTTCTCTGCGCACTGCCCTTACCCCACTGCTGTCATGGCTACCCCCAGTGTCCTCACCTTCGACGCTGAGGGCAGAGCCATCGACTTTGACGTGTGGGTAGACGACCTGCTGCTTTTCCTACAGTGCGACAGAGCTGACGGCCTCTCTCTCTTTGATCTCATTTCTGGTGCCTCTCCCGCCCCTGCTGCTACTGAGGATGCCACTGTTCGCTCACAGTGGGCCACACGCGATGCTGCTGCACGTCTTGCTGTGCGTCGCCACCTCCCTCCCTCTGAGCGTGCACACTTTGGGTCGTACAAGAGTGCTCAGACCTTGTACGACGCCGTTATTGCACGCTACTCCACCCCTGCCACTGCTGCACTGAGCCGCCTCATGCTACCGTACCTCTTTCCCGACCTTGCTTCTTTTGCCACAGTCGCCGACCTCATTACCCACCTGCGCACTAGTGACGCTCGCTTCCGCGCTGCGCTTCCTGCTGAATTCTGCGCCAAGAACCCCCCCCCCCAGTACTTCACTCTCTACTACATTGTCACCCGCCTCCCTGACTCCCTCCGCGGAGTCAGGGACGACTTACTCTCAGTCTGCCCCACCACTCTCACTGTTAACCTCCTCGAGAAGTCCCTCCTAGCAGCCGAGAAGAGCATTCTCGCTGTAGGGGCCTCTCGTGGTGACCCGCGCACCCCCATCTTTGAGGGGTGTTCCCCCTCCCCCCTCCTGCCCTCTGTCGCCTCTGCTGCTACGGCCGACCTAGTTGGTTTTGAGTCGGTCGGTGCGGCGTCTGCCCGCAGTGGGAGACGTCGCTCTAGCAAGGGCAAAGGGGGCAGGAGCGGTGGTGGAGGCGGCGGGGGCGGTGGGAGCGGCGGTGGAGGCAGCGGAGGAGGTGGGGGTGGTAGCGGGAGTGGTGTCGGGAGTGGAGGTGTCAGCGGCGGCAGTGGAGGCGGGGGTGGCAGCGGCGGTGGTGGTGGGAGTGGAGGCGGAGGCGGCGGTGGCGGCAGCGACGGTGGGAGTGGCGGTGGCAGCGGAGGTGGTGGCGGCGGCGGCGGAGGAGGCGGCAGAAGAGGCCGTGGCTCGTCGCAGAGGAGTGGCTCCGGTGGCGGTCAGCGCCAACAGCAGCGGCAGCAGCGTGGTCAGGAGACCCTCTCCCCGCAGCAGCTCCGTGAGTGGTACGCTGCACGTCAGAGGGGTGGGGGTACTGGTCCGTGCACCTACGTCTTGCGCACGGGCGACCGTGCGGGTGAGCCGTGTGGTGGTCCACACCCCGCCCACCGCTGCTTCGGCCGCCTGACTGACGCTTGGCGCCGCCAGTTTCCTGACGCCTCTGAGATCCCTCGCTGGGACCAGCTGTCTCGGGCAGGAGTAGCTATCTTTGATCTTGACTTTGATGCTATTCTTGCTGCCATGTATGCTGTGACTATTAGTGAGGAGGGTGACTGTTACCGGTGTTTCCCGCCCGACCCGGGCATTGGTAGTGCGGCTCTAGGTGCTGTTGAGGCTGCTGCTCCAGGTGCTGGTGAGGTTGTCGCTCTAGGTGCCAGTGAGTCTGTGTCCTCAGGTGCTGGTGAGTCTGCTCTCTCATGTACTGCGTCGGCTCCGCCCTCTCTCACCTTTACTCTTGACTCAGGGGCGTCTCGCTCCTTCTTTCGAGACCGCACCACACTCACGCCGCTTAGTCGGCCAGTGGCGGTCTCCCTGGCGGACCCCTCTGGGGGTCCTGTTCTGGCTCGCTACTCCACTGTCCTGCCGTGCCCTGCGGTCCCGTCTGGCGCCCTGTCCGGTCTCTACCTCCCCTCGTTCTCTACGAACTTGGTGGCGGGTGCTGACCTACAGGATGCAGGGGTCGACCAGTTCACCCCTGCACGCCGACGGGACACCCACTGCACGGACGCGGACACGGGTCGACACTTGACCACGTTCACACGTGGGCCGGGGTCGAGCCTGTACACACTCACTGTTCCGTCTCCTCCTCCTGCGTCTGGTCAGGTAGCTGCGTCGGGTCACGTGTTTGCTGCAGCGTCCAGGTCTGGTCCTGAGTCTGCCCCCTTCTCGTGTCGCCTCCTGTCCCACGAGACCCTCCTGTGGCACCACAGGATGGGTCACCCCTCCCTGCCTCGTCTCCGGGGCATGGCCTTTCGCCTTCTTGTCTCTGGCCTTCCCCGGTCCCTCCCTCCCCTTCCTCAGGGGCCTGGCCCTCCCTGTGTCCCCTGTGTCGAGGGTCGCCAGCGGGCTACCCCTCACTCCTCCCCGTTTCCTCCGACGGAGGCCCCGATGCAGACGCTTCACATGGACGTGTGGGGCCCAGCCCGCGTCCGTGGACAGGGTCACGAGCGCTACTTCCTGCTCGTGGTTGACGACTACTCGCGTTACACCACAGTCTTCCCCTTGCGCAGCAAGGGTGAGGTCACTGAGGTGTTGATCGACTGGATCCGCGCAGCTCGTCTCCAGCTCAGGCGGAGCTTCGGCTCGGACTTTCCTGTTTTGCGTCTGCACTCGGACAGAGGCGGAGAGTTCTCCTCCGGCCTTCTGCGAGCCTACTGTCGGGCACGAGGCATCCGCCAGACCTTCACGCTTCCGGACTCTCCACAGCAAAATGGGATTGCTGAGCGCCGCATCGGCATTGTCATGGACGTCGCCCGTACGTCCATGGTGCATGCGGCTGCCCCCCATTTTCTGTGGCCGTTTGCGGTTCGGTACGCCGCACATCAGATCAACCTTCAGCCCAGGGTCTCCAGACCGGAGACCTCTCCAGCTTTGCTGTGGACGGGGAAGGTTGGCGATGCGTCGGCGTTCCGTGTCTGGGGATCTCGGGCGTTTGTCCGCGACTTGTCTGCGGACAAGCTGTCCCCTCGTGCTGCTCCTTGCGTCTTCCTGGGTTTCCCCCCTGACGCACCTGGGTGGCAGTTTTACCACCCCACCTCTCGTCGTGTTCTGTCCTCCCAGGACGTCACGTTCGACGAGTCGGTTCCCTTCTACCGGCTCTTCCCCTACCGCACTCCGTCCCTCCCCCCCCCGCCCCTCTTCCTAGTCCCAGGTCCCCCCCCGGTAGACCCCCTCCCCCCTCAGGGTCCTGCCCCTTCAGGTGTGTCTCAGGTAGACGCGGTCGAGCCTGTCGAGGTCACTGGTGACTCTGGTGCTGCTGCGGGTGCGGAGCCTCGGGGTGCTGAGACTGGGGGTGCTGAGACTGGAGGTGCTGGGCCTGGGGGTGCTGAGACTGGGGGTGCTGAGCCTGGGGGTGCTGAGCCTAGGGGTACTGAGCCTGGGGGTGCTGAGACTGGGGGTGTTGAGCCTGGGGGTGCTGAGCCTGGGGGTGCTGAGCCTGGGGGTTCTGCGTCTGGGAGTGCTGCGCCTGCTGCTTCTGTTCCTGGTGGTTCTCCAGACCGGTCGTCGCGCCGCCAGCCGCTCTCTCCTCTAGAGTTGCGTGAGTGGTTTGCCCGGCGCTGGAGGCGAGCTGCTAGAGCCGGGGGTGCTGCGGGTGCTGGAGGTTCCGTTGCTGCCGACGGAGCTGGTACCACGGGTCCCGGAGGTGCTCGTACTGAGGGTACTGCAGCTGCCGGGCCCGGGGGTGCCTCTGGAGCTGGAGCTGCTGCGGGTGCTGGCGCTGAGGCTACCACTGTCGGTCCTACTGCGGGTACTTCTGCAGCTGCTGGTGGTGTTGGAGTTGGAGCTGCTACTGGTGCTGGTGCTGCCTCTGGAGGTGTTGATGCTGTCCCTGCTGTCTCTGGCGGTGCTGCACGGCCTCGGCCGTACTTCGTTCCGCTCCTTCAGCAGGTTCTTGGTCTCCCGCCTTCCACTGGTCCTTCTCCTCCCGTAGAGTGTCCGCAGCCTGTCCCGTCACAGTCACAGTTACAGCCCGCCTCTCCCCTGCCTTCTCCTTCTCCCTACGCTGGTCCTACTGGAGGTCTTGCTGAGCGTCGTGAGCCTGCGTCCCGCCCTGCGTCGCCAGTCCGAGCTGCTCGCTCTAGTGGTCGCGGTTCGCGTCAGCGTCCTCCTCCTGTCCCTGGCACACACCAGATGTCTCTGCGTCCGTCCACTGCTCCTCTGCGTGCCCCTTTGCCTTCTCCTCCTCAGTCTTCTCTTCCTACACTTGCCGACCCAGAGTCGGACTCTCGCCGTGCTGCCAGTCCTACTGTCACGCGTCTTCTTGCTTCTCTTGTCACTGACCCTTCTTTTGAGTCCGCTGCTGCGTCTGCCCTAGTTGCTGAGCTTGTCGACTTTGCTGCTGCGTGTCGTCTGGACTACGTTGCCAGTCTTGTTGCTGAGTCTGCTGAGTCTACGTCTGCTGCGTCTGGGTCTGCCTGTCCTCCGTCCGTCGCGGGTGACTGTGCTCTTGGCACGGACGTCCTTGAGGACAGGCAGGAGGAGTTCCAGTGCTTTGCCGCCGCTTTGCCCCATCTCGTGTCCATGCTTGTTGCCCCTGAGGGAGACCCGGATGCTCTAGACATCCCGACCCCACGCTCTTACGCAGAGGCGATGGCCGGTCCCTACTCCTCTCAGTGGCAGTCAGCCATGGACGCAGAGATGGCTTCCTGGAAGTCCACAGGCACCTACGTTGACGCTGTCCCCCCTCCTGGGGCGAACATCGTCAGTGGCATGTGGATCTTCAGGGTGAAGCGGCCGCCGGGTTCTCCGCCTGTCTTCAAGGCGCGTTACGTGGCTCGTGGCTTCAGTCAGCGACAGGGAGTTGACTTCTTTTAGACCTTCTCCCCGACCCCGAAGATGACCACTCTTCGGGTTCTACTGCACGTCGCTGCTCAGCGTGACTACGAGCTACACTCTCTTGACTTCAGCACTGCTTTCCTGCAGGGCCGCCTGCACGAGGAGATCTGGCTGCGCCGCCCTCCTGGCTTCACTGGGTCGTTCCCTCCTGGTACCCAATGGAGCCTCCGGCAGCCAGTCTACGGTCTCCGCCAGGCGCCGCGTGAGTGGCACGACACACTGAGGACTACACTTGCGGCTCTTGGGTTTGCTCCTTCTACTGCTGACCCGTCGCTGTTTCTGCGCACCGACACCTCGCTGCCGCCGTTCTACATCCTCGTGTACGTCGACGACTTGGTCTTTGCCACTGCGGACACTGCCGCACTCGCCCACGTGAAGTCCGAGCTGCAGAAGAGACACACGTGCACAGACCTGGGTGAACTGACAAGCTATCTTGCCTTGCGGATCACCCGGGACAGAGCACGCCGCACCATTACCCTGACTCAGTCACACATGGTGCAGCAGGTCCTTCAGCGCTTCGGCTTCACGTACTCCTCGCCTCAGTCCACTCCTCTGCCTACGGGACACTCGCTCTCAGCTCTGCCTTCGGATGAGTCCGTAGAGTCGAGTGGTCCGTATCCAGAGCTTGTGGGCTGTCTCATATACCTGATGACCTGCACTCGACCTGACCTCGCATACCCTCTCAGCATCTTAGCACGCTATGTTGCTCCCGGCCGTCACCGGAAGGAGCACATGGATGCAGCTAAGAGGGTGTTGCGCTACTTGTGCAATACGTCGGGCATGGGGCTAGTGCTTGGAGGGCGTGAGCGGCCTGTGCTCACTGGGCACTCAGACGCTTCTTGGGCTGACGACCAGGCTACTCAGAGGTCGTCTCAGGGTTACACCTTCAGTCTTGGCTCTGGCTCTGTCTCTTGGCGCTCTACTCGCTCTTCTTCGGTTCTCAGCTCCAGCTGTGAGGCTGAGATCTACGCCACGGCCATGGCTGCCCAGGAGCTTCGCTGGCTCACCTATCTGCTGACTGACCTTGGAGAGCGGCCTCGTTCTCCTCCAGTGCTGTACGTCGACAACAAGGCAACCATTGCCTTGTGTGAGGAGCACAGACTGGAGCACAGGACGAAGCACATTGCTCTGCGCTACTTCCTTGCTCGAGAGCTGCAGTAGTGTGGTCAGCTTCGCCTGCGTTTCGTGGCCACTGAGGCCAACACTGCTGATGTGTTCACCAAGGCACTTCCGCCTCGTGACCATCAGCGCTTTTGCACTCTGCTAGGCCTTGTGCCCACTGGGCCTCACTTGCTTACCTCTTGACCTTGCTTGTACTGCTGCATATATATATCCTTGCTCTTGCTTGTTTAGCACTGTTATATATATATGCTCTGCTGCATGTGAACTGGCCTTGTGGCCTTGACCTTGTGCTCGGAATTTGTGTGGTATCCTTGAGATCCACCCTGAGCTTGCTTTGCTTTGCTTTGCTTTGCTTGACTGGTCTTGTGACCCCTTGCTCTCCCCCACTTTGCCTATGGGGGTGTGTCAGATGATTATATTACTGATGCATATATTTAGGCTGTAGTGGGGTAGCCCATAGGGGGTACAACCCAATTAGGGTTAGTACTTGTACTTGTTTCATTTCATAGTGCATTCATTCCTCGCCTCTATCTCAACAGACCCACGATTGAACCGTCGGACCTCCGCGTTGACTTAGGTCGAAGTAGGGCGGGCGTTGTGGCTTGAGCGGCATTGGTGCCATAATGGCCTGTTCGCCACTTGTCGCCGCGAATTCCACGTGCCAACGGGCTTCACGGGGCTCCCGCGGGCTTGGTGCGACCCTGCTTCCTCCCATGCCAGGCATCGGCTGGGCGGCGCCATCACTGGCTGCGCCTGAGCGTTGTCCCATGCTGTCGTGTTGCGTTGGTGTGCCGGAAGAAATGATTATCGGCTCGTCCGATTGTGCAGATGCATTTGTCGGTGCGTGTGATGTCGCTGGAATGTTCACCGTGGATTGTTGATGGGCGGAGTCACGTTCCGCCGTGAGCGTCTCGATTTCGAGCGCCGAATCTTCAAGTTGACGCACGAGACGATCAAGCTGCTCATGCGTCAATGTGGCGAGCGTGAAATCGGCCATGGCATGGGTGTCGGGCGAGCTCAGCGAGAGCCTCGGTCGTGGCCGTGCGTGCTTACGAGAGAGCACTACGAGCGGCGGTGCTGTATCGCTGAGAGACGTCTACCCCCCCCAAAAATTGAGATAGTGGGGAAGCGAAAGTGTGGGTGCGGTCCGAGAGGAGATTGTAGGCTCTGAATACCAAGTGTTACGAGTGCAATTGAGTGAACGAACGAGAATTGCACTATCGAAGCAAGAATGCAATGAGCGAAGGCATGAGCGAAGAATATATAGCGAAACTACAGTGGTAACGGTAATGGACTGTGGTTGTCGCGCGACGGGCCTGGGACTGAGGTTGGGAAAGTGTCGAAGCGGAGGCACGGAGCGCGGGTTACCAGCCGAGCCGTGAGGTCGGGGTGCGAATGTGCGAAAGTGGCGGGCTGATTGTCGATGCGAGGATCGCGAGTGGTAACGGTGGTGACTGTGGTGCTACAGTGATGTACGCGTTGAGCAGGGATGCGAAGTAAGGAAAAGTGATTTTCCTTACACCATGCCAAAATGTATACGTTCACAGTCCTAATAATCATACTGGAATAATTTATATGTAGCGCGTGTATCGGGACAGCATTCTCCCTGGCCTCACTTCGCGCCGCCATTGGCCAAATCCTCCCCTTTACTCTGAATTCCAGGGAACCTTCAGTCGCCTCACCGACCCCCTTCCCTCCAACCCAAGCATTCATCCTTGCTGCCGTGTACATTTCGTGCAATTACGCCACGTCAAATGTCCCCCCAACCCACCTTGCTTAAACTCCCCACACTCTTATCACAATTGTTTGCTTTCCGTTTTCAAAATCAGGTCGTCTCTCCAGCAAGTGTCAAGAGGGGCTAGTGTCATGACACCAACTCGAAAACACATGGAGGACTATCCCTCCTGGTGTCAGCTGAACCAACCAATGAGATCGCGGGAAATCGTCCAATGTGCCCAACATTGACACCAGGCTGGAGCCGCGCTCACACGCGGCTCCACTTGGTGTCAACCGTAAACAACGCTTGACACCAAGCCTTTCTTGACACTTGCTGGAGAGACGACCTCAGAGTGCCTAGTCCGATTATCTGTCATACTGTCTGGAATCTCGGGCTTTTTTTTATCAGGTTTTCTGGTCACGCGATTAGCAAACTCTCACACGTTCCCGAACCTCTACAGAGGTAAGCAGCCATGGGCACCCTCGCCGAAGCGCCGGTTCTGGAGAGGATTCACACGTTTCCGGAGCATCTGTCGGTGCACGAGGCGTTGGAGCGCGTGAACGAGAAGGTGGCGGACGACGACATCATCGTGGAGGACGAGGAGCTGCTCATCACCTCGCTGCTCGCCATCCTGCGCCAACTCGAAGGCAACGAGATTGCGGAGGCGGTAAGCTCGCGTGCCCTCGCGCCCTTGTGTTTTCATGCTCGTGAGTGTGTGAATCAGGTTTGCGTCACGTTTTTTTTATGTTGGATTTTCAGCCGCACTTATCGTGCGCTTCATCCCCTTCGATTATGGTAATTGAATTTTCTTGTTGTAAAGTGCTAGAAATTCCGAACGCCAGGACATCACATTTTCCATGTTGTCAGCTTTTGAACATGAGGTCAGGATGTCAGCTTGCATGACGTCATGGGCGTGTTACCGTGACGGTACAGACTCACCAGGAGTCGAGAGTTTTCCACGACCCCCTCTGGAATTCGACTCGAACGTCAAACTTCAAACATTGCCTGAAATCGTGACCCAACAGTCATGCCAAGAACATCAAATTCATCATCCACTTGTATGAGACACATAATTCCACACTTTTGTGGGGGCAGAACATTAGCAGAAGCAGTCCTCACCGTTTGTTCCCTTTTCCTTGTTTTCCGTCCGCCTCGCGTCTCAACCCTCCGTGCGGCGCCCGTCCACCAGGTGGAGACGGTGTACGGGCTGTCAGCGCAGTACAACAAGAGCAGCGACCCCGCGGACCTGGAGCGCCTCGAGGCCGTCATCGCGGGGCTCGACCCCGCCGCCTCCATCCTCGTCGCCTCCGCGCTCTCGCACATGCTTACCTTCCACAACGTCGCCGGTGCGCCCCTGCTCCTCTTTCGCTCATGTTCGCACGCTCAAAGCTGCACAAATTTAGATGTTTCCTGCCCATTCCGACGTATCCCTTAACTCTCATCAACTTCTCCCCTTTCCCTTTTCTCTCCCTTCCCCCCCCTCTCTCTCTCCCCTCCACCCCTCCCGGCGCGGCCCGGCGGCAGAGGGAGTGCAGATGGCGTACAGGCAGCGCATGGTGGAGCAGCGGCACGGCGCGATCGAGGACGAGGGCAGCGCGCTGACGGAGTCGTCCATCTTCGAGACGTTCGACAAGCTGCGCGCGCAGGGCCGCACCGCCGACGAGATCTACGCGTCGCTGTGCGCGCAGCGCGTCGACATAGTGCTCACGGCGCACCCCACGCAGTCCGTGCGCCGCTCGCTGCTGCAGAAACACGCCAGGTTGGTGCGCGCGCGCACGGGGTAGGCATGAAGTCGACGACTTCGGTTACTGATTTTTTCGACGGGCATGCATGCACTATGCAAAGTCAACTGCGTCTATACCCAACATTTTCCGCTTTTCCGCATTTCTCCTCAGTATCCCATTCATCCGCATCTTCTCCTCCATCCCCCCAACCCTCCTCTCCCCCTCCCTGGTGTGCGCGCGCAGAATCCGGCAGTTGTTGGTGAAGAGGCGCGAGCAGAAGCTGTCGCCGGAGAGGAAGGAGGAGCTGGAGGAGGCGATCAGAAGCGAGGTGAGGGGGGCGCGGGGGCAATGTGGTGCACGAGGGACAGACTGAGGGGACGAGAAGAGAGAACTCACTGCCTGTGGATTTTGCTGTGATGGTGAGGGGCTGGTGGGGGGGGATGGAAAATGGATGATAAGCGAAGTACCTTCCCTTCTCGTGCCTTCCCCTCGCGCAGATCCAGGCGGCGTGGCGGACGGACGAGATTCGGCGGTCACAGCCCACCCCGCAGGACGAGATGCGCGGTGGTATGAGCTACATGCACGAGACCATCTGGCCAGGCGTCCCTCGCTTCCTGCGCCGCGTCGACACCGCGCTGCGCCACCTCGGCGTGCCGCACCGCCTGCCGTACCGCCTGCCCATCATCGCCTTCTCCTCCTGGATGGGCGGCGACCGTGACGGTGAGTGTGCGTGAGGCGGGAGCACATGTGTATAACAATGGAAAGGGGGAGCTTGGGTACAAACTCCTAGAAACATTAACAAAGCTAAAGAAAGAAGCTGAGTTTTTAATGGTTTATAATCATGAGTGTGGGTGGAGGGCCCGCTGTGTGGAAGAAGGAAGTGAAAAGGCTCAAGAGAGAATGATTAGAGTGAACCCCTCTCAACCCCTTCTGCATTCCCCATTTCCTCCGTCTCCTCCCCCCTGCTTCCCCTCTCCGCTCCCCACCGTCCACTTTCAGGCAATCCGAGGGTGACAGCAGCAGTGACGCGGGACGTGGTGTACCTGTCGCGCCTCATGGTCACCAACCTCTACATCACGCAGATTGAGGCGCTCATCTTCGATGTATGCACTCATTCACTCACTCTCTTGCCACCACATCAGCCACATGCCTTTTCTGGGCCCTTCTCATGGTTCTCCTTGCAGTGCCTGCTTCTTGTTATGCTTCCCGTTGTAGCGGTGTGCGCACACACTTCCGTGTAGCACCACTTTCTGTCAGTTCCTAACCCCCCCACCCCGGTAGTCCTTGGTCCCATCCGTCACTGCACACTGCTCCCAGCAGCTGTACCCCTGGCGCGTTCTAATGCTGTCACTCAATCCGAGCCATCACTGGTGAACACATACTCAACCCATCTCCCACCCCGTCCACTGCCCCCCTCTTCCCCCACCCGCCCCCATCTTCCGCCCTCGACTCCTTTCCCCCTATAGTTGTCCATGTGGCGTGCGAGTGCGGAGCTGAAGCAGCGGGCGGTGGAGGTGTGTGCGGGGGCCAAGAAGCACTCCGGCCATTACATTGGTGAGCCATGGCCGCACATGGGGATAATGGGACGATGAGGTGATGGGGTAAATGGCAGAGTTAAGAGCGAATGTAGACTTTGGTACCACTGAAAGCGCACTCTTAGTCGGAGCCCTTCCTGGATTAAGGGAGCCATAAGCCCTATCTCCCGTCCCCAATCCCCCATCACCTAACCCATCTTCCCCCCTCACTTCTCTCCTCCACCCGCGCTGCTCCCTTCCCTGGCGTCACTGCTCCACACTACTACCTCGTGTGCGCAGAGTTCTGGAAGGACATCCCGGAGCACGAGCCGTACCGCGTGGTGCTGGGCGAGGTGCGCGACAAGCTGTGGAACACGCGCGACCACATCCAGCAACTCATGGCCACAGGCCACTCCGAGTTCACCCCACAGGACATCTACTCCGACCCTGAACAGGTGTGCCACACACGCCACGGGCGTTGCCCATGTGTGCTATGGCTTGCCTTGGCGTCGCAGGGTGGGGCTGGCCATGGGGAATGGCTCGCCACAGGTGTTTTGTGGGTGGGGATGGGTTACGCAGTAGGGATGGGGCAGGAGAGGTGGTGACCGGCGAGTGCATTGTGGGCATTGCTGCTGGGCCATGAGCCAAACCCACTGCACCTGAATTCATCCACTCCTGTACCCCTCGTGCCCCTTTGCCTTATTTTGCTACTGTCTAACACACTGCCCTTGTGCTCCCCGTTGCCCTCCTATGCGCGCAGCTGATGGAGCCACTGGAGCTGTGCTACAAGTCGCTGTGTGCCGTTGGGGATGAGGCGGTGGCTAACAGCAAGCTGCTCGACATGCTGCGCCAGGTACAGTTGTTCTGCCCTGCATTCCCTTCTGCCACATGTTATTCCACGTCCTCATGGGTTTCTTAAGTCACGGCATTGCTTTGTGTATCGCTTGTCTTGTTCGCTCTGATCTTCGTACTGCCTGCTTACCTACCCCGTCACTTCCCTTGCTCACCACCGATAGCATACTCCCTCACCACCCTTGTCATACCCTTGCTGGACGTGCTGCGGCAGGTGGCATGCTTTGGGCTGTCGCTGGTGCGGCTGGACATCCGGCAGGAGGGAGCGCGGCACTCAGACGCCATGAACGCCATCACGGAGCACGTGGGCGCCGGCACGTACCACGACTGGCCGGAGCAGCAGCGCATCGACTGGCTCACGCAGGAGCTGCAGAGCCGCCGCCCGCTCTTCGGGGACGACCTGCTGGAGGTGGCGAGTGACGAGGTGCGCGAGGTGCTGACCACATTCCGCACGCTGGCTATGCTGCCTAGGGACTCGCTGGGCGCGTACGTGATCTCCATGGCGACCAGCGCCTCGCACGTGCTCGAGGTGCAGCTGCTGCAGCGTGCCGCGGGCGTGAAGAAGCCGCTGCGCGTGGTGCCGCTGTTTGAGCGCCTGGACGACCTCACCAACGCGCCCGCCGTGCTGCAGCAGCTGTTCTCGCTGCCGCTGTACCGCGCGTCGCTGGAGGGTGGCGTGCAGGAGGTGATGATCGGCTACTCCGACTCCGGCAAGGACGCCGGCCGCCTGGGCGCCGCCTGGGCGCTCTACAAGGCGCAGGCCAGCGTCGTGGAGGTGGCACAGCAGTACGGCGTGCAGCTCTGCATCTTCCACGGCCGTGGGGGCACGGTGGGGCGTGGGGGCGGGCCGACGCATCTGGCAATTCTGTCGCAGCCGCCGGGCACGGTGAACGGGCGGCTGCGAGTGACGGTGCAGGGCGAGGTGATCGAGCAGTCGTTCGGCGAGGAGCACCTCTGCTTCCGCACGCTGCAGCGCTTCACCGCCGCCACTCTCGACCACACCTTGAACCCCCCCCGCGCCGCGCTTCCGCAGTGGCAGGCCATGATGGACCAAATGGCACCGCTTTCCACCGCGGAGTACCGCTCCGTGGTGTTCCAGAGCCCGCGGTTCGTGGAGCTGTTCCGTGCCGTGACCCCCGAGACCGAGTTCGCCCGAATGAACATTGGCAGCCGCCCCAGCAAGCGTAAAGCGGGCGGTGGAGTGGAGACGCTGCGAGCCATCCCGTGGATCTTCGCTTGGACTCAGACGCGCTTCCACCTGCCCGTGTGGCTGGGGCTGGGAGCAGCGCTGCGCGGGGTGATGGAGGAGGATACAAAAGCACTGGACGAGCTACAGCAGATGTACCAGCAGTGGCCATTCTTCCGTGTCACGCTCGACCTGCTTGAGATGGTCTTCTCCAAGGGCGACCCGCGAGTCGCCCGGCTGTACCAGCGGGTTTTGGCGCCGCCTGACTTGCAGGAGCTGGGGGAGGAGCTGCTGCAGAAGTACGAGGAGAGCAAGGACCTGGTGCTCAAGGTGCGCTGCTGCTGCCATGCATTGTGCTGTGCTCGCACAACAACTTTGTCTGCTTCTGTTCTGTTCTGTTCTGTTATGTCCTGTTTTGTCCACATTCCCGCACATAAGCTCCATTCGTACCTTTGATCGCATCTAACACATTGCTGCCATCCCACACTCTTGCTGCCGTGCCGTTACAGGTGTGCGGACACAAAGTCCCTCTGGAGAGCATTCCCACACTGCGGCAGCGCCTGCTCATGCGAGACCCGTATATCACACCCCTCAATGTCATGCAAGTGCTCACTCTCAAGAAGATGCGCCAGGAGGAGGGAGCACCTAAGGGAGGCGACGAGGCCGTACAGGGGGGAGAGAGGAAGAAAGGCAAGTTTTCCTCGCTCTCTAGTGCGGAGGAGCTGTCAGCAGAAAAGGGGCTCACCAAGGCTCAGTCGTCTGATGTGGTGGGGCGCAACCCCTCCACTGCATATGCGCCGGGACTGGAGGACACTCTTATTATCACCATGAAGGGCATTGCTGCTGGCATGCAGAACACTGGCTAGTGGGCTGGGCAGGGGGTTTTGAAGCTGTTGAATGGAGGTGGATATTGGCATTCGAGGCCGTCTGGACTCTGGAGCATGTACTGTGGTGTGTGCACTGGGCCAGGTGCATATCAGCAAATACCATATGTGTGAAGGTGGATGGGAATCTGACGGCAGGCCAACTCGTCCACTGCTGGATACTTCATTATCCCAATATCATGTGCTGTACTGATAACTAAGACGTACCCAGCCACTACCGGCACCTTGAACGAAAATCCCGCAGGACATGGCAGGATCGTGTGAGTGATTACACTTTTGCTATTGTTCATTATCATATCCAAGCCTGACGCACTCTGAAATATTTGGCTCTAGATAAAAAAGCTATTGAGACCCATTTCCTAAAAATCGGGTCACTGATATCTCTGCAACCGGAAAAGCGGAAAAGTAACTCTGAGAATCTCAGAAACTACTATCAAACTATAAAAGAGTTCACAAACTAGTATGTCTTTATAAAGCTGTCACACGGTTTGTCAACATTGGTAGCTGCCAAGTGCAGATGGCAAGACAGGTGGCAAGACATAGCTGCCAAGTGCAGATGTGGCATGCAACAGCCGGGGGGGGGGGGGGGGGGGGGGGGTGCGGTAGAGGAGGGGAAATCTTGTAAAAGGTACCATAACGAATTTAAATACAGATGTGGCGCGCGCTACAGTGTCTCGCATGCACAGGCTTGCACAGCAGCAACCATGCGAACAGCTTCAGCCGCGCGCACGCAACAGCACCCGTCGCAGGCACGCAGCAACAGCCATGCGCACACGATGGCTGCGCCCACGCAGCAGCAGCGCACGCTCCCAGCTGCTCAGAGCTGCTCACAGCTCCTGAATTGCCCACAGCCGCTCCCAGCCGCACACACTTACCCACAGCCACCCACAGTCGCTCCCAGATGCCTACAGCCGCCCACAGCCGCTCCCAACCGCCCATAGACGCTCCCAGCCACCCATAGTCGCCCTCAGCTGCCCACACCTACCCACAGCCGGCCACAGCCACTCCCAGCCGCCCACAGCCACTCCCAACCTCCCACAGCTTTTCATAGCCGTCCACAGCCGCCCACAGCCGCCCACAGCCGCTCCCAGTCGCCCACAGCTGCTCACAGCTGCCCACAGCCGCTCCACTTACCCATCCACAAGCGCTTACCTACCACCTCCTGCTGTTCTCTTCACTTGTGACACTCTTAACTGCGGCTGGAGGCCCCACTCCCTCACCTCTGGCGTAGGTTAGGGTTCCTAACTGACCGTTACTAGCCCGCTGTTCCTACCCAGTGGCTCTTAGCCTCCGGTTTCTAGGCTGCCGTTTCTAGCAGCTTTCTCCCTCCAACCACTCCTAGCTCCGGCCACTCCTAGCTCCGGCCACTCCTAGCTCCGGCCACTCTTAGCTCCGGCCACTCCTAGCTCCGACCACTCCTAGCCCTGGCCACTCCTGGCTTCAGCCATTCCTTGCTCCAGTTTCTCCTAGCTTCCCCATGGCATCCTCTCGAGTTTTATGCTTCGACGCAGAGGGTCATGCGATTAATTTTAGCACGTGGCTCCACCAGGCCCAGCGTTACCTTACGAGCCAACGCCAGGACAGCGCTACTATGTTCGTTCACGCGTCTGGCGCCCTCCTTGCCCCTCTGCGCCCTAGTCCCCTGCCTGCTCAGCCCTCTCCCGCGGTAGAGACACATGCGATGTAAGATAAGCTGTTCTTGGCCACGTGACGTCTGGGAATTCGCCAGCCTGCCTCGCACTGACGGACCTTCTCCCACCGACTAAGGCCGCCCACTTCTCTCAGGTGAAGTCTGCGAAGGGGTGCTATGACGCTATTGTTGCTTGTTATTCCAACCCTTCCTGGACTCCCTCAGCCGCCTCCTCATGCAGTTTGTGTTCCCTGACCTTGGCTCGTTTGAGACTGTCTCCGACCGTATCACTCACCTGCATTCCCTTGACACTAGCTACCGTGTAGCCTGCACCGACGCCCAACTTTATCCTCGCCCCCCCACGTATGTGGCTCACCCTTCATTGGCTAGTCACTCGCCTCCCTGGTCGCCTCTCCTCTGCCTATGAGGTGCTTCTTCATATGCACCCTCGTGAGCTTACGATCGAGCTTCTTAAGAGCACTCTCATGAAGATCAAAACAACCTCACCGTTGCCTCTGCAATTGCCATAGTAGTTCCCCGTCTCTTCGAAGGGTGTGCTGTGACCCAACTTCCCATCTTCATTGCTTCTCGTGCCACTTCTGCATTGTCTGTTTATGAGGAGAGTGCAGCTGTTTCTGCCGCTGATAGGCAGCAACAAGGCAAGGGAGTTAAGAGAGGGGGGAAGGGTGTAGTGGTGCCCTCCGCAACAGTGGGGACCTGGTGGTTCGGGGAGCGTTAAACCACAGTAGCGGTCCCACCAGCTGGGGGCCTCGTCACATTGACCGCGACGTTGGCCCCTGCCACTACTGAATTTAGACAATTTTGGGTAGCGGCGCTCCTTATGGACGCTCCGACCACTCTGCACTATGCTAATTTCTGCGCCTCGATGACCTCTACCGCCACCAACACGGCTTCGAGGCACGCACCTTGTACTGGGTGATGCTTCTTGCTCGTAAGATTCCAATATTTGAGCTGACCATGAAGAAGGCTCATACTTATGTCATGTATGCTGATGTTGACTATAGTGCTGCTGGATTTGTTTGTTCGCGTGCTCCTAGACTAGGATCCTTGCCTGTTGCTAGTGTAGGAGCTTGCGTTTCCAGTGTAGGTGCTTGTGTAGTTACTAGCCCATATGTGCCCACTGCTGATGGCTCGCTCCGTCCTTCACACAGGACTCTGACGCGTCTTGCTGCTTCTGTCGCGACCACACCACTATCACACCTCTTCCTGCTCCAGTCTCAGTTGCCCTGGCTGATCCTACTTCAAGATCAACTATTTCTTGGCATCTCTATCACCCTCCTGTGCCCGGCTGTCCCCTCTAATTCCTTCACTGGTCTCCATATCCCCTCGTTCTCTAGGAGCTTGATGAATGTTGGGCACTTTCAAGACCGCGGGGTCCAATCTCTTTCCTTGCACATGAAAGGTTTGGGACCTGCACAGACTACTCGGTGACGTCTTGCCACATTCTCTCAAGAGCCCCACTCAGTTCTCTTCACACCGCACACCGCGCCCCCCCCAAGTAGTTTGCATGTTCAGGTTGCTCTGTGTGAAATGAGTAAGCAGGAATGAGGTGAACTATGAGTGAAAGCAGTACAAATGTGAAACCCTAACTGGGTTGTACCCCCTATGGGATACCCCACTACAGCCTACACAGCAGTATAAGCTATAGACATGTTCTGACACACCCCCATAGGCAAAGTGGGGGAGAACAAGGGGTCACAAGACCAGTCAAGCAAGACAAAGCAAAGCTCAGGGTGGATCACAAAGTCACCACACAATCCGAGCACAAGAGCAAGGCCAAAGGCCAGTTCACAAGCAAGAGTACAGACATATATATATAAAACTAGACAAGCAAGAGCAGGTATATATATATGTCACAGTACAAGTAAAGTCAAGAGGAGAGCAAGTGAGGCAAGACAGGCACAAGACCCAGCTGGGTGCAGAAGCGCTGATGGTCACAAGGCGCAAGTGCCTTGGTGAACACATCAGCAGTGTTGGCCTCAGAGGCCACGTACGCAAGTCGCAACTGACCACGCTGCTGCAACTCACGAGCAAGGAAGTAGCGGAGAGCAATGTGCTTCGTTCTGTGCTCCAAGCGCTGCTCTCGACACAAGGCCAGCATAGCCTTGTTGTCTACGTACAGCACTGGAGGAGAACGAGGCGGCTCTCCAAGGTCAGTCAGCAGGTAGGTGAGCCAGCGAAGCTCCTGTGGAGCCATGGCTCCGGCGTAGATCTCAGCCTCACAACTGGAGCCGAGAACCGAAGACGAGCGAGTAGACCGCCACGAGACAGAGCCGGAACCAAGGCTGAAGGTGTAACCCTGTGACGACCGCTGCGTAGCCTGGTCGTCAGCCCAAGAAGCGTCCGCGTGGCCGGTAAGGACCACTGGACTCCGCCCTCCAAGCACTAGCCCCATGCCTGACGTACTGCACAGGTAGCGCAATACCCTCTTCGCTGCAGCCATGTGCTCCGGTCTGTGTCTCCCAGGAGCAACATAGCGTGCAAGAATGCTCAGAGGGTATGCAAGGTCAGGTCGTGTGCAGGTCATCAAGTACATGAGGCAGCCAACAAGCTCTGCATACGGACCACTCGACTCTACGGACTCATCCGAAGGCAGAGCTGAGAGTGAGTGGCGAGTAGGCAGAGGAGTGGCCTGAGGCGAGGAGTACGTGAAGCCGAAGCGCTGAAGGACCTGCTGCACCATGTGTGACTGAGTCAAGGTAATGGTGCGGCGTGCTCTGTCCCGAGTGATCTGCAAGCCAAGGTAGCTGCGCAGTTCACCCAGGTCTGTGCACGTGTGTCTCTTCAGCAGCTCGGACTTCACGTAGGCGAGTCCAGCAGTGTCCGCTGTGGCAAAGACCAAGTCGTCGACGTACACGAGGATGTAGAACGGCGGCAGGGAAGTGTCGGTGCGAAGAAACAGCGACGGGTCAGCAGTAGAAGGAGCAAACCCAAGAGCCGCAAGCGTAGTCCTCAGTGTGTCGTGCCACTCACGCGGTGCCTGGCGGAGACCGTAGACTGGCCGTCTGAGGCTCCACTGGGTGCCAGGAGGGAAAGTCCCAGTGAAGCCAGGTGGACGGCGAAGCCAGATCTCCTCGTGCAGGCTACCCTGCAAGAACGCAGTGCTGAAGTCGAGAGAGTGAAGCTCGTAGTCGCGCTCAGCGGCTATGTGCAGCAGCACCCGAAGAGTAGTCATCTTCGGGGTGGGAGAGAAGGTCTGAAAGTAGTCAACTCCCTGCCGCTGACTGTAGCCACGAGCAACGTACCGTGCCTTGAAGACAGGTGGAGAGCCCGGCGGCCGCTTCACCCTGAAGATCCACATGCCACTGACGATGTTCGCCCCAGGAGGGGGAACCGCGTCAACGTAGGTGCCTGTGGACTTCCAGGAAGCCATCTCTGCATCCATGGCTGCCTGCCACTGAGAGGAGTAGGGGCCCTCTACGGCCTCCGCGTAAGAACGCGGAGTCGGGATGTCTAGTGCATCCGGGTCTCCCTCAGGGGCAAGCAGTACAGACGCGAGATGAGGTGAAGCAGCCGCTAGACACTGTAACTCCTCCTGCCTGTCCTCTAGGACGTCCGTGCCAAGAGCACACTCACCCCCGACGGACGGAGGACAGACAGACGCAGACTCAGCAACAAGACTAGCAGCGTAGTCGAGACGACAGCGAGCAGCAAAGTCGACGAGCTCAGCGACTAGAGCAGACGCAACAGTGGACTCAAAAGAGGGGTCAGTGACGACAGTAGCAAGCAGACGCGTGACAGTAGGACTGGCAGCACGAAGAGAGTCCGACTCAGGGTCGGCAAGCGCAGGAAGAGAGGACTCAGGAGGAGAAGGCAAAGGGGCACGCAGAGGAGCAGTGGACGGACGCAGAGACATCCGGTGCGTGCCAGGGACAGGAGGAGGACGCTGACGCGAACCGCGACCACTAGCGCGAGCAGCACGAACAGGCGACGCGGGGCGAGATGCAGGCTCACGACGCTCAGCAAGACCTCCTGTAGGACCAGTGTAAGGAGAGGGAGCAGGCAGTGGAGAGGAAGGCTCCAGTAGGGACTGCGACTGGACAGGCGGTGGACCCTCTACTGGAGGAGAAAGACCAAGAACCTGCTGAAGGAGCGGAACGAAGTACGGCCGAGGCCGCGCGGCAGCTCCAGTCTCAGCAGGGACAGCACCAGCACCCTCAGCGACAGCACCAGCGCCACCCACACCTCCAGCGGCAGGACCAACAGCAGCAGGCCCAGCACGAACGCCCTCAGCAGCTCCAGGTCCAGGAGGACCCGCAGGTCCAGCAGCTCCGGGACCGGCAGCACCCGCACCCTCGACGATCGAAGAAGCTCCAGCTCCAGCTCCAGCAGCACCTCCAGACTCAGCAGCACGCCTCCAGCGGCGAGCGAACCACTCGCGTAGCTCCTGTGGAGAGAGGGGCTCCCGGCGAGACGCAGCAGCAGGAGAAACCCCAGGCTCAGCAGCTCCAGACGCAGCACCCCCAGGCTCAGCAGCTCCCAGCTCAGCACCCCCAGGCTCAGCAGCTCCAGGCACAGCACCCCCCGGCTCAGCACCCCCAGGCTCCGCACCCACCGCAGTAGCACCCTCAGGCCCAGCACCCCGAGCAGTAGCACCCCCAGGCACAGCACCCCCGCGCACAGTACCCCCAGAGTCAGCACCCCCAGGCTCAGCACCCGCAGCAGGACCAGAGTCACCAGTAACCTCGACCGGGTCAACGGCGTCTACCTGGGACACACCTGAGGGGGCAGGAACCTGAGGGGGGAGGGGGTCTACCGGGGGGGGAACCGGCACAAGGAAGTCCGGGGGAGGGGGGAGGGAAGTAGTGCGGTAGGGGAAGAGACGGTAGAAGGGGACTGACTCGTCGAACGTGACGTCCTGGGAGGACAGAACACGACGAGAGGAGGGGTGGTAAAACTGCCACCCTGGGGCGTCAGTGGGGAAGCCAAGAAAGACACAGGGAGCAGCACGAGGGGACAGCTTGTCCGCAGACAAGTCGCGGACAAACGCCCGAGATCCCCAGACACGGAACACAGACGCATCGTCAACCTTCCCTGTCCACAGCAAGACTGGGGACATCGCAGGCCGAGAGACCCGGGGGTGAAGGTTGAGCTGATGCGCCGCGTACCTCACCGCAAACGGCCACAGAAAATGGGGGGCAGCCGCATGCATCATGGACGTACGAGCGACATCCATGACCATGCCAATGCGGCGCTCAGCAATCCCATTTTGCTGTGGTGAGTCCGGAAGCGTGAAGGTCTGGCGGATCCCCCGTGCACGACAGTAGTCTCGCAGAAGGCGAGAAGAGAACTCTCCGCCTCTGTCAGAGTGCAGACGCAGAACAGGAAAGTCCGAGCCGAAGCTCTTCCTGAGCTGGAGACGAGCCTCGCGGATCCAGTCGATCAGCACCTCAGTGACCGCACCCTTGCTGCGCAAGGGGAGGACTGTGGTGTAACGCGAGTAGTCGTCAACCACCAACAGGAAGTATCGCTCGTAACCCTGCCCACGGACGGGGGCTGGGCCCCACACATCCATGTGAAGCGTCTGCAGGGGAGCCTCTGTCGGGGGGAAGTGGGAGGAGTGAGGAGTAGCCCGGAGGCGACCCTCCACACAGGGGACACAGGAAGGTCCTGGCCCGGAGGGGAGAGGAGGGAGAGACTGGGGAAGACCAGAGACAAGGACACGGGAAGCCATGCTCCGAAGACGGGGCAAGGAGGGGTGGCCAAGACGGTGGTGCCACAGGAGAGTCTCGTGAGACAGGAGGCGACAAGAACAGGGGGCAGACTCAGGACCTGACCGGGACGCAGCAGCAAGTACCTGACCCGACGCAGCCACCTGACCAGACGCAGGGACAGGAGGAGACTCAACGGTCAGGGTGTAGAGACTCGACCCCGGCCGACGCGAGAACGTGGCCAGGTGTCGGCCTGTGCGAGCCTCCGTGCAGTGGGTCACCCGCTGACGCGCAGGAGTGAACTGGTGAACACCCCCATCCTGCAGGTCCGCTCCACTCACCAAGTTCGTAGAGAACGAGGGAAGGTACAGACCCGACAGGGTGCCCGAAGGGGCAGCCGGACACGGGAGGACAGTGGAGAAGTGAGACAGGACAGGACCCCCAGAGGGGTCAGCAAGGGAGACCGCAACCGGCCTGGCGAGCGGCGAAAGGGTAGTGCGATCTCGAAAGAAAGAGCGAGAAGCTCCGGAGTCAAGTGTGAAAGTGAGGGAGGACGAGGACGACTCAGTACCTGAGAACGCAGTCTCACCAGTACCTGAGAGCGCAGACGCACTGGCACCTAGAGCAGCAGCCTCACAAGTACCTAGCGCAGCAGTACCAATGCCCGGGTCGGGCTGGAAACACCTGTAACCCTCATGCTCCTCACTATAATCCACAACATACATAGCAGTAAGGATAGCATCAAAATCAAGATCAAAGATCGCTACACCAGCCCTGAGAAGCTCATCCCAGCGAGGGATCTCACTAGCCTCAGGGAACTGCTGACGCCAAGCGTCCGTCAGGCGGCCAAAGCAGCGCTGGGTGGCGTGGGCACCCCCACATTGCTCACCCGCGCGGTCGCCGGAACGAAGAACGTAGGTGCAGGGACCAGTACCCCCACCCCTCTGACGCCCAGCGTACCACTCACGAAGCTGCTGAGGCGAAGGGATGTCCCGTGAGCGCTGCTGCTGCTGCCGGTGCGAGCGCTGGCCACCACCACCGCCGCTACGCTGCTGGGGACCACCCCGACCAGCTCCACCTCCTCCACCACTACTGCCTCCGCCGCTGCCGCCTCCACTGCCTCCACCTCCGCCGCCTCCACCTCCGCCGCTGCCTCCACCACCACCGCTGGCACCACCACCACCGTCTCCGCCACTGCTGCCACCACCACCACCACCACCCCCGCCACTAGTCCCGCCGCCACCCCCACTCCCTCCGCCGCCACCGCCGCCACCGCCACCGCCCCCCCCAGCTCCACCCGCGCCCTTGCCTCCCTTGCCCTTGCTGGAGCGACGTCTCCCACTAGGGGCAGACGCCGTGCCGACCGACTCAAGACCAAGCAGGTCGGCAGCAGCAGCAGAGGCAACAGAGGGCAGCAAGGGGGAAGGAGAGCACCCCTCAAAGATGGGGGTGCGAGGGTCACCACGAGAAGCACCTACAGCGACTATGCTCTTCTCCGCTGCAAGGAGGGCCTTCTCGAGGAGGTCGACGGTGAGAGTGGTGGGACAGACTGCGAGAAAGTGGTCCCTGACGACGCGAAGGGAGTCAGGGAGGCGCGCGACTACGTAGTAGAGAGCGATGTACATGGGAGGGGGGTTCCTAGCGCAGAACTCAGCAGGAAGGGCGGCGCGGTAGCGAGTGTCACTAGTGCGGAGGTGCGTAATGAGGTCAGCGACAGTGGGAAAGGCAGAGAGGTCAGGAAAGAGGTAGGGAAGCATGAGACGGCTCAGTGCAGCAGTGGCAGGGGAGGAGTAGCGCGCAACTACAGCGTCGTACAAGGTCTGAGCACTCTTGTACTGACTAAAGTGCGCACGCTCAGAGGTAGGGAGGTGGCGACGCACAGCAAGACGTGCAGCAGCATCGCGGGTGGCCCACTTAGAGCGGACAGCGGGATCAGCATCAGCAGCAGGAGTTGGAGAGGCGCCAGAGGTGAGGTCAAAGAGAGAAAGGTCATCAGCCCTGTCGCACTGTAAGAACAGCTGCAGGTCGTCTAGCCAGACCTCAAAATCAATGGCGCGACCCTCAGCGTCAAAAGCTAGGACACTAGAGGTAGCCATGACGACGACTGTGAAGCAGTGCAAGCAGTAGGGGGGAGAGCACGCAGTGACAGTGGGACTGTGCTCACCAGGCAGGGCAGGTCGCGCAGCTCGACAGAAAAGCAGAACGGCGACCGGGCGGCTCGGGTGTACAGCGGATCGGCTCCCGGGTGGCTCGACGGCAGGGCGGCTCGGGTGCAGGGCGGCTCGGCTCCCGGGCGGCTCGGCTGCAGGGCGGCTCGGGTGCAGGGCGGCTCGGCTCCCGGGCGGCTCGGCTGCAGGGCGGTTCGGGTCCCGGGCTGCTCGGCGACAGGCGGCTCGGGTCGCGTAGAAGTGAGACGGGGCGGGGCCGCGTCAGGGCCGGCGGTAGGGCCGCGTAGGAGCCGGGGCAGGGCCGCGAAGGAGCCGGGGCAGGGCCGAGTAGGAGGCCGGCGGTGGGGCCGCTTAAGGGGCCGGCTGCGGGGCCGAGTAGGAGCCAGCTGCGGGGCCGCGTGAGAGCCGGCGCGGGGCCGCGTAGGAGCCGGCGGCGTGGCCGCGTCAGGGCCGTGTAAGGGGGGGGCCGGCGCGGGGCCGCGTAAGAGCCGCGTTGGAGCCGGCGCGGAGCCGCGTAGGGGCCGGGGACGGGCCGCGTAAGGAGCCGGCGCGGGGCCGCGTAGGAGCTGGCGGCGTGGCCGCGTAAGGGCCGCGTAAGGGCCGCGTAAGGGGCCGGCGCGGGGCCGCGTAACGAGCCGGCGGCGTGGCCGCGTAAGGGCCGCGTAAGGGCCGCGTAAGGGGCCGGCGCGGGGCCGCGTAAGGGCCGCGTAGGAGGCGACGCGGGGCCGCGTAAGGGCCGGGGCGGGGCCGCGTAAGGAGCAGGCGGCGGGGCCGCGTAAGGAGCAGGGCGGGGCCGCGACAGAGTGGGCGGCGAGGTCGCAGGGGAGAGGGCGACTCGAGGGGTCGCTAAAAAAATTGCGCCTCGGGGGCGCGCTTCGGTGGGCCCAAAAAAATTTTCGGTCCTGGAGGGACCTAGCTCTATACCATGTGAAATGAGTAAGCAGGAATGAGGTGAACTATGAGTGAAAGCAGTACAAATGTGAAACCCTAACTGGGTTGTACCCCCTATGGGATACCCCACTACAGCCTACACAGCAGTATAAGCTATAGACATGTTCTGACACTCTGCCATGCTCTTATCAGGCACTCCCTCACCCGACTGTCCTGTGGCACCATCGTCTTGTGTTGAAAACATAATTTAAAAAAACGGTCCTTGCATTAAATGTAGCGTAGGTTCATGCTTTGTTGGTGGTGCACCCCTAGCTCTTGCCGATATGTACTGCTGTTTCTATTGTGCAACCACTCCGTTTTGGCCAAACTCTTTCGTCACATCCTTACCTTGCTCTAAACCCTAAAGCTATGGCTTCTAAGGATGTTCCTAAGTTACTCTAGCTAATCTACTGTTTTCACATGCTATTAGAGTAGGCCCGATACTAGGCCATCATATTTGATGGGCCCACCGTCAGCCATGGCTCCCCCCGTCGCGCTCCTCGTCGCTGCCCCTGTCACGCCCGTCGTGGCGCTCGTCACGTCGCTCAACGTGACGGCCGCAACAGAAGCGATGGCGACTCCTGTCAGTTGCGCTACATCTTGTTGCCCCGCTGCTGCGTTTCCGGGCGCCGCGGCGCCCCGCTTACCGTCGTCATGGCGCCCGATTTCCTTCGCCGCGGATTCCAATTCCCGTCGCCGCGGTGCCTTGATTCCTATCGCCACAGTGCCCCATCCCGTCACAAGCGCAGCAGCAGCCGTGTGCGCAGCTGCACACACGCAACAGCGCTTGTGCGTACAGGACACAGCCACGCACACTGCAGCTGTGCGCAGCTGCGTGCGTGACGGCTATAGTGCGCGGCTACACATGCATCTGCAGCCACATGCACAGCCCCTACCCCGCCTGCTTTCTCCTCCCTCTCCCTGTTGCGCGTGCAAGGGTGGGGGGGAGGGTCTGGGGAAGACAAACCTGCTGGTGTGGGGGGGAGTGTAAAGGGGGTGGCAGGAGGGGTTCTTGTGAGAGTACGACGGCTAATGCTGGCTTTGCTAGCTTGCCAGGACTTTATTATGCTATAACTAGCTTGGCTTTATTTTATTATGCATAGATATGCCTGATTTCCTAGGTTAGGTGCATTCCTATATTTTATTCTAGTTATAGCAAATGCAAGCCTATTCGGTTGCCACCGAATTGCTTTCTACTGAGTTCGGGAAGGTTCTGTTCGGGACGTTTCGCGACCCTCAGAACATTCGCGACACCTGGATTAGCTGCCTTGTGTCGAGCCTAAATATAGCTTCGTGTTGTACCTAGCTGAATCATTCAATTCAAACTCTATTTACTGAGCTTGATCCTAGACCCTGACACTTGGTAATTAGAGCCTGTTTGCACACGCATTTTTTCGACCGCTTAAACCTAGGTTTTGAAACTGTGGGGGCGACAACAGAAAGCGCCGATTTCGGGTACGTAAACCAGTTCCGTGCTATTTTCTAACATTCCCCTCGAACTGGTTTTTGGACACTCCTCAGGTCCAGTGACCGTCAGATCGATTCGAATCTCAACGGCCCTGAGAATTTCGCCTAAAAAGGTTGGCTTTTGGAGCGTCGAATCGAATTTCTTATCAACGGCCAAGATCAGACGCGAATTTCAACTGAGGGAGAATTACGCGACTTAAAGAATCAGCGCTTGTCATTTCTACAATCGATTCGACTCGCAGTAAGCCGATTAGCGCATAGAATTCATTTATTTTCGTCGCGCATCTTCCTGCAAATCGCCAAATGGAGGAAAATGGTAATAATTCCGTACGAGAAATTACAGAGTTACACACCGGCCTAGACCAGACGCGAGCAGCACTCCAGCAAATAAAAAAGCTTCTCGTAAACCAGTCGGCATCCGCCACGGCAGCAGCTATGGGAGAAGACTCAGCGACATCTCACCATGATGCAGAAATCCCAGAAGCAGTATGCCGATCGCCAACGACAAGATCACTTAGTAGCAGGCGGCGATCAGGTGCCTTGAGACGCGCATATGAACCTGTGGTCCTTTTCTCGTTGAGGCACAGGTGACACCAGTAACATTCCGCCTACGCTTACCTACTACGTGGAAGCTTCACAACGCTTTCCATGTTCAGCTACTGAAGCCCTAAAAGGACCTCAACCAACAATTCCACGGATGGCAGCTACCGCCACCACCACCTGTAGTCGTACAGGATGAACTAGAGTACGAGATCGAGCGTGTTCTTGTCAGAATTACATATAACTCCATGTAGTTCTAGCTGTAGTGTAGTCATACATTTGTTCTTGCTTGGTGGTGCACCCTTCCTGAACTATAACTTGTACTTGTTTCTCATATTGCATCATTCTCGACCTCCTCCCTTGCCACAACCTTCTCGACTTTCACTTGGCCTAGGCTACTAAGCCTAGGCCCTACCTAAAACTTAACTACCACTTTTGCTCCTATCTCAACATGGAATCAGAGACTGTTAAGTCCAGGCCTGTGGGCCCGCCTCACGCTTCCGCTGCTGTTTTTCCGGTCGCGCGCCTTGGGCGCGTGGCGATTTTCGTCCTGTCCCGCCCCCGTGTGGCGAGTGACATCTTTTCTGCCCGTCGCACGCCCCGTGGCACGCGACGGTGCCCTGCCCGTCGTGCGCCCCGTGGCACGCGAAGGTGCCCTAAACTGCCCGTCACGTGCCCGGTGGTGCGCGACGGTGCCCTGAGCCGCCGCGGAACCGCCCCTGGCGCCTGCGACGGTGTCCTGAGCCGCCGCGTACCCGCCCCTGGCGCACTCGGCGGTGCCCCTGCCTCACACGCGCCTGCACTCGCTGCAGCCGCCCCTGCACCACCCGGTGCCTGCCCTTGGAGCAGCCGCCCCCGCTCCTGCACTCGGTGCAGCCGCCTCTGCCTCACCCCGCGCCTGCACTCACTGCAGCCGCCCCTGACCTACCCGCACCAACCCTCTGTAGCCGCTCTGCGGCTTTCTCCCCGCCCACCCCCTCCTCTTTCGTCTCCATGCAGCCCTGGGGGGGAGGGTATGGGGGTGGCGGGTGTGGGGGTGATGGGTGGTGTGCTTCCCTTCCCCTCCTCCTCCTTTCGTTCCCACTGCTGCAGCTGCCGCTGGGGGGGAGGGTGTGAGGGTGTGGTGGATCCGGGGGAGTGGCACTGGGGTGGCAGGTGTGAGACCAACCAGCACCCGTCCCTCCACCTCTCCTCTCTTCCCCCCCTTGCTGCTCCTGCAGCAGTGTGGGGGGGAGGGGGAGGGTGAGGGGATGGAGGGGGTGACCAACCAGAGCCAGCCCGCCTCCTCTCTCTCCCTGCTGCCCCTCCTGTGGTCGGGGGGGGAAGAGAGTAAGGGGGTGGCAGAAGTGCCTTGCTGTCGGCTGCCCCTTTGCTGCCGAACCTGTTCTGCTGCCTTGCGTGTTGTTGCTGTTCTCTTTGTCTGTGGTGTACCCCTGCAGGTTGTGTCTTTCACTTAGCTATTCCCTCATGCAGTTACGAGGGGATGTCAGAATTATATATAACTGCATGTAGTTCTAGCTGTAGTGTAGTCATACATTTGTTCTTCCTTGGTGGTGCACCCTTCCTGAACTATAACTTGTACTTGTTTCTCATATTGCATCATTCTCGACCTCCTCCCTTGCCACAACCTTCTCGACTTTCACTTGGCCTAGGCTACTAAGCCTAGGCCCTACCTAAAACTTAACTACCACTTATGCTCCTATCTCAACAGTTCTCACTCATCGGCGCCGCGGCGGCAAGACCCTCAAGTTCCTGAAACGCTGGACGGGTTATGAATTCACAGGGGACAGTTGGGTTGCAGAAGCTGATATGGGTAATGCACGCTGTGCTCTAAAGGACTATCTTGTCAAGCAGGGTGTATCTCATGCCACCCAGCTTTGAGGGGGGGACGTGTGAGAGTACGACAACTTATGCTGGCTTTCCTAGCTTGCCTGGACTTTGTTATGCTATAACTAGCTTGGGTTTATTTTATCATGCATAGATATGCTTGATTTCCTAGGTTAGGTGCATTCCTATATTTTATTATAGTTATAGCACCGAACCAGGTTACGTGTACTGAACTCAAGCCTATTCGGTTAGCACCGAATTGCTTTCTACCGAGTTCGGGAAGGTTCTGTTCGGGACGCTGCTTTGCGACCCTCAGGAGATTCACATAACACCTGGATTACCTGCCTTGTGTTGAGCCTATATATAGCCTTCTGTTGTACCCATGTGAATCATTCAATTCAAACTCTCTTTCCTGAGCTCGATCCTAGATCCTCACAGTTCTCCAGCGCCAGCCGCCCACCACCTCCTCCTCTATCTCCCTGTTGCACCTGTTGTTGTGCTAGAAGGCGGGGGGGGGGGGGGGAGGGAGATTGGAGGTTCAGGGGGTGGCAAGAGGGGAGGTTGAAGGGGGGGTGGCAGCCATGAAGCCATCAGCTCCAGTTGCCCATGTGCCCGTTGATCCAGTTGCCCGTGAGCCCGTTGCTCCAGTTGCCTGTGAGCCCGTTGCTCCAGTTGCCTGTGAGTCAGTTGCTCCAGCCGCTCATCTAGCCGCAGAGCCGGTTACTCTAGTTGCCCGTGTGCCAGTTGCTCCAGTTGCCCGTGTGCCAGACGCTCCAGTTGCCCGTGTGCCAGTTTCTCTAGTTGCCCGTGTGCTAGCAGCTTCAACCGCCGCCCACCGCCTCCTCTCCTCTCATGGTCCCTCCTCCTCACTTGCTGTCTGCTTCTTCCGCTACGCTCTGCCTTGGGTGTACCCTTTCAGGGGGTGTTGACTGCACTGGTTATTGCTGTGAACAGTTTAGGGGGTGTGTTGAAAACATATTTCATAAAACTGTCCTTGCATTAACTGTAGTGTAGGTTGATACTTTGTTGGTGGTGCACCCCTAGCTCTTGCCTATATGTACTGCTGTTTCTATAGTGCAACCACTTCATTTTGGCCAAACTCTCTCGTCACATCCTTGCCTTGCTCAAAGCCCTAAAGGTATGGCTTCTAAAGATGTTCTTAAGTTTCTCTAGCTAATCTACTGTTTTCACATCTTGGTCACTCTTCACTCCCATGCATCTGTCACGTGTCTAGCCTCCATCTTGTCTTAGATCACTCGTCCGTGTGTAGGTTGCTCCTTTCATCGCCTACGTCGCCTTGCACTCCTAGCGTCGAGGGTAGGCTATGTGCCACCCGTCACTCCTCCCTCTGAGTAGCCTCCGAGCCCCTCCAGACTTTGCCTTGCACGTCTGGGGCCCCGCCCTAATTACTGGGCCGGAGGGGGGGGGGGAGCGCTTCTTCCTGGTGGTGGTTGATGAGTGCACCCGCTACACCACGATGTTCTCCCTACGGCAGAAGTCCGATGTGCAACTACCCTGGTCCCATGGTTGTTGGTCACTAGTGCCCGGCGTGGCAGTTGTGTCCTTTATCTCCACTCCGACCATGGGTGTGTGTTTGGCTCTAGTGTATTTGCCGGGTTCTGACGCGAGCAGAGTTCTAGACGCTTTCGGACTCGCCACAGCAGAATGGGGTTGCTGAGCGCCACATAGGCTTGGTCATGGAGATTGCCCGCACAGCTAAGCTAGGAAAGTAGTAGTGTAAGGCTTAGTAAAGGCCTAGGAGCATAGGCCAAGTAGTATCGAGAGAGTTTGTGCCAAGGAAAGTGAGAATGGGTGGAGTTCACTAAAGCACACAAGCTACATATAACAAACTAGCAAGGTACAACACCAAATAAGAAGCAATATAACTACATTGCAATAAACAACAAGCAGTTATACGAAATATGTAAAACAGAGATTGACACACCCCCATAACTGCTTGCAGGAAGAAGTGCAGTAGTGCCCCTTAAAGGGGTGCACCGAGGACATGGGAGAGGAGAGGAGATGGGGGGCCAATGCCGGTGAACCCGCTTACGCACCCCCTTTCACGAAGGGAGAGGTGAGAGATGGATGACGAGAGGAGGTGGGGGGCCAGTGCCGGCGAACCCGCTTACGAACCCCCTTTTACGAAGGGGGAGGTGAGAGAGGGATGAGGACGGGAGGTGGGGGGGCGGTGCCGGTGAACCCGCTCATGCACCCCCAAGTCACCATCCCCATTCAACCACCCCCTTGAACCTCTCCCCCCTTTTCAGCCACCCCCTTTAACATCACCCTTTCACCATTTTTCACAAAAGCGAGGCGGCAAAAGAGACTCGGAGGACCGTGCAGCCGCTACACTAGGCATACCACGGGCAAGGCACGGGCGGACAATAAGGTACGGAAATGCATGGGCAGTAACGGGCGCACGGGTAGGACACTGGCAGCAACACAGGCACGGGGTAGAGATGGACATAACACGGGCAGCAACGGACGGCACGGGGTGCGGGGTGCGGGTAGAACACGGGCAGCAACAGGAGACACGAGTAGGCACGGGCAGTACGGCACGGGAACAGGCACGATACGGGCAGCAAGATGAGCATGGGCAACACAGGAAACGGGCAGCACGGGAGACATGGCGTGTGGGGTGTGGGTAGAACTCGGGAAGCAACGGGAGACATGGGTAGGCACGGGAACGGACACGGACAGTACGGGAGACATGCGGTGCAGGGCGCGGGTTCGTATATGGGCAACAAGACACGGAAACAACACGGGGTGCGGGGAGCAAGTGCGGGTAGGACACAGGGAGCACGGGAGACACAAGTTGCGGGGTGCGGGTAGGACACGGGTAGTGAACATGTCGGAATCCCTTCTCTCTGCCGTTCTATCCTTACTCATGTGTGGCTTATTATCTGCCCTCCCCAGTTGATGCTCTCTCTCCTCTCACTCAGGCTCCCTTCCCTTCCCTCCCATTCTCCCCTCCCTATGCCTTACCCCACTTTCTCCTTACCTTAACCATTGCTCTGCTTCTGTCTGGACAACGACAACAGGCAGCACCGGGAGAAAGGGAGGACATGGGCAGCGTGGGCAGTACGGGAGGCACGGGAATGAGCGGCACGGGAGATAGGGGGTGCGGGGTGCGAGTAGAACACGGGAAGCAGGTACGGTCAACATGACCGGGCAGCACGGGTGGGCACGGACATCACGGGTGACAGTACGATACGGACAGCACGAGAACGACACGGGGCAGTAAGCATGGGTGACGGGCAAGACACGGTTATGCCAGAGGCGGTAATGGGCAGAACTCGGGAGCACAGGCAGGCGGAACCGGAGCACGGGCATGGACAGCACGAGAGGGACAGATGAACACGGGTAGTACGGGAGGCACGAGTGAACACGTGTAGTAAAAACGGGCAGCAACAGGAGGTACGGGCACGGAGCAAGCACGGGGAACACGGGTGGAATGGGAGGCACAGGCGGCAAAGCCCCCCACTGAGTAGCAAACGGGGGGTGAGGCAAGGGGACCCCCTTCGGCCCGCTACTTTTTGCGGCTGGGATACACTCAGCACTTCGTGAGACTGTTGCGACACACCCAAATGTGCTCTGCCTGGCGTATGCGGATGACGTCACTTTCTTGGGCGAACAAGCACACACTGTAGCAGCCTTCACGTGCTTCACCACCAAGCTGGCGCGCCTGGGCTTGACACATAACCCGCAGAAGTGTGCTGCCTGGAGCTCAGCCAACGTCGAGACTACACAGCTACCGCCAGGGGTGCCCTTCTCCAAGGACGGGGTGCGACTTCTGGGTAGCAACCTGGGGTCGGCCAACGGTGCGGCCATATACTTGGCAACGCAATTGGGGGAAATGACGAAGCCGTTGCCACTCCTCGAGCAAGCCGACCCCCAAGTTGCTTTGCTGCTGCTCACTAGCTGCATTTCTAGGTGCGTAGCGTACCTCACCAGAACGACGCCACTGAATCTCCTCTCGCGCGATACCTGGTCACAGTGGGTTAGAGCTTCTGGCCGCACTACTCACGGCATGCAAAATCCGCGTCCCATCGTGTAGCACAGAACAGTCACGTGTATGGGAGCAGGCGTCGCTCCCCTCGTCGCTGGACGGGATAGGCATCACGGATCCCTTAGTAGAAGGCGTATATGGATTCGTGGCTAGTTGTACCCATGCGGCGCTGCTCTTTTCCTCACCCATGCTAGGACCAGATAACGCCCTGACATAAGCCCGGAGTCACATGCTGCTACCCTGGGACGTCAACACGCCGCTACACACCTGGCTCACCGAGTGCGAATCAGCTTTGCCATCTGACGCTCGTGAGCTTTTAGAAAAAGAGAGACGGGAACGGTCTGACATTAAGCTCTAGCACGCGCTAGCACTGAAGGTTCAAGGGAGCAGATACGCAGTGCAAGTGCAAGAGACTAGGTGAATGAGGTTAAATCCGCTATCAAGCCATACGCAGTGGATGTTTTCGCTCACAGGATACTGTCAAAAGTTAGAAGGAAGAAAGAGGGAGGATTGAACTAGCAAGAATGAGGATACAAATAGCAAACCCTAGAAGGGTTGTACTCGCTATAGAGCACCCCACTACAGGCTAGAACAATAAGATAATATTCTAACACACCCCCATAGCCAAAGTGGGGTGTAATCAGCAGAGCAGGCAAAGCAAAACAAGCTCAGGGTGGATCACAATGTCACCACACATTCTGAGCACAAGTTCAAGAAGAAATAGTTTAGAGTTTACAATTATAAGCAAAGCTAGTGGTAGTCACAACGGGCAAGTGAGGAGGAGGAGGGAGAGTGAGGGGAGAGGAGACAGGAGGCGACGGCTGAAGCTGCAGACATACGGGCAACAGGAGGCAGACTGGCACAGCGGCTACCGGACAGCGCCCGGACTACAGGGGTAACAGGCCCCGCGGCTCAAATAGCGGCGGACGGGCAACGGACCCACGGGCGGCTGGCACAGCTGGCTACGACTGGGCTACCGGGACAGCGCCCCGGACTACAGGTGCTGCTGACGACAAACTGGCAACCTCCGCTCATCCTCCCGCACACAGTCCCACCCCCCTGATACACACCCACTGCTACACCACTAGCTCTACTCCCACGCACCCCCCTAAAACCCTAAACCCCAGTCTCCCACACAACCACCCCCCTCAGCGACAGCTGCAGCAGTGGGAGACGAAGGAGGAGGAGGAGAAAGGGAGGAAGGCACACCGGCCACCCCCATACCCGCCACCCCACAGCTCGCGCGGCCCCCTCAGGTCGCCACGACGGGCGACGGGAAATGGGGGAAGGGGAGAAAGGGGGGGGGCCCACCACGGACCTGAGGGGAGGGCGGGGCCGCGACAAGGGGCGGGGCCGCGACGAGCGGGGCGGGGCCGCGACGGTCGGGGTGGGACCGCGACGTAGGGTGGGGCCGCGACAGGTCGGGGCCGCGAAGGTAGGGCGGGGCCGCATAGGGTCCGGGGCGGGGCCGCGACGTAGGGCGGGGCCGCGACGTAGGGCGGGGCCGCTTCGAGGGGCGGGGCCGCGACGCAGGGGCGGGGCCGCGACGAGGGGCGGGGCCGCGACGGTCGGGGCGGGGCCGCGACGGAGGGGCGGGACCGCGACAGGTAGGGCGGGGCCAAGCCGGGCAGGCGCATGGGCGGCGACGGGCCGGGGCGGGGCCGCGAAGAAGGGCGGGGCCGAGCCGGGCAGGCGCACGGGCGGCGACGGGCCGGGGCGGGGCTGCGACGTAGAGGAGAAGCCCGCCGCGCGCCCCGGGGCGCACAGCGGGCAATGAACCGCCGCGCGCCTCGGGGCGCACGGCGGGCAGAAAACCGCCGCGCGCCTCGGGGCGCACGGCGGGATGAAAAAGTAGCAGCGGAAGCAAGGTGGGGACACACCCACAGGATCGATCCAAGGGGATCGACCTGCTCTGATAGCATGTCAAAAGTTAGAAGGAAGAAAGAGGGAGGATTGAACTAGCAAGAATGAGGATACAAATAGCAAACCCTAGAAGGGTTGTACTCGCTATAGAGCACCCCACTACAGGCTAGAACAATAAGATAATATTCTGACAGATACGGCACAAGAGATTAGCTGATGGCGATCCCCATAGCTCCGACACGGCGCATAGGACCAATACACTTTACCAACGCCGTGCGTTTTTGGCTAGGCCTCCCATTCTCCACACCCATGAACTGTGACTGTTCGGAACACACTGGTATCACAGACCCCCGCCTGCCAAACCACCTCTTTCGCTGTAGCACGGGCAAACAGCGCATTAACACATATAACGAGCTTAGGGACGCATGCATCAGCATGGCGCATGATGCGGGGTTTATCGTCCGTAGGGAGTCCACCGCATACTGCCCCATCGAGGAACAAACGGCCGACTTCACTATGACGGACAGAAGCAGCGGAGCAGTCTAGGTGTGTGATATTACAATCACGGACCCCATCAGCACGAGGGACCCGGAGGCACAGAAAGGCAGGGGATGGGCTGCACGAGAGCAGACCGATAAGAAGATTAAACATTATGCCAATCGACCAGAGACGCTGGGCTTCTTCCCTCTAGCCGTAGAAACCTACGGCGCCAAGGTTCCAGTCTTCCTGAAGCTTCTAGCAGACACGGCGGCTCGGCGCTACTTCAACACCGACCCTAACTCCTTCAAGTCACTTAGCCCCTTAGCCTCTCAGCCTCCCCTACCCCTAGTATATAAGGCCTTGGGCCTGGTGTGTGGCTCATTATTCAATTGTAGGTTCTTTTCTTCTAACCCAGCGGCTCGCGCCGGCCGCTTTCGGCGGCCAACACTCGACAGCGCGGCTTCGGCCGCGCGTGAGGGGACGGTAAGGACAAACCAAGACAAGGCTTATATAGCAATGGCGTACAAGCAAAGCACTAGGTACTAACCACCACAACTACCATCGAGCCAACGGACGCGGACGCTACAACTGATCCGCGTCCAGGACGGCAAGGAGACCCGTCAACAAGCAATGGAGCTCCCGCACCAACACCGTGCTTGCGCCAATCGCATCGGATCCAGTCCTTGCGCGCAAGGACCGGCACAAGCCACGGACAGCCGTACCAAGCTGCCCAACACCCACAACTCTACCCCTCGTGGGCGCAGCCAATACGGGCACCAGCAGTTCCGCGAGCCGATCAGCAGCATCGAGACATTCGTCTCGAGGCCCGCCTTCAAGAGAATTCACCGCGGGACAGAGCCTCATATTCATAGAACTAGATCAGATGGACAACCCGTAAACCCTCAGAGAGGCGCCAGAGCTGCCCCAAAGTCGCCACCAGCACCTTCGCCGTACGAAGATGGAACGGCTGCGCAGCACCAGCAGCATGGGGAGCAGGGTCAGCGGGCGGAAGGGACGGATAAGGAGCAGGAAAAGCATGGGAAAGAGGGGCAACGGCCAGTGGGGCAGTCATAGGAGGTGCAACAGGGGGAGGAGCGGCAGTTGCACGCGGGATCTGCTGGTACGCCTGCAAGGCCCTCTCCTTGCGCATCGAAGTCGTCACGACCCGCTGAAAGTCCGACATCGTCACCGGCGCATCAAACGCCTTGCCACGACCATGACCCTAAGCCCCCCTCCAGCCCCCTCGCCCACCCCGCCGTGCTTGCCAGCTCCCACTTGATGAGCGGCGCTGAGGCGACTCCGGTCGACGACGCTACGACTCCTGCTAGAGTACAGCCCCAGTTAGGGTTTCCTTCTTGTAACTCACTCTTGCGCAGTTCATTCATTCCTGCACAGTTCTCTTAACATGGTATTAGAGCAGGATTGTTCCTAGGGCCCACCAAACTGTTACAGACTAAGGACGGAGTCTAGGAAGATTAAGGGCCGAAATATCTCAAAATCGTCAACTACAGATCTGGACAGAAAAGTCGTCGTCATAAGAAACGTCGTCGACACAAAACACACTGTTTGAATTCTTTCAAACTTGAGTATTATCTAGCCCTTTACCGTGGCTATCTTTCCCAATTTGAATCGCATCAAAATATGAAGTATATCTCGAGTTATGAAGTTTTGCGCACTAGGGGGTATGCTGCCATGGAAACTTAACTCAATCACAATTTCTCACAATTGTTCTCAAAAGTACCACACAAGAAAGTTAGAGTAGCAATAAACTAGGTAGGAGGGAAGAGGAGGACGAGAGGGAAGGTCCCAAGGGATCCCCAACCAAGGAAACCCCATAAGCACAAAAGATTCCCTCCCTATAGCAACCCCACTTAATCTTTTGTCATTTTCCCAACCTCCACAATCCACCTCACCCAACCTGGCCACACTTGCCAACCTGGTTTGGCTTCTCCCAGCCACTTGGCAGCATCTACAGTGATAGGGACGAATTGTCCAGCCTCCAAAAGTCTATACCCCATATCGAGTCACTCAACAAACTTCCCAAAGTCGTCGCTTCACAATCAAAACTTTGAACGATCATAACTTTCTCGTTCTTGCTCCGATCGCAACGATTCTTGGTTTGTCGGAAAGCTCTTGAGCAGAGGAGTCACTTCAAATATCTGCTCAAGCCAAATAACATTCACACACACTCAGAAAATCTAAACCACGCCAAATTCAAAATTTTGCACACACCACGCATGCAACGCACGATCATAAGATGAGAGGCATACATACATGAATGCAAATGATAGCATCACATAACAAACCCCCCCTCTGGCTGCCAACCATCATCCATCATGCCTAAGCTTATGCATGCACTCTCAATGCCTTCTCATCCCAGCAAAGTTTCATCCCCTTCCAATGCTAAGGTGCAGCCAGTCGCTTTGTGAAGATATCAGTCGCCCGCTGCTGGGTCTTCACGATCTCCAACCGCACCTCCTTGTCCATAAGTCTCGTCGTCCAATGCCACTATGGCCTGATGTGCTTTGTCACCCATGAAGACAAGCATTCTTTACATGCTTCACATTGAACTTATTGTCACAGAAAATCACAGTCGGGTCCTGTTCAAACTCGATCTCCTCCAACAAATGCCTCAGCCACACCACCTCTTTTCCCCATGATGCAAGGACATGTACTCTATCTCACACGAGGACAGCCCACCTTATTGTGCTTCTTGCTGCGCCAGCTCACTGTACCACCTCCAAACAGGCACACATATCCTCCAATGCTGGTGCCATCCGCCTCCACAGAGTTGAAGCTAGCACCGGTGTAGCAAGTCAAGAGCATCAGCCCCTTTCTCAAATCAGCTGCACCCCTGTGCAGCCTCTGTCGCACAGTACTGTACTGCAAGCCCACTAATGTTGTAGCACTTATACAGCGGACCAACCTCTTGGCCGCTTCCAGCTGCTCATGACTTGGGCGTGAGACCACAGTGACAAGCCTAGATGTACCAAAGGCTATGTCAGGCCGCGTGTGGTTTGCCGCATAGTTGAGTGCCCCAACCATGGAATGAAATAGCTTCCTATCGCTCTCACCCACCACCTCCTTATCAGCACACGGCTCCACAGTGAACCCCGAAGGCAGTGGGGTGGCTGGCTTTCCTCCATCGTGCAGCCCATACTTCTCAGTCAACCCCTCAAAGTACTTTCTTTGGTGCAACCTCAGCACTCCCTTGTCAAGGTCCCTCTCCACATGCATCCCCAAATAGTACTTCACATCTCCCATCTTGGAACACTTAAAACTACATCTCCGGCATCTCCTCCACACGCTCAATCATCGCAGACAACTCAGAGAAGAGCAGGATGTTGTCCACATACACCAGAAGCATGAGGAACCCATCCTTCTCTTGCAGCAGAAATAGGGTGTGATCACACTTGCTCTTCTTGAATCCCCCAGCCAGCAGTGTCTCCTCCAGCTTGTGGTACCATGCACGTGGAGCCTGCTTCAAGCCATAGATGGCCTTCTTCAGCCTGCACACCCTGTCCCTCCCATCATCCAACCCCTCAAGCTGCAGCATGTACAGCTCCTCCAAGATGATCCCATGGAAGAAAGCAGTTGTGATGTCCATCTTCTTGATCCTCCATCCGCGGTTTGCAGCATTTGCCAACGACGCCCTCAGTGTTGTCCCTTTCCCCACATGAGCAAAAATTTCGTCAAAGTCCTTCCCCTTTGTCTGCTGGAACCCCTTAGGCACAAGCCTTGACTTGTAGTGGGTCAGCTCGCCATCAGGTCCGTACTTGTGCCTGAAGATCGGCTTGGAAGAAATTGTGAGGATCTAGGATCGAGCTCAGAAAAGAGAATGAGAATTGAGTCGAATTGAATGATCACCTGGGTACAACACAAGGCTATATATAGGCTCGACACAAGGCCCCGTAACCAGGTGTTACACGAAGGTTCCGCGGGTCGCGTAGCGTCCCGAACAGATCCTTGCCAAATTCGGTAGAAGGCAATTCAGTGGCAACCGAAAAGGCCAGAATTCGGTGCACGTAACCTAGCTCGGTGCTATAACTATTATAAAATATAGGAAAGCACCTTGCCTAGGAAATCAAGCAATCCATGCATGCATATGATTATCCTATGCTAGAAATAGCATGATAAAGTAAAGGCAAGCAAGCATAACTGGCATAAGCCGTCGTACTCTCACACGTCCCCCCCTCAAATCTGGGTGGCGTGAGAAACACCCTGCTTGACAAGATAGTCCTTGAGAGCACGGCATGCTTTGCCCATATCAGCTTCTGCAACCCAGCTGTCCTCAGTGGGGTCGTATCCCTTCCAACGTATCAGGAACTCGAGGGTCTTGCCGCTGCGGCGCCGATGAGAGAGAACGCGCTCGATCTCGTACTCGGGTTCATCCTGCACAAGAACAGGTGGATGTGGCGGTAGCTGCCGTCCCTGGAACTGTTGGTTGGGGTCCTTGTAGGGTTTCAGTAGCTGCACATGGAAAGCATTGTGAAGCTTCCAAGTTGTAGGTAAGCGCAAGCGGAATGTAACTGGTGTCACCTGTGCCTCTACGAGAAAAGGACCACAGAAGCAAGGCCGGAGCTTGGATGGGAGGTGAGACAGGTTCAAGTTGCGTGTGTCAAGAAGCACCTGATCTCCGACTGCTACTGAGTGATCACGTCGCTGACGATCGGCATACTGCTTCTGGGAGATCTGCATCGTGGTGAGTCGTCGCTGAGTCTTTTCCCATAGCTGCTGCATGGTGGTGACAAAGTCATGTGCGGCTTGGACGTGTGCCGGTGTGGTTGGCTGCTGTGGTGTGAGTGGTTCCCGTCCATAACATAGGAAGAAAGGAGTTTTCCCTGTGGCCGCATGTGATGCGTTGTTGTAAGCGAACTCTAGGGTCGGTAACTGTGTGTCCCAGTGGCTGACGTCGTCCTTGCAAGCTGTGCGCAGTAACTGTTCAATCACTTGATTGAGTCGCTCGGTCTGTCCGTCAGTCTGTGGGTGGTATGCTGAGGACATCGCAAGTTTGGTCCCCAATAATCCCATGAGCTCCTTCCAGAACTTCCTGGTGAATTTGGGGTCTCTGTTTGAGATGAGTAGAGCGGGGATGCCGTGGATGGTGACGATGCGGTCGAAGAAGAGGCGAGCAGTTGCTTCAGCTGTAGCTGTGGCGCTAGTCGGTATGAAGTGATCCATTTTGGAGAACTTATTGATGACTACGAAGATGGAATCGTGCCCCCGTGAGGTCGAAGGAAGTCCTGTGATAAAGTCGAGGCTAACGATCTGCCATGGCTGCTTCGGTATGAGTAGAGGCTGAAGTAACCCAGCTTTTTTCTGCTTGCTACTCTTCATCCGCTGGCACGTGTCGCAAGAGGTGACGAAGTGCTGCACGTCTGCTGCCATCCCGGGCCAGTATTAGTACTTCGCTATCCCTGCTAACGTTTTGTTGCTCCCGAAATGTCCCGCGTATGGTATGTCGTGAAACTCCTCCAATAGGATCTGCCGTAGCGGGGCGTAATTTGGTACCCAAATCTTTCCTGAACCCTTCCTTACCACTAGGTCTTTCTCCCACTGTAACAGCTTCTTGGTCTGTGCTGTAGTGATTTCTCCGTCCTCGGAGTACCCATGTTGAAATAGACCCTTGAGCAGAGGGTTCATCCCGTCGAGCTGGATGCCTGCTACATGTCCGGGGCGGCTTAATGCGTCTGCTTTGTTGTGTAGCCCGGGCTTGTAGACGATGTCGTAGTGGAAGTGAGTTTCCAGGAAGTCCACCCACTGCACCTGTCGTCATGAGAGCGTCGGCTGCGACTTCAGGTATTTGAGACTGTAGTGGTCAGTATAGACTGTAGTCTTGGCTCCTTCTAGGTAACACCTCCACGCCTTGAAGGCTATGACTATCGCTAAGGCTTCCTTGTCGTGAATGGGGTAGTTTAGTTCTGCTCCGTGTAGTTTCTTACTGAGGTAGGCGATAGGCTGTAAACCGCGTCCGTGATCCTGCATCAGTACTGCTCCGACTGCTTGGTCACTAGCGTTTGCTTCCACCACGTAGTCCTTGTCTGGATCTGGTAGGATGAGTACAGGCGCTGTAGTCAGTGCTGTCTGTAGCTGCTCCATGGCTTGCTGATGAGGGGTATCCCATTTGTAGGGCGTATCCTTTTTCAGTAGGTCGGTCAGTGGCGCTGCTATCTTAGCGTACTGCGGCACGAACCTGTTGTAGTAGTTGGCGAAGCCCAGGAACTGCTTCAACTCCTTCACGTTCTCCGGTACTTTCCACTTCTTGACGGCTTTGATTTTCCGCGGGTCCACGTGTACGCACTCGGCACTCACCATGTGCCCGAGAAACTGCACCTTCTTCAGGGCGAAGTCGCTCTTCGTCAGCTTCACGTAGAACTTGTTTTTCCGCAGGATCTCGAACACCTTCCGTAGATGCTCCACGTGCTCCTTCATGTTCTTGGAGTAGATGAGAATGTCGTCCAGGTACACTACCACGCACTCGTCCAGCAGGGGTCGTAAGATGTGATTCATCTCCGCCTGAAACGTTGCTGGTGCGTTGCAGAGTCCGAACGGCATCACCAAGTATACGTAGGAGTCGTATCTGGTACGGAACGCCGTCTTGTGGATCGAGTTGTCCGCCATCTTGATCTGCCAGTAACCCGACCGTAGGTCCAGCTTCGAGAAGATTGTTGCACCACGTAGTTGGTCCAGTAAGTCGTCGATGCGCGGAATGGGGTATTTGTTTTTAACTGTCTGTTTGTTCAGTGCGCGGTAGTCGATGCACATCCGTAGACTGTCGTCTGGTTTTGGAGTGAAGATAACTGGTGCAATATAGGGAGAGGTGGATGGGCGGATCTGTTGTCTGTCCAGTAGATACTCTATCTGTTTTTTCATGTCTGTCAGTTCAGTCGGACTCAGTCGGTATGGTGCACGTGAGACGGGTTTCGCACCTGGCTCCTCCACGATCTCGTGCTCGTGGGTGCGTGTTGGAGGTACGCCTGCAGGTAGGTCGTCGGGCATTATATCCTCGTATTGCTCCAAGACCTCCTTTACTACTGCAGGTAGCTCGGAACTCGGCTTCTCCTCCTCTGCTGCTGCCATAACCAGTGCTAGGTAACCCGTGTTACTCTCGTTCACCGTCTGTTCGAACCGTGCCAGTGTCGTTTCAGGTACGTCCCCTGTATCCGTCCAGCTTCGCAGTGCTATCCGCTTCCCGTTGTTGTAGATGCACACCTTGCTGTTGACCCAATCGATCGCGGGGTTGAACCGCTTCAGGAAATCTCGCCCCAAGATAAAATCTAATCCTTTGATGTTGGTGACTAGTAGCTTTGGCTTCCACCTCAACGCACGTATCTGCAGCTGCAGTGATGCTTCGCCGTGGATAGGAAGCTTCGTACCGTCCACCATGGTTGCTGAAAACTGGGTCTCTTCCGCCTTCTCTCCAATTTTCTCCAATGCTCCGCGGTCACACACCGAGTGAGCTGCACCGCTGACCACCAGTGCCTGGAGGCGTCGCCCATTGCATAACACCTCGAGGAGTAGTGGTTTCTGCTGCGCTGAGTAGCCAAAGAGGGTCTCGTTAATAGGATCATAGGGTACATCAAACTTAATACCTTCCCTTTTTCCTATACCTGACTCAGCGCTTTCCAACTTCACCTGGGGGGTAGGAGGATTTTTCCGAGGCTTGTATAGTTTCTCCTGAGCCTGGATGTCTCCTCTAAGCCTTGGTAGCTGTGTAGGCTTCACCTATGGGCAACGGGGAGCCTTAACACTGTGCTGCGGGGAGAGAATATTAACGCCACGGAACGCACGACCCTTTTCTACGCTCCGTAGTACTTTGCCCAACTTCTCAGGTACTTGAATGATTTCTAAAGGCTTTTTCTTGGCCTCTAAACCTCCCTTGTATTTTTTGAAGGCTTGAAAACCACGAGAAGCAATATTCTTTGTTAGAGCATCTTTATAAGATACTTTTAACAAATTCTTACTTTCGTGGGTGTTCGGCTGGAGTTTCCCGATCGGTGCAGAGTCTTTTCTCGCCGAGCCTCCATTCGCCTCGGCGATTTCCCCTGATGCCGGCCGGTCGTGACGTTTTAGGTTCGTGCCATCATTTTCTCCTTTTTTCACCCGCTCCGAAGTCGCCACGTCGTCGCCTTTTCCTGCTTTTCGGATCTTTACGCGATCGCAAGGTCGATCCGCAGCTACTGGCGATTCCCGTTTTTTTACTTCGGGGGTGCTCCATGTTGAAAGGCTAAGTATTAGCATCTTTAGGAGCCATGGGTTTAGGTTACTAAGTAGTTGAGTTTGAGGGTAAGGAAAAAATGTCGAGAGAGTTGAGAGAGGAGGATGTTGTGACTAGAAAGGAGGGGGATACAAGTAGTAAGCCCTTAAAGGGTTATACTCACTTTTGAGTACCCCACTACAGACTAGACATGCATTATAATCTGACACACCCCCGTAGTCAAAGTGGGGTATAATCAGTACAGCATGCAGGCATAGAGCAAGAGTTCACAATAGGTAGGTAAGGCTAGAGCTAATCACAGAGGGCAAGTGAGGAGGAGGAGAGACTATGGGGGAGAGAAGATGGGAGGCGACTGCTGACGTTGCAGACACACAGACGAGCTGCTGGCTCAGTGGCTACCGAAGCAAGGGCCTGGACTACATGAGTAACTGGCTCCGCGGCTACAGACGAGCGGCAGGAGCAACTGACCCACAGGCGACTGGCGACTACCGGAGATTGTAGCCTCCGGACTGCTGGTGCTGCTGACGACAAGACTGCTGCCTCCACTCAACCTCCCCCAGCTGCCTAACGCCCCTCTCACACACCCCCTGCTCAAACCCTAGCCCTACACCCAGAGCACCCCCTTAAACCCTAAACCCCAGACTCCCACACATCCACCCCCCTCAGCGATAGCTGCAGCAGTGGGAGACAAAGGAGGAGGAGGAGGAGGGGACGGCACGCACAACCGACACCCCCACAACCATCACCCCCACACCCACCCCCCCACGGCTGCACCGGGTCCAGGAGCGGCTGCTGCAGGGGCCAGGGGCGGCTGCTGCAACGACGGCTGCTCCAGGGGCTGCTGCTGCTGGGGCGGCTGCTCCAGGACCTGCTGCTGCTAGGGCGGCTGCTCCAGGGGCTGCTGCTGCTGGGGCGGCTGCTCCAGGGGCTGCTGCTGCTGGGGCGGCTGCTGCAGGGGCTACTACTGCTGGGGCGGCTGCTCCAGGGGCTTGCTGCTGCTGGGGCGGCTGCTCCAGGGGCTGCTGCTGCTGAGGTGGCTGCTCCAAAGGCTGCTGTTGCTGGGGCGGCTGCCTCAGGGGCTGCTGCTGCTGCTCGGGCGGCTGCTCCAGGGGCTGCTGCTGCTGAGGTGGCTGCTCCAGGGGCTGCTACTGCTGGGGCGGCTGCTCCAGGGGCTGCTGCTGCTGGGGCGGCTTCTCCAGGGGCTGCTGTTGCTGGGGCGGCTGCCAGGAGCTGCTGCTGCTGGGCCGGCTGCTCCAGGGGCTGCTGCTGCTGCTGGGGCGGCTGCTCCAGGGGTTGCTGCTGCAGCGGAAAGTAGGAGGGAGGGGAGGGGAAGGGCGCGGCCCTTAGGGTGCCCTGACAGGCGACGTGCTAGGGAGCCGCGCAGGCCCCCGAAAGTGCCTCAACGGGCGACGGGAGGGGACCGCGCGCAGGCCCCTAAGGCGCCGCGAGGAGGCAACGGGAGGGGCCGGCTCGCGGGCCCCGAAAGTGCCGCGACGAGGCGACGGGAGGGGCATGCGTGCGGGCCTACAAAACGCCGCGACGAGGCAACGGTCGGGGCCGGTGCGCGGAGCCCCAAGACGCCGTGACGAGGTAGGAACCCGCCGCGCGCCTCGGGGCGCACGGCGGGCAGAAAACCGCCACGCGTTCCGAGCACGTGGCGGGAAGAAAAAGAAGATGTCGCGCGCCACGGGGCGCGCGACACACAGTAGGGCAGCGAAAGCAAGTGGGTACACAGGCCAGGAGCGTTAAGCTCTGATAGCATGTTGAAAGGCTAAGTATTAGCATGTTTAGGAGCCATGGGTTTAGGTTAGTAAGTAGTTGAGTTCGAGGGTAAGGAAAAAATGTCGAGAGAGTTAAGAGAGGAGGATGTTGTGACTAGAAAGGAGGGGGATACAAGTAGTTAGCCCTAAAAGGGTTATACTCACCATTGAGCACCCCACTACAGACTAGACATGCATTATAATCTGACACTCCACTGTTTCCGTCCCGGAGTGCCACACGTGCTTTCTTCATTTTGTAGCACGACAAAAACAGATGTCCTACTGCGCCGCAAAATTCGCATTTTGTCGGCTGCTGCTTCGCGTCGTATTTGTCGATATCCATCGGTTTGGCGAACGTGGGGGGTGCCGATCGCTCCGTGCTGAATGTACGGTTCGGCGTGAAACGTCGTGTTTCGGGTTGACCTCGAGTCAACGCGTCGTATCGCTCGGCAGCACGCACGATGTCTCTGTAGCTGTTGTAATTCGCTGCAATCACCTGCCGCCGAATCTCCATTTTTAACCCTTCGGTGTACGCCTGGATTTTTTCGCCTTCGGTCTGGTCGGTGATGCGGTTGAATAGTAACTCCATCTGCTGCGTGTACTGTGTTACACTACTGTATTGCTTGTGTCGGTGTATCTGCTGCCGCGCCATGTAGGTTGTATTAATTGGTTCAAAACGCTCAATTAAATCTGCCCAAAACTGCTGCCACGTTTTCTCACCGCGGGCTACGTCGGTGTAGTAAATCCATTCGAGAGCCGGTCCACGTAACAGTGTCGCTGCGAGCCAAATCCTTGCTGCGCCGTGTTGCAGGGTCGAACGGCCAATGGCCTCGAAGTAAATTTCGAGGGTGGCCACGAATCGCCGGACGTCAGATCCCTTCGCGCTTGGATCGAACTCCTCCGGGAGCCTCGGTCGTGCTGCTTCGAGGTTCGGCGACAGTGGTGCCATTGGTCCGTGAAATGTCGGTGTCGCCTCTGCTGCTGGAGTTGTCGGTGCTGCAGTCGCTGCGGTCACTGCTGCTGCGGTGGCGAACCCTGGTTGGCTTGTCTGAAAAGCCTCGAGTCGACGAAGCGTCGCCTGCGTCTGCTCCATGTCGGTGCGGAGGCTCGCGATGTCCCTCGTAGTCGCGTAGTTGTCGCCTTGGCCCTCCATTCCTGACATCAACGCGTCCGAAAAACCGAATCGAGGGGGAGCGAAAAAACATGGAACCGGTTTTACGTACCCGAAATCGATGTTTGACTGCGTCGCCCCCGCGGTTTTTGAAGACTAGTTTTTAGCGGTCGAAAGAACTTCGCGTATAAACGGGCTCTGATTACCAAGTGTGAGGATCTAGGATCGAGCTCAGAAAAGAGAATGAGAATTGAGTTGAATTGAATGATCGCCTGGGTACAACACGAGGCTATATATAGGCTTGACACAAGGCCCCGTAACCAGGTGTTACGCGAAGGTTCCACGGGTCGCGTAGCGTCCCGAACAGATCCTTACCGAATTCGGTAGAAGGCAATTCGGTGGCAACCGAAAAGGCCAGAATTCGGTGCATGCAACCTAGCTCGGTGATATAACTATAATAAAATATAGGAAAGCACCTAGCCTAGGAAATCAAGCAATTCATGCATGCATATGATTATCCTATGCTAGAAATAGCATGATAAAGTAAAGGCAAGCAAGCATAGCTGGCATAAGCCGTCGTACTCTCACAGAAATGGCCTTCTTCCCAAGAGGCATCTCATACAGCTCCCAAGTCTCATTCTCCAGCAGAGAGTCATACTCCTCCTTCACACTCTGCTTCCATTTCACATCCCTCGACACAGCCAGCTGCTGGCTGGTCAAGTCCTACAGCAGCTAGCCCTTGTGGTCCTTTGCAATCCCCAGATGCACGCCCCATTTCCCAGAAGCCTACAACTTTCCCCTCTTCTCCTTAGGCACATGAAAGACCACCATGCATCCGCAAGCTCTAAGCATGTTGAATGCAGATGCACTCCCATACCACTTGGTGTAGGGGACCCAGTGCTTGTTCCCCATAGTTGCGAGCACCCTGTTCTTGACAAGGGCAACCTGGCGTAATGCAGTCACCCAAAACGGATCCGACAGCCCTCCGCGCCCAAGGAGAGTGCGTGCACCTTCCTTCAGGGTCGGTTGAACCGCTCAGCCACGCTGTTCTGGTGAGGGTTGTAGGGCACTGTGGGCTGATGCTGGATCCCCTTCTTCTTCACCACCACCTCAAAATCAGTGCCAATGAATTCTCCCCCGTTGTCAGTGCGGATCACCTTCACCTTGTGTCCGCTCTCCCTTTGAGCTCTTGGCATCCACTCCTTAGTCTTGGGAGGGTACACCCACACCGCACGCGTGTGATCGTCCACAATGGTTAAGAAGTAGCGGCTGCCCGAGAGAGAAGGGGCCCTCGTAGGGCCCACCATATCCATGTGCAAAATTGCAAGCGGGGCCTTCGCTGGTCCTGTGCTGCTGATGAAGGGAAACTTTGTGAACTTCGTAAGGCATATAGGGCAGCTCCCAATCTCCTTTGCTACCCCCTTCACCTCCGACCCCTTCAAGCTCCCATCCTTCACCAACTTCTGCAGCATAGGGATGTTGATATGACACAACCTCTGGTGCCACGTCTCCCAATCGGCCTCACCACTCTCAGATGAAGCCTTTGCCCATGCAGCTGTGCATCCACACCAGCAAGCACCTCACCATGTGGCTACTGTGGCTGCTACACCTTCTTCACTACATCTAGGGCCCCATCAGTTGGTGCAGTCTCCTGTCCTCCCGCAGTTACTTTAGCTGTTGCTCCTACCGCTGCTGTGGCTGGTGGTTTCCCGTTCCAAGGGATTATGGGCAGCTGCTATAGGTCATTGATGCTGTTGCTCTTCTCCTCTGAATCCCATAGCAGCAACTTCCCAAGCTTTGCACGGCAGCTGGTTGGGCCGAACATTACTTTGGCCTTGCTTTTCTGCAGCCGGCGCACAGAGAGAAGGTTAGCGGACAAACCATCAACTAAGAGCATATTCCCCAGCCTCACAAGCTCCCCATTAGCTCCCATTACCTTGGCATTCCCCTCACCAATCACATGGAGCAAAGCACCTGAAGCCCCAGCCACAAACTTGATCTTTCCGGGGGGCTTTACCTCATCATGCAAATCTGCCCGCGAGTTCATGTGACTTGTGCAACCTGAAAAAATTACCCAATGAGTGAGGGGGTGCATCACAACCTTCCCAGCCGATCCCACATCACCCTCACTCCCTTTCACATCCCCAACCATGAGGAACATTCCAGGGTCGGCTTTACCTTGTGCACCATCACCTTGTGCACCTAAACCTTGCACAGCGTCACCTCGTGCACGTTCATCACTTGGCGGCTTCATGCTTGGAGGCGCCCATCCCTTAGGCCGGCTGAAACACTTGAACCACGGGTGTACAGCCTTCTTGCAGTACCAACACGCACCCTTCATTGAGGTGCTCCCCCTACCACCAGAGCTGCCATAGCCACTCAGGTGTCCACTGGTCTTGTTGAGGTTGGGGATTAGGTTGTCCCATGTGTTATCAAGCACCGAGATGATCTTGGTGCGCTGCTGCATTTGCAACACCTTGCTGTCCGCCGTTACCATCCTCGCATAGGTGTCCTTGATCTTGTCAAGGACCAGCTTCACATCGTCTCCCGGTCACATGGAGAGGGTAGTCAATTCTTTCTCCAACACGATCACCATCAACGGCGTGTTGGGCTGAATCACGTCGCGTAGCAGCTTCCACGCCTTTGGTCCGGAGTCGTCCAGCTCCACTAAGTCTTTGATTCTAGAATAAGGTCGTACAGTACCGCGCTCTTCTCAGTCCACAGATCACGAGCATCACCTTCTTCTAGCACCTTCTGTTCACCCATCGCAAGTTTCAGCAGCTTGTAGTGCTTAAACGCACTCCGCATCCGCCCGCTCCATTCCTCATAGTTGGAGCCATCCAATGCCTCAAACTTGGATGGTGGTGGCTCATTCATCTTCTCAGCTGCATCTCTACTCTCTTGACTCATTTCCTCTGCTCCCAATCACAAGTTCCAGCTCCCCCTTTGCTGTCCACACCGAAGTCACAAAATATTTTCACAAGTGTCGGCGCCAACAAAATTTCGGCAGAGTTTCCCCTAAGCAAAAGTGACATGCAACCTCCAGAATCCCACATAGGCATGCTCACAGGCCATGGTGGGCCTAGGAGGGTCTTCACAATTCAGTAGACTCTTCACAAGGCCCTTCATTCGCTCGGATACCGCTTGTTAGAAATTAAGGTAGGAAGATTAAGGGCCGAAATATCTCAAAATCGTCGACTACAGTTCAGGACAGAAAAGTCGTCGTCACAAGAAACGTCGTCGACAAAACAAGCACTGTTGGAAATCTTTCAAACTCAAGTATGTTCTAGCCCTTTACCGTGGCTATCTTTCCCAATTTGAATCGTATTAAAGTATGAAGTATATCTCGAGTTATGAATTTTGGCGCACTAGGGGGTATGCTGCCATAGAAACTTAACTGAATCACAATTTCTCACAATTGTTCTCAAAAGTACCACACAAGAAAGCTAGAGTAGCAATAAACCAGGTAGGAGGGAAGAGGAGGACAAGAGGGAAGGTCCCAAGGGAGCCCAAACCAAGGAAACCCCATAAGCACAAAAGATTCCCTCCCTATAGCAACCCCACTAAATCTTTTGTCATTTTCCCAACCTCCACAATCCTCCTCACCCAACTTGGCCACACTTGCCAACCTGGTTTGGCTTCTCCCAACCACTTGGCAGCATCTACAGTGATAGGGACGAATTTCCCAACCCTCAAAAGTCTATACCCCGTATCAAATCACTCAACAAACTTCCCAAAGTCGTCGCATCACAATCAAGACTTCGAACAATCATAACTTTCTCATTCTTGCTCCGATCGCGACGATTCTTGGTTTGTTGGAAAGCTCTTGAGCAGAGGGGCCACTTCAGGTATCTGCTGAAGCCAAATAACATTCACGCACACTCAGAAAATCCAAAGCACACCAAATTCAAATTCTTGCACGCACCACGCATGCAACGCACGATCGTAAGATGGGAGGCAGACAGACGTGAATGCAAATGATAGCATCACATAACACGAATGTTCCGCCCTGCCCTGCCCTTAGATTTTTTCTGCCCTCTGCTCAGCGCTCGCGTGCCGCCCTGCTCTGCAGCCCGCAAATCGCGATGCCCTGCCCTTAGGCCTGCGCGCCGCCCTGCTCTGCAGTCCGCGACCCGCGCTGCCCTGCCCTGCACCCCGCGAGCCGCGCTGCCCTGCTCTTAGGCCCGTGTGCTCCCCTCCCCTACAGCCGCGCTCGCCACTGCAGCCCGCGCTTGCCCCTGCAGCCCGCGCTCACCCCTGCAGCCGCGCTCGCCCCTGCAGCCCGCGCTAGCCCTTGCCGTCGCGCTTGCCCCTGCAGCCCACGCTCGCCCCTGCGGCCCGCGCTCGCCCCTGCACCAGCACTCGCTGTGCTTGCCCTTGCAGCCCGCGCTCGCCCCTGCAGCCGCGCTCGCCCCTGCAGCCCGCGCTCACCCCTGCTGCCGTGCTCGCCCCTATAGCCTGCACTTGCCCTTGTAGCCGCACTTGCCCCTGCGCCATGTGTGCGCCCTGCAGCCCGCGTGCGCCCTACCGCCCGTGTTAACCTACCGCCCGCGTGCCTGCGCTCCCCGCGCACTGGTGTTAGCTCGTACCCTGCTACCCACGCACAGCCACTCAAACAGTCGCTACTGCTGTTACAGCCACAGCGACCACCACTACTACTACTACTACTACTACTACTACTACAGCTGCAGCTTCAGTAGTCGCTACTACCGCCCTTGCGCCGCTGCTACTGAATGCCACTGCCTGTCATGGCCACTATCACGGTTGTAGCAACGTCTAGGGGTGGACAGAAGCAGCCACTGCCTCACCCGGACACTCTATCACCGCAACAGCTTCGCGAGTGGGTTATTCAGCGAGGCCATCCAAGTGGTGCCGGTTATAGTTTTATGGGTACTGGACGGCGGCGTCAACAGCGTAAGCAGGAGACCTTCTCTCTGCAGCAGCTTCACGACTGTGTTTCTCAGCGAGGCGTCCTTGGCTGTGTAGAGGCTGCTGTTGGTGCTAGTGAGTCTACTGCCACTCTAGGTGCTAGTGAACCTGCTGCCACTCTAGGTGCTAGTGCGTCTACCGCCACTGGTCTTACCTCAGCTGAGGCCTTGCACACTTTCACACTTGACTTAAGAGTGTCACGTTGCTTCTTTTGTGATTGCACCACAACCATACCGCTTCCTGCACCTGTCCTAGTCTCACTTGTTGACCCCACTAGGGGCCCAGTCGTAACGCGAGCCTCCACTGTTCTCCCGCGTCCAGCAGTCCCCTCCGTGTCAGGCCTCCACCTCCCCTCGTTCTCGACGAACTAGGTGAGCAACGCAGTCCTTCAGGATGTTTGGGTTCATACCTTTATCCTTGGAGGGCAGCGTATGGCGATCTGTACGTGCTCCCAGACTGGACGTCAGCTTGCTACGTTCACTCGGCAACCTGGGTCTAGTCTGTACACCATGACCACTGCGTCTGCATAGGTGGCTGCGTCAGGTCAGGTAGATGCGTCGAGTTAGGTGTCTGCGTCTGGTCAGTTCGCTGCGTCGTGCTCATGTCAGGTACTCTCCCACCAGACTCTTCTCTGGTACCACCAAATCAGTCACCCCTCTCTGCCACGTCTCCGCAGCATGCACTCCCGTCTCCTTGTCTCTGGCCTTCCCATGTCTCTGCCCCCCCTCCCGTGCTTGCCTACCCCGCCGTGCCTTCCCTGCGTCGAGGGGCGGCAGCGCGCCGCTCCTCACTCCTCGTTTCCTCCGACCACTGCTCCTCTGTAGACTCTCCACATGGACGTGTGGGGCCCGTCCCCTGTCAGTGGGACGGACCAGGAGAGCTACTTCTTGCTGGTCGTTGACGACTACACGCGCTACACCACTGTCCTCCCCTTGCGCAGCAAGACGGCCGTCAGCGGTGTTTTGATCCCCAGGATCCGCGCTACTCATCGCCAGCTGCGCGGGCGGTTTCGACGGGACCTTCCAATCTTGCGTCTGCACTCTGACAAGGGCGGTAAGTTCTCTTTCGTCCTCCTTGCAGAGTTTTGTCGAGACGAGGGCATCATCCAGACGTTCACACTTCCGGTCTCCTCCGCAGCAAAATGGGATTGCTGGGTGTTGCATTGGCATGATCATGGAGGTTGCTCATACCTCCATGATCCATGCGGCTGCTCCCCATTTTTTGTGGTCGTTTGTGGTCCGATACGCCGTGCATCAACTCAACCTTTGACCCCGTGTCTCTTTGCCAAAGACCTCGCCCACACTCCGTTGGATGGGAAAGGTTGGTGATGCGTTGGCATTTCGGGTATGGGGCGCGCTCTCCCTTGTTCGCAACACCACCGCAAGCAAGCTCTCTCCTCGCACTCTCCGCTGCGCCTTCCTCGGCTTCCCCACCGACGCCCCGCCGTGGCAGTTCTACCACCCTCGCGAGCATCACCTTTGATGAGTTGGTCTGTTTCTACAGGCTCCACCCGCACGCGTCCCACCTGGTCCCCCTGGAGCCTGTCTTCCTGGTACCAGTTTCCCCCCCAGTAGACCCCCTTCCCCCACAGGATCCTGCTCCCTCAGGTGTGTCTCAGGTAGACCCACCCCCCCTTGGTTGAACCTTGGAGATCTCTTCTGACTCCTTTGGCTAGGCTGAGGGGGGTGACCTTGCCGCTGACGACGTGGTGGCCACTCGTCGCTCTCCACACTTGGAGACCCCTACTGGTTTTTCGCCTTGACCAATTTTGCCACCTCTCCAGCCCGTAGAAGTGGACAGTGGTGCTGCTGGGGGTGGTGACACTGGGGGTGAGGACGCAGGAGGTGCTGATCCTGGGGGTGCTGAGACTGGGGGTGCTGAGACTGGGAGTGCTGGTCTTGGGGGTGAGGGTTCTGGGGGTGCTGAGACTGGGGGTGCTGCGAGTCCTAGTGGTGGAGGGGCCGTGGGTGCTCCTGCTGCACGTACTGGTGTTGGACAGCAGCAGCCACCTAGTCAACTCAAGACACCCTCACCGCAGCAGCTACGTGAGTGGGTCATTCAGCGAGGCCGATCTGGTGCTAGACCTTGGAGTTACCTCGACGCTAGAGCTGCTGATGCTGGAGGTTCTACTGGAGCTGCTGGTGCTGAAGCTGGTTATACTGGAGGTACTGGAGGTGCTGGAGGTGCTGATCCTGGAGGTGCTCGTACTAGAGGTGATGGAGCTACCGGAGCTGGTGGTACTGCTGGTGCTAGAGGTACTGGAGCTTGTGGTACTGGAGGTACTCGAGGTGTTGGAGCTGCTGGTCCTGGAGGTGCTGGAGGTAGAGGTGCTGGAGTTGCCGGAGCTGGTAGTGTTGCTAGTGCTGGAGGTGCTGGAGGTGCTACTGGAGGTGATGGAGCTGGAGGTACTGGAGGTGCTGGAGCTGCTGACGGTACGGGTACTTTGCAGAGCCGACCGTTTTTCTACCCGCAGACGCAGTCATCCCTGCCTCAGCCCTTCGCCAGGTTCTTAATCTCCCATCTTCTGCTGGCCTCACTCCACCTCTCGTGTGTCCACCAACAGACCAGTCTCAGCCATAGCTACTGCCTGGCATCCCCGCTGCCAGCTCCTGCTCCTCAAGGTGAGGTGATTGAGTCCCTGTCTGAGCCTCGTGAGCCTGCGACTCGTGCTTCCACGCCTGTTCGTGCTCGTCGTGCCGCCCGTCCTCGTCCTCATGCTGTCCCAGGCACTCACGCTATGGCACTTCGTCCTTCCTCTGTTCTATAGCGTGTTGTCCTACCTGAGCCTCCCGCGTCCTCTCTTCCTGACGTGCTTGACCCTGAATCCGACCTTGCTCGTGCTGCCAGCCCTACTATCACTCGTCTCCTCGCTATTGTCGTCACTGATCTTAACTTTGAGTCTACTGCTGCGTTTGCCCCAGTCACTAAGCTAGTCAACTTTGTTGCTAGGAGTCGTCTTGACTACGTCGCGAATCTTGTTACTGAGTCTAAATCTGTCTGTCCTCCGTCCATCGGGGGTGAGCCTGCCCTTAGCAGTGATGTCCTTGAGAACAGGCAGTTTGAACTTGAGTGTCTTGCAGCCGTTTTACCTCGTTTCGCATCCATGCTGCTTTCCTCTGAGGAAGACCTGGATGCACTTGACATCCCTACCCCGCGCTCTTACGCTGAGGCGATAGAGGGTCCCTACTCCTCTTAGTGGCAAACAGCCATGGACGTAGAGATGGCTTCCTGGAAGTCCACAGGCACCTACGTCGACGAGGTTCCTCCTCTTTGGGCGACCATAGTCGATGGCATGTTCATTTTCAAAGTGAAGCAGCCGATGGATTCTCCGCCTGCCTTCAAGACGCGTTACGTTGCTCGAGGCTTCGGTCAGCGACAAGGGGTCGAATTCTTCTAGACCTTCTCCCCCACCCTAAAGATGACTAATCTTTGGGTGTTGCCGCACGTTGCAGCACAGCGTGACTACGAGTTGCACTCCCTCGACTTCTCCACAACTTTCTTGCAGGGCAGCCTTCACGAGGTTATCTGGCTGTGCCGCCCACCTGCCTTCACTGGGTCGTTTCCAGAGGGTACCCAGTGGAGCCTCCGGCGGCCAGTCTATGGTCTCCACCAAGCGCCCCGCGAGTGGCATGACACACTGAGGAGGACACTTGCGGCTCTTGGGTTTGCTCCTTCATCTCCTGACCCGTCGCGATTTCTACGCACCAATACTTCTCTGCAGCCTTTCTATGTTCTCATGTACATCGATGACTTGGTTTTGCTGCTGCTGACACTCACGCGCTGGCCCTAGTGAAGGCGCAGCTGCAGGAGAGACACACCTGCACTGACCTGGGTGAGCTACGCAGCTATCTTGCCTTACAGATTACCCGGGACAGAGCACGTCGCACGATCACCCTGACTCAGTCACACATGGTGCGCCAGGCCCTTCAGCGTTTCGGCTTCCAATTCTCCTCGCCACAGCCCACTCCTCTGCCTACAGGCTCGCTCTCAACTCCACCTTTGGACGAGTCCGTAGAGCCGGGTGGTCCATATCCAGAGCTTGTGGGTTACCTCATGTACCTAATGACGTGCACACGACCTGACCTCGTGTACCCTCTCAGCCTCCTGGCTCGCTACGTGGCTCCTGGTAGACACCGAAAGGTGCACTAGGATGCTGCTAAGAGGGTACTACGTTACTTGTGCTGTACATCGCGCATGGAGCTCGTGCTTGGAGGAGAGGGTTCAGTGGTACTCACAGGACACTTCGACGCTTCTTGGGCCGAGGACCAGTCAACTCAGCGTTCGTCACAGGGTTACACCTTCAGTCTTGGCTCTGGTTCTGTCTTGTGGAGGTCCACTCGTTCGTCTTCTGTGCTTGGTTCCAGATGTGAGGCCGATATCTACGCTGGGGCTATGGCTGCCCTGGAGCTACACTGGTTGACCTACCTGCAGACCGACTTGGTGGAGCGGCCTCGTTCTCCTCTAGTTCTGTACGTCGACAACAAGGCCATGCTTGCCTTGTGTTAGGAGCAGAGACTGGAGCACAGAACGAAGCGCATTGCTCTTTGCTATTTTCTTACTCGAGAGCTGCAGCAGCAAGGTTAGCTTCCCCTTTCCTACGTGGCCTCTCAGGCCAACAATGCTGATGTGTTCACCAAGGCCCTTGGGTCTGGTGATCATCAGCGCTTTTGCACTGCTCTTGGGCTTCTGCCTACCCTGCCTCACCTGCTTGTCTCTTGATCTTGCCCTTTTTGTGCACTGATATCTATGTATATACCTACATGTTTACTCTTGCTAGGTTGTGATCAGTGTACTGTATCAAAAGCCTAGCTAGAACCTAGTAGCTATAGCTAGGGTTTAGGGTACATGAGAGAAAAATGGAAGAAGAGGGGTTTCACTAGCAAGCAATGGGATACATATAGCAAACTCTAGTTGGGCTGTACTCACTATAGAGTACCCCAGTGCAGACTAGACAAATAACACATTCTGACACACCCCCATAGTAAAAGTGGGGTATAATGAGCACAACAAGCAGGCAGAGCAATAGTTCACAATGATAAGCATAGCTAGAGGCTATCACAGTGGGCAAGTGAGGAGGAGGAGAAACTGTGGGGGCGAGAAGATGGGAGGCGACGGCTTAAGCTGCGGACACACGGGCAACAGGAGCGCGCAACACTGTGGCTACCAGGCGCAGAGCCCCGGACTACACGGCCACACTGTGGCTACCAGACGCAGAGCCCTGGACTACACGGCGACAGGCGCAGCTGGCTCTCTAGGCTACCAGGCTAAACCCCGGACTACATGCGCTGCGGACGACAAGACGGCTGCCTCCACTCAACTTCCCCCAGCTGTCCCACACCCTTTTTACACACCCCCTGCTGTACCTCTAGCACTGCTCACACGCCACCCCCCTAGCATCACTCCCTCGGCTCCCACATACCCACCCCCCTCAATGGCAGCTTCAACAGTGGGAGACGGAGGAGGAGGAGGAGGAGGAGGAGGAGGAGGAGGAGGAGGAGGAGGAGGAGGAGGAGGAGGAGGAGGAGCAAGGTACGGCTCACACACCCGCCACCCCCATACCCGTCACCCCCATACCCTGAGTGTGTGGTAAGCGAGCTCAGGTGTGCGCGAAGCGTGCACAAGCGTGCGGGAAGCGAACTCGGGTGTGTGGTAAGCGAACTCAGGTGTGCGGGGAGGGGGGAGCCGCAGGGCGACGCGCCGGTCCACGGGGGCGGCGCACGGGTCCCACGGGGTGGCGTGCCGGGATGACGAGGGCCGCGCGCGGGTCCCGGGGGGCGCTTCGATGGACGACGGGGGGGCGACGCGCTGGTCGACGGGGCAGGAAACCGCCGCGCGCCTCGGGGCGCACGGCGGGCAGAAAACCGCCATGCGCCCCGAGCGCGTGGCGGGAAGAAAAAAACGTCGCGCGCCACGGGGCGCGCGACAGACAGGACAACAGCGGAAGCTAACGGTGGGCCCACAGGCCAGGAGCGTAACCGCTCTGATAGCATGTCAAAAGCCTAGCTAGAACTCAGTAGCCATAGCTAGGGTTTACGATACACGAAAAAGAAATGGAAGAAGAGGGGTTTCACTAGCAAGCAATGGGATACATATGACAAACCCTAGTTGGGTTGTACTCACTATAGAGTACCCCACTGCAGACTAGACAAATAACACATTCTGACATACTGCCTTGCTTTTATAACTTTGCATGTCAACTAGCCTTGTGGCCACTTGCTTGTGTTTAGAATGCGTGGTGATTCTGAGATCCACCCTGGGCTTTGCATTGCTTTGTTCTCTTGCCTGACTAGTCTTGTGACCATTTGTTGTGTTGGCTATCCCTCACTTTGCCTAGGGGGTTTGTCAAAGCATATTTCTATGTTCTTTGTTCTGCTAGGCTTAAGTGAGGTGCTCAGTATAAAGTACAATCCCCGTTAAGGTTTCCTTCTTGTATCTCACTCTTGCATAGTTCATTCATTCCGGCACAGTTCTCTTAACACAAACATGACGCACACTTTTGTAACTACGAAAACATGTGATACATAAGTTGTTAAACCAACCCAGACAACTAGAAACAACTTCTTTCAAGTAGGTAATACCAACTGAGCATGTGCTGTAATTCTCACGTGCCATTGCTGACTTGGCAAATCGCAGCTAAAAGTAGTTTAGTAAACGTTTTTGTGCGAACGTTCTCTAGTTGGTTCAGTGGTTGGGTAGTTCATTTTTACCCCTTATTTTATTATTTTCTTCGATTATTCTAGTGAATCTATTTTGTGTGCAAGCAACATTGGCCTTCCCAACACTTAACCAAGTTTTGTCTCTTTAGTGAGAAATTTCTACGCGGAAAGCATTCTGTATAGCTCGACCGCTAGTACAGAAATTTCTGCAATTTGTATTATCATACATGCCCTCATCAAGTCATTTGTTCGGTTTCTCACAAAATTCTCCTCCCTTTAATTATGAAAAGGCTGTTAACTATCGTGAATCAGAATGGCTGTGGGTAGGTACCCTAGGGTGTAAAATAGGGCTTGGTAATGATCAAGAACTATGTGTGTACGATGTATGCCCAATATATCTTAGATCATTCATTTGAGGATTAGCATAGTACACCATGATAATCGTTTCGCGATAACTGCAGCATCGCGTATGCTCTTCCGCGCGAGCAGCTCCAGTCCAGTCTGGGGGAGTCTGGGACTCTGGGTCGTTCATCTACAGCACAAAAGACCATTGCGATGCGAGATTTCAAGTTCGGACGCCATTGACCACAAGCACGCTGTGGTCAAAACGAACAGCCCACCAACAACTACCTCTTCCCGTGAATCTTGAGTCGTCTCGCACCTTAACACTCATCTTATCATGCGCGGATTCCTCCGGAGCTATCCCGCGCCATGCCCGGCCTCTCCTTCTTCCCAGCCTCCTCCGACGGCTCCCGCTCCCCCGCTACAAGCACGGCCACTTTAGGCCACGGCACTCGCGGCATCAGCATTGTCAGCGGCAGCAGCAACACTCACAGCGGCGGCGGCGGCGGCGGGGGGGACCGCGATGGCAGCAGCAGAATGGGCAGGTTCAGCCAGAGGAACGGGGGGGCGGCCACTGCAACGCGGAGCACAGGCGTCGCTGGAATGGCCGGGATTGGTGGGATCGGTGGGATCGGTGGCGAGGCGCCTTTTTCGGAAGCTGTCGTCTCGTCCATCCTTCCCGCATCCCTTCGCGCACTCCCCGCACTCGCCCTCTCGCCGCGCTACACGGGCTGTGCGCTCGCTACTGCTGCGCTGCTGCTCGTCGCGTCGCTCGTCCTCGCCCTCCAAACCACGCTGCTCCACCCCGTGCGTACACGCTCCTCTCACAGTGCGGATTTTCACAAGCCTTGTCATTTCTGCCAACCGCCGCTTATTCCTGCGAGCGAGGTTGTTCCAATGCCTGGCCGTGGGAGAGGCACCGCTCTGAACCGCACCACCGAGATGTGCAGAGCCGGTCGAGCCACTCGCAGTACAACTGCTCCATCCAAACGAAGATCCTTCATACACGAGCGGAAGTAATGTTACTCACCAACGCTTCAAGCTCATCCCATCCCCTCCCTTCCCAACCCACTCACACATGCACTCACTCATACATGGCTCTCCCCATACCCTCCCCCCCGCCCTTCCCTGCTGACTCCTTACCCCATACACACAGTAGCAATGCTTGAAGCCGGGGGCCAATGCTGTGCCTAGCCCTACGCCAGCGTCCACTCTAACCCCAACGCTGCTCTCCGTCCCGCTCTCTGCCGCCCCGTGTGCCTAGTGCTCCCTGTGCAGGCACAGCAGCGCGACCCAGTTGACTCGTTTGACTCCGTTGATCGCAGCTCCTCGCTGCCCTATGCCACGTGGCCCTGGCGCTGGTCTCCGTGGGCGGGTGGAACTTTCCCCTCACAACCACATGCAGCAGTAGCAGTGGCGGAAGCAGCAACGGAGTCAGCAGGAGGAGGAGCAAGGGGAGGGGGTTTTGGGGTTGTGGAGCGGAATGGGGGAGGGGAGTATTGGGGAAGAGGATTTGGTGCTGGCAGTGGTGGCGGTGCTGCTGCTGCTGTTGCTGGTGGTGGTGGCAGGGACGAGAGCGAGATGGAAGATGGCACACCAAGGTCTTGCTCACATGCCCTCTCTCACCTTCCAACTTGCTGCCCCATCTCAGCCCTCCGTCCCTAACTTCCCTCTCCCTCCGCTGTCTTTCACTTTCTCCTTTGTCTTTCCCCAGCCCCTCTCGTCATCTCATCCTCGCTCCTCCTCTCCCTCCCATCCCCATCCTACCCTGCCCTCTCTTGTATCACGTGCACACTCTTCCTCCTGCCTCGCCACATGCATCTAATCCTTCCCTGCCATGCCATGACATGACATGTCATGCCATACATACCTTACCCTACCACGCCACGCCACGCCTCGCCACTCCACGCCACATGACGCCATGCTCATGCGGTGCAGGGCATCTGTGCAAGCCATTCTGTTCACCTTCTCCTCCTCATGGCTCGCATGGCAACGCCCCTCGGAGCAACAAGCACAGCGGGGGGGCAGAGGGGAGGAAGCCAGCAGCTCGGAAAGCAGTGGCAGTGGCAGCAGCAGGGGGGGCAGTGGCAGTAGTAGCGAGGGAGGGAGTGGTGGAGGTGAGAGCAACAGCGGTGAAGTGGATGTGCACATGAGCCTGGAGCTGCTGCAGTGCCTGCAGGTATTATGCTATCCCATCCCATCCCATCCCATCCCATCCCATCCCATCCCATGCATCAGGTATAAGCCCCTCCCTCCCCACCCAACTCTGCACCGCACCTCCTCTCCTTTCCCCCGCACCACCCCGCCATTGTCCCCTACCAGACATGACACACAGCTGCCAGTGCTCCGCGCGCACCCCTCCCTCCTCACCGCCAGCCAGCACCAATGTGCACTTTCTCCACTCTCTTGTTCTTGCAACCTGCCCCCTCCCTCCTGCCCGAGCTGACTGCGTCTCACAGGGCTGGTCAAGGCGGGGCTCGCACAGCTTGATTGCCGCTGCATCCCATCCCCACTCATCCCATCTCTCTCGCCTCATGCCCCCTTCCTCCACCACATTCCATTTTCTCCCTTCCACCACCCCCCCACCTCCTTTCCCCTCCCCACACCGCCGCCTTCCTCCCCGCGCACGCACCGTGGTGGGGGCAGTGGGTGGAGTACTGGGTGCAAGCGGGCGTGCAGGCGGTGCTGTGGGCGGACGTGCTGTCCTGGGAGCACGTGGACCCCGACCATCCCACCAGGGACGCCCTCGCCCACATGCACGCGCAGGTCACTCACAGCGCCCTGCCCTGCCCTGCCCTGCGCTGCCCTGCACGTGTGTGTGCCCACGGAGGAGTGGAGGAGAGGGATGCATGCAGGTGGGGGGAGTGAGTGGGAGAGGGGGGTAAGGGGGGGCGAAACTCACAGTGCGGTGCTCTTGCACGCGTGTGTCTTAGGCGCAGCTGGTTAGGTATTCCCCATGCGCTGCAATCACACCAGCATGCATCTGCCTCGCCACTGCCTGCCACTGCCATGCACTAGGAGTGCGGTGCTGTGAGTTGGCATACCGCTGTTGAGTTGAGGGTTGGATAATGCGGAGGGGTTTCTTTGGAGGAAATGTCAGCGTACATGCATGCATGCATGCATGCATGGGAACGCGCATGCTTCTATGAATGCCCCCAGTCTTCGTCACCTCTGCTGCCCCCCCAATCATCCCTATCCCGTCCTCCCCCTTGTTTCTCCAACCCCCTCTAACCCCCCCCCTTTCCCCCATCAGAAGCAGGCACTGGTGAGAGCGTACGAGGGGGAGGGGCGAGTGGGGTTTCATCGCGAGGTGATGGGCGTGGGCAGCACGAGGGCGCACGTGGTGGAGCGCGTGGTCGCCATGGCAGCTCACCAGGTCAGCCTGCTCTGCTGAGCTGCCGTTGCTGGGCTTGCTGGGTGGGCGCCCAGAGAACGTGGGAGAGCACAGGGCTGTTTGCATGAGCCTAATTTTAATGTGAGGGTGCTGCTTTGCAATGAAAAGGGTGTTAAAGAAACATGCAAGTGGGTGAGATGAGGAGAAGGCAGAGGTGGGAGCTTCAGTGGGTGGGCCGTCGGTCGTGAAGTCAAGTGGGTGGTTCAATCATTTGTTGGGTGGATGGATGGATGGATGGGTGATTCAGTTGACCCTCGGGTGCTTCAGTCCATTGCCTTAGTGCAATGTGTGCAGAGCTCAATGGGAAGACTCCCACTAGTGGCCATACTTCTCACATCTACCTCCTTCCTCCCTACCACCTCACTTGCACCCCTCCCTCCCTCCACCCGCCCGTCAGACCTCCGCAGAATGGCTGCTGATTGCTGACTCGCCACGCGCCTTTTTCTCCCTGCCCTCCCACCCTCACCCCGGCTCCCTCTCCCGTTTCCTGGCGCAGCAACCAGCGCATGTGCTGCAGGTGGGACTGGGTGCTGGAAAGGCAGAGAGTGAAATGGGATGGCATGAGGACGGGATGGGGATAGGATGAGGATGAGATGTGGCTTTATGTGCAAGTGGGTTTGGGGACTGCAGGTCAGGGTAGTGCGTACGGCAGTGGGATGGGGTGGGGTGCCATGGCATGGGATGGGAATGGGCCGGTATACATGACAAGTAAACCCCTGTTAACCCAGTGTCCCCCGTCTCTCTTTCACTGTTGTTTTCTCCAGTAGATGCACATGCCATTTCACTTTCAAGTAACAAGTGATCCCCCCCTCTGTTTCCCCCGCTTTCCCTCTTCTTCCCCCCTGCCTCTCAGCAACCCACCCTTTTTCTCCCTTCTCTCGCCCTCCGGCTCTCCCCACTTGCCCTGCACCATCCCCCCCCCAACCTCCTCGGCCCTTTCTCAGGTGCGCCCGTCCCTGTCATACCTCTCGTCCCGGCCGCTGCTCATCCCCTTCACCTTCTCGCCGCGCTCGCTCTTCTCCCACGGGCCTGTCACCGATGTGCTTCTGGACCCCGATGAGCAAGACGACGGGAGCTCGGGCGATGAGGATGGAGGAGGGGCGGACAGGATTCACACTCAGGGGCATGAACTGGAAGGCGGGGAGTCAAGTAACGAACCACAATGGACTCTATTAGAATCTGCTGCTTCTGCTGCTGCTGCCACTAAAGCTGGCATGTTGACTGGCAACGATGCTGCTCACAGCAACCCTTCCATGGCTGTGCAGCATTGCTTCCGCCCCTTGGCCTCTCTTGCTCCCATGGGCGCCAGTGAAGCAGGCAGGGGAGAAGGGGAAGGCTTAGATGGAGGGGTAGATGGTGGGATGGGGGGAGGAACGAGTGGGTTTGAAGGGGAAGAGGAGGGCCAGCCAGCAACAGTGGTGGTGATGGCAGTGCGAGCAGCCGCTGTGCGTGAATTGACACCAAAACGTGGCTTGCATCACCGTCGTCACCACGATGATTACGATGATCGTGACAGTGCTGATGCTGATGCTGATGCTGCGGCTGCGGCTGGTGGTGCTGGGAACAAATCTGCTCTCGCTCACCTGCTTTTCTCGTCGCCATCAGAACCAGCTGGCAAGTCAACCCAGCAGCAGCAGGCTGAGGCACAGGGACTGGTTGCAGTGCTACTGTCACCCCATAGCTCTGGCAGTAGCAGCAGTGGCGGCAGTGGCAGCAGTGGCAGCATGAACAGGGAGCAGGAGATGGAAGCAGCGGTGGAGGCAGCAGGTGGTGTGTGCCGCGGTGGTTGGATGGACGGTACCGACCCACACAGTGGGCTCCTGGAGTTCAAGGTCGTGCACCTGAGAGGCGCAAGGGCGGATAGGAAATGGGGGACGGGTGGAGGGTGGGAAGGGAAGGAGAGGGGGTGCGTGTTACTCAAGTGCTGTGTCATGCTCTCTCTTTTGTGGCCCCTTTGTAGCATTGTAATCACTCCCAGACAAGCATGGCAAGCGGCACAAGCACTAGCAGTTATGGTGCATGCATGCATGAGCCAATGAGCATGTGCAGTGGCACATACCACTCCCAACAAAACAAACCTCCTCTTCGCTTCTCAACGTCCTATCCCCTCATTCACTCCTCTTGAACCAACACTCCCCCCCCCCAACCCCCTCACTCCCCACCAATCCCCCACTTCCGCCTGTCTGCTCTTCCCCCCCTTTCATTCTGTCTTCCCAAAATATACCCCAGGCAGTTTTCCCTGTCCCTCTCCTTTTGTCCCTCCTCTTTCCGCCCACTCCACCCCCCTCTCCTCAACCCCTCCTCTCCCCCTTTCCTCTCCCCCCCACTCCCCCCTCTCCGTTGCCTCCAACTTTCAGGCTTTAGCAAAGGCAGTGTTCCCACGAGTGCACATGCAGGCAGCGCGTGTAGCAGCAGCGGTGGTGCACGGAGCAGTGCAGCGAGTGCAGGCTCTTGTGCAGCGCATGCAGCAGCAGCTCAACCACGCTGAAAGGGTGGCGGAGAAGAGGTGAGCGCTGGCCAAGGGGAAAATGAACGGGGCAATAGAAAGGGAGGATGTGAGATGCACGGGGGTTGGTGTGAAGGTGCTTGTGGTGTTCGGTTTCGCGCTGATGATGGGGGAAGGTGGCAGTTGGCTGTAACGGTTGGGGGGAGGAAGGGGGGGAGGACAGAGACACTACCAGGGAAGGCGGATTTCTCCAAGTGAGCTGATAGCTCATGGGCTATGCGAAGAGTGTGGCAGGCAGGCTCACTGGCAGGGTTGCATTGCAGCCTCTCTATGTTGATTGGACCAACCGCACTGCCTGGACTGCTTTGGAGAGCTTGCGTGGAGACTGTTAGGTGGGGAGGAGGATGGTTACATGCTCGCTGAGTGTGCCAAGGCTGGCAACAGTGGTGGAGATTTTCCTGCCGTGCACCTGTGTAAGCAGCACTGCCATGCACGTCCTTGCAGGTTGAAGAGGCGTGGATGTCCCCAGGGGTGCTGAGTGCTGGGCGAGTATCACTGGAACTGCGCAAGCTGCTGCCCGTCCTGGTGCTGGGGTGCAGGGGTGCTGGGGTGCTGGGGTGCAGGAGGTGTTAAGGTTCCTGTGTGGCAGTTTGTGGCCCGCTGCCTCCTCCTGCCGACACTGACAAGTGCGACTGCAGCTCTCACACTCCTCCCTTTGTGGGGCACCCCCCGCACTGAGGTTTGAGACGTCTCAAATATCCGCAAAGCCACACCCCTCACTGTATGCTGGCAGCATATTTTCAGAGTCTCCATTGCGGTATTCTGGTAAGCGCGGCGCAGGGCGGGGGGTGCTGCTCACGTGGGAAAGCAGGGCGTTGTGGACGGACACCCTGGCAGGCGTTCTGTGCAAGCAGTACAGGCACTTTCTTGCGCCCGGACTCCTTGTGCCTCTGTGGACGCCGGAAGCATCCGCAGAGCAACCGACGGAAGCTTTGCTTACTATGTTGGTAGCTCGTGGGGTGCTTCCCTTGCTCAAGCAGCCCCGTGATTCTTTCCTCTCTATATCTCCAGAGCTGTGCTCTCTCTGGACCGCTCTCTGCCTGCCCGCCACATCCACGAATGACCACCACTGTCCATGTTCTGTGGTAACTGTTGAGCTAAGGCATCCTGTATCCCACACCTGTGCTGTGTCGTTCCTCCCTTGTGCATGTGACCCTGTGGCAGGACAAATCTCTCAGCCATCTTTGCAACTGTGCTGCAGCCATACAGCAGCACCCCCCTGGAAGCAGCCACTTCTGATAACCCCGCCTCTGCCGGCACCACTGGTATCTCTAACACCAGCATCGATGTATCTGCAGCAGCAGCAAAGCCAGCAGCAGCAGCTACAGCAGGCGCATTAGAGCCAGCAGCAGGTGCAGCAGGGGAAGGTGGCAGCAGTGTGATTTTCCTTGCAGCGATGGCGTATGCGAGGGTGTATGGAGAGGACCGGTTCAACTTCACTGCTTATGAAATCTGGCAGGTGGGTTGTGGTACACGTTTCTCTTGCTCTTCTTGCTCTTGCACTTCTTCTTTGTGATTTTCCCTTTCTTTCGTTATCTTTTTTTGCACTTGCTTCCCCTTGTTCTTGCTGCTCTTCCACTCGCTCTTGCTTTTGTTTCTCCTGCCCTTGTTTCTCTCATTCCCCTTTTATTCACGTTTCTCTTGCCCTTGCACTGCCATCACAGTGCAATGCATCCCAAACGCATTCCTCCTCCTGCCACCCCTCACTGCCACATCCCTCCCTCCCTCCACCCTCATCCCCTCACCCTTTCTCCCTGCCCCTTCGGTCTTCCATACGCGACGCCCCGTGCGAGCAGTGGTTGGAGTATGGGCGGTATGCGGGGGTGCAGCATGTGTTCTGGTACGACACTGCACACTCCCAGGAAGAGAGCCAGGTGTGTGTCTCACTCATACCATGCGTGGGGTGTGGAGTTTGAGTGTGAGGGTGGGTGAGTGGGGTTGGGTGTGCGAGAGTGAGAGTGTGGGGATGGGTGCGTGGGGTGGGAGAGTGTGGTGGGTGTGCGAGAGTGAACTTGTGGGGTTGGTTGCATGGGTTTGGGGGGTGAGTGTGAGGGAGTGGGAGCATGGGGTAGGTGTGTGGAGTTTATGGTACACTGTGCTGCAAGGGGGCCATGCTATCTCTGTGACTTGTGTGAGGCCATGTGTGGAGCCTGGATGAGTGGCGGCTGAGGCACACAGACGGAGGGAGGCGTCATGACAGAGAGGGAGAGAGGCATATCGCAATCCGTGACCTTGAGGCGTCTTTGCCTCTCTCGTTTGGTACGTCGTGATTGCCATGGCGCGAATAGTGGATGGGCGAATAACGCAAAGTTGTGGTAACGGGGATGGAGGGGGGATGAACGGCGGCGAGGTGAGTGAACACTCGCATTTGAAGGCATCTCACAACTTCTTGTGCCCACCGCAGCCATGCATACATCACCTTTCCTTCCAGATTTATTCACCTTTCCCACTCCCCCTCCGTCTCCTTTCCCTTTCCCCTCCACTTCTCCACTTCCCCTGCTGCACGTCTCCCCGTCCCTGGCCATCAGGAGGCGGCACTGGCAGCGTATGTGGGGGCGGGCGTGCTGACATACCACCGCTTCTACCGCCTCTTCCCCGAGTGGCATGACATTCACTACGAGCAGGACTCCTCTGTCTCGCACTTCCTCAAGGTGCTGCGCTGCTGCCCATCTGTCTGCCTGGCTGTAACGGGCAGGTGAAAGGAACTGTTGGGCATGTGAACTAACGGGCCGGATGCTGAAAATGTGTTGAGAGGGTGGTGAAGGTTTGTCCTTCCCACGACGCCCATCCACAACCCTCCTCCAGTGTCAGTCTTGCCCAAGGCGCAAGCCCGTACACAGCACCCTCGTGTCACCGAACGAGCCATGGATTTTGTGGTTGGGTATGCTTATATCACTCATGCCTCTCCTGTTCCATCTTCCAAAACCTCTCCTGTAGTTGGGTATGCTTCTTGCGGCCTCCCTCTCCCTCCTGCCGCGCCCCCCTTCTGCATCCCCCCCTGCAGACGTACAGCACGCGGGTGCGGTGGGCGGTGCTGTGCGACATAGACGAGTACATGTTCAGCCCCTCTGACACCCTCCCTGGCTTTCTCCTCCGCTTCCTCACACGCCACGTGCAGCCCGCTAGTAATGCCACGGCACAGGTGGGGTTGAGAGGAATGTTGTGGGATGGAGATGGGTTCACATACATTGTGATGCATGTCACAGCGTGCCCTCTTCCTCCTCCTCCTCCTCCTCCTCCTCCTCCTCCTCCTCCTCCTCCTCCTCCTCCTCCTCCTCCTCCTCCTCCTCCTCCTCCTCCTCCTCCTCCTCCTCCTCCTCCTCCTCCTCCTCCTTCCATCCTCGTTATTGTCGGTTCCATTTCTCCACCCCATCACATCCACGTGAACTTGTTCCCCAACCAACCTACTCCTCACCCTTCTCCCACCACATCTCCCCCATACAACCATATTCTCCCCACCCCTCCCTCCCCCCACTGCCCAACCATCTCTCCCCCTCGCCAGGTCCTCGTGCAGAATCTCTTTTTCCAGGGCGCGCCCACATGCGCGCCACCGTGCCTCCTAGTGGACGCGTACACGCAGAGGAGCGCGCACACGGAGGGGCCAGTAGCGCGCACCAAGGCCATTGTGCGCGTGGACCAGGTGCAAGGAAACTTTGGTGGCAACCCGCACAAGTTCTGGATGAAGGGCGAGGCTATTGGGGGGGAGGTGGGGGAGGTGGCTTTAGGCGGAAAGGCGGAGGGTGGAGGAGGATGGAACGAGGGCGGGGAACGGGGAACGGGGGGCGGGGAGGGTAGTGGGGAGGGAGAGAGAGGTGGGGATGGGGAGCGTGGAGCAGGTGGTGTAATGGGGGGCAGGCGAGGGAGGGTGACGGTGGTTGCGGACCCGTCGTTGCTGCGTATGAACCACTACTGGGGCTTGAGAGCTGTTGACTTCAACCCATGGCCAGAGCACGACCGAGACAAGCTGATTCCAGATGCGTCCGTAGGGGTGAGTGTTGAATGGGCAGGTGGGTGTGCTGGATAGGGGCTGCATGTGATACCTGCTCCATCTGACCAACCTTTTGTCCCTCCTCGCTTCTCCTTCCCCGGTTCTCGCCTTATCCCTTCCCCATTCCCCGTCCGGTTGCTATTCGCCACTCAGCATCTCCTATAGCCCCCTTCTTCCCCAGCCACCCACTCATCATCCACCATCACGCTTTCCTCCCTCTGCCCACATGTGGTACATCCTGCCAGCCAATAGCGGACGCCATACGACCCAGACTAGTGCCTGCATGGCAGTGGTGTGTTGAAGAGAAGACGCTTCAGGATATACACCTTCTAAAAACATCAATTGCAAATTCATCGCAGCAATGCAGGATGCTACAGATGGCAATTCAATGGATGCAAGCATAATTTGATTCTGGTGTCGCTACCTGTTGTTCTGTCAGCCATGTTTTGTTGGCCAATAGGCTAAAGATGTACTATGATCATTCTCCCAAATATACCCTAATAGCTTTAGTTGGGAGAGGTCTGGAGGCCGCCTGTTGCTGTCAGCCCTCGCCATCTCAAGAAAGTTGATGCTGCTTCGTTGTCAAGCCAAGAGCATTGATAATTTAAAACTCAAACAGCACATACAAAGGCATCTCAGCCACAAACCTAAGAAACCAAAGCAACGTGCAAACTCAACATCTACGTAGTCACCTCCAACGCCCCCTCTCCCCCACTTCCTACTTATGAAGAAACCTTGCAAAACCCGAACCCGTACCACCCTCTATGCCCATGGAACCAGATCCCCTAACAGCTGCTGCTTCCCCGCTTTCATTCTTCCTTCTCGGTCCTTCTTTCCCTTTTGTATGGTACCGGTACTCCCCATCCTCCCCTTCCTCCCTATCCTCCTTGCCCTTCTTTTCTTTCTTCTTCAGGCTCCTCCGCACACCAGCACCCTCATCTCCCTGCCAGCGGGGAGAGCAGGTCGTCCTCTGTCATCATGCTGCGAGCAGCCACGCCCTCAGGGCCGGCCTCCTCGCTCCCACTGGGTGCGGCTATTCAGTGCCAGCAGCGGCGGGGGTCTCAGCACCAGGTGCCGCCCCACCAGGTGCTGCTACCGCTCCTTCCCCATTCTTCTTCCCCTTCTTGCCCTTCTTGTACTTCCTGAATTTCTTCCCCTTGCACTTCTTTCCCTTCTTCTTCAGGCTCCTGCGCGTGTCCGCCACGTCAGCACCCCCCCCCTCCAGCTGGGAGAACAGGTCGTCCTCCGTCATCATGCTGCGAGCACGCACGCCCTCAGGGCCCGCCTCCTCGCCTCCACCGGGTGCAGCTGAATCAGCGCCAGCGGCGGCGGGGGCCTCACCACCAGGTGCTGCTGCCGCGCCTTCATTCTTCTTGCCCTTCTTCCCCTTCTTCCCCTTCTTCCCCTTCTTCCCCTTCTTGCCCTTCTTGTACTTCCTGCATTTCTTCCCCTTGCACTTCTTTCCCTTCTTCAGGCTCCTGCGCATGTCCGCCACGTCAGCATACACAGAGCCCTGCACCAGCAGGGAGAGAAGGTCGTCCTCTGCCAGGACGCGAACAGCGCCATCATGGGCCGACTGCTCGCCCTCCTCCGCAAGAGCGCGGTTCGTTATTATCACATCCGCGTCCTCGCTTGCGTCTTCTGCGAGCGCCTTGCCCGTGGCGAGCAGAGTCTCGTCGGGCCTTGCGGCGAGAGTGGCGAGAGCGGGGTTGAACTCCGCCGCGGCCGCCACGTGCGCGGCGGCGAGCGCACAGAGCAGCAGCAGGAAAGCGCGAAGCACCGTTATGGCTTACAGAACTGACTTGGGCTAGTATCAGATCGAGAGGTGAACTCGTTGGATGAGACTGGTGGAATTGGTGGAAAAGAGTGGAAATGCGAGCGAATATAAACATCGCTCGAGCGTGATTTGAGGCGGCTCGAGATCTGCCGTCACAGTGTAATGAATAAAGGAGAGACTCTTCTGCGTGTGAGGCGGTGCTAGGGTCGCCCATAATTCCAATCGCCTGAATGGCGTAATTCACGGCGGGGTCTCGTCTGGCTTTGATCATCTGGCGAAATCCGACTGCTCAGTCAGAGTGTGACCCAAAACAGGTGGTAACGCTACAGTAAGTCGTACAGAGCAGATTAGCCAGGAAATGCTACTTCGCTTGTTCCTTTCGCAGCGCCTGAGATTTCAGGGGGCCCCGAGACACCCTTTTCTCTCAGGATGCCGATCATGGATTGACCTCCGATATTGCCGGAGGGAGCGAGCAAACCTCCCGCAATTATGCAGCGAACCAACTCAAAGAACCAGGCCGTCAATTGCGGCGAGCAAGTAAAAGAATCTTAGAGTGCATCAATTACCTCGTCACTTATGAAACTACATGAAACCTGTTACGAGTGCAATTGAGCGAGCGAGCTAGAATTGCACTATCGAAGCAAAACAGTACAATGAGAAGGCATGAGCGAAGAATATATAGAGAAGCTACAGTGGTAACGGTAATGCATGAAATTGGGGTGAGAGACGGGCCTGGCGCCGAGGTTGGGAATTGTCGAGGCGGAGGTCAGTAGCGCGGGTTACCAACCGAGCCGTGAGGTTGGGTCGCGGCGTGAACTGTGGGGGGGACAGTAGTCGAGGCGAGTGGTAACGGTGTGCTTTGAGAACTGTTGGCGGGAACAGTCATGTACGCGCTAAGCAGGGACGCGATGTAAGGAAAATGAATTTTCCTTACACTACCCACCCACCTCTCCCCTTAAAGCCCAAGTACAGCATGGTAATTTTCAAGTTCAAGATTCTTGAACTTGAAATCGCAAAAAACAGGGTTACCCTACTTGTTTCGAAGAAACTCTCGCAACCCCAGGCAGTCGTCCTGCGACAACGGAACCCGAGTGCCCAAATAGAGAACTTACGCGATGATCGCCAACCATATGCACTGTTCACCACTCACATAACTTGCTTACCAAGTAGTACTTATAGATTAGGAGGCTCTAAGGCAAAACTAGCGCTCGTTGGCAAAAGCGAGTCGTTTATAGGATTTTTTTTTTGTGCAGAAAGAAATATAGGTATCCACCTCGACCATCTTAGTTAGTGCACGCTCCGATCTCCCCCTCACGTCACCGGTTTCGTGTTACAACCCGTTCACCCGCGGCACTTACGTTAGTGAACGATGTTCGCGATACTCCCGTCTTGCATTCAAGCTCGCGTTGCACACGGAGGCCCTTGTTACACTTGCTGCGGTTCAGGCTCGTGTTAGGATGGTACCGTTTTAGGCACGGGTCGCTCACGCGAATGCCGTACAGGTTCGTGTGACGCACGATGCCGTTAGTCGAATATATTCCCCCTCGTCGACCCACATCAGACCGCTTTCCTCGTCAACCGCGCTTTCCCTCGTCACCCTCGCCGACCCTCTCATCACATATGTTCCCCTAGTCGCCCGCGCTTTCTCACGTCAACCAGACATCTCCTCGTCGCAATCGCTGATAGTGAACATACCACGCTTCAGATCGTCACCCGCGCACCCCTCATCACCATCGTCGACCCGCACCGATCCTCGCCGCCCTCACCTCCCTTAGTCACCGACATTCCCTCTCGTCGCTCGCGCTTTGTAAGATTTATATGACATGGCTGTTGTAGGCTATAGTGGGGTAGCACATATGGGGTACGACTTTCTAGGGTTTGTACTTGTGCCTAACTTTCCCTTAGTCAATTCATTCTCGTTCATTTTCTCATGGTATCGAGAAGGTTCCCCTGTGGGAACTGTTCCTAGGGCCCACCACCTTTTTTTCCTGCCCAGAGCGCGCTCTACTCTGCCCGAGTCGCGCTCCCCTCTTTCGACCCTGTCGCGCCGCCTTAGCGGCCCCGTCGCGTCGAGCTTGCGGCCCCGTCGCGTCGCCCTCGCGGCCCCGTCACGTCGCGCCGCCATAGCGGCCGCGTCGCGCCGCCCTCGCGGCCCCGATCCGCCGCCCTCGCGGCTCCGTCGCGTCGCGCCGCCCTCGCGGCCTGTTCGCGCCGCCCTCGCGGCCCTTTCGTGCCGCCCTCACGGCCTCTTCAAGAAGCCCTCGCGACCCCCCTCCTAGCCGTCCTAGCGGCCCCGTCGCCTACCCCTGGGCCCCGGCGCTGCCCTTCCCGGCCCCGGCGCCGCCTCTGCTGGCCCCGTCGCCTACCCTGCTGGCCCCAAGGCCTACCCTGCAGCCCCGTCGCCTACCCTGCGGCCCCGGCGCCTACTCTGCGGCCCCGTCGCCGACCCTGCTGGCCCCGTCACCTACCCTGCAGCCCCGGCGCCTACCCTGCGACCCCGTTGCCTACCCCTGCGGCCCCGGCGCCGCCCTTCCCGGCATCGGCGCCGCCCTTCCCAGCCTCGGCGCCGCCCTTCCCGGCCCCGGCGCCGCCTCTGCTGGCCCCGTCTCCTCCCCCTGCGGCCCCGGCACCGCCCTTCCCAGCCCCGGCGCCGCCCTTCCCGGCCCCAGCGCCGCCTTTGCTAGCCCCGTCGCCTACCTTGCGGCCCCGGCGCTTCCCTTCCCGGCCCCGGCGCTGCCTCTACCGGCCCCGCCGCCGTCCCCACGCGGCCCCGCCGTCACCACCGAGCTGCCGGCCCCGCTGAAATACTGCCGAGCCGCCCAAGCCACCTGAGCCGCCCGAGCCGCCGCGCCACCTGAGCCGCCCGAGCCGCCAGGTCGCCGAGCTGCCGAGCCGCCGTACCGCCGAGCCGCCAGAGCCGCCGAGTCGCCGAGCCGCAGTTGCTGCCGAGGCGCCGAGCCGCCGAGCCGCCCGAGCCGCCGAGCCGCCTAGCCGCCGAACCGCTGAGCCGCCCAAGCCGCCCTGTCCGGTAAGAGCAGCGCCTCTATCACTGCACTTCCCTTACCCTACTGTTTGCGCTGCTAGTCTACTGCTGTCATGGCTACCCCTAGTGTCCTCGCTTTTGACGCTGAGGGTCGGGCCATTGACTTTGACGTCTGGGTAGATGACCTGCAGCTTTTCCTACAATACGATAGGGCAGACAGTCTCTCCCTCTTTGACCTCACTTCTAGTGCCTCTCCTGCCCCTGCTGCTGATGCTGACGCCACTGTTCACTCACAGTGGGCCACACGCGATGCTGCTGCACGTCTTGCTGTGCGTCGCCACTTGCCTACCTCTGAGCGTGCGCACTTTAGCCAGTACAAGAGTGCTCAGACCTTGTACGACGCTGTAGTTGCACGCTACTCCTCCCCTGCCACTGCTGCAATGAGCCGCCTCATGCTACCGTACCTCTTCCCTGACCTTGCTTCCTTTCCCACAGTCGCTGACCTCATTACGCACCTCCGCAGTGACACTCGTTACCGCGCTGCGCTTCCTGCTGAGTTCTGTGCCAAGAACCCCCCCCCCCCCATGTACATTACCCTCTACTACATAGTCACCAGGCTCCATGACTCTCTCCGCGTAGTCAGAGACCACTTCCTCTCAGTTTGCCCCACCACTCTCACCGTTGACCTCCTCGAGAAGGCCCTCCTAGCGGCAGAGAAGAGCATAGTCGCTGTAGGAGCCTCTCGTGGTGACCCTCGCACCCCCGTCTTTGAGGGGTGTTCACCCTCCCCCCTTTTGCCCTATGTTGCCTTTGCTGCTGCGGCCGACCTCGTTGGTCATGAGTCGGTCGGTGCTGCGTCTGCCCCGAGCGGGAGACGCCGCACTGGCAAGGGCAAAGGGGGCAAGGGCGGTGGAGGGGGTGGCGGGGGTGGCGGAGGTGGCGGTGGCGGCAGTGGAGGGGGTGGGGGTGGTAGTGGGGGTGGTGGCGGGGGTGGAGGTGTCGGTGGTTGCAGTGGAGGCGGAGGCGGCGGTGGCGGTGGGGGCGGAGGTAGCGGGGGTGGCGGCGGAGGAGGAGGCGGCGGCGGAGGAGGCGGAGCTGATCGGGGTAGCGCTGCGCAGAGGGTCGGCTCCGGTGGTGGTCAGCGCCAGCAGCAACAGCGCACTTGTGACATCCCCCCCCCCTCAGTAGCTCCGTGAGTGGTACGCTGCACGCCAACGGGGTGGGGTTACTGGTCCGAGCACCTACGTCCTACGCACCGGCGACCGCGCGGGTGAGGAGTGCGGGGATGCGCACTCCACCCAGCGCTGCTTTGGCCGCCTCACGGACGCTTGGCGTCACCAGTTCCCTGAGGCCACTGAGATCCCTCGCTGGGGCAAGCTGTCTAGGGCCGGAGTAGCTATCTTTGACCTTGACTTTGATGCTATTCTTGCTGCCATGTATGCTGTGACTATTAGTGATGAGGATGACTGTTACCGGTGTTTCCCGCCTGACCCGAGTATTGAGACTGCTGCTCTAGGTACTGGTGAGGGTGCTGCTCTAGGTGCTAGCGAGGTTGTTGCTCTAGGTGCTAGTGCGTCTGCTTCCTCAGGTGCTGGTGAGTCTGCTCTCTCAGGTACCGCGTCAGCTTCGGCCTCCCACACCTTCAGCCTTGACTCGGGGGCTTCTCGCTCCTTCTTTCGAGACCGCACCACACTCACGCCGCTTGGTCGACCAGTTGCAGTCTCTCTAGCAGACCCCTCTGGGGGTCCTGTCCTTGCTCACTTCTCCACTGTCCTCCCGTGTCCGGTGGCCCCCTCTGGCATCTTGTCTGGTCTTTACCTCCCCTCGTTCTCTACAAACTTGGTGAGTGGAGCTGACCTACAGGATGCGGGGGTTCACCAGTTCACTCCTACGAGTCAGCGGGTGACCCACTGCACGGACGCTCGGACAGGCCGACACCTGGCCACGTTTACACGTCGGCCGGGGTCGAGCCTGTACACACTGACCACTGAGTATCCTCTTGTCCCTGCGTCTGGTCAGGTAGCTGCGTCGAGTCAGGTGTTTGCTGCAGCATCCAGGTCTGGTCTTGAGTCTGCCCCCTGCTCGTGTCGCCTCCTGTCTCACGAGACTCTCCTGTGGCACCACCGCCTTGGTCATCCCTCCCTGCCTTGTCTCCGAGGCATGGCCTCCCGTGTCCTTGTCTCTGGTCTTCCCCAGTCCCTCCCTCCCCTTCCCCCGGGGCCTGCCCCTGCCGGCGTCCCCTGCGTCAAGGGGCGGCAGCGTGCTGCCCCTCACTCCTCCCAGTTTTCTCCGACAAAGGCTCCGCTGCAGATACTTCACATGGACGTATGGGGCCTAGCCCGGGTCCGTGGACAGGGTCACGAGCGCTATTTCCTGCTAGTGGTTGACGACTACTCGCGTTACACCACAGTCTTCCCCTTGCGCAGCAAGGGTGATGTCCTTGAGGTGTTGATCGACTGGATCCGCGCATCTCGTCTTCATCTCAGGCAGAGCTTCGGCTCGGACTTTCCTGTTCTGCGTCTGCACTATGATAGAGGCGGAGAGTTTTCCTCTAGCCTTCTGCGAGCCTACTCTCGTGCACGAGGAATCCGCCAGACCTTCACGCTTCTGGTCTCTCCACAGTAAAATGGGATTGCTGAGCGCCGCATTGGCATGGTCATGGACGTCGCTCGTACGTCCATGATGCATGCGGCTGCCCCCCATTCTCTGTGGCCGTTTGCGGTTCGGTACGCGGCGCATCAAATCAACCTTCAGCCCAGGGTCTCCATGCCGGAGACCTCCCCAGCTTTGCTGTGGACATGGAAGGTTGGCGATGCGTTTGCGTTCCGTGTCTGGGGATCTCGGGCGTTTGTCCGCGACTTGTCTGCGGACAAGCTGTCCCCTCGTGCTACTCCTTGCGTCTTCCTTGGCTTCCCCCTTGACGCGCCTGGGTGGCTGTTCTACCACCCCACCTCTCGCCGTGTTCTATCCTCCCAGGACGTTACGTTTGACGAGTCGGTCCCCTACTACCGCAACTTCCCCTACCGCACTCCGTCCCTCCCCCCGCCGCCGCTCTTCCTTGTGCCAGGTCCCCCCCCGGTAGACCCCTTCCACCCTCAGGGTCCTGCCCCTTCAGGTGTGTCCCAGGTAGACGAAGTCGAGCGTGTCGAGGTCACTGTTGACTCTGGTGCTGCTGAGGGTGCTGAGCTTGGGGGTGCTGACTCTAGGGGTGCTGAGCTGAGAAGATTAGAACGAGAATAGTAAACTATGAAACGATGTGAGTACAAATAGGAAACCCTAATTGGGTGTACCCCCTATGGGATACCCCACTATAGCCTACACAAGAGCATAAGCTATAATGTTCTAACACACCCCCATAGGAAAAGTGGGGGAGAACAAGGGGTCACAAGACGAGTCAAGCAAAGCAAAGCAAAGCAAGCTCAGGGTGGATCACAAAGTCACCACACAGTTTGAGCAGAGGGTCACGGCCACACGGCCAGTTCACATGCAAGAGTACACACATATATATAAAGCTAGGCAAGCAAGAGCAGGTAAATATATATGTGAGAGCAAGTGAGGCAAGACGGGCACAAGACCCAGCTGAGTGCAGAAGCGGTGATGATCACAAGGCGGAAGTGCCTTGGTGAAGACATCAGCAGTGTTGGCCTCAGAGGCCACGTACGCAAGCCGCAACCGTCCACGCTGCTGTAGCTCACGAGCAAGGAAGTAGCGGAGAGCAATGTGCTTTGTTCTGTGCTCCACTCGCTGCTCTCGACATAAGGCCAGCATGGCCTTGTTGTCTACGTACAGGACTGGAGGAGAACGAGGCGGCTCTCCAAGGCCGGTCAGCAGGTAGGTGAGCCACCGAAGCTCCTGTGCAGCCATGGCCCTGGCGTAGATCTCAGCCTCACAACTGGAGCCAAGAACAGAAGACGAGCGAGTAGCCCGCCACGAAACAGAGCCGGAACCAAGGCTGACGGTGTAAACCTGTGACGACCGCTGCGTGGCCTGGTCGTCAGCCCAAGACGCGTCCGCGTGCCCAGTGAGGACCACTGGACTCCGCCCTCCAAGCACTAGCCCCATGCCCGACGTACTGCACAGGTAGCGCAACACCCTCTTCGCTGCAGCCATGTGCTCTGGTCGGTGTCTCCCAGGAGCAACATAGCGTGCGAGAATGCTAAGAGGGTATGCAAGGCCAGGTCGTGTGCAGGTCATCAGGTACATGAGGCAGCCAACAAGCTTTGGGTACGGGCCACTCGACTCTACGGACTCATCCGAAGGCAGAGGTGAGAGCGAGTGGCGAGTAGACAGAGGAGTGGCCTGAGGCGAGGAGTACGTGAAGCCGAAGCGCTGAAGGACCTGCTGCACCATGTGTGACTGAGTCAGGGTAATGGTGCGGCTTGCTCTGTCCCGGGTGATCTGCAAGCCAAGGTAGCTGCGCAGTTAACCCAGGTCTGTGCACGTGTGTCTCTTCTGCAGTTCAGACTTCACGTAGGCGAGTCTAGCAGTGTCAGCTGTGGCAAAGACCAAGTCGTTGACGTACACGAGGATGTAGAACGGCGGCAGAGAGGTGTCGGTGCGCAGAAACAGCGACGGGTCGGCAGTAGAAGGAGCAAACCCAAGAGCCGCAAGCGTAGTCCTCAGTGTGTCGTGCCATTCACGTGGCGCCTGGCGGAGACCGTAGACTGGACGCCGGAGACTCCACTGGGTACCAGGAGGGAAAGACCCAGTGAAGCCAGGTGGGCGACGCAGCCAGATCTCCTCGTGCAGGCTGCCCCGCAAGAAAGCTGTGCTGAAGTCAAGAGAGTGCAGCTCGTAGTCACGGTAATCAGCAACGTGCAGCAGTACCCGAAGAGTGGTCATCTTCGGGGTGGGGGAGAAGGTCTGAAAGTAGTCTACTCCCTGCCGCTGACTGAAGCCACGAGCCACGTAACGCGCCTTGAAGACAGGCGGAGAGCCCGGCGGCCGCTTCATCGTGAACATCCACATGCCACTGACGATGTTCGCCCTTGGAGGGGGGACAGCGTCAATGTAGGTGCCTGTGGACTTCCAGGAAGCCATCTCTGCATCCATAGCTGCCTGCCAGTGAGAGGAGTAGGGACCCTCTATCGCCTCCGCGTAAGAGCGCGGAGTCGGGATGTCAAGTGCATCCGGGTCTCCCTCACGGGTAAGCAGTACGGACACGAGATGAGGTGAAGCAGCAGCAAGACAGTGGAACTCCTCCTGCCAATCCTCAAGGACGTCTGTGCCAAGGGCACACTCACCCCCGACGGACGGAGGACAGACAGAATCAAACTCAGCGACAAGACTAGCAGCGTAGTCTAAGCGACAGCGAGCAGCAAAGTCGACGAGCTCAGTAACGAGAGAAGACGCAGCAGTAGACTCGAAAGAAGGGTCAGTGACAGCAGTAGCAAGGAGACGCGTGACAGTAGGACTGGCAGCACGAAGAGAGTCCGACTCAGGGTCAGCAAGTGCAGGAAGAGAGGACTCAGGAGGGGAAGGCAAAGGGGCACGCATAGGAGCAGTAGACGGACGCAGAGACATCCGGTGCGTGCCAGGGACAGGAGGAGGACGCCCGCGCGAACCGCGACCACTAGTGCGAGCAGCTCTAGCAAGCGACGCAGGTTGAGACGCAGGCTCATGACGCTCAGTAAGACATCCAGTAGGACCAGCGTAGGGAGAAGGAGCAAACAGAGGGGACGCAGGCTGTAGCTCTAACTGTGACGGGACAGGCTCTGGACACTCTGAAGGAGGAAGACCAAGAACCTGCTGCAGGAGTGGAACAAAGTACGGTCGAGGCCGCGTGACGACGCCAGAAGAAGCAGGGACAGCACCAGTACCCTCAGCAAGAGTACCCGCTCCAGCAGCACCTCCAGCAGCAACAGGAGCACCCCCAGTAGGACCGCCTGCGGTAGTCTTAGCGCCAACACCCTCAGCAGCACCAGCTCCAGTCGAACCCGTAGGCCCAGTAGCTCCAGTACTCCCAGTACGAGCACCTCCGGGACCCGCGACCGCAGCACCCTCAGCAGCCGAAGAACCTCCCGCACCAGCAGTACGGCGCCAGCGCCGGGCAAACCACTCGCACAACTCCTATAGAGAGAGCGGCTCCCGGCGAGAAGAAGCACCCGGAGAACCTCCAGGCGGAGCACCTCCACTCTCACCACCCCCAGGCGTAGCACCTCCAGGCTCAGCACCCCCAGGCGTAGCACCTCCAGGCGCAGCAACCCCAGGCGTAGCACCCCCAAGCTCAGCACCCACAGGCTCAGCACCCCCAGACTCCGCATCCCCAGGTCCAGCACCCCCAGGCTCAGCACCCCCAGCAGCACCAGAGTCACCAGTGACCTCGACAGGCTCAACTGCGTCTACCTGGGACACACCTGAAGGGGCAGGACCCTGAGGGGGGAGGGAGTCTACCTGGGGGGGATCTGGTACAAGAAAGAGCGGGGGTGGGGGGAGGGACGGAGTGCGGTAGGGGAAGAGGCGGTAGTAGGGGACCGACTCGTCAAACGTGACGTCCTGGGAGGACAGAACACGTCGAGAGGTGGGGTGGTAGAACTGCCACCCAGGCGCGTCAGGGGGGAACCCCAGGAAGACGCAAGGAGCAGCACGAGGGGACAGCTTGTCCGCAGACAAGTCGCGGACAAACGCTCGAGATCCCCAGACCCGGAACGCCGACGCATCGCCAACCCTACCCGTCCGCAGTAAGGCTGGGGAGGTCTCCGGCCTGGAGACCCTGAGGTGGAGGTTGATCTGATGCGCCGCGTACCTGACCGCAAACGGCCACAGAAAATGGGGGGCAGCCGCATGCATCATAGACGTACGAGCAACGTCCATGACCATGCCAATGCGGCGCTCAGCAATCCCATTTCGCTGCGGTGAGTCCGGAAGCGTGAAGGTCTGACGGATGCCTCGTGCGCGACAGTAGGCTCGCAGTAGGCCAGAGGAAAACTCTGCGCCTCTATCCGAGTGCAGACGCAGAACAGGGAAGTCCGAGCCAAAGCTCCGCCTGAGCTGGAGACGAGCCGCGCGGATCCAATCGATCAGCACCTCAGTGACATCACCCTTGCTGCGCAAGGGGAAGACCGTGGTGTAACGCGAGTAGTCGTCAACAACGAGCCGGGCCCCATACGTCCATGTGAAGCGTCTACAATGGGGCCTCTGTCGGAGGAAACTGGGAGGAGTGAGGGGCAGCCCGCTGGCGCCCGTCCACACAAGGGACACAGGCAAGGCCACGGCCCTGAGGAAGGGGAGGGAGGGACCGGGGGAGACCAGACCAAGGTGACCCGCACACCCCCATCTTTGAGGGGTGTTCCCCCTCCCCCCTGCTGCCCTCTGTTGCCTCTGCTGCTACAGCCGACCTCCTTGGTCTTGAGTCGGTCGGTGCGGCGTTTGCCCCTAGCGGGAGACGCCGGCCGACTAAGCGGCGTGAGTGTGGTGCGGTCCCGAAAGAAGGAGCGAGACGCCCCAGAGTCAAGAGTGAAGGTGAGGGAGGCCGAAGCCTGGGGGTGCTGAGCCTTAGGGTGCTACTATTGGGGGTGGTGAGCGTGGGGGTGCTGAGCCTGGGGGTGCTACGCCTGGGGGTCCTAAGACTGGGGGTGCTGAGTCTGGGGGTGCTACGCTTGGAGGTGCTGAGCCTGGGGGTGCGGAGCCTGAGGGAGCTGGGCCTGCTCGTGTCGCGTCTGGCGGTACAGTGCCTGGAGGTTCTCGGGGTGCTTCGTCTCGGCGAGAGCCACTCTATCCACAGGAGCTGCGCAAGTGGTTTGCCCGGCGCTGGAGGCGTGCTGCTGGAGCTGGAGGTTCTTCGGCTACTGAGGGTGCTGGTGTCACGGGTCCCAGAGGTGCTTGTACAGGGAGTACTGGAGCTGCTGGGCCTGCGGGTACCACTGGAGCTGGAGCTGCTGAGGGTGTTGGCGCTAAGGCTACTACTGTCGGTCCTGGAGGCGGTCCTACTGGAGGTGCTACTGGTGCTGGTGGAGGTCTTGGGGCTACTGGAGCTGCTGGGGGTGCTAGAGCTGGAGGTGCTGCTGGCACTAGTGCTACCACTGGGGGTACTGGTGCTGAACCTGCTGTGTCTGGAGTCGCCGCGCGGCCTCGGCCATACTTCGTTCCGCTCCTTCAGCAGGTTCTTCGTCTTCCGCCTTCTACTGGTTCTCCTCCTCCCTTAGAGTGTCCACAGCGTGTCCCGTCACAGTTACAGTTACAGCCGGCCTCCCCCCTGCCTGCTCCTTCTCCCTACACTGGTCCTACTGGAGGTCTTGCTGAGCGTCGTGAGCCTACGTCTCGCCCTGCGTCGCCTATCCGTCCTGCTCGCACTAGTGGTCGTGGTTCGCGTCAGCGCCCTCCTCCTGTCCCTGGCACACACCGGATGTCTCTGCGTTCGTCCACTGCTCCTCTGCGTGCCCCTTTGCCTTCTCCTCCTGAGTCCTCTCTTCCTGCTCTTGCTGACCCGGAGTCGGACTCTCTTCATGCTGCCAGTCCTACTGTCACGCGTCTCCTTGCTACTGTCGTCACTGACCCTTCCTTTCAGTCCACTGCTGCGTCTGCCCTAGTTGCTGAGCTCGTCGACTTTGCTGCTCGCTGTCGTCTAGACTACGCTGCTAGTCTTGTCGCTGAGTCTGAGTCTGTTTGTCCTCCGTCCGTCGGGGGTGAGTGTGCCCTTGGCACGGACGTCTTTGAGGACAGGCAGGAGGAGTTCGCGCGTCGCCCGTTTCCCCCTGTCGATCGCGGCCGTTTCCTTTTTTTTTTTTTCCCGTCGCCCGTCATCCGTCGCGGCTGTTCGTTAGCGGGCCCCGCGGCCCTTTGTTAGCGGGCCTCGCGGCCCTTCGTTCGTGGGCCCCGAGGCTCCTTCGCTAGCGGGCCTCGCAGCCCCGTAGTTAGTCGCAAGCACGTACAGCAGCAGCTGCGCGCACGAGCGACCCGTCGCCCCACCTGTTTCCCACCGTCATAACCGCCGCCCCACCCGTTAGATGCGGCCCCACCCGCTGCCTTACCCGTCGCTCGGTCTGTTAGCCGTCGCCTCACCCGCGATCTGCCGCCCCACGAGCAGAAATCCGCCGCCATACCAGAAATCGGACTGAATTGCACCGAACCGCACAGAACCGCACCTGCTGCCCCACCCGTTCCAGCCAGAGCATTTGCCCCACCCGTCCTAGTCACCTCACCCGAAATCAGCCTCCCCACCCGGTACTCTCCACCCCGCAGAACCGCATAGAACCGCACAGAACCGCGCAGAACCGCACTGAATTGCACAGAACCGCACAGAACCGCACCCGCTGCCCCACCCGTTCCAGCCAAAGCTGTTGCCCCACCTGTTCCAGTCACCTCACCCAGAATCGGCTGCCCCACACGGTACTCTCCACCCCGCAGAACTGCACAGAACCGCACATAACCGCACAGAATCGCGCGGAACCGCATTGAATTGCATAGAACCACACCAAACCGCACGCGCTGTCCCACCTATACCAGTCAGAGCTGCCCCCCCATGACCTGAATCCTCCGCCTCAAGAGCTGAAACTCGCCTCTAGCAGCACCAGTAGCAGCAGTTTAAGCTGCCCCCAGTAAAACCAGTAGCAGCAGTTTAGGCTGCCCCCAGTAAAACCAGAAGCAGCATAGGCTGCCCCAGCGCTCGAGCAGCAGCTTAGGCTACCGCCAGCGCACCATCAGCAGCTTAGGCTACCGCCAGCGCACCATCAGCAGCTTAGGCTGCCCCTAGTGCACCAGTTGCAGCTTAGGCTGCCCCCAGCAGAACCAGCAGCAGCATAGGCTGCCCCCAGCACACCAGTAGCAGCTTAGGCTGCCCCCAGCAGAACCAGCAGCAGCATAGGCTCACATGGCGTGTACTAGAGTTCTACAGCAGCAGGGCCAGCCGCAGCACTCCCGGCAGGGGGAACCTGCGGGTCCTAAGGGTGGAGCCCACAGCAGTGGCTCAGCTGTCAGAATAATATATAATTCTATATATTGTTTTGTAACTGCTTGTAGTGTAGACTACTGTAGTCATCTAACTTTCTGTTTGGTGGTGCACCTTTCTTCATTCTTGCCTATTTGTACTGTTCGCTCTATAGTCAAACCACCCTTTTGTTGCAATCTTCTCGACTCACCCAAACTCACTCGAACTCAACTACTCGACCTACTAGCTATGGCTCCCAAGCCTTCCTAGTACCTCAACATCAGCTAGCAGTGGGCGAGACGTCGGCCCCTGCGGGTACCGAGCCCTGACAGACCCTAGTGCTGGCACCACCTATTGGAGTCCTGACCACTCTGTGTCCAGCTGCTACCGTCGACTCCACGACCTCCACCGTGAGCGTTTTGGTCCTCACGCTATTACACCGCACTGGCCCTTGCGACTTCGCCAGCGCACTACTGCACCAGTTGAGTCTCACCTACCTGGTCTAGGACCGTTCTCGGCTGCACGAGTAGAGCCATGTGTTTCCAGTCTTGGTGTGTGTATTGTTTCCAGTTCAGGCGCCTCTGAGGGTCTTTGTGTAGGAGCTGCAACTACCACTAGTCTACCAGCCTTTGTAGCTGGCTCGGGTGCGACCTCACAGACTGCACAGATTTCCTTCACCCTAGACTCTGGAGCGTCCAGCTATTTCTTTCGCGACTGTACTGACCTCACACCATTGCGCTCTCCAGTCACTGTTGCCTTGGCTGACCCCTCTGTGGGATCTGTAGTTGCCCGCAGCACCACCACTCTCCCGTGTCCGGCGGCTCCCTCTGGGTTCCTCACAGGTTACTACACCCCCTCGTTCTCTAGGAACCTGGTGGGTGTCAGTCACCTCCACGACTTAGGTGTAGTCACTACTTTCCCAGTCGACGAGCCTGTTGCCTCCTACACAGTCGGTACCACTAGGGCCCCTCTCGCCACTTTTCACAGGGCTCTGGTCTGTACTCACTACACACTAGGTACCACCACACTTGGTCAGGTCAGGTCAGGTCAGGTAGCTGCTGTGTCGTGTGACTGTTGCTCCCTCACCCACCCGTCGGTCCTCTAGCACCACCGTCTAGGTCACCCGTCGTTTCCGCGTCTCAGTAGGATGGCACGTTACCGTCTGGTCTCAGGTCTCCCAGAGTTGCTTGCACCGCTTCCCCGCTCGCCTGCGTTGCTGTGCACTCTTTGCGTCGAGGGTCGGCAGCGCGCTGCCCCTCACTCCTCGTTCCCCCCCACCACGGCTCCCTTCCAGACCCTGCACTTGGACGTCTGGGGCCCCTCCCAGGTCCTTGGGCCACGTTAGGAGCGCTACTTCCTGATTGTGGTGGACGACTACTCCCGTTACACCACGGTCTTCCCCTTGCGACGGAAGGCCGACGTGCCTACCATCCTTGAGCCGTGGCTACTAGCGTGGGGTGGCGCCCAGGGTCTGTGTGGGCTTTGCCGACACTCGGATCTTGGTGGTGAGTTTTCTTCCACTCGCCTGGAGACGTTCTGTCAGGGTCGGGGGATCATCCAGTCTTACACGCTACCAGCCTTACCGCAGCAGAACGGGGTAGCCGAGCGACGCATCGGCCTGGTCATGGAGGTTGCCCGGACCCCCATGTGCCATGCCGGTGCCCCCCCGTTTTTGTGGCCTCAGGCAGTCCGCTACGCTGCGCACCAGCTGAACCTATGACCCAGTAACGCACGACCACGGGTGACGCCGGTCTCCCTTTGGACATGTTCTCCAGGCGTAGCAGCTAACTTCCGTGTCTGGGGTTCTCTGGCTCACGTTCGCGCCCGTGGCGTGAATAAGTTGTCTCCGCGCACTCAGGCCTGCGTCTTTCTTGGCTTCTCGTTGGACGCCTCCGGCTGGGTGTTCTACGACCCGGTCACCTACCAGTTCTTCGCTTCTCAGGAAGTCACGTTCGATGAGTCTGTCTGTTACTACAGGAGTCGCCCCCACCGAGGTACTGAGGCCTTTTCCCCCCCGCTGCTCCTCACCCTTGAGCCCCCACCGGTCGCCCCGGTAGCCCCCCCTTCCTCGCGTCCTGCCCCGTCAGGTGTGTTGCACGTCACTCCGCAGTCTTCCCCCCCGCAGCGTCCAGTCCCTGTCGTGTCTGGGGGTGCGGGAGGTGCAGTTGCGGAGGGTGAGGGTACTGGGGCTGCAGAAGCTGGTGGTGTCGGCTCTGGGGATGCAGGGGTTGTGGGCGTGGAGGTCACTCCTGTAGAGGACACGGCAGCCTCGACTTGGCGGCCTCACCCCGCCTCACCCCCTGGCTTCCCGTCCGTCCCGCAGTTTCCTCCTCGTTCTTCTCTGCGGCCGGTTGCTGCGGAGCCTGGGGGTGTTCCTGCGGGAGGTACTGGAGGCCCCGGGGGTATCGGTGGTGGAGGTGCTGGTTCGAGGGGTGCTGGAGCTGGAGGCACTAGCACTGTGGCGCCTACACCACGCACTGTACATTTTCTGACTTGTGAGCAGTGTCTCCTCAGGTTGGAGAGGGAGGAGCACGAACGATTTGAGAGGGCACAACAGCAGGAGCAGCAGTAGCAGCACCAGCAGCAGCAGCAGCACCAGCAGGAGAGAGTAGAGGAGGAGTCACAGCCGCAGCAGGAGAGGGTAGAGGAGGAGTCACGACAGCACCAGGAGAGGGTAGAGCAGGAGTCCCACCTGTAGCAGCAGGTGCAGTTACAGACACAACAGGAGAGAGTAGAGGACCAGTCATGGCCGCACCACGAGAGGGTAGAGCAGCAGTCCCACCCGCAGCAACAGGTGCAGTTACAGACCCAGCAGGAGAGAGTAGAGGAGGAGTCACGGCCGCAGCAGGAGAGGGTAGCACAGGAGTCCCGGTCGCAGCAGCGGGTGCAGCTGCAGTCGCAGTAGGAGAGGGCAGACACGGAGCCCCAGGAGCAGCAGCAGGGGCCGGTACCGTTGCAGCAGACGCCAGAGGAGGCGGAGCAGCAGCCACTGCGACTACGTGACCTCCCCTACCCAGCACCTGCACGCTTTGTTCGTGGTCCCCTACCGTCCCCTCCTGTTCCCCCTGTTGAGTCCTTGTCCTCGTCCCTGTGGACTCGTCGTTCTCCCCTCAGTCATGCTGTGTCCCCAGAGCGTCGTCGGCGCGAAGGGGCCGGGAGGGGCCGCGTGTCAGGCATATATGCTATAGTCTGTGTAGGCTGTAGTGGGGCAATTCATATGGGGTGCAACACTTTAGGGTTTACTACTTGTACTCCTCATTCTGCTCTATGGCACTCATTCCTCGTTTCTTATCATGGTATCGAGCAGGTTCCCTAGTGGGAAAGATTCCTAGGGCCCACCACGATTATTTTTTTCTTGCCCAAAGCGCACTTCGCTCCTGCCCGAGTCGCGCTCTGTGTGCCCTCCCTACCATCGCGCCCTCTCACGGCCCTTTCACGTCGCCTTTAGCGGCCCCTCTCACGGCCCCTTAAGTTGCCCTTACGGCCCCTCGCGCTGCCCTTTACGGCCCCTCGCGCCGCCCTCCACGGCCCCTCGCGCCGCCCTTATGGCCCCTTACGGCCTCGTCGCCGCCCCGTCTAGGTCCCTTACGGCCCCGTTGCGGCCATGTTTAGGCCCCGTGTGGCCCCTCTGCGGCCCCGTCTAGGCCCCTTGCGGCCCCTCTGCGGCCCCGTCTAGGCCCCGTGCGGCCCCTCTACGGCCCCGTCTAGGCCCCTTGCGGCCCCTCTCCGGCCCCGTTGCGGCCCCTTACGGCCCCTCTGCGGCCCTGTCGCCGCCACCTGCGGCCCCGTCGCCGTCACCTGCGGCCCCGTCGCCGCCTTGCAGCCGAGCCGCCCAGCAGCCGAGCCGCCCACCTGCCGAGCAGCTGAGCCGCCCAGCAGCCGAGCCGCCTAGCAGCTGAGCCGCCAAGCAGCCAAGCCGCCCACCAGCCAAGCCGCCGAGCCGCCCAGCAGCCGAGCCGCCCAGCAGCCGAGCCGCCCAGCCGCCGAGCCGCCCTACTGTCAATCCCCTGCTATTCCTACTGGTGAGCTCACTCCCTACTAGGGTAGTGCAGTCATGGGTACTTCCAGCGTCCTTACTTTTGATGCTGAGGGCCGTGCCGTTGACTTTGAGGTCTGGGTCGATGACCTCCAGCTGTTCCTCTAGTGCAATATGGCAGACGGCCTCTCTCTGTTCGACCTCACCTCTGGTGCCTCCCCTGCCCCGCCTGCTACTGGTGACAGCACTGTTCGCTCACAGTGGGCCACACGCGATGCTGCTGCTCGTCTTGCTGTGCGTCGCCACTTACCGACCACTGAGCGTGCACACTTTAGCCAGTACAACAGTGCTCAGACCTTGTACGACGCTGTAGTTGCACGCTACTCTTCCCCTGCCACTGCTGCACTGAGCCGCCTCATGCTACCGTAACTCTTCCCTGACCTTGCTACCTTTCCCACAGTCGTTGACCTCATTACGCACCTCCGCACTAGTGACACTCGCTACCGCGCTGCGCTTTCTGCTGAGTTTTGCGCCAAGAACCCCCCCCCCCATGTACATCACCCTCTACTACATAGTCACCCGGCTCCCTGACTCTCTCCGCGTAGTCAGGGACCACTTCCTCTCAGTTTGCCCCATCACTCTCACCGTTGACCTCCTCGAGAAGGGCCTCCTAACAGCATAGAAGAGCATAGTCACTGTAGGAGCCTCTCGTGCTGACCCTCGCACCCCCGTCTTTGAGGGGTGTTCCCCCTCCCCCCTATTGCTCTGTTGCTTCTACTGCTGCGGCCGACCTCGTTGGTTTCGAGTCGGTCAACGCTGCGTCTGCCCCTAGCGGGAGACGCCGCACCGGCAAGGGCAAGGGGGGCAAGGGCACTGGAGGGGCTGGCGGGGGCGGTGGAGGTGGTGGTGGAGGCACTGGAGGGGGTGGGGGTGCTGGTGGGAGTGGTGGCGGGGGTGGTGGCGGCGGCGGCAGCGGTGGAGGCGGAGGAGGCGGCGGTGGTGGCGGAGGGAGCGGAGGCGGCGGAGGTGGCGAAGGGGGCGGAGGTGGAGGAGGCAGCGGAGGCGGCGACGGCGGCGGTAGTGGAGCGGGTCGCGACTCTGCGCAGAGGAGTAGGTCAGGTGGTGGTCCGCGCCAGCAGCAGCGGAGTGGTGTGACTCTGTCCCCTCAGCAGCTTCGTGAGTGGTACGCTACGCGTCAGCGCGGTGGGGGTACTGGTCCCTGCACTTACGTCTTCCGTACCGGCGACCGAGCTGGTGAGCAGTGCAGGGGGGCGCACTCCACCCAGCGCTGCTTCGATCGCCTAACGGACGCGTGGCGTCGCCAGTTCCCTGAGGCGTCAGGGATCCCTCGCTGGGGAGATCTGTCTAGGGCGGGGGTTGCCATCTTTGATCTTGACTATGATGCTATCCTTGCTGCCATGTATTCTGTTACTACTAGGGTTGAGGGTGACTGTTACCTGTGTGTACCGCCTGACCCCGGCATTGAGGCCACTGCTCTAGGTGCTGGTGAGGCTACTGCTCTAGGTGCTAGTGCGTTTGCTGCCCCAGGTGCTAGTGCGTCTGCTGCCCCAGGTGCTAGTGAGTCTGCTCTCTCAGGTACTACGTCGGCTCAGGCCTTAGACACCTTCACCCTTGACTTCGGTGCGTCCCGCTCCTTCTTTTGAGACCGCACCACTCTTACTGTGAGAATAAGTGAACAGGAATGGAATGACTAAGGAAAGATTGGGTACAAAATGCAACCCTAGAAACCCTGTACCCCATATGTGCTACCCCACTATGGCCTACAAACATTTATCAGCTATAATACTCTGACACACCCCCAAAGGCAAAGTGGGGGAGAACAAGGGGTCACAAGACCAGTCAAGCAAAGCAAAGCAAAGCAAGCTCAGGGTGGATCACAAAGTCACCACACAGTCCGAGCACAAGACGGGTACAAGACCCAGCTGGGTGCAAAAGCGCTGATGGTCACAAGGCGCGAGTGCCTTGGTGAACACATCAGCAGTGTTGCCCTCAGAGGCCACGTACGCAAGTCGCAACTGACCACGCTGCTGCAGCTCACGAGCAAGGAAGTAGCGGAGAGCAATGTGCTTCGTTCTGTGCTCCAAGCGCTGCTCTCGACACAAGGCCAGCATGGCCTTGTTGTCTACGTACAGCACTGGAGGAGAACGAGGCGGCTCTCCAAGGTCAGTCAGCAGGTAGGTGAGCCAGCGAAGCTCCTGTGCAGCCATGGCCCCGGCGTAGATCTCAGCCTCACAACTGGAGCCGAGAACCGAAGACGAGCGAGTAGACCGCCACGAGACAGAGCCGGAACCAAGGCTGAAGGTGTAACCCTGTGACGACCGCTGCGTAGCCTGGTCGTCAGCCCAAGAAGCGTCCGCGTGGCCGGTAAGGACCACTGGACTCCGCCCTCCAAGCACTAGCCCCATGCCCGACGTACTGCACAGGTAGCGCAATACCCTCTTCGCTGCAGCCATGTGCTCTGGTCTGTGTCTCCCAGGAGCAACATAGCGTGCAAGAATGCTCAGAGGGTATGCAAGGTCAGTTCGTGTGCAGGTCATCAGGTACATGAGGCAGCCAACAAGCTCTGCATACGGACCACTCGACTCTACGGACTCATCCGAAGGAAGAGCTGAGAGTGAGTGGCGAGTAGGCAGAGGAGTGGCCTGAGGCGAGGAGTACGTAAAGCCGAAGCGCTGAAGGACCTGCTGCACCATGTGTGACTGAGTCAAGGTAATGGTGCGGCGTGCTCTGTCTCGAGTGATCTGCAAGCCAAGGTAGCTGCGCAGTTCACCCAGGTCTGTACACGTGTGTCTCTTCAGCAGCTCGGACTTCACGTAGGCGAGTCCAGCAGTGTCCGCTGTGGCAAAGACCAAGTCGTCGACGTACACGAGGATGTAGAACGGCGGCAGGGAAGTGTCGGTGCGAAGAAACAGCGACGGGTCAGCAGTAGAAGGAGCAAACCCAAGAGCCGCAAGCGTAGTCCTCAGTGTGTCGTGCCACTCACGCGGTGCCTGGCGGAGACCGTAGACTGGCCGTCGGAGGCTCCACTGGGTGCCAGGAGGGAAAGTCCCAGTGAAGCCAGGTGGACGGCGAAGCCAGATCTCCTCGTGCAGGCTACCCTGCAAGAACGCAGTGCTGAAGTCGAGAGAGTGAAGCTCGTAGTCGCGATGAGCGGCTATGTGCAGTAGCACCCGAAGAGTAGTCATCTTCGGGGTGGGAGAGAAGGTCTGAAAGTAGTCAACTCCCTGCCGCTGACTGAAGCCACGAGCAACGTACCGTGCCTTGAAGACAGGTGGAGAGCCCGGTGGCCGCTTCACCCTGAAGATCCACATGCCACTGACGATGTTCGCCCCAGGAGGGGGAACCGCGTCAATGTAGGTGCCTGTGGACTTCCAGGAAGCCATCTCTGCATCCATAGCTGCCTGCCACTGAGAGGAGTAGGGACCCTCTACGGCCTCCGCGTAAGAACGCGGAGTCGGGATGTCTAGTGCATCCGGGTCTCCCTCAGGGGCAAGCAGTACAGACGCGAGATGAGGTGAAGCAGCCGCTAGACAATGTAACTCCTCCTGCCTGTCCTCTAGGACGTCCGTGCCAAGAGCACACTCACCCCCGACGGACGGAGGACAGACAGACGCAGACTCAGCAACAAGACTAGCAGCGTAGTCGAGACGACAGCGAGCAGCAAAGTCGACGAGCTCAGTGACTAGAGCAGACGCAGCAGTGGACTCAAAAGAGGGGTCAGTGACGACAGTAGCAAGCAGACGCGTGACAGTAGGACTGGCAGCACGAAGAGAGTCCGACTCAGGGTCGGCAAGCGCAGAAAGAGAGGACTCAGGAGGAGAAGGCAAAGGGGCACGCAGAGGAGCAGTGGACGGACGCAAAGACATCCGGTGCGTGCCAGGGACAGGAGGAGGACGCTGACGCGAACTGCGACCACTAGCGCGAGCAGCACGAACAGGCGACGCGGGACGAGACGCAGGCTCACGACGCTCAGCAAGACCTCCAGTAGGACCAGTGTAAGGAGAGGGAGTAGGCAGTGGAGAGGAAGGCTCCTGCAGGGACTGCGACTGGACAGGCGGTGGACCCTCTACTGGAGGAGAAAGACCAAGAACCTGCTGCAGGAGCGGAACGAAGTACGGCCGAGGCCGCGCGGCAGCTCCAGACGCAGCAGGGACAGCACCAGCACCCTCAGCGACAGCACCAGCGCCACCCACACCTCCAGCGGCAGGACCAACAGCAGTAGGCTCAGCACCAACGCCCTCAGCAGCTCCAGCTCCAGGAGGACCCGCAGGTCCAGCAGCTCCGGGACCGGCAGCACCCGCACCCTCGACGGTCGAAGAAGCTCCAGCTCCAGCTCCAGCAGCACCTCCAGACTCAGCAGCACGCCTTTAGCGGCGAGCGAACCACTCGCGCAGCTCCTGTGGAGAGAGGGGCTCCCGGCGAGACGCAGCAGCAGGAGAAACCTCAGGCTCAGCAGCTCCAGACGCAGCACCCCCAGACTCAGCAGCTCCCAGCTCAGCACCCTCAGGCTCAGCAGCTCCCGACCCAGCACCCCCAGACCCAGCACCTCCAGGCACAGCACCCCCCGGCTCAGCACCCCCAGGCTCCGCACCCTCCGCAGTAGCCCCCTCAGGCCCAGCACCCCCAGCAGTAGCACCCCCAGGCTCAGCACCCCCGCGCACAGCAACCCCAGAGTCAGCACCCCCAGGCTCAGCACCCGCAGCAGCACCAGAGTCACCAGTAACCTCGACCGGGTCAACGGCGTCTACCTGGGACACACCTGAGGGGGCAGGAACCTGAGGGGGGAGGGGGTCTACCGGGGGGGGAACCGGCACAAGGAAGTCCGGGGGAGGTGGGAGGGAAGGAGTGCGGTAGGGGAAGAGACGGTAGAAGGGGACTGACTCGTCGAACGTGACGTCCTGGGAGGACAGAACACGACGAGAGGAGGGGTGGTAAAACTGCCACCCTGGGGCGTCAGTGGGGAAGCCAAGGAAGACACAGGGAGCAGCACGAGGGGACAGCTTGTCCGCAGACAAGTCGCGGACAAACGCCCGAGATCCCCAAACACGGAACACAGACGCATCGCCAACCTTCCCCGTCCACAGCAAGGCTGGGGACATCGCAGGCCGAGAGACCCGGGGGTGAAGGTTGAGCTGATGCGCCGCGTACCTCACCGCAAACGGCCACAGAAAATGGGGGGCAGCCGCATGCATCATGGACGTACGAGCGACATCCATGACCATGCCAATGCGGCGCTCAGCAATCCCATTTTGCTGTGGTGAGTCCGGAAGCGTGAAGGTCTGGCGGATCCCCCGTGCACGACAGTAGTCCCGCAGAAGGCGAGAAGAGAACTCTCCGCCTCTGTCCGAGTGCAGACGCAGAACAGGAAAGTCCGAGCCGAAGCTCTTCCTGAGCTGGAGACGAGCCTCGCGGATCCAGTCGATCAGCACCTCGGTGACCGCACCCTTGCTGCGCAAGGGGAGGACTGTGGTGTAACGCGAGTAGTCGTCAACCACCAACAGGAAGTAGCGCTCGTAACCCTGCCCACGGACGGGGGCTGGGCCCCACACATCCATGTGAAGCGTCTGCAGGGGAGCCTCTGTCGGGGGGAAGTGGGAGGAGTGAGGAGTAGCCCGGAGGCGGCCCTCGACACAGGGGACACAGGAAGGTCCTGGCCCGGAGGGGAGAGGAGGGAGAGACTGGGGAAGACCAGAGACAAGGACACGGGAAGCCATGCTCCGAAGACGGGGCAAGGAGGGGTGGCCAAGACGGTGGTGCCACGGGAGAGTCTCGTGAGACAGGAGGCGACAAGAACAGGGGGCAGACTCAGGACCTGACCGGGACGCAGCAGCAAGCACCTGACCCGACGCAGCCACCTGACCAGACGCAGGGACAGGAGGAGACTCAACGGTCAGGGTGTAGAGACTCGACCCCGGCCGACGCGAGAACGTGGCCAGGTGTCGGCCTGTGCGTGCCTCCGTGCAGTGGGTCACCCGCTGACTCGCAGGAGTGAACTGGTGAACCCCCACATCCTGCAGGTCCGCTCCACTCACCAAGTTCGTAGAGAACGAGGGAAGGTACAGACCCGACAGGGTGCCCGAAGGGGCAGCCGGACACGCGAGGACAGTGGAGAAGTGAGATAGGACAGGACCCCCAGAGGGGTCAGCAAGGGAGACCGCAACCGGCCGGCCGAGCGGCGTAAGGGTAGTGCGGTCTCGAAAGAAGGAGCGAGAAGCTCCGGAGTCAAGTGTGAAAGTGAGGGAGGACGAGGACGACGCAGTACCTGAGAGCGCAGTCTCACCAGTACCTGAGAGCACAGACGCACTGGCACCTAGAGCAGCAGCCTCACAAGCACCTAGCGCAGCAGTACCAATGCCCGGGTCGGGCTGGAAACAACGGTAACCCTCATTCTCCTCACTATAATCCACAACATACATAGCAGCAAGGATAGCATCAAAATCAAGATCAAAGATCGCTACACCAGCCCTTAGAAGCTCATCCCAGCGAGGGATCTCACTAGCCCCAGGGAACTGCCGACGCCAAGCGTCCGTCAGGCGGCCAAAGCAGCGCTGGGTGGCGTGGGCACCCCCACACTGCTCACCCGCGCGGTCGCCGGAACGAAGAACGTAGGTGCAGGGACCAGTACCCCCACCCCTCTGACGCCCAGCGTACCACTCACGAAGCTGCTGAGGCGGAGGGATGTCCCGCGAGCGCTGCTGCTGCTGCCGCTGTGAGCGCTGGCCACCACCACCGCCGCTACGCTGCTGGGTACCACCTCGACCAGCTCCACCTCCTCCACCACCACCGCCTCCTCCGCTGCCGCCTCCACCGCCTCCACCTCCGCCGCCTCCACCTCCGCCGCTGCCTCCACCACCACCGCTGGCACCACCACCACCGTCTCCGCCGCTGCTGCCACCACCACCACCACCCCCGCCACTAGTCCCGCCGCCACCCCCACTCCCTCCGCCGCCACCGCCGCCACCGCCGCCACCGCCACCGCCCCCTCCAGCTCCACCCGCGCCCTTGCCCCCCTTGCCCTTGCTGGAGCGACGTCTACCACTAGGGGCAGACGCCGCGCCGACCGACTCAAGACCAAGCAGGTCGGCAGCAGCAGCAGAGGCAACAGAGGGCAGCAAGGGGGAAGGAGAGCACCCCTCAAAGATGGGGGTGCGAGGGTCACCACGAGAAGCACCTACAGCGACTATGCTCTTCTCCGCTGTGAGGAGGGCCTTCTCGAGGAGGTCGACGGTGAGGGTGGTGGGACAGACTGCGAGAAAGTGGTCCCTGACGACGCGAAGGGAGTCAGGGAGGCGCGCGACTACGTAGTAGAGAGCGATGTACATGGGGGGGGGTTCTTAGCGCAGAACTCAGCAGGAAGGGCGGCGCGGTAGCGAGTGTCACTAGTGCGGAGGTGCGTAATGAGGTCAGCGACAGTGGGAAAGGCAGAGAGGTCAGGAAAGAGGTAGGGAAGCATGAGACGGCTCAGTGCAGCAGTGGCAGGGGAGGAGTAGCGCGCAACTACAGCGTCGTACAAGGTCTGAGCACTCTTGTACTGACTAAAGTGCGCACGCTCAGAGGTAGGGAGGTGGCGACGCACAGCAAGACGTGCAGCAGCATCGCGGGTGGCCCACTTAGAGCGGACAGCGGGATCAGCATCAGCAGCAGGAGCAGGAGAGGCGCCAGAGGTGAGGTCAAAGAGAGAAAGGTCGTCAGCCCTGTCGCACTGTAAGAACAGCTGCAGGTCGTCTAACCAGACCTCAAAATCAATGGCGCGACCCTCAGCGTCAAAAGCTAGGACACTAGGGGTAGCCATGGCGACGACAGCGACGCAGTGCAAGCGGTAGGGAAAGAGCTCGCAGTGGCAGTGGGACTGTGCTCACCAGGCAGGGCAGGTCGTGCAGCTATGCAGAAAGGCGGCTCAGCAACCGGGCGGCTCGGGTGCACAGCGGCTCGGCTCCCGGGCGGCTCGGCGGCTGGGCGGCTCGGGCGCAGGGCGGCTCGGCTCCCGGGCGGCTCGGCGGCAGGGCGGCTCGGGTGCAGGGCGGTTCGGCTCCCGGGCGGCTCGGCGGCAGGGCGGCTCGGGTCCCGGGCGGCTCGGCGTTGGGCGGCTCGGCTCCCGGGGGGGGTTCGGCTGCTGGGGCGGCTCTGCTGCTGGGGCGGCTCGGCCGGGAGATGCAGGGGCGGGGCCGTCAGGTGCAGCGGCGGGTCGACCGGTGCAGCGGCGGGCCGGCAGGTGCAGTGGCGGGGCCGTAGGGTGCAGCGGCGGGCCGACCAGGTGGGGCGGCGGGCCGTAGGGTGCAGCGGCGGGCCGACCAGGTGGGGCGGCGGGCCGTGGGGTGCAGAGGCGAGCCGGCAGGTGCAGCGGCGGGGCCGTCAGGTGAAGCGGCGGGCCGCTGGGTGCAGCGGCGGGCCGGCAGGTGCAGCGGCGGGCCGGCAGGTGCAGCGGCGGGGCCGACAGGTGAGGCGGCGGGCCGTAGGGTGCAGCGGCGGAGCCGGCGGTGGGGCCGCGTCAGGGGAGGCGGCGGGGCCGCGTCAAGCAGGCGGCGGGGCCGCGGCGAAGCGGGCGGCAGGGCCGCGTCAGAGCCGGCGGAGCGGGGCCGCGTCAGTGGAGGCGGCGGGGCCGCGTCAAGCAGGCGGCGGGGCCGCGACGAAGCTGGCGGCAGGGCCGCGTCAGAGCCGGCGGCGGGGCCGCGCCAAGCAGGCGGCGGGACCGCGATCAGGAGGGGTGGCGGGGCCACGTCTGAGGGACAGCGGGGCCGCGAGGGAAATGGCGACCCGAGGGGTCGCTAAAAAAAAGGCGCGCCTCGGGGCGCGCTTCGGTGGGCCCTAAAAAAACGGTCCTAAGGAAGGACCCGCTCTATACCATGTGAGAATAAGTGAACAGGAATGGAATGACTAAGGAAAGATTGGGTACAAAATGCAACCCTAGAAACCCTGTACCCCATATGTGCTACCCCACTATGGCCTACAAACATGCATCAGCTATAATACTCTGACACTTACGCCGCTCAGTCGGCCGGTTGCAGTCTCCCTGGCTGACCCCTCTGGGGGTCCTGTCCTTGCTAGCTTCTCCACTGTCTTACCGTGCCCGGCAGCCCCCTCTTGCACCTTGTCAGGTCTCTACCTCCCCTCGTTCTCTACGAACTTGGTGAGTGGAGCGGACCTCCAGGATAGGGGGGTTGACCAGTTCACTCCTGCGAATCAGCGGGTGACCCACTGCACGTGTGCTCGGACAGGCCGACACTTGGCCACGTTCACCCGTCAGCCAGGGTCGAGCCTGTACACCCTTACTACTGAGTCTCGTCCGGCTGCTGAGTCTGGCCAGGTAGCTGCGTCGAGTCAGGTGTTTGCTGCAGTGTCCAAGTCTGGTCCTAAGTCTGCTCCCTCCTCGTGTCGTCTCCTGTCCCACCAGACTCTCCTCTGGCACCACCGCCTTGGTCACCCCTCCCTGCCTCGTCTCCGAGGCATGGCCTCCCGTGTCCTTGTCTCTGGTCTCCCAAGGTCTCTCCCTCCCCTACCTCCGGGGCCTGCCCCTACCTACGTCTCCTGCGTCGAGGGGCGACAGCGCGCCGCCCCTCACTCCTCCGAGTTTCCTCCGACAGAGGCTCCGCTGCAGACTCTCCACATGGACGTGTGGGGCCCCGCCCGCGTCCGTGGACAAGGACACGAGCCTTACTTCCTGTTGGTGGTTGACGACTACTCGCGTTACACCATAGTCTTCCCCTTGCGCAGCAAGGGTGACGTCACTGAGGTGTTGATCGATTGGATCTGCACAGCTTGTCTCCAGCTCAGAGAGAGTTTCGGCTCCGACTTTCCTGTTCTGCGTCTGCACTCTGACAGAGGCGGGGAGTTTTCCTCTGCCCGTCTGGGAGCCTTCTGTCGGGCACAGGGCATCTGCCAGACCTTCACGCTTCCGGCCTCTCTACAGCAAAATGGGATTGCTGAGCGCCGCATTGGCATGGTCATGGACGTCGCTCGTACGTCCATGATCCATGCGGCTGCCCCCCATTTTCTGTGGCCGTTTGCGGTTCAGTACAACGCGCATCAGCTCAACCTTTAGCCCCGGGTCTCCTTGCCAAAGACCTCCCCCGCCTTGCGGTGGACGGGGAAGGTTGGCGATGCGTCTGCGTTTCGGGTGTGGGGATCTCGGGCGTTTGTCCGCGACTTGTCTGCGGACAAGCTGTCCCCCCGTGCTGTTCCCTGCGTCTTCCTCGGCTTCCCCCCTGACGCGCCTGGGTGGAAGTTTTACCACCCCACCTCGCGTCGTGTTCTGTCCTCCGAGGACGTAACCTTTGACGAGTCGGTGCCTTACTACTGTCTCTTCCCCTACTGCACTGCGCCCCTTCCCCCACCGCCGCTCTTCCTTGTGCCAGGTCCTCCCCCAGTAGACCCCCTCCCCCTTCAGGGTCCTGCCCCATCAGGTGTGTGCGAGGTAGACACAGTTGAGCCTGTCAAGGTAGCTGTTGAGTCTGGTGCTGCTAGAGGTGCTGAGCCTGCGGGTGGTAGGTCTAGAGATGCTGAGCCTGCGGGTGCTGAGTCTGGGTGTGCTTAGCCTGGGGGTGCTGAGACCGAAGGTGCTGTGCCTGGGGGTGCTGAGACTGGGGGTGCGGAGCCTGGGGGTGCGGAGCATGGGGGTGCGGAGCCTGGGGGCGCTGGATCTGCTCGTGTGGCCGCCGGGGGTGCTTCGTCGAGGCGGGAGCCACTCTCTCCGCAAGAGCTGCGCGAGTGGTTTGCCCGGCGCTGGAGTCGTGCTGCTGGAGCTGGAGGCACTACTATTGCTGCTGGTTCCGATGGCTCCCCCAGGCACACACCAGATGGCACTGCGTCCTTCCACTGCTCCTCTGCGTGTCCCGTTGCCGTCTCCTCAAGAGTCCTCTCTTCTTGTCCTTCCTGACCCAGAGTCTGACTCACTTCGTGCTGCCAGTCCTACTGTTACGCGTCTCCTTGCCACTGTTGTCACTGACCCTTTTTTTGAGTCCACTGCTGTGTCTGCCTTAGTGGCTGAGCTTGTCTCGTCCTGCGTCGCCTGTTCGTTCTGCTCGCACTAGTAGTCGTGTTCCGCGTCCGCGTCCTCCTGCGGTCTCATGCACACACTAGATGGCACTGCGCCCTTCCACTTCTCCTCTGCGTGTCCCATTGTCGTCTCCTCCAGAGTCCTCTCTTCCTGTTCTTGCTGACCCGGAGTCTGACTCTCTTCGTGCTGCCCGTCCTACTGTCACGCGTCTCCTGGCCACGGTTGTCACTGACCCTTCCTTTGAGTTCAAAGCTGCGTCTGCCTTGGTTGCTGAGCTTGTCGACTTTGCTGCTCGCTGCCATCTAGACTACGCCGCTAGTCTTGTTGCTGAGTCTGAGTCTGTCTGTCCTCTGTCTGTCGGGGGTGAGTGCGCTCTTAGCACGGACGTCCTTGAGGACAGGCAGGAGGAGTTGCAGTGTTTAGCTGCTGCTTTGCCTCATCTCGTGTCCACGCTGATTGCCCCTGAGGGAGACCCGGATGCACTAGACATCCCGACTCCTCGATCGTACGCTGAGGCGATCGAGGGTCCCTACTCCTCTCAGTGGCAGTCAGCCATGGACGCAAAGATGGCTTCCTGGATGTCCACCGGCACCTACGTCGACGAGGTTCCCCCACCTGAGGCGAACATTGTCAGTGGCATGTGGATTTTCAGGGTGAAGCGGCCGCCGGGTTCTCCTCCTGTCTTCAAGGCGCGTTACGTGGCTCGAGGCTTCAGTCAGCGGCAGGGAGTTGACTACTTTCATACCTTCTCTCCCACCCCGAAGATGACCACTCTTCGGGTGCTGCTGCACATAGCCGCTCAGTGCGACTACGAGCTTCACTCTCTTGACTTCAGCACAGCTTTCCTACAACACAACCTGCACGAGGAGATCTGGCTGCGCCGCCCACATGGCTTCACTGGGTCATTTCCTCGTGGTATCCAGTGGAGCCTCAGGCGGCCAGTCTACGGTCTCCGCCAGGTGCCCCGTGAGTGGCACGACACACTGAGGACTACACTTGCGGCTCTTGGGTTTGCTCCTTCTACAGCCGACCCGTCGCTGTTTTTGCGCACCGACACCTCTTTGCTGCCGTTCTACATCCTCGTGTACGTCGACGACTTGGTCTTTGCCACTGCTGACACTGCTGGACTCGCCCACGTGAAGTCCGAGCTGCAGAAGAAACACACGTGCACAGACCAAGGTGAACTGCGCAGCTACCTTGGCTTGCAGATCACCCGGGACAGAGCACAGCGCACCATTACCCTGACTCAGTCACACATGGTGCAGCAGGTCCTTCAGCGCTTCGGCTTCACGTACTCCTCGCCTCAGGCCACTCCTTTGTCTACTCGCAACTCGCTCTCAGCTCTGCCTTTGGATGAGTCCGTAGAGCCGAGTGGCCCGTACCCAGAGCTTGTTGGCTGCCTCATGTACCTGATGACGTGTACACGACCTGACCTTGCATACCCTCTTAGCATCTTGGCACGCTATGTTGCTCCTGGGAGACACCGACTAGAGCACATGGCTGCAGCGAAGAGGGTGTTGCACTACTTGTGCAGTACGTCGGGCATGGGGCTAGTGCTTGGAGGGCGGCGTCGAGTGGTCCTCACAGGTCACGCAGACGCTTCTTGGGCTGACGACCAGCCGACACATCGGTCGTCACAGGGTTACACCTTCAGCTTTGGCTCCGGCTCCGTTTCGTGGCGGTCTACCCGCTCGTCTTCTGTTCTCACCTCCAGCTGTGAGGCTGATCTACGCGGAGGCCATGGCTGCACAGGAGCTACGCTGGCTCACCTACCTGCTGAATGACCTAGGAGAGCCGCCTCGTTCTCCTCTAAATCTGTACGTAGACAACAAGGCCATGCTGGCCTTGTGTCGGGAGCACAGACTAGAGCACAGAACGAAGCACATTGCTCTTCGCTACTTCCTGGCTCGTGAGCTGCAGCAGCGTGGTCAGCTCCGCCTCACCTACGTGGCCTCTGAGGCCAACACTGCTGATATCTTTACCAAGGCCCTTCTGCCTTGTGATCATCAGCGCTTCTATGCTATGCTAGGTTTTGTGCCTGCTTGGCGTCACTTGCTCACTTCTTGACCTTGTTTGTACTGTACTCTTTCTATACTTGCACTTGCTTGTTTACCTTGATATATATGATCTTGCATGTGAACTGGCCTTGTGGCCTTGCTCTTGTGCTCGGACTGTGTGGTGACGTTGTAATCCACCCTGAATTTGCTTTGCTTTGCTTGACTGGTCTTGTGACCCCTTGTTCTCCCCCACTTTGCCTATGGGGGTGTGTCAGGCATATATGCTATAGTCTGTGTAGGCTGTAGTGGGGCAGTTCATATGGGGTACAACACTTTAGGGTTTACTACTTGTACTCCTCATTCTGCTCAATGGCACTCATTCCTCGTTTCTTATCACCGCGAGGGGCCGCGAAGGGCCGTGAGAGGGGCCACGAAGGGCCGCGAAGGGGCCACGAAGGGGCTGCGAAGGAGCCGCGAAGGGGCCGTGAAGGGCCGTGAGAGGGGCCGCGAAGGGGCTTTAAGAGGGCGCGACGGGCCGCTAAGGGCAGGGGACGCGACGGGAGGGCAGGCGCACGGGGCGCGACCAGGGCAGGCGCGAAGCACGCTCCGGGTAGGTATGGAAAAATAAAAAAGGTTTTAGTGGTGGGCCCTAGGAAGCGTTCCCACTAGGGAACCTGCTCTATACCATGTTAAATAACGAGGAATGATTGAACTAGGAAAGTGTGATACAAATGTGAAACCCTAGAAACCTGCACCCCTTAGTGTCTACCCCACTAGAGCCTACAAACACTATGTCATATATATCTGACAGGGCAAACTCAGCGAGAGCCTCTGTCGTGGCCGTGCGTGCTTACGAGAGAGCACTACGAGCAGCGGTGCGTGTTTCGCTGAGAGACGTCTACCCCCCCAAAAAAATTGAGATAGCGGGGAAAACGAAGGTGTGGGTGCGGCCGGAGAAGACATCGTAGGCTCTGAATACCAAGTATTACGAGTACAATTGAGTGAACGAACGAGAATTGCACTATCGAAGCAAGAGTACAATGAGCGAAGGCATGAGCGAAGAATGTATAGCGAAACTACAGTGGTAACGGTAATGTGTGAAAATGGGGTGCGCAATGAGCCTGGCGTCGAGGTTGGGAAATGACGAGGCGGAGGTCCGGAGCGCGGGTTACCAACCGAACCGTGAGGTTGGGTCGCGTCGTGAACAGTGGCGGGAACAGTGTCGAGGCGAATGTTGCGAGTGGTAACGGATTACTGTTGGGTGCTGTTGGCGGGAACAGTGTTGTACGCGCTGAGGAGGGACGCGAAGTAAGGAAAATGAATTTTTCCTTACAAGTACCTTGTGTGGTGCACCGTGCAACTAGGAAACTTCTACCTGGTAGCGTTTCTAGCTTCTTTCACTAAAGCCATTTCATGCACCGCTGTCCTCTTAGTCTCCCTTCGTCAACCCTCTCCTCAACACCTTTGCATCCCCTTTCTCTTCCCCCTCCTCCTTAGTGCCTTGAGTACTTCACCTCAGTTTTCACACCCTCAGATCTCTCATGACCTGCGAACACCCCTCAAAAGCCTACGCTCCTCCCAGTTAGCCCCGTTTCCTATCTTCTCCCTCTCTGCTGTTTCACTCCCATCTGCAGTCTCCTCTTTTGCAAGTGGTACAGGCAGAGAAGCAGGTGCAGGTATGGGGGGCAGCGATGGGGGCGCCTTGGGTGGGGGAGCCGACAAACCTGCTGCTGGCGCTGGGAGTAGCGAGGGTGCAGAAGGTGGGGCAAGAAATGTGGGAGCAGGGAGAGAAGCAGCTGTGGAGGGCTGGGGGAGTGACGGGGCTGCCATAGGCAGTGAGGCTGATGCAACAGCTAGAGGAGCAGGGAGAGGGGAGGGTCCAGTTGGCAGGGGAAGAGGCGCAGGCACGGGGAAAGAAGCGGGTGGTGCTGCCTGGGGGAGCGACGGTGCTGCCAGCTCCTCCGCTGTTGCCTTTACCGCCACGGGGGAAGGACCTGCACTCTTGTCACCATCACTCGGTTGTGGCGCAGGCAGCAAAGCGGGTGCGGATCCCTGGGGCAATGATGGGGCTGCTGCTGGCAGTGGGGCTGATGCAACAGCTGGTGGTGCGGGGAGTGAGGAGGGTGCAGATGGTGGGGGAAGAGATGAGGGCGCGGAGAGAGAGGCGGGTGGTGCTGCCTGGGGGAGCGACGGTGCTGCCAGCTCCTCTGCCGTTGCCTTTACCGCCACGGGGGAAGGACCTGCACTCTTCACTCCGTCAGGCGTGGGAAGCGACGCAGGAGCGGGGAGAGAAGCGTGTGATGCTGGCTGGGGGAGCGTTGTCGGCGCTTCGGCGGGTTTTTCCAAGGGGGAGGATTCCGGCAAGCTGGGGGAGAGGGCGCAGGCGGAGGGGGGAAGGAGGACAAGGAGGTAGAGGAGGAGGGGGAGGAGGACGGGCAGCAGGGCTGTGGCATGCGGTGATGGGACGACCATGATGGCGCGAGAGGCGAGATACGAGAGGAGAGGCGCGTCAAGACCAGGCGACAAGACAAGCAGCGCACTCTGTAGAAGAGGAGGCGCTTTCGAGAATTCTCAAAAGCTCTGAGTAGGAGAGGACGCGTGTGTGGCGTGGGCTGGAAGAGGAGACGTGAGAGAGCTTCTTGGAAAGAAGAAACGACGAGGCTTCAGTCGCTTGAATGCGGGGCTTGGGAGCGAATGTGAATATGCTGAAGTGCGTATCTTATCAAGTGAGTGGCGCTGCCTACGTCGCAGTGCCACCAACTGATGAGTGAATTCAGAATCCCCCGAGCGTAGTATCTACACTCTCGCGACGTTCCGCCGTGCACCTGCGCAAGTGAAAAGCGGCGGACTCAGCGCAGCGCCATCCTCGCAGCCAGCGCGCTGTCAAGCTCTCCGCTGCCCGTCACGGGGGAAGAGCTTGAGCGCGGCCACTGCTCGCCGTGCATTCGAGGCGGCGCGGCGAGGAGGAAAGTGCGAAACGCGAGTTCCGCGAATGGGGGGCAGCCGGCGGAGCATGCGGGACCGATCGGCCACCAGGGAGGCGCACGGCGTGTCATTGGAGCCCAGGGGAACGATGGCTTGTGCACCGTGATTATGGGGCGATGGAAACTGTCGAACGACTGCGGGATCAACGGCGCCCGTTCGTGGTAATGGTGTAATTATGTGAGCTCTGATTGGGGTTGTTGAAAACGGCTGGCGAAGCGAAACGAGAATTACTTGGAATCACTGCACTGCTTGGGCGTTATTTCCATTCCACAAGAATTGGAGGGAAGAGCATTGATGAAAGTAGAACAAATGGGTAGTGTACATAGACTTGTGCAGGCAAGCAAAACAATTTAAAATGCAGAGACATACTGCTCAATATCTAAACTCACTAGCCCTCCTAACATTCTTTTCCTTTCCCACCTTTCCTTCCTCATTCCCTCTCCCTCGCCCTCTCCCCCCTTCTCCCCCTCCCCCCCTCCTTGGCCTGACAAGGAACGGAGCACCTAGGGCCTGAGCAATGGCTTCTCGGCCGAACTTGCGCAGAATGTATCTCACGTCCAGCCGCCCAGCCGCCACCAGCTGCACGTCTGTGGGGAAGCCCCGCCCCTGCCTCTCCACCACGCCCCCCCTCACCGCCTCCTCCCACACCGCCCTCTCCTCCTCCTCGTCCCATTCTAGGAGAGGATCAGGAGGAGCAAGGGGAGGCAGCGGGGAGTGGGCGGGTTGAGGAGGGGTGAGAGGCTGGGAGGAAGGCTGGTGAGATGGGTGGGGAGTGAGTAGCTGAGGGGAGGGTGGTTGGAGGGACGGGGGGAGCAGGCCCCAGTGGCGGAGGAGGAAGGAGCGCACAGCAGCAGCTGCCACATGCTCGTCTGCCCAGTGCCCGCGGCCCCGCTTGCTGAGCCGCACGCCCAGGTAGTCTGCCACTGCCCCCGGGCCCCCACTGCGCCGCACCGCCGCCACCAGCTGCTCGCCCTCCCAGGCACCTGCTGGGCCTTGGGGCATGGCAGACGCACTTGCAGAAGCACACTCCTCCATGCCTCCACACCGCCGCTCTGATGCCACCAGCTGCTCGCCCTCCCAGGCAGAGGCGTGGGGCGTGACACGGGGAGAGTTTCGTGACCCACGCTCCTCCGATTGAGTGGTTGGGGTTGCTGGAGGAGCGGCAAGGGCGAGAATTTGGGAGGAGGTGGGGAAGGTGGAGAGGCTGTGCGTGAGCATGAGTGCTCTCACCCTGCCTGCTGTCGCCTCCAGCATCTGCTGCCGCGCCCCCCGCCCCACCCGCCTCCTCAGCCTGCCGTTACCACCACTGCTGCTCCCACCGTTGCTGCTCTCAGCGTTGCCGCTTTCATCACTACCATTTCCCCCTGATTGAGAGTGAGCGTGAGTGTCAGTGTGAGCGAAATTGTTAGTGTGAGACAGAGTGTGAGTGTGAGTGTGAGCGTCACCATGAGTGCGAGTGTGAGTTTGAGTGTGAGGGTGCAGGGTACCACCCTCCCAACGCACCGCCACACTCTCCAGCCCGCCCCAGCACCCACTCTCACGGCCCAGCTCCCTGGCCACGAGGCGGTAACCACCATGCAGCACGATGGCATGGTGCAGATCGTACCGCCCTGCACCCACCACATCCCTCACACGCGGCATCACCGCACTGCCTTCCGCACTCGCCACCACCAACCCTTGCCCGTCATCAAACACACTCCTGCTGCTGCCGCCGCTGCCACTGCTGAAACTGCCCTCTGCTTCCCACCCAATGCTTCCAGTGCTTTCGCTGATGCTGCTGCTGCTGCTGCTGCCGCTGCTGGTGAAGGCGGTAGCAGCAGCATCTGAGGGCCAACGAGTGGCTCGCTGCAACAGCTCGGAAAAGGAAGGCTCTGCTGTTTCACCAGCAGCAGTATCACCAGTAACAGCACTACCATCGCCACCACTGCTATGATCATCAGCAGCATCAGTACCACCTCCACTTTCATCACCTTCAGCAGCAGCACTGCAACGAGCGCGAGACGCAGCGAGAGCAAGAGCGACAGCTCGGGCAGCAGCAGCAGCGGCGGCCATGGCAGCACGCACCGCCTCTTCATCCCTCAGCACCGCACTCAACACCTCCCCCGACAAGAAGTTGCGGAGCCGCACCCGACCCAGATACAAACTTTCCGTGGTCCCCTCCCCCTTTCCTCCCTCTGCTTCCTCCTGCCTACTCTCCGTGGCACCGCACTCCACCACCCAGAACCGCGACACAAACGCCTCGATCTCCTCGTCCACGTTCCCCAAGTCCTCCCAGAAACCCGTCGGGCGGCGCCGGGCGGCAAACCCCAGCGCCTGCGCCACTGCAAGCTGGCCGCCGGCAGCGCTGATGTCAGCGATGAGGTCATGCCGGCCGGCTGCTCTGAGCTGGCGGATAGTGGGCATGACGGGTGGGGCGGGGGTGGTGCAGGGTGTTTTGAAGTTGGGGGGTGTGAAGGGGGCTGTGAGACGAGAGGCAGAATGCCGCCGCCGCCGCTGCTGCTGCTGCTGCTGCTGCTGCTGTTCCGCCAGCTGAGCACAGAAGGCGAGCAGCTTGGGGCGGAGGGCGTGCAGGCGCACGGCCTGCCAGCCCAGGTCGAGCAGGCCCGGGGGGGGAGCGATGGTAAGGGCTGCTCGGTGGGGGTGCGCGGCCACGAGAATGGCGGCCTCTAGCGGGATCAGATGCTCCACTGGCGGCAGCGGGGCGAGGGACGTGGGGGAGGTGGGGGACGCAGGGGAGCCGGGGGAGGAAAGTGGGGCAGAGGAGGAGGAAAGGGTGGTCCAGTCAGCCTCTTCCATGCTGTCCTGCCACGTCAGCGTGGATTTGCCTTGTCCGCTTCCTCGTCTGCGCCCGCTGCTGTTCCCCATGCGTTAAGCTCGGCGGCATTGGGTGCGGCAAGCTCAACGCACCACCCCTCGATGCTGATCAGCCCTTTCAGCACCTCCTCCCGAACGTTTCGCTCTGCCGAACCGACTGAACCAGACTTTCAAACGTCTACTTTCTTCGGTTCGGACTTTTGCCCCACCCGACGGGCCTCCCGAACCCCCTCCGTACCCCAGCCTCGCGAAGTAGCCTCGGCTCGGCAAGAACAAGCGTCCGAGGCTGAAAAGTCTCTTGTTTCGCCCCGCCTCGGCAAACGCGGGCGCGTAGGAGCGATTCCGACTCGGGCGGGGAACGCGGGAGGTGGCGGAAATGTGAGAATGGAGCGGTAAGTGCGACGCGCGAGGGCGCGGGAATGCGGGAGAGTGAGAGACATGCGACAAAAGCTGGTGGCGATGCGGAATGCTGCGTGGAGGAAGGGAAAAGATTGAAGCACCAAGCGCGTCTTTCATTGCCGTGGGCCTCGCGTGATCCGCGATGCGCCCTGGAGGAACAGCTGTCTCACGAGTTCCCTCGTCAAATTAGAAACCTTGCTTCGCCATCAACCCTCACCCCGAATCAATTCGCTAAGAGTGCTCTCGTAAACAGCTTATGGTCTAGGATCTCGGTGTACCAGTACGTTCTTCAATCAACATAGGCAGCGGCAGTTTTGTTCATGCGCTCAATTGCTTGAGTTGGTAGCACATGGGTACGTCATGGGAAAATATTACCGTAAGACATTCTGTATTCAGAATCTAAGTTCCCAAATGTAAAGTTTGATTGTCAGGTTCTGCTATTGCATTTAGTAGCGTAGGTCAGGTTAGGTATTTGTTGACATAAAGTATCGAAACTTAGGAGCCACCACGGGTAAGAACGAGAGTAGCGAGAGAAACGTGAGAGAAGAGAAGGGATTTTCACTAACAAGGAAAGGTACAAAAGATATAGCTGGGAATGGTGGCAAAGAGGGGTACATCACCACCAAGAGACAATACTAAGATGATACTACACTAGATATCTCGACATACATTCATAAATTCAACATCCCCCCTTAATTGCATGCAGGTTATAGCAAGTGAGGGGACGTCACTCATAGAGTTCAATAACCAAGCAGCAGCTTGGATAACCGTGGTTGAACCCTCACGATAGGTGACCGGCTGCTAGAATTTAGGGTGCTCGATGTGCGCATACCGGAGCGAACATGCCCAGAAACGACAGAGCTAAAGAAAGGCGGTGACTTGTTGTACGATGGTCGAGAGAGACGAAACAGAGGAGGAGAAGGAGAGGAAAAATAGGTGCAGCGGAAGGTAGAGGAAGGAGGGGCGGCTGTCTTAACTGTCCCGCCACCCCCACAATCCCTCCACCCACCCACCCACCCTTCCCCCCCCCCCCCTTCCCCTCCCCCTCCCTCCCACCCCCGCCCAACGCGGCGCACACTGCAGATGCAGAGGCGGCGATGAGGAGGAGGAAAGGGGAGGGGCGAGGGGTTTAAGGGGCTTCAGCACCCCATTGCCGCAGCCTCTGTCAGAATATTATAGCTTACTTATTTGTGTAGGCTATAGTGGGGTATCCCATAGGGGGTACAACCCAACTAGGGTTTCCTATTTGTACTCACTTCATTCGTAGTCATTTCATTCACGTTCCTTTCTTCACATGGAATCAGAGCAGGTCCCATCCTAGGGACTGTTCTTTAGGGCCCACCGAAGCGCGCCCGAGGCGCGCGCCTTTTTTTTAGCGACCCTCCGAGTAGCCCTTTTCCTTTGCGGCCCCGCCGCCCTACTTCGCGGCCCGACCGCCGCCCTACTCGCGGCCCAGCCGCCGCCCTACCTTAGCGGCCCACCCGCCGCCCTTGCTAGCGGCCCCGCCGTCCCGTAGCGGCCCCGCCACCCCTTCGAGCGGCCCCGCCCCTTCGTCGCGGCCCCGCCACTCTGTCGCGGCCCCGCCACTCCGTCGCGGCCCCGCCACCCCTTCGAGCGGCCCCGCCACTCCGTCGCGGCCCCGCCACCCAGTCGCAGCCCCGCTACCTCTTCGCGCGGCCCCGCCACTTCGTCGCGGCCCCGCCACTCCTTCGAGCGGCCCCGCCACTCTATCGCGGCCCACCCGCCGCCCTACCTGCGGCCGTCCGCCGCCCTACCTGCGGCCGTCCCGCGGCCCTACCTGCGGCCTACCCGCCGCACTACCTGCGGCCGTCCCGCCGCCCTACCTGCGGCCTACCCGCCGCCCTACCTGCGGCCCGCCCGGCCGCCCTACCTACGCGGCCCAGTCACAGCCGAGCCGCCCGGAGCAGCCGAGCCGCCCAGGAGCCACCGAGCCGCCCAGCAGCAGCCGAGCCGCCCAGCAGCAGCCGAGCCGCCCGGAGCCGCCGAGCCGCCCAGCAGCAGCCGAGCTGCCCGGAGCCGCCGAGCCGCCCAGCAGCAGCCGAGCCGCCCAGGAGCCGCACAGCCGCCCAGCAGCAGCCGAGCCGCCCAGCAGCAGCCGAGCCGCCCGGGAGCCGAGCCGCCCAGCAGCCTAGCGGCCGTGTCGCCAGGCGACCTTCCTCCCGAGCCGCCCGACCTGCCCTGCCCGGTGAGCACTGCACTGCTGTCACTGCGTACCCTTCCCCTACTGCTTGCACTCCGCCAGTGTCGTCGTCATGGCTACACCCAGTGTCCTCGCATTTGACGCTGAGGGTCGAGCCATTGACTTTGAGGTCTGGCTCGATGACCTGCAGCTGTTTTTACAGTGCGACAGGGCCGACGGTCTGTCTCTCTTTGACCTCACCTCTGGCGCCGTCCTTGCCCCTGCTGCTGATGCTGACGCCACTGTTCGCTCTCAGTGGGCCACGCGCGATGCTGCTGCACGTCTTGCTGTGCGTCGCCACCTGCCTACCGCTGAGCGCGCGCACTTTAGCCAGTACAAGAGTGCTCAGACCTTGTACGACGCTGTAGTTGCGCGCTACTCCTCCCCTGCCACTGCTGCACTGAGCCGCCTCATGCTCCCCTTCCTCTTCCCTGACCTTGCCACCTTTCCCACTGTCGCTGATCTCTCACGCACCTCCGCACTAGTGACACTCGCTACCGCGCTGCGCTTCCTGCTGACTTCTGCGCCAAGAACCCCCCCCCCCATGTACATCACTCTCTACTTCCTAGTCACTCGCCTCCCTGACTCCCTTCGTGTAGTCCGGGACCACTTCCTCGCGGTCTGTCCCACCACCCTCACAGTCGACAGCCTCGAGAAGGCCCTCCTTGCAGCAGAGAAGAGCATAGTTGCTGTAGGAGCCTCTCGAGGTGACACCCGCGCCCCCATCTTTGAGGGGTGTTCTCCTTCCCCTCTCCTGCCCTCTGTCGCCTCTGCCGCTGCGGCCGACCTCGTTGGTCTTGAGTCGGTCGGTGCGGCGTCTGCCCCTAGCGGGAGACGCCGCTCTGGCAAGGGCAAGGGGGGCAAGGGAGTGGGTGGGGCCAGTGGGGGCGGTGGAGGTGGAGGCGGCGGAGGGAGTGGGGGTGGCGGTGGAGGTGGTAGCGGGGGTGGGGGTGCTAGTGGCGGCAGTGGAGGCGGGTACTGCCGGCGGCGGTGGTGGCGGTGGTAGCGGAGGTGGCGGAGGCGGGGGCGGTGGAGGCGGAGGCGGGGGTGGCGGAGGTGGAGGTGGTCGGAGTGGAGCTTCGCAGCGGAGCGGCACTGGTGGCGGTCAGCAGCAGCAGCAGCAGCAGCAGCAGCAGCAGCGTTCTCGCGACGTCCCCACCCCTCAGCAGCTCCGTGAGTGGTACACGCAGCGTCAGCGCGGTGGGGGTTTTGGTCCCTGCACCTACGTTCTCCGCACTGGAGAGCAGTGTGGGGGTGCCCACCCCGCCCAGCGCTGCTTTGGCCGCCTGACGGACGCTTGGCGTCAGCAGTTCCCGGAGGCCGCAAAGATCCCCCGCTGGGGAGAGCTGTCTAGGGCTGGTGTAGCTATCTTTGATCTTGATTTTGATGCTATCCTTGCTGCCATGTATGCTGTGACCATTAGTGATGAGGGTGACTGTTACCGGTGTTTCCCGCCCGACCCGGGCATTGGTACTGCTGCTCCAGGTGCCGGTGAGGCTTCTGCTCTAGGTGCCAGTGCGTCTGTGCTCTCTAGTGCTCGTGAGGATGCTCTCTCAGGTACTAGTGCGTCTGCGCTCTCAAGTACTGCGTCGGCTTGGGCCTCTCACACCTTCACTCTTGACTCTGGAGCGTCTCGCTCTTTCTTTCGGGACCGCACCACACTTACGCCGCTTAGTCGGCCGGTTGTGGTTTCCCTGGCTGACCCCTCTGGGGGTCCTGTCCTGTCTCGCTTCTCCACAGTCCTCCCGTGTCCGGCGGCTCCCTCTGGCACCCTGTCTGGTCTCTACCTCCCCTCGTTCTCTACGAACTTGGTGAGTGGTGCTGACCTACAGGATGCGGGAGTCCACCAGTTCACCCCTGCTCGTCAGCGAGTGACGCACTGCACAGAGGCTAGCACGGGTCGTCACCTGGCTACGTTTACACGTCAGCCAGGGTCGAGCCTGTACATACTGACCACTGCTTCTCCTCTACGTGCTGAGTCTGGTAGGGTCCCTTCGTCTGGTCAGGTGTTTGCTGCAGCGTCCAGGTCTGGTCCTGAGTCTGCCCCCTGTTCGTGTCGCCGTCTGTCTCACGAGACCCTCCTCTGGCACCACCGCCTTGGCCACCCCTCTCTGCTTCGGCTCAGAGGCATGGCCTCCAGTCTTCTTGTGTCTGGTCTCCCCCGGTCTCTACCTCCCCTTCCTCAGGGCCCTGGCCCTGCCTGTGTCCCCTGTGTCGAGGGGCGCGAGCGTGCTGCCCCTCACTCCTCCGAGTTTCCTCCGACAGAGGCTCTGTTGCAGACGCTTCACATGGACGTGTGGGGCCCTGCCCGCGTCCGTGGACTCGGTCATGAGCGCTACTTCCTGTTGGTGGTTGACGACTACTCGCGTTACACCACAGTCTTCCCCTTGCGCAGCAAGGGTGATGTCACTGAGGTGCTGATCGACTGGATCCGCGCAGCTCGTCTCCAGCTCAGGCAGAGCTTTGGCTCGGACTTTCCTGTGTTGCGTCTGCACTCGGACAGAGGCGGAGAGTTCTCCTCTGGCCTTCTGCGTGCCTACTGTCGTGCGCGAGGCATCCGCCAGACCTTCACGCTTCCGGACTCCCCGCAGCAAAATGGGATTGCAGAGCGCCGCATTGGCATGGTCATGGACGTCGCTCGTACGTCCATGATGCATGCAGCTGCCCCCCATTTTCTGTGGCCGTTTGCGGTCAGGTACGCAGCGCATCAGATCAACCTCCACCCCAGGGTCTCCAGGCCGGAGACCTCCCCAGCCCTGCTGTGGACGGGGAAGGTTGGCGATGCGTCGGCGTTCCGGGTCTGGGGATCTCGGGCGTTTGTCCGCGACTTGTCTGCGGACAAGCTGTCCCCTCGCGCTGCTCCCTGCGTCTTCCTGGGGTTCCCCCGCGACGCCCTTGGGTGGCAGTTCTACCACCCCACCTCTCGACGTATTCTGTCCTCCCAGGACGTCACGTTCGACGAGTCGGTACCCTACTACCGCCTCTTCCCCTACCGCACTCCGTCCCTCCCCCCGCCCCCGCTCTTCTTGGTACCAGGTCCCCCCCCGGTAGACCCCCTCCCCCCTCAGGGTCCTGCCCCTTCAGGTGTGTCCCAGGTAGACGCGGTCGAGCCTGTCGAGGTCACTGGTGACTCTGGTGCTGCTGCGCGAGCTGAGCCTGGGAGTGCTGAGCCTGGAGGTTCTACACTTGGGGGTGCTGAGCCTGGGTGTGCGGAGTCTGGAGGTGCTGAGCCTGGGGGTACTGAGTCTGGGGGTGCTGAGCCTGGGGGTGCTGGGCCTGGGGGTGCTGAGCCTGGGGGTGCTGGGCCTGGGGGTGCTGAGCCTGGGGGTGCTGGGCGTGGGGGTGCTGAGCCTGGGGGTGCTGAGCCTGGGGGTGTTGGGCCTGAGGGTGCTGAGCCTGGGGGTGCTACGCCTGGAGGTGCTTCGTCTCGTCGAGAGCCACTCCCCCCACAGGACCTGCATGAGTGGTTTGCCCGGCGCTGGAGGCGTGCTGCTGGTGCTGGAGGTTCTTCGGCTGCAGAGGGTACTGCTGCCGAGCGTCCCGGAGGTGCTCGTACTGTGGGTGCTGGAGCTGCTGGGTCTGAGGGTTCTCCTGGAGCTGGTGCTGCTGAGGGTGTTGGCGCTGAGACTGCCGCTGACGGTCCGACTGGCAGTGCTCCTTGTGGTGCTGCTGGAGGTTCTGGAGCTACTGGAGGTGCTGCTGGAGGTGCTGCTGGAGCGGGTACTCCTGCTGGGGGTACTGGTGCTGTCCCTGCTGTTCCTGGCGTCGCCGCGCGGCCCCGACCGTACTTCGTTCTGCTCCTGCAGCAGGTTCTTGGTCTTACACCTTCTCCTGGTCCTCCTCCTCCTCCCTTAGAGGGACCACAGCCTGTCTCGTCACAGTCACAGCTACAGCCTGCCTCCCCTTTGCCTGCTCCTTCTCCCCACGCTGGTCCGACTGGAGGTCTTACCGAGCGTCGTGAGCCTGCGTCTCGTCCTGCGTCGCCTGTTCGTACTGCGCGCGCTAGTGGTCGCGGTTCGCGTCAGCGTCCTCCTCCTGTCCCTGGCACGCACCGGATGTCTCTGCGTCCGTCTACTGCTCCCCTGCGTGCCCCTTTGCCTTCTCCTCCTGCTTCCTCTCTTCCTGCTCTTGCCGACCCGGAGTCGGACTCTCTTCGTGCTGCCAGTCCTACTGTCACGCGTCTCCTTGCTACTGCTGTCACTGACCCTTCTTTCGAGTCTTCTGCTGCGTCTGCCCTTGTAACTGAGCTCGTCGACTTTGCTGCGCGCTGTCGTCTAGACTACGCTGCTAGTCTTGTCGCTGAGTCTGAGTCTGCCTGTCCTCCGTCCGTCGGGGGTGAGCGTGCCCTTGGCACGGACGTCCTTGAGGACAGGCAGGAGGAGTTCCAGTGTCTAGCCGCCGCTTCACCTCATCTCGCGTCTGTACTGCTAGCCCCTGAGGGAGACCCGGATGCACTAGACATCCCGACTCCGCGCTCTTACGCGGAGGCGATAGAGGGTCCCTACTCCTCTCAGTGGCAGGCAGCTATGGATGCAGAGATGGCTTCCTGTAAGTCCACAGGCACCTACGTTGACGCTGTCCCCCCCCCTGGGGCGAACATCGTCAGTGGCATGTGGATCTTCAGGGTGAAGCGGCCGCCGGGTTCTCCACCTGTCTTCAAGGCGCGTTACGTGGCTCGTGGCTTCAGTCAGCGGCAGGGGGTTGACTACTTTCAGACCTTCTCCCCCACCCCGAAGATGACCACTCTTCGGGTACTGCTGCACGTTGCTGCTCACCGTGACTACGAGCTGCATTCTCTCGACTTCAGCACAGCTTTCTTGCAGGGCAGCCTGCACGAGGAGATCTGGCTGCGTCGCCCACCTGGCTTCACTGGGTCTTTCCCTCCTGGTACCCAGTGGAGTCTGCGGCGTCCAGTCTACGGTCTGCGCCAGGCGCCACGTGAGTGGCATGACACACTGAGGACTACACTGACGGCACTTGGGTTTGCTCCTTCTACTGCCGACCCGTCGCTGTTTCTGCGCACCGACACCTCTCTGCCGCCGTTCTACATCCTCGTGTACGTCGACGACTTGGTCTTTGCCACAGCTGACACTGCTGGACTCGCCTACGTGAAGTCCGAGCTGCAGAAGAGACACACGTGCACTGACCTGGGTGAACTGCGCAGCTACCTTGGCTTGCAGATCACCCGGGACAGAGCACGCCGCACCATTACCCTGACTCAGTCACACATGGTGCAGCAGGTCCTTCAGTGCTTCGGCTTCACGTACTCCTCGCCTCAGGCCACTCCTCTGCCTACTCGCCACTCGCTCTCAGCTCTGCCTTCGGATGAGTCCGTAGAGTCGAGTGGCCCGTATCTAGAGCTTGTTGGCTGCCTCATGTACCTGATGACCTGCACACGACCTGACCTTGCATACCCTCTTAGCATTCTCGCACGCTATGTTGCTCCTGGGAGACACCGACCAGAGCACATGGCTGCAGGGAAGAGGGTGTTGCGCTACTTGTGCAGTACGTCGGGCATGGGGCTAGTGCTTGGAGGGCGCAGTCCAGTGGTCCTCACTGGGCACGCGGACGCTTCTTGGGCTGACGACCAGGCTACGCAGCGGTCGTCACAGGGTTACACCTTCAGCCTTGGTTCGGGCTCTGTTTCGTGGCGGGCTACCCGCTCGTCTTCTGTTCTCGGCTCCAGTTGTGAGGCTGAGATCTACGCCGGGGCTATGGCTGCACAGGAGTTACGCTGGCTCACCTACCTGTTGACCGACCTTGGAGAGCCGCCTCGTTCTCCTCCAGTCCTGTACGTAGACAACAAGGCCATGCTGGCCTTGTGTCGAGAGCAGCGACTGGAGCACAGGACAAAGCACTTTGCTCTCCGCTACTTTCTTGCTCGTGAGCTACAGCAGCGTGGACAGTTGCGACTTGCGTACGTGGCCTCTGAGGCCAACACTGCTGATGTCTTCACCAAGGCACTTGCGCCTTGTGATCATCAGCGTTGCTGCACCCAGCTGGGCCTTGTGCCTGTCTTGCCTCACTTGCTCACTTCTTGACCTTGCTTGTACCTTGACCTATATATACTCTTGCTCTTGCTTGCTTGACTCTTGTATATCTCTTCATATGGTCTTGCATGTGAACTGGCCTGATGGCCCTTGAACTTGTGCTCGGAATGTGTGGTGACTTTGTGATCCACCCTGAGCTTTGCTTTGCTTTGCTTGACTGGTCTTGTGACCCCTTGTTCTCCCCCACTTTGCCTATGGGGGTGTGTCAGAATATGATAGCTTACTTATTTGTGTAGGCTATAGTGGGGTATCCCATAGGGGGTACAACCCAACTAGGGTTTCCTATTTGTACTCACTTCATTCGTAGTCATTTCATTCACGTTCCTTTCTTCACAGCCTCCAGCCCTGCCTCCTCCCCCGCACATCGTTTGTAGTGGTAGGGCACGGTCAAGGAGAGAGCGGGCGTGGGCAGATGTCGGAAATCCCCTTACCCTACACCTTCCCCTTCCTTAAGTACCCATCTAGTCTCCCACCTCCCTCACCTCACTTCTCGTCTCTGACTTCCTTCCTCTTTACTCCTTCAACTCTTCTTCTTGCTTCAATTCTCTCCTCCTCCTCACTTGCTCTCTTTACTGATATGCACCTGCCCCCTCCCGTGCCCTCTTATGTGATAAGCCACGTTGGCTTACTCACAGGTTCCAGCCACTCACTAACTAGCCACTCTTATCTGCTTGTATAGGCTTGAGTTCTCACGACTGCACAGGGATGAGGCTGAGAAGAAACGAGAATGAATGAACTATGAAACAAGTGGGTACAAGTACTAACCCTAATTGGGTTGTACCCCCTATGGGATACCCCACTACAGCCTACACAATATGTATAGGCTACAATGTTCTGACACACCCCCATAGGAAAAGTGGGGGAGAACAGGGGGTCACAATACTAGTCAAGCAAAGCAAAGCAAAGCAAGCTCAGGGTGGATCACAAAGTCACCACACATTCCGAGCACAAGTTCAAGGCCACAAGACCGTTCACATGCAGGAGTACATATATATATATATATATATATATAAGGCTAAACAAGCAAGAGCAGGTATATATATATGTAGCAGTACAAGCAAGGTCAAGAGGTGAGCAAGTGAGGCAAGACAGGCACAAGACCCAGCTGAGTGCAGAAGCGCTGATGATCACAAGGCGCAAGTGCCTTGGTGAAGACATCAGCAGTGTTGGCCTCCGAGGCCACGTACGCAAGCCGCAACTGACCACGCTGCTGTAGCTCACGACCAAGGAAGTAGCGGACAGGCAATGTGCTTTGTTCTGTGCTCCAGTCTCTGCTCTCGACACAAGGCCAGCATGGCCTTGTTGTCTACGTACAGAACTGGAGGAGAACGAGGCGGCTCTCCGAGGTCAGTCAGCAGGTAGGTGAGCCAGCGAAGCTCCTGTGCAGCCATGGCCCCTGCGTAGATCTCAGCCTCACAACTGGAGCCGAGAACAGAAGACGAGCGAGTAGCCCGCCACGAAACAGAGCCGGAACCAAGGCTGAATGTGTAACCCTGTGACGACCGCTGCGTAGCCTGGTCGTCAGCCCAAGAAGCGTCTGCGTGCCCAGTGAGGACCACTGGACTGCGCCCTCCAAGCACTAGCCCCATGCCCGACGTACTGCACAAGTAGCGCAACACCCTCTTCGCTGCAGCCATGTGCTCTGGTCGGTGTCTCCCAGGAGCAACATAGCGTGCGAGAATGCTAAGAGGGTATGCAAGGTCAGGTCGTGTGTAGGTCATCAGGTACATGAGGGAGCCAACAAGCTCTAGATACGGGCCACTCGACTCTACGGACTCATCCGAAGGCAGAGCTGAGAGCGAGTGGCGAGTAGGCAGACGAGTGGCCTGAGGCGAGGAGTACGTGAAGGTGAAGCCGAAGTGCTGAAGGGCCTGCTGCACCATGTGTGACTGAGTCAGGGTAATGGTGCGGCATGCTCTGTCCCGGGTGATCTGCAAGCCAAGGTAGCTGCGCAGTTCACCCAGGTCTGTGCACGTGTGTCTCTTCTGCAGCTCGGACTTCACGCAGGCGAGTCCAGCAGTGTCAGCTGTGGCAAAGACCAAGTCGTCGACGTACACGAGGATGTAGAACGGCGGCAGAGAGGTGTCGGTGCGCAGAAACAGCGCCGGGTTGGCAGTAGAAGGAGCAAACCCAAGAGCCGCAAATGTAGTCCTCAGTGTGTCGTGCCACTCACGGGGCGCCTGGCGGAGACCGTAGACTGGACGCCGGAGACTCCACTGGGTACCAGGAGGGAAGGACCCAGTGAAGCCAGGTGGGCAACGCAGCCAGATCTCCTCGTGCAGGCTGCCCTGCAAGAAAGCTGTGATGAAGTCAAGAGGGTGCAGCTCCTAGTCACGGTGAGCAGCAACGTGCAGCAGTACCCGAAGAGTGGTCATCTTCGGGGTGGGAGAGAAGGTCTGAAAGTAGCCAACTCCCTACCGCTGACTGAAGCCACGAGCCACGTAACGTGCCTTGAAGACATGCAGAGAACCCGGCGGCCGCTTCACCCTGAAAATCCACATGCCACTGACGATGTTCGCCCCAGGTGGGGGAACCTCATAAACGTAGGTGCCTGTGGACTTCCAGGAAGCCATCTATGTGTCCATAGCTGCCTGCCACTGAGAGGAGTAGGGACCCTCTATCGCCTCTGCGTAAGAGCGCGAGTCGGGATGTCAAGTGCATCCAGGTCTCCCTCAGGGGTAAGCAGTACGGACACGAGATGAGGTGAAGCCGCAGCCAGACATTGGAACTCCTCCTGCCTGTCAACGAGGACGTCCGTGCCAAGGGCACAGCGTAGTCTAGGCGACAGCGAGCACCAAAGTCGACGAGCTCAGCAACTAGGGCAGACGCAGCAGTGGACTCAAAGGAAGGGTCAGTGACGACAATAGCAAGGAGACGCGTGACAGTAGGACTGGCAGCACGAAGAGAGTCCGACTCCGGGTCGACAAGAGCAGGAAGAGAGGACTCAGGAGGAGAAGGCAAAGGGGCACGCAGAGGAGCAGTGGACGGACGCACAGACATCCGGTGTGTGCCAGGGACAGGAGGAGGACGCTGACGCGAACCATGACCACTAGCGCGAGCAGCACAGACAGGTGACGCAGGGCGAGACGCAGGCTCATGACGCTCAGAGAGACCTCCAATAGGACCTGTGTAGGGAGAAGGAGCTGGTAAAGGGGAGGCCGGCTGTAACTGTAACTGTGACGGGACAGGCTCTGGACACTCTAAGAGAGGAGGACCAGTAGAAAGCGGAAGACCAAGAACCTGCTGCAGGAGCGGGACGAAGGACGGTCGAGGCCGCGCAGCGACTCCAGACACAGCAGGGACAGCAGCAGTACCCCCAGCAGGAGCACCAGCTCCAGCAGCACCTCCAACTCCAGTACCCGCAGCAGCTCCAGTAGCTCCAGGACCTCCAGCAGCACCAGTAGCACCCCCAGCAGGAGTCTCAGCACCAACGCCCTCAGCAGCTCTAGCTTCAGTCGAACCCGCAGGCCCAGCAGCTCCAGTACTCCCAGTACGAGCACCTCTGGGACCCGCGACACCAGCACCCTCAGTAGTCGAAGAACCTCCAGCTCCAGCACCACGCCTCCAGCGCCGGAAAAACCACTCGCGCAACTTCTGTGGAGAGAGTGGCTCCCGCCGAGACGAAGCAACCGGAGAGCCTCCAGGCACAGTACCGCCAGACGCGACACGAGCAGGCACAGCTCCCGCAGGCTCCGCAACCCCAGGCTCCGCAACCCTAGGCTCCGCACCCCGAGGCTCAGCACTCCCAGTCGTAGCACCCCCAGGCTCAGCACCCCCATGCGTAGCACCCCCAGGCTCAGCACCCCCAGGTGTAGCACCCCCAAGCTCAGCACCCCTAGTCGCAGCACCCCCAGGCTCAGCACCCCCAGGCTCAACACCCCCAGTAGCAGTACCCTCAGCCTCAGCACCCTTAGAGTCAGCACCCCCAGGCTCAGCACCCTTAGCAGCACCAGAGTCACCAGCAACCTCGACAGGCTCGACTGCGTCTACCTGGGACACACCTGAAGGGGCAGGACCCTAAGGGGGGAGGGGGTCTACCGGGGGGGGACCTGGCACAAGGAAGAGCGGTGGCGGGGGGAGGGACGGAGTGCGTTAGGGGAAGAGGCGGTAGTAGGGGACCAACTCGTCAAACGTGACGTCCTGGGAGGACAGAACACGGCGAGAAGTGGGGTGGTAGAACTGCCAACCGGGCGCGTCAGGGGGGAAGCCAAGGAAGACGCAAGGAGCAGCACGAGCAGACAAGTCGCGGACAAACGCCCGAGATCCCCACACACGGAACGCATACCCATCGTCAACCTTCCGCGTCCACAGCAAAGATGGGGAGGTCTCCGGCCTAGAGATCCTGGGGTGAAGGTTGATTTGATGCGCCGCGTACCGAACCGCAAACGGCCACAGAAAATGGGGGGCAACCGCATGCATCATGGACGTACGAGCGACGTCCATGACCATGCCAATGCGGCGCTCAGCAATCCCATTTTGCTGTGGGGAGTCCGGAAGCGTGAAGGTCTGGTGGATGCCTCGTGCTCGACAGTAGGCTCGCAGGAGGCCAGAGGAGAACTCTCCGCCTCTCTCAGAGTGCAGACGCAGAACAGGAAAGTCCGAGCCGAAGCTCTGCCTGAGCTGGAGACGACCTGCGCGGATCCAGTCGATCAGCACCTCAGTGACATCACCCTTGCTGCGCAAGGGGAAGACTGCGGTGTAACACGAGTAGTCGTCAACCACCAGCAGGAAGTAGCGCTCGTGACCCTGTCCACGGACGCGGGCTGGGCCCCACACGTCCATGTGAAGCGTCTGCAGCGGGGCCTCCGTCGGAGGAAACTGGGAGGAGTGAGGGGCAGCACGCTGGTGCCCCTCAACGTAGGGGACGCAGGAAGGGGCAGGCCCCGGGGGAAGGGGAGGGAGGGACCGGGGAAGACCAGAGACAAGGAGACGGGCCGCCATGCCTCGGAGACGAGGCAGGGAGGGGTGACCAAGGCGGTGGTGCCACAGGAGAGTCTCGTGAGACAGGAGACGACATGAACAGGGGGCAGACTCAGGACCAGACCTGGACGCTGCAGAAAACACCTGGCCCGACGCTGCTACCCGACCAGACGCAGTGACAGGAGGAGACGCAGTGGTCAGTGTGTACAGGCTCGACCCCGGCTGACGTGTAAACGTGGCCAAGTGTCGACCCGTACGAGCCTCAGTAATATGAGTCACCCGCTGGCTCGCAGGAGTGAACTGGTGCACTCCCCCATCCTGTAGGTCAGCACCACTCACCAAGTTTGTAGAGAACGAGGGGAGGTAAAGACCAGACAGGGTGCCAGAGGGAGCTGCCGAACACGGGAGGATAGTGGAGAAGTGAGCAAGGACAGGACCCCTAGAGGGGTCTGCCAGAGAGACTGCAACTGGCCGACCAAGCGGCGTGAGCATGGTGCGGTCTCGAAAGAAGGAGCGAGAAGCCCCAGAGTCAAGGGTGAAGGTGAGGGAGGCCGAAGCCGACTCAGTACCTAAGAGAGCAGACTCACCAGCACGTGAGCAAGCAGACGCACTAGCACCTAGAGCAGCAGCCTTGCTAGCACCAAGAGCAGCAGCCTCACCAACACCTAGAGCACCAGTCTCAATGCCCGGGTCGAGCGGAAAACACCGGTAACAGTCACCCTCATCACTTATAGTCATAGCATACATAGCAGCAAGAATAGCATCAAAGTCAAGGTCAAAGATAGCTACCCCCGCCCTAGACAGCTCGCCCCAGCGAGGGATCTCTGTGGCCTCAGGGAACTGGTGACGCCACGCGTCCGTCAGGCGGCCAAAGCAGCGCTGGGTGGGGTGCGCACCCCCACACTGCTCACCCGCACGGTCGCCAGTGCGCAGGACGTAGGTGCACGGACCAGTACCCCCACCTCGTTGGCGTGCACCGTACCACTCACGGAGCTGCTGAGGGGACAGGGTCTCACAAGTGTGCTGCTGCTGCTGGCGGGGACCACCACCGGAGCCACTCCTCTGCGCAGAACCGCGACCAGCTCCACCGCCACCTCCGCCGCCTCCGCCACCTCCGCCGCCTCCGCCACCACCGCCGCCTCCGCTCCCTCCGCCACCACCGCCACCGCCTCCGCCTCCACTGCTGCCACCGGCACCTCCACCCCCGCCACCACTCCCACTCCCACCCCCACTCCCGCCGCCGCCTCCACCGCCGCCTCCACCGCCCCCGCTAGCTCCTCCAGCGCCCTTGCCCCCCTTGCCCTTGCCTGTGCGGTCCTTCCCCGAAGGGGCAGACGCAGCGCCGACCAACTCAAAACCAACGAGGTCAGCCGCAGCGGCAGAAGCAACAGAGGGCAAGATGGGGGAGGGAGAACACCCCTCAAAGACGGGGGTGCGGGGGTCACCACGAGAGGCTCCTACAGCGACTATGCTCTTCTTCGCTGCTAGGAGGGCCTTCTCGAGGAGGTCAACGGTGAGAGTGGTGGGGCAAACTGAGAGGAAGTGGTCCCTGACTACGCAGAGAGAGTCAGGGAGCCGGGTGACTATGTAGTAGAGGGTGATGTACATGGGGGGGGGGTTCTTGGCGCAGAACTCAGCAGGAAGCGCAGCGCGGTAGCGAGTGTCACTAGTGCGGAGGTGCGTAATGAGGTCAGCGACTGTGGGAAAGGCAGCAAGGTCAGGGAAGAGGTACGGTAGCATGAGGCGGCTCAGTGCAGCAGTGGCAGGGGAGGAGTAGCGTGCAACTACAGCGTCGTACAAGGTCTGAGCACTCTTGTACTGGCTAAAGTGCGCACGCTCAGAGGTAGGCAGGTGGCGACGCACAGCAAGACGCGCAGCAGCATCGCGTGTGGCCCACTGTGAGCGAACAGTGGCGTCATCATCAGCAGTAGGGGCAGGAGAGGCACCAGAAGTGAGGTCAAAGAGAGAGAGACCGTCTACCCTATCGCACTGTAGGAAAAGCTGCAGGTCATCTATCCAGACGTAAAAATCAATGGCCCGACCCTCAGCGTCAAAAGCGAGGACACTAGGGATAGCCATGACAGTAGTAGACTAGCAGTGCGAACAGTAGAGTGAGGGCAGTGCAGTGACAGAGGCGGTGCTCTTACCGGACAGGGCGGCTCGGGTGGCTGGGGCGGCTCGGGCGGCCCGGGCGGCTCGGCGGCTCGTCGACTCGGCTGCTCAGGCGGCTCGGGCAGCTAGGCTACTCGGCGGCTCGGGCGGCTTGGCGGTACGGCGGCTCGGCAGCAACTGCAGCTCGACGACTCGGCAGCTCGCGCGGCTCGGGCGGCTCGGGCGACTCAGGCGGCTCGCGCGGCTCGGGCGGCTCGGGCGGCTCGGGCGGCTCGGGCGGCTCGGGCGGCTCGGGCGACTCGGGCGGCTCGCGCGGCTCGGGCAGAGGGCTTCTCTTCGGTGTCTGCGGGGCTGCGTGGGGACGGTGGCGGGGCCGGCAGAGACGGCGCCGGGGCCGCACAGGTAGGCGACGGGGCCGGGAAGGTAGGCGTCGAGGCCGCAGGTAGGTGACGGGACCGCAGGTAGGCGACGGGGCCGCAGGAAGGCCCCGGGGCTGCAGGTAAGCAACGGGGCCGCAGGTAGGCGACGGGGCTGTGAGAGAAGGTGGCGAAGCTGCCGAAAGGGCGGCTACGAGGCCGCAGGTGGAGGGCGGCGACGGGCCGCTGAGGGCGGTACGACGGGGCCGCGATAGAGGCGGCGCGACGGGGCCACGAAAGGGCGGCGCGACGCGGTCGCAAAGGGCGGCACGACGGGCCGTAAAGGGCGGCGCGACAGGCCGTGAGAGGGCCGCTAAAGGCGACGTGACAGCAGGGAGAGCACACGGGGCGGGACTCGGGCCTGAGCAGAGCGCGCTCCGGGCAGGAAAAAAAAATTTCGTAGTGGTGGGCCCTAGGAATCGTTCCCGTTAGGGAACCTGCTCCGATACCATGAGAAGAAACGAGAATGAATGAACTATGAAACAAGTGGGTACAAGTACTAACCCTAATTGGGTTGTACCCCCTATGGGATACCCCACTACAGCCTACACAATATGTATAAGCTACAATGTTCTGACAGAGGCAAGTACATGAGATTAACACAGAACATACAAACAATGCACACTCAATTGCCCATACCCTCTATAGTTTCCCAGCTTTCCTCCTCCTATCGCTACACTAAACGCTTCTGCTATGACGAAGACCTCTTCACATAAGGGAAGGGCCAACCCCGCCGTCTTCTCCCACTGCCAATTAGCCATCCTTCTACCAACCCCCAGCTTGTTCTTGTAATTGTCAGAAACAACTAGCAAGAAATTAATGAACTACGTCAAAGTTTGGTACAAGTATGAAACCCTAAAGGGGCTATACCCCATACTGGCTACCCCACTACAGCCTACACATATGTAACACATATATAGTTTGACAGTAATTCCAGCTGGCTCGGGAACCAACGTGCCGAACAAACATGCACTCGCACCTGCGGGGATAACTAACACAACGGGCGCTTAACTACGGAGAAGGCACGGTTGTGGGGGGTGATCTTTGCGTTCCTTAGTCGTTTGTTTGTATTCACACTACTAGCGTATTCACTGGGAAATTTGGCAAGAGTTCCACTAGCAAAATTTGACAACAATGGTACTCCATGCAAAGCAACAATAGACTATATCAGATTATAGCAAACATGCAGGTCGACTGCCACCGCAGCATGGTCGACCGCGTTCCAGCACGACAAGGTCAACCGCGCTCCAGTAGTGCAATGTTGCGGTCTGCCAACGCTGCAAGTCAACAGCGTGCGAATGCTAGAGCAAGGTGTCTTTACAGCGTTGCACCCGCAGAACAGCAGCACACCCACTTCGCAAGTGCTCGTAGTTGGTTGGCGTGATCACCTGCATAGCGCAGGCGTCAAGTCGTCCACATGCTGATGACTGCACCGGACTCCCCTCCCCCGTGTCGACCAAAGGAAACCACCTCCGAGGTCAGCTTCGCTCGAACCACCTCGGCGACCGTCGCGCACCTCCGAAAAGCTCCGTCGCCGGATGTGAGAATACTATGGCTTATGCTTGCTTGGCTAGCTTGCCTTGCCTATATTATGCTATTTCTAGCTTAGGTTTTATTTATCATGCATGCTTATGCTCGATGATCTAAGCTAGGTGCATTCCTTAATTCTAATCTAAATATAGCACCGAAGCAGGTTACGTGTACGGAACTCAAGCCGTTCAGTTTCCACCGAATTGCTTTCTACCGAGTTTAGGAAGGTTATGTTCGGGACGCTTTGCAACCCTCATAACATTCCCATAACACCTACATTAGATACCTTGTGCCGAGACTATATATAGCCTCGTGTTGTACCCAGGTGAATCAATCATTTCAATCTCACTTCTCTAAAGCCGATCCTATTGATCCTCACACTTGGTAATGAAAGTCATTTACACGCGAAGTTTTTTCGACCACTAAAACCCGGTCTTCAAATCCGTGGGGGCGACGGACGTTAAACACCGATTTCGGGTACGTAAAACCGGTTCCGTGTTTTACACTCCCCTTCGTTTTTTGTTTTCAGACGCGCGATGTCAGGAATGGAGGGTGTTGGCGACAATTTCGTCACCGAAGTCGCAACTCTTCGCACGGATATGGACCAGATGCGGGCGGCACTCCAACGAATTGAAGCGCTCCTTGCGAACCAGTCGGCAGCGCCACAGCAGCAGCGAATGCAGCAGCAACGGCAGCAGCGACACCGACATTTCACGCAGCAGTGGCACCACCTTCGCCGAACCTCGAAGCAGCTCATTCGAGGCTCCCCAAAGCGTTCGATCGAAGCACGAAGAAATTGGCCGTTCGACGATTCGTGGCGACCCTCATAATTTACTTCGAGGCCATTGGTTGTTCAACCCCGACAAATGACGCAGGAAGGATTCTGCTCGCAGCAACATTGATGTGAGGCCCAGCACTGGAAAGGTGTATTACAGCGACGTGGTCCACGGAGACGGAACGTGGGCGCAGTTTCAGGAAGATTTAATCGCACGCTTCGGACCGATAAATTCGAGCTACATAGCACGGCAACAAATTTATCAGCACAAACAATACAGAAGTGTAGCGCATTGCACGCAGCAGATGGAGCAACTGTTCAACAAAATTCCAGATCTGACTGATGGGGAAAATCTGCAGGTGTACAGAGGACTGAAAATGAGATACGACGATAAGTCATCGTCGCGAACTAAAGAAGCTACTACGACATGGAGCGAGCAGTAGAACGGTACGACGCATTGACGCGAGGTCAACCCGAAACACGACGCCACGTGCCGAATAGATCTTTCGGCACGTAGCGATCGGCACCCCTCACGTTCGCCGAACCAATGGACATCGACGGAATCGACGCGAAGCCGTGTCAAACTCTTATGCTATAGTCTGTGTAGGCTGTAGTGGGGTAGACAATATGGGGTGCAACATTTCTAGGTTTTCCTACTTGTACCCACCTGTTTGCTAGTTCATTCATTCCTCATTTCTTCACATGGTATAGAGTAGGTTCCCTAGGGGGAACGCTTCTCAGGGCCCACCACTGAAATCGACTTTTTTTCTGACCGGAGCGCGAGTCGCTCTTGCCCGAGGCGCGCCCTGTGGGCCGCCCTTCTGTCGAGCCCTCCTAGAGGCCCCTCGCGCCACCCTTAGCGGGCCCGTCGCCGCCCCGGCCCCGTCGCCGCCCTTCCAGGCCCCTCGCGGCCCCTACGCGGCCCCGTCGCCGCCCCTCGCGGCCCTGTCGCCGTCCCTATCGGCCCCGTCGCCGCCCCTACGCGTCCCCGTCGCCGCCCCTACCGGCCCCGTCGCCACCCCTACACGGCCCTGTCGCCGCCCCTAGCGGCCCCGTCGCCGCCCCTAGCGGCCACGTCGCCGCCCCTCGCGGCCCCGTAGCCGCCCCTCACGGCCCCCTCGTCGCCCCTACGCGGCTCCGTCGCCGCCCCTACCGGCCCCGTCGCCGCCCCTAGCGGCCCCGTCGCCGCCCCTCGCGGCCCTGTCGTCGCCCCTCGCGGCCCGGTCGCCGCCCCTCGCGGCCCTGTCCCCGCCCCTCGCGGCCCCGTCGCCGCCCTTAGCGGCCCCGTCACCGCCCCTTGCGGCCCCGTCGCCGCCCCTTTCGGCCCCTCCCCGGCTCCCCCTTCACCGCCGAGCTGCCGAGCCGCCAAGCAGCCGGACAGCCGAGCAGCCGAGCCGTCCAGCAGCCGAGCCGCCGAGCCGCCCAGCAGCCAAGCCGCCGAACCGCCGAGCCGCCGAGCCGCCCAGCAGCCGAGCCGCCGAGCCGCCGAGCAGCCGAGCCGCCGAGCCGCCCAGCAGCCGAGCCGCCGAGGCCACTGTCGAGCCGCTACTACCGCGGTTGCCGCCCTGTTCCTTCCGGCGCGCCCCGGCCCTACCCACCCGAACTGGTGAGAGCACTCCCTGCTAGACCACTGCTATCATAACTACCCCTAGTATCCTTACCTTTGATGCTGAGGGTCGTGCCCTTGACTTCGAGGTCTGGGTAGATAACCTACAGCTCTTCCTACAGTGCGATAGGGCAGACGGACTCTCCCTGTTCGATCTCACCTCTGGTGCCTCTCCTGCCCCACCTATTGATGCTGACAGCACTGTTCGCTCACAGTGGGCCACACGTGATGCTGCTGCCCGTCTTGCTGTGCGTCGCGACTTACCGACCGCTAAGAGTGCGCACTTTAGTCAGTACAAGAGTGCTAAGACCTTGTACGACGCTGTAGTTGCAAGCTACTCTTCCCCTGCCACTGCTGCCCTTAGCCGCCTCATACTACCGTACCTGTTTCCTGACCTTGCTGCCTTTCCCACTATCGCTGACCTTGTTACACACCTTCGCACTAGTGACACTCGCTACCGCGCTGCGCTTCCTGCTGAGTTCTTCGCCAAGAACCCCCCCCCCAATGTACATCACCCTCTACTACATAGTCACCCGGCTCCCTGACCCCCTTCGCTCGGCCAGGGACCACTTCCTCTCAGTTTGCCCCACCACACTCACCGTTGACCTCCTCGAGGAGCGCCTCCTGGCAGCTGAGAAGAGTATAGTTGCTGTAGGAGCCTCTCAAGGTGACCTGCATGCCCTTGTCTTTGAGGGGTGCTCCCCCTCCCCCCTTTTGCCTTCTGTTGCCTCTGCTTGTGCCGTCGACTTCGTTGGGACCGAGTCAGTCGGCGCTGCGTCTGCTCCTAGCGGGCGACGCCGCACCGGCAAGGGCAAGGGTTGCAAGGGCGCTAGAGGGGCTGGCGGGGGCAGTGGAGGTGGAGGTGGAGGAGGCGGAGGGAGTGGGGGTGGTAGTGGGAGTGGTGGTGAGGGTGGGGGCTTCGGTGGCGGCAGTGGCGGCGGAGGCGACGGCGGCGGTGGCGGTGGGAGCGGAGGAGGAGGCGGTGGCGGCAGTGGCGGCGAAGGAGGTGGAGCTAGTCGGGGTGGCTCTGCGCAGCGGGGCGGCTTAGGTGGTGGTCAGCGTCAGCAGCAGCAGCGCACTCGTGAGATCCCGTCCCCCCAGCAGCTTTGTGAGTGGTACGGTGTGCGTCAGCGAGGTGGGGGTACTGGTCCCTGTACCTACGTCCTCCGTGCCGACGACCGCGCTAGTGAGCAGTGCGGGGGCTCGCTCTCCACCCAGCGCTGCTTCGGCCGCCTGACGGACCCTTGGCGTCACCAGTTCCCTGACGCCACTCAGATCCCTCGCTGGGGAGAGCTGTCTAGGGCGGGGGTTGCTATCTTTGATCATGACTATGATGCTATTCTTGCTGCCATGTATGCTGTGTCTACTGGTGATGAGGGTGACTGTTACCGGTATGTTCCGCCTGACCCGGGCATTGAGGCTGCTGCTCTAGGTGCTGGTGAGGCTGCTGCTCTAGGTGCTAGTGCGTCTGCTGCCCCAGGTGCTGGTGAGTCTGCTCTCTCAAGTACCATGTTGGCTCAGGCCTTACACACCTTCACTCTTGACTCGGGTGCTTCCCGCTCCTTCTTTCGAGACCGCACCACGCTTACGCCGCTTAGTCGGCCAGTTGCGGTCTCCCTGGCGGACCCCTCTGGGGGTCCTGTCCTTGCTCGATTCTCCACTGTCTTGCCGTGTCCGGCAGCCCCCTCTGGCACCCTGTCAGGTCTTTACCTCCCCTTGTTCTCTACGAACTTGGTGAGTGGTGCTGATCCACAGGATGGGGGGGTTGACCAGTTCACTCCTGCGAGTCATCGGGTGACCCACTGTACGTGTGCTCGGACGGGCCGACACTTGGCCACGTTAATCCATCGGCCGGGGTCGAGCTTGTACACACTGACTACTGAGTCTCCTCTGGTTGCTGAGTCCGGTCAGGTATCTGCGTTGAGTCAGGTGTTTGCTGCAGCGTCCAGGTCTGGTCCTGAGTCTGCTCCCTGCTCGTGTCGTCTCCTGTCCCACCAGACCCTCCTTTGGCACCACCGCCTTGGTCACCCCTCCCTGCCTCGTCTCCGTGGCATGGCCTCCCGTGTCCTTGTCTCTGGTCTCCCCCGGTCCCTCCCTCCCCTCCCTCAGGGGCCTGCCCCTACCTGCGTTCCCTGCGTCGAGGGGCGGCAGCGCGCCGCCCCTCACTCCTCCGAGTTTCCTCCGACAGAGGCTCCCCTGCAGACTCTTCACATGGACGTGTGGGGCCCCACCCGCTTCCGTGGCCAGGGTCACGAGCGTTAGTTCCTGTTGGTGGTTGACGACTACTCGCGTTACACCACAGTGTTCCCCTTGCGCAGCAAGGGTGACGTCAATGAGGTGTTGATCGAATGGATCCGCGCGGCTCGTCTCCAGCTCAGAGAGAGTTTCGGCTCGGACTTTCTTGTTCTGCGTCTGCACTCTGACAGAGGCGGGGAGTTTTCCTCTGTCCGTCTGGGAGCCTTCTGTCGTGCACAAGGCATCCGCCCGACCTTCACGCTTCCGGCCTCTCCACAGCGAAATGGGATTGCTGAGCGCCGCATTGGCATGGTCATGGACGTCGCTCGTTCGTCCATGATCCATGCGGGTGCTCCCCATTTTCTGTGGTCGTTTGCGGTTCAGTACGCAGCGCATCAGCTCAACCTTCAGCTCCGGGTCTCCTTGCCAGAGACCTCCCCCACCTTTCGGTGGACGGGGAAGGTTGGCGATGCGTCTGCGTTTCGGGTCTGGGGATCTCGGGCGTTTGTCCGTGACTTGTCTGCGGACAAGCTGTCCCCCCGTGCTGTTCCCTACGTCTTCCTTGGCTTCCCCCCTAAGGCGACTGGTTGGCAGTTTTACCACCCCACCTCGCGCCGTGGTCTGTCCTCCTAGGACGTCACCTTTGAGGAGTCGGTGCCTTACTACCGTCTCTTCCCCTACCGCATGTGGATTTTCAGGGTGAAGCGGCCGCCGGGTTCTCCGCCTGTCTTCAAGGCGCGTTACGTGGCTCGAGGCTTCAGTCAGCGGCAGGGAGTTGACTACTTTCAGACCTTCTCTCCCACCCCGAAGATGACCACTCTTTGGGTGCTGCTGCACATAGCTGCTCAGCGCGACTACGAGCTTCACTCTCTTGACTTCAGCACAGCTTTCTTGCAGGGCAGCCTGCACGAGGAGATCTGGCTGCGCCGCCCACCTGGCTTCACTAGGTCGTTTCCCCCTGGTACCCAGTGGAGCCTCCGGTGGCTAGTCTACGGTCTCCGCCAGGCGCCCCGTGAGTGGCACGACACACTGAGGACTACACTTGCGGCTCTTGGGTTTTCTCCTTCTACTGCCGACCCGTCGTTGTTTCTGCGCACCGACACCTCTTTGCCACCGTTCTACATCCTCGTGTACGTCGACGACTTGGTCTTTGCCACTGCTGACACTGCTGGACTAGCCCAGCTGAAGTCCGAGCTGCAGAAGGTGCAGCAGGTCCTTCAGCGCTTCGAATTCACGTACTTCTCGCCTCAGGCCACTCCTCTCTCTACTCGCCACTCGCTCTCAGCTCTGCCTTCGGATGAGTCCATAGAGCCGAGTGGCCCGTACCCAGAGCTTGTTGGCTGCCTCATGTACCTGATGACCTGCACACGACCTAACCTTGCATACCCTCTTAGCATCTTGGCACGCTATGTTGCTCCTGGGAGACACCGACCAGAGCACATGGCTGCAACGAAGAGGGTGTTGCGCTACTTGTGCAGTACGTCGGGCATGGGGCTAGTGCTTGGAGGGCGATGTCCAGTGGTCCTCACAGGTCACGCAGACGCTTCTTGGGCTGACGACCAGGCTACGCAGTGGTCGTCACAGGGTTACACCCTCAGCCTTGGTTCCGGCTCTGTTTCGTGGCGGTCTACCCGTTCGTCTTCTGTTGTCGGCTCCAGCTGTGAGGCTGAGATCTACGCGGGGGCCATGGCTGCACAGGAGCTACGCTGGCTCACCTACCTGCTGACTGACCTAGGAGAGCCGCCTCGTTCTCCTCCAGTTCTGTACGTAGACAACAAGGCCATGCTGGCCTTGTGTCGAGAGCACAGAATGGAGCACAGAACGAAGCACACTGCTCTTCGCTACTTCCTTGCTCGTGAGCTGCAGCAGCGTGGTCAGCTGCGCCTTGCTTACGTGGCCTCTAAGGCCAACACTGCTGATATCTTTACCAAGGCACTTCCGCCTTGTGATCATCAGCGCTTCTGTACGATGCTAGTTCTTCTGCCTACTTGGCCACAATTGCTCACTTCTTGACCTTGCTTGTACTGTGATCTTTCTATACCTGCACTTGCTTGTTTACCCTTATATATGATCTTGCATGTGAACTGGCCTTGTGGCCTTGCACTTGTGCTCGGACTGTGTGGTGACTTTGTGATCCACCCTGAGCTTGCTTTGCTTTGCTTGAGTGGTCTTGTGACCTCTTGTTCTCCCCCACTTTGCCTATGGGGGTGTGTCAAACTCTTATGCTATGGTCTGTGTAGGCTGTAGTGGGGTAGACAATATGGGTTACAACATTTCTAGGTTTTCCTACTTGTACCCACCTGTTTGCTAGTTCATTTATTCCTCATTTCTTCACAAGCCTCGGCCGACAAAATGCTAATTCTATGGCGCAGTTGGACATCAAATTCTGTCGTGTTACAAAATGAAGAAAGAACGTGCGGAAATGCTGGGCGGCAACAGTGCAGCACCCCCAAAGTAAAAAAACGGGAATCGCCAGTAGCCGCGGACTAAGCGGGCGAAAAAGGGAGAAAATGATGGCACGAATATAAAACGTCACAACCGGCCGGCACCAAGTGAATTTGCCTAGAAAAAATGGAGGCTCCGTGAAAGAAGATGCTGCACCGACCGGAAAACTTCAGCCGAACACCCACGAAAGTAAGAATTTGTGAAAATTATCCTATAAAGATACTTTAACACAGAGTATTACTTCTCGTTGTTTTCAAGCATTTGAGAAATTTAGGGGAGAATTAGAGGCCAAGAAAAACCCTTACGAGTTAATATCCTCTCCCCGCAGCACCGTGTTAAGGCTCCCCATTGCCCACAGGTAAAGCCTACACAGCTGCAAAGGCTTGAAGGAAACTCAAGGCTCAGGAGAGGGAAGGTGATTATTTTGATGTACCCTATGATCCTTTTATTGAGACTATCTTTGGCTACTCAGCGCTGCATAAACCACTGCTTCTCGAGGTGTTATGCAAAGGACGACGCCTCCAGGCACTGGTAGACAGTGGTACGTCCCACTCGGTGTGTGACTGTGGGACGTTGGAGAAAATTGGAGAGGAAACGAAGGTGACCCAGTTCATGGCAATGATGGTGGACGGTACAAAACTTCCCATCCACGGCGAAGCATCATTGCAGTTGCACATAGGTGCGTTGAGATGGAAGCCGCGTTGCCGATCACGGACATCAAGGGACTAGATTTCATCTTGGGGCGAGATTTCTTGAAGCGGTTCAACCCTGAGATCGATTGGGTCAATTGAAAGGTGTGATAATCTAAAATCGAGCTTAGGAAAGAGAGTTTGAATTTAATGATTCACCTGGGTACAACACGAGGCTATATATAGTCTCGACACATGGCAGGTAACCCAGGTGTTATGCGAATATTCTGAGGGTCGCGAAGCGTCCTGAACGGAACCTTCCCGAACTCAGTAGTAAGCAATGTCAGAATATTATGTTTCTCTAGTCTTCAGTGGGGTACTCTATAGCGAGTACAACCCAATTAGGGTTTCCTATATGTTTTCCAACTGCTGCTAGTGCAACCCTCCTCTCTTCTTCATTCCTCATTCTTCACATGCTATCAGAGCATCTACGCTCCTGGCCTGTGGGCCCACCGCTTCTGCTGCTACTCTGTCTGTTGCACGCCCCCTGGTGTGCCCCTCGCGCGACCCTTAGCGGCCCTGTCGCAACCTCTACCGGCCCCGTCGCCGCCCTTCTCGGCCCCTCGTGGCCCCTTCGCGGCCCCGTCGCCACCCCTTCGCGGCCTCGTCGCCGCCCCTAGCGGCCCGTCGCCCCCCTTCCAGGCCCCTCGCGGCCCCTTCGCGGCCCCGTCGCCGCCCCTATTGGCCCCGTCGCCGCCTCCAGTGGCCTCGTCGCCGCCCCTTCGCGGCCCCGTCGCCGCCCCTAGCGGCCGTTGCCGCCCTTCCAGGCCCCTCATGGCCCCTTCGCGGCCCTGTCGCCGCCCCAATCGGCCCCGTCGCCGCCTCCAGCGGCCCCGTCGCCGCCCCTAGCGGTCCCGTCGCCGCCCCTAGCGGCCCCGTCGTCGCCCTTCGCGGCCACGTCGCCGCCCTTCGCGGCCCCGTCGCCGCCCCTAGAAGCCCCGTCGCCGCCCTTCGTGGCCCCGTCGCCGCCCCTAGCGGCCCCGTCGCCGCTCTTCGCGGCCCCGTCGCCGCCTCTAGCGGCCCCGTCGCTGCCTCTACCGGCCCCGTCGCCGCCCCTATCGACCCTGTCGCGGCCCTGTCGCGGCCCTGCCCCGGCCCTGCCCCGACCCTGTCGCGGCCCTGCCCCGGCCCTGCCCCGGCCCTGCCCCGGCCCTGCCCCGGCCCTGCCCCGGCCCCGCCCTAAACCCCTAGCGGCCCGTCGCCGCCCTTCCAGGCCCCTCGCGGCCCCTTCGCGGCCCCGTCGCCGCCCCTATCGGCCCCGTCGCCGCCTCCAGCGGCCCCGTTGCCGCCCCTTGCGGCCCCGTCGCCGCCCCTTTCGGCCCTGCCTCGACCCTGCCCCGGCCCCGCCCCGGCCATGCTCCGTCGCCTGGCGCGGCGCACCGGGGACCCGTGCACGCCCCCCCCCCCCCCCCCCCCCCCCAATCTTTTCCCGTCGCCCGCCGCCGGGGGGGGGGGGGGGGGGGGCGAGCGTCGCCCCCTCTGCCGCCTGCTTTGGCGCCCAGGGAGGCCGCGCGTCGGCCCCCCCCCTTCCCCCCCCCCCCCCCCCCTTCCCTCCCCCCGCCCGTAACCTCCCTACCCGCCATCCCGCCCTGCCCTGTGGTAGGGTTTGGGGGTGGCGAGTAGGGGGTGGCGGGTGTGTGGTCTCCCCTGCTCCTCCTCCTCCTCTGTCTCCCACTGCTGCAGCTGCCGCTGAGGGGGGTGGGTGTGTGGGAGTCGACGGAGTGGTGCTAGGGGGTGGGGTGTGAGTGAACCTAGGGGTGCAGTAGGGGGTGTGTGAAATGGGGGTGGGATAGTTTGGGGAGGTTGAAGGGGGTGGCCGCCGTGAAGCCCGCAGCTCCAGTCGCCCGTGAGACCGTTGCGCCAGTCGCCCGTGAGCCCGTTGCGCCAGTCGCCCGTGAGCCCGTTGCTCCAGTTGCCCGTGAGTCCGTTGCTCCTGCCGCTCAGAGTTTGCCGCGGAGCCAGTTACTCCAGTAGCCCGTGTGCCAGTTGCTCCAATTGCCAGTGTGCCAGTTGCTCCAGTTGCCCGTGTGCCAGTTGCTCTAGTTGCGCCGTGTGCCAGCAGCTTCTGCTGCCGCCCACTACCTCCTCTCCTCTCATAGTCCCTCCTCCTCCACACTTGCCCTCTGCGATAGCCTCTAGCTTTGCTTACATTTGTGAACTTTAAACTGTTGCTTCTTCTACTTGTGTTCAGAATGTGTGGTGACATTGTGATCCACCCTGAGCTTGTTTTGCTTTTCTTGTTGTGCTGATTACACCCCACTTTGACTATGGGGGTGTGTCAGAATATTATGTTTCTCTAGTCTGCAGTGGAGTACTCTATAGCGAGTACAACCAAATTAGGGTTTCCTATATGTATGCCAGCTGCTGCTAGTGCAACCCTCCTCTCTTCTTCATTCCTAGTCAGTAGATCTTCACTGTGGATGCCTGATTGATCCTGGAGAGGGTTACAAGCGCGTTCGCTTGGGGGGTTATGGGCGCAATGACCCGCTACTGAAACAAGCCCTTTTATCCCAATGGTCTAGTGGTTGGGATTCTGACATGGTATCAGAGCGGTCTCGGGTTCGATTCCCGGTGTATGCACATGTAGGCCGTTGGCGCTGTGCTTAGTCTTGGGCCTCCCAGTGTGGGGGGGTGTCAGTAGATCTGCACTGTGGATGCCCGATTGATCCTGGAGAGGGTTACAGGCGCGTTCGCCTGGGGGGTTATGGGCGCACTGACCCGCTACTGAAACAAGCCCTTTTATCCCAGTGGTCTAGTGGTTGGGATTCTGACAAGCAATTCGGTGGGAACTGAATAGGCTTGAGTTCGGCAGACGTAACCTGGTTCGTTGTTGTTATTATAATAAAATATAGGAATGCTAACCCTAACCTAGAACCTGCGCGGCGCCCTTCCCTTCCCGTTGCATCACCCTAGGACCCGCACAATGCCCTACCCTGCTCGTCGCGTCTCCCTAGGACCCGTGTGACGCCCTGCCCTGCCTGTCGCGTCGCCCTAGGACCTGCGCGCGGCCCTTCCCTGCCCGTCGCTTCGCCCTAGGGCCCGCGCGCCGCCGTGCCCTGCCTGTCGAGTCGCCCTAGGGCCCGCGCTCCGCCGTGCCCTGCTCGTCGAGTCACCCTAGGGCCCACGCGCCACCCTTCCCTGGCCGTGCGCCGCCTCGCCCTGGTCTGCGCGCTTTCATCGTGCCCGCGCGCCGCCTTGCTCGTCACGCCGTCCTGCTGCTTGCGCGCACTGCCTTGTTTGCATGCTGCCCTTCTGCTCGGGTGCCCTCCTTGCTTTGCCCGCTATGACTTCTCTTCGTGGTAGCGGTGGGAGTGGTGGCGGCAGTGGTGGCGGCAGTGGGAGTGGTGGCGACGGCCGTAGTGGCAGTCGCGGTGGAGCTGTTCAGTGGGGAGTTTCTAGCGGTGGGCAGAAGCAGTTGCAGCGGCGACCGCGCGAGACCCTTACGCCCTAGCAGCTCAGTGTGGGGTGTCTAGGAGTAATGCTCGCTGCCCGTACGTCATTCGCACAGGTGATCGGGCTGGTTAGACTTGCGGGACAATTGGTCACACACAGTCCCGCTGCTTCTCCTGTCTGGGTGACGCCCGGCGCGTAGAGTTTGGCGACGAGGCTGAGCTCCCCCGCTGGCTAGAGCTACTTCGGAACAATGTGGATATATTTGCTCTAGACTATGACGCTATCCTTACTGCCATGCATGCTTTGACTATTGGTACTGAGTGTGACTGTTACCTGTGTGTGCCGCCCGACCCTGGTATAGAGGCTGTTGCTCTAGGTGCTAGTGAGTCTGCTCTCCCTGGTACTACTCCTGCTCAAGCCTTGCATACCTTCACACTTGACTCGGGTGCTTCCCGCTGCTTCTTTCATGACAGTACCACCGTCTCACCACTCCCTGCACCTGTTGCAGTCTCTCTGGCTGACCCCTCCGGGGGCCCAGTTCTTGCACGTTTCTCCACTGTTCTACCGTGTCCGGTGGTTCCGTCTGGCTCACTGTCAGATCTTCACCTCCTCTTGTTTTCTACAAAGTTGGTTAGTAACGCCGTCCTTCAGGAAGCTTGGGTTGATACCTTTACCCCTGGATGACAGCATGTGGAGATCTGCACGTGTGCACGGACGGGCCGTCACCTGGCCACGTTCACCCGTCGGCCTAGGTTGAGCCTATACACACTGACCGCTGAGCCTACTCAGGTCGCTGCGTCTTGTCAGGTGTCTGTGTCAGGTCAGCTATCAGACCCTTGTTTGTGTCGCCTCTTCTCGCACCAGACTATCCTCTGGCACCACCGCCTTGGTCACCCCTCACTGCCACGCCTACGTGGCATGTACTCCTGCCTCCTTGTCTCTAGCCTTCCCAGGTCTTTGCCCCCCCTCCCGCGCTCGCCTGCCCCCCCCTGCCTTCCTTGCATCGAGGGGCGGCAGCGCGTTGCTCCTCACTCCTCCTCGTTTTCCCCGATGATTGCTCCCATGCAGACTCTCCACATGGACGTGTGGGGCCCAGCCCGCGTCCAGGGATAGGGCCGCGAGCGATACTTTTTGCTGGTTGTTGACGACTACTCGGGCTACACCACGATCTTCCCCTTGCGCAGCAAGGGGGAGGTCCCTGATGTTTTGATCCCTTGGATCCGCACTGTCCGTCTCCAGCTCCGTGAGCGGTTCCACACGGACCTTCCTGTCCTGCGTCTGCACTCTGACAGAGGTGGTGAGTTCTCCTCCGACCTCTTGCGGGACTTTTGTCGTTGGGAGGGCATCCTCCAACCGTTCACGCTTCTGGCCTCAACACAGCACAATGGGGTTACTGAGCGCCGCATTGGCCTAATCGTGGAGGTGGCTCGTACCTCCATGGTCCATGCGGCTGCTCCCCATTTTCTGTGGCCGTTGGCGGTCCGATACGCTGCGCATCAGCTCAACCTCTGGCCCCTTGTCTCCTTACCGGAGACCTCGCCTACACTGCGTTGGACAGGGGAGGTTGGCGATGCGTCGGTGTTCCGGGCCTAGGGCGCTCGTGCCTTTGTCCGTGATACTTCCGCTGACAAGCTCTCCTCCGATGCCATTCCCTGTGTCTTCCTTGGCTTCCCCCCTAACGCTCCTTGCTGGCAGTTTTACCACCCCACCTCGCGCCGTGTCCTGCCCTCTCAGGACGTCACGTTTGACGAGTCGGTTCCCTTTTACCGTCTCTTCCCCTACCGCACTACCCCTCTCCCCCACCGCCGCTCTTCCTCGCTCCAGGCCCCCCTCAGGTAGAACTCCTCCCCCCTCAGGGTCCTTCTTCTTCAGGTGTGTCTCAGGTAGATCCACTCTCCTGGGTTGAGCCTGTTAAGGTCACTGGTGACTCTGGTGTTTCCCGGGGTGCTGCGTCTGGGGGTGCTGAGCCTGCGGGTGCGGAGCCTAAGCGTGCGGAGCCTGGGGGTGCTGAGCCTGCGAGTGCGGAGCCCGGGGTTGCTGAGCCTGCGGGTGCGGAGCGTGGGGGTGCTGAGTCTGAGCGTGTGGAGCCTGGGGGTGCTGAGCCTGCGGGTGCGGAGCCTGGGGGTGCTGAGTCTAGGGGTGCTGAGCGTATGGGTACTACGTCTACACTACGGGAGCCTCTCTCACCACAGCATCTACGCGAGTGGTACACTCGGCGCAACCGCCTCCGAAGTGGCGCTGTTGGAGCTCGAGGCCCTGGAGCTGCTAGTCCTGGAGGTGCTGCAGGTACTGCTGTACTCGAGGTACTGTGGGTGCTGGAGCTACTAGTCCTGGAGGTCCTACCGGTGCCTCGCCATAGCAGTCTATTTGGTGGGAGCACTCTCTCACAACAACAGCTGCGCGAGTGGTACGCTTGGCGCACCCGCCTTCGGAGTGGAGCTGGTGGAGCTGGAGGCCCTGCCGCTGGAGGCGCTGGCGCAGGAGCCACTAGAGCTGGAGGCGTTGGAGCTTGAGACCCTAGAGCTGGAGGCGCTGGGATTGGCGGTCCTGCTGGAGCTGGAGGTCCCGAAGGTACTGGACCTGCTGGTCCTAGAGGTGCTCGTGCTAGAGGTACGGGAGCTGCCGGAGGTGGTAGAGCTACTTCTACTGGAGGTGCTGGAGGTGCTGGAGCTGCTGATCCCGGAGGTGCTCGTACTGGAGGTACTAGAGCTGCCGGGGTTGGTGATGCTGGAGGTGCTGGAGGTGCTAGAGCTGCAGGTCCTGGAGGTGCTCGTGTTGGAGGTACTGGAGCTGCCGGAGCTGATGGTGCTGCTGCAGGTAGAGGTGCTGGAGGTGCCGGAGCTGCTGGAGGTGCGGGATGTGCTGGAGCTGCTAGAGCTGGTGGTGGTGCAGGTACTAGAGCTAAAGACCTGAGAAGATATGAACGAGAATGAATGCAGTATGAAATAAGAGAGTACAAGTACTAACCCTAATTGGGTTGTACCCCCTATGGGATGCCCAACTATAGCCTACACAAAATCTATAAGCTACAATATTCTGACACACCCCCATAGGCAAAGTGGGGGAGAACAAGGGGTCACAAGACCAGTCAAGCAAAGCAAAGCAAAGCAAGCTCAGGGTGGATCACAACGTCACCACACAGTCCGAGCACAAGTTCAGGGCCACAGGGCCAGTCCACATGCAGGAGTACACATATATAAAAGCTAGACAAGCAAGAGCAGGTATAAAGATAGGCAACAGTACAAGCAGCATCAAGAGGTTAGCAAGTGAGGCAAGACAGGCACAAGACCCAGCTGCGTACAGAAGTGCTGATGATCACAAGGCGCAAGTGCCTTGGTGAAGACATCAGCAGTGTTGGCCTCAGAGGCCACGTAGGCAAGCCGCAATTGACCACGCTGCTGTAGCTCACGAGCAAGGAAGTAGCGAAGAGCAATGTGCTTTGTTCTGTGCTCCATTCTCTGCTCTCGACACAAGGTCAGCATGGCCTTGTTGTCTACGTACAGGACTGGAGGAGAACGAGGCTGCTCTCCAAGGTCGGTCAGCAGGTAGGTGAGCCAGCGAAGCTCCTGTGCAGCCATGGCCCCTACGTAGATCTCAGCCTCACAAGTGGAGCCGAGAACAGAAGACGAGCGAGTAGCCCACCACGAAACACAGCCGGAACCAAGGCTGAAGGTGTAACCCTGTGACGACCGCTGCGTAGCCTGGTCGTCAGCCCAAGAAGCGTCCGCGTGCCCAGTGAGGACCACTGGACTCCGCCCTCCAAGCACAAGCCCCATGCCCGACGTACTGCACAAGTAGCGCAACACCCTCTTCGCTGCAGCCATGTGCTCTGGTCGGTGTCTCCCAGGAGCAACATAGCGTGCGAGAATGCTAAGAGGGTATGCAAGGTCAGGTCGAGTGCAGGTCATCACGTACATGAGGCAGCCAACAAGCTCTGGGTACGGGCCACTTGACTCTACGGACTCATCCGAAGGCAGAGCTGAGAGCGAGTGGCGAGTAGGCAGAGGAGTGGCATGAGGCGAGGAGGTGTGAAGCCGAAGCGCTGAAGGACCTGCTGCACCATGTGTGACTGAGTCAGGGTAATGGTGCGGCGTGCTCTGTCCCGGGCGATCTGCAAGCCAAGGTAGCTGCGCAGTTCACCCAGGTCTGTGCACGTGTGTCTCTTCTGCAGCTCGGACTTCACGTAGGCGAGTCCAGCAGTGTCAGCTGTGGCAAATACCAAGTCCTCGACGTACACGAGGATGTAGAACGGCGGCAGAAAGGTGTCGGTGCGCAGAAACAGCGACGGGTCGGCAGTAGAAGGAGAAAATCCAGGAGCCGCAAGCGTAGTACTCAGTGTGTCGTGCCACTCACGTGGCGCCTGGCGGAGACCGTAGACTGGACGTCGGAGACTCCACTAGGTACCAGGAGGGAAAGACCCAGTGAAGCCAAGTGGGCGGCGCAGCCAGATCTCCTCGTGCAGGCTGCCCTGCAGGAAAGCAATGCTGATGTCGAGAGAGTGCAGCTCGTAGTCACGGTGAGCAGCAACGTGCAGCAGTACCTGAAGAGTGGTCATCTTCGGGGTGGGGGAGAAGGTCTGAAAGTAGTCAACTCCCTGTCGCTGACTGAGGCCACAAGCCACGTAACGCGCCTTGAAGACAGGCGGCGAACCCGGCGGCTGCTTCACCCTGAAGATCCACATGCCACTGACGATGTTCGCCCCAGGAGGGGGGACAGCGTCAACGTAGGTGCCTGTGGACTTCCAGGAAGCCATCTCTGCATCCATAGCTGCCTGCCACTGAGAAGAGTAGGGACCCTCTATCGCCTCCACGTAAGAGCACGGAGTCGGGATGTCAAGTGCATCCGGGACTCCCTCAGGGGTAAGCAGTACGGACACGAGATGAGGTAAAGCAGCTGCCAGACACTGGAACTCCTCCTGCCTGTCCTCAAGGACGTCCGTGCTAAGAGCACACTCACCCCCGACGGACGGAGGACAGACAGACTCAGACTCAGTGACAAGACTAGTAGCGTAGTCTAGACGACAGCGAGCAGCAAAGTCGACGAGCTCAGCAACTAGGGCAGACGCAGCAGTGGACTTAAAGGAAGGGTCAGTGACAACAGTAGCAAAGAGACGCGTGAAAGTAGGACTGGCAGTACGAAGAGAGTCCGACTCTGGGTCGGCAAGAGCAGGAAGAGAGGACTCAAGAGGAGAAGGCAAAGGGGCACGCAGAGGAGCAGTGGACGGACGCAGAGACATCCGGTGCATGCCAGGGACAGGAGGAGGACGCTGACGCGAACCACGACCACTAGTGCGAGCAGCACGGACGGGTGACGTAGGGCGAGACGCAGGCTCACGACGCTCAGCAAGACCTCCAGTAGGACCAGTGTAGGGAGAAGGAGCAGGCAAAGGGGAGGCAGGCTGTAACTGCAACTGTGACGGGAGAGGCTGTGGACACCCTAAGGGAGGAGGAGGACCAGTAGAAGGAGGAAGTCCAAGAACTTGCTGCAGGAGCGGAACGAAGTACGGCCGAGGCCGCGCGGCAACTTCAGACACAGCAGGGCCAGCAACAGTACCCTCAGCGGTAGCACCAGCACCAGCAGAACCTCCAGCTCCAGTACCTCCAGCAGCACAAAGAACACCCCCGGCGGGACCGCCAGCAGTAGTCTCAGTGCCAACACCCTCAGCAGCACCAGCTCCAGTCAAACTCGCAGGCCCAGCAGCTCAAGTACGCCCAGTACGAGCACCTCCGGGACCCGCGACAGCATCACCCTCAGTAGTCAAAGAACCTCCAGCTCCAGCAGCACGCCTCCAGCGCCTGGCAAACCACTCGCGCAGCTCCTGTGGAGAGAGTGTCTCCCGCAGAGACGAAGCACCCGGAGAACCTCTAGGCGTAGCACCCGCAGGCACAGCACCCCCAGGCTCAGCACCCCCAGGCGTAGCACCCCCAGGCTCAGCAACCCCAGGCTCAGCACCCCCAGTCTCAGCACCCCTATGCTCAGCACCCCCAGGCTCAGCACCCCCAGTCTCAGCACCCCCACGCTCAGCACCCCCAGTCTCAGCACCCCCAGGCTCAGCACCCTCAGCAGCACCAGAGTCACCAGTAACCTCGACAGGCTCGACTGCGTCTACCTGGGACACACCTGAAGGGGCAGGACCCTGAGGGGGGAGGGGGTCAACCGGGGGGGGGACTTGGTACAAGGAGGAGCGGGGGGGGGGGGGGAGGGACGGAGTGCGGTAGGGGAAGAGGCGGTAGTAGGGAACCGACTCGTCAAACGTGACGTCCTGGGAGGACAGAACACGGCGAGAGGTGGGGTGGTAGAACTGCCACCGAGGCGCGTCAGGGGGGAACCCCAGGAAGACGCAAGGAGCAGCACGAGGGGACAGCTTGTCCGCGGACAAGTCGCGGACAAACGCCCGAGATCCCCAGACCCGGAACGCCGACGCATCGCCAACCTTCCCCGTCCACAGCAAGGCAGGGGAGGTCTCCGGCCTGGAGACCCTAGGGTGGAGGTTGATCTGATGCGCCGCGTACCTCACTGCAAACGGCCACAGAAAATGGGGGGCAGCCGCATACATCATAGACGTACGAGCGACGTCCATGACCATGCCAATGCGGCGCTCAGCAATCCCATTTTGCTGCGGGGAGTCCGGAAGCGTGAAGGTCTGAAGGATGCCTCGCGCGCGACAGTTAGCTCTCAGAAGGCCAGAGGAGAACTCTCCGCCTCTGTCCGAGTGCAGAGGCATAACAGGAAAGTCGGAGCCAAAGCTCTGCCTGAGCTGCGCGGATCCAGTCGATCAGCACCTCAGTGACATCACCCTTGGTGCGCAAGGGGAAGACTGCGGTGTAACGCGAGAAGTCGTCCACAACGAGCAGGAAGTAGTGCTCGTGACCCTGTCCTCGGACGCGGGCTGGGCCCCACACGTCCATGTGAAGCGTCTGCAGCGGGGCCTCTGTCGGAGGAAACTGGGAGGAGTGAGGGGCAGCCCGCTGGCGCCCCTCGACACAGGGGACACAAGTAGGGCCTGGACCCTGAGGAAGGGGAGGGAGGGACCGGGGAAGACCAGAATCAAGAAGACGGGAGGCCATGCCTCTGAGCCGAAGCAGAGAGGGGTGACCAAGGCGGTGGTGCCAGAGGAGAGTCTCGTGAGACAGGAGACGACACGAACAGGGGGCAGACTCAGGACCAGACCTGGACGCTGCAGCAAACACCTGACCCGACGCAGCTACCCTACCTGACTCACCAACTGGAGGAGACTCAGTGGTCAGTGTGTACAGGCTCGACCCCGGCTAACGGGTAAACGTAGCCAGGTGTCGGCCTGTGCTAGCCTCTGTGGAGTGCGTCACCTGCTGACGCGCAGGAGTGAACTGGTGTACTCCCCCATCCTGTAGGGCAGCACCACTCACCAGGTTCGTAGAGAACGAGGGGAGGTAGAGACCACACAGGGTGCCAGAGGGAGCCGCCGGACACGGGAGGACAGTGAGACAGGACAGGACCCCCAGAGGGGTCAGCCAGAGACACCGCATCCGGCCGACTAAGCGGCGTGAGGGTGGTGCGGTCACGAAAGAAGGAGCGAGAAGCCCCAGAGTCAAGGGTGAAGGTGAGGGAGGACGAAGCCGACGTAGTACCTGAGAGCGCTGACTCACCAGTACCTTAGGACGCAGACGCACTAGCACCTAGAGCAGCAGCCTCGCAAGCACCTAGGGCAGCAGCCACACCAGCACCTAGAGCAGCTGTCTCAATGCCCGGATCGGGCGAGAAACACCGGTAACAGTCACCCTCATCACTAATAGACACAGCATACATGGCAGAGAGAATAGCATCAAAATCAAGATCATAGATGGCAACACCCGCCCTAGACAGCTCGCCCAAGCGAGGGATCTCTGTGGCCTCCGGGAACTGGTGACGTTAGGCGGCCAAAGCAGCGCTGGGTGGGGTGCGCACCCCCACACTGCTCACCCGCACGGTCGCCGGTGCGCAGGACGTAGGTGCACGGACCAAAACCCCCACCCCGCTGGCGTGCAGTGTACCACTCACGGAGCTGCTGAGGGGACAGGGTTTTACGACCGCGCTGCTGCTGCTGGCGCGGACCACCATCGGAGCCACTCCTCTGCGTAGACCCGCGACCAGCTCCTCCGCCACCCCCGCCGCCTCCTCCGCCTCCGCCGCCTCCGCTACTACCGCCGCCTCCGCCGCCTCCTCCACCGCCGCCACCTCCGCCACCTCCGCTCCCACCGCCAGCGCCGCCGCCGCCTCCGCCTCCACTGCCGCCACCGACACCTCCACCCCCACCTCCACTCCCACCACCACCCCCACTCCCCCCGCCGCCTCCACCTCCACCTCCACCGCCCCCGCTCGCTCCTCCAGTGCCCCTGCCCCCCTTGCCCTTGCCAGAGCGGCGTCTCCCGCTAGGGGCAGACGCCGCACCGACCGACTCAAGACCAAGGAGGTCGGCCGCAGCAGCAGAGGCAAGAGAGGGCAGAAGGGGGGAGGGGGAACACCCCTCAAAGATGGGGGTGCGCGGGTCACCACGAGAGGCCCCTACAACGACTATGCTCTTCTCGGCCACTAGGAGGGACTTCTCGAGGAGGTCTACAGTGAGAGTGGTGGGACAGACTGAGAGGAAGTGGTCCCTGACTACACGAAGGGAGTCAAAGAGACGAGTCACTATGTAGTAGAGAGTGATGTACATGGGGGGGGGGGGTTGGGTTCTTGGCGCAGAAGTCAGCAGGAAGCGCAGCGCGGTAGCGAGTGTCTCTAGTGCGGAGGTGCGTAATGAGGTCAGCGACTGTGGGAAAGGCAGCAAGGTCAGGGAAGAGGTACGGTAGCATGAGACGGCTCAGTGCAGCAGTGGCAGGGGAGGAGTAGTGTGCAACTTCAGCGTCGTACAAGGTCTGAGCACTCTTGTACTGACTAAAGTGCGCACGCTCAGAGGTAGGGAGGTGGCGACGCACAGCAAGACGTGCAGCAGCATCGCACGTGGCCCACTGTGAGCGAACAGTGGCGTTAGCATCAGCAGCAGGAGCAGGAGAGGCACCAGAGGTGAGGTCAAAGAGGGAGAGACCGTCTGCCCTATCGCACTGTAAGAACAGCTGCAGGTCATCTAACCAGACGTCAAAGTCAATGGCTCGACCCTCGGCTTCAAAAACGAGGACACTAGGAGTAGCCATGACAGCAGTAGACTAACAGTGCGATCTGTAGAGCAGTGTTAGCAGCGCTGTGCTCACCAGACAGGGCGGGTCGGGCAGCTCGGGCGGCTCGGCAGTAACTGCGGCTCGGCAGCACCCGCGGCTCGGCTCCTCAGCTACTCAGGCGGCTTCAGCGGCTCGGGCAGCTCGGGCGGCTTGGGCTGCTGAGCGGCGTGGGCAGCTCGGCTGGGGCCATAGGTAGGGCGTGGGGGCCGGAGCCGGGGCGCATTTAGGGCGACGAGGCCGGGTCGAAGGCAGGGCGACTAGGCCGGGGCCGGGCCGTAGATAGGGCGACGGGGCCGGGTCGACGGTAGGGCGACGGGGCCGGTGCGCAGGTAGGGCGACGGGGCCGGGGCCGGAGCCGCAGGTAGGGCGACGGGGCCGGGGCCGGAGCCGCAGATAGGGCGACGGGGCCGGGTCGACGGTAGGGCGACGGGGCCGGTGCGCAGGGAGGGCGACGGGGCCGGGGCCGGAGCCGCAGGTAGGGCGATGGGGCCGGGGTCGCGGGTAGGGCGACGGGGACGGGGCCGGAGCCGCAGGTAAGGCAACGGGGCCGGGGTCGCGGGTAGGGCGACGGGGCTGGGGCCGCAGGTAGGGTGACGGGGCCGGGGTCGCAGGTAGGGTGACGGGGCCGGGGTCGCAGGTAGGGCGACGGGGCCGGGGCCGCAGGTAGGGCGACGGGGCCGGGGCGCAGGAAGGTCGACGGGGCCAGGGTCGCAGGTAGGGCGATGGGGCCGACGCGTAGGCAGGGCGACGGGGCCGACGCGTAGGCAGGGCGACGGACACCCCCACAACCACCACCCCCACACCCTAAGTGTGCGGTAAGCGCGCTCAGGTGTGCGCGAAGCGTGCACAAGCCTGCGGGAAGCGAACTCAGGTGTGCGGAAAGTGAACTCAGGTGGGCGGGAAGGGGGGCCGCAGGGCGACGCGCGGGTCGACGGGGACGGGCGCACGGGTCCTCGGGGGCGGCGTGCGGGTCGATGGGGTCGCCGCGAAGAGCGACAGGGAGCCGCGCGCGGGTCGACGGGGCCGCCGCGAAGGGCGACGGGGAGCCGCTAGGGCGACTCGAAGAAGTAAGTGAAGGGAGCGCGACTCGGGGAGAGCGCGCTACGGGCAGTAAAAAAAAATGTTCGAATTGGTGGGCCCTAGGCACAGTTCCCACTAGGGAACCTGCTCGATACCATGAGAAGATATGAACGAGAATGAATGCAGTATGAAAGAAGAGAGTACAAGTACTAACCCTAATTGGGTTGTACCCCCTATAGGATGTCCCACTATAGCCTACACAAAATGTATAAGCTACAATATTCTGACAAGACCCTTGAGCTGGAGGTGCTGGCGCTGGGGGTCCTGGAGCTGTCGGTACTGGTGTCGTAGGCGCTCGGCGGCCGCGACCGTATTTCGTTCCACTGCTTTGCCAGGTTCTTGGTCTCCCATCTTCAGCCGACCTTACTCCGCCTCTACTGTGTCCACTACCAGACCAGTCGCAGCCACAGTTACAGCCAGCCTCCTCACTGCCTACTCGTTCTCCTTACACTGAGCAGACAGCCTCTCTCACAAACGTCGTGAGACTGCGTCTTGCCCTTCCTCGCCTGTTCGCGCTGGTCGCACTGGTAGTTGTGTTCCGCGTCTGCGTCCTCCTCCTTTCCCTGGCTCTAACAGTGTCAGGATCTAGGATCGAGCTCAGAAAAGAGAATTGCAATTGAATTATCACCTGGGTACAAGACGAGGCTATATTTAGGCTCGACGCAAGGCCCCGTAACCAGGTGTTACGCGAAGGTTCCGCGGGTTGCGAAGCGTCCCGAACAGATCCTTCTCAAATTCGGTAGAAGGCAATTCGGTGGCAACCGAAAAGCCAGAATTCGGTGCACGCAACCTAGCTCGGTGCTATAACTAAAATAAAATATAGGAAAGCAACTAGCCTAGGAAATCAAGAAATTCATGCATGCTTATAATCATCCTATGCTAGAAATAGCATTATAAAGTAAAGGCAAGCAAGCATAGCTGGCACAAGCCGACGTACTCTGACACGTTCCCCCCTCAAAGCTGGGTGGCGTGAGAAACACCCTGCTTGACAAGATAGTCCTTGAGAGCACGGCGTGCGTTGCCCATATCAGCTTCTGCAACTCAACTGTCCTCAGTGGGGTCGTATCCCTTCCATCGTATCAGGAACTCGAGGGTCTTGCCGCCGCGGCGCCGATGAGTGAGAACGCACTCCACTTCGTACTCTGGTTCATCCTGTATGAGAACAGGTGGTGGTGGCGGTAGCTGCCGTCCCTGGAACTGTTGGTTGGGGTCCTTGTAGTGCTTCAGTAGCTGGACATGGAAAGCGTTGCGAAGCTTCCATATCTGTCGTAAGCGTAAGCGGAATGTAACTGGTGTCACCTGTGCCTAAACGAGAAAAGGACCACAGAAGCAAGGCCGGAGTTGGGATGGGAGGTGAGAAAGGTTCAAGTTGCGCGTGTCAAGAAGCACCTGATCTCCGACTGCTACTGTGTGATCACGTCGCTGGCGATCGGCATACTGCTTCTGGGAGTTCTGCATCGTGTTGAGACGTTGCTGAGTCTTCTCCCATAGCTGCTGTATGGTGGTGATGAAGTCATGTGCGGCTTGGACGTGAGCCGGTGTGGTTGGCTGCTGTGGTGTGAGTGGTTCCCGTCCGTAACACAGGAAGAAATGACTTTTCCCTGTGGCCGCATGTGATGCGTTGTTGTAAGCGAACTCTAGGGCTGGTAACTATGTGTCCCAGTGGCTGACGACGTCTTTGCAAGCTGTGCGTAGTAACTGTTCAACCACCTGATTGAGTCGCTCTGTCTGTCCGTCAGTCTATCGGTGGTATGCTGAGGACATCGCAAGTTTAGTCCACAATAATCCCATGAGCTCCTTCCAGAACTTACTCGTGAATTTGGGGTCTCTTTCTGAGATGAGTTTAGCGGGGATGCCGTGGATGGTGATGATGCGGTCGAAGAAGAGGCGAGCAGTTGCTTCAGCAGTAGCTGTGGCGTTGGTCGGTGTGAAGTGACCCATTTTGGAGAACTTATCGATCACTACGAGGATGGAATCATGCCCCCGTGAGGTCGAAGGAAGTCCTGTGATAAAGTCGAGGCTAACGACCTGCCATGGCTGCTCCGGTACAGGTAGAGGCTAAAGTAACCCTGTTTTTTTCTGCTTGCTGCTCTTCATCCGCTGGCACGTGTCGCAAGAGGTGACGAACTGCTGCACGTCTGCTGCCATCCCGGGCCTGTAGTAATACTTCGCTATCCCTGCTAACGTCTTGTTGCTCCCGAAATGTCCCCCATAAGGTACTTCGTGAAACTCCTCCAGTAGGATCTGCCGTAGCGGGGCGTAATTCGGTACCCAAATCTTTCCTGAACCCTTCCTTACAGCTAAGTCTTTCTCCCACTGTAACAGCTTCTTGGTCTGTGCTATAGTGATCTCTGCGTCCACGAAGTACCCATGTTGGAATAGACCCTTGAGCAGATGGTTCATCCCGTCGAGCTAGATGCCTGCTACATGTCCAAGGCGGCTTAATGCATCTGCCTTGTTGTGTAGCACGGGATTGTCGACGATGTCGTAGTGGAAGTGAGTTTCCAGGAAGTCCACCCACCGCACCTGTCGTCGAGAGAGCGTCGGCTGCGACTTCAGGTATTTGAGACTGCAGTGGTCAGTATAGACTGTAGTCTTGGCTCCTTCTAGGTAACACCTCCACGCCTTGAAGGCTACGACTATAGCTAAGGCTTCCTTGTCGTGGATGGGGTAGTTCATGTCAGAGGTCCACAAGAGATCCCCGACTGATCCTAGGGAACGGTTACAGGCTCGTTGTCCTGGGGGGTTATGGGCGCTCTGACCCGCTACTTAACAAGCCCTTTTATCCCAGTCGTCTAGTGGCTGGGATTCTGACATGGTATCAGAGCGGTCTCAGATTCGAATCCCAGTGTGTGCGCTTCGGGCATCCCAGTGCGGGGGGGTGTCAGAGGTCCACTGGAGATCCCTGATTGATCCTAGGGAGGGGTTACACGCTCTTTGTCCAGGGGGGTTATGGGTGTACTGACCCGCAACTTAACAAGCTCTTTTATCCCAATGGTCTAATAGTTGGGATTCTGAGAGTTCAATTCTGCTCCGTGTAGCTTCTTACTTAGGTAGGCGATAGGCTGTAACCCGTTCCCGTGATCTTGCATCAGTACTGCTCCGACTGCCTGGTCACTAGTGTCTGCTTCCACCACGTAGTCCTTGTCGGAGTCCGGTAGGATAAGTACTGAGGCTGGGGTCAGTGCTGTCTGTAGCTGTTCCATGGCTTGCTGATGAGGGGTATCTCATTTGAAGGCGTATCCTTTTTTAGTCGGTTGGTCAGTGGTGCTGCAATCTTAGCGTACTGTGGCACGAACCTGTTGTAGTAGTTGGCGAAGCCTAGGAACTGCTGCAACTCCTTCACGTTCTCCGGTAATTTCCACTTCTTGACGGCTTCAATCTTCCGCGGGTCCACGTGTACGCCCTCGGCACTCACCATGTGCCCGAGAAACTGCACCTTCTTCAGGGCGAAGTTGCTCTTCGATAGCTTCACGTAGAATTTGTTCTTCTGCAGGATCTCAAACACCTTCCGTAGATGTGTTGAGTGATGCTACCATTCGCATTCACGTCTGTCTGCCTCCCATCATATGTTCGTGCGTTGCATGCGTGTTGTGAGTGTGTGCAAGAATTTGTGTTTTGTGCGGTTTGGTTTTTCTGAGTGTGTGTGTGTGTGTGTGAACGTTATTTGGCTTGAGCAGATATCTGATGTGACTCCTCTGCTCAAGAGCTTTCCGAGGAACCAAGTATCGCTTCAATCGGAGCACGAACAAGAAAGTTACGAACGTTGGAGTTCGTATGCTTTTGATATTTGGTTGTGGTGACTATGGGAAGTTGTGGGGTTGACTCAATATGGGGTACAGACTTTTGGGGGTTGGGAAATTCGTCTTTTCTACTGTAGTTGCTGCCAGATGGTTGGAAGAAACCAAAGCAGGTTGGCAAGTGTGGCCAAGTTGGGTTGAGGTGGACAATGGAGGTTGGGATAGTGACAAAGGTCAAAGTTGGGTTGCCTATGGGGAAGGGAATTGTATGGCATGGGGTTTCCTTGGTTGGGGACTCTCTTGGGACCTTCCCTCTCGTCCTCCTCATCCCTTCCACCTGGTTTAGTGCTACTCCAATTCTCTTGTGTGAACTTGTGTGAACTTTGTGATTGAGTTAAGATTCTATGGCAGCATACCCCCTAGTGCGCTGAAATCGATAACTCAAGACACACTTCACCTTTCCGTACGATGCAACTTGGGAATTGTAGCCACGGATTAGAGCTACAACATATCTCATTTTGGTGAAGTTTTAACCGTGAAATTTCCGTTGACGGCGTTTCTTATGAACTCGACTTTTCTGTTCAGAAACTAGGCCCAACGATGTTGAGATATTTTGGCTCCTAATTTTCATAGAATCCGTCCTTAGTCTCAAACAAGTGGTATCAGAGCTGATTAAGGACTTTGTGGAGAGTCTACTGAAGTCTGAAGACCCTCCTAGACCTGTTGTGCCAACACATTATAGTGGCACGGTCATCGCACTCCCATTCGGCCTACGAGCCTGTTCAGCTTCTGGAATTTTGTGGGGCGGTTGTTCAACATGTGTTCTTCAAACCCTCAGAGTTTCAGAGGTTTTGAAGCAGTTACCAAGGCATGACAACATTTTATGTTTCAAGACTTATGGCATCCCGGAAGTGTGTGTTACTCCTTTTTGGTAACATCCGAGTTCACCATTTCGGCTGCTGACTCGTCTACCAAGATCCGATTGGTCTTAAATTCGGTCTGGCAGTCCTTTGCTGCGCTTTGCAGATGGTCACCAAGTTTCAGAACGATCCAACATCTGAGCATTGCGTGACAACTGCCGAAATTCATTGTTCCGTAGCTATGGTGCACTGTTGGCAGCATTTCCCTTGCCACCCTTTCATTGTTGTCATGCCAATGGTGCAGGGACAAAGAATGAGACAAGAAGTACAGGTGGTCAAGTGGGACTCTACAACCCTCCTTTTGAGAAGTGTGGTCTTCCTGGAAGCAGCTTGCAAGAGGGTGCAAGTGGGAAGACAATCTGACTCATGTTGGCTTGACTCACTATTGGTAGCCTTGAAGGTCTTCTAGTCCAGGCGTGTCCAAACTTTCAATGACATCTTATCATCCATGGCCATGGCGGAGAGCTTTAACTCCATCAATGTCCATCAATTTCAGACCTGATGTTGGCACTGATTGTTTCAGACGATGCGCGGCTTTAAGATCTACACAACGGTGTCTTTTTAGTGTTCATAAAGGGAACCTATACACCTGTTTTGTATGTTCCAGGCTATCGTCCAGGCAAGTCGTAACTCCAACTCAGCCTCAGATATCATCCTATGGACTGCGGCAGTTACCAAGGCTACTCCTTGGCTTCCACCAGCACATGGTGTCATCAATGTATACAACATCTAGCGGTACAACCAAAGCAAGCATATCTCAAGGATCAAGACTCAAGGGAACAACCTGTTTTCAAGGCTTGGAGAACTACGCTAGGGTGTCGGCCTTATCGCGTGGCCTGGACCTGCAGAGGTTCGCATTCAAACACACGAAATATAAGCCCGGCGTGGTGATTTTGCTCAGACAAGCTTGTTTATCAGCCAAGCACGGGCTGTCAAGTCTGTATCATCATCGCACCATGGGAGGCAAGAAAGGCAACAAAGCGAAGAAAAACGTTGGCATGGCTCAGGAGACAGACGTACCTGACCTACCTCTGAAGGAGCCTGCTGTTACCGGAAAGCTTCCACTAAATCTCGCCTCAGCGCCTTCGTCTGGGCCTTTCGAAGCCTTCATCGAGCAGCAGGTTGCTGCTGATCAGGATGCTGATGCAACCAAGAAAAGCACTGACGACAATGGTGAACTTGCTGAAGGAGAGGCACGTGAAGAAGGGGACGCTAAGGACACGGCTGATGATGACGCGCGGTCAACGGATGCCCCTGCCGATGACGACGACGACGGTTACCTGAGTGATGACAGCGACGATCACCTGGAGCCGGACTGTCTTAACAGCATTATTGCTTTAAAGCGATTCACACTAACCCTGTTGGTGCCGATTGCCAGGAAAGTGGAGGTTAAGCGCGCGGCTCAAACAGTTGCTGCCATGCTGGATGAATGGAAGGAATTATTAACGCCAGACGCGCTGCTGACCACAGCTTACCAGGACCTCGCTCCGATGTTTCTCTCTGGAGAGCGTTATGGCCGCCTGCAGGTTACATTCAATCAAGTTAAGGACGCCAACTTCGTGTGGAACCAGACTATTCGTCACGAATGCGTCAATGGCGACTTCATCGACCTCACCTGGCAGCACCCAGAGGACGCACGTTTCCTGCGTGAGCGCGTTCTGAACCCCACGGCGAAGGAGATCGTAATCAAAGGCGTACCTACGGAAATGTCGGCAGAACTGATTCGTCGTTTGCTGGTGGTGTCAAAACTGATGAAGCGTGGCAGAAGCATATTCGCAAGTGGATTCGGCTTTCATCGGACAGTTGACCCGGTGTCAGGCTTGGACACGGATCGCATTCGTGGGTGCTGACGACGAATACCGCTGGCGCACCTTTGTTGAAGACCCCACCACTGGAAAGAGCTACCTGCTTCACTACCCGTCGCTGACCTGCGATTTCTGCGGTGGGCAGCACATGACTCGTTACCATGACCGTTACGTCGCCCCAAGACAAGACAACTTCAACAACTGGAATGTGACGGTTAAGAAAGTGCACCAGATGAACGGTACAAGCAGAGCGACGCCTTACCTGCCTCTGGGACCTGCTAACTCACTCGTTTTTAACTTCTTACCACTTTCTGACGATTGGCCGCTTCCCTCCCCCCGCAGCTGCGTCCCTGAAAGCTTCAGATTCCTTGAAGCGTATCATACGCGACCCTGCCATCATCCTCACTTCCACTGGTGGCACACGGGAGGAGTGGGTTTGTGTCCAAGCAGTATGCGAGAAGGCGCAGGGGACTCATTTCGAGCAGGCATCGGCTCATATCGTATCCGCCCGGCACAAAGAGGGTTTGCGGAAGGAGAGCTCAGCAACACGTGTCGGCACGTTCCCTCAGAAGATGATATCCTTCAGGAAGGAGTTCATGTCAAAGCTACAGAAGTAGTGCAGGTCAGCAGGACCACAACAGTTGTATGCATCGGCAGAGGAATAAGAGAGGAGGCTGGAATCAACGGCTTACCTGCTCCAGTAGCATTGTGTACCTTTACAGCCCGTGGATGCGAAGGGGCTTCACCGTTGGTGATTAATGGATAAGGCCCACAAAGTTGTTTTTTGTGAGTTCAACATCAACGGACTCGGCAGAGTAGAGAAACAGAGGAAATGCAAGGAATGGATGAGAGAAAAGACGGACGTGGCTATAATCACTGACACAAGACTTCAGGCTGACCACAATTTCTGGACAGACATAACACCAAGTGCCTACGCAGTGTGTGGACAAAACCCTGATGAGTCGGCGGGAGGGGTTGCTATAGTGAGTTTTGTACCTGGACTGGTCTTCGTGAACAGCTTCACCCATGTATCTGGCAGGCTCCTGGCGGTGGTCGTTCGCTGGGGAGGCCTGGAGTTCCTGTTGATCGCAGCATACATCCCGGCTCAGGTGGTGAATAGGAGCAGCTTTTACAGAGACAGCCTGGAGCCGTTTCTGCAGTCCTTGCCGAGTTTCCACCATATTTTGGTGATGGGGGACCTCAATGTGGTCGAGGACCCGGACTTGGACCGCACATCGCACTCCGGCTCCTCGGCAGAGAATCAAAGGCTTCTGAGCTGCTGGGGGAACACGGATTTGAGGGATGCTTTCAGGCACTTACATCCGGACAAGAGGGAGTACACGTTCTTTGCTAAAGCAACAAGGTCCAGCTGGAGAATCGACAGGGCGCTGATATCTCAGCCGCTGCTGTTGCGATTGGTGGAAGCGAAGCATGTGGCGATCATGAATGGGATGACGGACCACTGGCGCGGAATAGGAGTGGTGCTGGAATCTGCAGACACGGTCAAGAAAGGGCCGGGCATTTGGAGGTTGAGGGCGGAGCAAACGAAAAAACAGGGAGTCAGAAAAATCATTAAGAAGATCATCGAGGAATCCGCTGGTGAACCTGCTGACCGGCTGCTAGGAAGGTTACCCGCCTGTCTGAGGGCGTACTCACGGGAGGAAAGGAAACGGGAGAAGGCGACCAGATTGCACCTCACCAAAGAAGTGGAGCGGTTCCGCGTCCGAGTGTCAAGATACTAACACTGTCAACGTACAGGCCGGATCTTGCTCAGGAAAGAGGAGTTGCTGGAAGCGTACGAAAAAAGTCACAAGGAGAAACTGCAGACTTGGGCATGCGTCGAAGCAGAGCTGGATGGGGAGGTGGCATCGGGATTCCTTTCTGCGCAAATCAAAGCACGCAAGGCAGGGACGGAGATCCGCGAAGTATCAAGAAATGGGAGTGTCTTCTCAGGGGTGAAGGAAGTTCTCTCGGCGGCAACCGATCACTTCCGAGAAGCCTTCGGATGTTCGGATGGAGGCGCTTTACGTGTAACGATTGACCGTACCATGCAGCGGCAGCTGGGAGAGAAGAGCAAGGTTTCGCTGGGGGCACCCTGGGCGGAGGAAGAGGTGCGGAAGGCAGTTCGGGAGCTCGCCCCGGGGAAATCGCCTAGAGCAGATGGCCTGCCCAAGGAGCTCTTCGACCATAACTGGGATTTGCTGGGGCCGATCTTGATGGACCTGGTGGGGAGGTTTACAAGGGGAGAGGACCTGCCGCAAAACATCACCACAGCGGTGACCATTCTGCTGCACAAAAAGGGTGACAAAAGTGACCTCGGGAACTACCGACCGATAACGCTTCTAAGCACCGTGTACAAGATCTTAGCAAAGGTGATGGCGAGCAGGCTCAAGACTGCTCTGCACGAGGTCATATCGGAGGACCAGTACGGCTTCATACCTGGTCGTCAGTTGGCGGACGCGGTGGCGGTGGTGGCAGACGCCATAGATGCGGGGGCAAGCGGGAAGGAGGACTGGTTCTTGCTGATGGTCGACTTCCAAAAGGCGTTTGACTCAATCTCGCGTGACTTCCTCTTCAGCACCCTGCGGAAGTTGGGCCTACCGGAGAACTTCGTGTCCTGGACGGAGGGGTTGCACAAAGGAGCAGGTACACGTTTGCACATTAACGGGTGGACAGGTGAAAAGGTAGCGGTGGAAAAGGGGGTGCGCCAAGGATGTTCGCTGGCGCCGTACCTGTTCCTCTGCGCGGTGGAGCCGTTATGCCAAGAGATCAACCGAAAAAAGCTGGGAATCGGAAAGAAGGGTGTGGGCAAGCTGGCGTACCTGGGTTACGCCGATGACACCTCACTCCTACTGCAGGGTGCGGAGCAGCTCCAGACGGCGTCTAAGGTGCTGTCGGATTTCGGGGAGGAGTCGGGCCTGAAGGTGAACGAAGGGAAAACAGTGATATTTCCGCTGGGGAAAAACCGGGGAAAGCCGGCACCGCACGGGGTGAGATACAAGTGGGCGGGTAAAGACGACCCGGAGCGTCTGCTGGGGGTCTGGATCACGCCAAGTGGGAACCCAGCCCCTTCCTGGAACAAGGCGCTGGACAGGGCAAGGGGGGAGTTAGCGAAGTGGGAAATGAGGCACTTGACCACGACATCACGCGTGACAATAATCAACAGCTACATTGTGCCGGTCTTCCTCTTCCAGGCACAAGTATACCTACCGCCGGAGGCCATTTGGAAGAGGATTCACAAATTATGCCACACCTTTGTCTCGAAGGGTGAAACGGCCGAGGAGAAGCGTTTCATACTCTGGAACTACAAGCTGGCATGCACGCCTCGGGAGGACGGGGGGCTGGGGCTGATTTTCCCGGAGCTGAGAGTCAACAGCATCGCTATCCGGAACGTCTGCCGACTGGTGCTGATGCCGGACTCTGTCAAAAAATGGTTGGCGGTGAAGGCTGCGGAATTCCCCCTGGGACTGGACACCGTCTTCGCGCACAAGTCCGTGCTGGATCACTGGGTGAAAGGAAGCGCACGATGGAAGGAGCTGACTGAGAAATTCTGGGGCTCGCCGCTGTGCAAACCGCAAACACCGACAAACCGCTGGGAGGTGGAGCAGGAGCATCTGGCTTTCAATCCAAATATCCCCTACAGTGGTGCAAGCCCTTTCGGGAACCAGAAGGGGGCTTTGGTGCTGCTGGGCATCCGCGTGGGTGACCTGATTAAGAAGGCAGGCGACGGAACGTGCGTACTCAAAGGGTTAGCGGAGCTGACGAGGGAGATGGGGAACAGAGACAAAGCGAAATGGGCGCTGAGAGCTTTTAAAGCGACACCGGCGCGCTGGAAGGAGATGGTATTAACAAAACTGACAGGCGAGGAGATTGTGGCCAAGGTGAAGCTGCTACGGTCGGGTGATGGCGCGACTAGAAACTTCACCTACTGGCAGATCGAGGAGGCGAAGGGGGATAAAGTGACGGGGAGGCTATGCACCGTTGAGGATGGCAGAAGGTTCGCACCTTACGAGAGGTGCCTTACGTTGGATTACGGTCTACGCAGCGGTGTACCGATGTTCACGGAGGGTTGTGTATTTCTGGGGGCCATGGGTGACGCGCATACGAGAATGCTGCTATTAGAGGCATGTGAGGGCGGAGAGCTGATCTCAACAAAAGGGTTACGGAAATTACTGTCAAGCTCTTCTGGCAGACAGGAGAACCAAAGGAGATGGGAAGGGCAGAGGAGGGCAATTGAATGGGACAGAGTCATCACACAAAGGGATTCTCTCGCCACTCCACGGCGGGCACGCGAGGTCCTTCTAAGGCTCCACTGTAGAAACCTGCAAGTGGGCTCGAGACTTTTCTTCATGGGCGTGGTCTGCCCGCACTGTCGTGGCGAGGAAACCCCAGACCACTGCCTCCTGGGATGTCCTACCGTGCAGCCGGTGGTGGACCTGCTGAGGAGAGGGCTGGTGGCAATGAACCCGGGGATAGCGTGGCAAGATCTTGAAGACCTGATCTTCATGCAAAGAAGCACGAAGTCGGGTTTTTCGGAAGGGGCGTGGATTGCAACAGGTCTGCAGCAAATATGGTTGGCAAGGTGCAACGCGGCGTGGAGAAATGAGGCATTCCATGCTGGGAGGGTGGCTCGGCTGGTAGTGATCAACTTTGTCGCGCATACGAGAACGTACTGCTTGGCGCGCGAGGTGGCAGCACGGAAGGACAAGCAGGTTTTGGGGGATGACTGGGCACACCTGGCGGCCGATGAGGCGACGGTGATGCGACGTATCTGCAGCAGCGGTGCACCGCTGTCGTGGAGGATCAGCTTCAGTTCAATCTGGGATAACCCCAGCATGACTCACCAACCGCCGTAGTCGCGTTAGAGGGGAACTGCAATATCTGCTATTGTGGCGCTCCCCTCCCCATGCCAGTTACGACTGCCGATGTCTGTACATTCCTGTAATGTATATGATATCAAAAAAAAAAAAAAAAAAAAAAAACCCACTATTGGTAGCCTTGAGTACAACTCTGAACATCCAAGTGTGGTTGGCTTTGCTGACCTAGCTAGGAGGTTTCCCATTCTTCTCTAGCCTTTCTCCCCTAGGAATCAACCTTCTCTGAGTTCCCAGGATGACCCAACTCCTTATGAGTCCCCTAGGCAATGTTGTACTCACCTCTTCCTTGCATCAATGAAACTACACGTTTTAAGCCGAGCTTACGTTTTCGTTCACTGCGTAGTGCACAGACTTTTGATAATAGCAAGTAGTATACCGTTGGAAAGCAGACACCTAAGGCTAACCGCTGTCCAAGTTTCAGTCTCGTATGTTTTTGGAGCTGATCGTGACGGCGTTTTGAACAGAGGCGGTTTGAAGACGTCAGATTCTGCTTGGGCGGTTTCATGAGCATCTGCGACCTCTAAGTGGACTCTTGGCTATAACAAGTGGTATCAGAGCTGTTCTACCCTGTTCGTGGGTGAATATGGAGGCTGAAGGCTCTGATCCAGCTGGTCCTAGTGGCAGTGGTGGCGTGAGAGGCGCTGGGGAAGCGGGAAGAGGCGTTGCAGGCGGATCTGCATCAATGGCTTCCGTTTCAACATCAGCTAAGGATGATGTGAAGGCATTCAACCTGGAGAAGTTCTCTAGGGATGATTGGGCATCATGGAGCTTCAAGATGGAGCTCCTTTTCAACCATTATGGGCTGCTTGAAGTGATGGATGGAGAATTGAAGAGGCCTGCGAGCGAAGGAGCGACCAAGGAATGGGATCGCCGGTCCAAGGATGGATTCTTCCTTCTCTCCCAATGCCTCTCATCCAACCAGCTGCACCACATCAAGCATCTCATCAAGGAAGTTGAGTGTGGTCCTAAGGCATGGAAGATATTGAAGGATGTCCATGCCCCCAGCAGCGAAGCTATGGTGGTGGTGCTCGAGCGACAACTCCATGCGGTAAAGATCAACGAGGGTGATGTCGTGCAAGGAGCATTCGATCAACTCCGGGACCTTTATGTGAAGCTCTCTGCTGCTGGTGTGGACTACCCTGAGAAAATCAAGTGCTACAAGGCTCTCTCCCTGCTGCCGGAGTCGTGGGGGCCCTTGGTGGTCAACCTTAATGGCATGAAGGACTCGTGGTCCCTTGGGTGGATTCGCGCGCAAGTTCTTCAAGAGGAGTTTCGGAGGAAGGAGCTGACAGCCGCTGCCGGTGAAGGTGGAGGCTCTGCCTAAGGCATGAAGGGCTTCAAGGGGCGTGGCAGCAAGAAATGGAAGGCCAAGGAAGGCTCAGGAGGGGAGCAGCATTCGGGAGGGAAGCGTGGCAACAAGGGAGGCAAGCGGTGTGGCGGCAAATGTTGGTATTGCCATGTGGAAGGTCACCCATGGTTTAAGTGCCGCAAGTTACCTGACGGTTGGAGGCCTGGTCAGCCATCACTTGAGGGCTCCAAGGGTGTTCATGGAGCTATGGGAGAAGGCGTGGGCAGTGAGGAGGGCGATGGAGGTGCTGGCGGATACGGCGGCATGTTCTACCATGTAGGAGAGGCGTGCTCCGAGGACATGGTTGTGCCGGCCAGCAAGGTTGCTCTTCACCGCTCCTCCCATTGGGTCATCGACACGGGAGCCTTCATGACCATGACCAACCGAGAGGATCTACTAGATGAAGTTAGGCCATCAAAGGCAGCCACCGTCGTTTCAGCCACCGGCCAAGTTGTACCCGTGCGTGGCGAGGGGAGAGCCATGTTCATGGGTGCGGATGGGTGGCTTGTGGGGCTGAAGCGTGTTCTCCTTGTTCCTGGATTGTGTGCCAACCTCCTCTCTACCAAGGCCCTAAGTGAGGCAGGGATGAAGATGGAGATGTTGGGCACAAAGGCTTTCAATGCAACTCTGGATGGGCGCGTATTGTGGGACCTCCGAGGCGGCAAGGACATGCACCGGTCCATGTGGGAGATACCGGTGCTGCCATGGAAGGAGGCGGCTGCGCGCTTGGCTGCTGGAGATGTGAGAGGAGGGCGTGTTAACCACGTGGACAATGGAGGGGGTGGTGATGACAGTGATGGTGGGCTCCTTGGGCATGGAGGGGCTGCGCTTCCAAGTGTAACTCCTAGCACGGGTGAGACGGATTGGCTCACCGCACACCGTCGCTTTGGCCACGTGGCGCTACCTCAGTTGCAGCAGCTGTTTAAGGAGGAAAGGGTCCAGGGGCTAAGGATAAAGGGGGAGCCCAAGGAGGTGGGATCTTGTGAGACTTGCTTGACCAGCAAGTTTTCACGGTTTCCCTTCCATTCGGTGGAGGGGAAGTCGAGTGACCCGGTGGAGCTCGTGCATGTGGATATCGTGGGACCCATGAAGGTGAAGGGAGATGGTGGGGCCCTGTATTCCATGACCATGGTGGATGACAACACAAGGCTCACCTGGTCCTTTCCACTTGCAAAGAAGAGTGATGCTGCAAGGGTCATCATTGAAGAGTGGCTGCCCATGGTGGAGCGAGAGAGCGGCAAGCGGGTGAAGGCGATTCGTAGCGACCGTGGTGGGGAGTTCTTGGGAGCGGAGTTCCGGAGCTGGCTGAAGCGGCACGGCATCAAGCAGCAGCTCACCACGGCCTACACCCCTCAATCCAATGGCGTGGCAGAGAGAGCGAACCGGACCATCTTGGAGGGCGGGAGAACGGTGTTGGTAGACTCGGGTCTACCCTTACGATTCTGGCCCCTCGCTATTCGCCATGCCACCGTCATCAAGAACCAAGTATTGACTCATGTGGGAGGGCAGCATTGGGTCCTCATGGAGAAGTGGAGAGGCAAGAAGCCCCGGGTGGATATGCTTCGAGTCTTTGGGTGCATGGGACTCGTGCACGTCCCTAAGGAGAAGCGTGACAAGCTTCAAGCGGCGGCGGTGTGGGCTGTTCATTTGGGACTTGCACAAGGGAGCAAGGGGTGGCTCATGTGGGACCCAAAAGCCAACACCATCTTCACCACCAGAGATGCCAAGTTCATGGAGGGGCTCATGTTCAAGGAGTGGTTGGAGCGAGGGAGGAGCAAGGTCACCATTCCGCTCGGAATAGAGGTGGGAACGAATGACCCACTCCTCATTCCCATCGAGTTGTCTTCATCTTCAGAGGTAACGGAGGTGTCACATGACTTGGGAGGTGCTGAAGGGGAGGCAACAGAGGTGGAAGGAGTTTTGCAGCAAGAGGAGGCCCCTGTAGCTGAGAGAGGTGATGTCGGGAAGGAGGTGCAGCAGCCAACATCATCCCCTTCACTTCCATCAAGGCGGACAACCCAAGGGAAGCATGGCGCTGTCCGCGGTGGAGCTAAGGAGGGTGCAGCCAAGGAGAGGCCCAAGAGAGCTGCTCACCCAAGGGATTTCCTCAAGTATGAAAGGCTTGGGGGTCCCAAGGCATTTCTGGTCCAGGAGGAGGAAGATGATGAGAAGGGAGCCGAGGGAGAGATGGAGCAGATTTGTTGCTTCGGTGTCAACTTACCTCATGAACCGGCTTCAATGGAGGAAGCACTTGCTGGAGATGATCGAGAGGCTTGGTTGGCTTCAAGGGAGGATGAGTTTCAGAGCCTCATGGAGAATGGAACATGGACCCTCACTGATCTGCCCCCTGGAAGAAAGGCATTGGATTGCACGTGGATATTACGTGTGAAGACCGATGCGGAGGGGAAGTTGGAGAGGCGCAAAACAAGACTTGTGATCAAGGGTTTCCAGCAGAGGGAGGGGGTTGACTTTAAGGAGGTGTTTGCTCCTGTTGCCAAGGCTCCTACGCTTCGGGTGTTGCTGGCAGCAGCTGCCATTTGTGGTTGGAAGGTGGAGCAAATGGATGTGAAGACGGCTTTCCTCTATGGCGTGGTAGATGAGGAGATCTACATGAAGCAGCTAGAGGGGTATGACGATGGGATCGGACGTGTTTGCAGGCTCAACAAGGCCCTCTATGGCCTCAAACAAGCTCCAAGGTGCTGGTTTGCAAGGCTGGTAGAGGCTTTGGAGGCTCTTGGCTTCAAAGTCAGCGGGTGCGACGAGAGTCTCTTCATGACCGAGGGGAAGGAGGAGAAGGTGTTTCTTCTTGTCTACGTCGATGACATTCTCCTCTTCTCTCCATCACTAGAGAGGATCAAGGAGGTGCAAGGGAAGCTGAAGGAGACCTTTAAATGCAAGGCCCTTGGACCGGTGGGGTATTACCTTGGTCTTCATGTGGAGCGGGACGAGGTGAAGGGATGGTTGAGGCTTCACCAACACAAGTACCTTGCAGCCATGGGGGAGAGGTATGGGCTGGAGGAAGGGAGGAGTGTGAAGACTCCTCTACCCTCAGGGTTTCAGCTACACCTTGATGAAGAGGAGGGTGAGGTGTTGGAGCCCGAGTTGCAGCGTCGGTTCCAGTCAATGGTGGGGAGCTTGATGTATGCTTCGGTCAACACTCGCCCCGATATTTCATTTGCGGTTTCGCAGCTGGCTCGTGTGGTGTCTAGGCCCCTTCAAGAGCACCTTGATGCAGCAGAGAGGCTGGTGAGGTACTACATGGCAACCTCAAGGGTGGGGCTGCAATATTCAGTGCATGGGCAGCTGAAGCAAAAGGGAGTGGAGGAGGTGAGCACGAAGACCGGTGCACCTGCAAGGCGTGGACACTTGCACCTCTCGTGCTTCACCGACGCTACATGGGCAAGTGACATCAGTGATACAACATCCCATGGTGGCTATGTATGCTGTGTTGGAGGGAGTCCAGTGAGCTGGAAGTCTAAGAAGCAAGGGGAGATAGCTCACTCATCAACGGAGAGCGAGTACATGGCGTTGTTTCGTGGGGTGAAGGAGGTGGTTTGGATGAGGAGGTTGCTTGAGGAGTTGGGGCAGGAGCAAGAGGGTCCTACACCTGTGTTTTGTGACAGCCAAGGAGCAATAGCAATGGCTCGCAATGCTGTGCTCCATGGGCTGAACAAGCACATGCATATCAAATGGCATTGGGTGAGGAAGGAGTTGAAGAAGAGCACGGTCTCCTTGCACTACATCAACACTACCAAGCAACCTGCAGATTTCTTGACCAAGCGGCTTGCAGAGCATCAGCATTGGACCTGTGCCACCTTGTGTGGCATGTCCTTCAACTAAGGGAGGCAGCTTCAGGGAGCAGCTAAGGGATGAATGAGAGCACGATGAGGGGGAGTTTGTTGTGCCAACACATTATAGTGGCACGGTCATCGCACTCCCATTCGGCCTACAAGCCTGCTCAGCTTCTGGAATTTTGTGGGGCGGTTGTTCAACATGTGTTCTTCAAACCCTCAGAGTTTCAGAGTTTTTGAAGCAGTTACCAAGGCATGACAACATTTTATGTTTCAAGACTTATGGCATCCCGGAAGTGTGTGTTACTCCTTTTTGGTAACACCCGAGTTCACCATTTCGGCTGCTGACTCGTCTACCAAGATCTGATTGGTCTGAAATTCGGTCTGGCAGTCCTTTGCCGCGCTGTGCAGATGGTCACCAAGTTTCAGAACGATCCAACATCTGAGCATTGCGTGACAGCTGCCGAAATTCACTGTTCCGTAGCTATGGTGCACTGTTGGCAGCATTTCCCTTGCCACCCTTTCATTGTTGTCATGCCAATGGTGCAGGGACAAAGAATGAGACAAGAAGTACAGGTGGTCAAGTGGGACTCTACAACCCTCCTTTTGAGAAGTGTGGTCTTCCTAGAAGCAGCTTGCAAGAGGGTGCAAGTGGGAAGACAAGCTGACTCATGTTGGCTTGACTCACTATTGGTAGCCTTGAGTACAGCTCTGAACATCCAAGTGTGGTTGGCTTTGCTGACCTAGCTAGGAGGTTTCCCATTCTTCTCTAGCCTTTCTCCCCTAGGACTCAACCTTCTCTGAGTTCCCAGGATGACCCAACTCCTTATGAGTCCCCTAGGCAATGTTGTACTCACCTCTTCCTTGCATCAATGAAACTACACGTTTTAAGCCGAGCTTACGTTTTCGTTCACTGCGTAGTGCACACACTTCTGATAATAGCAAGTAATATACCGTTGGAAAGCAGACACCTAAGGCTAACCGCTGTCCAAGTTTCAGTCTCGTATGGTTTTGGAGCTGATCGTGACGGCGTTTTGAACAGAGGCGGTTTGAAGACGTCAGATTCTGCTTGGGCGGTTTCATGGGCATCCGCGACCTCTAAGTGGACTCTTGGCTATAACAAGACCCACCATGGCCTGTGGGCGTGCCTAAGTGGAGTTCTGGAGGTTGGATGTGACTTCCGCTAAGGGGAAACTCTGCCGAAATTTCGTTGGCGCCGACACTTGTGAAGACTGTGTGGATCTACATTGTGACCAGCAAAAGGGGGAGCTGAAACCTCTGATTGGGAGCAGAGGAGACGAATCAAGGGAGTGGAGATGCAGCTGAGAAGAGGAGTGAACCGCCACCATCCAGGATTGAAGCTTTGGATGGCTCCAACTATGAGGAATGGAGCGGGCGGATGTGGAGCGCCTTCAAGCGCTACAAGCCACTGAAAATTGCAATGGGAGATGAGAAGATGCCGGGGGAAGGAGATGCCCGCGATCGGTGGATTGAGAAGAGCGCGGTGCTGTACGACCTCATCCTCCAATCGGTCAACAACGGCATGTTCCAGCACATCAAGGATTTGGTGGAGTTGGATGATTCCGGACCGAAGGCATGGAAGCTGCTACGCGACGTGATTCAGCCCAACACGCTGCCGATGGTGATTGTGTTGGAGAAGGACTTGGCTGCCGTCTCCATGAAACCGGGAGATGATGTGAAACCGGTCCTTGACAAGATCAAGGACACCTATGCGAGGATGGCAACGGCGGGCAGCGAAGTGTCGAAGATGCAACACTGCACCAAGATCATCTCGGTGCTCGACAACTCGTGGGACAACCTCATCCCCACCCTCAACGTTCAGCAGGACAAATGGACGCCTGAGTGGCTACGGCAGCAGATTCTGCAAGAGGACTTCCGCAGGCGCCACACGGGAGGTGGTGCTGCCAACAAAACTGCTGAGGGGTATGGAGCTGCAGGAGGCAGCAGAGGAAGAGGCGGAGGGAGAGGCCGAGGCCGTGGGAGAGGCTTTGGCAGAGGGAGAGGCCGAGGTGACTACAATGAGGGGCATGGGAGCTCTGGTGGCAGGGGGAGCACCCAAATGGAGGGTGCGTGCTGGTACTGCAAGAAGGCTGGACACCCGTGGTTCAAGTGTTTCAGCCGGCCTGAGGGATGGACCCCTCCAGGCATGAAGCCGCCAAGTGGTGGACGTGCACGCGGTGGCGCTGTGCAAGGATTAGGTGCACAAGGTGATGGTGCACAAGGTAAAGCCGACCCTGGGATGTTCTACATGGTTGAGGATGTGCAAGGGAGTGGGGGTGATGTGGGTCTAGTTGGGAAGGTTGTGATGCACCCCCTCACTCACTGGGTGATCGATTCAGGTTGCACGAGTCATATGACCCCACGGGCAGATTTGCTTGATGAGGGAAAACCTTCTGGAAAGATTTAGTTTGTGGCTGCCGCTTCAGGTGCTTTGCTCCCTGTGATTGGTGTTGGGAATGCTAATGTGATGGGAGCCAATGGAGAGCTTGTGGGGCTTGGGAATGTGCTGTTGGTTGAAGGTTTGTCCGCTAACCTTCTTTCTGTGCGCCGGCTGCAGAAGAGCAAGGCTGAAGTTACCTTCGGCCCAACCAGCTGCCGTGCAAAGCTTGGGAAGTTGCTGCTGTGGAACTTGGAGGAGAAGAGCAGCTGCATCAAGGACCTGTGGCAGCTGCCCATCATCCCTTGGAAGGGGAAACCACCAGCAACGGCAAAGGCAGCGGTTGCGGCTAAAGCAACTGCGGGAGGAGAGGAGACTGCACCAACTGCTGGGGCCCTGGATGCAGTGAAGAAGGTACAACAGCCACAGCAGGCATATGGTGAGGTGCTTGCTTGTGTGGATGCGATAGCTGCATGGGCAAAGGCTTCATCTGGGAGTGGTGAGGCTGATTGGGAGACGTGGCATGAGAGGCTGTGCCATGTGAACATTCCTATGCTGCAAAAGTTGGTAAATGATGGGTGCTTGAAGGGGCTGGAGGTGAAGGGGGGAGCAAAGGAGATTGGGAGCTGCCCTACCTGCCTTGAGACCAAATTCACGAAGTTTCCCTTCAGTAGCAGCACAGGACCAGCCAAGGCACCACTTGCACTAGTGCACATGGATGTGGTGGGCCCCACGAGGGCCCTTTCTCTCTCGGGCAGCCGCTACTTCTTGACGATTGTGGACGACCACACGCGTGCGGTGTGGGTGTACCCTCTCAAGACTAAGGGGGAGGTGGCAACGGCTTTTCTTAAGGAGTGGATGCCGAGAGCACAAAGGGAAAGCGGACACAAGGTGAAGGTGATCCGCACTGACAATGGAGGAGAGTTCATCGGCGCTGATTTTGAGAAGGAGCTGAAGCGGAAGGGGATCCAGCATCAGCTCACAGTGCCTTACAACCCTCAGCAGAATGGCGTGGCTGAGCGGTTCAACCGGACCCTGCAGGAAGGTGCTCGCACTCTCCTTGGGCGTGCAGGGCTGCCGGATCCGTTTTGGGTGACTGCACTGCGGCAGGTCGTTGTTGTGAAGAACCGGGTGCTGGCGACTGTGGGGGACAAGCAATGAGTCCCCTACACCAAGTGGTATGGGAGTGCGTCTGCAGTCAACATGCTGAGAACTTATGGCTGCATGGTGGTGTTTCATGTACCGAAGGAGCAGAGGGAAAGTTGGAAGCTTCTGGGAGATGGGGTGTGCACTTGGGGCTTGCCAAGGACCACAAGGGCTAGTTGATATGGGACTTGACGAGCCAGCATCTGACTGTGTCAAGGGATGTTAAGTTCCTTGAGTCCTTGTTCTACAAGGAGTGGAAGCAGCAGCAGCAGAAGCTTCCTACAACACCACTGATCATTGAGGCCGATGAGGTGCAGCGGCCTTCGAGGCAGGTGGAGTTTTCTGTCTCCAAGGAGGAGATCTCTGGGGTGACTGATGATGGGGGAGAACCTGAGGTGGAGCAGCAGCAGCAGCAGCAGCAGCAAGAGGAGGAGCAAGGTGCTCCACAAGGTGCCGGACGTACGGCTGAGCGTCCTAGGAGGGATGTGCGCCCTCCTAACAGGCTGACCTATGGAAGCCATGGCAAGCCAAAGGTGGTAAGGGCTGGGAGTGTGGCTGAGCAATCTAATGAGGATGAGATAGCACACTGCTACTGGGCAGCCGTCCGTGAGCCCAAGACGCTAGCTGAGGCATTGAGCGGGCCCGATGCTGAAAAGTGGAAGCAGAGTGTGAAGGAGGATTATGATTCTCTGCTAGAGAATGAGACGTGGGAGCTGTGTGAGCTGCCACCCGGGAAGAAGGCCATTTCTTCCAAGCTGATTTTCAGGCACAAGTACTGACCTGATGGGGCGCTGACCCGCTACAAGTCAAGGCTTGTGGCTAAGGGGTTTCAGCAGACAAAGGGAAAGGACTTCAATGAGCTCTATGCTCCTATAGGGAAAGGCACAACACTTCGGGTGTCATTGGCAATGGCAGCAAACCGTGGATGGCAGGTGAAGCAGATAGAGATCACCACTGCCTTCCTCAATGGGATCATTCTGGAGGAGCTGTACATGTTACAGCCTGAGGGTTTGGATGATGGGAGCGGCAGGGTATGCAGGCTGAAGAAGGTCATCTATGGCCTGAAGCAGGCTCCTCGTGCATGGTACCACAAGTTAGAGGAGACTTTGCTGGCTGGGGGTTTCAAGAAGAGTGAGTGTGATCACAGCTTGTTCCTGCTGCAAGAGAAGGAGCAGTTTCTCATGCTCCTGGTGTATGTGGTCGACATCCTGCTCTTCTCTGAGTCGTCTGCAATGATTGAGCATGTGGAGGAGATGCTGGAGATGCAGTTTAAGTGCTCCAAGATGGGAGATGTGAAGTACTATTTAGGGATGCATGTGGAGAGGGACCTTGACAAGGGAGTGTTGAGGTTGCACCACAGAAAGTATTGTGAGGGGCTGGCTGAGAAGTATGGGCTGCAAGATGGAGGAAAGCCGGCCACCCCACTGCCTTCGGGGTTCACTATGGAGCCCTGTGCTGATGAGGAGGTGGTGGGTGAGAGTGACAGGAAACTTTTTCATTCCATGGTTGGGGCACTCAACTATGCGGCTAACCACACATGGCCTGGCATTGCCTTTGCAACATCCACGCTTGCCAGTGTGGTTTCACGCCCCAGTCATGAGTAGCTGGAAGCGGCCAAGAGGTTGGTCCGCTATGTGAGTGCAACGGCATCAGTGGGTTTGGAGTACAGTGCTGTGAGGCAGAGGCTGCAGAGGGGTGCAGCTGATTTGAGCAAGGGGGAGATGCTCCTGACCTGCTATACTGACGCTAGCTTCAACTCGGTGAAAGCGGATGGCACTAGCATTGGAGGCTATGTGTGCCTGCTCGGAGGTGGTGCAGTGAGCTGGCGCAGTAAGAAGCAGAATGAAGTGGGGCAGTCCTCGTGTGAGATAGAGTACATGGCCCTGCATCATGGGGCAAAGGAGGTTGTGTGGCTGAGGCGTTTGTTGGAGGAGATTGGAGTCGGTCAGAGGGAGCCGACTATGATTTTCTGTGACAATGAGTCGGCGGTGAAGCTAGCGAAGAATGCTTGTCTTCATGGGCTGACCAAACACATCAGGCCTAAGTGGCACTAGGTGAGAAGGCTCCTGGACAAGGAGGTGCGGCTGGAGATTGTGAAGACCCATCAGCAGGCGGCTGACATTCTCACCAAGCGCCTGGCTGAATCTGATCATTGGAAGGGCATGAAGCTTGCTGGGATGAGTGTGCATTGAGGATGCATGCTTGAGCTATGGCATGTGGGATGATGGTTGGCAGCCAGAGGGGGAGTTTGTTGAGTGATGCTACCATTCGCATTCACGTATGTCTGCCTCCCATCATATGTTCGTGCGTTGCATGCGTGTTGTGAGTGTGTGCAAGAATTTGTGTTTTGTGTGGTTTGGTTTTTTTGAGTGTGTGTGTGTATGTGTAATGTTATTTGGCTTGAGCAGATATCTGAAGTGACTCCTCTGCTCAAGAGCTTTCTGAGGAACCAAGTATCGCTTCAATCGGAGCACGAACAAGAAAGTTACGAACAATGGAGTTTGTATGCTTTTGATATTTGGTTGTGGTGACTATGGGAAGTTGTGGGGTTGACTCAATATGGGGTACAGACTTTTGGGGGTTGGGAAATTCGTCTTTTCTACTGTAGTTGCTGCCAAATGGTTGGGAGAAACCAAACCAGGTTGGCAAGTGTGGCCAAGTTGGGTTGAGGTGGATTGTGGAGGTTGGGATAGTGACAAAGGTCAAAGTTGGGTTGCCTATGGGGAAGGGAATTGTATGGCATGGGGTTTCCTTGGTTGGGGACTCTCTTGGGACCTTCCCTCTCGTCCTCCTCATCCCTTCCACCTGGTTTAGTGCTACTCCAATTCTCTTGTGTGAACTTGTGTGAACTTTGTGATTGAGTTAAGATTCTATGGTAGCATACCCCCTAGTGCGCTGAAATCGATAACTCTAGACACACTTCACCTTTTCGTACGATGCAACCTGGGAATTGTAGCCACAGATCAGAGCTACAACATATCTGGGTTTGGTGAAGTTTTAACCGTGAAATTTCCGTTGACGGCGTTTCTTGTGAACTCGACTTTTCTGTTCAGAAACTAGGCCCAACGATGCTGAGATATTTTGGCTCCTAATCTTCATAGACTCCGTCCTTAGTCTCTAACAAGATGCTCCACGTGCTCCTTCATATTCTTGGAGTAGATGAGAATGTCGTCCAAGTACACCACTACGCATTCGTCCAACAGGGGTCGTAAGATGTGATTCATCTCTGCCTGGAACGTTGCTGGTGCGTTGCAGAGTCCGAACGGCATCACCAAGTATTCATAGGAGCCGTACCTGGTACGGAACGCCATCTTGTGGATCTAGTTGTTCGCCATCTTGATGTGCCAGTAGCCCGACCGTAGGTTCAACTTCGAAAAGACTGTTGCACTACTCAGTTGGTTCAGTAGGTCGTCTATGCGCGGTATGGGGTATTTGTTTTTAATTGTCTGTTTGTTCAGTGCGCGGTAGTGGATGCACATCCGTAGACTGCCGTCTGGTTTTGGAGTAAAGAGAAACTGGTGCACGGTAGGGAGAGGAGGACGGGCGGATCAGTTGTCTGTCCAGTAGATATTCGATGTGTTTATTCATGTTTGTCTGTTCGTTCGGACTTAGTCGGTATGGTGGACGTGAGCCGGGTTTCGCACCTGGTTCCTCCACGATCTCGTGCTCTTGGGTGCGTGCAGGGGGTACGTCTGCGGGTAGGTCGTCGAGCATTATATACTTGTACTGCTCCAAGACCTCCTTCACTGCTGCAGGTAGTTCTGCATTCGGCTCCTCCTCCTCTGCTCCTGCCATAACCAGTGCTAGGTATCCCGTGTTATTCTCGTTCATCGGCTGTTCAAACCGTGCCAGTCTCGTTTCAGGGACGTCCCCTGTATCCTCCAGCTTCATAGTGCTATCCGTTTCCCGTCGTTGTAGATGCACACCTTCTCGTTGACCCAGTCGATCTCGGGGTTGAACCGCTTCAAGAAATCTCGCTCCAAGATGAAATCTAAACCCTTGATGTTCATGATCGGCTATGTCGGCTTCCACCTGAGCGCCCCTATGTGCAGCTCCAGTGATGCTTTGCCGTGGATGGGAAGTTTCGTACCGTCCACCATCGTTGCCGTGAACTTGGTCTCCTCCGAAGATTCTCCAATTTTCTCCAACGTCCCGCGGTCGCACACCGAGTGAGATGCACCGCTGTCCACCATTGCCTGGAGGCGTCGCCCGTTGCAGATCACCTCGAGTAGTAGTGGTTTTTGCTACTCCGAGTAACCGTAGATGGTCTCGCTTATAGGATCGTAGGGTACGTCGAATAGATCATCCCTCGGTCCTGCGCTCGAAGCTGCTGACTCCATATCGGTTTTCAACTGAGCAGGGCTAGAAGGATTTTTCTGAGGCCGATTCAGCTTCGTCTTGGCCTGGAACCTTCCCTTAAGCCTTTGCAGCTGTGTAGGCTTCTCATGTGGGCAATGGTGTGCCTTACCACTATGCTACGGGGAGATGATATTAACTCCTTGGAACGCACGACCCTTTTCAACGCTCCGGAGTGGTTTGCCCAACTTTTCAAGCACCTGAATAATGTCTGAAGGCTTTTTCTTGGCCTTGAAATCTCCCCTGAATTTTTTGAAGGCTTGAAAACCTCGAGAGGGAATATTCTTACTCTCAGGGGTGTTCGACTGGAGTTTTCCAGTCGGTGCAGAGTCTTGTTTCGCGGAGCCTCCATTTGTGTGGGCGATTTCCCCTGTTGCCGGCCAGTTGTGGCGTTTTAAATTCGCGCCATCGTGTCCTCCTTTTTTCACCATCGTGGATGTCGCACTGTTGTTGCCCTGCAGCTCCGCTCGTGCCTTCTTCATTTTCCAACACGCGAAGAATCGATGTCCTGCTGCGCCGCAAAATTCGCACTTCTCATATTTTGTCGGCTGCTGCTTTGCGTCGATCTTGTCGATATCCATCGGGTCGGGGGTCGTGGGTGGTGCCGATCGCTCCGTGCCGAATGATCTGTTCGGCACGCGTCGTCGTGTTTCGGGTTGATCTCGCATCAACGCATCGAATCTCTCTGCTGCACACACCATGTCGCGGTAGTTGTTGTAGTTCGCGGCAATCACCTGTCGGCGGACTTCCATTTTTAGCCCCTCAGTATACGCTTGGATTTTTTCCCCTTCGGTCAGGTCGGTAATTCGGTTGAAGAGGCTCTCCATCTGCTACGTGTACTGTGTTACACTCCCGAACTGTTTATGCCGATGAATCTGATGCCGCGCCATGTAGCTGGAGTTGATTGGCTCGAAACGTTGAATTAAAGCTTCCCGAAACTGCGTCCATGACCCCTCGCCTCGGATCTTATTACTGTTATAAATCCACTCGAGTGCCGGTCCACGTAACAGTGTCGCTGCGAGCCAAATTCTTGTTGCGTCGTGTTGCGGGGTCGAACAACCAATGGCCTTGAAGTAATTTTCGAGGGTTGCCACGAATCGCCGGACGTCGGATCCCTTCGCGCTAAGATCGAACGCTTCAGGGAGCCTCGGTCGTGCTGCTTCGAGGTTCGGTAACACTGGTGCCATCGGTCCGTGAAATGTCGGTGTCGCCAATGCTGCGGTTGCTGTCGCTGCTACGTTCGCTGCTGCTGCGGTGGCCGCTCCTGGTTGGTGTGTCAGAAGGGCCTCGAGTCGTTGTAGCGCCGCCTGGGTCTGCTCCATGTCGGTGCGGAGGCTCGCCGTGTCGCTCGTGGTCGCGTAGTTGTCGCCTTGGCCCTCCATGCCTGACATTACGCGTCCGAAAAAACCGAAACTAGGAGGAGCGAAAAAACACGGAAACGGTTTTACGTACCCGAAATCGATGCTTAACTGCGTCGCCCCCGCGGTTTTTGAAGACTCGGTTTTAGCGGTCGAAAAACTTTCGCGTGTAAACGGGCTCTGATTACCAAGTGTGAGGATCTAGGATCGAGCTCAGAAAAGAGAATTGCAATTGAATGATCACCTGGGTACAACACGAGGCTATATATAGGCTCGACACAAGGCCTAGTAACCAGGTGTTACGAGAAGGTTACGCGGGTCGCGAAGCGTCCCGAACAAATCCTTCCCATATTCCGTAGAAGGCAATTCGGTGCCAACCGAAAAGCCAGAATTCGGTGCACACAACCTAGCTCGGTGCTATAACTATAATAAAATATAGGAAAGCACCTGGCCTAGGAAATCAAGCAATTCATGCATGCATAAGATTATCCTATGCTAGAAATAGCATGATGAAGTAAAGGCAAGAAAGCATAGCTGGCACAAGCCGTCGTACTCCACACACATGATGACACTTCGTCCTTCCTCTGTTCCACTGCGAGTTCCCCACCCGTCTCCTCCTGCGTCCTCTCTTCCTGACAATCAGAACCCTGAGTCTGACTTAGTTCGTAGTGCCAGTCCTACTGTCACATGTCTTCTAGCCACTGTTGTCACTGACCCTTCGTTTGAGTCCATTGCTGCATCTGCCCTTGTTGCTGAGCTTGTTGACTTTGCTGCTGCTTGTCGTCTCGACTATGCCGCTAGTCTTCGCGCTGAGTCTAAGTCTGTTTGTCCTCCGTCCATTGAGGGTGAGTATGCTCTTGGCACGGACGTCTTTGAGGACAGGAAGGAGGACTTGAAGTGTCTTACAGTTGCTGTACCTCATCTCGTGGCCATGCTGCTTGCACGTGAGGGAGACCCGGATGCACCAGACATCCTGACCCCTCGCTCTTACGTTGAGGCGATTGCGGGTCCCTACTCCTCTCAGTGTGAGACAGCCATGGACGTAGAGATGGCACCCTGGAAGTCTACAGGCACTTACGTCGACGAAGTTACCCCTCGTGGGGCGAACATAGCCGATGGCATGTGGGTTTTTAGGGTGAAGCGGCCGCCGGGTTCTCCGCAAGTCTTCAAGGCTCATTACGACGCACGAGGCTTTAGTCAGCGACAAGGATTTGACTTCTTCCAAGCCTTCTCCGATACCCCGAAGATGACCACTCTTCGGGTGCTGCTGCACGTTGCCGCACAGCCTGACTACGTGAGAAAACTGAAACGAGAATGAAATAACAAAGTGAAAGTTGGGTACAAGTACAAACCCTAGAAATCTGTACCCCATATGTGCTACCCCACTATAGCCTACAGTAGCTATGTCATATGAATCTGACACACCCCCATAGGCAAAGTGGGGGAGAACAAGGGGTCACAAGACCAGTCAAGCAAAGCAAAGCAAAGCAAGCTCAGGGTGGATCACAAAGTCACCACACATTCCGAGCACAAGTTCAAGGCCACAAGGCCAGTTCACATGCAGGATTACATATATATATAAGGCTAGACAAGCAAGAGCAGGTGTATATATATATGTAACAGTATAAACAAGGTCAAGGGGTGAGCAAGTGAGGCAAGGTAGGCACAAGACCGAGCTGAGTACAGAAGCGCTGATGATCACAAGGCGCAAGTGCCTTGGTGAAGATATCAGCAGTGTTGGCCTCAGAGGCCACGTACGCAAGCCACAGCTGACCACGCTGCTGTAGCTCACGAGCAAGGAAGTAGCGGAGAGCAAAGTGCTTTGTTCTGTGCTCCAGTCTCTGCTCTCGACACAAGGCCAGCATGCCCTTGTTGTCTACATACAGCACTGGAGAAGAACGAGGCGGCTCTCCGAGGTCAGTCACCAGGTAGGTGAGCCAGCGAAGCTCCTGTGTAGCCATGGCTCCTGCGTAGATCTCAGCCTCACAACTGGAGCCGAGAACAGAAGACGAGCGGGTAGCCCGCCACGAAACAGAGCCGGAACCAAGGCTGAAGGTGTAACCCTGTGACGACCGCTGCGTAGCCTGGTCGTCAGCCCAAGAAGCGTCTGCGTGCCCCGTGAGGACCACTGGACTCCGCCCTCCAAGCACAAGCCCCATGCCCGATGTACTGCACAAGTAGCGCAACGCCCTCTTCGCTGCAGCCATGTGCTCCGGTCTGTGTCTCCCAGGAGCAACATAGCGTGCGAGAATGCTAAGAGGGTATGCAAGGTCAGGTCGTGTGCAGGTCATCAGGTACATGAGGCAGCCAACAAGCTCTGGGTACGGGCCACTCGACTCTACGGACTCATCCGAAGGCAGAACTGAGAGCGAGTGGCGAGTAGGCAGAGGAGTGGCCTGAGGCGAGGAGTATGTGAAGCCGAAGCGCTCAAGGACCTGCTGCACCATGTGTGACTGAGTCAGGGTAATGGTGTGGCGTGCTCTGTCCGAGGTGATCTGCAAGCCAAGGTAGCTGCGCAGTTCACCCAGGTCTATGCATGCGTGTCTATTCTGCTGCTCGAACTTCACGTGGGCGAGTCCAGCAGTGTCAGCTGTGGCAAAGACCAAGTCGTCAACGTACACGAGGATGTAGAATGGCGGCAAAGAAGTGTCGGTGCGCAGAAACAGCGACGGGTCGGCAGTAGAGGGAGCAAACCCAAGAGCCGCAAGCGTAGTCCTCAGTGTGTCGTGCCACTCACGCGGTGCCTGGCGGAGACCGTAGACTGGCCGCCGGAGGCTCCACTGGGTGCAAGGAGGAAAAGTCCCAGTGAAACCAGGTGGGCGGCGCAGCCAGATCTCCTCGTGCAGGCTGCCCTGCAAGAAAGCATTGCTGAAGTCAAGAGAGTGCAGCTCGTAGTCACGGCGAGCAGCTATGTGCAGCAGTACCCGAAGAGTGGTCATCTTCGAGGTGGGAGAGAAGGTCTGAAAGTAGTCAACTCCCTGCCGTTGACTGAAGCCACGAGCCACGTAACGCGCCTTGAAGACAGGCGGAGAACCCGGCGGCCGCTTCACCCTGAAAATCCACATGCCACTGACGATGTTCGCTCCAAGAGGGGGAACGTCGTCAACGTATGTGCCTGTGGACTTCTAGGAAGCCATCTCTGCGTCCATAGCTGCCTGCCACTGAGAGGAGTAAGGACCCTCTATCGCCTCTGCGTAAGAGCGCGGAGTTGGGATGCCAAGTGCATCCGGGTCTCCCTCAGGGGTAAGTATTACGGACACGAGATGAGGTGAAGCAGCAGCCAAACAGTGGAACTCCTCCTGCCTGTCCTCAAGGACGTCCGTGCCAAGGGCACACTCACCCCCGACGGACGGAGGACAGACAGACTCAGACTCAGCAACAAGACTAGCAGCGTAGTCAAGACGACAGCGAGCAGCAAAGTCGACGAGCTCAGCAACTAGGGCAGACGCAGCAGTGGACTCAAAGGAAGGGTCAGTGACAACAGTAGCAAGGAGACGCGTGACAGTAGGACTGGCAGCACGAAGAGAGTCCGACTCCGGGTCGGCAAGAGCAGGAAGAGAGGACTTAGAAGGAGAAGGCAAAGGGGCACGCAGAGGAGTAGTGGACGGACGCTGAGACATCCGGTGCATGCCACGGACAGGAGGAGGACGCGGACGCGAACCACAACCACTAGCGCGAGCAGTACGGACAGGCGACGCAGGGTGAGACGCAGGCTCACGACGCTCAGCAAGACCTCCAGTAGGACTAGTATAGGGAGAAGGAGCAGGCAGTGGGGAGGCAGGCTGTAACTGTAGCTGCGACGGGACAGACTGTGGACACGCTAAGGGAGAAGGAGGACCAGTAGAGGGCAGGAGGCCAAGAACCTGCTCAAGGAGCGGAACGAAGTACGGTCGAGGCCACGCAGCGACTCCAGACACATTAGGGACAGCACCAGTACCCCCAGTGGTAGCACCAGCGCCAGCAGCACCTCCAGCTCCAGTACGAGTAGCACCCCTAGCAGGACCGCCTCCAGTACCGTCGGCAGCACCCTCAGCGCCAACACCCTCAGCAGCTCCAGCTCCAGTAGTATCCGCAGGCACCAGCAGCTCCAGTACTCCTAGTATGAGCACCTTCGGGACCCGTGGCACCAGCACCCTCAGCAGCTGAAGAGCCTCCAGCTCCAGCAGCACGCCTCCAGCGGCGGGCAAACCACTCACGCAGCTCCTGTGGAGAGAGCGGCTCCCGTCGAGACGGAGCTCCCGGAGAACCGCCAGGCCCAGCACCGCCTGACGCCACACGAGCGGGCCCAGCTCCCTCACGCTCCGCACCCCCAGGCCCAGCAACTCCAGTCGTAGGACCCCCAGGCTCAGCACCCCCAGGCGCAGCACCCCCAGGCGTAGCACCCCCAGGCTCAGCACCCCCAGACTCAGCACCCCCAGGCTCAGTACCCCCAGTCGTAGCACCCTCAGGCTCAGCAACCCCAGGCGTAGCACCCACACGCTCAGCAACCCCAGAGTCAGCACCCCCAAGCTCAGCACCCTGAGCAGCACCAGAGTCTACCTGGGACACACCTGAAGGGGCAGGACCCTGAGGGGGAAGGGGGTCTACTGGGGGTGGACCTTGCACAAGGAAGAGCGGTGGCGGGGGGAGGGACGGAGTGCGGTAGGGGAAGAGATGGTAGTAGGGGACCGACTCGTCAAACGTGACGTCCTGGGAGGACAGAACACGGCGAGAGGTGGGGTGGTAGAACTGCCACCCTGGCGCGTCTGGGGGGAAGCCAAGGAAGATGCAGGGAGCACCACGAGGGGACAGCTTGTCCGCAGACAAGTCGCGGACAAACGCCTGAGATCCCCAGACACGGAATGCAGATGCATCGCCAACCTTCCCTGTCCACAGCAAAGCTAGGGAGGTCTCTGGCAAGGAGACCCTGGGCTGAAGGTTGATCTAATGCGCCGCGTACCGAACCGGAAACGGCCATAGAAAATGGGGGGCAGCCGCATGCATCATGGACGTACGGGCATTGCCATGACCATGCCAATGCGGCGCTCAGCAATCCCATTTTGCTGTGGAGAGTCCGGAAGCGTGAAGGTCTGACGGATGCCTTGCGCACAACAGTAGGCATGCAGAAGGCCAGAGGAGAACTCTCCACCTCTGTCAGAGTGCAGACGCAGAACAGGAAAGTCCGAGCCAAAGCTCTGCCTGAGCTGGAGACGAGCTGCGCGGATCCAGTCGATCAACACCTTAGTGACATCACCGTTGCTGCGCTAGGGGAAGACTGTGGTGTAACGCGAGTAGTTGTCAACCACCAGCAGGAAGTAGCGCTCGTGACCCTGTCCACGGACGCGGGCCGGGCCCCACACGTCCATATGAAGCGGGGGCCTCTGTCGGTGGAAACTGGGAGGAGTGAGGGGCAGCCCGCTGCCGCTCCTCGACACAGGGGACGCAGGTAGGGACAGGCCCCGGGGGAAGGGGAGGGAGGGACCGGGGAAGACCAGAGACAAGGACACAGGAGGCCTTGCCTCAGAGACGAGGCAGGGAGGGGTGACCAAGGAGGTGGTGCTAAAGGAGAGTCTCGTGAGACAGGAGGCGACACGAGCAGGGAGCAGACTCAGGACCAGACCTGGACGCTGCAGCAAACACCTGACCCGACGCAGCAACCTGACCAGACGCACTGAATGGAGGAGACTCAGTGGTCAGTGTGTACAGGCTTCACCTCGGTCGACGTGTAAACGTGGCCAAGTGTCGGCCCGTCCGAGCGCCAGTGCAGTGGGTCACCCGCTGGCTCGCTGGAGTGAACTGGTGAACTCCCCCATCCTGTAGGTCAGCACCACTCACCAAGTTCGTAGAGAACGAGGGGAGGTAAAGACCAGACAGGGTGCCAGAGGGAGCCGCCGGACACGGGAGGACAGTGGAGAAGTGAGCAAGGACAGGACCCCCAGAGGGGTCGGCCAGAGAGACTGCAATTGGCCGACCAAGCGGCGTGAGTGTGGTGCGGTCTCGAAAGAAGGAGCGAAAAGACCCCAAGTCAAGGGTGAAGGTGAGGGAGGCCGAAGCTGACGCAGTACCTGAGAGAGCAGACTCACCAGCACCTGAGGAAGCAGACGCACTAGCACCTAGAGCAGTAGCCTCGCTAGCACCTAGAGCAGCAGCCTCACCAGTACCTAGAGTAGCAGTCCCAATGCGCGGGTCGGGCGGAAAACACCGGTAACAGTCACCCTCATCACTAATAGTCACAACATACATGGCAGCAAGAATAGCATCAAAGTCAAGGTCAAAGATAGCTACTCCCGCCCTAGACAGCTCGCCCCAGCGAGGGATCTCAGTGGCCTCAGGGAACTGGTGATGCCAAGCGTCCGTCAGGCGGCCAAAGCAGCGCTGGGTGGATTGCGCACCCCCGCACTGCTCACCCGCGCGGTCGCCTGTGCGTAGGACGTAGGTGCACGGACCAGTACCCCCACCTCGCTGGTGTGCAGCGTACCACTCACGAAGCTGCTGAGGGGGGGGGACCTCACGAGTGCGCTGCTGCTGCTGCTGCTGCTGCTGGCGCTGACCACCACCGGAGCGGACCCTCTGCGCAGCGCCACCCCAACCAGCTCCACCTCCTCCGCCGCCGCCTCCTCCACCGCCGCCACCTCCGCCACCTCCGCTCCCACCGCCACCTCCGCCGCCGCTTCCGCCTCCATTGCTGCCACCGATGCCTCCACCCCCGCCACCACCCCCACCGCCACCCCCACCCCCTCCGCCGCCTCCACCGCCGCCTCCACCGCCCCCACTAGCTCCTCCTGCGCCCATGCCCCCCTTGCCCTTGCCAGGGCGGCGTCTCCCGCTAGGGGTAGACGCCACTCCGTTTGACTCAAGACCAACGAGGTCGGCCGCAGCAGCAGAGGCAATAGAGGGCAAGAGAGGAGAGGGGGAGCACCCCTCAAAGACAGGGGCACGAGGGTCACCACGAGAGGCTCCTACAGCAACTATGCTCTTCTCTGCTGCTAGGAGGCGCTCCTCGAGGAGGTCAACGGTGAGAGTGGTGGGGCAAACAGAGAGAAAGTGGTCCCTGACAGGGTGAAGGGTGTCAGGGAGCCGGGTGACTATGTAGTAGAGGGTGATGTACATCAGGGGGAGGGGGTTCTTGGCGCATATTTCAGCGGGAAGGGCAGCGCGGTAACGAATGTCACTAGTGCAAAGGTGCGTTATGAGGTCAGCGACTGTAGGAGAAGCGGCGAGGTCAGGGAAGAGGTACGACAGGATGAGGCGGCTAAGTGCAGCAGTGGCAGGGGAGGAGTAGCGTGCAACTACAGCGTCGTACAAGGTCCTAGCACTCTTGTACTGGCTAAAGTGTGCACGCTCAGAGGTAGGCAAGTGGCGACGCACAGCAAGACGTGCAGCCGCATCGCGTGTGGTCCACTGTGAGCGAACAGTGGCGTCAGCATCAGCAGCAGGGGCAGGAGAGGCACCAGAAGTGAGGTCAAAGAGGGAGAGACCGTCTGCCCTATCGCACTGTAGGAAAAGCTGCAGGTCATCTACCCAGTCGTCAAAGTCAATGGCCCGACCCTCAGCATCAAAAGCGAGGACACTGGGGGTAGCCATGACAGCAGTAGACTAGCAGCCCGAGCAGTAGGCTAAGGGCAGTGCAGTGGTAGAGGTGCTGCTTTTACCGGGCAGGCGAGAAGGACCGAGGCTCGCCGGCAGGAACAGGGCCGCGACGGGGTGTAGTGGACAGGGCGGCTCGGACGGCTCGGTGGCTCGGCAGCAACAGCAGTTCCGCGGCTCGGCGCCACGGCGACTCGGCGGCTCGGGCGGCTTAGGTAGCTCGGCGGCTCGGGCGGCTCGGGCGGCTCGACGGGAGCGGCGGCTCGGTAGCTCGGGCGGCTCAGCGGCAGAGGCGGCTCGGCTGCTGTAGGGACGACGGCGGCGGCTGCTGCTGCAGAGACTGCGGCGGCCGCTGCTGAAGGGGCGACGGCGGCCGCTGCTGAAGGGACAACGGCGGCAGCCGCTGGCCGCTGAAGGGGCGGCGGCAGGGCCGGGTGGGGCGGCGACGAGGCCGCTAAGGGCGGCGGCGGAGCCGGGTGGGGCGGCGACGAGGCCGCTGAGGGCGGCGGCGGGGCCACGAAGGGTGGCGGCCGGCGCCGCGAGGGTGGGGCCGCGGGGTCGCTAGGGGCGGCGCCTGGGCCGGTGAGGGCGGCGCCGGGGCCGCGAGGGTGAGGCGACGGAGCCGCGAGGGCGACTCGAAGAGGTCGCGAGGGCGACACGAAGGGGCCGCGAAGGCGGCGCGAAGGGGCCGCGAGGGCGGCGCGACGGGGCCGCGAAGGCGGCGCGACGAGGCCGCGAAGGCGGCGCGACGGGGCCGCAAGGGCGGCGCGACGCGCCGGGGTCGCGAAGGCGGCGCGACGGGGCCGCAAGGGCGGCGCGACGCGGCGGGGCCGTAAGGGCGGCGCGACCGGGCCACTAGGGGCCGAGAGAGAGGGGAGCGTGGCTCGGGCAGGGGCTGAGTGCGCTCTGGGCAGGAAAAAAAAGACGGTGGGCCCTAGGAACAGTTCCCATGAGGGAACCTGCTCGATACCATGAGAAAACTGAAACGAGAATGAAATGACTAACTGAAAGTTGGGTACAAGTACAAACCCTAGAAATCTGTACCCCATATGTGCTACCCCACTATAGCCTACAGTAGCTATGTCATATGAATCTGACACTACGAGCTTCATGCAGTAGAGCCGCAAGTGTTGTCCTCAATGTTTCATGCCACTTAGGAGGCGTTTGACGGAGACCATAGACTGGCTGCTAGAGGCTCCACTAGATAAACGTTGACGACTTGGTTCTTGCCACTGCTCACACTGATGCACTGGCCATTCTGGAGTCGGAGCTGCAGAAGAGACACACGTGCACAAACCTGGGTGAGTTGCGTGTTACAAAACGAACTTAGTCTAGGAACCGGGGTTTACTAAGGGCCTAGGCTTAGTATCCTAGGCCAAGCCGGTGTCGAGGTGGTTGTACCAAGGAGAATCGAGAGAATGGTAAGTATCACTATAGGTTTGCAAGAACATATAGTAAAAGAATATAGAGAAGGTGCACCACCAATGTAAGAAGGCATAACTACACTAAAGCTAATGCTACAGGCAGTTATAAACATACATATAAAATATGTATCGCGACACACCCCCTTAACTGCCTGCAGCGCATAACTAGAGCAAGTCACACCCCCGGAACCTAGGCAAGAGGTAAGAGAAGTAGAGGAAATAGCAACACAGATCAACCATGATAAATGCAATAACGGCAGGTGCAAGACCCGAGAGGTGGGCGTGAGAGCAAGCGCCGTGGCTGCAACGAGCAGCTGGACAATGCGGCACAGCACCTCCGGGGGCATGCCCGCTAGAGGCAGCAGGCGCAGTGATGGCCGATAGGGCCACAGTGACCTCAGCCACGGCAGATGCAGCAGCGACAGGTGCAGGACCCGGCAGGTGGGCGTGAGAGCAGGTGCTGTGGCTGCAACGAGCAGCTGGACAGCACCGCTCAGCACCTCCGGGGGCGTGCCTGCTACAGGCAATGGCTGCAAATCCCCGACATACTTCTTCCACCCCCTTACCCGCCCACCCAACCCCTCTGGTGCTGGCGGTTGGCGCTGGTGCTGGTTCCTGGTGCTGGCGGTTAGCGCTGGTGCTGGTTCCTGGTGCTGGCGGTTGGCGCTGGTGCTGGTTTCTGGTGCTGGCGGCTGGCACTGGTGCTGGTTCTTGGTGCTGGCGCTGGTGCAGGTGCTAGTTCCTGATGATGGTGGCTGGCGCTGGTGCTGGTTCTTGGTGCTGGCGGCTGGCGCTGGTGCTGGTTCCTGGTGCCGGCGACTGGCGCTGGTGCTGGTTCCTGGTGCTAGCGGCTGGCGCTGGTGCTGGTTCCTGGTGCTGGCGGCTGGCGCTGATGCTGGTTCCTGGTGCTGGTGGCTGGCGCTGGTGCTGGTTCCTGGTGCTGGCGCTGGTGCTAGTGCTGGCGGGTGGCGTTGGTGCTGGTTCCTAGTGCTGGCGGCTGGCGCTGGTGCTGGTTCCTGGTGCTGGCGGCTGGCGCCGGGGGGGGGGGGGGGGGGGGGGGGGGTTGTCTACGGGCGACGGGGCCTAAGGTAAGCGTGATACGGGCGGTTTAGGACGGGGCGCGACTAGGTGGGCCCATGATAGTCGAATGATTTTTTCTAAGGGGAAAATCTTGCTAGGGTTAACCTAGCTCTATACCATGTTACGAAACGAACTTAGTCTAGGAACCGGGGTTTACTAAGGGCCTAGGCTTAGTAGCCTAGGCCAAGCGGGTGTCGAGGTGGTTGTGCTAAGGGGAATCGAGAGAATGGGAAGTTTCACTATAGGTTTGCAAGAACACATAGCAAAACAACATAGAGAAGGTGCACCACCAATGTAAGAAGGAATAACTACACTAAAGCTAATGCTACAAGCAGTTATGAACCTACATATAAAATATGCATCGCGACATTGCGCAACTATCTTGACTTGCAGATCACCCGGGACAAAGCACGGAGCCCCTTGAGCCCTCTGAGTAGCACACGTGTTGCTGGTGTTGCCGGTGAGGGTGACAAGGGTGGGATGGAGGGAGTGGCGGGCGATGCAAGGCCGAGGAGGAAAGATGGGAAAATGGTGTTGGGCTGAGAAAAGCCCTTAGGATCTTTGCAGGACTAGAAATCCGAGTAGGAATAATGTAATAGCGGAAGCGTTCTAATCACAAGTCTGTGAACCACCTTGCGCTGGTATATGAGGGCAAAGTAGATTGATTAAAGCAAAGAGATACATGCTTTTATAAGAGTACCAAGGGAATACGAAAGGTTATAGCTAATAACTGTTTTGCTGTTGCTGTTGCGGTTCGATACAGTAACGACTCAGGCAACTGCTCAATAACGAGTCCGTTGTTTGTCCTTGCTCTTGCACTATACTTGTCAGGTCAAAGGTCACTGACCTTTGACTTTCGCGTAACCTCCAGCAGTTGTTCAACCTCCGAGGGTTGACTCACCGATGCTTCGCTGTGTTTCGCTTCGTTTACGACTTAGTGCTTTGACACGACAGAGGCGCTTAAATTACATGTTTCCAACAATCCCCTTCGCTTCTGGATTGTCGCTGCTGGTGACGTGGCTCTGTCCAGTCAGCAGCATGGAGTACTCAAACTTCTGCTTTATGAGCTTCTTGGTCAAGTAGTCAGCTGCCATCTCGGATGTGAGGCAGTAGGACACTTCGAGTCTGCCTTTCTCGATCTCGTCCTTTGCAAAGAAATATTGCAAGGCGATGTGCCTCGACCTGTTTGCGAATCCATTTTGTTGGCTATGCGAATTGCTGACTGGTTGTCGCAGAACAGGGAGAAGCTGGGTAACAGAGCCAGCTTCGCTTCCTCCAGGAGTTTGCGAAGGTACAGTCCTTCCTTGGTGGCTGAACAGAGTGCGATATATTCTGCTTCAGCTGAGGAGAGGGCGATTAACTCCTGCTTGCTCGACTACCACAAGATGGGTCCAATAGGTTCGAAGCGATAGATGTAGCCGGTGCGCGAGCGTCTGTTGTCGGAGTCGCCGGCATGATCAGCGTCGACTTAGCCGATTAACTTAGGTGTCTAGGTTCCGTTCTTGTGATAGGTTAGGCCGATCGTCGGAGTGCTAACGAGATAGTGGAGAGCGCGGTCGAGCTCCGCCATATGTTCTGCTTCGGGCCTTTTGAGGTAGGAGGCGAGTTGACTCGCAGAGTACGATAGGTCCGGACGGCAGGTGACGGCCGCGAAGAGCAGGCATCCCAGCTTTCTCTGGTAGTCGCGTATGCCGGCGGGCTTGAGCGGGGCGGATCCTTCCTTGTGGTCTCTTGCGGTGTAGCGGTATGGCGTGGAGATCGGTGTGAGTCCGAAGCGTTTGGCGATAGTGTCGGTATATTTCGCGGCGTTGAGGTAGATCGCGTCTTCTTCTTCTTGAATATTGAGGCCGAGATACTTCGTGACGGTGGACGAGACCGTGAGCGTGAGATCTTGCTGTAGCTCCCCTTCGAACCAGGTAGTGTCGCCGTCGGTCGAGCCGGTGTAGAGCAGGTCGTCTACGTAGACGATGAGTAGAATGTAGTCGTTGCCCTTTGTGAGTTGGTACATGCCCTGGTCGTGCGGTAGCTGACAGAATCCGATGCGAATGAGTCTAGCGTGCAGGTACTGCTGCCACAGTCTTGGTGCCTATTTGATGCCGTACAGGGACTTCAGTAGCTGATAGACTTGGTTGGGTTCTCCGTTTGAGCCGTGCGGTAGTTCGACGAAGATCTCTACGTCAACAGGTGCATAGAGGAAGGCATTAGCGGTGTCAATTTGCCGCGGTTTCTTCTTCTTCATGGCGGCGATCGCGAGGAGAATTCGCAGTAAAGTGTGTCGGCTGACCGGCGCGAACATTTCAGTGAAGTCGCGTGCGTGTTCTTGGTCGAAGCCACGTACGACCCATCGCGCTTTGAACTTGTCGATGGTGCCATCTGCCTTTGTCTTCATACGGAAGACCCATTTCTTGGTGAGTATTGTCTTGTTTTGTGCCACGCTGATGGGAACAACTTTCCAAGTGTTGCGTTCCTCTAGTGCTTTCAGCTCCCTGCCAATGGCTTCGCGCCATTTCTCCCTATGCTCCCCCCCAGAGCATGCTGAACTGTGGCAGGCTCCTTAGGAAGTGCTGCGCCGTGAACCGCGGTGACGAGGCCGAGTATCTGGAGTCCACTCTGTCTATAGCGGGGAATTGTTGTATCCTCGGAATAGACTGCTTCGTCTCCCGCTTCTGGCGTTGGGTTGAAATTTGGTCCTACCCGTTCTTCTTCGTCGGTGTTGACTTGTGCAGGTGTAACGTAACCATTGTCGGCGAAGTGATAGTAGAGTTTGGCGTTGATGCTGTTGCGTGGATTTTTGTCGTCCATCGCAACATCGAATGAACAGTAGGGAAGAGGTCCGGCTTCCTCCGAGGCTCCTTCCACGTTCTGCTCGTCCCAGTCAGCTTCATCCTCTGCCGAAGCGAAGGCTCGGGTGCCAAGGTAAGTCCGGAGGGTGAGTTTCTCGTAGAAGATGGCATCACCTGCTGCTACTGTTTCCTTTGTGTCGATGTCGAAAATCTTCCATGCGTTGTAATGTTTTTCGATGCCCAGGTGTAGTCCCCACTGTGTGCGTTGGGAGAATCGGCCAGCTCGTGCAGATGGGGGCCGGTACTATACCATGCACCCAAAAACTCTTAACATTTTTGTGCTGCCCAATTTTCCTATCCACAGCAGATGCGGTGATGCGTTGTTCCGGAGCGATGATGACAAGAGCAAGTTGTGCAGCATCACAGCGTGGTCCATTGCTTCAGTCCGTTGGTGGTTGGGTAAGTGCATGCCACGTAGCAGCTTGCGCATGGTGTTTTGGAGGGTCCTGTTCATTCTTTCTACTACGCCTTGCTGTTGATGGGCGTAGGGAAGGGAGATGAGCCGCTTGATTCCCCTCTCTGCCAAGTACTGCTTGAACCTCTGTGAGGTGTATTATCCTCCTCCGTTTGACTGGAAGCTCTTTAGCTTCACGCCTGATTCTAGTTCTGCTACTGGGAGCCAGGCGACGAAGGCCTCGAAAGCCATGTTTTTGCTCGGAAGATTGAGGTGTCAAACGTAGCGTGTGGCGGCATCGATGAACGTGATGACGTAGTTGTACGCTCCTTGTCCAGGTTCGCGGTTGTACACGATGTCGCTGTACACTTTCTCAAGTGGTGCGTAAGCTGGTGCGCTCAGGTTGTGGTGAGAAACGGACGACTGATGCGGTAAGTCGGCTTCAGGACAGGTGAAGCATATTCCGCGGACTCGCTGGAGTTCTCTGCCGTCAGTTAGGAGTAGGGAATCTTTGTTGAGCACGTCTGCTCTTATTGTGTTATTTAACACCGTGTTGCTTGGATGTCCCATTCTTGCGTGCCAGGTTCCTTCGGTGGCGCGATGTCCGGGTGAGCGTCGATACAGATCGTAGTTGGAATTAAAGCTGGCGGTGAAGTTGACGCTTCGATTAACTTCTCGTTGAGTCGGATTCAGCTGTTGCGCCGTAGTCGGTGGTGTGTCGTTCATGAAGATCGGTGCCGTTGAGGGACCAGCGATTAATGTTGATGTTGCCGCTGCTGTTACCGTTGTCTCTTCTGCTGCCGATGTTGACTCTGCTGCTGCCGATATTGTCTGTGCTACTGCCGATGTTGTCTCTGCTGCTACTGATGTTGTCTCTGTGAGAAAGTGTGAACGAGAATGAATGACTAAGGAATGAAAGTGATACAAGTATGCAACCCTAGAATTGTGTACCCCATATAGGCTACCCCACTAGAGCCTACACAACATTATAATTTGACACACCCCCATAAGCAAAGTGGGGGAGAACAAGGGGTCACAAGACCAGTCAAGCAAAGCAAAGCAAAGCAAGCTCAGGGTGGATCACAAAGTCACCACACATTCCAAGCACAAGTTCAAGGCCACAAGGCCAGTTCACATGCAGGAGAACATATATATATAAAGGACTAGACAAGCAAGAGCAGATGTATAGATATGCAACAGTACAAGCAAGGTCAAGAGGTGAACAAGTGAGGCAGAACAGGCACAAGATCCAGCTGCGTGCAGAAGCGCTGATGATCACAAGGCGCAAGTGCCTTGGTGAACACATCAGCAGTGTTGGCCTCAGAGGCCACGTACGCAAGCCGCAACTGACCATGCTGCTGCAGCTCACGAGCAAGGAAGTAGCGAAGAGCAATGTGCTTTGTTCTGTGCTCCAGTCTCTGCTCTCGACACAAGGCCAGCATGGCCTTGTTGTCTACGTACAAGACTGGAGGAGAACGAGGCGACTCTCCAAGGTCGGTCAGCAGGTAGGTGAGCCAACGAAGCTCCTGTGCAGCCATGGCCTGCGTAGATCTCAGCCTCACAAGTGGAGCCGAGAACAGAAGACGAGCGAGTAGCCCACCACGAAACACAGCCGGAACCAAGGCTGCAGAGCAGGCTGCCCTGCAGGAAAGCAGTGCTGAAGTCAAGAGAGTGTAGCTCGTAGTCACGGTGAGCAGCTACGTGCAGCAGTACCCAAAGAGTGGTCATCTTCGGCGTAGGGGAGAAGGTCTGAAAGTAGTCAACTCCCTGCCGCTGACTGAAGCCACGAGCCACGTAACGTGCCTTGAAGACAGGCGGAGAACTCGGCGGCCGCTTCACCCTGAAAATCCACATGCCACTGACGATGTTCGCCCCAGGAGGGGGGACAGCGTCAACGTAGGTGCCTGTGGACTTCCAGGAAGCCATATCTACATCCATAGCTGCCTGCCATTGAGAAGAGTAGGGACCCTCTATCGCCTCCGCGTAAGAGCGCGGAGTTGGGATGTCAAGTGCATCCGAGTCTCCCTCAGGGGTAAGCAGTACAGACACGAGATGAGGTGAAGCAGCTGCCAGACACTGAAACTCCTCCTGCCTGTCCTCAAGGACGTCCGTGCCAAGGGCATACTCACCCCCGACGGACGGAGGACAGACAAACTCAGACTCAGCTACAAGACTAGCAGCAAAGTCTAGGCGACAGCGAGCTACAAAGTCGACGAGTTCAGTAACGAGGGCAGACGCAGCAGTGGACTCGAAAGAAGGGTCAGTGACAACAGTAGCAAGAAGACGCGTGACAGTAGGACTGGCAGCACGAAGAGAGTCCGACTCCGGGTCAGAAAAAGTAGGAAGAGAAGACTCAAGAGGAGAAGGTAAAGGGGCACGCAGAGGAGCAGTGGACGGACGCAGAGACATCCGGTGCGTGCCAGGTACAGGTGGAGGACGCTGACGCAAACTGCGACCACTAGTGCGAGCAGCACGAACCGACGACGCTGGGCGAGACGCAGGCTCACGACCCTCGTCAAGACCTCCAGTAGGACCAGAGTAGGGAGAAGAAGAAAGCAAAGGGGAGGTAGGCTGCAACTGTAACTGCGACGGGTCAGGTTGTGGACACTCTAAAGAAGGAGGAGTACCAGTAGAAGGCAGAAGACCAAGAACCTGGTGCAGAAGGGGAACGAAGTACGGTCGAGGCCGCGCGCGACGCCAGACACAGCAGGGACAGCACCAGTACTCCCAGAAAGAGCACCCGCTCCAGCAGCACCTCCAGCAGTTCCAAAACCTCCAACAGCCACAGGAGTACCCCCAGCAGGACCACCAACAGTAGTCTCAGTGCCAACACCCTCAACAGCACCAGCTCCAGTCGAACCCGCAGGCCCTGCAGCTCCAGTACTCCCAGTACGAGCACCTCCGGGACCTGCGACAGCAGCACCCTCAGTAGACGTAGAACCTCCAGCACCAGCAGCACACCTCCAGCGCTGGGCAAACTACTCACGCAGCTCCCGTGGAGAGAGTGGCTCCCGCAGAGACGAAGCACCTGGAGAACCTCCAGGCGGAGCACCTCCAAGCTCAGCACCCCCAGGCACAGCACCACCAGGCTCAGCACCCCTAGGCTCAGCACCCCCAGGCTTAGCATCCCCAGGCTCAGCACCCCCAAGCACAGCACCCCCAGGCTCAGCACCCCCAGGCTCAGCACCCCCAGGCTCAGCACCCCCAGTCGCAGCACCCCCAGGCTCAGCACCTCCAAGCACAGCACCCCCAGGCTCAGCACCCCAAGGCTCAGCACCCCTAGTCGCAGCACCCCCAGGTTCAGCACCTCCTGCAGCACCAGAGTCACCAGTAACCTCGATAGGCTTGACTGCGTCAACCTGGGACACACCTGAAGGAGCAGGACCCTGTGGGTGGAGGGGGTCTACCGGTGGGGGAACTGGTACTAGGAAGAGCGGGGGGGGGGGGGGGGGGGGGAGGGACGGAGTGCGGTAGGGGAAGAGGCGGTATTAAGGGACCGACTCGTCAAACGTGACGTCCTGGGAGGACAGAACACGGCGAGAGGTGGGGTGGTAGAACTGCCACCCAGGAGCGTCGGGGGGGAACCCGAGGAAGACGCAAGGAGCAGAACGAGGGGACAGCTTGTCCGCAGACAAGTCGCGGACAAACGCCCGAGATCCCCAGACCCGGAACGCCGACGCATCGCCAACCTTCCCCGTCCACAGCAAGGCTGGGGAGGTCTCCGGCCTGGAGACCCGGGGGTGGAGGTTGATCTGATGCGCCGCGTACCTCACCGCAAACGGCCACAGAAAATGGGGAGCAGCCGCATGCATCATAGACGTACGAGCGACGTCCATGACCACGCCAATGCGGCGCTCAGCAATCCAATTTTGCTGCGGGGAGTCCGGAAGCGTGAAGGTCTGACGGATGCCTCGTGCGCGACAGTAGGCACTCAGAAGGCCAGAGGAAAACTCTCCACCTCTGTCTGAGTGCAGACGCAGATTAGGAAAGTTCGAGCCAAAGCTCTGCCTGAGCTGGAGACGAGCTGCGCGGATCGAGTCGATCAGCACCTCAGTGACATCACCCTTGCTGCGCAAGGGGAAGACCGCGGTGTAACCCGAGTAGTCGTCAACAACGAGCAGGAAGTAGCACTCGTGACCCTGTCCACGGACGCGGGCTGGGCCCCACACGTCCATGTGAAGCGTCTGCAGCGGGGCCTGTGTCGGAGGAAACTGGGAGGAGTGAGGGGCAGCCCGCTAGCGCCCCTCGACACAGGGGACACAGGTAGGGCCAGGGCCCTGAGGAAGGGGAAGGAAGGACCAGGGGAGACCAGAAACAAGAAGACGGGAAGCCATGCCTCTGAGCCAAAGCAGAGAGGGGTGACCAAGGCGGTGGTGCCAGAGGAGGGTCTCGTAAGACAGGAGACAACACAAACAGGGGGCAGACTCAGGACCAGACCTGGACGCAGCAGCAAACACCTGACCCGATGCAGCTACCCTACCAGACTCAGCAAGTGGAGGAGACGGAGTGGTCAGTGTGTACAGGCTTGAACCCGGCTGACGGGTAAACGTAGCCAGGTGTCGGCCTGTGCTAGCCTCTGTGCAGTGCGTCACCCGCTGACGCGCAGGAGTGAACTGGTGGACTCCCCCATCCTGTAGGTCAGCACCACTCACCAAGTTCGTAGAGAACGAGGGGAGGTAGAGACCAGACAGGGTGCCAGAGGGAGCCGCCGGACACGAGAGGACTGTGGAGAAGTGAGACAGGACAGGACCCCCAGAGGGGTCAGCCTGAGACACCGCAACCTGCCGACTAAGCGGCGTGAGTGTGGTGCGGTCGCGAAAGAAGGAGCGAGAGGCCCCAGAGTCAAGGGTGAAGGTGAGGGAGGCCGAAGCCGGCATAGTACGTGAGAGCGCAGACTCACCAGTACCTGAGGACGCAGACGTACTAGCACCTAGAGCAGCAGCGTCGCAAGCACCTAGGGGAGCAGCCTCACCAGTACCTAGAGCAGCACTCTCAATGCCCGGATCGGGCGGGAAACACCGGTAACAGTCACCCTCATCACTAATAGACACAGCATACATGGCAGAAAGAATAGCATCAAAATCAAGATCATAGATAGCAACTCCCGCCCTAGACAGCTCGCCCCAGCGAGGGATCTCTGTGGCCTCCGGGAACTGGCGACGCCACGCGTCCGTCAGGCGGCCAAAGCAGCGCTGGGTGGGGTGCGCACCCCCACACTGCTCACCCGCACGGTCGCCGGTGCGCAGGACGTAGGTGCACGGACCAAAACCCCCACCCCGCTGGCGTGCAGTGTACCACTCACGGAGCTGCTGAGGAGACAGGGTCTCACGACCGCGCTGCTGCTGCTGGCGCTAACCACCACCGGAGCCACTCCTCTCCGTGGACCCGCGACCAGCTCCACCACCACCCCCGCCGCCTCCACCGCCTCTACCACCTCCGCTACTACCACCGCCTCCGCCGCCTCCTCCACTGCCACCACCTCCGCTACCTCCGCTCCCACTGCCACCGCTGCCGCCGCCTCTGCCTCCACTGCCGCCACCGACACCTCCACCCCCACCTCCACTCCCACCACCACCCCCACTCCCCCCGCCGCCTCCACCTCCACCTCCACCGCCCCCGCTCGCTCCTCCAGTGCCCTTGCCCCCCTTGCCCTTGCCAGAGCGGCGTCGCCCGCTAGGGGCAGACGCCGCACCGACCGACTCAAGCCCAAGGAGATCGGCCGTGGCAGCAGAGGCAACAGAGGGCAGAAGGGGGGAGGGGGAACACCCCTCAAAGATGAAGGTGCGCGGGTCACCACGAGAGGCCCCTACAGCGACTATGCTCTTCTCGGCCGCTAGGAGGGACTTCTCGAGGAGGTCAACAGTGAGAGTGGTGGGACAGACTGAGAGAAAGTGGTCCCTGACTACGGGAAGTGAGTCAGGGAGGCGAGTGACTATGTAGTAGAGAGTGATGTACATGGGGGGGGGGGTTCTTGGCGCAGAAGTCAGCAGGAAGCGCAGCGCGGTAGCGAGTGTCACTAGTGCGGAGGTGCGTAATGAGGTTAGCAACTGTGGGAAAGGCAGCAAGGTCAGGGAAGAGGTACGGTAGCATGAGACGGCTCAGTGCAGCAGTGGCACGGGAGGAGTAGCGCAACTATAGCGTCGTACAAGGTCTGAGCACTCTTGTACTGACTAAAGTGCGCACGCTCAGAGGTAGGGAGGTGGCGACGCACAGCAAGACGTGCAGCAGCGACGCGTGTGGCCCACTGGGAGCGAACAGTGGCATCAGCATCAGCAGCAGGGGCAGGAGAGGCGCCAGAGGTGAGGTCAAAGAGAGAGAGACCGTCTGCCCTATCGCACTGTAAGAACAGCTGCAGGTCATCTACCCAGACCTCGAAGTCAATGGCTCGACCCTCAGCGTCAAAAGTGAGGACACTAGGGGTAGCCATGACCACAGTAGACTAGCAGAGCAACAGTAGGGTGGGGGGCACTGCAGTAAAAGAGGCACTGTGCTCACCAGACAGGGCAGCTCGGGCGGCTTGGCAGTAGGGCGGCTCGGTAGCTCGGCGGCTCGTCGACTGGGCGGCTGGGCGGCTCGGCTGCAGTGCGGCTCGGCGGCCCGGCGGCTCGACTGTACGGCGGCTCGGCTGCTGGGCGGCTCGGCTGCTGGACGGCTCGGGTGCAGGGTGGCTCGGTTGCTGGGCGGCTCGGCTGCAGGGCGGCTCGGCTGTCAGGCTGCTGGGCGGCCCGGCGGCTCGGCTGTCCGGCTGCTCGGCTGCCCGGGCGGCTCGGCGGTGCTGCTGTGGGGCGGCGCGGCGATCGGCTGGGCGGGGCGGGGCGGGCAGCAGCAGAGGGCGGCGGGGCCGCAGATGAAAGCGGCGGGGCCGCACCTGAGAGCGGCGGGACCGCAGTAGAGGGCGGCGGGGCCGCAGGTGAAAGCGGCGGGGCCGCAGCTGAGAGCGGTGGGGCCGCAGGTGAAAGCGGCGGGGCCGCAGGTGACAGCGGCGGGGCCGCAGCTGAGAGCGGCGGGGCCACTACAGAGGGCGGCGGGGCCGCAGGTGAAAGCGGCGAAGCCACAGAAGAGAGTGGCGGGGCCACTGCAGGGGGCGGCGGGGCCGCAGTGGAGGGCGGCGGGGCCGCAGCAGAGGGCGGCTAGGCCGCAGAGAATGGCGGTAGGGGCCGCAGCAGTTGAGGGCGGCGGAGCCGCAGTTGAGGGTGGCGGGCCGCAGGCGAGAGCGGCGGGGCCGTGTAGCGAGACGGCGGGGCCGTGAGGAGGGCGGCGACACGCCGCTACTAGGGCGGCGACGGGGCCGCTGGTAAACGGGCGGCTCGACGCGGCCGTTAGGGTTGCGCACCGCGACTGTAAGGGCGGCGCGACGGGCCGCTAAGGGCGGCGCGACGGGCCGCTAAGGGGACGCGTTTGGGCCGCTAGGAAGGGCGCGACCCTAGGCGCGCTTCGGGCAGGGGCAGGACGTGCCCCGGGCATGAAAAAAAAATGATCGGTGGGCCCTAGGAACAGTTCCCACAGGGGAACTTGCTTGATACCATGAGAAAGTGTGAACGAGAATGAATGACTAAGGAATGAAAGTGATACAAGTATGCAACCCTAGAATTGTGTACCCCATATAGGTGCTTTCCTATATATTATTATAGTTATAGCACCGAGCTAGGTTACGTGCACCGAATTCTGGCCTTTTCGGTTGCCACCGAATTACCTTCTACCGAATTCGGTAAGGATCCGTTCGGGACGCTACGCGACCCGCGGAACCTTCGCGTAACACCTGGTTACGGGGCCTTATGTCGAGCCTATATATAGCCTCGTGTTGTACCCAGGTGATCATTCAATTCGACTCAATTCTCATTCTCTTTTCTGAGCTCGATCCTAGATCCTCACACTTGGTAATCAGAGCTCGTTTACACGCGAAGTTCTTTCAACCGCTAAAAACCAGTCTTCAAAAACCGCGGGGGCGACGCAGTCAAACATGTTCCGTGTACTTAAAACCGGTTCCGTGTTTTTCGCTCCCCCTCGATTCGGTTTTTCGGACGCGTTGATGTCAGGCATGGAGGGCCAAGGCGACAACTATACGACTACGAGCGACATCGCGAGCTTCCGCACCAACATGGAGCAGACGCAGGCGACGCTTCGCCGACTCGAGGCTTTTCTGACAAGCCAACCAGGGCTCGCCACCGCAGCAGCAGCGACCGCAGCGACTGCAGCACCGACAACTCCAGCAGCAGTGGCGACATCGACATTTCACGGAACGATGGCACCACTGTCGCCGAACCTCGAAGCAGCACGACCGAGGCTCCAGGAGGCGTTCGATCCAAGCGCGAAGGGATCCGACGTCCGGCGATTCGTGGCCACGCTCGAAATTTACTTCGAGGCCATTGGCTGTTCGACCCCGCAACACAACGCAGCAAGGATTCGGCTCGCAGCGACACTGTTACGTGGACCGGCTCTCGAATGGATTTACTACACCGACGTAGCCCGCGGTGAGAAAACGTGGCAGCAGTTTCGGGCAGATTTAATCGAGCGTTTCGAACCAATTAATACAACCTACATGGCGCGGCAGCAGATACACCGACACAAGCAATATAGTAGTGTAACACAGTACACGCAGCAGATGGAGTTACTGTTCAACCGCATCACCGACCTGACCGAAGGCGAAATAATCCAAGCGTATACCGAAGGGTTAAAAATGGAGATTCGGCGGCAGGTGATTGCGGCGAATTACAACAGCTACGGAGACATCGTGCGTGCTGCCGAGCGATACAACGCGCTGACTCGAGGTCAACCCGAAACACGACGCTTCTGTCAGATTATTATAGCTGATGCATGTTTGTAGGCTATAGTGGGGTAGCACATATGGGGTACAGCTTTCTAGGGTTGTATTTGTACCCAACTCTGACTTAGTCATTCCATTCCTGGTCATTTATTTTCACATGGTATAGAGCGAGTTCCCTGTGGGAACGTTGCCTAGGGCCCACCGAAGCGCGCCCCGAGGCGCGCACCTTTTTTTTAGCGACCCCTCGAGTCGCCCTTCCCCTCGAGTTTTTTTAGCGACCCCCCGAGCCGCCCTGCCGCCGAGCCGCTCGGGAGCCGAGCCGCCCTGCACCCGAGCCGCCCTGCCGCCGAGCCGCCCGGGAGCCGAGCCGCCCTGCACCAGAGCCGCCCTGCCGCCGAGCCGCCCGGGAGCCGAGCCGCCCAGCAGCCGAGTCGCTGAGTCGCCGAGCCGCCCTTCTGCAGAGTTGCCCGGCCTGCCCTGCCTGGTGAGCACAGTCCCACTGTCACTGCGTGCTCTTCCCCTACTGCTTGCACTGCTTCGCTGTCGTCGTCATGGCTACCCCTAGTGTCCTAGCTTTTGACGTTGAGGGTCGCGCCATTGACTTTGAGGTCTGGGTAGACGACCTGCAGTTGTTTTTACAGTGCGATAGGGCAGACAGCCTCTCTCTCTTTGACCTTACCTCTGGCGCCTCTCCAGCTCCTGCTGCTGATGCTGATCCCACTGTGCGCTCTCAGTGGGCCATCCGCGATGCTGCTGCACGTCTTGCTGTGCGTCGCCACCTCCCTACCTCTGAGCGCGCGCACTTTAGTCAGTACAAGAGTGCTCAGACCTTGTACGACGCTGTAGTTGCGCGCTACTCCTCCCGTGCCACTGCTGCACTGAGCCGTCTCATGCTTCCCTACCTCTTTCCTGACCTCTCTGCCTTTCCCACTGTCGCTGACCTCATTACGCACCTCCGCACTAGTGACACTCGCTACCGCGCCGCCCTTCCTGCGGAATTCTGCGCTAAGAACCCCCCCCCCCATGTACATCACTCTCTACTACGTAGTCGCACGCCTTCCTGACTCCCTTCGCGTAGTCAGGGACCACTTTCTCGCAGTCTGTCCCACCACCCTCACCGTCGACGTCCTCGAGAAGGCCCTCCTCACAGCGGAGAAGAGCATAGTCGCTGTAGGAGCTTCTCGTGGAGACCCTCGCACCCCCATCTTTGAGGGGTGCTCTCCTTCCCCCTTGCTGCCCTCTGTTGCCTCTGCTGCTGCTGCCGACCTGCTTGGTCTTGAGTCGGTCGGCGCGGCGTCTGCCCCTAGTGGGAGACGTCGCTCTGGCAAGGGCAAGGGGGGCAAGGGCGCGGGTGGAGCTGGAGGGGGCGGTGGCGGTGGCGGCGGAGGCGGCGGAGGGAGTGGGGGTGGCGGCGGGAGTAGTGGCGGGGGTGGTGGTGGTGGTGGCAGCAGCGGCGGAGGCGGCGGTGGTGGTGGCAGCGGTGGTGGTGGTGGCAGCGGCGGAGGTGGAGGCGGCGGAGGAGGCAGCGGAGGAGGCGGTGGTGGTGGAGGGGGTGGAGCTGGTCGGGGTGGTACCCAGCAGCGGAGCGGCGGTGGTGGTGGCCAGCGCTCGCAGCAGCAGCAGCAGCAGCGTTCGCGGGACATCCCTCCGCCTCAGCAGCTTCGTGAGTGGTACACTCAGCGTCAGAGGGGTTGGGGTACTGGTCCTTGCACCTACGTCCTTCGTTCCGGCGACCGCGCGGGTGAGCAGTGTGGGGGTGCCCACCCCACCCAGCGCTGCTTTGGCCGCCTGACGGACGCTTGGCATCAGCAGTTCCCCGGGGCTAGTGAGATCCCTCGCTGGGATGAGCTTCTTAGGGCTGGTGTAGCGGTCTTTGATCTTGATTTTGATGCTATCCTTGCTGCTATGTATGCTGTGACTATTAGTGAGGAGACTGAGGGTTACCGGTGTTTCCAGCCCGACCCGGGCATTGGTACTGCTGCGCTAGGTGTTTGTGAGGCTGCTGCTCTAGGTGCCAGTGCGTCTGCGCTCTCAGGTACTGGTGAGATTGCGCTCTCAGGTACTGCGTCGCCCTCGTCCTCCCTTACTTTCACACTTGACTCTGGGGCTTCTCGCTCCTTCTTTCGAGACCGCACCACCCTTACGCCGCTTGGCCGGCCGGTTGCCGTCTCCCTGGCTGACCCCTCTGGGGGTCCTGTCCTCTCTCACTTCTCCACTGTCCTCCCGTGTCCGGCTGCCCCTTCGGGCACCCTGTCTGGTCTGTACCTTCCCTCGTTCTCTACGAACTTGGTGAGTGGCGCGGACCTGCAGGATGTGGGGGTTCACCAATTCACTCCTGCGAGTCAGCGGGTGACCCACTGCACGGAGGCACGCACAGGTCGACACCTGGCCACGTTCTCGCGTCGGCCGGGGTCGAGTCTCTACACCCTGACCGTTGAGTCTCCTCCTGTCCCTGCGTCTGGTCAGGTGGCTGCGTCAGGTCAGGTGCTTGCTGCTGCGTCCCGGTCAGGTCCTGAGTCTGCCCCCTGTTCTTGTCGCCTCCTGTCTCACGAGACTCTCCTGTGGCACCACCGTCTTGGCCACCCCTCCTTGCCCCGTCTTCGGAGCATGGCTTCCCGTGTCCTTGTCTCTGGTCTTCCCCAGTCTCTCCCTCCCCTTCCCTCCGGGCCAGGACCTTCCTGTGTCCCCTGTGTCGAGGGTCGCCTCCGGGCTGCTCCTCACTCCTCCCAGTTCCCCCCGACAGAGGCTCCTCTGCAGACGCTTCACATGGACGTGTGGGGCCCAGCCCCCGTCCGTGGGCAGGGTCACGAGCGCTACTTTCTGTTGGTGGTTGACGACTACTCGCGTTACAGCACAGTCCTCCCCTTGCGCAGCAAGGGTGCTGTCACTGAGGTGCTGATCGACTGGATCCGCGAGGCTCGTCTCCAGCTCAGAAAGAGCTTCGGCTCGGACTTTCCTGTTCTGCGTCTGCACTCGGACAGAGGCGGAGAGTTCTCCTCGCGCCTTCTGCGAGACTACTGTCGTGCACGGGGGATCCGCCAGACCTTCACGCTTCCGGACTCTCCACAGCAAAATGGGATTGCTGAGCGCCGCATTGGCATGGTCATGGATGTCGCTCGTACGTCCATGATGCATGCGGCTGCCCCCCATTTTCTGTGGCCGTTTGCGGTGAGGTACGCGGCGCATCAGCTCAACCTTCACCCCAGGGTCTCTCGGCCCGCGATGTCCCCAGTCTTGCTGTGGACGGGGAAGGTTGGCGATGCGTCGGCGTTCCGTGTCTGGGGATCTCGGGCGTTTGTCCGCGACTTGTCTGCGGACAAGCTGTCCCCTCGTGCTGCTCCCTGTGTCTTCCTTGGCTTCCCCACTGACACTCCAGGGTGGCAGTTTTACCACCCCTCCTCTCGTCGTGTTCTGTCCTCCCAGGACGTCACGTTCGACGAGTCAGTCCCCTTCTACGGCCTCTTCCCCTACCACACTCCTTCCCTCCCCCCTCCGCCGGACTTCCTTGTGCCGGTTCCCCCCCCGGTAGACCCCCTCCCCCCTCAGGTTCCTGCCCCCTCAGGTGTGTCCCAGGTAGACGCAGTTGACCCGGTCGAGGTTACTGGTGACTCTGGTGCTGCTGCGGGTGCTGAGCCTGGGGGTGCTGACTCTGGGGGTGCTGTGCGCGGGGGTGCCGGGCCTGGAGGTGCTACTACTGGGGGTGCTGAGCCTGGGGGTGTTGGGCCTGGGGGTACTACTGCGGAGGGTGTTGAGCCGGGGGGTGCTGTGCCTGGAGCTGCTGAGCCTGGGGGTGCTGAGTTGGGAGCTGCTGAGCCTGGGGGTGCTGAGCCTGGGGTTTCTCCTGCTGCTGCGTCTCGACGGGAGCCCCTCTCTGCTCCCAACACCCCCCTTCGCTTCTGGAGTGTCGCTGCTGGTGACGTGGCCTTGTCCAGTCAGCAGCATGCAGTACTCGAACTTCTGTTTTCCGAGCTTCTTGGTCAAGTAGTCAGCTGCCATCTCGGACGTGGGACAGTAGGATAGTTCAAGTCTCCCCTTCTCAATCTTGTCTTTCACGAAGAAATATCGCAGAGCGATATGCTTCGTTCTGTTCGCGAATCCATTTTTGTTGGTGATGCGAATTGCAAATTGGTTGTCGCAGAACAGAGTGAAGTTGGGTAACTCGGCTAACTTCGCTTCTTCCAGCAGCTCGCAAAGATAGAGTCCTTCCTTGGTGGCTGAGCAGAGTGCAATATATTCTGCTTCAGCTGACGAGAGAGCAATTAGTTCCTGCTTGCTCGATTGCCAGGAGATCAGTCCGATAGGTTCGAGGCGGTAGATGTAGCCAGTGCGGGAGCGCCTGTTGTCGGAGTCGCCAGCGTGATCAGCGTCGACGTAGCCGGTTAATTTAGTCGGTGTAGTTCTGTTCTTGTAGTAAGTTAGGCCGATCGTTGGGGTACTGACGAGGTAGTGGAGAGCGCGGTCGAGCTCCGCCAGGTGTTCTGCTTCAGGCTTCTTGAGGTAGGTGGCGAGCTGGCTTGCAGAGTATGAGAGGTCGGGGCGGCAGGTGACAGCTGCGAAGAGAAGGCATCCTAGTTTTCTCTGGTAGTCGCGTATCCCGGCGGATTTGAGTAGAGAGGATCCTTCCTTGTGGTTTCCTGTCGCGTAGCGGTAGGGCGTAGAGATGGTGGTAGGTGTGAGCGCGAAGCGTTTGGCGATGGTGTCGGCGTACTTAGCGGCGTTGAGGTAGATCGCGCCTTCTTCTTCCCGTATGTTCAAGCCGAGGTACTGTGTGACGGTAGAGGAGACCGTGAGTGTGAGGTCCCTCTATAGCTCCCCTTCGAACCAGGTGGTGATGTCGTCAGTGGAGCCGATGTAGAGTAGGTCGTCTACGTAGACGATTAGCAGAATGTAGTCGGTGTCTTTAGCGAGTCGGTACATTCCTTGGTCGTGAGGTAGTTGGCGGAATCTGATGCAAATGAGGCGAGCGTGTAGGTACTGTTGCCATAGCCGCGGAGCTTGCTTGATCCCGTAAAGTGATTTCAGCAGTTGTCAGACTTGGTTAGGTTCCCCGTTGGTACCGTGTGGGAGCTCGACGAAGATTTCCGCGTCGACAGGTGCGTAGAGGAACGCGTTGGCGACATCGATTTGCCGTAGCTTCCTTTTCTTCATGGCGGCGATCGCGAGGAGGGTTCGAAGTGAGGTATGTCGGCTAACCGGGGCGAATGTCTCGGTGAAGTCCCGTCCGTGCTCCTGATCGAATCCACGCAGAACCCAGCGTGCTTTGAACTTCTCAATTGTGCCGTCTGATTTTGTTTTAACGCGGAAGACCCATTTCCCGGTGAGAATGGTCTTGTTCCTTGCCACGCTGATGGGGACAACTTTCCAGGTGTTCCGTTCCTCTAGCGCCTTTAACTCTCTGTCCATGGCTTCACGCCATTTTCCCCTGTGTTTCCCCCCCAGAGCCTGCTGAACCGTCGCATGCTCCTTAGGAAGAGTGTTGCCGTGGACTGCGGTGACGAGTCCGAGAATCTGCAGTCCAGTCTGTGAGTAGCGGGGAAGAGTTGCATCCTCGGGATAAGCTGCTTCATCTCCCGCTTCTGGATCAGGTATGAAATTCGGTCCTACTCGTTCTGCTTCATTGGTGTTGACAGTCGCAGGTGTTACGTAACCGTTGTCGGCGAAGTAGTAGAAGTTTTCGGCGTTGACACTTTCGCGAGGCTTATCTTCGTCCATGGGGACGTCGACAGAGCAGAACGGAAGGGGTCCAGCTTCTTCTGATGCGTTGGCCACATTTTGCTGTCAGTAGAGCTACACTGTGAGATCACCGATCGATCCTAGGGGGGGTTACAGGCGTGTTTGCCTGGGGGGTTATGGGCGCACTTACCCACTATTGAAACAAGCCCTTTTATCCCAATGGTCTAGTGGTTGGGATTGTGAGATCTGCTCGTCCCAGTCAGCTTCGTCTGCTTCCGAGGCGAAGGCTCGGTCACCACGAAAACCACCTGTGGGATCTTGGTCCTCTTGCAGGTTGGCAAGGTATGTCTGGAGCGTGAGTCGTTTGTAGAAAATGACGTCGCGTGCTGCTACTGTTTCCTTGGAGTGGACGTCAAACATTTTCCACGCGTTGTAGCTCTTTTCGATGCCGAGGTGTAGTCCCCACTGTGCGCGTTGTGAAAATCGGCCCGCTCGTGCTGCTGGGGGTCGGTACTGTACCATGCATCCGAACACTCGTAACATTTTTGTGCTGCCCTGTTTTCCTGTCCACAGCAGATGCGGTGATGCGTTGCTCGGTAGTGATGAAGATGAGAGCAAGTTGTGCAGCATGATGGCGTGGTCCATTGCTGCAGGCCACTGGTGGTTGGGTAGCCGCATGCCACGTAACAGTTTGCGCATGCTGTTCTGCAGAGTCCTGTTCATTTTTTCTCCTACACCTTGCTGCTGATGGGCGTAGGGAAGAGAGAGGAGCTGCTTGATTCCCCTTTCCGCCAGGTACTACTTGAATTGCTGAGAGGTGTATTCTCCTCCTTCGTCAGGCTGGAAGCTTTTCAGCTTTACGCCCGACTCTCTTTCTGCTACTTGTAGCCAAGCAGCGAATGCTGCGAGGACCATGTCGCGGCTGGGTAGGTTTAGATGCCAGACGTAACGGGTGGCGGCGTCTATGAAAGTGATTGTGTAGTTGTATATCACTTGTCCTGGTTCCCGATCGTACAAAATGTCGCTATACACCTTTTCGAGTGGTGCGTACGCAGGTGCGCTCGGGTTGTGATGAGGAGTGAACGGCCGATGTGGTAAGTCGGCTTCGGGGCAGGTAAGACATGTTCCTCATGCCCGTTGAAGTTCTCTGCCGTCGAGTAGTAGTAACGAGTCCTTATCAAGGACTCCTGCTCTTATTGTGTTGTTTAACACAGTGTTGCTTGGGTGTCCCATGCGTGCGTGCGAGATGTCTTCGGAGGCGCGATGTCCGGGTGAGCGTCGATACGCGTCGGAGTTGGAGTAGAAGCTGGCGGTGAAGTTTGCGCTACGATGAACTTCTCGTGGTGCTGGGTGTAGTTGTTGCGCTGGTGTTGGTGGTGTGTCGTCGATGAGGAGCGGTGTCGTTGAAGGACCAGTGATTGGTGTTGACGTTCCTGCTGCTGCCGTTGATGGTTCTGCTACTTCCGATGTTGTCTCTCCTGCTGCCGATGTTGTCTCTGCTGCTGCCGATGTTGTCTCTGCTGCTGCCGATGTTGTCTCTGCTGCTGCCGATGTTGTCTCTGCTGCTGCGGATGTTGTCTCTGCTGCTGCTGATGTTGTCTCTGCTGATGCCGAATGTTGTATTGTTACTAACGCACGTGTTCGTTCTGCTTCAGGAATGGTATGTGAATACAAAAAGCCTTCCGGACTGAAGTCGGGGTCGAGATCCGGCGGGTGCGTCCAAGATGTGAAGGTGACGATCCCGTCACTGTCTGCGGTGCCCAGGTCTGGGACGAAATCGAGAACGAAGACATTGTTCTTCAGGACCGCCTTTCCGATGTAGAGGCCGCCCTTCCCGTGGTACAGCATGAACTCCTGGGTGGTAGTGTCGGCTTCCAGATGTATGCCTTTCGCCATCAACTGACTGACGCTCAGTAAGTTGTAGCCAAGTCCTTATGCTATTAGGACTTTGGACATTTGCAGTATGACATTCGTCTCTCGTGACTGAAGTTGCACTACTCCTTGTCGTCGTGTGCGCAGGTTCTGATTATTGGCGACAGTGATGACGACTTCTCGTTGAAGTTGGTGCCCGCGTTGAACGAAACGTCCTGAAGAGCACATATGTTGTCCGCAGCAACTGTCCAAGAACCATGTATCCTTCCCGGACGGCTCGCTTTGAGCGATGGCGGCGTACGTCGGGTTCGGTTGAAGTGACTCGCGGCGAGACGTGCTGTTGTCGAGTTGTTCTTCTGGTGAGTAATATGGTGGTGACTCAGTTACGCAGGAGTCACTCAGCCTTGCCATGCAGCTGACGAGGTTTCTTGTTCCTTTCGCAAGTTGTCCCGTCGATGTTGTTGAGACTTGTACTGAAGTTGTCGGATTTGCTTGCGTTGAGGCGACTTGACTGCTTGGAGGGCGAAGTTGGCGTTGCGGCGACGTTGACTGTTCTCGATTCGGGCAGTGCGTACGAGGATGCCCTGAAGTCTTGCAGAGGTGGCAGAACGGAGGTACGATTTTCGGTCGATTGTTGTTGTTGTTGTGGCGCCGTTGAGTGTGAAACACGAATTCGGGCACTGATACCTTTCTCTTGTGTCGTCCTTCTTGCAAGTCCATGTCTTGCTGCTTGGCGTGGATTTCGGCGCAAAGTGCTGCTTCAGAATTTTTTCCGTGGGCTCGTAGTATGGCGCGAGTGGAGCGCCAGTGAGGACCAAGACCGCCGATGACAACCGTGACGAAGGCGTCCTCTGAAATCGATCCTCCACATCGAAGAAGCTTGTCGCGCAGCTCGCGGCAGCGACTGATATACGCCATTCCCTTCTCGCCTGGTTTCATTTCGATTATTGTCAGCTGCGCCATTAACCGACTTTGGTTTACGCTGTCTGTTGCTTGATACAGGCTCTTCAAGTGATTGGACACGAGCTCCGTGGAGTTGCCGTAGCCTCGGTAAGACCGTATGTTTTGTTGTTGAGTTGGAGTGATGTTCCTCAGTAGTATCGTGTTCGCCATCATCGATTGATAGGTGTACTGCTGCTTCTCATACTGTGTGCCGTTTGTTGGGTATGGCAGGGACCCGTCGAAGAAGCCAAGGATTTGCGCTCCTTCCATCATCAGCTCGAATTCGAACGACCAGGTAAAGAAATCCTTCCCGTCGAAGGGTTTTGTCGTTTGCAGTTTTAGAACGTTCGCGAACCGCGACTGAACTTGTAGTGCGTCCAGCGTTCTCTCTTGTCCCGGTGCAGGTTGTGGTTGTGGCATGAAGCTGACGGAGCCGCGCTGGGGCTCGTACCGAGCGAAGGTAGGTTGCTGTTGTTGATTCCCGCGTGCGTAGGATGAGCCATCGAGACTCATGGGCGTCACGTTGTTGTTGTTGTTGCTGTTGTTTGATTGCGCAGGTGCTCCTTGCTGATGCTGCTCGTAGAAGGACATGAAGGAGAAGAACTTCTCCATCATGCTTGGATCGAAGCCCGCGCCTTGGTTTGCGGGTGTTTCAGTAGACCCAGCTGCCGGTCTCGTTGTTGTGCCTTCCTCTGTCTGTAGGCCAAAGGCAGGAGGTGGAGTAGGAGTAGTGCCAGGAGAGCCGTTGGAGGAGCTCCTCTCCTTTCTGGTAGACATGTCTCTTGGTGTATTAGGTGTTAAGGAGAAATAATTTTAACCCTAACCAGCTCTCATACCATGTTGGGCTGAGTGCCCCTTAGGATCTTCGGTAGGGCTAAACTCTGGGTAGAGTGATGTAGTAGCGGAAGCGTTTAAATGAAGTCCTTGAACCACCTTGCGCTGGTATGTGAGGGCAAAGTAAGTTATTAAAACAAGCAAGTACAAAGGTTTATATAAGAGTACAAAGAATACGAAGAGATATAATTAAACTGTTTTACTGTTGCGGTTCGATACAGTGCGACTCGGGCAACTGCTCAATGTCGAGTCGATTGTGTGTCCTTGCTGTCGCGCTGCATTTGTCAAGTCAAAGGTCGCTTACCTTTGACTTTTGCGTAACCTCCAGCGATTACGTCAACCTCCGAGGGTTGACTCGCTGGTGCCTCGAAATGCTCTGCTTCGCTTGTGCCTTGGTGTTTCGACACGACAGGGGCGCTTAAGGTTGTTTGTTCCCAACACCCTTCACAAACTTGGCCCGCTCCTTCTCTGGCGCAGCTTGCTCCTTGCGCTTGCTGGGGCGCCTTTTCCTGCTGCTCCTAAATATGTCCACCAACTGGCTCTGATACCACTTGTTATAGTCACAGTAGGCTTCAATGTGCCTAAAACGAAGGATAGAGTGCACAGTCGGATTTCTACACAGCGGCTTTAAACGTTCATAGCGATATGCTCACAACTTTAAATGACTTCATTCAACTTGGATCTGGAGCGCCTTAACGTTGCCTACACTAGGCAGTTTTGATCACAAGATTTCATCAAGAATTGACGACACATCGTTGGTTTGAACGAACGACACTATGGCAGCAACATAGTCTTAGAACACAACTTAGGAATAGTTAGCAAGGGTTACGAGTTGGGAATGACTCCCAGCTCCTACAAACCCCAAGAGCCGAGGTACAGTGATGTGGAACAGTGCCACACTGTCCCCAACCACGAAGAGTCTCGAAACGACCCTTCACTAGGGTCTACACCAAGTGAAATGTTACACTACACAAAGTAATGTAACTATCTTCAATTTCTTGAGGTGTACCCTTTTTGGCGAGCTTCGAAATCACTTGAAGCTTGAAACCAAGGCTCGGGTTCTTCACCACAAAATCATCCTTGAGTACTTGATGGGTCTGCTGCACACACCTGCGACACGCCGAACGTTCGACACAGGACAAAATAGAAACCGCGCACGACAAAATAGAAACCGCGCGGGACACACAAAATGATCGCGTAATAGGCAACTAGCGATAACTCGCTATTGACTCCACACACACACACACACACACGACATCATGACCCATCATTCACACACCATTATAAGCATGAAATATATATTTATTTCATGCCCTCATTCCATTCCATGCACTGCATGCACGCACACGGACAACAAGCCGAGTGCAACCCGTAGGGTTGCACCAACAAACTCCCCCTCGGATTGTTGGCCTTAGGATCTTGCTCTCTCAGTTCAGAGCCATCCCAGCCAGCTTGCAACACTTCCAATGCTGCTGCTCCACCAACCTCTTGGTCATCATGTCAGCTGGCTGCCCCGTCGTCTTCACATAACGCAACTCAACTTCACCCGCGGTTGCCATGCTCCTCGTCCAATGCCACTTCACCCTCATGTGCTTTGTCAGGCCATGCAACACAGGGTTCTTGGCAAGAGAAATGGCACCCTGGCTGTCCCAGTAGAGTGGGGTTGGTCCTTGCTGCTTCTCCCCCAATTCAGCCAACAAACGCCGCTGCCACACAATCTCCCGTACGGCACGGAAGAGTGCCATGTACTCGGACTCCACCGAGCTCAATGCTTGGTCAACCTGCTTCTTGCTCTCCCAAGCAGTTGGGCCTCCACCTACACAGCAGATGAAGCCCCCCACACAAGTCATGTACTCTGGTTCAGATGCATATGAAGCATCCGAGTAGGCGGTGAGGAACAAACGCCCGGGTTCCACACCATCCGCGCCCTTTTGGCGCCTTTGCGCCGCCGCCGAGTATTGCAGCCCAACGGTCGGTGTTTGGCCAAGATACTTGGCCACCCTCATTCCAGCTGCTACCTGCTCCTCATTAGGACATTGCACAACCCTTGTCAGCTGCCCGGTAGCAAACACGACGTCCGGTCATATGTTGACTGCCGCGTACATGAGGCTGCCCACCAACGAGTGAAAACGGCGCCTCTCCTCTCCATCCACGCTCTCCTCCTCTGGTCCCTTCACACACTTGAACCCAGAGGGAAATGGAGTAGCCACATGGCCTTCCCTTTGCCCAAAGTTGACAGCCAAGGCCTCCAGGTACTTCCGTTGGTGCACCCGCATGCACTGCTTCTCCACGTCACGTTCGATGTGGAGCCCGAGGTAGAAGTTGACATCGCCAAGGGACTTGCACTTAAACTTGTCTTGCAGCTTCAGCATCACCTCCTTCACAAGGTTACAGGAGGGTGAGAATATGAGAATGTCATCCACATAAACCACCATGAAGCTCCTTTGCTCCCCCTCGCCAAGCATGAACAAGGAGTGATCGGCCGTTGAGGGAGTGAAGCCGATCTCCTCCAACACTTTGCGCAGCTTCATGTACCATTGCCTAGGGGCCTGCTTCAACCCACACATGGCCTTCTTTAGCTTCCACACTCTGCCGCTGCCATCGTCAAACCCCTCTGGCTGCGCCATAAAAATCTCCTCCTCTAGGATTCCGTTGAGGAACGCCGTTACGATGTCTAGCTGCTTCACCACCCATCCTTTGATGGCGGCTCCCGCGAATAGGGTTCGCAGCGTCGCCGGCTTCACCACTGGAGCAAACAGCTCCTTGAAGTCCACCTTCTCCTTCTGCTGGTACCCCCTGGCCACCAGCCTAGACTTGTAACGCTTGATCTTGCCGTCGGTGTCGGACTTGATGTTGAATAGCCACTTGGACGTAATCGCCTTACGCCCCTCCGGTAGCTCCACCAACTCAAACGTGTCGTTCTCCTCAATGCTCTTCAGCTCACTCTCCATTGCCTTCTTCCACTCCTCAGCATCACTACTCTCCAAGGCCACCTTGAGAGTTTCTGGTTCTCCCGGCATCTCCACCGGAGAGAAGAACGCGAAGGCACACTCCTCGTAGTCACTCTCCTCGTCGTCTCCGACCATCATTGCCGCTCCGGCCAGGGCCGTTTTGCCCTGCTTTCCCGTCGCATCATAGGTCACCCTGTTAGGGGGTTGGACTCTCCTCTTCCCCCTTCCTTCCTCCTCAGCTGCAGGGACTTGAAGGCCTTGGCGTTGCTGCGGTGTGGCTCGAATCCGTGGAGCACTCGTAGTGCGGGAAGGGAGTGACGGTGCACGCTCGCTCACTTGCTGCACCTCCTCCTCTTCTTTCTCTGCATCATTGGCCTCCTCTCCCCCATTCACAAGGGAAGATTGCCTTGTGGTAGTGCTGCCGCTGCTCAGCTCCAAAGGCAGCTCCACATGCTCCAAGCCGGAACTCTTCACCTCCCCAAACCGCACGCCTATCTTCGCCTCATTCTCCGCCTTCCAATCCTTGTACATGAAGTTCTCCATGAACTTGCAGTCCCTGCTTACCAAGAACTTCTTGGTGAATGGGTCCCAAATAAGCCATCCCTTGCTGTTTTGAGCCATGCCCAAGTGCACGGCCCACACCGCCTTGGCACCAAGCTTGTTGTGCCGAAGATGCTTAGGCACGAGCACCATGCACATGCACCCGAACACCCGAAGCATATCCACCTTTGGCTTCCTTCCAAGCCACTCCACATAGGGCACCCATTTGTCTGCTCCCACATGAGTCAAAACTCTGTTCTTGGCCACACACGCGCTCCGCACCGCATCAGGCCAGAAATAGTCGGGTAGCCCGGCTTCAATGAGCAACCCGCGTGCCGCCTCCGTGATTGTGCGGTTCGCTCGCTCGGCGATGCCGTTCATTGCAGGGGAGTATGGCATGGTGAGGGAGTGCCGAATACCATTCTTCTTCAGCCACAACCCAAACTCCTTGCTCAGGAACTCTCCCCCTCGATCGGTGCGGATTGACTTGACTAGACGGTCTTGTTGCCGCTCCACCATCGGGAACCAATCCGTTTTCAACGTTTCAGCCACGTCGCTCTTCTTGGCCAGCACGTACACCCAAGTCATGCGGGTGTAGACGTCCACAATGGTGAGGAATTACTCTGCTCCAGCAGCTCCAAGCTTCAGGGGGCCCACCACGTCCATCACCACCTCATCAAGTGGTGCCTTAGCCGTTGCCTCGGAGCTCGAGAACGGAAACCGAGTGAACTTGGCTTGCAAGCATGTTGGGCAGCCAAGCACCTCATCGGGCTCCCCCTTCACACGTATGCCAGCAACCATCTGTTTCTTCACTAGCTGCTGCAAGTTGGGCAGGGCCACATGCCCCATGCGCCGATGCAAAGTCAACCAATCACACTCCCCCGTAGCCGAAGTCGGATTGGAGAATGCCGCGCTCGCAATAGCGCCCCACATGCTCTCTCCGTAGTCCTCCGCTACTGCCTCGGGGTTCTCCTCACCCTTGTGCTGCTCCTTGGCTGCTGCACCTCTCTCCTTAGGTTCACCAAGCTTGCTGGTCCCTCCAAGATTGCACTTCTTGGACACCTTCTCCTTAGCGCGACCGTCCGCGCTATCGCCGCTACCAACCGCTTCACCCTTGGTACTGACGCTTGCTGCCACTTGCCTCTCCTTCGGCATGGGGACCACAGGGATCTGCCACATCTCGTTGTAGACATCCCTATCCTCATGAAGGTCCCATAGAATCCGCTCGCCAAGCCTTGCGATGTAGGTCTTGGCTCCCTTCGAGTTCGTGTCCATGCCGTTCTTTGCCAACCGCCGCACGGAAATCAGGTTTGCAGCAAGGCTGGGCACCCAAAGCACGTTCTTGAGGCCCACCATCTTCCCATCAGCACCCTTGAACATGGCCTTCCCCATGCCTTTCACCTCTGCTCGCTGCCCCAAAGTCGATGTGATATGCTTCACCGGTGACGGTTCGAGTTCGGTGAGCAAGTCCGGGCGAGGTGTCATGCTATAGGTAGCGCCACTATTGATCACCCAATAGTCAAGGGGGTGTAGGGTCACCTTCCCCACAGCTGCCGGCTCCTCAAAGCCTTCATCCTTCTCTGGACCAGCCGGTACTTGCGTCGACACGAAGTAGAATAGACCCGGGTACCGATCCTCGCTCGGGTCCTTGTCGTTATCTTCGTTCTTCATGTTTGCAGCACCGCCACCGCGACCGCCACGGCCTCCACGGCCTCTTCCTCTCCCTCCTCCTGCTCCTCTACCCTCCTGGCCTTGAGCAAGGGTCCATCCTTTAGGGAGTTTGAAGCAATCGCGCCACATGTGCCCGGTCTTGTGGCAATAGTGACATTCACCGTCAAATCGGCCGCGACGGCGACCGTAGCTCTTGTCGTCCCTGCCGTAACCGCCACTCCCGCGGCCTCCACTGAAGTTGCTGCCACCAAACCTTCCTCCCCCTCGTCCTCTGCCTCTTCCACGGCCATATCCACGGCCGATTCTCGCTGCCCCTGCGCCATCCGCACTCGCCAACTCACGGCGGCGGAAATCCTCTTGAAGGATAGCTCGCTTCACGTCTTCAAGCGAGAGGCGGGGCAAGTCGCAATTCAGGTTGATGATGAGCGAGGACCATGACTCAGGGAGTAGGGCCAGCAACTTGGTCTTCTTTTGGAGCTCACTATAGTTCAAATCCGCTCCCTCAAGCCGCGTCAACAAGTCGAAGAATTTCTGCACCCCTTCTTCAACCGCTTCATCCTCTTCAATTCGCAACGTCGCCATTTGCCGTTCGAGCACCACAGCTACCGCCGCTGTTGCAGGAGCGTGTACACCCTTGAGAGCAGCCCATGCCTTTGGTCCCTTCTCTGGTTTACGCTGGAATGGCTTGATGTGATGGATCTGGCTGCTCCCCAACGCTTGCCCAAGTAGGAGGTAGCCTTGTGCGCTCTTCCGCACCCACGGGCTCTTGTCCGGGTCGTTCTCGGGGTGCTTCTCCGTTCCTTCCATCACCTCCAGCAGGTCGTAGTGGTCAAACACGTTCTCCATTCTGAAGGACCACTCAGCAAAGTTGTCACCGTTGAACTTGTCAAGGCCAAACACTCTAGGCTCATCCCTAGATGGGCCAACGCTTGGTTGCACGGGCGCCATGGCTGAATCACGGGGTTGGCCTGGTGCATGGGCTTCTCCACTGCCACCAGCACCTCTGCCACCCCTTTCCTCAGGTCCAGTTATTGTCGAAACTGCTCCAAGGGGCTCTGATACCACTTGTTATAGTCACAGTTGGCTTCAATGTGCCTAAAACGAAGGATAGAGTGCACAGTCGGATTTCTGCACAACGGCTTTAAACGTTCATAGCGATCTGCTCACAACTTCAAATGACTTGATTCAACTTGGATCTGGAGCGCCTTAATGTTGCCTGCACTAGGCAATTTTGATAGCACGATTTCATCAAGAATTGATGACACGACGTCGGTTTGAACGAACGGCACTATGGCAGCAACATAGTCTTAGAACACAACTTAGGAAGAGTTAGCAAGGGTTACGAGTTGGGAATGACTCCCAGCTCCTACAAACCCCAAGAGCCGATGTACAGTGATGTGGAACAGTGCCACACTGTCCCCAACCACGAAGGGTCTCGAAACGACCCTTCACTAGGGTCTACACCTAGTGAAATGTTACACTACACAAAGTAATGTAACTATTTTCAATTTCTTGAGGTGTACCCTTTTTGGCGAGCTTCGAAATCACTTGAAGCTTGAAACCAAGGCTCGGGTTCTTCACCACAAACTCATCCTTGAGTACTTGATGAGTCTGCTACACACATCTGCGACACGCCGAACTTTTTGCACAGGACAAAATAGAAACCGCGCACGACAAAATAGAAACCGCGCGGGACACACAAAATGATCGCATAACACGCGACTAGCGATAACTCGCTATTGACTCCACACACACACACACGACATCATGGCCCATCATTCACACACCATTATAAGCATGAAATATATATTTATTTCATGCCCTCATTCCATTCCATGCACACACGCATGCACGCACACGGACAACAAGCCGAATGCAAACCATAGGGTTGCACCAACACACTCCACGTCGTAGTCAAGCAGGCTCATTGCCAACAGATCTCACAGCTTGGCGTTGCTGAGGCTCGTCCAGCGCCATGACTTGATGACATTCTGGCGGGAAAAATCACGTTCACACTCGACTGTGCTGAGTGGCAGAACAGCGGCCGCAGCCCACATACGGACTAGGTTGGGGTAGCTGGTCTGCTAGTCGCTGGTCTGCAAGATGGCCTTCAATCATGCATGAAAGGGCTGCTCCTCCTTGGGAGTGGAGAGCACCGGCAAGAACGTGCGCAGCTGCGCTCGTGCTGCACGCTTCTGGACACCTGCCAAACGGGAAAGCACAACCGGGTAGATCGTCAGACGCAGAGATTGGGAAGAAAGTCAACCGTGGAAACGTGCAGGCACACATGCAGGTCATGGTTCTATGACCAGGCAAGATGGTGTCCCGGTTCTTGGCATGAAAGAGATGCACGAGGCCGCTCAGGTGCTCCTTGCACTCCGCATCTCTTGCCTCGGCGCCCCTCGGCCACGAACGGGGCATGAAGAGCTTCGCCCCGTTCAAGCGCGTCAGGTCCCCCAAGCGCAGCTCGAGGTTGTACACCAGCTCGCGGGCGAAAGAGCGGCAGCAGGTGTAACATCCTTGCATGTCCCCGCTGCTGGTGGTGTACCCCTTCACAGATTCCTCGTGCAGCTGAAACTTGTGTACCCGTCACTGACCCTCCTTGTCCACCCCCTCCACAGTCATTTCACGGCAGTCGGGCGAGGCGTGCCACGCGAGGAATGCATAGAGCAGCTCTCTGGACCCACCACCAAACTGCTGGCCACAGTTCAGGTACCTCTGCTCGATGTAGATGATGGTCCGCCTCACCTGGGGAGTGCACTCCAGTGAGGTCAACCTGTTGTAAGGGGGAGGAAGGGTAAATCGGAACAGAAGATAAAGTACAAGGGAGATGAAGATATCGGCAGAGCATGGCAAAACTACTCACATGACGTTTCTGGAATAGCAGGTTGAGCGCGTTGAGTGCCGTGTGCACGTCCGCCAGGAAGAACAGGAAGAAATGAAATTTAAACGATGTCACCAGGTGGTACATCGTCGCGTCCGTCTCCTCGAGGAGCATGATCACAGCAGGCAGAACGCGGACGAATCGTGCAATTGCGTCGCCGCGACTTAACCAGTGGACGGAATGGATCCACTGGACCTCGAGGTTGGTATGAGTGAAGACCTCCTGCAACTCCTTGAACTTGTGGTTGTAGGGATTAGATCTACCGAGATCCTCTGCCAGAGAGCGAATAACCGCGTCGATAATGCCCAGCTCTAGTAGTGCCTTAGCCACATCCTTTGCAGCTAGAGCTTCCCTGCCACGGATAAAATAGCACAGTCGGTCGGTAAGTACACTAGAAATCACATATCAAGTACCGCATATCCAACAGCAAAACGACACCAACACAGCAACAACTTACCTGTGTGCGATGCAGTGAGAGGCCACCACGTGCGGGATCTCCAGCCGAAGATGCCCAACGAGGCCCATGTCTGCGCCGATCATCACAGGAGCCCCATTGGTGCTGATACCCGCCACCTTCTCCAGTGGCAGATTGATACTGTCAAGAAATCCTTTGAGCACAGCATGAAGAGATGCTGCATCACACTTCTCAATGGTGAGGTTAGCTAGATTCAGTAATGACGGCATGCTCACGCAGAAACGTTACAAACAAGATCATGTGCTTCCCTTTAACGCAGTCTGTACTCTCGTCGCAGGTTAGACCAATGTAAGGACTAGAGTCAATGAACTCTCTCTGGCGCACACGCAGGTATGTCGCTATTGCGGCGGTAATCTCTTCGAAGCCGTACCTGAAAGGAGATCAACACATGCGGTTAGTAAAAGCTTCACATAGTTCACACTCTGCACCGTTATGAAGTACACACTCTTACTTACGTCGTGTAGTAGGAACCATAACCGCTCTTTAGGAAGCCGGGCGTGCCACGCTACGCCAGATGTCAGACGAGGTCCTCATACATCTCGATCGGGGCATCGGACTTAGCGAGGAAGAGTGCGGTCTTAAAGAGCAAGATCAGGCGCTCCTTTTCAAGGTCTGTCGCCTTCGGGTTGTCGTCGATCCGGCGGTTGGCCTTGAGCGCTGCCTCGGCTGTCCTCTGTCTGCGCAGAGCTCGGCGGTGCTTCCTTGTGCGATGATGCTTCTGCATTGCCTGGGTCTGCACATCGGTCGCCCCTTCTCCTTTGGCGCCGAAGTTGGTGCCCACACAACCGTGCGCAATGCAGACCGTGCACTTCATTGACGGGAACCCAAATTTCGTCTGACACAGCACAAGATACAGATAGTGGTTAGACCACTGTTTGTTATACATAAATAAGGCTTCCTGATATTTCTCATTGGCTATGTCGAGCAGTTCTGTGTCAGAAGTATCCTCAACTGCTTTCCCCTTGAGTTTACGCTGTTGGGCTTTTGGGGAGGAGTTCCCCACACCAGACGTTGGTGTAGCTTCACTGGCACCCCATTTGATCTTCGTCCGGAGGTACTTTACTTTGATACCCCGTTTGAGACGTGGGCCTTTCCGAGTAGTTCCCGCAGCGACATGATGATGGTTCCGTGTGGGTTCGAAAACGGCATGAGTTGAAGCGGCGGCGATAGGAGCTGATGCGGCTGCGACATGAGGTGATGCGGCAGCGGCGACATGCGTCAAACACTCGCCCTGCGTCCAGATGGTAGGTGTCTCGGAGCCCGAGGAAGGGAGAACAACTGACGGAACTGAGGGCGAGACTAACGCGGGAGCAGCTGAAGCTCGTCATAACAGATCAAGGCCAGTAAGGGCGACTGGTTTCGTGGCAGTGTTGGAAGCAGGGCCGTGGCCTGCGGGCGACGAATCTGCCATGGCTGCTCAGCTCTGCCGAGCGTGCCGAGCTTGGGAGGGAAGCTACTCCTGCCTACGCTTGTGCTCCAACCTCACTTCCTGCAAGGGTTCACGGCGAGTGCATGGACAGAATGAGGGAGGAGATGGGGGTACCCCCTTTCCCGAGCCGCCATGGAGAGGCATCTTGGACCACCCCTGGCTGACTTTCGTGGTAAGATGACGAGACCCCCACCCCACTGCCATCCTGTATGGCGTGTTGGCGTGGACCCTGCCTCCAGTGGTGTGTTGTCCGTGTTTTGATTGGGCAGTAGTAAATTATGTTAGAGCAGTTTCATAGAAATAGAATCCAGCACGACAAAACGGTTCGGCGCGCACAAGCTGTAAGTACAGTGCATGTGATAAAATTTCAAGTGTGGGTGGGATGGGGTTTCGTGAATCACGGCAAGGTACATGCGTCGCGTATCCCCCTCCCCCCCCCCCCCCCCCCCCCCCCCCCCCCACCCCACGTGGTCAAGTCCGTTTCAGTGTGACTCACTGAACTATACTGATTCGTCCGTGTAACTTGTACAGAAACACACATAATGGCCAGTGTGGCACATGAGGTTATACTGAAATTTCAGTGCACAATTGGAACATATGCTGAATTTCCAGGAGAAACGAAAATCAGCGCTTCAAAATCAGCATAATCAGTGTGTTTTATGCTGATATCTGAGGGCCTGTCTATGGGGGAGACACCATTGCCATGTTGCAATTGCACTGCTTAGAATTTTCGCAAAACATGTTTCAAGAGTGTAGCTACTCTTTCACTGACAGTAAGGGAGCATTCATGTGTCACATTTGTGTCACAATCCCCTTTTCCCCGAGTCGCGTCGAAAGATTTTGTCAATCTCGCGTCACAAAAAATGAATGTATTGCGAAACTAGGCGACCAGGAGAAATTCACAGTTGGGCGTATTTGATTGGGTGACACAGATGATTGTACACTCATTTCTTCAACCGCTTGGCTGGGGTGGGGTGTGATAATCCCGCGCAAAATAGGCATTGCATGCAGACCAGGTGCATTGACATTTCAAACCGCATGGGGTTTTTTAACAATGATGAGTCGGTTTACAATTAGTCAGCGACGTCAGCATGTTTCACGCTGATCACGCCCTCGAATATCAGCGTAAAACACGCTGATTAAGATGATTTTGTAGGTGTGATTTTCGTTTTCCCTGAAAAATCAGCATATGCTTCAATTCTGCGTTTTCAGTATAACCTACCTTGCCACACTGTTTGCGTATTGCTGTACAAGTAACACTGACGAATCAATATAGTGATGTGAGTCACACTGAAGTTGACTGCGTGGGGGGGGAAGGGTGGGGGGTTGGGGAGGGGGGGGGGGGGGGATGAAAGGGTACGCGTGTACTGTCTGTACCTTCCCGTGATTCCCGAAACCCCACCCACACACTTGGCATTTTTTCGCATGCGCTGCACAGATATCAGGTGCACGCCGAAGTGTTTAGCCTCGCTGGAACCTATCACAACAACAACACAACACACCTTGTACTGGTGTTTCAACTATAGTTTTTTGTTATTACACTATTGGTTCAGTTTACTTATGATTTTTACACTGGCAAAATAAGTATAAAAAAACGTGAACGCTGATTTGGACACCTCGTTGGCCGGGGCACGCTGATCCATCTGCATACCCTCAAACCAATCTGAGGGCCTGTTGGAGACCCCTCCTGGTTTTCCACCTCGACCATCTTCACCGCCTCTGTAGCCTGTAGCTGTGGGCACTGGTGCTACTAGGGGTGGTTGTCAAGATAGTAAGCAAGAATGATAACAGCAAGAAGAGGGATTACGCTAGCAGACAGAGGGGATATAAATATGAAACCCTAACAGGGCTATACTCACTACTGAGTACCCCACTGTAGACTAGACAATATAACATTCTGACACACCCCCATAGGCAAAGTGGGGTATAATCAGCACAACAAGCATTCATAGAGAAAGTTCACAAATTAGCCCTAGTGGCAGACATAGCAGAGGGGCAGTGAGGAGGAGGAGGGACTACAAGAGGAGAGGAGTTGGGAGGCGGCAGGTGAAGCTGCTGACACACGGGCAACGGAGCAACTGGCACACTGGCTACCGGAGGAAGGGCATCCGGACTGCTGGAGTAACTGACTCCGCGGCTAAGAAGAGCGGCTGGAGAAACTGACCCACGGGTGACTGGAGCGACGAGCTCACGTGCTACCGGAGCAAGAGGCATCCGGACTACTGGCACAGCAGGCGACGTAGCGGCTACCTCCTTTAAACCCCCCCCCCCCCCCATTGCCCCCAAACCCTTTTCTCACATCCCCCCCCAGCTAGCGCCACTCCCCAACCTCACCCATTCCATCCCCCCCTCAGCGGCAGCTGCAGCAGTGGGAGAGAGAGGAGGAGGGGCAGCTGATCACTCACTCCCACCACCCCCATACCCCCCCTTACCCCTGCCAACCCCATACCCTCCACATGGCTGTACGCGCATCAGGAAGTCGAAGGAGGAGGGGGGGGGGAGGGTGGGCGGTGTCGCGACGTGCAGGGCGCGGGCGGGCTGCCGGGTCCAGGAGGGGCGGCGCGCGGGTCCCCAGGGACGGCGCGTGGGTCCAGCGGGGCAGCGCGCGGGTCTAGCAAAGGCGGCGCGCGGATCCCGCAGGGCATCGCGCGGGTCCATCGGGGCAACGCGCGGGCCCCGCAGGGCGTCGCGCGGGTCCAGCGGGGGGCGGCGCGTGGGTCCCGCAAGGCGTCGCGCGGGTCCACGGGGCAGCGCGCGGGTCCTGCAGGGCATCGCGCGGGTCCAGCGGGGGACTGCATGCGGGTCCCGCAGGGCATCGCGTGGGTCCAGCGAGGCAGCGCGCGGGTCCCGCAGGGCGCCGCGCGGGTCCAGCGGGGGCAGCGCGCGGGTCCCACAGGGCAGGGCGCGGGTCAGGTGGGGCGACGCGCCGAGCAGAAAACCACCGCGCGCCCCAGGACGCACGGCGGGGAGAAAACCGCCGCGCGCCCCGAGCGCGCCGCAGGCAGAAAACGTCTCGCGCCCGGGGCGCGGGATAGGTAGGACAGCAGCGAAAGCATAGGGTGGGCCCATCCACAGGATCGACCCACGAGGGTCGACCTGCTCTGATACCATGTCAAGATAGTAAGCAAGAATGATAACAGCAAGAAGAGGGATTGCACTAGCAGGCAGAGGGGATACAAATACGAAACCCTAACAAAGCTGTACTCACTACTGAGTACCCCACTGCAAACTAGACAATATAACATTCTCACAGTGGTGACATTGGAGGTGAGGACGCAGGAGGTGCTGGTCCTGGGGGTGCTGAGACTGGGGGTGAGGGTTCTGAAGGTGCTGACTCTGAGGTTGCTGCGGGTCCTAGTGGTGCTGGGGCCGTGGGTGCTCCTACTGCAGGTCCTGGTGTTGGACAGCAGCAGCCGCCAAGTCGCCTCGATACGCCCTCACCACAGCAGCTTCGTGAGTGGGTCATTCAGAGAGGCCGCTCTGGTGCTGGAGCTTGGAGTTTTACAGCTCCTCGAGCTGCTGGTCCTGGAGGTGCTGGGGTTGCTGGAGCTGGCGGAGCTGGAGGTGCTGGTGCTGCTGGAGCTGGAGGTACTGGAGGTGCTGGAGGTGCTGGTACTGCTGGCACTGGAGGTGCTGGAGCTGGAGGTACTGGAGATACTAGAGCAGGAGGTACTGGATGTGTTGGTGCTTCTGGAACTGGAGGTGCTAGAGGTGCTACTGGTGTTAGAGGCGCTGGAGCTGGAGGTACTAGAAGTGCTGGAGCTACTGGTCCTGGAGGTGCTTGTACTAGAGGTGCTAGAGCTGCCGGAGCTAGTGGTGCTGCTGGTACTGGAGGTGCTGTAGGTACTGCTGGTGCTGGAGACACTTGAGCTGGAGGTGTTGGAGGTGCTGGTGCTGGAGGTGCTGGTGCTGGAAATGTTGGAGCTGCTGACGGTACGGATACTGCCCCGCGCCGACCGTTTTTCTACCCGTGGTCGTAGTCGTCCTTGCCGCCGTCGGACTTGGTCCTTTGCAAGGTTCTTACATCTTGTAGCTTCAGCTGCTCAAAGGGCATGATACGTCTTCCACTAGTCTCACTCCACCTCTCCTGTGTCCACTGACAGACCAGTCTCAGCGACAGCTACTGCCTGGCTCCCCACTGCCTGCTCCTGCTCCTCACACTGAGGTGACTGAGTCCCTGACTGAGCGTCGTGAGCCCGAGACTCGTGCTTCCACACCTGTTTGTGCTCGTCGTATCGCTCGTCCTCGTCCTCTTGCTATCCCAGGCACTCACGTTATGGCACTTCGTCCTTCCTCTGTTCCACAGCGTGCTGCTCTGCCGTCTCCTTCGGCGTCCTCTTGTCCTGACCTTCCTGACCCAGAGTCCGACCTTACTCATGCTGCCAGTCCTACTGTCACTCTTCTACTCGCAACTGTCGTCACTGACCCTGGCTTTGAGTCTACTGCTGCGTTTGCCCTAGTCACTGATCTCGTCGACTTTGCTACTAGGAGTTGTCTCAACTACGTCGCGAGTCTTGTTACAGAGTCTGAGTCTCTCTGTCCTCCATCCGTCGGGGGTGAGCTTGCCCTTGGCAGTGATGTCCTTGAGGACAGGGAGTTCGAGCTTGAGTGTCTCACGGCCGCTTTACCTGGTTTCGCATCTATGCTGATTTGCCCTGAGGGAAACCCGGATGCACTTGACATCTCTACCCTGCGCTCTTACGCTGAGGTGATCGCGAGTGTCTACTCCTGTCAGTGGCAGACAACCATGGTTGCAGAGATGGCTTCCTGGAAGTCCACAGGCACCTACGTCAACGAGGTTCCTCCTCATGGGCGAACATAGTCGATGGCATGTGGATTTTTAGAATGAAGCGGCCGCTGGGTTATCCGCCTGCCTTCAAGGCTCGTTACGTTGCTAGTGGCTTCAGTCAGCGACAGGGGGTCGACTACTTCCAAACCTTCTCCCCCACCCCAAAGATGACTACTCCTTGGGTGTTGCTGCACGTTGCAGCACAGCGTGGCTACGAGCTGCACTCCCTTGAATTCTCCACAGCTTTCTTGCAGGGCAGCCTCCACGAGGAGATCCGGCTCTGCCGCCCACCTGGCTTCACTTGGTCGTTTCCTGCGGGTACCTAGTGGAGCCTCCGACGGCCGGTCTACAGTCTTCGCCAGGCGCCCCGCGAGTGGCACGACACACTGAGGACGACACTTGCGGCTTTTGGGTTTGCTCATTCCCCTGCTGACCAGTTGCTGTTTCTACGCACCGACACTACTCTGCCGCCGTTCTACGTTCTCGTGTACGTCGACTTATTTTTTGCTACTGCTGACACTGATGCGTTGGCCTTAGTGAAGGCGGAGCTGCAAGAGAAACACACATGCATTGACCTTGTTAATAATAGTTGAAAGAGTACATGACGATGTAATAATAGGAGTACAAGGATATTAATAGCAATCTAGCTAGCCATGTACTCTGAGGGGTACAACCCCTATTAACTGTATGACATTGCTATAGTAACCGCAACTATTACTCTACCGGACAGTTACCATGTTGCATCGTGCAACCTCCGAGTATGGTTACTAGGCGGTCAAGAGTCACGACCGTTGACTTCCAACGACTGTTGACGTTCGAGTGATTCTCGAGCTACCACGTGCTCTTTACAAGTTTAATGCGATAGCGGTACAGGTGCGCTGCCTTGTTATGAAACGATGCGCAAAGTGAAGCCTTCTGAAATGTTATCATAATCGTCGGTTATTGCAACACTCCCATTCATTCCTGAAGGTGAGGCACGTGAGATTTCTTCGAGATCCCGCAGAGGTCGGCATAGTGCTGGAACTTCTGACGTAACATTTTCTTCGTGTGAAAATTAGATGCCATGTCACCAATTGTGCAATACGTGAGTTTTGTTGACGAAGAAGTAACGGAGTTCGATGTGCTTCGTGCACGAAGTCGGGCGTGTTCGCGATTTTGATCGCGCCTTGATTGTCGCATAGTAACGTGAACTGCCCATTCGTCATCTCTTTCGCTTCCTGCAGGAGCTCCATCAAGTACAACCCTTCGCGAACAGCTGCGCTGGCAGCGATGAACTCAGCTTCGGCTGACAAAAGAAAAATGATCTCCTGCTTCTGGGAGTTCCAAGAGATGATTCCAGCAGGTTGAAGTTGAAAAATGAAGCCTCTGTGGGAGCGCCTGTTGTCAACATCTCCCGTATGGACCGCGTCTACGTAGCCGTGAAGCTATAGGGTAGCTGATAAGTTAGCCGCGTAGGTGAGCCCGACGACGGGAGTAGAGATGAAGTATTGGTGTGGTCGACGTAGGTCTAGGAGATTCTCTCCTTCAGGTCGACGCAGATATTGTGCGAGCTGGCTTGCGGCGTAGGAGAGATCCGGCCGGCACGTGACAGCGGTGAATAAGAGACACCCCAGCTGCCGCTGATAGAGTTGAGGATCTTCGATGGAGAGCGGTGTGGTGTCGGGTTCGTGATTAGCAGCCCCCTGCTCGTGTCGCCTCCTGTCGCACCAGACTCCTTTGGCACCACCGCCTTGGTCACCCCTACCTGCCATGCCTCCGTGGCATGCACTCCTGCCTCCTTGTTTGTGGTCTTCCCAGGTCTCTGCCGCCCCTCCCACCCTCGCCTGCCCCTCCCTGCCTTCCCTATCTCGAGGGGCGGCAGCGAGCCGCTCCTCACTCCTCCTCGTTTCCCCCGACGACTGCTCCCCTGCAGACTCTCCACCTGGACGTGTGGGGCCCAGCCCGCGTCCGTGGACAGGGCCGCGAGCGATACTTTTTGCTGGTTGTTGAAGACTACTCGCGCTACACCACGGTCTTCCCCTTGCGCCGCAAGGGGGAGGTCCCTGATGTTTTGATCCCTTGGATCCGAGCTGTCCGTCTCCATCTCTATGAGCGATTCCGCGAGGGCCTTCCTGACCTGCATCTGCACTCTGACAGAGGCGGTGAGTCTTCCTCCGGCATCTTGCGGGAATTTTGTCGTGGGGAGAGCATCCGCCAGTGGTTTCCGGCCTCTCCGCAGCAGAATGGGGTTGCTAAGCGCCGCATTGGCTTAGTTGTGGAGGTCGCTCGTACCTCCATGATCAATGCGACTGCTCCCCATTTTCTGTGGCCGTTTGTGGTCCGGTACGCTGCGCATCAGCTCAACCTCTGGCCCCGTGTCTCCTTCCCAGAGACCTCGCCTACACTGCGTTGGACGGGGGAGGTTGGCAATGCGTCGGTGTTCCGGGTCTGGGCTCTCGTGCCTTTGTCCGCAATACCTCCGCGGACAAGCTCTCCTCGCGCGCCATTCCTTGCGTCTTCCTTGGCTTTCCCCCTGATGTGCTTGGCTGGCAGTTTTACCACTCTACCACGCGCCATGTCTTGCCCTCTCAGGACGTCACGTTTGACGAGTCAGTTCCCTTTTACCGTCTCTTCCCCTACCGCACATTCCCCCCCCCCCCCCCCCCCCCGCTCTTCCTCGCACCAGGTCCCCCTCCGGTATACCCCCTCCCCCCTCAAGGTCCTGCTCCCTCAGGTGACTCTCAGGTATATCCACTCCCCTTGGCTGTGCCTATCGAGGTCGCTGTCGCCTCTAGTGCTGCTGGGGGTAGTGCTGCTAGGTGTGCTGCGTCTGGGGGTGCTGAGCCTGAGCGTGCGGAGCCTGGGGTGCTGAGTCTGGGGCTGCTGAGTCTGAGGGTGCGGAGCCTGGGGGTGCTGAGCTTAGAGGTACTGTGTCTGCTGGAGGTCCTACGAGTGCCTCGTCACGGCGTAAGCCTCTCTCTCCACCGCAGCTGCGAGAGTGGTTTGCTCTGCGCACCCCGCCTTTGGATTGGCGCTACTGTAACTGGGGAGCCTGTCGCTGGAGATACTACCATTGGAGGCACTGGAGCTGGAGGCGCTGGAGCTGCTGGCCCTGGAGGTGCTGGCGGTCCTCCTGGAGCTGGAGGTACCGGAGGTGCTGGAGCTACTGGTCTTGGAGGTGCTCGTGCTGGAGGTACTGGAGCTACCGGAGCTAGAAGTGCTGCTGGTACTCGAGGTGCTGGAGTTGCTGGTCCCGGAGGTGCTCGTACTGGAGGTATTGGAGCTGCTGGAGCTGATGGTGCTGCAGGCGCTGGAGCTGGAGACCCTGGAGCTGGAGGCGCTGGAGCTGGAGACCCTGGAGCTGCAGGAGTTGGAGCTGGAGACCCTGGACCTAGAGGTGCTGGAGCTATCGGTACTGGTGCTGGAGGCACTATGCGGCAACGACCGTTTTTTGTTCCGTTGCTTCGCCAGGTTCTTAGTCTCTCGTCTTCTATTGGCCTTACTCCACCTCTACTGTGACCACCGCCTGACCAGTCGCAGCTACAGTTACAGCCAGACTCTTCACTGCCTGCTCCTTCTCCTTACAATGAGCAGTTGGACTCTCTTACAGAGCAGCGTGAGCCTGAGCCTCGTCCTGCCTCGCCTGCTCGCGCTGCTCGCACTGGTCGGCGTGTTCCTCGTCCGCGGCCTCCCCCTGTCCCTGGCACTCACAGTATGACACTTCGTCCTTCCTCTGTTCCATTGCGAGTTCCCCTACCGTCTCCTCCTGCGTCCCCCCTTCCTGACGGGTCCAGACCCTGAATCTGACGTAGTTCGTGCTGCCAGTCCCACTCTTACCCGTCTCCTAGCCACTGCTGTCACTGACCCTTCGTTTGAGTCAACTGTTGCGTCTGCACTAGTTGTTGAGCTTGTCGACTTTGCTGCTAGCTGTCATCTCGACTACACTGCCCGTTTTGTTGCTGAGTCTGAGTCTGTCTGTCCTCCGTCCGTCGGGGGTGAGTGTGCTCTTGGCACGGACGTACTTGAAGACAGGCAAGAGGGCTTTGAGTGTCTTGCAGCTGCTGTACCTCATCTCGTATCCATGCTGCTTGCACCTGAGGGAGACCCGCATGCTCCAGACATCCCGACCCCGCGCTCTTACGTAGAGGCGACTACGGGTCCCTACTCCTCTCAGTGGCAGACAGCCATGGAGTCAGAGATGGCATCCTGGAAGTCCATAGGCACTTGCGACGACGCAGTTCCCGCTTCTGGGGCGAACATAGTCGATGCCATGTGGATTTTCTGTGTGAAGCGGTCGCCGGGTTCTCCGCCTGTCTTCAAGGGTCGTTACGCTGCACGAGGCTTCAGTCAGCGACAAGGACTTGTCTTCTTTCAGACCTTCTTCCATACCCCGAAGATGACCACTCTTCGGGTATTGCTGCACGTTGCCGCTCAGTGTGACTACGGGCTTCACTCTCTTGACTTCAGCACAGCTCTCTGTCAGGGCAGCCTGCACGAGGAGATCTGGCTGCGCCGCCCTCCTGGCTTCACTGGGTCGTTTCGTGCAGGTACCCAGTGGAGCCTCCACAGGCCAGTCTATGGTCTCCGCCAGGCACCTTGTTAGTGGCACGACAAATTGAGGACGACACTTGCGGCTCTTGGGTTTTCTTCTTCGACCACAAACACGTCGTTGTGTCTGCGCAGCGACACTTCGCTGCCGCCGTTCTACATCCTCGTGTACGTCGATGACATGGTTTTTGCCACTGCTCACACTGAGGTAGTGGCCCTTGTGAAGTCGGAGCTGCAGAAGAGACACACGTGCACAGATCTGAGTGAGTTGCGCAGCTATCTTGGCTTGCAGATCACCCAGGACATAGCACGGCGCGCCATCACCCTGACTCAGTCACACATGGTGCAGCAGGTCCTTCAGCGCTTCGGTTTCCGGTTCTCCTCACCACAGTCCACTCCTCTGCCTACCGTTACTCGCTCTCAGCTCCACCTTCGGACGAGTCCGTAGAGCCGAGTGGCCCACATCCAGAGCTTGTGGGCTGCTTCATGTACCTGATGACCTGCACTCGACCTGACCTTGCCTACCCACTTAGCATCCCGGCACGCTACGTTGCGCCCGGGAGAGACCGGCCAGAGCACTGGGAGGCCCCTCAGAGGGTGTTGCGCTACTTGTGCAGTATATTGGGCATGGGGCTCGTGCTTGGAGGACGGGGTCCAGTTGTCCTCACTGGACACGCAGACGCGTCTTGGGTTGATCACTTGGCTACGCAGCGGTCGTCACAGGGTTACACCTTCAGCCTTGGCTCCGGTTATGTTTCTTGGCGGTGTACCTACTCGTCTGCCGTTCTCAGTTCCAGTTGTGAGGCTGAGATCTATGCAGGGGCCATGGCTGCACAGGAGTTACGTTGGCTCACCTACCTGCTGAACGTGTTGGGAGAGCGGCCTCGTGCTCTTCCAGTTCTGTACATAGACAACAAGGCCATGATTGCCTTGTGTCAGGAGGATAGACTGGAGCACAGGATGAAGCACATTGCTCTGCGTTACTTCCTTGCCCGAGAGTTGCAGTAGCGCGGTCAGCTTCGTCTTGCTTACGTGGCCTCTCGGGCCAACACTGCTGATATATTGACCCAGACACATCAGTGTTCCTGTAATGCTTTAGACCTTCTGTCTGCTTCGTCTCACTTTCTCACTACGTAACTTTGCTTGTACTATGATCTATATAGTTATACCTGCATGTTTACACTTGCTAGGTTGTGATCACTGTACTATTTGTTCTCCTTTATATATCTTTGCATGTGAACTGGCCTTGTGGCCATTTGCTTGTGCTCAGAGTGTGTGGTGACTTCGTGATCCACCCTAAGCTTGCTTTGCTTTTCTTGACTGGTCTTGTGACTCCTTGTTCTCCCCAACTTTGCCTATGGGGGTGTGTCAAACTATAATTATGTTTAGGTTTTGTAGTAGGGTAGAGCATAAGGGGTACAACTTTATTAGAGTTAGTACTTGTACCACATTTCTTCTCAATGCATTCATCCTCGTCCAGTTTCTTGACACTGCAGAGAGGAGATTAAACTGAAAATTGGTGACGACCAGAACGTCTCCAATGTGGATGGTGAAGTGGGTGTCTTCCGAATCAAAGCAAATCTCTCCGATGTCGTAAGCTTGTAGCTGGTTGTTGTTTGCGACGATGATTTTGCACGGTCGTCGCATCTGCTCCGAGTCACTAATGAATGTACGTGATCCCACCATGTGTTGCCTGCAGCAGCTGTCAAGATACCAGGTGTTGAAGTTGTCGTGGCCTCGTCGCGCGATGCTGGCGAGCTTTGGGGTGACGATGCGGTCGACATCAACGTAAGGCGAGAGATTGTTCTCGTGCCTTGCGGGGAAGCTGGGAGGTGACTCCGGTATGCTCAGAGGCAACCCGAAATCAGATGGGATGTTGGTTGGCCTGTCAAACCAGGGACTGAGTGTGGGGTCGTTGTTTGAGATTGGTTTGACTGGATCGATAAGTACCGTCGTAGTAGCGAATGCCTCTACGATATGCCATGCAGCTCAAGATTGACCCTTTTCTCTTATCCTAGGATGAGATGCGTGCAGGAGTTTGCGAAGTGCTTGTGACGGAGGGTGGCGACATTGTCGCTGTCGTAGCTGGAGTTGAGGAGGGCGCCGAGAGTTGTTGACCAGGTGGGTTGCTGCTATCTAGCCACTAGCCACTAGCCAGTGGGATAAAAGGGCTTGTTTATATAGCGGTTGAGTGTGCCCATAACCCCCCAGGCCGACGTGCTTGTAACCCTTCCCTAGGATAAATCGGGGATTACCAGTGGACCTCTGACACCCCCCTGCACTGGGATGCCCGAGATGCACACACCGGGACTCGAACCCGAGACCTTCGCTCTGATACCATGTCAGAATCCCAGCCACTAACCACTGGGATAAAAGGGCTTGTTTATATAGCGGGTGAGTGCGCCCATAACCCCCCAGGCTGATGTGCATGTAACCCTTCCTTAGGATCAATCTGGGATCACTAGTGGACCTCTGACAGCTGCTGCGTCTTTCGTTAGCAACCTTTGCGCTTGTAGCATCGATCCATGGTGTAACCTGGCTTCTTGTAGTATTTGCAAAAGAATTCTTTCTTCTTGTGTGACTCCCCTTTAGCTGCTTTAGTGAAGAACACTAACTTCTCCCTCTTGCTGTTCTACTCATTGTGCAAGTTGACCTCCTTCTGCTCTGAGAAGAGTGTGGCACAGAGGGCGGACTCAGAAATGGTTGCTCGAGCACGGAGCAACGACTGGCATTGCCGCCAATCTGGTCCTAGTCCGGAAAGGACCATTGAGACGAACATGTCGTTAGGGACGGTTCCGCTGCACTTCTTGATATGATCGCACAGATTGCGGCACCGATTGACATATGGTCCCGCTTTCTCCCATGTCAGTTGACTGAGCAGGCGACTCATGGTAACTGGATCTTTTGCCATGTTTGAAATACATAGGTGCTTCCAAGACACTTGCGGGTGCCCACTCCGTTTTGTATGAGCTGATGCCAAGCTGTTGGACGGGGGAGGGATTTCAAACAAAAGCAGTGTACGCGAGAAGTGACTCGTGGCAGTACTGGTTCTTCTCCTGGATGCGGAGATAACCCTAACAACGAGAGCTTGACTACGGGGAAGGCATGGGGTGTTGGGGTGATCTTTGTGTTTCTTAGTTGTTTGCTCGTATTCACACTACTTAAGTATTCACAAAGAAATTTGGAAAGACTTTCACTAGCAAAGATTGACAATAATGGTCCACGGTGCAAAGCAACAATGGACTACATCAGATGCTCGCAAGCATGCAGGCCGACTGCCAGCGCAGCACGGTCAACCGTGTTCCAGCACTGCATGGTCGACCACGCTCCAGCAGTGCAATGTCGAGGTCTGCCAACGCTGCAAGTCGACGACGTGACAACGGTGCAGCAAGGCGGCTACACAGCGTTGCACCCGTAGGACAATAGCGCACCTACTTCGCAGGTGCTTGCAGCTGGCTGGCGTGCTGTGCCTGGTCACGTTCACGGCGCAGACACCAAGCTGGTCATGTATCCGCCATTGCACCTGATCCTCCACGTCGGCCTCGGGATACCACACCGAGGTCGGCTTCGCGCGAACCTCCTAGGCAACTCTCGCGTATCCCGCAACGCCCGTCGCATGAGTAACTGTGTCGACCGGGCAACCAGGTCGGCGTCCAGGCGCCCTGGACACCATCTAGACGCCCAGGTCAGCGTCCAGGTGCTCAAGACACCGTCCAGACGCCCAGGAAGGCGTCGCTCGCTGCAGTAGCCGGCTACACCTCCCGCATACCCGACACAAAAGTCGGCTCCGCCCAAGCGAGGACGGGGCCAACAATGCAACAATCGTTAAGACTCCCCTACCGCGTTCACGCTTGGGACATCCGCCCCACAAGGCAGCACTACTCGCAGAATGGCTCGCCATGCACACAACACACAGCACGCCGGTCACTACACCAGCCATGCAAGAGGGCAAGGCACCTACTGCTACACGTCGTTGTCACCGTCGCCGAAGTCGGCCAGCTCGGCCATCTCTAGCGCCTACCATGGCGTCTGCTTGAGATCTGCAGCAACAGCAGGGTCAGCCGCAGCGACAGCAGCTACAGCACTCCCGAAAGTGGGGACCTGAGGGTCCTAGAAGTTTTGGCTGCAGCAGCGGCTCAGCCAGCAGTGGGCGCAACGCTGGTCCCTGCGGATACCAAATCCAGACTGGCCTTGGTACTGGCACTACCTGCTAGAACCCTGACCACTCTGCGTCATGCTGCTATCGTCGCCTCGACGACCTCCACCGTGAGCGTTTTGGTCCTCACGCTGTTACACCACAATAGCCCTTGCGTCTTCGCCAGCGTACTGCTGCACCAGTTGAGTCCCACCTTTTTTCCGCTGCACGAGTAGAGACCGGTGTTTCCAGTCTTGGTGCGTATGTAGTTTCCAGTCCAGAAGCTTCTGAGGGTCTTTGTGTGGGAGCTGCAGCTATCACTAGTTTAGCACCGGCCTTTGTCGCTGGCTCGGGTGCGACCTCACGGCCTGCACATCTTTCCTTCACCCTAGAATCTGGAATGTCCGGCTGATTCTTTCGCGAAAGTACTGACCTCACGCCACTGCGTGCTCCAGTCACTGTCGCCAAGGCTGACACCTCCGTGGGACCTCTAGTTGCCCACAACACCACCACTCTCCCATGTCTGGTGGCTCCTTCTGGGTTTCTCACATGTTACTACACCTCCACATTCTCCATGAACCTGGTGGGTGTTAGTCACCTCCACGACCTAGGTGTAGCCACTACTTTCCCACTGGACGAGCATGTTGCCTCCTCCACAGTTGGTGCCACTGGGGCGCTTCTGGCCACTTTCCATAGGGAGCCGAGCTCCGGTCTGTACTCACAACACACTGGGTCCCACCACACAGGGTCAGGTCAGGTCAGGTCAGGTCAAGTAGCTGCTCAATCGCGCGACTGTCGTTCCCTCACCCACCCGTTGGTCCTCTGGCACCACCGTCTAGGTCACCCGTCGTTCCCACGTCTGAGTAGGATGGTACGTTATCGTCTGCTCTCAAGTCTTGCCCCGCTTCCTTGCTCGCCTGCGCCGCCTTGCACTCCTTGCATCGAGGGTCGGCAGCACGCTGCCCCTCAGTCCTCCTCGTTCCCCCCCACTACAGCTCCCTTCCAGACCCGGCACTTGGACGTCTGGGGCTGCTCCCGGTCCTTGGCCCATGTCAGGAGCAGTACTTTTTAATTGTGGTGGACGACTACTCTCGCTACACCACGGTTTTCCCCTTGCAACAGAAGGCCGACTTGCCTACTGTCCTCGAGCCATGGCTACTAGCAAAGGGTGGTACCCAGGGCCTGTGTGGGCTCCGCCTACACTCAGACCGTGGTGGTGAGTTTTCTTCCACTCGCCTGGAGACATCTGTCATGGTCGGGGGATCATCCGATCTTACACGCTACCAGCCTTGCCGCAGCAAAACGGAGTAGCCGAGCGACGCATCGGCCTGGTTATGGAGGTTGCCCGGACCTCTATGTGCCATGCCGGTGTCGCCTAGTTCCAGTGGCCTCAGTCAGTTCGCTACGCCGCGCACCAGCTGAACCTGTGGCCCAGTGACGCACGGCCACGGGTGACGCCGGTCTCCCTTTGGACTTGTTCTCCGGGCGTAGCAGCTGATTTCCGCGTCTGGGATTCTCTGGCTCATGCTCGCGTCCCTAGCGCGAAGAAGTTGTCTCCGTGCACTCATGCCTGCGTCTTTTTTGGCTTCCCTTTGGACGCCTCCGGCTGGGTGTTCTACGACCCGGTCACCTACCAGTTGTTCGCTTCTCGGGACGTCGCATTCGACGAGTCTGTTTGTTACTACGGAAGTCACCCCCACCGAGGTACCGAGTCTTGTCCCCCCTGCTGTTCTCCACCCTTGAGCATCCCCCACTCGCCGACGATGCAGAGTCGCTGCAGTTTACACAGGGTTACTGCTTCAGTGTTGGGACCGGAGCTGCCTCGTGGAGGTCGACTTGGGTGTCGTCAGTCTCTAGTTCCAGTTGTGAGACAGATGTATACGCTGTGGCCATGGCTGCCCAGAAGCGTCGTTGGCTGTCATTCCTCCTCACCGACCTTGGTGAGCGGCCTCGCTCTCCCCCTGTCTTGTTCGCCGACAACAGGTTTGCTGTCCTGTTGTGCGAGGAGCTCCGACTGGTTGGGAAGGCGAAGCACATCCAGCTTCGTTACTTCCTTTTGCGCGAGTTGTAGTAGCGTTGCCAGGCCCGCGTGGTACGTGTGGTCTCTGAGGCTAACACTACATATATCTTTTCCAAGACGTTGCTGCCTTGTGGCCACCAACGCTTCTGCACCCAGCTAGGCCTTGTGCCTATTGGTCCTCACTTGCTTGCGTGGAGATGAATTGTTTTGTACTCGTGCATCTCACTATATATCATATATCTCTGCTTGTGGACAGCCCTTGTGGCCCCTTTCTCTTGTAGAGATACATGTCATGCATGTCAAGTACTCGTGCATTTCCTATATTTGCTATTTCGTTACATATGTATTGGCCTTGTTGTCTCTTGCTTGTTCTCGGACTGCATGGTGATCTAGAGATCCACCTCGAGCTTTGTTTTTCCTCTTGTGGACTGTTCTTGTGATTGCTTGCTCTTGCTGACTGGTCATGTGACCCTTGCTTTTAGACTATGTGTTGCTTTCCACAGAACTACCGTCACCTAGACTATGGGGGTGTGTCAAACAATGATTGTTATAGTTTGTGTTTGCTAGTCTAGGTGGTGTACATTTATGTCTAGGGTTGGCTAGCCTTTGCTATTTCAACCTGTGTATGCCATTGTTGAGCCATTCATTATTCCGTTAAAGGTTAAAGGCACCATACACCTACGTGGAGCCCTTCATGACCAGCCTTGCCTTCTTACAGGCGATCGTGTCGTCGATGCGGTACTTCGTCATCAGGACCCACCGGTTCTTCATAATGTTCACCTAACATGGGCGCTCGACCAGCTCCCAGGTGGCCATGCCGATGAAGGTGTGGATCTCCTCGTTCATGGCGGCCTTCACCGCCTTGCCCTTCCAGCTCGCCAACGCCTCCTTTGCTGTCATTGTTGCGATGTCCAGCGGAGCTCAGGGTTGGCGTGCATGTCGGGGTTGAGCTATGGCAGGTTGTTGTCATCCTCGGCGCCGTCGTACAGCAGGTCATCATCGGCGTTGTCGTACAGCGTGGTATAGGCGGCCGGCGGCAGACACACGTGGTAGGTCAAGAACTCAGGCGGCCTCCGAAGTCGACCTGAACACCGTTTTCCAGGATCATCAACGTTGACCTCCAATACATCGCTGTCGGTGGACTCCTCGTCCCCCGATTGCTTCTCTGCATCGGCGCCGGCTTCACTGCCTTCACCGGCCTGCTGCGCCAAAGTCAGCGTCCCTGCCGATTTCTCCCCTAATGTCGGCTCCACTGCCAACTGCCCAGTCGCCGACGGCCCCTTGATCGGCGTCCCTGTTGGCTGCCCCCCTAATGGCGGCTTCTCTGCCGCAACCTTCTTCGCCGACTTCAGCAATTCGGCTGCTCCCTCTCCACCCGCTACTCTCCTTTCGTCGGCGGCTTCTCTCCCACGCCAACTTGCTCAACGTCACATCAGCCACTGGCGATGCTTTTGGCCGGCAACACAGGCAACGTCCCACTATCATCGCTGGAGGCCGACACCGGCGTCAGCGTCTGCATGTCGGCTACAAGGGTGCGGAACGAGGGACAGGGGAAGAGAGAGAGGTGAGACGTACTCGGCGTCCTCATTAGCTGGCTCGCCGACCTCGGCGAGAAGAGGAAGGGTCACCGTCGAGGTGTCCGTTGGTGGGTTGGCCTGTGTCCTCCCCAATGCCGGCCCGTGCTCCGACTTCCGCACCTCCAGCGACATGGTCTTGTAGAACACCATGTCCGACGTGGTGATCACCCAATTGTTAGTGAGGTCGAGGAGCTCCCAGGCCTTGCTCTCCTCTGATACACCGAGGTGAAGGCCCCACCTGGTCTTCGGCTTCAGCTTGCCAACGCGCTGCTGCTCGGGGACCAGGAACTACACCATGCATCCCCACACACGTGCTAGTGTCAAGTCGGGCTTCTTGCTGGTCAGCAGCTTGCACGGTGTCGTCCCCGGTGGCAGCGTCGACCTCTCCAGGCAGTTGCGCACCTAGACGGCCTACCGCAGGGCGAGATACCACAAGTGGTGCTCCACGCCCATGCGCAGCAGCATCGTCCGCACCGAATCCACCACCGTTCGCATCTCCCGCTCCGCCATGCCGCTCTGCTGTGGTGTGAAGGGGCAGGTTGTGGACGACTCCTTTGCCGTACACGAAGTCGGTGAACTCCTTCCCGAGGAACTCCCCTCCCAGGTCAGAACGCAGCATCAGCACCGACTTCTTCGTCTACCGCTCAGCCACCACCAACCACTTTTCGAATTCCCACTGCACGTCGGACTTCTTAACGACCGGCCTCACCCACACGTAGCCGTCTTGCGGTCCTTCAGCAGCAAGAAGTACAGGCTCCCGTCCTTGGAAGCCACCCGAGACGGCCCGCACAGGTCGATGTGCACGACGACCAAGACATCGTCGGCGTCCGAGCCCTTGTCGGCGAAGGTGTGTCGCGCCAGCTTCACGCCGACTCACAAGACATACGGAGCGTCGGTGCCAGTAGACGGCTTGATGTCCAGGCCAGTGGCAACCTGATGCTTTGCTGAGCTCGTGATGGTGTTGTTATGTGATGCTATCATTTGCATTCACATCTGTCTGCCTCCCATCATATGTTTGAGCGTTGCATGCGTGGTGTGAGCGTGTGCAAGATTTCGCGTTTGATGTTGTTTGTATTTTCCAAGTGTGCGCAAATGTTATTTGGCCTGAGAAAATATCTGAAGTGACTCCTCTGCTCTAGAGGCTTCTGACGAATCAAGAATCATCGTGATCGGAGCACGAACGAGAAAGTTACGAACATTTGAAGTTCGAATGCTTCTGATATTTGGTTGCGACGACTATTTGAAGTTGTGGGGTTAACTCATTATGGACTTTTGGGGGTTGGAAAATTCGTCAATACTACTGTAGTTGATGCCAAGTGGTTGGGAGAAACCAAACCAGGTTGGCAATTGTGGCCAAGTTGGGTAAGGAGGATGGCATGGGTTGGGAAAGTGACAAATCTCAAAGTTGGGGTGCCTTTAGAGGGGGGAATTGTGTGGTATGGGGTTTCCTTGGTTAGAGACTCCCTTTGGACCTTCCCTCTCGTCCCCCTCATCCCCTCCTACCTGGTGAATTGGTACGCTAATTCTCTTGTGTGAACTTGTGTGAATTATTGTGATTGAGTTAAGTTTCTAAGGCAGCATACCCCGTAGTGCGCCGAAAGTCATAACTCACAACATGCTTCACCTATTGATACGATTGAAATTGGGAATTGTAGCCACAGTATAGTGCTTCAACATATATGAAATTGGTGAAGTATAAAGAGTGCACTTTTTGTCGACAGCGATTCTTATGAAGTCGACATTTGTGTCCAATAACTTAGTCCAACGATTTTGAGTTATTTCGGCCCCTAATCTTCATAAACTCCGTCCTTCATAATCTCTAACAGGTGTCAATGCGAACATGAGCAAGCCTCGCATGCCCCCTAGCCGGCATCGACCTCGCCGCCAAGACGATCGCCTGCAGAGCCACCGTCTTCGTCGTGGTCGACGTCAACTTCGCCGAGTAGGGACAAAGGTTGGTGCAAAGGACCCGGCCGGTGTACGTCGCCCGACCGAGGACGTTCCCTGCCGCCGAGACGAGGAGCATCCCGTCACCATCGTCCTACAGCTCCAGTCTACAACCCTAAATCATAAACTCCTTCATCTGGCCGGCTGACAGCAAGTTCGCCTGCACGGCTAGGACGCAAAGCACGTTGGGGATGAGCACCTGCTTCTCGAATTCTCCTTGCAGGGCGATATTGCCTCAGCCTTAGACCCTGAGCGCCCCATTGAAGCCGCGCATGCTTGACATCGCCGCTCGGCCCCAAGTCGATGAAGGTCGCCTTCGTCCCCATCAGTTGGTGCGAGCAACCGCTGTCAAGCAGGACCACCGCCGGGTTCGCCTGCACCGCTGCTGCCATCGCCTGGAAGTCCTCGTCAGCCTCCGACGCCAGTGAGACGATCGGCCCCACGACGCCGACCAGCGAGCACGACGCCTCCCCGTTGCCTCGCCCCTTGCCGCTAGAGGAGAAGTCGGCATCCTTCGCCGAGGTCGACTTGGTCGACTGCTTCTCCTTGCGCGGCTTGCTCTCTCGACGTGGGCGACGACCGGCAGACCTCCCTCGGCCTCGGTGTCGTCGTCGGTGGAGTCGGTGCCGTCGAGGCATTCGAAGGAGAGGTGGTCGCGGTCACCTCATAGCCAACACTCCCAACGCCGACTTCAGCCTCCCTGACCGCCATCCATAGCCGACTTTGCCTTGTCGGTGTCCTTTGCCGGCCTCCCACCTCCGCTACCACCGCCGCCAGGCTTGCCGCGTTGCACCTGTCCGCTTCCTTGCTTCGCCGGAGTGATGTAGTTCGCCTGCGGCAGGAGCTCTGTGGACCTTTCGGCCTCCTGCATCGCCTCGTCCCTGAGAATGCACGAGGTCAGCGAGTCCTCTGTTGTTCAGGATCCGTCACTTTGAGAGCTTAACACGAACTCATTACTCAACTAAACGCAAATCCGCTCGGTAGGAAGTTGCGCCTTAGGCTTAGCTACCATCTCCAAGTTGAATCATTTGTTAAGATGGTCTATAGAGTGAGAACCAAGCAAAAACATCTAGCTTCCGCATGACTAGAATGGTGGAGGAAGTACAAACATTAGGGGATAGAAAGTTGGAGTTGGGCACTCCTAGAGAACCATGAGAGGGAAGGGGTTCTCCAAGAGCTAAGGAAGGATGGTAGGAACCTTCCCAGCAGCAAGGATGCAACCCTTATCATGAGGTCCTTAAGGTGTCACATGCAAAATCCAATCTAGTTGGATTTTGCCTAGGTGTTGCAACATTTGCAACCCATGCTAGAAACTTCTAGCCACCCCAATCCAAAAGTCAAAGTTGCCTTCCTAACCACCCAACCAAAGATCCCTTTTATAGTAATGTCCCAAGTAATCACCCAAATTAGATATAACCCCAAAAGGTAATAAGAAATCCAAGTCTTGGAAATCTTATAACTTGGGCGATCTTGGTCGGAATAAGGCGATCTTGGTATCGTTGGAAAGCTCTTGATTTCTCCTGCATGATCAAGCATTTAAACTTGGAGAGAAACACAGAGATGAAAATATCCAACAGCCATGCACAATGACATATGCTCATACAAACAATGCATACATGAATAGCACCAGCACTCAATCTCACGTTAGGATGACATGCACTCAGAATGACGTGCATCCAACAAACTCCCCCTCAGACTAATGGATTGCATGCACACACACTCACACAAATGCAAACTCTCATGCACGCAATCACACATGCACTCATGACACTGCTGCGCGCACTAGTGCAATGCCATGCCACACATCTTAGCACACTTCCAATGTGCGCTCTCGGGAAGTCTCTTGGTGAGAACATCTGCCGCCTGCTTGCTAGCCTTCACACGGTGAAGCTCAACAGCTCCCTCTGTTGTGCCAACACATTACAGTGGCACGGTCATCGCACTCCCATTCGGCCTACAAGCCTGTTAAGCTTCTGGAATTTTGTGGGGAGGTTGGTCATCATGTGTTCTTCAAACCCTCAAAGTTTCAGAGTTTTTGAAGCAGTTACCAAGGCATGAAAACTATTTTTGTTTCAAGACTTATGGCATCCCGGAAGTGTGTGTTACTCCTTTTTGGTAACACCCGAGATCACCATTTCGGCTGCTGACTCGTCTACCAAGCTCTGATTGGTCTGAAATTCGGTCTGGCAGTCCTTTGCTCCGCTTTGCAGGTGGTCACCAAGGTTCAGAACGATCCAAGATCTGAGCATTGCGTGACAGCTGCCGAAATTCACTGTTCCGTAGTCATGGTGCATTGTTGGCAGCATTTCCCTTGCCACCCTTTCATTGTTGTCATGCCAATGGTGCAGGGACAGAGAATGAGACAAGAAGTACAGGTGTTCAAGTGGGACTCTACAGCTCTCCTTTTGAGAAGTGTGGTCTTCTTGGAACCAGCTTGCAAGAGGGTGCAAGTGGGAAGACAAGCTGACTCATGGTTGGCTTAACTCACAATTGGTTGCCTTGAGTACAGCTCTGAACATCCATGTGTGGTTGGCTTTGCTGACCTACCTAGGACGTTTTCCATCCTTCTCTAGCCTTTCTCCCCTAGGACTCAACCTTCTCTGATTTCCCAGGATGATCCCAACCCCTTAAGAGTCCCCTAGGCAATGTTGTACCTCACCTCTTCCTTGCATCAATGAGAATACACGATTTTCAGCCGAGCTTACGTTTTCATTCACAGCGTAGCGCATACACCTCTAGTGAAAGCAAGCAATATACCGTTGGAAAGCAGACACTTAAGGATAACTGCTGTCAAAGTTTCAGCCTTATGTGTTATTGGAGCTGATCTTGACGGCGTTTTGAACAGAGGCGGTTTGAAGACGTCAGATTCTGCTTAGGCGGTTTCATGGGCATCCGCAACCTCTAAGTGGACTCTTGACTATAACACCTTCCTTCACCATCTGCCTCACCCAGTGCCACTTAACCTTCATGTGCTTGTTCACCCCATTCAGGATAGGATTATTGGCCATGCCAATAGCAGCCTCGCTGTCAGAGAAAAGTGGTGTATGTCCCTCCTGTTCAGCTCCCATGTCCTCCAGCAGCTTCCTCAGGAGCACGATCTCCTTGATGGCATGGTACATCCCCATGTATTCAGCCTCTCCGGAAGACTGAGCAATCTCACTCTGCTTCTTGGACCTCCAGCTCACTGGTCCACCTCCGACCATGCACACAAAGCCGCCAACTGATGACTAATCCTCATCCTCTGAGGCCCATGTGGCATCGGTGAAGCACGACAGCTTCAAGGTTCCAGGCGTGACTCCATCTGCTCCAATCTGTTTCAGCTGGCCGCCAGCTGAAAACTGAACACCACCAGATGCCGTTGATCCGAGGTAGCACACCAAGCGCTTTGCCACCTCCAACTGCTCCACAGTGGGCCGTTGCACAACTCTGGCTAGCTGCCCCACTCCGAATGAAGCATCAGGTCGCGTATGCACAGCTGCATACATCACACTCCCAATGAGTGACAGGTACTCATTTTGCTGCTCATCCTCAAGCACATCATCCTCCTCAGCTGCCTTCTTCAATTTGAAGCCTGCAGGGAATGGTGTCATCACAGTGCGACCCCCAGTCACACCATACCGCTCCATGATACCAGAGATGTAGTGTGACTGATGCACCTTCAGCCACCTCCTCTCAACATCCCTCTCAATCAGCAGCCCCAAGTAGTAGTGGACATCCCCCAGCATCTTGCACTTGAAGTTGTCCATCAGCAGCTTCTGTGTCCTCTCAATCTGTCCATGGAAGGTGAGAACAGCAGTATGTCGTCGACATACACCAGCAGCAAAAGTAGCTGCTCCCCTCTCCAAGCAGAAACAAGCTGTGATCCGCCTGGGACGTCTTGAAGCCTCCACCCAGCAGCACCTCCTCCAGCTTCTCGTACCAACACCTGGGCGATTGCTTAAGGCCATAGATGGCCTTCTTAAGCTTGCACACCCGGCTGGTCCCATCCTCATAGCCGTCGGGCTGCGCCATGTAGATATCCTCCAGCAGTATTCCATTGAGGAACGCAGTGGTGATATCCATCTTCTTCAGGTGCCATCCCTTCACAGCTGCGCCAGCCATCAAAGTCCTCAGTGTCACTGGCTTAGCAACGGGAGCGAAGATCTCCCCAAAGTCGACCTTCTCCTTCTGCTGAAACCCCTTGGCGACCAAGCGGGTCTTGAACCGCTCCAACGCACCATCAGCACCACTCTTCACTTTGAAGACCCACTTGCTACTAATCGGCCGTCGCCCCTCGGGTAACTCAACAAGCTCCCAAGTCCCATTCTCAATGAGACTGTTGAACTCCGCATCCATGGCAGCCTTCCACTCCTCCTTTTGGGGTCCACTCAGTGCCTCCTCCACTGTGGCTGGTTCTCCAGGCAAGGGTGTGAAGAAACAGAACGCCATCTCCTCATCCTCTCCCTCATCCGCCTGAACCGCCATGGCACCTTTCTTTGGGTCCTCCCAAACGGCTATACTTCAGCCTTGAGGGTGCTGCTGCCACTCTTTTCTCGCGGGTTGCAATCTGCTGCCCATGTGGTGAAGCTCCTCTCTGCACACTCCTCTTGGTGACCTTGGCGTTTGCAGCAGGCTCGGGCTGAGATGGTGAGTCCACACGTGCCGACTCATCCTCCAACCCCTCCTCTCCAGCAGGACCAGCGCCTTGCTGCTCACCACCGCCACTGTGGTCACTGGTCAGCTCTGACCCAGGGAGATCCTCAAGGTGCAGCTGAACCTCCTCCACTGCAGACCGCTCAATCTCCTACAGACGCAAGCCAATCTGCACCTGTTGCTGCTGCTGCCAGTCCTTGTACATGACGTCCTCCACAAACTTGACGTCACGGCTGACCAGCGACTTCTTGCTCTTGGGGTCCCACATCAGCCACCCCTTCGAGTCAGGAGCCATCCCAAGATGGACAGCCCACACAGCAGCAACTTCCAGCTTGTGCCTCTGCTCCTTAGGCACCATCACAAGCCCCATGCAGCCCCACACACGCAGCATGTCAATAGATGGCTTCTTCCCAAGCCAACGCTCGTACGGCACCCAATGCTTGTCGCCATCATGCGTCAAGACCCTGTTCTTGACCGTGATGGCATGGCAAACGGCATCAGGCCAGAACTTGTAGGGCATCCCAGCAGCCCCCAACAAGGTCTTAGCCGCCTCGCCAATAGTCCGGTTGGCACGCTCAGCAATGCCGTTCTGCTGCGGTGTTCCAGGGCAGGTCAGCTGATGCCGGATGCCATTTCTCTTGAGGAACTTGGTGAATTCCACTCCAAGGAAATCTCCACCTCGATCGCTCCTCAGCACCTTCACCAGCCGCATCGCTTGCCGCTCCACCATCGGCAACCAATCCTCCTTGATCGCCGCTGCAGCATCGCTCTTCTTGGGCAAGGGACGCGCCCACGTGAAACGGCTCCATTCGTCCACCATGGTAAGGAAGTACAGCACTCTCCCAGTCCCCTCAGTCCTCATAGGACCCACCAGGTCCATGTGCACCACCTCCAATGGTGCCTTCGCTGATCCCTCCGCTCGTGGGAACGGGAACCGCGTAAACTTGTTTTGCATGCACGCCTCGCAGCTGCCATAGTGAGTACCATCTCCTTGCAGTTGCAGCCCATGCACGCACTTCTCCTTGTGCATAACTCCAATGTAGAAACAACCACGTGTGCGAGCCGCCGATGCCAAGTCTCCCAATCCGCCTGGCCTGAGGTAGCCGACGCCTTCACCGCCGCGCTTCCTCCAATCAGCTCCTCTCCTTCTACACCTTGCTGCTCCTCCTCGGTGACGCTCTCCTTCATTGATGCCGCAGCTGCCGCCTTGGCCGATTTCCGCCAAGGGAGGACCGGGATCTGCCAAATCCGCTTGTGGACATCTCCCTTCCACTGCATGTCCCAAATCAGCCGCTCGTCGTTGTAGGCACGATAGCGCTCCGAGCCAATCGTCTCCGTGTTCACACCCGCATCTCCCAACCGGCCGGTAGAAATCAGGTTCGCGCACAAGTCCGGCACCCACAGCACGTTCTTCAGCCCCACGAGCTCTCCATCCGCTCCCATGAACTTGGCGCATCCCATGCCTATGACCTTGGCCTTGGTGCTCGTCGCGGATGTGACTAAAGAGATGGGTGCGGGCTGAATCTCATCGAGTAGGTCCGCACGAGGAGTCATGTGCCAAGAGCTCCCGGAGTCAATCACCCAATGGGTGAGGGGGTGTAGGAGAACCTTGGCAGCCATAGCGAGGTCGGTTGCGCCTTCGTTCACGAAGAAGAAGAACCCGGCCTTCCGCTCCTCAGATTTGCCGCCTTTCTCCTCATCCTTCTCCTCTCCACTAGCTCCCATGACTCCCCCACTCCTCGTGCCACCACACTGGTTGCTTGATGAAGGCGGGGTCCAATCCTTGGGTCATTGGTAGCACTTCCGCCAACGATGTCCGCGCTTCTTGCAGTAGAAGCACACCTCCCCTTGACCCCTGCCGCCATCCTCTTTAGGGTTATCCTTGTTCTTGCCCTTCCACTTCTTCTTGAAGCCTCTCTTTCCACCTCCAACTCCATAGCCAGCCCCCTCCTCCGAGCGCTCCACACTCCGCCGCCGCAAGTCCTCCTCTAAGATGCGCGCGCGAATGTAATCCACGCACCATTGGGGCTGTTGGGAGTTGAGGTTGATCGCAAGGGCAGACCACGACTCCGGCAGCCGTATCACGATCTCCACGCATTGCACGAGCTCCGGGTACACCACACTGCTGCCTTGTAGCTTCGTGAAGATGTCCCGCATCTCATCCAACACTGGTTACATCGGCTCTCCATCAACGAACTTGATGTCGCGCAGCCGCCGCGCGAGTAGCACGATGCCGGTAGCATGTGTCGGTGAGTGCACATCCAGAAGCTTCCTCCAAGCCTTGGGGCCACACTCTGGATCACCCAAGAGGTCCTTGATGTGGTCAAGTTGTCGTCCGCCAACCGCTTGCACCATGAGCATGTACGCGTCGAACGATCGCTTCATCCACCCTCCTTTCAGCTCCGCGGCCTCCGCCATCTTCTCCTTCCCCTCCACCAAATCCGATAACTTGTATTCGGTATACATCAGCCTCATGCGGAAACTCCAGTGCTTGTAGTCCTCCCCCATGAATTTCTCAATAGAGAAAGCTTTCACTGGATCCGCGGTAGTAGGAGATGGTGTAGAAGAAGTAGGTAGCGTAGGGTTGGCTGGTTGGTGAGTCCCCACTCCTCCACCAGCAACTCCCCCCTGCTCTCCAGCCTCTCTACTTCTATTCGTCTCGCCACTAGCACCTCCGGAGTTCGTACCAACCATATTGAGGCCTTATGAACGGTGGAAACTTGAGAAATCGTTTGGAGATAATTTTGCTAGACATTTCGATTCTACGAAAATCGCCGTCGCGGACTGGATGCTTCGAATTAGAACGCGGTTTGACAACTAATCGAAATTTCGCGAGCAGAGCTACTAGGAAATGGTCTTACTCGACAACATTGGTTGAGAATTCACGACGATTCGTCGTCTCAAAGTTGACTACCCGCTCTGATACCACTTGTTGTTCAGGATCCGTCACTTTGAGAGCTTACGACGAACTCATTACTCAACTAAACGCAAATCCGCTCGGTAGGAAGTTGCGCCTTAGACTTACCTACCATCTCCAAGTTGAATCAGTTGTTAAGATGGTCTATAGAGTGAGAACCAAGTAAAAACGTCTAGCAGCCGCATGACTAGAATGGTGGAGGAAGTACAAACATTAGGGGATAGAATGTAGGAGTTGGGGACTCCTAGAGAACCATGAGAGGGAAGGGGTTCTCCAAGAGCTAAGGAAGGATGGTAGGAACCTTCCCAGCAGCAAGGATGGAACCCTTATCATGAGGTCCTTAAGGTGTCACATGCAAAATCCAATCTAGTTGGATTTTGCCTAGGTGTTGCAACATTTGCAACCCATGCTAGAAACTTCTAGCCACCCCAATCCAAAAGTCAAAGTTGCCTTCCTAACCACCCAACCAAAGATCCCTTTTATAGTAATGTCCCAAGTAATCACCCAAATTAGATATAACCCCAAAAGGTAATAAGAAATCCAAGTCTTGGAAATCTTATAACTTGGGCGATCTTGGTCGGAATAAGGCGATCTTGGTATCGTTGGAAAGCTCTTGATTTCTCCTGCATGATCAAGCATTTAAACTTGGAGAGAAACACAGAGATGAAAATATCCAACAGCCATGCACAATGACATATGCTCACACAAACAATGCATACATGAATAGCACCAGCACTCAATCGCACGTTAGGATGACATGCACTCAGAATGACGTGCATCCAACAAACTCCCCCTCAGACTAATGGACTGCATGCACACACACTCACACAAATGCAAACTCTCATGCACGCAATCACACATGCACTCATGACACTGCTGCCCACACTAGTGCAATGCCATGCCACACATCTTAGCACACTTGGAAATCCAAATCTTGGAAATCTTGTAACTTGGGCGATCTTGGTCGGAATAAGGCGATCTTGGTGTCGTTGGAAAGCTCTAGATTTCTCCTGCATGATCAAGCATTTAGACTTGGAGAAAAACACAGAGATCATAATATCCAACAGCCATGCACAATGACATACGCTCATGCAAATCATGCAAGCACAAATAGCACGAGCACTCGGCAACACGTTAGGATGACATGCACTCAGAATGACGTGCATCCAACATCCTTGTTGAGCGACTCCTGCATGCCCGGCACCACCGTCATTCGCTTTATCAGGTTGTAGCTGCTCGAGAGACCCTTGATGACGTGCGTGATGTATGACGCCGTTGAGTATTCGACGCCGGCTATTCGCATGCAGGCAAGGAGACGCCGAGCTCGGTTGAAATAGTCGGTCGTGTTATGTGATGCTATCATTCGCATTCACGTCTGTCTGCCTCCCATCGTGTGTTCGTACGCTGCATGTATGGTGTGAGCGTGTGCAATAATTTATGTTCGGTGTTGTTTGGACTTTGTGAGTGTGCGTGAATATTCTTGAGCGGGTATCCCAAATGAATTCTCTGCTCAAGAGCTTTTCGACGAACCAAGAATCGTCGCGATCGGATGAAAAACGAGAAAGTTGTGATCGCTCAAAGTTATGGTTGTGGTGCGGCGGCTATGGGAATTTGTGGATTGACTCTATATGGGGTATCGACTTTTGGGGGTTGAGGAAATTCGTCACTTCTACTGTAGTTGATGCTAAGTGGTTGGAAGATGCCAAACCAGGTTGGTAAGTGTGGCCAAGTTGGGTGAGGTGGATTTGGTAGATTGGGAAAATGACAAGGGTCAAAATTGGGTTCCTATAGGGAGGGGAAATTGTGTGCTTATGGGGTTTCCTTGGTTGAGGACTCCCTGAGGACCTTCTCTCTCGTCCTCATCCCCTCCCACATGGTTTCTTGCTATTTCAATTCACTTGTATGGTTCTTGTGAGAACAATTGTGACTGAGCTTCAACATACCCACTAGTGCACCGGTATTCATAACTTGAGTTATACTTGCACTGACATGGATGAGCTGCGTAGCTATCTTGGCTTGCAGATTACCCAGGACAGAGCAAGGCGTACCATAACTGTGACTCACTCAAACATGGTGCAGCAGGTCCTTCAGCGCTTCGGTCTTCAGTTCTCATCGCCACAGCCCATTCCTATGCCTACAGGCCAATCGCTCTCAGCTCCACCTTCGGATGAGTCCGTAGAGCCGAGTGGCCTGTATCCAGAGCTTGTGGGTTGCTGACGTCCACATGACCTGACCTTGCGTACCCTCTCAGCATCCTTGCTCGCTTCGTTGCGCCCGGGATGTCAAAACTTATATGCTTACATTGACTTAGGCTATAGTTGGGTTAGCCATTAGAGGGTACATAGCTTTTCTCGACTTTGTTTGTACCCACCATGCTTGACCTAACTATCATTTCCTTCTAAGATTCTAACATGGTATAGAGCAGGTACGTCCGTTAGGATCATATTTTTTTTAGAACCTGCCCCTTCCGCTGCCCGTAGCGCCCCTAGTGCGTGCCCTTTCGCTGCCCCGCCCGCGCCCCTAGCGCTGTGAGGATCTAGGATCGAGCTCAGAAAAGAGAATTTGAATTGAATGATCACCTGGGTACAACACGAGGCTATATATAGGCTCGACACAAGGCCCCGTAACCAGGTGTTACGCGAAGGTTTTGAGGGTCGTGAAGCGTCCCGAAAAAATCCTTCCCGAATTCGGTAGAAAGCAATTCGGTGACAACCGAAAAGCCAGAATTCGGTGCACGCAACCTAGCTCGGTGCTATAACTATAATAAAATATAGGAAAGCACCTAGCCTAGGAAATCAAGCAATTCATGCATGCATATAATTATCCTATGCTAGAAATAGCATGATCAAGTAAAGGCAAGCAAGCATAGCTGGCATAAGCCGTCGTACTCTCACACGTCCCCACCTCAAAGCTGGGTGGCGTGAGATACACCCTGCTTGACAACATAGTCCTTGAGAGCACGGCGTGCGTTGCCCATATCAGCTTCTGCAACCCAACTGTCCTCAGTGGGGTCGTATCCCTTCCATCGTATTAGGAACTCAAGGGTCTTGCCGCCACGGCGCCGATGAATGAGAACGCGCTCCACTTCGTACTCGGGTTCATCCCGTATAAGAACAGGTGGTGGTGGCGGTAGCTGCCATCCCTGAAACTATTGGTTGGGGTCCTTGTAGGGCTTCAGTAGCTGGACATGGAAAGTGTTGTGAAGCTTCCATGTATCTGGTAAGCGCAAGCGGAATGTAACTAGTGTCACCTGTGCCTCAACGAGAAAAGGACCACAGAAGCGAGGCCGGAGTTTGGATGGGAGGTGAGACAGGTTCAAGTTGTGCGTGTCGAGAAGCACCTGATCTCCGACTGCTACTGAGTGATCTCGTCGCTGTCGATCAGCATACTGCTGCTGGGAGGCCTGCATCGTGGTGAGTCGTCGCTGAATCTTCTCCCATGGCTGCTGCATGGTGGTGACGAAATCATGTGCGGCTTGGACATGTGCCGGTGTGGTTGGCTGCTGGGGTGTGAATGGTTCCCGTCCGTAACACAGGAAGAAAGGAGTTTTCCCTGTGGCCGCATATGACACGTTGGTGTAAGCGAACTCTAGGGTTGGTAACTGTGTATCCCAGTGGCTGACGTCGTCTTTGCAAGCTGTGCGCAGTAACTGTTCAACCACTTGACTGAGTCGCTCGGTCTGTCCGTCAGTTTGTGGGTGGTATGCTGAGGACATCGCAAGTTTAGTCCCCAATCATTCCATGAGCTCCTTCCAGAACTTACTCGTGAATTTGAGGTCTCTGTCTGAGATGAGTATAGCGGGGATGATGTGGATGGTGATGATGCGGTCGAAGAAGAGGCGAGCAGTTGCTTCAGCAGTAGCTGTGGCGTTGGTCGGGATGAAGTGACCCATTTTGGAGAACTTATCGATCACCACGAGGATGGAATCATGTCCCCGTGAGGTCGAAGGAAGTCCCGTGATGAGGTCGAGGCTAACGACTTGCCATGGCTGCTCTGGTACGGGTAGAGGCTGAAGTAACCCTGCTTTTTTCTGCTTGCTACTCTTCATCCGCTGGCACGTGTCGCAAGAGGTGACGAACTGCTGCACGTCTGCTGCCATCCCGGGCAAGTAGTAATACTTCGCTATCCCTACGAACGTTTTGTTGCTCCCGAAATGTCCCGCGTAAGGTACGTCGTGAACCTCCTCCAAGAGGATCTGCCGTAGCGGGGCGTAATTCGGTACCCAAATCTTTCCTGAACCCTTCCTTCCAGCTAAGTCTTTCTCCCACTGTAACAGCTTCTTGGTCTATGCTGTAGCGATTTCTACGTCCACGGTAAACCCATGTTGGAATAGACCCTTGAGCAGAGGGTTCATCCCGTTGAGCTGGATGCCTGCTACATGTCCGGGGCGACTCAACGCGTCTGCCTTGTTGTGTAGGCCGGGTTTGTAGACGATATCGTAGTGGAAGTGAGTTTCCAAGAAGTCCATCCACCGCACCTGTCGTCGTGAGAGCGTCGGCTGCGACTTCAGGTACTTGAGACTACAGTGGTCAGTATAGACTGTTGTGTTGGCTCCCTCTAGGTAACACCTCCACGCCTTAAGGCTACCACGATGGCTAAGGCTTCCTTGTTGTGTATGGGGTAGTTCAGTTCTGCTCCGTGTAGCTTTTTACTGAGGTTGGCGATAGGCCATAAACCGTTTCCGTGGTCTTGCATCAGTACTGCTCCGACTACTCGATCACTAGCGTCTGCTTCCACCACGTAGTCCTTGTCTGGGTCCGGTAGGATGAGTACTGGCACTGTAGTCAGTGCTGTCTATAGCTGCTCCATGGCTTGCTGATAAGGAGTATCCCACTTGTAGGGCGTATCCTTTTTTAGTAGGTCGGTTAGTGGCGGTGCTGTCTTAGCGTACTGTGGCACGAACCTGTTGTAGTAGTTAGCGAAGCCTAGGAATTGGTGCAACTCCTTCACGTTCTCCGGTACTTTCCACTTCTTCACAGCTTCGATCTTCCGCGGGTCCACGAATACGCCCTCGGCACTCACCATGTGCCCGAGAAACTGCACCTTCTTCAGGGCGAAGTCGCTCTTTGACAGCTTCACGTAGAACTTGTTTTTCCGCAGGATTTCGAACACCTTCCGTAGATGCTCCATGTGCTCCTTCATGTTCTTGGAGTAGATGAGAATGTCGACCAGGTACACCACTATGCACTCGTCCAGCAGGGGTCGTAAGATGTGATTCATCTCCACCTGAAACGTTGCTGGTGCATTGCAGAGTCCGAATGGCATCACCAAGTATTCGTAGGAGCCGTATATGGTACGGAATGCCGTCTTGTGTACCGAGTTGTCTGCCATGTTGATCCGCCAGTAACCCGATCATAGGTCCAGCTTCAAAAAGACGGTTGCACCACGCAGTTGGTCCATTAGGTCGTCTATGCGCGGTACGGGATATTTGTTTTTAACTGTCTGTTTGTTCAGTGCGCGGTAGTCGATGCACATCCGTAAACTGCCGTCTGGTTTTGGAGTGAAGAGATCTGGTGCACGGTAGGGAGAGGTGGATGGGCGGATCAGTTGTCTGTCCAGTAGATACTCTATTTGTTTCTTCATGTCAATCAGTTCGGTCGGACTCAGTCGGTATGGTGCACGTGAGACGGGTTTCGCACCTGGTTCCTCCATGATCTCGTGCTCATGGGTGCGTGCAGGGGGTACGCCCGCGGGTAGGTCGTCGGGCATTATATCCTTGTACGGCTCCAAGACCTCCTTCACTACTGCAGGTAGTTCTGCGTTCGGCTTCTCCTCCTCTGCTGCTGCCATAACCAGTGCTAGGTATCCCGTGTTATTCTGGTTCACCATCTGTTCAAACCGTGCCAGTGTCGTTTCAAGAACGTTCCCTGTATCCGTCCAGCTTCATAGTGCCGCTTCCCGTTGTTGTAGATGCACACCTTCCTGTTGACCCAATCGATCTCGGGGTTGAACCGCTTCAAGAAATCTTGCCATAAGATGAAATCTAAGCCTTTGATGTTCGTGATCGGCAACATCGGCTTCCACCTTAGTGCCCCTATGTGCAGCTGCAGTGATGCTTTGCCGTGGATGGGAAGTTTTGTACCGTCCACCATCATTGCCGAGAACTTGGTCTCCTCGGAAGGTTCCCCAATTTTCTCCAACGTCCTGCGGCTATACACCGAGTGAGATGCACCGCTGTCCACCAGTGCCTGGAGGCGTCGTCCTTTGCATAACACCTCGAGTAGTGGTGCTTGCTACGTTGAGTAGCCAAAGAGGATCTCATTGATAGGATCATAGGGTACATTAAGTGAATACCATCCCTATTTCCTATACCTGGCTCAGCACTTTTCTCTTCTAACTTCACCTGGGGGGTATGAGGATTTTTCCGAGGCTTGTACAACTTTTCAAGATCCTGGAATTTTCCTCTAAGAATTGGCAGCTGTTTAGGCTTCACCCGTGGGCAACGGGGAGCCTTAACACTGTGCTGCGGGGAGAGAATATTATCTCCACGGAATGCACGACCCTTTTCTACGCTCCGTAGTACTTTGCCCAACTTCTCAGGTACCTGGATAATTTCTAAAGGCTTTTTCTTGGCCTCTAAATCTCCCCTGAATTTCTCAAAGGCTTGAAAACCACGAGAAGCAATATTCTTCGTTATAGTATCTTTATAGAATACTTTTAACGAATTCTTACTTTCGTGGGTGTTCGGGTGGAGTTTCCCGGTCGGTGCAGAGTCTTTTTTCGCGGAGCCTCGATTCGCCTCGGCGATTTCCCCTGATGCCGGCCAGTCGTGACTATTGTATTGCTTGTGACGGTGTATCTGCTGCCGCGCCATGTAGGTCTTATTAATGGGCTCAAAACGTTCGATGAGGTCTGCTCGAAACTGCTACCTCGTTTTCTCCCCGCGGGCCACGTCAGTGTAGTAAATCCACTCCAATGCCGGTCCACAAAACAGTGTCGCTGTGAGCCGAATCCTTGCTGCGTCGTGTGTCAGGGTCAAACATCCAATGGCCTCAAAGTAAATTTCGAGGGTTGCCACAAATCGTCGAACGTCGGATCCTTTTGCGATGGGATCGAACGCTTCGGGGAGCCTCGGCCGTGTTGCTTTGAGGTTCGGCGACAGTGGTGCCATCGGTCCGTGAAATGTCGGTGTAGCCACTGCTGCTGGTGTAGTCGCTGCTACGTTCGCTGCTGCTGCGGTGGCGGCTCCTGGTTGGTGTGTCAGTAGGGCCTCGAGTCGTCGGATTGCCGCCTGCATCTGCTCCATGTTGGCGCGGAGGCTTGCCATGTCGCTCGTCCTCGCGTAGTTGTCGCCCTAGCCCTCCATGTCTGACATTGTGCGTTCGAAAAAACCGAAACGAGGAGGAGCGAAAAACACAGAACCGGTTTTACGTACCCAAAATCGGTGTTTATCAGCGTCGCCCCCGCGGTTTTTGAAGACTCGGTTTTAGCGGTCGAAAAACTTTCGCGTGTAAACGGGCTCTGATTACCAAGTGTGAGGATCTAGGATCGAGCTCAGAAAAGAGAGTTTGAATTGAATGATCACTTGGGTACAACACGAGGCTATGTATAGGCTCCACACAAGGCCCCGTAACCATGTGTTACGCGAAGGTTCTGAGGGTCGCGAAGCGTCCCGAACAGATCCTTCCCGAATTCGGTATAAGGCAATTCGGTGACTGCTGGTGCAACCCTACGGTTTGCACTCGGCTTGTTGTCCGTGTGCGTGCATGCGTGTGTGCATGGAATGGAATGAGGGCATGAAATAAATATATATTTCATGCTTATAATGGTGTGTGAATGATGGGTCATGATGTCGTGTGTGTGTGTGTGCGTGGAGTCAATAGCGAGTTATCGCTAGTCGCGTGTTACGCGATCATTTTGTGTGTCCCGCGCGGTTTCTATTTTGTCGTGCGTGGTTTCTATTTTGTCCTGTGTCGAACGTTCGACATGTCGCAGGTGTGTGCAGCAGACCCATCAAGTACTCAAGGATGAGTTTGTGGTGAAGAACCCGAGCCTTGGTTTCAAGCTTCAAGTGATTTCGAAGCTCGCCAAAAGGGGTACACCTCAAGAAATTGAAAATAGTTACATTACTTTGTGTAGTGTAACATTTCACTAGGTGTAGACCCTAGTGAAGGGTCGTTTCGAGACCCTTCGTGGTTGGGGACAGTGTGGCACTGTTCCACATCACTGTACCTCGGCTCTTGGGGTTTGTAGGAGCTGGGAGTCATTCCCAACTCGTAACCCTTGCTAACTCTTCCTAAGTTGTGTTCTAAGACTATGTTGCTGCCATAGTGCCGTTCGTTCAAACCGATGCTGTGTCGTCAATTCTTCATGAAATTGTGCGATAAAAAATGCCTAGTGTAGGCAACGTCAAGGCGCTCCAGATCCAAGTTGAATGAAGTCGTTTGGAGTTGTGAGCAGATCGCTATCAACGTTTAAAGCCGCTGTTTAGAAATCCGACTGTGCACTCTTTCCTTCGTTTTAGGCACATTGAAGCCTATTGTGACTATAACAAGTGGTATCAGAGCCCCTTGGAGCAGTTTCGACAATGGCTGGACCTGAGGAAAGGGGTGGCAGAGGTGCTGGTGGCAGTGGAAAAGCCCATGCACCAGGCCAGCCCTGTGATTCAGCCATGGCGCCCGTGCAACCAAGTGTTGGCCCATCTAGGGATGAGCCTAGAGTGTTTGGCCTTGACAAGTTCAACGGTGACAACTTTGCTGAGTGGTCCTTCAGAATGGAGAACGTGTTTGACCACTACGACCTGCTGGAGGTGATGGAAGGAACGGAGAAGAGCCCCGAAAACGACCTGGAGAAGAGCCCGTGGGTGCGGAAGAGCGCACAAGGCTACCTCCTACTTGGGCAAGCGTTGGGGAGCAGCCAGATCCGTCACATCAAGCCATTCCAGCGTAAACCAGAGAAGGGACCAAAGGCATGGGCTGCTCTCAAGGGTGTACACGCTCCTGCAACAGCGGCGGTAGCTGTGGTGTTGGAACGGCAAATGGCGACGTTGCGAATTGAAGAGGATGAAGCGGTTGAAGAAGGGGTGCAGAAATTCTTCGACTTGTTGACGCGGCTTGAGGGAGCGGATTTGAACTATAGTGAGCTCCTAAAGAAGACCAAGTTGCTGGCCCTACTCCCCGAATCATGGTCCTTGCTCATCATCAACCTGAATCGCGACTTACCCCGCCTCTCGCTCGAAGACGTGAAGCGAGCTATCCTTCAAGAGGATTTCCGCCGCCGTGAGTTGGCGAGTGCGGATGGCGCAGGGGCAGCGAGCATCGGCCGTCGATATGGTCGAGGAAGAGGCAGAGGACGAGGGGGAGGAAGGTTTGGTGGCAGCAACTTCGGCGGAGGCCGTGGGAGTGGCGGTTACGGCAGCGACGACAAGAGCTACGGACGCGGTCGCGGCCGATTCGACGGCGAGTGTCACTATTGCCACAAGAGCGGACACATGTGGCGCGACTGCTACAAACTCCCTGATGGTTGGACCCCTGCTCAAGGCCAAGAGGGTAGAGGAGCAGGAGGAGGGAGAGGACGAGGCCGTGGAGGCCGTGGCGGTCGCGGTGGCGGAGCTGCAAACATGAAGAACGGAGACAACGACAAGGACCCGAGCGACGATCGATACCCGGGTCTATTCTACTTCGTGTCGACGCAAGTACCGGCTGGTCCAGAGAAGGACGAAGGCTTTGAGGAGCCAGCAGCTGTAGGGAAGGTGACCCTACACCCCCTGGACTATTGGGTGATTGATAGTGGCGCTACCTATAGCATGACACCTCACCCGGACTTGCTCACCGAACTCGAGCCGTCACCGGTGAAGCATGTCACATCGGCTTTGGGGCAGCGAGCAGAGGTGAAAGGCATGGGGAAGGCCAGGTTCAAGGGTGCTGATGGGAAGATGGTGGGCCTCAAGAACGTGCTTTGGGTGCCCAGCCTTGCTGCAAACATGATTTCCGTGCGGCGGTTGGCAAAGAACGGCATGGACACTAACTCGAAGGGAGCCAAGACCTACACCGCAAGGCTTGGCGATCGGATTCTTTGGGACCTCCATGAGGATAGGGATGTCTACAACGAGATGTGGCAGATCCCTGTGGTCCCAATGCCTAAGGAGAGGCAAGTGGCAGCAAGCGTCAGCACTAAAGGTGGAGCGGTTGGTAGCGGCGATTGCGCGGACGGTCGCGCTAAGGAGGAGTCCAAGAAGTGCAATCTTGGAGGGACCAGCAAGCTTGGTGAACCTAAGGAGAGAGGTGCAGCAGCCAAGGAGCAGCACAAGGGTGAGGAGAACCCCGAGGCAGCAGCGGAGGACTATGGAGAGAGCATGTGGGGCGCTATTGCGAGCGCGGCATTCTCCAATCCGGCTTCGGCTACGGGGGAGTGTAATTGGCTTACCTTGCATCGGCGCATGGGGCATGTGGCACTGCCCATCTTGCAGCAGCTAGTGAAGAAACAGATGGTTGCTGGCACACGTGTGAAGGGGGAGCCCGATGAGGTGCTTGGCTGCCCAACATGCTTGCAAGCCAAGTTCACCCAGTTTCCGTTCTCGAGCTCCGAGGCAACGGCTAAGGCACCACTTGATGAGGTGGTGATGGACATGGTGGGCCCCCTGAAGCTTGGAGCTGCTGGAGCAGAGTAATTCCTCACCATTGTGGACGTCTACACCCGCATGACTTGGGTGTACGTGCTGGCCAAGAAGAGCGACGTAGCTGAAACGTTGAAGACGGATTGGTTCCCGATGGTGGAGCGGCAACAAGTCCGTCTAGTGAAGTCGATCCGCACCGATCGAGGGGGAGAGTTCCTGAGCAAGGAGTTTGGGTTGTGGCTGAAGAAGAATGGTATTCGGCACTCCCTCACCATGCCATACTCCCCTGCAATGAACGGCATCGCCGAGCGAGCGAACCGCACAATCACGGAGGCGGCACGCGGGTTGCTCATTGAAGCCGGGCTACCCGACTATTTCTGGCCTGATGCAGTGCGGAGCGCGTGTGTGGCCAAGAACAGAGTTTTGACTCATGTGGGAGCAGACAAATGGGTGCCCTATGTGGAGTGGCTTGGAAGGAAGCCAAAGGTGGATATGCTTCGGGTGTTCGGGTGCATGTGCATGGCGCTCGTGCCTAAGCATCTTCGGCACAACAAGCTTGGTGCCAAGGCGGTGTGGGCCGTGCACTTGGGCATGGCTCAAAACAGCAAGGGATGGCTTCTTTGGGACCCATTCACCAAGAAGTTCTTGGTAAGCAGGGACTGCAAGTTCATGGAGAACTTCATGTACAAGGATTGGAAGGCGGAGAATGAGGCGAAGATAGGCGTGTGGTTTGGGGAGATGAAGAGTTCCGGCTTGGAGCATGTGGAACTGCCTTTGGAGCTGAGCAGCGGCAGCACTACCACAAGGCAATCTTCCCTTGTGAATGGGGGAGAGGAGGCCAATGATGCAGAGGAAGAGGAGGAGGAGGTGCAGCAAGTGAGCGAGCGTGCACCGTCACTCCCTTCCCGCACTACGAGTGCTCCACGGATTCGAGCCACACCGCAGCAACGCCAAGGCCTTCAAGTCCCTGCAGCTGAGGAGGAAGGAAGGGGGAAGAGGAGAGTCCAACCCCTTAACAGGCTGACCTATGATGCGCCGGGAAAGCAGGGCAAAACGGCCCTGGCCGGAGCGGCAATGATGGTCGGAGACGACGAGGAGAGTGACTACGAGGAGTGTGCCTTCGCGTTCTTCTCTCCGGTGGAGATGCCGGGAGAACCAGCAACTCTCAAGGAGGCCTTGGAGATTAGTGATGCTGAGGAGTGGAAGAAGGCAATGGAGAGTGAGCTGAAGAGTATTGAGGAGAACGACACGTTTGAGTTGGTGGAGCTACCGGAGGGGCGTAAGGCGATTACGTCCAAGTGGCTATTCAACATCAAGTGCGACGCCGAGGGCAAGATCGAGCGTTACAAGTCTAGGCTGGTGGCCAAGGGGTACCAGCAGAAGGAGGTGGACTTCAAGGAGCTGTTTGCTCCAGTGGTGAAGCCGACGACGATGCGAACCCTATTCGCGGGAGCCGCGATCAAAGGATGGGTGGTGAAGCAGCTAGATATTGTAACGGCGTTCCTCAACGGAATTCTAGAGGAGGAGATTTTTATGGCGCAGCCAAGAAGGCTTGTGAAGCAATGTGAAGGCTAGCCATCCTCTAGGATTCCGTTGAGGCAATGTGAAGGCTAGCAAGCAGGCGGCAGATTTTCTCGCCAAGAAACTTCCCGAGAGCGCACATTGGAAGTGTGCTAAGATGTGTGGCATGGCATTGCACTAGTGTGGGCAGCAGTGTCATGAGTGCATATGTGATTGTATGCATGAGAGTTTTCATGTGTGTAAGTGTGTGTGCATGCAATCCGTTAGTCTAAGGGGGAGTTTGTTGGATGCGTGTTATTCTAAGTCCATGTCATCCTAACGTCCTGCCGAGTGCTCGTGCTATTTATGCGTGCATTGTTTGCATGAGCATATGTCATTGTGCATGGCTGTTGGATATTTTCATCTCTGTGTTTTTCTCCAAATTTGAATTTTTGACCATGGAGGAGAAATCCAGAGCTTTCCAACGATACCAAGATCGCCTTATTCCGACCAAGATCGCCCAAGTTACGAGATTTCCAAGACTTGGATTTCTTATCATCTTTTGGGGTTATATCTAATTGGGCGATTTTTGGGACATGACTATAAAGGAATCTTTGGTTGGATGGTTACGGAAGGTAACTTTGACTTTTGGATTGGGGTGGCTTTCTAGCATGGGTTGCAAATGTTGAGACACCTAGGTAAAATCCAACTAGATTGGATTTTGCATGTGACAACTCAAGGACCTCATGATGGGGGTTGCATCATTGCTGCTAAAAAGGTTCCCACCATCCTTCCCTAGCTTTTGGAGAACCTCTTCCCTCTCATGGTTCTTTTGGAGTCCCCAACTCCAACTTTTTATGTCTTAATGCTTGTACTTCCTCCACCATTCTAGTCATGCGGCTGCTGGACGTTTTTACTTGGTTCTCACTCTATAGACCATCGTAACAATTGTCAACTTGGAGATGGTAGCTATGTCAAACATATGTTTATATGTTTCAGTTTAGGTAGGCTTAGTGGGGTACTCACTGTGGGGTACAACCCCTTAGGCTCTTCCTTGTTGTACCAACTCTCTCGACATTTTCAATCGACCTTGCCTAAGTCTTAACATGGCATCTAGAGCATAGGTCCTTAGGACCTAGGATTAGGGCCCACCGTTACCTATTTTGCCTCACTAAGAACGTACCTACCCTGCCTAGAGCCCGCGCGCGCCTTGGCTGCACGCGCGTGGCCTTTTTTTTCCCACGCGCGCCTCTTAAGCAGCCCGCGCGCCTCGTTTTAGACCCACCCGCGACGCCCGTTCCGGCCCCGCCCGTGCGCTCCTTACGCCGCCCGTGCGCAGCCTGCTTAGGTTACGCCCGCGCGGCTCGTCGCCGCACGCCGCACGCGCAGCCAAGAGCCGCACGCAGCCTGCCGCCACGCGCAGCTGGGAGCCGCGTGCAGCTCGTCGTCGCTCGCATCTAGCAGCCGCGCGCAGCCCTCACCCGCACGCAGCAAGCAGCCGCGCGTGCCCTGCTCGTGTGCCTGCCTGTGCGGCTTGCTACTGCCGAACCCGCTGCCTTAGGGTTGCACGGCCTGCTACTGTCTAGAGCGCCACCTTAGGAGCTCGATTGCGGCCTGCTACTGCCCAGCACGTTGCCGGTGTTGCCTAGTGCCTACTGCCTCTGTCTGAGCCTGCGGTCTACTGCCTGCTGCCTCCTGTCTACTGCCTGCTGCCTCCTGTCTACTGCCTGCTGTCTCTGTCTTTGCCTGCGGCCGAAATGACGACGCCTAATGTTCTTGCGTTCGAGCCTGACAGTCGCCCCATAGAGTTCGCAGTGTGGCTCGACGACCTGCAACTGTTCCTTCTGACTGATGCTAAAGAGGGTGTCTCAGAGTTCGATTACGTGTCTTGCAGTGCCGTTGCCCCTGCTGCCGATGCTCCTGCTCTGGAACGCTCACAGTGGCAGACTCGCGATGCTGCAGCACGTCTAGCTATTAGGAACCATCTGCCGATTCCTGAGCGAGCGCATTTCAGCCAGCACAAAACTACTAAGAAACTGTACGACGATGTAGTTGCGCGCTACTCGTCCCCAGCCACTGCAGCCATAGGTCGGCTCATGCTACCCTACCTGTTCCCCGACCTTTCCTCGTTCACCACTGCTGAGGACCTCATTTCTCACTTGCGCGCAACTGATACCCGCTTTCGTGCCACCCTTTCAGCCGAGTTCTGCGCCGCAAACCCCCCCCCCCCCCTCCCCCGATGTACTTCACTCTCTATTTCCTCGTCACCTGCCTCCGTGACACTCTTGGCTCAGTCAGGGACCACTTCCTAGCGCTCGACCCCCCTACTCTCACTGTCGACGACTTCGAGAAGCACCTCCTAGCAGCAGAGAAGAACATTCTTGCTGTAGGTGTTGCTCGTGGCACTCCTCGCACTCCCCTCTTTGAGGGGTGCTCCCCCTCCCCTCTCACCCCCTCCTACGGGAGCACCTCCACCGCCACCCCCACCGCCACCCCCACCTCCGCAGCAGCAGGGGCAGCAAGGGTGGGGGCGGCGGTGGAGGTGGCGGTGGTGCAGGCGGCGGTGGCGGTGGAGGTGGTGGGGGTGGTCGTGGGGGTGGAGGGGGTGGAGGTGGTGGTGGGGGCGGCGGAGGCACTGGGGGCGGTGGAGGGGGCAGCAGCGGCGGTGGGGGAGGAGGGAGCGGTGGTGGCAATGGTGGTCAGGGCCAGCACCAGCCGCAGTAGCAGCAGCAGCAGCAGCAGCGTCAGCGCTAGACCCCCACTTCCCAGCAGCTTCTTGACCAGTATGCCAGGCGTGGGGCTTCTGGGGGTCCTGGTCGCTGCCCGTATATCATCCGCACAGGTCTCCACGCTAATCGCCAGTGTACAGGGTTTCACACTGAGCAGCGCTGCTTCGCTCGACTTAGCGACACCTGGCGCGCCAAGTTTCCTGATGCTACTGAGTTCCCCAACTGGGCAGACTTGCTTAGGCGTGATGTACCAATCTTTGATCTTCACTATGAGGCTATTCTAGCTGCTATGTATGCATTGTCTGTTAGTGCTGAGGGTGACTGCTACTTGTGTGTGCCGCCGGATCCTGGTATAGCCCCTGCTGCACTAGGTGCTTCTGAGTCTGCTCCCCTTGGTACTGCGCCTGCACAGGCCTTGCACACCTTTACACTTGACTCTGGTGCTTCCCGCTGTTTCTTTCGCGACGGTATCACAGTAACTCCCCTTCCTGCACCTGTTCCTGTCTCACAGCGCCGCCCTGCATTCCTTGCGTCGAGGGGCGGCAGCGCGCCGCTCCTCACTCCTCGTTCCCTCCCACAGAGGCTCCACTGCAGACTCTCCACCTGGACGTGTGGGGCCCAGCCCGCGTCCCTGGACAGGGCCACGAGCGGTACTTCCTGCTGCCCGCATTGGCTTAGTCATGGAGGTCGCTCGTACCTCCATGATCCATGCAGCTGCCACCCATTTTATGTGGCCGTTTGCGGTCCGGTACGCCGCGCATCAGCTCAACCTTTGGCCCCGTGTCTCCTTGCCGGAGACCTCGCCCACACTGCGGTGGACGGGGAAGGTTGGCGACGCGTCGCGTTTCCGGGTCTGGGAGTGCTGATTCTAGGGGCACTGGGCGTGAGGGGCCTGAGGGTATGGAGCCTGGGGGTGCTGAGCCTGCGCGTGAGGAGCCTGGAGGTCCTGCGTCTGGGGGTGCTGCGTCTCGAGGTGCTGAGTCTGGGGGTGCTGAGCCTGCGTGTGCGGAGCCTGGGGGTGCTGATTCTAGGGGTGATTCGCTTGAGGGTCCTGAGACTGCTGTTACGCGGTCACCTTGGAGTAGCCGTCTTCGTCCGCGTGTGCCTCTCACCTCCCAGCAGCTGCACGACTGGTACGGTCGCCGTCAGCGTCGCGCTTCTGCACCTCAGGGCTCTACTGCTGGGGGTTCTTCTGCTGGCGTCATTGGAGCTGGGAGTTGTGGTAGTCCTTTGCCTGCTGGAGGTGCTGGTGTTGCTGGTCCCGGAGGTGCTCGTACTGGGAGTACTGGAGCTGCTGGGGCTGGCGCGTCCGAGGGTGCTGCTGCTGGTGGCACTGCGGTTGGAGACCCTGGGAGTGGAGGTGCCGGTTCTGGGAGTGCTGCACCAGGTGGGGCTGGTGCTGAGGGTTCTGGAGCTGCTGAGGGTGCTGGGGCTTCTGGAGGTGCTGGAACTGCTGAGGGTACTGGAGTTGCTGGAGGAGCTGGAGTTGCTGAGGGTATTGGAGCTGCTGGAGCTGCTTGAGCGGCTGAGGGTGCTGGAGGTATTGGCGCTGCTGAGGGTGCTGGAGCTGCTGGTGCTAGTGGCAGTGCACAGCCGCGCCTATTCTTTGCTCCGCCGTCTCTGTCGTCTCTGCCACCGCCTGGCTCCGTGCTTCGCCAGGTTCTTAGCCTCCTGTCGTCTACTAGTCTTCCGTTACAGCCTAGCTCACCTCTGCCTGCTCCTTCTCATTACGCTGAGCACACAGGGGGCCTTGCAGAGCGTCGTGAGCCTTCGTCGCGTCCTGTCTCACCTGTTCGTTCCAGTCGTCGTGTTCCTCGTCAGCGCCAGCCGGCTGTCCCCGACCCTTCCCTTGTCGTCCGTCGTCCTACCTCTCCGCCGCCACGAGTTCACCTGCCGTCTCCGCCTTTGTCCTCTCTACCTGTCGTTGCTGACCCTGAGTCTGACCAGTTTCATGCTGAGCACCCTACTGTCACGCGTCTGCTAGCCACTATTGTCGCCGACCCATCGTTGGAGTCTGCTGTTGCGTCTGCCTTAGTCGCTGAGCTTGTCGACTTTGCTGCTCACTGTCGTCTAGACTACGCCGCTAGTCTTGTTGCTGAGTCTGGGTCTGTCTGTCCTCCGTCCGTTGGGGGTGCGTGTGCTCTTGGCACGGACGTCCTTGAGGACAGGCACAAGGACCTTGAGTGTCTTGCAGCCGCTGCGCCTCATCTCGTGTCCATGCTGCTTGCCCCTGAGGGAGACCCGGATGCTCCAGACATCCCGACCCCGCGCTCTTACGCTAAGGCGCTCGTGGGAAAGTACTCCTCTCAGTGGCAGAAAGCCATGGACGCAAAGATGGCCTCCTGGAAGTCCACGGGCACGTACGTCGACAAGGTTCCCCCTCCTGGGGCGAACATCGTCAGTGGCATGTGGATTTTTAGGGTGAAGCGGCCGCCAGGTTCTCCACCTGTCTTCAAGGCTCGTTACGTTGCTCAAGGTTTCAGTCAGCGAGAGGGAGTTGACTTCTTCGAGACCTTCTCCCCCATCCCGAAGATGACCACTCTTTGGGTGCTGCTGCACGTTGCGGCTCAGCGTGACTACGAGCTTCACTCTCTTGACTTCAGCACAGCTTTCTTACAGGGCAGCCTGCACGAGGAGATCTGGCTGCGCCGTCCACCTAGCTTCACTGGGTCGTTCCCTCCTGGTACCCAGTGGAGCCTCCGACGGCCAGTCTACGGTCTCCGCCAGGCGCCACGTGAGTGGCACGACACACTGAGGACGACTCTTGCGGCTCTTGGGTTTGCCCCGTCGATTGCTGACCCGTCGCTGTTTCTGCACCGACACTTCGCTGCCGCCGTTCTACATCCTCGTGTACGTCGACGACTTGGTCTTTGCCACTACTGACACTGAGGCGCTCGCCCTGGTGAAGTCGGAACTGCACAAGAGACACACGTGCACAAGCCTGGGTGAGCTGCGCAGCTACCTTGGCATGCAGATCACCCGGGACAGAGCACGCCTCACCATCACACTGACTCAGTCACACATGGTGCAGCAGGTCCTTCAGCGCTTCCGCTTCACCTGGTCCTTAGCAAAGGCCACTCCTCTGGCTACAGGTCACTCTCTCTCAGCTCCACCTTCGGACGAGTCCGTAGAGTCGAGTGGTCCTTGCCCAGAGCTAGTGGGCTGCCTCATGTACCTGATGACCTGCACTCGTCCTGACCTTGCGTACCCTCTTGGCCTTCTGGCTCGCTACGTGGCTGCTAAGAGGGTACTATGCTACTTGTGCAGTACATCGGGCATGGGGCTCGTGCTTGGAGGACGGGGTGACGTTGTCCTCACTGGTCACGCGGACGCTTCTTGGGTTGACGACCAGGCTACGCAGCGGTCGTCACAAGGTTACACCTTCAGCCTTGGTTGTGGTTCAGTTTCCTGGCGTTCTACACGTTCGTCTTCAGTTCTCGGTTCCAACTGTGAGGCCGAGATCTACGCCACAGCCATGGCTGCACAGGAGCTACGCTGGCTCACCTACCTGGTGACCAACTTGGGAGAGCGGCCTCGTTCTCCTCCAGTTCGGTACGTCGACAACAAGGCCGCCATTGCCTTGTGTGAGGAGCACAGACTGGAGCACAGAACGAAGCACATCGCACTGTGTTACTTCCTTGCTCGAGAGGTGCAGCAGCGTGGCCAGCTTCGTCTTGCTTACGTGGCCACTCGGGCCAACACTGCTGATATATTCACCAAGGCGCTTCCGCCTGGTGATCATCAGCGTTTCTGCACCTTGTTAGGCCTTGTGCCCACACTTCCTCACTTTCTGTAGGCTTTGTTTGCACTGTGATCTATATGTATACCTGCATGCTTGCTCTTGTAGGTAGATATCACTGTGCTGTTCTTGATACATATATATCCATGCATGTGAACTGGCCTTGTGGCCCTTTGTTTGTGCTCAGACTGCGTGGTGACGTTGTGATCCACCCTGAGCTTGCTTTGCACTTCTTGCCTGGCCTTGTGACCCGCTGTTCTCCCCCACTTTGTGTATGGGGGTGTGTCAAACATATGTTTATATGTTTCAGTTTAGGTAGGCTTAGTGGGGTACTCACTGTGGGGTACAACCCCTTAGGCGTTTCCTTGTTGTACCAACTCTCTCGACATTTTCAATCTACCTTGCCTAAGTCTTAACAAGCTAAGCCTAAGGCGCACAATCCTACCGAGCGGATTTGCGTTTAGTTGAGTAATGAGTTCTTCGTAAGCTCTCAAAGTGACGGATTCTGAACAACACCAAATGTATTGTACTGTTTGTGTCGCGCTGGCCACATGTCCTGGTCTTTCATTTGCTAGTCTAACCAGTTATTGCTCTGCTTGCGCGTAGGCAACCTCAAGGCACCCACACTTGAGGAGACGCTCAAGCAGCAGTGGCGAAGGCGTGGCGAGCAGTGCCTGCAGCTCTCAACCCAAAAGAGTTCCTGACCTGTGGCATGAGTAACGCGCTCGACGGCTCTCAAGACGACTTGTGCATGCAGCACCGCCGAAACGGCGAACCCGTGTCCGTCGACGTCGACGAAGAAGTGGCGGCGGATGGCTTCTTCGGAAACAACATGGAGGAGCCCGAATCAGTTGGGGAGAAGGGGAGGGGACGGAGGATTTGGACGACGCCACCACCGACCGCTACCATTAGACGCGTACCATGACTATCGTAGAAGGTGTAGGCTCAAGATCCCGTAGCTAGGCATCTTTAAATGACTAGGATTGATAATGTTTAGGACTTTAATTATTAATCAAAGATGTTCAGGTGTGCCTAAATACCGTAATACCCCGGATATAAGCGCACTTGCGCTTATATAAAACATTGTTTTTTGGGGGGGTGCGCTTACAATTGAGTCAGATTTATAAGCGCATGCGCTTGTATAAAGGATAAAATGAAAATCAATTTTGAGCACACCATTGTGAAGCTCTCAAAAAGGCGAATTCAACCGACCATGCACCAAGTGGGATCGTGCATGGTTTTCAGGCAGAAACCGCAGTGGTTCGGTTTCCCACCGCACAATGTTGTCTGGAAACATCGAATGTGACAGCCGTGACGAGGATGTTGCCGTGCGGCCAGAGCCGCAAGCGCTGCGTGGCATGTGCATTCGAGCAGAACCATCTTGAAGGTTCGGCAAGATTCCGTGCCAGCGCAGCGTAGATGCTGCCACGCAGGCGCCTCTATTCCTGCCTGTCATCGACGAGGAACCCGAGCCGCCACGCAGCAGGGGTCCCCGTCGTTGCCCATTTCTTCACCCTTGTCTCTAATTTTTTCATTGAGTTTCCTGTCTAGCCCGTCTGGTAGGCGAAGCCATGGCGGAATTTAGTGGGACTCACATCCTCTTCAAGAAAAAACCACGCCGCACATGGCGACTTACCGAGGACGGGTGGTATACCTGTGAGCCACCAGCGCCTCCAGAGCCACCAGACCCCCCTGCACCCCCTGCTCCTCCTGCTCCCCCTGTGCCTCCTGCTCCACCCGCTCCTCCCGCACCTCCCGCTCCTCCGAATCTGCCTGCTTTTGCTACGGCAGGTGCTCACCAACGGCCCGTGCTCCAGATGTATTTACCAGCCACGTTCGACGAATGATTGGATGAAGCGGATGTGAAAGAAGGAACGAGAAGGAATGAACTATGAATGAAGTGAGTACAAATATGAAACCCTAATTGGGTTGTACCCCCTATGGGATACCCCACTATATCTTACACAAATAAGTAAGCTATAATGATCTGACACACCCCCATAGGCAAAGTGGGGGAGAACAAGGGGTCACAAGACCAGTCAAGCAAAGCAAAGCAAAGCTCAGGGTGGATCACAAAGTCACCACACATTCCGAGCACAAGTTCAAGGGCCACAAGGCCAGTTCACATGCAAGATCATATATAGAGATATACAAGAGTCAAGCAAACAAGAGCAAGAGTATATATAGGTCAAGGTACAAGCAAGGTCAAGAAGTGAGCAAGTGAGGCAAGACAGGCACAAGACCTAGTTGCGTGCAGCAACGCTGATGATCACAAGGCGCAAGTGCCTTGGTGAAGACATCAGCAGTGTTGGCCTCAGAGGCCACGTACGCAAGTCGCAACTGTCCACGCTGCTGTAGCTCACGAGCAAGAAAGTAGCAGAGAGCAATGTGCTTTGTCCTGTGCTCCAGTCGCTGCTCTCGACACAAGGCCAGCATGGCCTTGTTGTCTACGTACAGGACTGGAGGAGAACGAGGCGGCTCTCCAAGGTCGGTCAGCAGGTAGGTGAGCCAGCGAAGCTCCTGAACAGCCATAGCCCGGGCGTAGATCTCAGCCTCACAACTGGAGCCGAGAACAGAAGACGAGCAAGTAGCCCGCCACGAAACAGAGCCGGAACCAAGGCCGAAGGTGTAACCCTGTGACGACCGCTGCGTAGCCTGGTCGTCAGCCCAAGAAGCGTCCGCGTGCCCAGTGAGGACCACTGGACTGCGCCCTCCAAGCACTAGCCCCATGCCCGACGTACTGCACAAGTAGCGCAACACCCTCTTCGCTGCAGCCATGTGCTCTGGTCGGTGTCTCCCAGGAGCAACATAGCGTGCGAGAATGCTAAGAGGGTATGCAAGGTCAGGTCGTGTGCAGGTCATCAGGTACATGAGGCAGCCAACAAGCTCTGCATACGGGCCACTCGACTCTACGGACTCATCCGAAGGCAGAGCTGAGAGCGAGTGGCGAGTAGGCAGAGGAGTGGCCTGAGGCGAGGAGTACGTGAAGCCGAAGCGCTGAAGGACCTGCTGCACCATGTGTGACTGAGTCAGGGTAATGGTGCGGCGTGCTCTGTCCCGGGTAATCTGCAAGCCAAGGTAGCTGCGCAGTTCACCCAGGTCAGTGCACGTGTGTCTCTTCTGCAGCTCTGACTTCGCGTAGGCGAGTCCAGCAGTGTCAGCTGTGGCAAAGACCAAGTCGTCGACGTACACGAGGATGTAGAACGGCGGCAGAGAGGTGTCGGTGCGCAGAAACAGCGACGGGTCGGCAGTAGAAGGAGCAAACCCAAGTGCCGCAAGCGTAGTCCTCAGCGTGTCGTGCCACTCACGTGGCGCCTGGCGGAGACCGTAGACTGGACGTCGGAGACTCCACTGGGTACCAGGAGGGAAAGACCCAGTGAAGCCAGGTGGGCGACGCAGCCAGATCTCCTCGTGCAGGCTGCCCTACAAGAAAGCAGTGCTGAAGTCGAGAGAGTGTAGCTCGTAGTCACGGTGAGCAGCAACGTGCAGCAGTACCCAAAGAGTGGTCATCTTCGGGGTGGGGGAGAAGGTCTGAAAGTAGTCAACTCCCTGCCGCTGACTGAAGCCACGAGCCACGTAACGCGCCTTGAAAACAGGCGGAGAACCCGGCGGCCGCTTCACCCTGAAGATCCACATGCCACTGACGATGTTCGCCCCAGGAGGGGGAACAGCGTCAACGTAGGTGCTTGTGGACTTCCAGGAAGCCATCTCTGCATCCATAGCTGCCTGCCACTGAGAGGAGTAGGGACCCTCTATCGCCTCCGCGTAAGAGCGCGGAGTCGGGATGTCTAGTGCATCCGGGTCTCCCTCAGGGGCGAGCAGTACAAACGCGAGATGAGGTGAAGCGGCGGCCAGACACTGGAACTCCTCCTGCCTGTCCTCAAGGACGTCCGTGCCTAGGGCACACTCACCCCCGACGGACGGAGGACAGGCAGACTCAGACTCAGCGACAAGACTAGCAGCGTAGTCTAGACGACAGCGCGCAGCAAAGTCGACAAGCTCAGTGATAAGGGTAAACGCAGCAGAAGACTCGAAGGAAGGGTCAGTGACAGCAGTAGCAAGGAGACGCGTGACAGTGGGACTGGCAGCACGAAGAGAGTCCGACTCCGGGTAGGCAAGAGCAAGAAGAGAGGACTCAGGAGGAGAAGGCAAAGGGGCACGCAGAGGAGCAGTGGACGGACGCAGAGACATCCGGTGCGTGCCAGGGACAGGAGGAGGACGCTGACGCGAACCGCGACCACTAGTGCGTGCAGGACGAACAGGCGACGCAGGACGAGACGCAGGCTCACGACGCTCAGTAAGACCTCCAGTAGGACCAGCGTAGGGAGAAGGAGCAGGCAAAGAGGAGGCAGGCTGTAGCTGTGACTCGGACTGGACAGGTTGTGGACCCTCTAAGGGAGGCGGAGGAGGACCAGGAGAAGGTGTAAGACCAAGAACCTGCTGCAGGAGCGGAACGAAGTACGGTCGGGGCCGCGTGGCGACGCCAGAAACAGCAGGGACAGCACCAGTAACCCCAGCAGGAGTACCCGCTCCAGCAGCACCTCCAGCAGCACCTCCAGCAGCACCAGCAGCAGCTCCAGAACCCCCAGCAGCACCAGGAGCACTGCCAGTCGGACCGCCAGCAGTTATCTCAGCGCCAACACCCTCAGCAGCACCAGCTCCAGGAGAACCCTCAGGCCCAGCAGCTCCAGCACCCACAGCACGAGCACCTCCGGGACGCGCTGCAGCAGCACCCTTTGCAGCCGAAGAACCTCCAGCACCAGCAGCACGCCTCCAGCGCCGGGCAAACCACTCACGCAGCTCCTGTGGGGAGAGTGGCTCTCGGCGAGACGAAGCACCTCCAGGTGGAGAACCTCCAGGCGAAGAACCTCCAGGCTCAGCACCCTCAGGCAAAGCACCTCCAAGCGGAGCACCCCCACTCTCAGCACCCCCAGGCACAGCACCCCCAGGCTCAGCACCCCCAGACTCAGCACCCCCAGGCTCAGCACCCCCAGACTCAGTACCCCCAGGCTCAGCACCCCCATGCTCAGCACCCCCAGGCTCAGCACCTCCAGACTCCGCACCCCCAGGCTCAACACCCCCAGGCTCAGCTCCCGCAGCAGCACCAGAGTCACCAGTGACCTCGACAGGCTCGACCGCGTCTACCTAGGACACACCTGAAGGGGCAGGACCCTGAGGGGGGAGGGGGTCTACCGGGGGGGGACCTGGTACCAAGAAGAGCGGGGATGGGGGGAGGGACGGAGTGCGGTAGGGGAAGAGGCGGTAGTAGGGTACCGACTCGTCGAACGTGACGTCCTAGGAGGACAGAACACGTCGAGAGGTGGGGTGGTAGAACTGCCACCCAGGGGCGTCGGGGGGGAACCCCAGGAAGACGCAGGGAGCAGCGCGAGGGGACAGCTTGTCCGCAGACAAGTCGCGGACAAACGCCCGAGATCCCCAGACCCGGAACGCCGACGCATCGCCAACCTTCCCCGTCCACAGCAGGGCTGGGGAGGTCTCCAGCCTGGAGACCCTGGGGTGGAGGTTGATCTGATGCGCCGCGTACCTGACCGCAAACGGCCACAAAAAATGGGGGGCAGCCGCATGCATCATAGACGTACGAGCGACGTCCATGACCATGCCAATGCGGCGCTCTGCAATCTCATTTTGCTGCGGTGACTCCGGAAGCGTGAAGGTCTGGCGGATGCCTCGCGCATGACAGAAGGCACGCAGAAGGCCAGAGGAGAACTCTCCGCCTCTGTCCGAGTGCAGACGCAACACAGGAAAGTCCGAGCCAAAGCTCTGCCTGAGCTGGAGACGAGCTGCGCGGATCCAGTCGATCAGCACCTCAGTGACATCACCCTTGCTGCGCAAGGGGAAGACTGTGGTGTAACGCGAGTAGTCGTCAACCACCAACAGGAAGTAGCGCTCGTGACCGAGACCACGGACGCGGGCAGGGCCCCACACGTCCATGTGAAGTGTCTGCAACGGAGCCTCTGTCGGAGGAAACTGGGAGGAGTGAGGGGCAGCACGCTGGCGCCCCTCGACACAGGGGACACAGGCAGGGCCAGGGCCCTGAGGAAGGGGAGGGAGGGACCGGGGGAGACCAGACACAAGAAGACGGGAGGCCATGCCTCTGAGCCGAAGCAGAGAGAGGTGGCCAAGGCGGTGGTGCCAGAGGAGAGTCTCGTGAGACAGACGGCGACACGAACAGGGGGCAGACTCAGGACCAGACCTGGACGCTGCAGCAAACACCTGACCAGACGAAGGGACTCTACCAGACTTAGCACCGGGAGGAGAAGCAGTGGTCAGTGTGTACAGGCTCGACCCTGGCTGACGTGTAAACGTAGCCAGGTGGCGACCTGTGCTAGCCTCTGTGCAGTGTGTCACCCGCTGACGAGCAGGAGTGAACTGGTGGACCCCCACATCCTGTAGGTCAGCACCACTCACCAGGTTCGTAGAGAACGAGGGGAGGTAAAGACCAGTCAGGGTGCCAGAGGGAGCCGCCGGACACGGGAGGACTGTGGAGAAACGAGACAGGTGAGGACCCCTAGAGGGGTCAGCCAGGGACACCGCAACCGGCCGACTAAGCGGCGTGAGAGTGGTGCGGTCCCGCAAGAAGGAGCGAGACGCCCCAGAGTCAAGGGTGAAGGTGTGGGAGGCAGAAGCCGACACAGTACCTGAGAGGGCAGACTCACTAGCACCTGAGAGCAAAGACGCACTGGCACCTAGAGCAGCAGCCTCACTGGCACCTGACACAGCAGTACCAATGCCCGGGTCGGGCGGAAAGCACCGGTAACAGTCACCATCATCACTAACAGTCACAACATACATGGCAGCAAGGATAGCATCAAAGTCAAGATCAAACACAGCTACACCAGCCCTAGACAGCTCTCCCCAGCGGGGGATCTCAGAGGCCTCCGGAAACTGCTGGCGCCAAGCGTCGGTCAGGCGGGCAAAGCAGCGGCGAGCGGTGTGGGTGCCCCCACACTGCTCACCCGCGCGGTCGCCGGTGCGAAGGACGTAGGTGCAGGGACCGAACGCCCCACCACGCTGACGCTGCGAGTACCACTCACGGAGCTGCTGAGGGGCGGGGACGTCGCGAGAGCGCTGCTGCTGCTGCTGCTGGCGCTGACCACCCCCAGTGCCGCTCCTCTGGGACGAGCCACTCCGACCACCTCCACCACCACCACCCCCGCCTCCGCCGCCACCGCCGCCACCGCCACCCTCGCCCCCGCCGCTCCCACTGCCTCCTCCGCCACCACCTCCACCGCCACCTCCACCTCCACCGCCGCCACCAGTACCTCCACTCCCGCCTCCACCCCCACCGCCACCCCCACTCCCCCCGCCGCCCCCACCTCCTCCGCCACCGCCCTCGCTAGCTCCACCCGCTCCCTTGCCCCCCTTGCTCCTGCCAGAGCGGCGCCTACCGCTGGGGGCACACGCCGCATCGACCGACTCTAAACCAACGAGGTCGGCCGCAGCAGCAGAGGCGACAGAGGGTAGCAGGGGGGAAGGAGAACACCCCTCAAAGATGGGGGTGCGCTGGTCACCACGAGAGGCCCCTACAGCGACTATGCTCTTCTCGGCCGCTAGCAGGGACTTCTCAAGGAGGTCGACAGTGAGGGTGGTGGGACAGACAGAGAGAAACTGGTCCCTAACAGCACGAAGGGACTCAGGGAGACGGGTGACTAGAAAGTAGAGGGTGATGTACATGGGAGGGGGGTTTTTGGCGAGGAAGGCAGCAGGAAGCGCAGCTCGGTAGCGAGTGTCACTAGCGCGAAGGTGGGTAAAGAGGTCAGTGACTGTGGGAAAGGCAGCAAGGTCAGGGAAGAGGTACGGTAGCATGAGGCGGCTCAGTGTAGCAGTGGAAGGGGAGGTGGCGACGCACAGCAAGACGTGCAACAGCATCGCGTGTGGCCCACTTGGAGCAAACAGTGGGGTCAGCATCAGCAGGAGGGGCAGGGACAGCGTCAGAGACAAAGTCAAAGAGAGAAACCTCATCGATCGCATCGCACAGTAAGTACAGCTGCAGGTCCTCAATCCAGACTGCAAAGTCAATGGCGCGACCCTCAGCGTCAAAAGTCAGGACACTGGGGGTGGCCATTGTAGCAGCTGACAGTCTCACCGGGCAGGGAGGGTCGGGTAGCACAGCGACACAGCAACATGGCAGCACAGCAGCTGCGCCGGCCCAGGAGCAGTAGGAGCCCCACAGGAGCAGAAGATCGGCTTCTCGGGCGTCTCGGGCGACTCGGGCGGCTCGGGCGGCTCGGGCGGCTCGGGTGGCTCGGGCGGCTCGGGCTGCTCGGGCGGCTCGGGCGGCGCGGGCGTCTCGCGGGCGGCTGGGGCGGCGCGGGCGTCTCGCGGGCGGCTCGGGCGGCTCGGGCGGCGCAGGCTTGTCGCGGGCGACTCACGGGCGGCCGCACGGGCGGCTGGGACGGCTCGCGGGCGGCTGCACGGGCGGTTGGGGCGGCTCACGGGCGATGCACGGGCGGCTGGACGGGCGACTGGGGCGGCTCGTAGGCTGCTCACGGGCGGCTGCACTGGCAGCCGCACGGGTAGGTGCACGGGCGGGTGCACGGGCAGGTGCACGGGCGACGCGGTGGCGAGGCCGCGTAGCAGAGGGCGGCGGGGCCGCGTGAGCAAGGCGGCGGGGCCGCTTAGCAGAGGGCGGCGGGGCCGCGATCGAAGGGCGGCGGGGCCGCTAAGGAAGGGCGGCGGAGCCGCGATCGAAGGGCGGCGGGGCCGCGATCGAAGGGCGGCGGGGCCGGTAAGGAAGCGCGGCGGAGCCGCGATCGAAGGGCGGCGGGGCCGCTAAGGGAAGGGCGGCGCGACGGGCCGCTGGGGGCGACACAACGGGTCGCTAAAAAAAAAGGAAAACGCGCCTCGGGGCGCGCTTCGGTGGGCCCTAGAAGCAGTCCCTAGGAGGGAACCTGCTCTGATTCCATGTAAAAGAAAGAACGAGAAGGAATGAACTATGAATGAAGTGAGTACAAATATGAAACCCTAATTGGGTTGTACCCCCTATGGGATACCCCACCATAGCCTACACAAATAAGTAAGCTATAATGTTCTGACAGCGGACACACCCAAGGCCCCCGATGCACGCATCCATGAGTCGGCTGTGGTCGCCGACGATGATGTGGCTGCCGACAAACATGACAGCAGCGCCGGCGAAGCTGGAGGCGACGGTGAAGCTGGTGGCGACGGTGCAGCGGGCGACAAGGAAGACGTGTTCCCCGACCGTGACACAACTGTCGAGGACGAGGACGGCGTGGAGTCCTAGTGGCGCGACGCACCACGCGCGACGATGCCGGTACCGACGTATCCGCCCCTTAACAAAAAACGCCCCCACCCGTCTACCGAGAATCGAGATGCCCGCCCTCCCTCCCCCAGGCACAAGCAGACAATATAAGCGGCAGTCCTACACCGCCCAAGAGAAGTTGAGGTGGCTCATGCGGCTCGAGCTTGCGGCTTCGGTGAGCGAAGTGGCGCGGGAGTCAGGCATACACCGAAAATGTCTGACAGAATGGAAAGCCCAAGCGGAGGCGCTCAAGGCTGCACACGGAGCACGGATGCGACTTCACAGGCGCGGGAGGGCGTCTTGGTACCGCCCCATGGAGTTAAAGGTGTACGCGCAACTCCTCGACTGGCGACGCCGCGGAGCTGCGGTTTCGGTCGGCCGGCTGCAAGAGTGGTCCAAAGAAGTGAAGGTTCTCTACCCGGACGTCAAGTGGAAAGGCAGTCAGCGGTGGACGGAGCGGTTCCGCAAGCGGTGGAACCTCAGCGTGCGCATGAAAACAAAGGTGGCACAGAAAACACAGGAGCGTAAGTGGGTCGTTTACTACTGATTTTGATTTATCCCGATTATGCTTAGTTTCTTTTTCGCATGTCTCCTGTGCGTGATACTAATTTGGTTTACTATGTGTACTTATCTCCCTGTTTCGCAGACGTGGCTGAGCAGTGCAAGGATTTTTGGCAGTATGTTCGTGACGCCCGGAACGAATACGACATTAACAACCGCTACATCATCAACGCCGACAAGACACCGCTGTGGTTGGAGATGCTGGTGACGACCACCGTGGAGCAGACGGGCGTGAGGTCGGTGCCCATCCGCAGCTGTGGGTACCAAAAGGAGAGAGTGACTGTCATGCTTGCGTGCACGGCGACGTGCGAGAAGCTGAAGCCGTGGGTGTTTTTCAAGCGCAAGACACTCCCAAAGGGTGACTTCCCTGTCAAACTCATATGCTATAGTCTGTGTAGGCTGTAGTGGGGTAGACAATATGGGGTACAACACTTTTAGGTTTTCCTACTTGTACCCACCTGATTGCTAGTTCATTCCTCCTCGTTCTCTCACATGGTATCAGAGCAGGTTCCCTAGTGGGAACGTTTCCTAGGGCCCACCGAATATCAAATTTTTTTCCTGCCCGGAGAGCGCTTCGCCCCTGCCCTTAGTGGCCCGTCGCGCTCCCCTACGGCCCCGTAGCAGCCCCTCTCACGGCCTCTCACGGCCCCTCTCACGGCCCTTCGCGGCCCCTTCAGGCCCCTCGTGGCCCCTTCGCGGCCTCCCTTCGCGGCCCCTTCGTGGCACCTTCGTGGCCCCTTCACGGCCCCTATGCGGCCCCTTCACGGCCCCTTCACGGCCCCTTTGCGGCCCCTTCACGGCCCCCTCGCGGCCCCCCTCGCGGCTCCCTTCGCGGCCCCTTCGCGACCCCGACCCGCTGCCCGTAGCGACCCCGCCCCATCGCCCTTCGCGGCCCCGCCACGTCGCCCCCGCCTCGTCGCGTCGCCCCTACGGGACCCCCGAGGCGCGGCTCCTGTGCGTCGCGACGCCCCTGTGGAACGCGCGTGGCGTCACCGCTGCCCGCCGCGACGCCCTGCCCTAACCCGCGCCCTGGAGCAGCCGCCACTGCAGTAGCCGCCCCTGGAGGAGCCGCCACTGCAGCAGCCGCCCCTAGAGCAGCCTCCCCTGCAGCAGCCGCCCCTGGAGCAGCCGCCCCTGAAGCAGCCACCCCTGGAGCAGCCGCCCCTGAAGCAGCCGCCCCTGGAGCAGCCGCCACTGCAGCAGACGCCCCTGGAGTAGCCACACCTGCAGCAGCCGCCACTGCAGCAGCCGCCCTTAGAGCAGGCTCCCCTGCAGCAGCCGCCCCTGGAGCAGCCGCCCCTGAAGCAGCCGTCCCAAGAGCAGCCGCCACTGCAGCAGCCGCCCCTGGAGCAGCCGCCACTGCAGCAGCCGCCCCTGGAGCAGCCGCCCCTGCAGCAGCCGCCCCTGGAGCAGCCACCACTGCAGCAGCCGCCCCTGGAGTAGCCTCCCTTGCAGCAGCCGCCCCTAGAGCAGCCGCCACTGCAGCAGCCGCCCCTGGAGCAGCATCCCCTGCAGCAGCCGCCCCTGTAGCAGTCGCCCCTGAAGCAGCCGCCCCAGGAGCAGCCGCCACTGTAGTAGCCGCCCCTGGAGCAGCCACCCCTGCAGTAGCCGCCCCTGGAGCTGCCGCCCCTGCAGCAACCGCCCCTAGAGCAGCCGCCCCTGCAGCAGCCGCCCCTGGAGCAGCCACCCCTGCAGCAGCCGCCCCTGGAGCAGCCGCCCCTGCAGCAGCCGCCCCTGGAGCAGCCGCCACTGCAGCAGCCGCCCCTGGAGCAGCCGCCCCTGGAGCAACCGCCCCTGGAGCAGCTGCTCTTGCAGCTGCCGTGGAGCCCTCGCCCTACAGTGGTAGCGGCCTCGCCGTTGCCACCGTCGTACGCCTGCCCTTCTGGCCACTGGTGAGCACTGCCCTGCCCGTACTGCTGTTACTGCTGCTCTTGCTGCTACTGCTCTTTCTACAGCTACTGCTCCTCCGGGCTTGGCCAGATGCAGCTCCAGCGACGTCCGCGTGAGTCCCTTACGCCCCAGCAGCTTCGTGAGTGGTACGCTTTTTGGGGTTGTCAGGGTGGCCGTAGTGGGAGTCGTCCTGGAGTGAGTAGTTCGGCAGCTGCGTGTAGTGGCCACGTGCAGCTGCAGCGTCGTCCGTGCGCGGTCCTTTCGCCCGAGCAGCTTCGTGAGTGGTACGCTCAGCGTGACGGGTCACGGGGTACTGCTCGCTGTCCGTACGTCATTCGCACTGGTGCTCGGACTGGTCAGCCTTGCGGGACGTTTGGTCACGCAGAGTCCCGCTGCTTCGCCCGTCTGAGCGACACCTGGCGTATGGAGTTTGGCGACGCGGCTGAGCTCCCCGAATGGGTGGAGCTGCTTAGGCTGCGGGTAGATATCTATACTCTTGACTATGATGCTATCCTCACTGCCATGTATGCATTGCCTACTAGTGATGAGGGTGACTGTTACGTGTGTGTTCCGCCTGACCCGGGCATTGAGGCTGCTGCTCTAGGTGCTGGTGAGGCTGCTGCTCTAGGTGCTAGTGCGTCTGCTGCCCCAGGTGCTGGTGAGTCTGCTCTCTCAAGTACCACGTCGGCTCAGGCCTTACACACCTTCACCCTTGACTCGGGTGCTTCCCGCTCCTTCTTTCGAGACCGCACCACGCTTACACCGCTTAGTCGGCCGATTGCGGTCTCCCTGGCGGACCCCTCTGGGGGTCCATTCCTTGCTCGCTTCTCCACTATCTTACCGTGTCTGGCAGCCCCCTCTGGCACCCTGTCAGGTCTCTACCTCCTCTCGTTCTCTACAAACTTAGTGAGTGGTGCTGATCTACAGGATCGGGGGGTTGACCAGTTCACTCCTGCGAATCAGCGAGTGACCCACTGTACGTGTGCTCGGACGGGCCGACACTTGGCCACGTTTACCCGTCGGCCGAGGTCGAGCCTGTACACACTGACTAATGAGTCTCCTCCGGTTGCTGAGTCTGGTCAGGTAGCTGCGTCGAGTCAGGTGTTTGCTGCAGCGTCCAGGTCTGGTCCTGATTCTGCTCCCTGCTCGTGTCGTCTCCTGTCCCACCAGACTCTCCTTTGGCACCACCACCTTGGTCACCCCTCCCTCCCTCGTCTCCGAGGCATGGCCTCCCGTGTCCTTGTCTCTAGTCTCCCTCGGTCCCTCCCTCCCCTCCCTCCGGGGCTTACCCCTACCTGCGTTCCCTACGTCGAGGGGCGGCAGCGCGCCGCCCCTCACTCCTCCGAGTTTCCTCCGATAGAGGCTCCACTGCAGACTCTTCACATGGATGTGTGGGGCCCCGCCCGCATCCGTGGCCAGGGTCACGAGCGTTACTTCCTGTTAGTGGTTGACGACTACTCGCGTTACACCACGGTGTTCCCCTTGCGCAGCAAGGGTGACGTCACTGAGGTGTTGATCGACTCGATCCGCGCAGCTCGTCTCCAGCTCATAGAGAGTTTCGGCACGGGCTTTCCTGTTCATCGTCTGCACTCTGACAGAGGCGGGGAGTTTTCCTCTGCTCGTCTGGGAGCCTTCTGCCGTGCACAGGGCATCCGCCAGACCTTCACGCTTCCGGCCTCTCCACAGCAAAATGGGATTGCTGAGTGCCACATTGGCATGGTCATGGACGTCGCTTGTACGTCCATGATCCATGCGGCTGCTCCCCATTTTCGGTGGCCGTTTGCAGTTTAGTACGCAGCGCATCAGCTCAACCTTCAGCCCCGGGTCTCCTTACCAGAGACCTCCCCCACCTTGCGGTGGATGGGGAAATTTGGCGATGCGTCTGCGTTTCGGGTCTGGGGATCTCGGGCGTTTGTCCGCGACTTGTTTGCGGACAAGCTGTCCCCCTGTGTTGTTCCGTGCTGAGCCTGGGGGTGCTGAGCCTGGAGGTGCGGAGCCTGGGGGTGCTGAGCCTGGGGGTTCGGAGCGTGGGGTGCGGAGCCTGGGGATGCTGGTTCTTCTTGTGTGGCCTCTGGCGGTGCTTCGTCGAGGCGGGAGCTACTCTCTCCGCAGGAGCTGCACGAGTGGTTTGCCCGGTGCTGGAGCCGTGCTCCTGGAGCTGGAGGTACTACTGTTGCTACTGGTCCTAGAGGTGCTCGTACTAGCGGTACTGGAGCCGCTGGAACTAGGGGTGCTGCTGGGGCTGCTGGAGTTAGTCCTGCTGGAGGTACTGCTGGAGCTGCTGGCGGTACTGGAGCTGACGGTCCTGCTGGAGTTGGTGCTGCTGGAGCTGCTGGAGCTGGAGCTGCTGGGGTTGTTGGTAGTGGTGGTTCTGCTGGCACTGGTGCTTCTAAGGGTGCTGGAGTTGGCGCTGTTGGTGCTGGAGGTGCTGCTGGCGCTAGTGCTGCCGCTGGGGATACTGGTGCTGTCCCTGCTGGTTGTGGAGGCGCTGCGCAGCCGCGGCCGTATTTCGTTCCACTCCTTGAGCAGGTTCTTAGTCTCCCGCCCTCTACTGGTCCGGCTCCTTCCTTAGAGTGTCCACAGCTTGTCCAGTCGCGGTTACAATTACATCCAGCCTCCCCCCTACCTGCTCCTTCTCCCTACACTGGTCCTACTGGAGGTCTTGCTGAGCGTCGTGAGCCTGCGTCTCGTCCTGCGTCGCCTGTTCGTGCTGCTCGCACTAGTCGCCGTGTTCCACGTCAGCATCCTACTGGGGTCCCAGGCACACAGCAGATGGCACGACACACTGAGGACTACACTTGCGGCTCTTGGCTTTGCTCCTTCTACTGCCGACCCGTCGCTGTTTCTGCGCACCGACACCTCTTTGCCGCCGTTCTACATCCTCGTGTATGTCGACGACTTGGTCTTTGCCACTGCTGATACTGCTGGACTCGCCCACGTGAAGTCCGAGCTGCAGAAGAGACACACGTGCACTGACCTGGGTGAACTGCGCAGCTACCTTGGCTTGCAGATCACCCGGGACAGAGCACAGCGCACCATTTCCTTGACTCGGTCACACATGGTGCAGCAGGTCCTTCAGCGCTTCGACTTCACGTACTCCTCGCCTCAGGCCACTCCTCTATCTACTCGCCATTCGCTCTCAGCTCTGCCTTCGGATGAGTCCGTAGAGCCGAGTGGCCCGTACCCAGAGCTTGTTGGCTGCCTCGTGTACCTGATGACCTGCACACGACCTGACCTTGCATACCCTCTTAGCATTCTCGCACGCTATGTTGCTCCTGGGAGACACCGACCAGAGCACATGGCTGTAGTGAACAGGGTGTTGCGCTACTTGTGCAGTACGTCGGGCATGGGGCTAGTGCTTGGAGGGCGACGTCCACTGGTCCTCACAGGTCACGCAGACGCTTCTTGGGCTGACGACCCGGCTACGCAGCGGTCGTCACAGGGTTACACCTTCAGCCTTTGTTCCGGCTCTGTTTCGTGGCGGTCTACCCGTTCGTCTTCTGTTCTCGGCTCCAGCTGTGGGCCTGAGATCTACGCGGGGGCCATGGCTACACAGGAGCTACGCTGGCTCACCTACCTGCTGACTGACCTAGGATTGCCGCCTCGTTCTCCTCTAGTTCTGTACGTAGACAACAAGGCCATGCTGGCCTTGTGTCGGGAGCACTGACTGGAGCACAGAACGAAGCACATTGCTCTTCGCTACTTCCTTGCTCGTGAGCTGCAGCAGCGTGGTCAGCTGCGCCTTGCTTACGTGGCCTCTGAGGCCAACACTGCTGATATCTTTACCAAGGCACTTCCGCCTTGTGATCATCAGCGATTCTGTACGATGCTAGGTCTTGTGCCTACTTGGCCACACTTTCTCACTTCTGGCTTGTGAACTGGCCTTGTGGCCTTGAACTTGTGCTCAGAATGTGTGGTGACGTTGTGATCCACCCTGAGCTTGCTTCGCTTTGCTTGACTGGTCTTGTGACCTCTTGTTCTCTCTCACTTTGGCTATGGGGGTGTGTCAAACTCACATGCTATAATCTGTGTAGGCTGTAGTGGGGTAGACAATATGGGGTACAACACTTTTAGGTTTTCCTACTTGTACCCACCTGCTTGCTAGTTCATTCATCCTCGTTCTCTCACATTCCCGAACGGTAAGTGATCGTCGCGCGTGTTTATTCCCGTTACTACCAGAGTCGTCAACCGTTTCTTTTTCCTTGCATGCAGATGTTGTGGTCGGGTGCCAAGCGAACGGGTGGATGGAGGCCGCTGGCGTCATCGAGTGGCTCAACACGGGCGTGGTGCCGTTCCTGAAGCCGAAATTCGGCCTGTAGAGTCGTAGCGCCATGTTGGTGCTCAACTCCTATCGTGATCACCTGACACCAGAAGTCGAGAGATTCGCGGCGCTCAACATCGTGCCTGCGATCATTCCGGCGGGTTGCACGGCAGACCTGCAGCCCCTCGATGTGTCGATCAATAAGAGCTTCAAAGCAAGCATTCGTCAGTAGTACCTGAATTGGTTTGAGGAGGACAGCATGAACATCCTGACCCCGGCAGGTGAGTGACGACATGTGCTCCCGTCTGCAAATCTTGAGCTTGTATGCATATTTAGTTGTCTCATGTTTTCCCCGCCCCACTCCGTGTGATGTAGGGAACATCAAGAAACCAGCTCCGAAGGTGGTGCTCAAGTGGATTTCACGAGCGTGGAAGGTGGTGCCCGCCGACCTCATCAAGAAAGCCTTCCTCACGTGCGGCATCAGCAACGCCCTTGATGGGAGCGAAGACAAACCGGTGCTGGCGCATCGGAGAGGCCATTTGTCCCATGAAGTGGAGGTGGACGATGACATCCAGGCAGATGGGTTCTGGGGCAACAACTCCACGGAGCCCGAGTCGGACGAGGACGAAGAATAGGCAGTAGGGTAGACTAGGCAGGTTGAAAGGTGTGTAGTGCAGGACAGCAGAGACCACCCATGTGACTGTCTAAATTAATGATACTTGATTTTTTAACAAAGTGCGCTTATAATTAGTCAAGATTTTCCAAGTGGTGCGCTTATAATTGAGGATCGGCCATAAGCGCATGGCTCCAGATACAAACGCATGCGCTTAACATAGGCCTGCGCTTATATCCGGGGTCATACGGTAGCCATTTCAGGGATTTTTGGGGGGGGTGGGCTTATCCCAGGCAGAAGGGGGTGGGGCCCACCCGGTGGGCTCATTCAACGAAAACCCAAAATTAGGATGCGGCTATAATCGGCAACCGTCTATAAGCGCACTAATCCGGTTATAAAAGCATGAGTGTAACATAGGCCTGGGGGTACCGTATATCCGGGTGATGACAGTACTAGTCCATCATTCTTACCTTCTACTTCTGACAGATCAATTGCAACATGACAAGGGTGTCTCCCACTTGATGGGATGGGACAATATTGAATGAAAATTGATTTATACATACTCAACACAAAACGTTACTACCAACAACCCACAAGCCATGTATCCTGAAAGCACATGCAATGGTTTTCAACCCTAAACTACGGTATGTGTTCAACATGAAAGGGAGAGTGGAAGAGATAAGGGGCGTCATTGGGAAGGGGAGAAGCCATCCAAGTCGAAGCACGAGCAGATAATACAACAGTCAGTCAGTGCGGCCATCCATGTCACCTTACTGAGTGCACATTACTGACAGCAAATCACCATTGTTCGTTAAGTCCCTGGTTCATGGTAAAAGGGGGGACAAAGAGGATAAGATGCTTGAAGCATGCGAAAAGTACTGCCTTTGAAGATGGGCAAAAGGGAAGTGGAAAGCTGTGCGGGTGTGCGGGTGGAAGGCGATGAATGACTCACAGTCCATATGATGGCTTCAGCGAAGCATCTTTCTGGACGCTTGTGGCTACGGTATCGCCTTGGCAGTTATCTGTTGAGTAGTAGCTCAGCTTGGGGCACCTGGGCGCATCAGGGATGTTCTCGAGAGAATACATAGTCGTGAAGGTCTGGGCCATTGCCTCCGGGAATGGAGTGCAGGCGTTCAGGTTCAGGCGGAAGGTATAGGGCCGAGAAGCATTGTCCTTGGCTGTGCGACTCTCAATGAGTGTCATGCTGTTGGAAGAGACAGTTGCAGTTTCACCTGGAAACGAAATGGAACAGAGAGGCGTTAGCAGTCCAGCCAACTTGGGAGAGCAAGAAAGGTGAAGCAAGGAGTGGGATGAGTGGGTGAAGAGAGCAGAGCGAGCATGCGCGGAAGAGTCTCACCCTGAACACAGTCGGTGGGGGTGATCCCGTAGCCTTCAGGGCACAGGCAGAAAGGCACATCCACCACCCGATTGTCGCTTGCTGCTCCAACTGTCCTGCAGGTGGCTCCAGACGGACAGGCGCCACAGGGTGAGTCTGCGGGGTGGGGATGGGTTCAGGGCGGTGTGTGAGTGCAATTAGAAGAAGCGGAATTGAGGCTCCAGAAGGACAGGCGCCACAGAGTGAGGCTGAAGACCGCCACGGGGAGAATGAAGGCATGAGGAATGGTGGGAATGTGAGGGTTGAGAAGTGGGTGCGGTATGTCTGTGCAATGTGTAGCAGATTGTGGATTCAAAGGGGCAGGCACGCAGAAGAGCGCGGCAAGCAAGGGAGAAGCAACGAAGCAACACAGAGGAGCGAAGGAAGGAAGAGGGGAATCAAAGCAGAAGGGAGAATCAAAGACAAGAGGAGAAAAGCAAAGAAATGAAGGGAGACGCAAAAGGCAGAAGGAGAGGCAAGGAAGAGTGGGAAGCAATGAGGAGAGGGGGGAAATGAGGAAGAGGGGGGAAATGAGGAAGAGGGGGGAAATGAGGAAGAGGGGGGAAATGAGGAAGAGGGGGGACATGAGGAAGAGGGGGGAAATGAGGAAGAGGGGGGAAATGAGGAAGAGGGGGGACATGAGGAAGAGGGGGGATATGAGGAAGAGGGGGGACATGAGGAAGAGGGGGGAAATGAGGAAGAGGGGGGAAATGAGGAAGAGGGGGGAAATGAGGAAGAGGGGGGATATGAGGAAGAGGGGGGATATGAGTTGACGCCATGGTGACTCACCCCACTGGCAGGAACGCTCTCCGTTTTGATCCACCACACATTTGCCGTCGGACTCACAGCCCAGCGCCGCACAGGCAGGATCTGCAGCAGAGGCGAAGAGAAATGGGCAACAGACGAAGATGTGGGGACGATTATGGGCGTTACAAGGGCATCGGAACGACGTAGGCATTGTGTGCATGATAGAGGCAAAACGACGTTGCAGTGGACTGAAGAGGCATTGCCCTTGAGAGGAAAGCACCGTGAATCACGCCCTTCCGAATCATGCCCACTGAACGTACCACTGGTGCTGTCTGTGGTGCTGCCACCGGTGGTGCTGCCACCGGTGGTGCTGCCGTCGGTGGTGCTGCCACCGGTGGTGCTGCTGTTAGCGGCGATCTCTTGCGCAATCCTCGCATTGACCTTCCTGCTGGCCGCTGTTTCCGCCACTGTGCCTTCGCCGTACGCGCCTTTCAGCATGCTTCGAAGCCTCGTGCGCCCAGTCATGCTCCTCGCCGTGTCGTCGCCATGCGCTACCTTCATCATCTGCATTCCTGCAGGCCACAAGGGAGGTGACATGCAGAGACAGAACCGAGACACGATTTGAGAGGTGGTGAGAGATTTGAGGGAGCAGCGAAGGAAACCCTAATCAAGATCATGATATGCAGATGAGAGAAGGCAATGCGAGAAGAGAATGAGGTGGAAGCGGACTGACCGGCGATGAGGGCAAGGGCGAGCAGCAGCAGTCCGGCGGGAGAGGCGCGCGGCATCGTCCTCATGATGATGATGATGACGGTAGGGCTCCGCGGGAGAGGCGGCGGTGGAGGCGGCGGGAGAGGCGAGAGAAGAGGCGCAAGAGTGGATCCAGTGCAAGGAGCTCCGCGCGGTAAACGAGAACTGGGTTGCAACTCTAGAGCTGGAGCCAACGAGTCCGTGGGTGGGAGCGCCGACACGCAGTGCAAAGGCTGAATGACGGACTGTGGCGGGCTAACGACTTATATTGCGACTTGCGAGCTTGAGCCAAGTATGACAGCCGCCGCGCCATCTCGTATGTTGGAGCGCGATCCGATGGGCCACATCTGAAGTGCTCGTCAAGGCTTGACTCGAGCGCCATATAATGCAGTGATTGGCTCGAGAGGCGTATAATGCAGTGCCGCTTGACTCGAGTGGCACATATAATGCGGCAGCGCGGCCTGGCTCGAGTGAATCAGAGGGACGGTATAAACTTCAATCATATGAGCACGGTAGCGATAGAATGGGCATGGCTCGAGTGACTTGCGGCGACGAAAGTTACCCTGAATCGTGGGAATGCATGTGAGCGACGGCAATGATTGGCAGGGCGTAACTTATTTGAGTCTGGTGCTTGGCGAAATAATCGCAGGGTCGAAAAAATAAGAGAGGAATGCATAGTGCACAGTCGTTCACGAATCACGAATCAGCGGCACAACGCGGTCCTCTTTCCCGTTCGTCGCTTCCGTCTTGGCGGCTTCCAATCAGGTTGAGCTTGAGCGACTTGCGAAAGCCACATAATGCAGTGCTTGACTCAAGTGAGTCCCTCTGACGGTCAAAGGGACGATAGATACTGGAATTATATGATGCACGATAGTATGGGCATAGCTCGATCGACTTGCGGCGACAAAATTACTCTTAATTTTGAAATGCACGCGTACGCGTGCTTCTCACGCTGAGTTTCCTGGCCGCGCCTGCCGCCGCTTCTGCTTCAGCTCAGCCGATCATCTCACGCCGCCGCGCGGCAGCCTTCAAGGATCCTTCGAGCGTCCCTGAGGCGACGGAAGAGCATCTCCACCCACCATGCTGTGCATATCGTTCCAACGCCCCATCGTGTGTATATCTTCTTCTCGTTGTAGCGCATCTCTCGCCATCGTGCGGGAGATTCTAACGCATCATAAGGTCCCTGTTTTGACGACGTCAAGCATTCAAGTCTCCGATTGCAACGGCATTGCTTCACTACATATTGTTTCCAAACATGCCCATGCAGCAGCATGGCGCGTCCCTGATGTCCGTGGGCACAGTCGCAACCACAACCGCGAATCCATCACGCCGGGAGTTGGGGGACAGCTTTGGTCAGCAAGTGAAAGAAGTTGTCAAGGACAGAGTGGAGTATTATCAGGAGGCTGGCGCGGGAATGGCTGACCTTGGCAAGACTCTTGTGGTCGGTACAAAGGACTTGATGAAGGAGGAGGGCATACCTCTTCTTCGCAATGTAGCAGTCAACCTCGTCATTCCTCTAGCTAAATCTGCGGCAGGAAGTATCTCGGATAAGGTTAAAAGCGTATTCAAGAAGCGCAAGTAAGGCTGCTTGATATCGATGTGGAAGAACAAACTAAGAGGGGCGTTGATGCTTCTTATTGAAAAGGTGAAGGTTGGGGTTGGGATGTGTGGGTTGTTGTGTGGGAGCCGTTTTACCGGTACCTTCTATGTATGTGCCAATTACGAATGCTTCTTTGTGATATATATCCTATAGTACCTTCAGTATGGACTGCTGGTGGATGAGGTGCATAGAATGTAAGAAAGCAATGGTGACTCTTCTTGCGTAGGCCGCAATTGTTGGAAGCAAGTAATTTAAGCGCCTCTGTCGTGTCGAAGCACTAAGTCGTAAACGAAGCGAAACGCAGCGAAGCATCGGCGAGTCAACCCTCGGAGGTTGAACAATTGCTGGAGGTTACACGAAAGTCAAAGGTCAGCGACCTTTGACCTGACAAGTACAGCGCAGCAGCAAGGACAAACAACTGACTCGTTATTGAGCATATCAAATTATATATATATGCTTGTTTAGGTTATCTAGGCTGTATGGGGGTTAGCACTAAGGGGTACACAAACTTTCTCGATACCGGTACCCTAGTCTTGTACCCTAGCCTTCACCTAATTCACTCATTCTTGCCTTAGGTTCTTAACATGGTAACTAGAGCAGGAGGTCTCTATGCCCTACGAATCGGGCCCACCTAACTGCCTGCCTTGCCTACTGCTCGCGCACGCCTCGGCGGCAGCGCGCGTCACATATTTTTTCTCGCGCGCGCCTCGGTTTCTAGCGTGCGCGTCTCTGATTTTTAGCGCGCGCCACTGCCGCAGAGCCGTGCGCCGGCCCGCGTTGTCAGAATATTGTAGCTTATACATTTTGTGTAGGCTATAGTGGGGCATCCCATAGGGGGTACGGTACAACCCAAGTAGGGTTAGTACTTGTACTCTCTTCTTTCATACTGCATTCATTTCTCGTTCATATCTTCTCATGGTATCGAGCAGGTTCCCTAGTGGGAACTGTGCCTAGGGCCCACCAATTCGACGATTTTTTTTTTTACTGCCCGGAGCGCGCTCTCCTCGAGTCGCGCTCCCTTCACTTACTTCTTCGAGTCGCCCTAGCGGCTCCCCGTCGCCCTTCGCGGCGGCCCCGTTGACCCGCGCACGGCTCCCCGTCGCTCTTCGCGAGCGGCCCCGTCGACCCGCGCGCCGCCCCCGAGGACCCGTGCGCCCGTCCCCGTCGACCCGCGCGTCGCCCTGCGGCCCCCCCTTCCCGCCCACCTGAGTTCACTTTCCGCACACCCGAGTTCGCTTCCCGCAGGCTTGTGCACGCTTCGCGCACACCTGAGCGCGCTTACCGCACACTTAGGGTGTGGGGGTGGTGGTTGTGGGGGTGTCCGTTGTTGGGCTGAGGTGCCCTAGGATCTTTGTAGAGTTAAAGTCTGAGTAGGATGATGTAATAGCGGAAGCGTTGAATAAAAGTCCTTGAACCACCTTGCGCTAGTATGTGAGGGCAAAGTAAGTTAATTAAAACAAGCAAATACAAAGGTTTATATAAGAGTACAAGGAATACGAATAGGTATAATTAAACTGTTTTACTGTTGCGATTCGATACAGTGCAACTCGGGCAACTACTCAATGTCGAGTCAGTTGTGTGTCCTTGCTGTCGCGCTGCATTCGTCAAGTCAAAGGTCGCTGACCTTTGACCTTCTCGTAACCTCCAGCGGTTACCCTAACCTCCGAGGGTTGACTCGTTGCGCTTCGATTTGAGCTGCTTCGCTTGTGTCCTAAGTTTCGACACGACAGAGGCGCTTAAGACTTGTTGTTCCCAACACTCCCCTTCGCTTCTGGAGTGTCGCTGATGGTGACGTGGCTTTGTCCAGTCAGCAGCATGCAGTACTCGAACTTCTGTTTTCCGAGCATCTTGGTCAAGTAGTCGGCTGCCATCTCGGACGTGGGACAGTAGGATAATTCGAGTTTCCCTTTCTCGATCTCGTCTTTCACGAAGAAGTATCGTAGATGTTGAACAAGGAAATGAAATGACTAAGAATGGAATGGGTACAAATATGGAAACCTAGAAGTGTGTACCCCCTATAGGCTAACCCACTGTAGCCTAAAGAACTACAACAATATATATAATGTTTGACACACCCCCATAGGCGAAGTGAGGGAGAACTAGGGGTCACAAGACCAGTCAAGTAAAGCAAAGCAAAGCAAAACAAGCTCAGGGTGGATCACAATGTCACCACACAATCCGAGCACAAGTTCAAGGCCACAAGGCCAGTTCACAAGCAGGAGTACATATATATATATATATAAGACTAAACAAGCAAGAGCAGTGATATATATATGTAACAGTACAAAGAGGGTCAAGAGGAGAGCAAGTGAGGCAAGACAGACACAAGACCCAGCTCGGTACAGCAGCGCTGATGATCACAAGGCGCAAGTGCCTTGGTGAAAACATCAGCAGTGTTGGCCTCAGAGGCCACGTACGCAAGTCGCAACTGACCACGCTGCTGTAGCTCACGAGCAAGGAAGTAGCGGAGAGCAATGTGCTTCGTTCTGTGCTCCAGTCTCTGCTCTCGACACAAGGCCAGCATGGCCTTGTTGTCGACGTACAGGACTTGAGGAGAACGAGGCGGCTCTCGAAGGTCGGTCAGCAGGTAGGTGAGCCAGCGAAGCTCCTGAGCAGCCATGGCCCCTGCGTAGATCTCAGCCTCACAACTGGAGCCGAGAAAAGAAGACGAGCGAGTAGCCCGCCACGAAACAGAGCCGGAACCGAGGCTGAAGGTGTAACCCTGTGACGACCGCTGCGTAGCCTGGTCGTCAGCCCAAGAAGCGTCCGCGTGACCAGTGAGGACCACTGGACTCCGACCTCCAAGCACTAGTCCCATGCCCGACGTACTGCACAAGTAGCGCAGCACCCTCTTCGCTGCAGCCATGTGCTCTGGTCGGTGTCTCCCAGGAGCAACATAGCGCGCAAGAATGCTAAGAGGGTATGCAAGGTCAGGTCGTGTGCAGGTCATCAGGTACATGAGACAGCCAACAAGCTCTGGGTACGGGCCACTCGACTCTACGGACTCATCCGAAGGCAGAGCTGAGAGCGAGTGGCGAGTAGACAGAGGAGTGGCCTGAGGCGAGGAGTACGTGAAGCCGAAGCGCTGAAGGACCTGCTGCACCATGTGTGACTGAGTCAGGGTAATGGTGCGGCGTGCTCTATCCCGGGTGATCTGCAAGCCAAGGTAGCTGCGCAGTTCACCCAGGTCAGTGCACGTGTGTCTCTTCTGCAGCTCGGACTTCACGTAGGCGAGTCCAGCAGTGTCAGCTGTGGCAAAGACCAAGTCGTCGACGTACACAAGGATGTAGAACGGTGGCAGAGAAGTGTCGGTGCGCAGAAACAGCGACGGGTCGGCAGTAGAAGGAGCAAACCCAAGTGCCGCCAGCGTAGTCCTCAGTGTGTCGTGCCACTCACGTGGCGCCTCGCGGAGACCGTAGACTGGACGCCGGAGACTCCACTGGGTACCAGGAGGGAAAGACCCAGTGAAGCCAGGTGGGCGACGCAGCCAGATCTCCTCGTGCAGGCTGCCCTACAAGAAAGCTGTGCTGAAGTCGAGAGAGTGAAGCTCGTAATCCCGGCGAGCAGCAACGTGCAGGAGTACCCGACGAGTGGTCATCTTCGGGGTGGGGGAGAAGGTCTGAAAGTAGTCAACTCCCTGCCGCTGACTGAAGCCACGAGCCACGTAACGCGCCTTGAAGACAGGCGGAGAACACGGCGGCCGCTTCACCCTGAAGATCCACATGCCACTGACGATGTTCGCCCCAGGAGGGGGGACAGCGTCAACGTAGGTGCCTGTGGACTTCCAGGAAGCCATCTCTGCATCCATAGCTGCCTGCCACTGAGAGGAGTAGGGACCCTCTATCGCCTCCGCGTAAGAGCGCGGAGTCGGGATGTCTAGTGCATCCGGGTCTCCCTCAGGGGCTAGCAGTACAGACGCGAGATGAGGTGAAGCGGCAGCCAAGCACTGAAACTCCTCCTGCCTGTCCTCAAGGACGTCCGTGCCAAGGGCACACGCACCCCCGACGGATGGAGGACAGACAGACTCAGACTCAGCGACAAGACTAGCAGCGTAGTCTAGACAACAGCGAGCAGCAAAGTCGACGAGCTCAGCAACTAGGGCAGACGCAGCAGAAGACTCGAAGGAAGGGTCAGTGACGGCAGTAGCAAGGAGATGCGTGACAGTAGGACTGGCAGCACGAAGAGAGTCCGACGCAGGGTCGACAAGAGCAGGAAGAGAGGAAGCAGGAGGAGAAGGTAAAGGGGCACGCAGAGGAGCAGTGGAAGGACGCAGAGACATCCGGTGCGTGCCAGGGGCAGGGGAAGGACGTGGACGCGAACTACGAGCACTAGTGCTAGCAGGACGGACAGGCGACGCAGGGCGAGACGCAGGCTCACGACGCTCAGTAAGACCGTCAGTAGGACCAGAGTAAGGAGAAGGAGCAGGCAGTGACTGAACAGGCTGTGGACAAACTAAAGGAGGGGGAGGACCAGGAGGAGGTGAGAGACCAAGAACCTGCTGAAGGAGCGGAACGAAGTACGGCTGAGGGCGCGCGGCGACTCCAGACACAGCAGGGACAGCACCAGTGCCCCCTGCGGCAGTACCAACGCCCGAGTCCGCAGCACCAGCAGGGACTCCAACACCAGGGTCCTCAGCACGAGTCGCAGCTCCAACGCCCGGGTCCTCAGCACCAGCAGCAGCTCCAACACCCGGGTCCGCAGTACCGGCAGCAGCTCCACCGCCCGGGTCCTCAGCACCAGCAGCAGCTCCAACGCCCGGGTCCTCAGCACCAGCTGCAGCTCCAACGCCCGGGTCCGCAGTACCAGCAGCAGCTCCAACGCCCGGGTCCGCAGTACCAGCAGCAGCTCCAACGCCCGGGTCCTCAGCACCAGCAGCAGCTCCAACGCCCGGGTCCGCAGCACCAGCAGCAGCTCCAACGCCCGGGTCCGCAGCACCAGCAGTAGCAGGGTCCGTGAGACGAGGCGCGCCACTACGAAGTGTGCAACGGCGCTCGTACCACTCACGGATCCGCTCACGAGAGGGGAGCTCTCGACTAGAAGGAGAAGTGCCAGCACCAGTCTCCGTAGCGCGCCTAGTCCCAGAGGTACCTCTCCGGAGGCTGCAGTACTATAAGTACCACTCACGCAACTGCTCCGAGGAGAGGTCTCGTCCAGGCGTAGGACCCCCGGGCGCAGCACCGCCAGGCTCAGCACCCCCACTCACCGCACCCCCAGGCTCAGCACCCCCAGGCACAGCACCCCCAGGCTCAGCACCCCCAGGCTCAGCACCCCCAGAGTCCGCACCCCCAGGCTCAGCACCCCCAGAGTCCGCACCCCCAGGCTCAGCACCCCCAGCAGGACGAGAGTCGACAGCAGGCTCAACCGGGTCTACCTGAGACACACGTGAGGGAGCGGCACCCTGAGGGGGGAGGGGGTCTACGACAGCAGCACCTGGCGCGAGGAAGAGAGGTGGGGGTGGGAGTGGGGCAGTGCGGTAGGGGAAGAGGCGGTAGTAGGGGATAGACTCGTCAAAAGTGACGTCCTGAGAGGGCAAGACCCGGCGCGAGGTGGCGTGGTAAAACTGCCAACCAGGCGCGTCCGGAACAAAGCCGAGGAAGACGTAGGGAACAGCACGAGAGGAGAGCTTGTCCGCAGACGAATCGCGAACAAAAGCTCGAGATCCCCAGACCCGGAAACGCGACGCATCGCCAACCTCCCCCGTCCACAGCAGTGTGGGCGAGGTCTCCGACAAGGAGACACGGGGCCAGAGGTTGAGCTGATGCGCAGCGTACCGGACCGCAAACGGCCACAGAAAATGGGGGGCAGCCGCATGGATCAAGGAGGTACGAGCGACCTCCATGACCAGGCCAATGCGGCGCTCCGCAACCCCATTCTGCTGTGGAGAGGCCGGAAGCGTGAACGACTGCTCAATGCCGTGCTCAGCACAGTAGGCTGCCAAGAGGTCGGAGGAGAACTCACCACCTCTATCAGAGTGCAAGCGCAGGACAGGAAAGTCCGAGCGGAAACGCTCGCTGAGCTGGAGACGAGCTCTGCGGATCCAAGGGATCAAAACATCAGGGACCTCACCCTTTGTGCGCAAGGGGAAGACCGTGGTGTAGCGCGAGTAGTCGTCAACAACGATCAGGAAGTACCTCTCCTGACCCTGACCACGGACGCGGGCTGGGCCCCACACGTCCATGTGGAGCGTCTGCAAAGGAGAAGTCGTCGGGGGAAACGAGGAGGAGTGAGGTGCGGCGCGCTGCCGCCCCTCGACACAGGGAAGGCAGGAAGGAGCAGGCGAGGGTGGGAGAGGAGGGAGAACTCTGGGAAGACCAGAGACAAGGTACCGGGAGTGCATGGCACGAAGGCGCTGCACAGACGGGTGGCCAAGGCGGTGGTGCCAGAGGACAGTCTCGTGCGCTAGAGAGCGACACGAGCAGGGGGCAGACAGCTGGCCTGACGCGGATGCAAACGCAGACGCAGACATAGCGACCTGAGGGGAGGCAGTAGTCAGTGTGTACAGGTCCGACCCCGGCTGCCGGGTGAAGGTAGCCAAGTGGCGGCCCGTACGAGCACACGTGCAGTGTGTCACACGCTCGTAGGCAAGGGTGAATTGGTGAACACCCCCGTCCTGGAGAGCACAACCTGCCACCAAGTTTGTGGAGAACGAGGGGAGGTGGAGACCTGACAGTGTGCCCGACGGGACCGCAGGACAGGGAAGGACAGTGGAGGAGGTCGCAATGACCGGACCCCCAGAGGGGTCAGCAAGGGAGACAGCAACTGGCCGAGCAAGGGGCTCAAGGGCAGTGCGGTCACGAAAGAAACAGCGAGAGGCACCTGAATCCAGCGTGAAGGTGTGCAGTGCTGCAGTCGACACAGTACCAGGGGGGGCAGACACGCACGCACCTAGAGCAGCAGCCTCACCAGCACATGGGGTAGCAGACACGTGGGTACTTGGAGCAGCAGACGCACTCGTCCTAATGCCCGGGTCGGGCGGGACACTCAGGTACTCAGAACCCTCTCCACTAGTAGACATCACATACATGGCAGAGAGAATAGCATCAAAATCTAGAGCATAGATATCAATCCCCTTCTACAGAAGATCAAGCCAGCGGGGCAGCTCAGTGGCCTGAGGGAACTGAACACGCCAAGCGTCGCTCAGACGAGCGAAGCAACGCTGTGTGGCGTGCGGTCCCCCACACGGCTGGCCAGTGCGGTCACAGTGCGAATGACGTACGTGCAGCTAAGGCCACCCCCCCCCCCCCGTGCTGAGAGTACCACTCACGGACCTCCTGGGGCGAGGGAGTGTGCTGCTGTCCCTGGCCACCGCCAGTGCCGCCGCGCCCACCACTCCCGCCACCACCTCCTCGACCACCCCAACCCCTGCCGCCGCCTCGTCCACCGCCACCCCCACTACCTCCTCCGCCCCGGCCACCTCCCCTGCCGCTGCCGCCACCCCCACCACCGCTGCCACCTCCCCCACCCGCGCCACTCCCCCCGCCACCACCTCCCCCACCACCGCCACCCCCGCTGTCACCACCACCGCCCTTGCCCCCCTTGCCCTTGCCGCTGCGGCGTCCGCCCGAAGCAGATGCAGTCCCGACCTTCTCAGCACCAAGGAGGTCGACAGCAGCAGCAGAGGCGACAGAGGGAAGAAGGGGGGAGGGAGAACACCCCTCAAAGAACGGGGTGCGGGGGTCACCTCGAGAGGCACCTACAGCGACTATGCTAGTCTCGGCTGCAAGGAGTTCCTTCTCGAGGAGGGCAATGGTGAGCTCGGTGGGGCAGCGAGCGAGGAAGTGGTCCCTGACTGAACGCAGCGAGTCAGGGAGGCGCGTGACTAGGTGGTAGAGAGTGATCCAGAGCGGGGGTGGGTGCGTGGCGAGGAACTCATCAGGCATAGCGGCGCGGAAGCGAGCTTCACTAGTGCGGAGGTGGGTAATGAGGTCAGCGACAGTGTGAAAGGAAGCTAAGTCGGGGAACAGGTAGGGAAGAGAGAGACGGCCAAGAGCAGCAGAGGCCGGTGAGGAGTAGCGGGCAACGACAGCAGTGTACAGTGCCTGTGCAGTCTTGTGCTGCCCAAAGTGCTCGCGCTCATCTATCGGCAGAGAGTTGCGGATAGCGAAGCGAGCATGGGCGTCACGAGTCTGCCACTGTGAGCGAGCAGTGCTGTCGGCAGTAGCAGCAGGAGCAGTAGCGTGGCCTAGGGCGTGATCGTACAGTGAGATGTCTTCCTTGGCAGTGAGCTGTAGGAAGAGGTGTAGGTCATCAAGCCAGGTGTCGAACTTCACTGGGCGCCCCTCAGCATCAAAGGCTAGCACTGGAGGGCTAGCCATGGTAGCAGCAGTAGTAAAAGCAGTAGGAGCAGTAGGTAGGTAGGGCGGCGCGGCTCGGTACAGGTAGGGCGGCGCGGCTCGGTATAGGTAGGGCGGCGCGGCTCGGGTCGGGCGGCGCGGCTCGGTTCGGGCGGCTCGGGTCGGGCGGCGCGGCTCGGTTCGGGCGGCTCGGTTCCGTTAGGGCCGGGCTGTTCGGTGCGGGCGGCGCGGTCTAGGTGGGGCCGTTCGAGGCGGCTAAGGGTGAGCGCGGGGAGCGGGTGGGGTTGGGGACGGGGCCGACGCGGGCCGAAAGGGGTAGGGTCGGGGCCGACGCGGTCCGAAAGGGGTAGGGACGGGGCCGACGCGGGCTGTAAGGGGTAGGGACGGGGCCGACGCGGGCTGTTAGGGGTAGGGACGGGGCCGACGTGGGCCTCTAGGGGTAGGGACGGGGGCCGACGCGGGCCTTTAGGGGTAGGATCGAGGCCGTCGCGGGCCTCTAGGGGTAGGGACGGGGCCGTCGCGGGCCTCTAGGGGTAAGGACGGGGCCGACGCGGGCCTCTAGGGGTAGGCTCGGGGCCGACGCGGGCCTCTAGGGTAGGCGCGGGGCCGACGCGGGCCTCTAGGGGACGAGCTCGGGGCCGACGCGGGCCGTTAGGGTTAGGCGCGGGGCCGATTCGGGGCCTCTAGGTGCAACAGCGCGGGGCCTACAGGGCCTCTAGAGGCGTGAACGTCGAGGCGCCCTAGGGCAGGTAGGCAGATAGGCAGGTAGGTAGTGGTGGGCCCTTAGGAAAAACGGTCCTAGGAAGGACCTGCTCTATACCATGTTGAACAAGGAAATGAAATGACTAAGAATGGAATGGGTACAAATATGGAAACCTAGAAGTGTGTACCCCCCATAGGCTAACCCACTGTAGCCTAAAGAACTACAACAATATATATAATGTTTGACAGCAGAGCGATATGCTTCGTTCTGTTCGCGAATCCGCTCTTGTTGGCAATGCGAATCGCAGATTGGTTGTCGCAGAACAAGGTGAAGTTGGGTAACTCAGCTAACTTTGCTTCTTCCAGCAGCTCGCGAAGGTAGAGTCCTTCCTTGGTGGCTGAGCAGAGGGCGATATATTCTGCTTCAGCTGAAGAGAGAGCGATTAGTTCCTGCTTGCTCGACTGCCAGGAGATAGGTCCGATAGGTTCGAGACGGTAGATGTAGCCAGTGCGGGAGCGCCTGTTATCTGAATCGCCGGCATGATCGGCATCGACGTAGCCGATTAGTTTCGTGGTCGTAGTTTCACTCTTGTAGTAAGTCAGGCCGATCGTCGGAGTGCTCACGAAGTAGTGTAGTGCGCGGTCGAGCTCCGCCAGGTGCTCTGCTTCGGGTTTCTTGAGGTAGGTAGCGAGTTGGCTTGCGGAGTAGGACAGATCTGGGCGGCAGGTGACGGCTGCGAAGAGGAGGCAGCCCAGCTTCCTCTGGTAGTCGCGTATTCCGGCAGTTTTGAGTGGAGCAGAACTTCCTTTGTCGTTTCCTGCCGTGTAGCGGTATGGCGTGGCGATAGTGGTAGGTGTGAGCGAAAAGCGCTTGGCGATAGTGTCGGCATATTTTTCGGCGTTGAGGTAGATCGCATTCTCTTCTTCGCGGATGTTGAGTCCGAGATACTGAGTGACGGTAGAAGAAACCGTGAGTGTGAGGTCCTTCTGCAGCTCCCCTTCGAACCAGGTGGTGATGTCGTCGGTGGAGCCGATGTAGAGTAGGTCGTCGACGTAGACGATTAGTAGGATATAATCGGTGTTTTTAGTAAGTCGATACATACCTTGGTCGTGAGGCAGTTGGCGGAATCCGATGCGAGTGAGACGAGTGTGTAGATGCTGTTGCCACAGCCGCGGGGCTTGTTTGATTCTGTAGAGCGATTTCAGCAGCTGGCAAACCTGATTGGGTTTTCCGTGGGTACCGTGTGGGAGCTCGACGAAGATTTCGGCGTCGACGGGTGCGTAGAGGAATGCGTTGGCGACATCAATTTGTCGCAATTTTTTCTTCTTCATGGCGGCAACGGCGAGAAGAATTCGGAGAGAGGTATGTCGGCTAACCGGGGCGAATGTCTCGGTGAAGTCTCGTTCGTGCTCCTGGTCAAATCCACGCACGACCCAGCGTGCTTTGAACTTCTCGATTGTGCCGTCTGCTTTCGTTTTGATGCGGAAGACCCATTTCCCCATGAGAATGGTCTTGTTCCTTGCCACGCTTGCGGGAACAACTTTCCAGGTGTTGCGTTCCTCCAATGCCTTTAATTCTCTGTCCATGGCTTCACGCCATTTCTCCTTGTGTTCCCCCCCCACAGCCTGCTGAACCGTCGCAGGCTCTTTAGGAAGAGCATTGCCGTGGACTGCGGTGACGAGGCCGAGGATTTGCAGTCCAGTCTGTGAGTATCGGGGGAGTGTTGGGTCCCCGGGATAAGCTGCTTTGTCTCCCGCTTCTGGGTCGGGTATGAAATTCGGCCCTATCCGTTCTGCTTCGTTTGTGTTGACTGTCGCAGGTGTTACGTAACCGTTGTCGGCGAAGTGGTAGAAAACTTCGGCGTTGACACTTTCGCGAGGATTTTCTTCGTCCATGGGGATGTCGACGGAGCAGAACGGAAGAGGTCCGGCTTCTTCCGATGCGTTGTCGACGTTCTGTTCATCCCAGTGTGCTTCGTCCGCTGCTGAGGCGAAGGCTCGGTCACCACGAAAGCCACCTGTGGGGTCCTGATTCTCGTGCAAGTTGGCGAGGTACGTCTAAAGGGTGAGTCGCTCGTAGAAGATTACGTCACGTGCTGCTACTGTTTCCTTTGAGTGGACGTCGAAGATTTTCCACGCGTTGTAATTCTTTTCGATGCCGAGGTGTAGTCCCCATTGTGCCCGTTGTGAAAATCTTCCCGCTCGTGCTTCTGGGGGTCGGTACTGTACAATGCATCCGAAAACTCGTAACATTCTTGTACTGCCCTGCTTCCTTGTCCACAGCAGATGCGGTGATGCGTTGTTCGGAAGTGAGGACGATGACAACAAGTTGTGCAGCATGACAGCATGGTCCATTGCTGCAGGCCACTGGTGGTTGGGTAGCCGCATGCCACGTAGCAGTTTGCGCATGGTGTTCTGTAAGGTCCTGTTCATTCTTTCTGCAACACCTTGCTGCTGATGGGCGTAGGGAAGGGAGAGGAGTTGCTTGATTCCCCTTTCCGCCAGGTACTGCTTGAAGCGCTGAGAGGTGTGTTCTCCTCCTCCGTCTGACTGGAAGCTTTTCAGCTGTGTTCCCGATTCTCTCTCTGCTACTGGTAGCCAGGCGGCGAATGCTGCGAGTGCCATGTCGCGGCTGGGTAAGTTTCGGTGCCAGACGTATCGAGTGGCGGCATCGATGAAGGTTATCGTCTAGTTGTAGGTAACTTGTCCTGGTTCTCGATTGAAGAGAATATCGCTGTACACCTTCTCGAGTGGTGCGTACGTGGGTGCGCCCGGGTTGTGGTGGGAAGCAAACGGTCGATGTGGTAAGTCGGCTTCGGGGCAGATGAGGCAAGTTCCTCGTGCCCGTTGAAGTTCTCTGCCGTCGGGAAGTAGTAGCGAATCCTTGTCTAGGACTCCTGCTCGTATCGTATTATTTAACACTGTGTTGCTTGGATGTCCTGTGCGTGCATGCCAGATGTCTTCAGGAGCGCGATGTCCGGGTGAGCGTTGATACGCGTCGGAGTTGGAGTAGAAGCTGGCGACGAAGTTTGCGCTTCTGTGAACTTCTCGTTGAGTCGGGTTCAGCTGCTGTGCGGGTGTTGGTGGTGCTTCGTCGACAAAGACTGGTGTCGTTGGTCCTGCTACTGCCGATGTTATCTCTGCTGCTGCCGATGTTGTCTTTGCTGCTGCCGATGTTGTCTCTGCTGCTGCCGATGTTGTTTCTGCTGCTGCCGTTTGTTGAATTGTTGCTAACGCGCGTGTTCGTTCTGCTTCAGGGATTGTATGCGAGTACCAGAAGCCTCCTGGGCTGAAGTCGGGATCGAGATCCGGGGGATGTGTCCAATCGGCGAAGTTGACGATGGCATCGCTGTCTGCAGTGCCCAGGTCTGGGACGAAGTCGAGGACGAAGACATTGTTCTTCAAAATCGCCTTTCCGATGTAGAGACCGCCCTTCCCGTGGTACAGCTTAAACTCCTGGGTGGTGCTGTCGGCTTCCAAGTGGATGCCTTTCGCCATCAACTGGCTGACACTCAGTAAGTTATAGCCAAGGCCCTCCGCGATAAGTACCTTTGACATGTGCAATATAACGTTTGTCTCTCGCGACTGAAGTTGTACTACTCCTTGTCGTCGTGTGCGCAGGTTCTGGTTGTTGGCGACCGTGATGACTACCTCTCGTTGAAGTCGATGTTCGCGTTGAACGAAGCGTCCTGAGGAGCACATATGTTGTCCGCAACAACTGTCCAAGAACCAAGTATCTTGTCCGGACGGTTCGCTTTGAGCGATGGCAGCGTACGTCGGGTTCGGCTGGAGTGACTCGCGGCGAGGTGTGCTGTTGTCGAGTTCTTCTTCCGGTGAGTAGTGAGGTGGTGACTCGGTTGTGCAGGAGTCTGTTATCTTCACCATGCAATTGACGATGTTTCTTGCTCCTTGTGCAGATTGTCCAGTTGAAGTCGTTGAAGCTTGGATTGAAGTTGTCGGATTTGCTTGCGTTGAAGTGACTTGGGAGCTTGAAGGCCGAAGTTGTCGCTGTGGTGTTGTCGATTGCTGACCAGACGGGCAGTGCGTACGAGGATGACCCGAAGTCTTGCAGATGTGGCAGAACGGAGGTACTGTCTTCACTTGTTGTTGCCGATTGTTGTTGTTGTTGTATTGTCGCTGAGTGTGAAACGCGAACTCCGGTACTAACGTTTTCTTCTTGTGTCGTTCTTCTTGCAGGTCCATGTACTGCTGCTCGGCGTGGATTTCGGCGCAGAGTGGTGCTTTGGAGATTCTCCCGTGTGCTCGTAATATGGCGCGAGTGGAGCGCCAGTGGGGTCCAAGAGCGCCGATGACTACCGTGACGAAGGCGTCTTCTGAAATTGATCCTCCGCATCGAAGAAGCTTGTCGCGCAGTTCGCGGCAGCGACTGATATAAGCCATGCCTTTCTCGCCTGGTTTCATTTCAATTGTTGTCAGCTGCGCCATTAAGCAGCTTTGATTTACACTGTCTGTTGCTTGATACAGGTTCTTCAGATGGTTGTACGCGAGCTCCGCGGAGTTGCCGTAGCCTCGGTAAGTCCTGATGTTCTGCTGTTGGGTCGGGGTGATGTTCCTCAACAATATTGTGTATGCCATCATTGATTGATAGGTGTACTGCTGCTTCTCATATTGCGTGCCGTTTGTTGGATATGGCAGGGACCCGTCGAAGAAGCCAAGAATCTGTGCTCCTTCCATCATCAGCTCGAACTCGAATGACCAGGTGAAGAAATCTTTTCCGTCGAAAGGCTTTGTCGTTTGAAGTTTTAGGACATGCGCGAATTGCGATTGAACTTGTAATGCGTCCAGTGCTCTTTCTTGTCCCGGTGCAGATTGAGGTTGTGGCATGAAGCTGACGGAGCCGCGCTGGGGCTCGTATGGAGCGAAGGTAGGCTGTTGTTGTTGTTGTTGTTGTTGAATCCCGCGTGCGTAGGATGAGCCGTCGAGACTCATGGGTGTCACGTTGTTGTTGTTGCTGTTGTTTGACTGCGCAGGTAATCCTTGCTGATGCTACTCGTAGAAGGACATGAAGGAGAAAAAATTCTCCATCATACTTGGATCGAAGCCCGCGGGTGTTTTCGTAGACCCAGCTTCTGGTCTGGTGGTTGTCCCTTCCTCTGTCTGTAGACCAGAGACAGGAGGTGGAGTAGGGGTAGTGCTGGGAGAGCCGTTGGAGGAGCTCCTCTCCTTTCTAGCAGACATGTCTTCTTTGTATTGAGTATTAAGAGAAAAGGTAACTTTGAAACTCTAACTTGCTCTCATACCATGTTGGGCTGAGGTGCCCTAGGATCTTTGTAGAGTTAAAGTCTGAGTAGGATGATGTAATAGCGGAAGCGTTGAATAAAAGTCCTTGAACCACCTTGCGCTAGTATGTGAGGGCAAAGTAAGTTAATTAAAACAAGCAAATACAAAGGTTTATATAAGAGTACAAGGAATACGAATAGGTATAATTAAACTGTTTTACTATTGCGATTGGATACAGTGCGACTCGGGCAACAGCTCAATGTCGAGTCAGTTGTGTGTCATTGCTGTCGCGCTGCATTCGTCAAGTCAAAGGTCGCTGACCTTTGACCTTCTCGTAACCTCCAGCGGTTACCCTAATCTCCGAGGGTTGACTCGTTGCGCTTCGATTTGAGCTGCTTCGCTTGTGTCCTGAGTTTCGACACGACAGAGGCGCTTAAGACTTGTTGTTCCCAACATCCGTCGCCCTGCCTACGCGTCGGCCCCGTCGCCCTGCCTACGCGTCGGCCCCGTCGCCCTACCTGCGACCCCGGCCCCGTCGCCCTACCTGCGCCCCGGCCCCGTCGCCCTACCTGCGGCCCCGGCCCCGTCGCCCTACCTGCGACCCCGGCCCCGTCACCCTACCTGCGACCCCGGCCCGGTCACCCTACCTGCGGCTCCGGCCCCGTCGCCCTACCCGCGACCCCGGCCCCGTTGCCCTACCTGCGGCTCCGACCCCGGCCCCGTCGCCCTCCCTGCGCACCGGCCCCGTCGCCCTACCGTCGACCCGGCCCCGTCGCCCTACCTGCGGCTCCGGCCCCGGCCCCATCACCCTACCTGTGGCTCTGGCCCCGGCCCCGTCGCCCTACCTGCGCACCGGCCCCGTCGCCCTACCGTCGACCCGGCCCCCTCGCCCTATCTACGGCCCGGCTCCGGCCCCGTCACCCTACCTTCGACCCGGCCTCGTCGCCCTAACTGCGCCCCGGCTCTGGCCTCGACGCCCTACCAACGGCCACAGCCGAGCCGCCCACGCCGCTCAACAGCCCGAGCCGCCAGAGCCGCCCGAGCCGCCCGAGCCGCCCGAGCCGCTCGAGCCGCTGAGGCCGCCTGAGTAGCTGAGGAGCCGAGCCGCGGGTGCTGCCGAGCCGCAGTTACTGCCGAGCCGCCCGAGCTGCCCGACCCGCCCTGTCTGGTGAGCGCAGCGCCGCTGTCACTGCTCTACAGTTCGCACTGTTAGTCTACTGCTGTCATGGCTACTCCTAGTGTCCTCGTTTGTTACGCTGAGGGTCGAGCCATTGACTTTGACGTCTGGTTAGATGACCTGCAGCTGTTCTTACAGTGCGATATGTCAAACTTTATATTTATATTTGTAACTGCCTGTAGCTGTAGTTAGTGTAGTTATTGTAACCTATGTTAGGTGGTGCACCCTTGTGTTTCCTATGCTATATGTTCCTTGAACCTATAGTGAAACTCAACCTTTTCCTTTTCAACTTTTCTCGACTCTCTCCTCCCTAGGAAAAACCCACTCGATACCTAAGTTGGGCCTAGGCTTCTAAGCCTAGGCCCTAGTTAAAACTTAGCTCATTCTCGTTCACTCATTTTGACATGGTATCAGAGCGACGTTCGTTCTGGCCTGTGTGCCCGCCCCACGTTTCCGCTGTCACGATTTTCCGGCCGCGCGCCTAGGGCACGTGGCGATTTTCCCTTGTCCCGCCCCCGGTTGGCGTGTGACTCCTTCTCTGGCCGTCGCGCGCCCCGTGGCACGCGACGGTGCCCTAAACTTGCTCGTCGTGCGCCTCGTGGCACGCGACGGTGCCCTGCTCGTCGTGCGCCTCGAGGCACACGATCGGGCCCTTTCAACTTAAACTTACCCGTCGTGCGCCCCGTGGCACGCGACGGGCCTTTCCGCACTTGTCTCCCTGCAGCCGCCCCTGACCTATCAGCGCCGACACAGTGTAGCCGCTCTGTGGCTTTCTTCCCGCCCACCCCCCCTCCTCCTTTGTCTCTCTGCAGCCGCGGGGAGGAGGGTATGGGGGTGGCGGGTGTTGGGGTGTTGGGTCGTCTTCCCTTCCCCTCCTCCTCCTTTCATTCCCACTGCTGCAGCTGCCGCTTGGGGGGAGGGTGTGAGGGTGTGGGGGAGCAGGGGGAGTGGCACCGGGGTGGCGGGTGTGAGGCAACCAGCAGCCGTCCCTCCACCTCTCCTCTCTTCCCCCCCTCTCTGCTGCTCTTGCAGCAGTGTGGGGGAGGGGAAGGAGGAGGGTGAGAAGATGGAGGGGGTGACCAGTGTGTGTCAGCCCACCTGCAGTTTCTGTTGTTGCTTGTTCTTTATTATCTTGCATGTGTACACGTGCAGGTTGTATTCTACACAAACTCCTGCTGCAGGCAGTTATGGGGGAGTGTCAAACTTTATATTTATATTTGTAACTGCCTGTAGCTGTAGTTAGTGTAGTTATTGTAACCTATGTTAGGTGGTGCACCCATGTGTTTCCTATGCTATATGTTCCTTGAACCTATAGTGAAACTCAACCTTTTCCTTTTCAACTTTTCTCGACTCTCTCCTCCCTAGGCAAAACCCACTCGATACCTAAGTTGGGCCTAAGCTTCTAAGCCTAGGCCCTAGTTAAAACTTAGCTCATTCTCGTTCACTCATTTTGACACGATAGGGCAGACGGTCTCTCCCTCTTTGACCTCACCTTTGGTGCCTCTCCTGCTCCTCCTGCTGATGCTGACGCCACTGTTCGCTCACAGTGGGCCACGCGCGATGCTGCTGCACGTCTTGCTGTGCGTCGCCACCTCCCTACCTCTGAGCGTGCGCACTTTAGTCAGTACAAGAGTGCTCAGACCTTGTACGACGCTGTAGTTGCACGCTACTCCTCCCCTGCCACTGCTGCACTGAGCCGTCTCATGCTACCGTACCTCTTCCCTGACCTTGCTGCCTTTCCCACAGTCGCTGACCTCATTACGCACCTCCGCACTAGTGACACTCGCTACCGCGCTGCGCTTCCTGCTGACTTCTGCGCCAAGAACCCCCCCCCCCCCCCCCCATGTACATCACTCTCTACTACATAGTCACTCGTCTCCCTGACTCCCTTCGTGTAGTCAGGGACCACTTCCTCTCAGTCTGTCCCACCACTCTCACTGTTGACCTCCTCGAGAAGTCCCTCCTAGCGGCCGAGATGAGCATAGTCGCTTTAGGGGCCTCTCGTGGTGACCCGCGCACCCCCATCTTTGAGGGGTGTTCCCCCTCCCCCCTGCTGCCCTCTGTTGCCTCTGCTGCTGCGGCCGACCTCCTTGGTCTTGAGTCGGTCGGTGCGGCGTCTGCCCCTAGCGGGAGACGCCGCTCTGGCAAGGGCAAGGGGGGCAGGGGCACTGGAGGAGCGAGCGGGGGCGGTGGAGGTGGAGGTGGAGGCGGCGGGGGGAGTGGGGTTGGTGGTGGGAGTGGAGGTGGGGGTGGAGGTGTCGGTGGCGGCAGTGGAGGCGGAGGCGGCGGCGGCGGTGGCGGTGGGAGCGGAGGTGGCGGAGGTGGCGGCGGTGGAGGAGGCGGCGGAGGCGGCGGTAGTAGCGGAGGCGGCGGAGTCGGAGGAGGCGGCGGGGGTGGCGGTGGAGCTGGTCGCGGGTCTACGCAGAGGAGTGGCTCCGATGGAGGTCCGCGCCAGCAGCAGCAGCGCGGTCGTGAGACCCTGTCCCCTCAGCAGCTCCGTGAGTGGTACACTGCACGCCAGCGGGGTGGGGGATTTGGTCCGTGCACCTACGTCCTGTGCACCGGCGACCGTGCGGGTGAGCAGTGTGGAGGTGCGCACCCCACCCAGCGCTGCTTTGGCCGCCTGACGGACGCGTGGCGTCACCAGTTCCCGGAGGCCACAGAGATCCCTCGCTGGGGCGAGCTGTCTAGGGCGGGTGTTGCCATCTATGATCTTGATTTTGATGTTATTCTCTCTACCATGTATGCTGTGTCTATTAGTGATGAGGGTGACTGTTACCGGTGTTTCCTGCCCGATCGGGGCATTGAGACTGCTGCTCTAGGTGCTGGTGTGGCTGCTGCCCTAGGTGCCTGCGAGGCTGCTGCTCTAGGTGCTAGTGCGTTTGCGTCCTCAGGTACTGGTGAGTCTGCGCTCTCAGGTACTACGTCGGCTTCGGCCTCCCTCACCTTCACCCTTGACTCTGGGGCTTCTCGCTCCTTCTTTCGTGACCGCACCACCCTCACGCCGCTTAGTCGGCCGGTTGCGGTGTCTCTGGCTGACCCCTCTGGGGGTCTTGTCCTGTCTCACTTCTCCACAGTCCTCCCGTGTCCGGCGGCTCCCTCTGGCACCCTGTGTGGTCTCTACCTCCCCTCGTTCTCTACGAACCTGGTGAGTGGTGCTGCCCTACAGGATGGGGGAGTACACCAGTTCACTCCTGCGCGTCAGCGGGTGACGCACTGCACAGAGGCTAGCACAGGCCGACACCTGGCTACGTTTACCCGTTAGCCGGGGTCGAGCCTGTACACACTGACCACTGCGTCTCCTCCAGTTGCTGAGTCTGGTAGGGTAGCTGCGTCGGGTCAGGTGTTTGCTGCAGCGTCCTGGTCTGTTCCTGAGTCTGCCCCCTGTTCGTGTCGTCTCCTGTCTCACGAGACTCTCCTCTGGCACCACCGCCTTGGTCACCCCTCTCTGCTTCGGCTCAGAGGCATGGCCTCCCGTCTTCTTGTTTCTGGTCTCCCCCATTCCCTCCCTCCCCTTCCTCAGGGCCCTGGCCCTACCTGTGTCCTCTTTGTCGAGGGGCGCCGGCGGGCTGCCCCTCACTCCTCCCAGTTTCCTCCGACAGAGGCCCCGCTGCAGACGCTTCACATGGACGTGTGGGGCCCAGCCCGCATCCGTGGACAGGGTCACGAGCGCTACTTCTTGCTCGTTGTTGACGACTACTCGCGTTACACCGCAGTCTTCCCCTTGCGCAGCAAGGGTGATGTCACTAAGGTGCTGATCGACTGGATCCGCGTAGCTCGTCTCCAGCTCAGGCAGAGCTTAGGCTCCGACTTTCCTGTTCTGCGTCTGCACTCGGACAGAGGCGGAGAGTTCTCCTCTGGCCTTCTGAGAGCTTACTGTCGCGCACGAGGCATCCGCCAGACCTTCACGCTTCCGGACTCCCCGCAGCAAAATGGGATTGCTGAGCGCCGCATTGGCATGGTCATGGACGTCGCTCGTACGTCTATGATGCATGCGGCTGGCCCCCATTTTCTGTGGCCGTTTGCGGTGAGGTGCGCGGCGCATCAGATCAACCTCCACCCCAGGGTCTCCAGGCCGGAGACCTCCCCAGCCTTGCTGTGGACGGGGAAGGTTGGCGATGCGTCGGCGTTCCGGGTCTGGGGATCTCGGGCGTTTGTCCGCGACTTGTCTGCGGACAAGCTGTCCCCTCGTGCTGCTCCTTGCGTCTTCCTGGGGTTCCCCCCTGACGCGCCTGGGTGGCAGTTCTACCACCCCACCTCTCGCCGTGTTTTGTCCTCCCAGGACGTCACGTTTGACGAGTCGGTTCCGTACTACCGCCTCTTCCCCTACCGCACTCCGTCCCTCCCCCCCCTCCCGCTCTTCCTTGTACCAGGTCCCCCCCCGGTTGACCCTCTCCCCCCTCAAAGTCCTGCCCCTTCAGGTGTGTCCCAGGTAGACGCAGTCGAGCGTGTCGAGGTTACTGGTGACTCTGGTGCTGCTGAGGGTGCTGAGCCCGGGGGTGCTGAGACTAGGGGTGCTGAGCCTGGGGGTGCTGAGACTGGGGGTGCTGAGCCTAGGGGTGCTGAGCCTGGGGGTGCTGAGACTGGGGGTGCTGAGCCTGGGGGTGCTGAGCCTGGGGGTGCTACGCCTGGGGGTGCTGAGCCTGGGGGTGCTGTGCCTGCGGGTGCTACGCCTAGAGGTTCTCCGGGTGCTTCGTCTCTGCTGGAGCCACTCTCTCCACAGGAGCTGCGCGAGTGGTTTGCCAGGCGCTGGAGGCGTGCTGCTAGAGCTGGAGGTTCTTTGACTACTGAGGGTGCTGCTGTCGCGGGTCCCGGAGGTGCTCGTACTGGGCGTACTGGAGCTGTTGGGCCTGCGAGTTCGACTGGAGCTCGTGCTGCTGAGGGTGTTGGCGCTGAGACTACTGCTGGCGGTGCCGCCGGGGTTGTCCTTGGTGCTGCTGGAGGTACTGGAGCTGGAGGTGCTGCTGGTGCTGGTGCTGCCGCTGAGGGTACTGTTGCTGTCCCGGCTGTGTCTGAAGTCGCCGCGCGGCCTCGGCCGTACTTCGTTCCGCTCCTGCAGCAGGTTCTTGGTCTTCCGCCTTCTACTGGTCCTCCTCCTCCCTTAGAGTGTCCACAGCCTCTCCCGTCACAGTTGCAGTTACAGCCTGCCTCCCCTTTGCCTGCTCCTTCTCCCTACACTGGTCCTACTGGAGGTCTTGCTGAGCGTCCTGAGCCTGCGTCTCGCCCTACGTCACCCGACCGTGCTGCTCGCACTAGTGGTCGTGGTTCGCGTCAGCGTCCTCCTCCTGTCCCTGGCACGCAGCGGATGTCTCTGCGTCCATCCACTGCTCCTCTGCGTGCCCCTTTGCCTTCTCCTCCAGAGTCCTCTCTTAATGCTCTTGCCGACCCAGAGTCGGACTCTCTTCGTACTGCCAGTCCAACTTTCACGCGTCTCTTTGCTACTGTTGTCACTGACCCTTCCTTTGAGTCCACTGCTGCGTCTGCCCTAGTTGCTGAGCTCGTCGACTTTGCTGCTCGCTGTCGTCTAGACTACGCTACTAGTCTTGTCACTGAGTCTGAGTCTGTCTGTCCTCCGTCCGTCGGGGGTGAGTGTGCTCTTAGCACGGACGCCCTTGAGGACAGGCAGGAGGAGTTCCAGTGTCTGGCAGCTGCTTCACCTCATCTCGTGTCCGTACTGCTTACCCCTGAGGGAGACCCGGATGCACTAGACATCCCGACTCCGCGCTCTTACGCTGAGGCGATAGAGGGTCCCTACTCTTCTCAGTGGCAGGCAGCTATGGATGCAGAGATGGCTTCCCGGAAGTCCACAGGCACCTACGTTGACGCTGTCCCCCATCCTGGGGCGAACATCGTCAGTGGCATGTGGATCTTCAGGGTGAAGCGGCCGCCGGGTTCTCCGCTTGTCTTCAAGGCGCGTTACGTGGCTCGTGGCTTCAGTCAGCGACGGGGAGTTGACTACTTTCAGACCTTCTCCCCCACCCCGAAGATGACCACTCTTCGGGTTCTGCTGCACGTTGCTGCTCACCGTGACTACGAGCTGCACTCTCTCGACTTCAGCACTGCTTTCTTGCAGGGCAGCCTGCACGAGGAGATTTGGCTGCGCCGCCCACCTGGCTTCACTGAGTCTTTCCCTCCTGGTACCGAGTGGAGTCTCCGGCGTCCAGTCTACGCTCTTCGCCAAGCGCCACGTGAGTGGCACGACACACTGAGGACTACGCTTGCGGCTCTTGGGTTTGCTCCTTCTACTGCCGACCCGTCGCTGTTTCTGCGCACCGACACCTCTCTGCCGCCGTTCTACATCCTCGTGTACCTCGACGACTTGGTCTTTGCCACAGCTGACACTGCTGGACTCGCCTACGTGAAGTCCGAGCTGCAGAAGAGACACACGTGCACAGACCTGGGTGAACTGCGCAGCTACCTTGGCTTGCAGATCATCCGGGACAGAGCTTGCCGCACCATTACCCTGACTCAGTTACACATGGTGCAGCAGGTCCTTCAGTGCTTTGGCTTCACTTACTCCTCACCTCAGGCCACTCCTCTGCCTACTCGCCACTCGTTCTCAGCTCTGCCTTCGGATGAGTCCGTAGAGTCGAGTGGCCTGTACCCAGAGCTTGTTGGCTGCCTCATGTACCTGATGACCTGCACACGACCTGACCTTGCATACCCTCTTAGCATTCTCGCACGCTATGTTGCTCCTGGGAGACACAGACCAGAGCACATGGCTGCAGCGAAGAGGGTGTTGCGCTACTTGTGCAGTACGTTGGGCATGGGGCTAGTGCTTGGAGGGCGGAGTCCAGTGGTCCTCACTGGGCACGCGGACGCTTCTTGGGCTGACGACCAGGCTACGCAGTGGTCGTCACAGGGTTACACCTTCAGCCTTGGTTCCGGCTCTGTTTCGTGGCAGGCTACTCGCTCGTCTTCTGTTCTCGGCTCCAGTTGTGAGGCTGAGATCTACGCCGGGGCCATGGCTGCACAGGAGCTTCGCTGGCTCACCTCCCTGCTGACCGACCTTGGAGAGCAGCCTCATTCTCCTCCAGTCCTGTACGTAGACAACAAGGCCATGCTGGCCTTGTGTCGAGAGCAGAGACTGGAGCACAGAACAAAGCACATTGCTCTTTGCTACTTCCTTGCTCGTGAGCTACAGTTGCGTTGGACGGGAGACGTTGGCGATGCGTCGCGTTTTCGAGTCTGGGGATCCCGAGCTTTTGTTCGCGATACGTTCGCGGACAAGCTCTCCTCCCGCGCTGTTCCGTGTGTCTTCCTAGGCTTTGTTCCGGACGCGTCTGGTTGGCAGTTTTACCACCCCACCTCGCGCCGTGTCCTCGCCTCTCAGGACGTCACCTTTGACGAGTCGGTACCCATCTACCACCTCTTCCCCTACCGCACTGCCCCGCTCCCTCCCCCGCCTCTCTTCCTCGCGCCAGGTGCTGCTGTGGTAGACCCCCTCCCCCCTCAGGGTGCCGCTTCCTCAGGTGTGTCCCAGGTAGACCCGGTTGAGCCTGTCGAGGTAGCTGTCGACTCTTGTCCTGCTCGGGGTGCTGAGCCTGAGCGTGCGGAGCCTGGGGTTGCGGAGACTGGGGGTGCTGAGCCTGGGGGTGCGGGGTCTGGGGGTGCTGAGCCTGGGGGTGCGGAGTCAGGAGGTGCTGAGCCTGGGGGTGCTGAGCCCGGGAGTACGGAGCCTGCTTGTGCTGAGTCTGGGGGTGCTCAGTCTGGGGGTGCTGAGCTTGGGAGTGCTACGCCTGGAGGAGCTCTCTCCTCACAGAAGCTGCGTGAGTGGTACTTACAGTACTGCAGCCTCAGGAGAGGTGCTTCTGGAGCTAGGACTGCTGCTGGAGCGGGTGCTCATGCTTCCTCTCCTAGGCGGGAGCTGCCCTCTCCCCAGCGACTCCGTGAGTGGTACGCACGGCGCTGCAGTCTCAGGAGTGGCGCTCCTAGTGCTGCGGACCCGGGTGTTGGAGCTACTACTGGTGCTGCAGACCCGGGCGTTGGAGCTGCTACTGGTGCTGCGGACCCGGGTGTTGGAGCTACTACTAGTGCTGCAGACCCGGGCGTTGGAGCTGCTGCTGGTGCTGCAGACCCGGGCGTTGGAGCTGCTACAGGTGCTGCAGACCCGGGCGTTGGAGCTGCTGCTGGTGCTGCGGACCTTGGAGTTGGTACTGCTGCTGGTGCTGCGGACCCTGGCGTTGGAGCTGCTGGAGCAGCTGGTCCTAGAGGTGCGTGTGCTGGAGGTGCTGCTGGAGGTTCGGGAGCTGTCTCTGCTGCTGCAGGGGGCACCTCACGGCCGCGGCCGTACTTCGTTCCACTCCTTCAACAGGTTCTTGGTCAGTCGCCTCCGCCTGGTCCCCTTCCCTCTGTAGGGTGTCCACCACCGGTCCAGTCGCAGTCACAGCTACCGCCTACCTCGCCACTTCCTCGTCCTTATCCCTACACTGGTCCTACAGGCGGTCTCACAGAGCGTCGTCAGCCTGAGTCTCGCCCTGTGTCGCCTGTGTCCCGTCCTGCATCACCTGTCCGTACTACTTCCACCAGTCGCCGTACTCCGCGTGAGCGTCCGCCACCAGTCCCTGGCACGCGTCCCTCCACTGCTCCACCACCGGATGTCACTGCGTCCCTCCACTGCTCCACAGCGTGTCTCTCTGCCGTCTTCCTCCTGAGTCCCTCCTCCTGAGCTTGCTTGCCTTTCTTGACTGGTCTTGTGACCCCTTTCTCTCCCCCACTTTGCCTATGGGGGTGTGTCAAACACTATATGTGTTATTGTTGTGTAGGCTATAGTGGGTTAGCCTACTTGTGCTCCAACTTTTCATATTGCAATCACTTCTTCTTCGTAACAGTTCTTGGCGCGAAACTCGGAGGGAAGCGCAGCGCTATAGCGGGTGTGACTAGTGTGGAGGTGAGTGATGAGGTCAGCGACAGAGGCAAACGCAGCTAGGTCAGGGAACAAGTACGGCAGCATGAGGCGGCTGAGGGCAGCAGAGGCAGGGGAGGAGTAGCATGCGACAACAGCATCATACAGAGACTTAGAAGTCTTGTCCTGGCCAAAGTGCGCGTGCTCAGGAGACGGCAGGAGACTACGAACAGCAAGGCGAGCAATAGCGTCACGAGTAGTCCATTGCGAGCGAACTGTACTGTCAGCGTTGGCAGAAGGTGCAACAGAGGCGCCGGGCGTGTGATCGAACAATGAGACTCCGTTTCTGGAGTCGCACTGAAGATATAGCTGCAAGTCATCTACCCAGACCTCAAAATCGACTACACGGCCCTCAGCATCGAAGGTAAGCACAGTAGGACTAGCCATGGCGGCAGTACCAGCAGGGCAGGGCGGCGCGGCACGGCAGGGCGGCGCGGCTTGGCAGGGCGGCGCGGCTCGGGAGGGCGGCGCGGCTCGGCTAGGCGGTGCGGCGCGGCAGGCGGGAAGGCGCAGCAGCGCGCTTGGCAGGGCGGGTGCTTACCAGGGGCGGGTGCAGAGCAGGGCCGCGACCGGCGGGTAGGGCAGGGCGGCAGCTGGGCAGGGCCGTGACGGGGCGGCTGCACGGCAGGGCCGTGTCGCGATACATATTCTATATGTATGTTTATAACTGCCTGTAGCATTAGCTTTAGTGTAGTTATGCCTTCTTAAATTGGTGGTGCACCTTCTCTATGTTCTTTTGCTATATGTTCTTGCAAACCTATAGTGAAACATTCCATTCTCGATTCTCCTTGGTACAACCACCTCGACACCCGCTTGGCCTAGGCTACTAAGCCTAGGCCCTTAGTAAACCCCGGTTCCTATACTAATTTCGTTTCGTAACATGGTATAGAGCTAGGTCGTTCCCGACCTATTTTTAAAGGGCCCACCGTTAACCTTCACGATGGCGCGTTCCGTTAACCAGCAAATCGCGGCCCCGTTCGTCCTTTCCCATCGCTCGCCCGTAGCAAAATTTGTCACGGTAGGCATGACGGACGCTATGGTCGCGGCGGGAGTGACGGCGATCGTCGACCCGCTGCTTCGCGACGTTGTTTGCGCCCCCGTCGACCCCGTGCACTACCCGCTACTGCAGCCCGCCACCCGCGCGATTTTTGCTGCTGCTGCCTGTCGCCCGTCCCGTCGCACTACCGCCGGTCACCAAATCCGTGCCGCCCGTCGCCAGATTCACGCCACCCGTCCGCACACCGTCGCCCGTCGCCAGCCGCTCTGCTTCCCGTCGCCCCAGCCGCTCTGCTTCCCGTCGCCCCAGCCGCTCCTTATCCCGCCATCGCCCTGCCCGTCGCATTACCCCCACTCCCTACCCGTCACCACCCCCCGTCGTGCTTGTTTGCGTGTGCAGTGGCGGTCGCTGTGGGGAGGGTGAGGGCAGAAGGGTAGGGAGTGGCGGTCGAACGCTGTGGGGGAGAGGGAAGCAGGGGAAGGGTATGGCGGGACAGCCAGCAGCTACAACGCTATCAATGACCGCCAACAGAGACTTCGCCAGCAGAGACCCCGCCAGCAGCGACACCGCCAGCAGAGACCCCGCTAGCACAGACCCCGCCAGCAGCGCCACCGCCAGCAGAGACCCCCATCCAGCCCAGCGCGCATCACCTGCCATTGGACCCGCCAGCCGCCAGCACCAGCACCGACGTCAGTCACAAGCGCCAGCACCAGCTCCAGGGCCAGCCGCCAGCACCAGCACCAGCTCCAGGGCCAGCCGCCAGCACCAGCTCCAGGGCCAGCCGCCAGCACCAGCTCCAGGGCCAGCCGCCTGCACCAGCACCAGCTCCAGGGCCAGCCGCCAGCAAGAGAACCCTGCCAGGAGAGGACCCCGCCGGCAAGGAACCCCGCCACCAAAGAACCTCGCCAGCAGAGAACCCCGGCACAAGAGAACCCCGTCAGCAGAGAACCCCGCCAGCAGAGAACCCCGCCAGCACCAGGAACCAGCACGAGCACCAGGAGCCAGCACCAGCGCCAGCCGCCAGCACCAGGAACCAGCACCAGCGCCAGCCGCCAGCACCAGAGGGGTTGAGTGGGCAGGTAAGGGGGTGGAAGAAGTAAGTCGGGCATTTGCAGTCGTTGCCTGTAGCAGGCACGCCCCCGGAGGTGCTGAGCGGTGCTATCCAGCTGCTCGTTGGAGCCACAGCGCCTGCTCTAAAGCCCACCTGCCGGGTCCTGCACCTGTCGCTGCTGCATCTGCCGTGGCTGAGGTCACTGTGGCTCTATCTGCCATCACTGCACCTGCTACCTGTAGTAGGCACGCCCCCTGAGGTGCGGAGCCGCGCTGTCCAGATGCTTGTTGCAGACACGGCGCTTGCTCTCACGCCCACCTCTCGGGCCCTGCACCTGCCGTTGTTGCAATTGTCATGGTTGATCTGTGTTGCAATTTCCTCTGGTTTTCCTACCTCTTGCCCAGGTTCCGGGGGTGTGACTTGCTCAAGTTATGTGCTGCAGGAAGTTAAGGGTGATAAGAAACAAGGAATAAATGCATTGAGCAGAATGAGGAGTACAAGTAGTAAACCCTAAAGTGTTGTACCCCATATGAACTACCCCACTACAGCCTACACAGACTATAGCATATATGCCTGACACACCCCCATAGGCAAAGTGGGGGAGAACAAGGGGTCACAGTCAAGCAAAGCAAAGCAAGCTCAGGGTGGATCATAACGTCACCACACAGTCCGAGCACAAGAGTAAGGCCACAAGGCCAGTTCACATGCAAGATCATATATATAAAGGTAAACAAGCAAGTGCAGGTATAGAAAGATCACAGTACAAGCAAGGTCAAAAAGTGAGCAAATGAGGCCAAGTAGGCACAAGACCTAGCATAGTCCAGAAGCGCTGATGGTCACAAGGCGGAAGTGCCTTGGTAAGGACATCAGCAGTGTTCGCCTCAGAGGCCACGTAGGCAAGGTGTAGCTGACCACGCTGCTGTAGCTCACAAGCCAGGAAGTAGTGAAGAGCAATGTTCTTCGTTCTGTGCTCCAGTCTGTGCTCCCGACACAAGGCCAGCATGGCCTTGTTGTCTACATACAGAACTGGAGGAGAACGAGGCGGCTCTCCTAAGTCAGTCAGCAGGTAGGTGAGCCAGCATAGCTCCTGTGCAGCCATGGCCCCCGCGTAGATCTCAGCCTCACAGCTGGAGCCGAGAACAGAAGACGAACGGGTAGACCGCCACGAAACAGAGCCGGAGCCAAGGCTGAAGGTGTAACCCTGTGACGACCGCTGTGTAGGCTGGTCGTCAGCCCAAGAAGCGTCTGCGTGACCTGTGAGGACCACTCGACGTACTGCACAAGTAGCGCAACACCCTCTTCGTTGCAGCCATGTGCTCTGGTCGGTGTCTCCCAGGAACAACACAGCGTGCCAAGATGCTAAGAGGGTATGCAAGGTCAGGTCGTGTGCAGGTCATCAGGTACATGAGGCAGCCAACAAGCTCTGAGTACGGGCCACTCGGCACTACGGACTCATCCGAAGGAAGAGCTGAGAGCGAGTGGCGAGTAGGCAGAGGAGTGGCCTGAGGCGAGGAGTACGTGAAGTCGAAGCGCTGAAGGACCTGCTGCACCATGTGTGACTGAGTCAGGGTAATGGTGCGCTGTGCTCTGTCCCGAGTGATCTGCAAGCCAAGGTAGCTGCGCAATTCACCTAGGTCTGTGCACGTGTGTCTCTTCTGCAGCTTGGACTTCACGTGGGCGAGTCCAGCAGTGTCAGCTGTGGCAAAGACCAAGTCGTCGACGTACACGAGGATGTAGAACGGCGGCAAAGAGGTGTCGGTGCGCAGAAACAGCGACGAGTCGGCAGTAGAAGGAGCAAAGCCAAGAGCCGCAAGTGTAGTCCTCAGTGTGTCGTGCCACTCACGTGGCGCCTGGCGGAGACCGTAGACTGGCCGCCGGAGGCTCCACTGAAGCCAGGGGGAAACGACCCAGTGAAGCCAGGTAGGCGGCGCAGCAAGATCTCCTCGTGCAGGCTGCCCTGCAGGACGGCTGTGCTGAAGTCAAGAGAGTGAAGCTCGTAGTCACGCTGAGCGGCTATGTGCAGCAGCACCCAAAGAGTGGTCATCTTCGGGGTGGGAGAGAAGGTCTGAAAGTAGTCATCCTGCCGCAGACTGAAGCCTCGAGCCATGTAACGCGCCTTGAAGACAGTCGGAGAACCCGGCGGCCGCTTCACCCTGAAAATCCAGATGCCACTGACGATGTTCGCCCCAGGTGGGGGAACCTCGTCGACGTAGGTGCCTGTGGACTTCCAGGAAGCCATCTCTGCGTCCAAGGCTGACTGCCACTGCGAGGAGTAGGGACCCTCAATCGCCTCAGTGTACGATCGAGGAGTCGGGATGTCAAGTGCATCCGGGTCTCCCTCAGGGGCAATCAGCGTGGACACGAGATGAGGCAAAGCAGCAGCAAAACATTGGAACTCCTCCTGCCTGTCCTCAAGGACGTGCGTGCTAAGAGCACACTCACCCCCGACGGACGGAGGACAGACAGACTCAGACTCAGCAACAAGACTAGTAGCGTAGTCTAGACGACAGTGAGCAGCAAAGTTGACAAGCTCAGCAACTAGAGCAGACGCAGCAGTGGACACAAAGGAAGGGTCAATGACAACAGTAGCCAGGAGACGCGTGACAGTAGGACTGGCAACATGAAAAGAGTCGGACTCCGGGTCAGCAAGAACAGGAAGAGAGGACTCTCGAGGAGACGGCAACGGGACACGCAGAGGAGCAGTTGAAGGAGGCAATGCCATCTGGTGTGTGCCTGGGACCGCAGGAGGACGCGGACGCGGAGCACGACGACTGGTGCGAGTAGCACGAACAGGCGACGCAGGACGAGACGCAGGCTCACGATGCTCAGCAAGACCTCCAGTAGGACCAGTATAGGGAGAAGGAGCAGGCAGGGGGGAGGCAGGCTGTAACTATGATTGCGACTGGACAGGCTGTGGACACTCTAAAGGAGGAGCACCACCAGTAGAGGGCGGGAGACCAAGAACCTGATGAAGAAGGGGAACGAAGTACGGCCTCGGCCGCGCAGCGCCTCCAGAACCATTAGGGACAGCACCAGTACCCCCAGCGGCAGTACCAGCACCAGCAGCACCTCCAGCTCCAGCAGCGCCAACTCCAGCACCCTTAAAAGCACCAGCGCCAGTAGCACTTCAAGCGCCAGCTCCAGCCGCTCCAGCAGCTCCAGCTCCAGCAGCACCACCTCCAGCAGGATCGTCAGCTCCAGGACCGCCAACAGCTCCAGCAGTACAACCAGCAGAACTAACTCCAGCAGCCCTAGCAGCACCCCCTGTCCCAACAGCCCCAATACCACAAGTACGAGCACCTCCAGGACCAGCGGCAATAGTAGAAACTCCAGCTCCGGCAGCATGGCTCCAGCGGCGGGCAAACCACTCGCGTAGCTCCTGCGGAGAGAGTGGCTCCCGCCTCGACGAATCACTGCGAGAGGCCACACGAGCAAACCTAGCACCCCCAGGCTTCGCACCCCCAGGCTCAGCACCCCCAGGCTCAGCACCTCCAGACTCAGCACCCCCAGGCGCAGCACCTCCAGACTCAGCACCCCCAGGCTCAGCACCCCCAGGCTCAGCACCCCCAGGCTCAGCACCCCTAGGCTTAGTACCTCCAGACCCGGCACCCGCAGGCTCAGCACCTCTAGCAGCACCTGAGTCAACCGCTACCTCGACAGGCTCGACTGCGTCTTTGGGACACACCTGACGGGGCAGGACCCTGAGGGGGGAGATGGTCTACTAGGGGAGGACCTGGCACAAGGGAGAGCGGGGGCGGGGGAAGGGGCGCAACGCGGTAGGGGAAGAGACGGTAGTAAGGCACCGACTCGTCAAAGGTGACGTCCTGGGAGGACAGAACACGGCGCGAGGTGGGGTGGTAAAACTGCCAACCAGGCGCCTCAGGCGGGAAGCCAAGGAAGACGCAGGGAACAGCACGGGGGGACAGCTTGTCCGCAGACAAGTCGCGGACAAACGCCCGAGATCCCTAGACCCAAACGCAGACGCATCGCCATCCTTCCCCGTCCACCGCAGGATGGGGGAGGTCTCTGGTAAGGAGACCCAGGGCTGAAGGTTGAGCTGATGCGCCGCGTACTGAACCGCAAACGGCCACCGAAAATGGGGGGCAGCCGCATGGATCAGGGATGCCCTGCATCTGCCCATACGCGGCCCTACACGGGGCCGTAAAGGGCGCCGCGAGGGGCCGAAAGGGGGCGCGCGAGGGCCGTAAGGGCGGCGTGAGGGGCCGTAAGAGGGGCCGCTAAGGGCGGCGCGAAGGTAGGGAGGGCACACAGAGCGGGACTCGGGCAGGAGCGAAGCGCGCTCCGGGCAGGAAAAAAATATCGTGGTGGGCCCTAGGTAGCGTTCCCGCTAGGGAACCTGCTCTGATACCATGATAAGAAATGAGGAATAAATGCATTGAGAAGAATGAGGAGTACAAGTAGTAAACCCTAAAGTGTTGTACCCCATATGAACTACCCCACTACAGCCTACACAGACTATAGCATATATGCCTGACAAAGGGGGTGTGTCGCGATACATATTTTATATGTATGTTTATAACTGCCTGTAGCATTACCTTTAGTGTAGTTATGCCTTCTTACATTGGTGGTGCACCTTCTCTATGTTCTTTTGCTATATGTTCTTGCAAACCTATAGTGAACTTTCCATTCTCGATTCTCCTTGGTACAACCACCTCAACACCTGCTTGGCCTAGGCTACTAAGCCTAGGCCCTTAGTAAACCCCGGTTCCTAGACTGAGTTCGTTTCGTAATAGGCCGCGACGGGGCGGCTGTAGGGCAGGGCCGCGACGGGGCGGCTGCAGGGCAGAGCCGCAACTGGGCGGCTGCTGGGCAGGGCCGCGTCGTGGAGGATGTAGGGCAGGGCCGCGTCTGGGCAGCTGCAGGGCAGGGCCGCGACGGGGCGGGTGTAGGGCAGGGCCGCGACTGAGCGGCTGCAGGGCAGGGCCGCGTCGGGGCGGCTGTAGGGCAGTGCCGCAACTGGGCGGCTGCAGGGCAGGGCCGCGATGCGGCGGCGTAAGGACAGGGCCGCGACGGGGCGGCAGCAGGGTAGGGCCGCGACGAGTGGCAGCAAGGCAGGGCCACTACTGGCGGCGATGTCAGGTCGCGGCGGGCGGCTAGAGCAGGTCGCGAAGGGCGCCGACAGGGCAGGGCCGCGACAGGCGGCTCGGTCAGGGCCGCGACGGGCCGCGAAAGGGCAGGGCCGCTATGGGCGGCAGTAGGGCAGGGCGCGCGACGGCGCTGGTGAGGCAGGCGCGAAGCGCGCTTTGGGCAAGGCAGGAAAAAAATTTCGATCGTGGTGGGCCCTAAAAAAAACGTTCCCACTAGGGAACCTGCTCTAAAACCATGTCAGAATTAGGAACGAAGAAGTGACTAAAAACACAGCAGTACAAGGTTTGTAGATGCAAAACCTAATTGGGTTGTACCCCTTAACGGGTGCCCCACTACAGCCTAGAGCATAGTTCTGGCAGACAGAAACGAGGACGCACGAAGAGAGCAAAGTGAGCGAAAATTGCGGACTGGTAGGGTGTTGGGAGGGCCGTTGGGGAAGGTGACGTAGGTGGAGCTCGAGCGTAGAGGTGAGTGATGGGGGGGGGATAAATGACGGGCGACTGGCAGGCAAACGGGGTGGCGCGAGGGGGTGGAGGTGGGTGATGGGAGGGGAGAAACGACGGGCGACGGACATGCATTTCAGGGCGAGCGCCAGGCGCCGAGGTGGGTGTTGGGAAGGGAGAAACGAAGGGCGACGAGCAGGCATTTCGGCCGAGCACGAAGGTGCCCTGGTGGGTGATGGGAGGGGAGAGAGGAAGGACGATGGGCAGGCATTTCAGGGCGAGCGCGAAGGCGCCGAGGTGGGTGACTGGAGGGGAGAGAGGAAGGGCGACGAGCAGGCATTTCGGGGCAAGCTCGAAGGTGCCAAGGTGGGTGATGGGGCGGGAGGGATGAAGGGCGACGGAAGAGAGCAAGGGCGACGGGAGAGAGGACATGCGACGAGAGAGAGGATAGGTGACGGGAGAGAGGACAAGCGACGAGAGAGATGAAGGGTGATGGGAGAGAGGATAGGAGACGGGAGAGAGAAAGGGCGATGGGAGAGAGGATAGGCGACGGGAGATAGAAGGGCAACGGGAGGGAGGAAGGGCGACGGGAGAGAGAATAGGTGACGGGAGAGAGGAATGGCGGCGTGAGAGGGCGATCTAAATGGCACAATTATTGTGCAATCATGCCATACAATCACTACGCGTCTAAGTTGCGTAATAGCAGCCTGTTGAGGGCTATATGGTTAGACAAGCAACTGATAACTAAGAAGCAAAAAAACAATGAAGTAGTAGTACTTCACCCATGCCCAACTTGAACCCCAAGCTGGGCTCAAAATCGCTGGGACGTGACAAAACGATCGTAGTGCTTCTGCTCTGCGTCTCCCCAAACAGAGATGTGACGCCTGACGTGCTGTGTTGCTTTTCTCGGTTTTGGCGGGAACCAATCAGATTTGTTCAAACGCTCTCAACGAAACAATGCAAACTTGTTGGTTTGGTTTGAAAATTGTTTCGCTTGACAAGCTCTCTTTCAACCTGGCCGCGGGTTCACTATTTTGCATTTCAGTTTTAATAAACATTCGGTTATTATAACAGTACAGGCTGGTTCATGTTACAATTGTTATGCCCTCACCTTAGTCATCATCACTTCTTTCATTAACACCCCCTTCTTTTAGTTGTGGGACTTTTGATAACATACAATAGCTGGACAGCGGTACCTAGTTTTTAGTACCGGTAGGTACCTTGCGTGGTGCAACTAGGGAACTTCTGAATGAATGTGTTTCTACACCCTCGTACTTAAGCCAGATCTTCTACCTTTGTCCTCTCAGTCTCCCTTCCTCCCCCCACTGATTCCTCAACAGCTTTGCATCCTCTTCTCGATCACGAATTTCTTCCTCTTGCTCCTACACACCTCCCCTCACTCTTCCTCCTCCTTGGTGCCTGCCTTGAGTACTTCACCACAGTTTCCACATCCTCAGGCCTGTCATGACCTACGAACACCCCCCAAAAACCTACGGTCCTCTTCCTTAGCCCCATTTCCCATCTTTTCCCTTTCTGCTTCCCCACTCCCATTTGCAGCCTCCTCTTTTGCACGTGGTGAAGGAAGAGAAACATGTGCATGCATGGCTGGCAGTGACGGGGGCACCTTTGGTGGGGGAGCAGACGCAGCTGCTACTTGGGCAGGGAGCAACGAGGGTGCAGATGATGGGGCAAGATTGGGGAGAGAAGTCGGTGCGGAGGGCTGGAGGAGTGATGGGGCCGCCATTGGAAGTGTGGCGGACGCAGTAGCTAGTGGTGCAGGGAGCGAGGAGGGTGCTGTTGGAGGGGGAAGAGGTGCATGCGCGGGGAGAGAGGCGGATGGCGCTACCTGGGGGAGCGACGGTGCAGCCAGCTCCCCCGCCGTTGCCTTTACTGCCACAGGCGAAGGACCTGTGCTCTTCACCCCTTCATGTGCGGGAAGCGATGTAGGCGTGGGGAGAGAAGTGGGTGTTACCGGTTGGGGGAGCGATGTCGGCGCTTCGGCGATTTTTTTTGCGGAATACGGGGGTTAAGTGGGGCAGGCGGCGGAACAGCGGGGGCCGCTCAGCCTCCAGGGAGACGCAGGGCATTTCATGGAGTCGAAAGGACCGATGACTTGTGCACCATAATTATGGCCGATCGAAACTGTAGAATGACTGCCCGATCCACGGCACGCGCTCCTGGTAATGGTGGTTGGTGTAACACCCAAGGCTATTATAATAAGAGTGACAAGGCTTTTATAATAAATCCTAATACAAGTTGAAACACTAGCTAGCTCCCAATAGCCTTGTAGGTGTCAATCTTCTTGAAGGAGTTGATAGAATGGCTTGAGAGAGTTCTGTAGGAGAGCTTATGAGAGAGCCAACAATGATTTAGTTAAAATATCCCATTTTCAACTGATTAGTTGGAGTGGGAGGTGAAGAATGAGCTTGCTAGCTCAAACCCCCTTCAATACACCCCTTGGGGAACTCTCCCAACCATGGATTCCACAATAGGATGGTTCCTAGGCTTTGAGCCTATGTGCCAATTAGTTGGGTTGGGAAAACACAACCTAGAACCACTAAATGGTTGTTTTTAAGAAGAGTAGATTGTTACATTGAATGGGTAGTTTCTGATTGGTTGTAAATCCAACCTTCAATATGGCCAATTTCTATCGAGAAACATCTCAACGATTTCTTAGAAGTGGTTAGGTCGCTAGGAGTAGGGAGTTAGGCAATACGTTATAGTTGGGGAGGTTGAGAAAAGGCTCGCAAATAGTGGGGGATCAAGTGAGGGGGGGGGCTGATTGCTTCCAAAGCGGAACATTTGCTGCACGTCTACAAGGTTGGGAATACCGTAACAGAAATGTACTGACTCTACAATGAGGGTAGAATCTGGCAGATTGGGTCTCACCTCACTGCACCTTTCGCCAGCCTCTTAGCCTTGTTTCAGCCATAGCAAATAAGATCGCCTTCAAATGCAGAACCAAATGTCAAAGCTATATGCTATAGATCATTTAGCCTATAGTGAATTGCATCTTACAGGGTACAATATTTCTCTCCAAATTCTCTTTGTACCCTCCCCTTTAACCTAATCAATCATTGTGTCCTACCTATCTAGACATGGTATTAAGAGCTAAGACGTTCCTAGCCTAAGACGTTGCGAAGGGCCCACCGTTAGTTAATTCCTGCCCGTCGTGCGCCCGTGTATGCGAATTTCGCGATGAGGTGTTAGAGAAATTCGACCTGCGGAATGTCATCACGTGCTCGACGGTGGACATCTGACGAAACCGTCGGAACGTTTTCTACCTGACACCTGCGAAATGTTTCTGGCAGTGCAACCGTCTACTTGCACCTGCTCGACAGCTGTGCACCTGTGCGCAGATATTCACCTGCGAATGCAGCTCTGGAAGGCCGCCCTGCTGCAGCGCTGGTAGGCGGCCCTTCTGCAGCGGTGGCATGTCGCCCTTCTGCTATGCTAGCAGGCTGCCCTGTTTTAGCGTTGGCGAGCCGCTCTGATGCTGCGTTGGCAATTCGCCTTGCAGAATGCTTGCTAGAGGTTGCAATGCCATTCTAGTCATATCGCTTGCATGCCTCATTTTGTACTCTATTCTCAATGTTCCTTTCAATTTATTAGTGGAAAATCATGCCAAATTTCTTTGTGAATTCTAGTCATATCGCCTCATGTACCTGATGACCTGCACTCGGCCTGACCTTGCTTACCCTCTTAGCATCCTAGCACGCTACGTTGCGCCCGGGAGACACCGACCAGAGCGCTCGAAGGCCGCTAAGAGGGTGTTGCGCTACTTGTGTAGTACGTCGGGCATGGGGCTCGTGCTTGGAGGATGGGCTCGAGTTGTCCTCACTGGTCATGCAGACGCTTCTTGGGTTGACGGCTTGGCTACGCAGCGGTCGTCACAGGGTTACACCTTCAGCCTTGGCTCTGGTTCTGTTTTGTGGCGGTCCACCCGCTTGTCTTCTATTCTCAGCTCCAGTTGTGAGGCTGAGATCTACGCAGGGGCCATGGCTGCACAGGAGTTACGCTGGCTTACCTACCTGCTGACCGACTTGGGAGAGCCGCCTCGTTCTCCTCCAGTTTTGTACGTCGACAACAAGGCCATGATTGCCTTGTGTTAGGAGCACAGACTGGAGCACAAAACGAAGCACATCGCTCTGCGCTACTTCCTCGTTCGAGAGTTGCAGCAGCGTGGTCAGTTACGACTTGTTTATGTGGCCTCTCAGGCCAACACTACTGATATTTTCACCAAGGCACTTCAGCCTTGTGATCACTAGTGTTTTTGTACTGTTCTAGGCCTAGTGCCTACCTTGCCTCACTTGCTCACTTCTTGACTTTGCCTGTACTGTGATCTATATACTTATACCTGCATGGATAGACTTGCTAGGTTGTGATCACTGTACTGCTTATTCTCCTATATATATAACTCTGCATGTGAACTGGCCTTGTGGCCTTTTGTTTGTGCTCAGAATGCGTGGTGACTTCGTGATCCACCCTGAGCTTGTTATGTCTTTTTGACTGGTCTTGTAACCACTTTTTCTCCCCCACTTTGCCTATGGGGGTGTATCAAACTTATATGCTGCTTATTGTGTAGGCTGTAGTGGGGTAGCCCATATGGGGTACAACCCTATTAGGGTTAGCACTTGTACCCATCCTGCTGTTAGTCATTTCATTCCTCGTTCATTCTCTTGACATGGTTTCAGAGCCCACCATTACTTAGTGACCGACTGCAGTTACCGCGTTACCCCATGCCCTGCCCTGCTCTGCGTTGGCAGCGCGCGCCCTGCCCTGCTCTTCCTTCGTCATACTGCTCGTGTACGCCCAGCCCTGCGTCGCGCTGCCCCGCGCACGCCCTACCCTGCCCCGCGTCGCGCTGTCTCGCGCACGCCTCGCCCTGCCCTGTGCCCTGCTGCCCTGCGTGTTGCGCCCTGCTGCAGCCCGCACGTCGCTCTCTAAGCAGCCCGCGCGTAGCGCCCTACTGCCCTGCGCGTCGCGCCCTACCGCCTGCCCGTTAGGTCCGTCGCGCCGCTGGTCCCGGAGGTGCTCGTACTGGAGGTCCTGGAGCTGCTGGAGCTAGAGGTGCTGCTGGAGCTGGTGCTGCTGGAGGTGCTGGCGATGCTGGTCCCGGAGGTGCTCGTACTGAAGGTACTAGAGCTGCTGGAGCTGGATGTGCTGCTGGAGCTAGAGCTGTTAGAGGTGCTAGAGCCGCTGGTCCCGGAGGTGCTCGTGCTGGAGGTACTGGAGCTGCTAGAGCTGCTGGCACTGCTCGAGCTGGAGCTGCTGGAGGTACTGGAGCTGTTGGAGCCGCTGGTCCTGGAGGTGCTCGTACTGGAGGTATTGGAGCTGCTGGCGCTAGGAGTGCTACTGGAGCTGGAGCCGGAGGTGCTGCAGGAGCTGGAGCTGGAGCCGCTGGAGCTGGAGCCGCTGGAGCTGGAGCTGGTGGAGGTGCTGGCCCTGGGGGTGCTGGTGCTGTCGGTGCTGGTTCTGGAGGTACTGTGCGGCCGCGACTGTACTTCGTTCCTCTGCTTCAGCAGGTTATTGGTCTCCCTCCTTCTACTAGCCTTACTCCTCCCTCACAGTGTCCACCGCCTAACCATTCCCAGCCGCAGTTACAGCCAGCCTCCCTGCTGCCTGCTCCGTCTCCTTACACTCAGCAACCTGGAGGTCTTACAGAGCGTCGTGAGCCTGCGTCTCGTCTTGAGTCTCCAGTTTGCGCGGTTTGCACTAGTCGCCGTGTTTCGCGCCAGCGTCCTCCTCCTGTACCCGACACACACCAGATGGCACTTCGTCCTTCCTCTATTCCAATGCGTGTCCCTCTGCCGTCTCCTCCTGCGTCCTCCCTTGCTGACGGTCCAGACCCGGAGTCCGACTCCCTTTGTGCTGCTAGTCCTACTGTCACACGTCTACTAACCTCTGTTGTCACTGACCCTTCGTTTGAGTCTACTGCTGCGTCTGCTCTTGTTGCTGAGCTGGTTGACTTTGCTGCTCGTTGTCGTCTTGACTACGCCGATAGTCTTGTTGCTGAGTCTGAGTCTGTCTGTCCTCCGTCTATCGGGGGTGAGTGTGCTCTTGGCACCGACGTCCTTGAGGATAGGCAGGAGGACTTTGAGTGCTTTGCAGCTGGTGTACCTCATTTCGTGTCCATGCTGATTGCACCTGAAGGAGACTCGGATGCACCAGATATCCCGACCCCACGCTCTTACGCAGAGGCGATTGAGGGTCCCTACTCCTCTAAGTGGCAGTCAGCCATGGACACAGAGATGGCATCCTGGAAGTCTACAGGCACTTTCGTCGATGAGGTTCCCCCACCTAGCGCGAACATCGTGAGTGGCATGTGGATTTTCAGGGTGAAGCGGCCGCCGGGTTCTCCGCCTATTTTCAAGGCGCGTTAGGTTGCACGAGGTTTCAGTCAGCGACAGGGAGGTGACTTCTTCCAAACCTTCTCCCCTACCCCAAAGATGACCACTCTTCGGGTGCTGCTGCACGTCGCCGCTCAGCGTGACTACGAGCTTCACGCTCTTGACTTCAGCACTGCTTTCCTACAGGGCAGCCTTCACGAGGAGATCTGGCTGCGCCGCCCACCAGGCTTCACTGGGTCGTTTCCTGTAGGTACCCAGTGGAGTCTTCGACGGCCAGTCTACGGTCTACACCAGGCGCCTCGAGAGTGGCACGACACACTGAGGACTACGCTTGCAGCTCTTGGGTTTGCTATTTCGACTGCTCACCCGTCGCTGTTTCTACGCACCGACACTTCGCTGCCGCCGTTCTAGATCCTCGTGTACGTCGGCGACTTGGTCTTTGCCACTGCTGACACTGCTGGACTAGCCCACGTGAAGTCGGAGCTGCAGAAGAGACACATGTGCACAGACCTGGGTGAGCTGCATAGCTATCTTGGCTTGCAGATCACTCGGGACAGAGCACAGCGCACCATTACCTTGACTCAGCCTCACATGGTGGAGCAGGTCCTTCAGCGCTTCGACTTCTAGTACTCCTCGCCACAATCTAATCCTCTGCCTACCGGTCACTCGCTCTCAGGTTTGCCTTCGGATGAGTCCGTAGAGCCGGGTGGCCCGTATCCAGAGCTTGTGGGCTGCCTCATGTACCTGATGACCTGCACTCGACCTATCCTTGCTTACCCTCTTAGCATCCTCGCACGCTACGTTGCGCCCAGGAGACACCGACCAGAGCACTGGAAGGCCGCTAAGAGGGTGATGCGCTACTTATGCAGTACGTCGGGCATGGGGCTTGTGCTTGGAGGACGGGCTGGAGTTGTCCTCACTGGTCACGCAGACGCTTCTTGCGTTGACGACTTGGCTACGCAGCGGTCGTCACAGGGTTATACCTTCAACCTTGGTTCCGGCTCTATTTCGTGGCGGTCTACCCATTCGTCTTCTGTTCTCAGCTCCATTTGTGAGGCTAAGATCTACACAGGGGCCATGGCTGAACAGGAGTTACGCTGGCTCACCTACCTGCTGACCGACTTGGGAGAGCCGCCTTGTTCTTCTCGAGTTCTGTACGTCGACAACAAGGCCATGATTGCCTTGTGTAAGGAGCACAGACTGGAGCACAGATAGAAGCACATCGCTCTGCGCTACTTCTTTGCTCGAGAGTTGCAGCCGCGTGGTCAACTTCATCTGGTTTACGTGGCCTCTCAGGCCAACACTGCTGATATCTTCACCGAGGCACTTGAGCCTTGTGATCATCAGCGTTTCTGTACTATTCTAGGCCTTGTGCCTACTTTGCCTCACTTGCTCACTTCTTAACTTTGCCTCTACTGTGATCTCTATATATACTTGCATGCTTACACTTGCTAGGTTGTGATCACTGTACTGCTTGTTCTCCTGTATACATATAAAACTCTGCATGTGAACTTGTCTTGTGGCCATTTGCTTGTGCTCAGCCTCTGTGGTGACTTTGTGATCCACCCTGAGCTTGCTTTGCTTTTCTTGACCGGTCTTCTGACCTCTTGTTCTCCCCCTCTTTGCCTATGGGGGTGTGTCAAACTTATATGTTGCTTATTGTGTAAGCTATAGTGGGGTAGCCCATATGGGGTACAACCCAATTAGGGTTAGCACTTGTACCCATCTTGCTGTTAGTCATTTCATTCCTTGTTCATTCTCCTTGGGGTAGCCCATATGGGGTACAACCCAATTAGGGTTTACTACTTGTACCCATCCTGCTGCTAGTTCATTCCTTCCTGTTTGTTATTCTGACACACCGCTCCGCGCTCACCCGACGATTCCTAGTAGTACCCTGTTACCCTTAGCGCCCCGCTCTCGCCCCCCCCCCCCCCCCCCCCCTGTCGAATCGCGCACCAGAAGAGACCCCATGTCGCGACCTAGGAATTCCCACGCGGGCCCCCCGAATTGCACGCTAGAAGGACCCCGCGGATCCCCCACGTCGCGACCTAGGAAGGCCCCCTCAGGTCCCCCGAATCGCGCGCTTGAAGGACCCCCGCGGGTCCCCCACGTTGCGACCTAGGAAGGCCCCCGCGAGCCCCCTGAATCGCGCCTTTGAAGGGCGCCCCGCCACCCCGCAGCTCTCCCCGTCGCGTCCCCTCCCCGTCGCATCTCTTTCCCCTCCCCGTCGCGTCGCCTCCCGATTCCCTCCCCGTCGCATCCCTTCCCTATCGCCTCTCCGTCGCGTCCCCTACATGTCACCTCCCCTTCCCATCCTCGTCGTGTCGCCTCCCGTTTCCCTCCCCGTCGCGTCCCCTCCCCGTTGCCTCCCCGTCGCGTCCCCTCCCTGTCACGTCCCCTTCCCATCCTCGTTGTGTCGCCTCCCCTTTCCCTCCCCGTCGCATCCCCTCCTAGTCGCGTCCCCTTCGCCTCCCCGTCGCGTCCCCTCGCCATCGCGTCCCCGTCGCGTCCCCTCGCCGTCGCGTCTTCGTCGCCCCCCGCCCCCTTCAAGTCGCCTCTTCGTCCCATGTTCCCGCCGCCCCTCCCTGTACCTGCCGCCCCACCTTGTACCCGCCGCCCTGACATACGTCCAGAACCACCCAGCACCGCCCTGAACCGCCCAGAACCGCCCATAGTCGCCCAAAACCGCCAAGAACCACCCAGTACCGCTCCCCACCGCTCTAGACCTGCCAAAACCAGCAGCAGCTTACGCTGCCGCCAGAACCAGCAGCAGCTTAGGCTGCCGCCATAACCAGCAGCAGCTTGGGCTGCCGCCAGAACCAGCAGCAATATAGGCTGCCCCCAGCAGAACCAGCAGCAGCATATTCTGCCCCCAGCAGCACCAGCAACAGCATAGGCTGCCCTCAGCAGAACCAGTAGCAGCATAGGCTGCCTCCCTGCAGAATCAGCAGCAGCATAGGCTGCCCCCAGTAGAACCAGTAGCAGCATTGGCTGCCCCCAACAGCACCAGCAGCAGCATAGGCTGCCCCCAGCAGCACCAGCAGCAGCATAGGCTGCCCCCAACAGAACCAACAGCAGCATAGGCTGTAGCTAGCAAACTCTCCAAGCCTCTCCCCACCGCGCTCGGCCGTCTCTAGCACCTACCATGGCGTGTGCTAGATTTCTGCAGCAGCAGCAGCAGGGTTATACGCAGCAACAGCAATCCCGGCAGTGGGGACTTGAGGGTCCTAGGAGTACCGGCAGTAGCAATGGCTCACCCAGTAGTGGGCGCGACGTCGGTCCCTTCGGTAACCGGATCCTAAATGGCCCGGGTCTTGTCCACTCTGCGTTCCGCTGCTACCGTCGCCTCGACGACCTCCACCGTGAGCGTTTTGATCCTCACGCTATCACACCACACTGGCCCTCGCATCTTCGCCAGTGCACCAGTAGAGACCAGTTGAGTCTCACCTACCTGGTCTAGCACCTTTTCCTGCGCGTCGCGCCCTACGGCAGCCCGCGCGTCGCGCTCTGCTGCCCCGCGCGTCGCGCTTTGCTGCAGCCCGCGCGTCGCGCCTTACTGCCCCGTGCGTCGTGCCCTGCTGCAGCCCGCGCGTCGCGCCCTGCTGCAGCCCGCGCGTCGCACCCTGCTGCCCTGCACAGCGCGCGCCCTGCTGAGCTGCGCCACCGTGCCCAACCCAATCCGCCTTGCTGCTCGTGCTACTGCTGCTGCTGGTGGAGGTGCTGCTAGGAGTGCTGGAGGTGCTGCAGCCTAGTCTCAACGAGCCGCTCTGCTGCTCTTACTGCTGCTGCTGCTGTTACTCGTGCTACTGCCTTCCCTCCGTACTGACCTACTTGTCACGCACTATAACTTCACTTTATTGTAGCGGTGGGAGTGGTGACGGCGGTGGTGGCAGTAGTGGGAGTGGTGGCGGCCGTAGTAGCAGTCCCTATGGAGCTGTTCAGTGGGGAGTTTCTGGCGGTGGCCAGATGCAGCTGTAGCGGCGTTGGCGCAAGGCCCTTACACCCCAGCAGCTTCGTGAGTGGTACGCCAGTAGGTGTGGTGGCGGCGGCCGTGGTAGCAGTCGCGGTGGAGCTGTTCAGTGCGGAGTTTCTGGCGGTGGCCAGATGTAGCTACAGCGACATCTGCGCGAGACCCTTACGCCCCAGCGGCGTCTGCAGCTTCATGAGTGGTACGCTCAGAGTGGGGGTATTTGGACAGGTGATCGGTCTGGTTAGACTTGTGGGACAGTTGGTCACACATAGGCTCGCTGCTTCGCCTGTCTGAGCGACGCCTGGCGTGCAGCGTTTGGCGGCAAGGCTGAGCTCCCCTGCTGGCTAGAGCTACTTTGGAACAAGGTTCTAGATTATGACACTATCCTTACTGCCATGTATGCTTTGCCTACTAGTACTCAGGGTGACTGTTACCTGTGTGTGCCGCCCGACCCTGGTATAGCGGCTACTGCTTTAGGTGCTGGTGAGTCTGCTCTAGGTGCTGGTGAAATAGCTCTAGGTGCTGGTGAGTCTGCTCTCTCTGGTACTGCGCCTGCTGAGGCCTTGCACACCTTCACTCTTGACTTAGGTACTTCCTGCTGCTTCTTTTGCAACAGCACCATAGTCAGACCACTCGCAGCACAGGTTGCAGTCTCTCTGGCTGACCCCTCTGGGGGACCGGTTCATGCATGTTCCACCACTGTTCTCCCGTGTCCGGAAGTTCCGTCTGGCTCAATGTCTGGTCTTCACCTCCCCTCGTTCTCTACGAACTTGGTGAGTAACGCCGTCCTTCCGAATGCTTGGGTTGATACCTTTATCCCTGGAAAACAGTGTGTGGCAATCTGCACGTGTGCACGGACCGGCCGTCACCTGGCCACGTTCACCCGTCGGCCTGGGTCGAGCCTGTACATACTGGCTACTAAGCCTCCTCAGGTACCTGCGTCTGCGTCCGCGTCAGGTCAGCTAGCAGCCCCCTGCTCGTGTCGCCTCCTGTCGCACCAGACTCTCCTTTTGCACCACCCCCTAGGTCACCCCTCCCTGCCACGCCTCCGTAACATGCACTCCCGCCTCCTTGTCTCTGGTCTTCCCAGGTCTCTGCCTCTCCTCCCATCCTCTCCTGCCCCTCCCTGCCTTCTCTGTGTCGAGGGGAGGCAGCGCGCCGCTCCTCACTCCTCCTCGTTTCCCCCGACAACTGCTCCCCTGCAGACTCTCCACATGGACGTGTGGGGCCCAGCCCGCGTCCAGGGACAGGGCCGCGAGCGATACTTTCTGCTGGTTGTTGACGACTACTCGTGTTACACCACAGTCTTCCCCTTGTGTAGCAAGGGGGAGAAACTTGATGTTTTGATCCCTCGGATCCGCGCTGTCCGTCTCCAGCTCCGCGAGCGGTTCGAGACGGAATTTCCCGTCCTGCGTCTGCACTCTGACAGAGGTGGTGAGTTCTCCTCCGACCTCTTGAGGGACTTTTGTCATGGGGAGGGCATCCTCCAATCGTTCACGCTTCCGGCCTCTTCACAACAGAATGGGGTTGCTGAGCGCCGCATTGGCTTAATCATAGAGGTCGCTCGTACCTCCATGATCCATGCGGCTGCTCCCCATTTTCTGTGGTCGTTTGCAGTCCGGTACGATGTGCATCAGCTCAACCTCTGGCCCCGTGTCTCCTTGCCGGAGACCTCGCCTACGATGTGCTGGACGGGAGAGTTTGGCGATGCGTCGGTGTTCCGGGTCTGGGGCTATCATGCCTTTGTCCGCAATACCTCCGCGGACAAGCTCTCGTCGCGCGCCGTTCCCTGTGTCTTCCTTGGCTTTCCCCCTAATGCGAAAGGCTGGCAGTTTTACCACCCCACCTCGCGCCGTGCCCTACCCTCTCAGGACGTCACGTTCGACGAGTCGGATCCCTTTTACCATCTCTTCCCCTACCGCACTGCCCCTCTCCCCCCCCCCCCCCCCCCCCCCCCCGCCCCGCCGCTCTTCCTCGCTCCAGGTCCCCCTGTGGTAGACCCCCTCCCCCCTCAGGTTCCTTCTCCTTCAAATGTGTCTCACGTAGACCCACTCCCCTTGTTGAGCCTGTCGAGGTCACTGGTGCTGCTCGGGGTGCTGCTCGGGGTGCTGCGTCTGGGGGTGCTGAGCCTGCGGTTGCGGAGCCTGAGTGTGCGGAGCCTGGAGATGCTGATCCTGAGCGTGCAGAGCCTGGGGGTGCTGAGACTGGGCGCCCGGAGCTTGGAGGTGCTGAGCCCGCGAGTGCGGAGCCCGGGGGTGCTGCGTCTGAGCATGCGTAGCCTGGGGGTGCTGAGCCTGAGCATGCGGAGCCTGGGGGTGCTGAGTCTGGGGGTGCTGAGCCTAGGGGTCCTACGTCTACACTACGGGAGCCTCTCTCACCACAGCATTTGCACGAGTGGTACGCTCGGCGCTGTAGCCTTCGGAGTGGCGCTGCTGGAGCTAGAGGCCCTAGAGCTGCTAGTGCTGGAGGTGCTGGTGGTGCTGGCACTGCTGGTCTCGGGGGTGCAAGTGCTGGTGGCGCTGGAGCTACCGGAGCTGGTGGTGTAGCTAGTGCTGGAGTTGCTGGAGGTTGTGGAGTTTTTGGAGCTGCTGGAGCTAGTGGTGCTGCTGCTGCTCGAGGTGCTGGAGCTGCTAGTCCCGGAGATGCTCGTACTGGTGGTACTGGAGCTGCTGGAGCTGGTGGTGCTGCTAGTGCTGCTGGAGGTGCTGGAGCTACTAGTCCCGGGGGTGTCAGAGGTCCACTGGTGATCCCCGTTTGATCCTAGGGAAGGGTTACAGGCATGTTGGCCTGGGGGGCTGTGGCGCACTGACCCGTTAGTTAACGAGCCCTTTTATCCCAGTGGTCTAGTGGCTGGGATTCTGACAGGGGGTACTCAAACTGGAGGCACTGGAGCTGCCGGAGCTGGTGGTACTACTGCTACTGGAGGTACTGGAGGTGCTGGAGCTGCTGGTCCCGGAGGTGCTCGTGCTGGAGGTACTGTAGGTGCAGGAGCTGCTGGTCTTGGAGGTGCTTGTGCTGGAGGCACTTGAGCTGCCGGAGCTGGTGGTACTGCTGGTGCTGGAGGTACTGGAGGTACTGGAGCTGGTGGTGCTGCTGGTGCTGGAGGTGCTGGCGCTGCTCGTCCTGGAGGTTCTGGAGGTTCTCTCTCGCCACGGCAGCTACGTGAGTGGTACAATCAGCACTGCCGCCTTCGGCGTGGCGCTACTGGGGCTGGAGGCACTGTGACTGGAGACGCGGGAGCTGGAGGTACTGGAGCGGCCGGAGCTGGTGGTGTTGCAGACACTGGAGATGTAGGCACTGGAGCTGGTCACCCGGGAGCTGGAGGTGCTAGAGCTTGAGGCGCTGGTGCTACTGGTACTAGTAGTGGAGGTGCTGGTGCTGGTGGAGCTGCACAGCCGCGACTGTTCTTCGCTCCGCCGTCACCGTCCTCTCCGCCGCCGCCTGGCTCGGTGCTTCGCCAGGTTCTTAGCCTCCCGTCTTCTACTGGTCTCCCGTTACAGTCAGGCTCCCCACTGCCTACTTCGTTGCCTTACACTAAGCAGACAAGAGGTCGTACTGAGCGTCGTAAGCCTGCGTCTCGTCCTGCCTCGCCTGTTCGCGCTGGTCGCACTGGTCACCGTGTTCCTTGTGAGCGTCCTCCTCCTGTCCCTGGCACACATAATTTGGCACATCGTCCTTCCTTTGTTCCACAGCGTGTTCCCCTGCCATCTCTCCCGCGTCCTCTCTTCCGCACAATCCGGACCCTGAGACTGACCTAGTTCGTGCTGCCAGTCCTACTGTTACGCGTCTCTTAGCCACTATTGTCACTGACCCATCTTTTGAGTCTGCTGCTGCGTCTGCCTTAGTCGCTGAGATTGTTGACTTTGCTGTTGCTTGTCTGTCGTCTCGACTACGCCGCTACTCTTGTTGCTGGATCTGAGTCTGTCTGTCCTCCGTCCGTCGGGGGTGAGTGTGCTCTTGGCACCGACGTCCTTGAGGACAAGCAGGACGACTTTCAGTGTCTTGCAATCGCTGCACCTCATCTCGTAGCCATGCTGCTTGCCCCTGACGGAGACCCAGATGCTCCAGACATCCCGACCCCGCGCTCTTACGCTAAGGCGATCGTGGGTGAGTACTCCTCTCAATGGCAGACAGTCATGGACGCAGAGATGGCATCCTGGAAGTCCACAGGCACCTACGTCGACACAGTTCTCCCTCCTGGGCGATCGTAGTTGATGGCATGTGGATTTTCAGGGTGAAGCGGCCGCCAGGTTCTCCACCTGTCTTCAAGGCTCGTTACGTTGCTCGAGGCTTCAGTCAGCGTGACTACGAGCTTCACTCTCTTGACTTCAGCGCAGCTTTTCTATAGGGCAGCCTGCACGATGAGATCTGGCTGCGCCGTCCACCTGACTTCACTCCTGCAGGTACCCAGGGGAGCCTCCGGCGGCCATTCTATGGTCTCCGCCAGGCGCCTCGTGAGTGGTACGACACACTGAGGACGACATTTGCGGCACTTGGGCTTGCTTCTTCGACTGCAGACCCGTCGCTGTTTCTCTGCACCGACACTTCGCTGCCGCCGTTCTATATCCTCGTGTACATCGACGACTTGGTATTTGCCACTACTGACACTGAGGCACTCGCCCTTGTGAAGTCGGAGCTGTAGAAGAGACACACGTCACACGTGCACAGACCTGGGTGAGATGCGCAGCTATCTTGGCTTGCAGATCACCCGGGACAGAGCATGGCGCACCATCACCCTGACTCAGTCACACATGGTGCAGCAGGTCCTTCAGCGCTTCGGCTTCACTTGGTCCTTGACACTGTCCACTCCTCTGCCTACCGGTCACTTGCTCTGAGCTCCACCTTTGGCCGATTCCATAGAGCCGAGTCGCTCGTACCCAGAGCTAGTGGGCTGCCTCATGTATTTGATGACCTTCACTCGTCCTGACCTTGCGTACCCTCTTGGCCTTCTAGCACGCTACGTGGCTCCTGGTAGGCACTGAAACGTGCACTGGGTTGATGCAAAGAGGGTACTGCGTTACTTGTGCAGTACATCGGGCATGGGGATCGTGCTTGGAAGGCGGGGTCCAGTTGTCCTCACTGGACACTCAGACGCTTCGTGGGTTGACGACCTGACTACGCAGCGATTGTCTCAGGGTTACACGTTCAGCCTTGGCTCCGGCTCTGTTTCTTGGCGGTTTACCCGGTCGTCATCTGTTCTCAGCTCCAGTTGTGAGGCTGAGGTCTACGCAATAGCCATGGCTGCATAAGAGTTACGCTGGCTCACCTAAATCCTCACCGACTTGGGAGAGCGGCCTCGTTCTCCTCCAATTCTGTGCATAGATAACAAGGCTGCAATTGCCTTGTGTAAGGAGCACAGACAAGAGCACAGAACAAAGCACATCGCTCTGCGTTACTTCCTTGCTCTAGAGTTGCAGCAGTGTGGTCAGCAGGGCTGTTTTAACAAGGTAATTACCCTGATTTCAAGGTGATTTCAGGCATTTCACTTGGTGGAGACTGAAATATCAGAATTTATGACTTCTCAACCCTGATCCAATCAGAGTAATAGTTAACCTGTCCCTGATGTTAGGCATATATGCTATAGTCTGTGTAGGCTGTAGTGGGGTAGTTCATATGGGGTACAACACTTTAGGGTTTACTACTTGTACTCCTCATTCTGCTCAATGAATTCATTCCTCGTTTCTTATCATGGTATCGAGCAGGTTCCCTAGTGGGAACGCTACCTAGGGCCCACCACGATATTTTTTTCCTGCCCGGAGCGCGCTTCGCTCCTGCGCGAGTCGCGCTCTGTGTGCCCTCCCTACCTTCGCGCCGCCCTTAGCGGCCCCTCTTACGGCCCCTCACGCCGCCCTTACGGCCCTCGCGCGCCCCCTTTCGGCCCCTCGCGGCGCCCTTTACGGCCCCGTCGCCGCCCCGTCTAGGCCCCTTGCGGCCCCTCTGCGGCCCCTCTACAGCCCCGTCGCCGCCACCTGCGGCCCCGTCGCCGCCACCTGCGGCCCCGTCGCCGTCACCTGCGGCCTTGTCGCCGCCACCTGCGGCCCCGCCGCCGCCACCTGCGGCCCCGCCGTTGCCACCTGCGGCCCTGTCACCGCCACCTGCGGCCCCATCACCGTCACGTGCGGCCCCGTCGCCGCCACCTGCGGCCCCGTCGCCGTCACCTGCGGCCCCGTCGCCCTCCTCCAGCGGCCACGTCGCCGCCTTTACCGGCCCCGTCACCGCTCCGCCGCCAGGCGACCGAACCGCCCAGCTGCCCAGCAGTCGAGCCGCCCACCAGCCGAGCCGCCGAGCCGCCCAGCAGCCGAGCCGCCCAGCAGCCGAGCCGCCCAGCAGCCAAGCCGCCAAGCAGCCGAGCCGCCCACCAGCCAAGCCGCCGGGCCGCCGAGCAGCCGAGCCGCCCTGCACCCGAGCCGCCGAGCCGCCGAGCCGCCGAGCCACCGAGCTGCCCTACTGTCGAGCCGCTGCTGTTCCTACCGGTGCGCCCCGGCCCTACTTCCTCGGACTGGTGAGATCACTCCCTACTAGGCCACTGCACTCATGACTACCCCCAGTGTCCTTACTTTTGATGCTGAGGGCCGTGCCGTTGACGTTGAGGTCTGGGTCGATGACCTCCAGCTGTTTCTCCAGTGCGATAGGGCAGACGGGCTCTCTTTGTTCGATCTCACCTTTGGTGTCTCTCCCGCCCCGCCTGCTACTGCTGATAGCACTGTTCGCTCACAGTGGGCCACACGCGATGCTGCTGCTCGCCTTGCTGTGCGTCGCCACTTACCGACCGCTGAGCGTGCGCACTTTAGCCAGTACAAGAGTGTTAAGACCTTGTACGACGCTGTAGTTGCACGCTACTCCTCCCCTGCCACTGCTGCTCTTAGCCGCCTCATGCTGCCGTACCAATTCCCTTACCTTGCTGCCTTTCCCACAGTCGCTGACCTCATTACTCACCTTTGCACTAGTGACATTAGCTACCGCGCTGCGCTTCCTGCTGAGTTCTGTGCCAAGAACCCCCCCCCCATGTACATCACCCTCTACTACATAGTCACCCGCCTCCCTGACTCCCTTCGCTTAGTCAAGGGCCACTTCCTCTCAGTTTGCCCCACCACTCTCACCGTCGATCTCCTCGAGGAGCGCCTCCTAGCAGCAGAGAAGAGCATAGTCGCTGTAGGAGCCTCTCTTGGTGACCCTCGCACCCCCGTCTTTGAGGGGTGTTCCCCCTCCCCCCTCTTGCCCTCTGTTGCTTCTGCTGCTGCGGCCGACCTCGTTGGTTTCGAGTCGGTCGGCGCTGCGTCTGCCCCGAGCAGGAGACGCCGCCCCGGCAAGGGCAAGGGGGGCAAGGGCGCTGGAGGGGCTGGCGGGGGCGGTGGAGGTGGTGGTGGAGGCAGTGGAGGGGGTGGGGGTGGTGGTGGGAGTGGTGGCGAGGGTGGAGGTGTCGGTGGCAGCAGTGGAGGCGGAGGAGGCGGCGACGGTGGCGGAGGGAGCGGAGGTGGCGGAGGTGGTGGAGGCGGCGGAGGCGGCGGAGGTGGCGGAGGCGGCGGCGGCAGCACTGGACCTGGTCGCGGCTCTGCGCAGAGGAGTGGCTCCGGTGGTGGTCCGCGCCAACAGCAGCAGCAGCCAAGTCGTCAGCAGCTTCGTGAGTGGTACGCTGCGCGTCAGCGCGGTGGGGGTACTGGTCCCTGCACCTACGTTCTCCGCACCGGCGACCGCGCTGGTGAGCAGTGCGGGGGTCCGCACTCCACCCAGCGCTGCTTCGGCCGCCTGACGGACGCGTGGCGTCACCAGTTCCCTGAGGCCTCTGAGATCCCTCGCTGAGGAGAGCTGTCTAGGGCGGGGGTTGCTATCTTTGATCTTGATTTTGATGCTATTCTTGCTGCCATGTATGCTGTGTCTGATAGTGTTGAGGGTGACTGTTACCTGTGTGTTCCGCCTGACCCGGGCATTGAGACTGTTGCTCTAGGTACAGGTGAGGCTGCTGCTCTAGGTGCTAGTGCGTCTGCTGCCCCAGATGCTGGTGAGTCTGCTCTCTCAGGTACTACGTTGGCTCAGGCCTTACACACCTTCACCCTTGACTCGGGTGCTTCCGGCTCCTTGTTTCGAGACCGCACCACACTTACGCCGCTCAGTCGACCGGTTGCGGTCTCCCTGGCGGACCCCTCAGGGGACCCTGAACTTGCTCGCTTCTCCACTGTCTTACCGTGTCCGGCAGCCCCCTCTTGCACCCTGTCAGGTCTCTACCTCCCCTCGTTCTCTACGAACTTGGTGAGTGGAGCTGATCTACAAGATGAGGGGGTTGACCAGTTCACTCCTGCGAGTCAGCGGGTGACCCACTGCACGTGTGCTCGGATAGGCCGACACTTGGCCACGTTCACCCTTCGCCCGGGGTCGAGCCTGTACACCCTCACTATTGGTCAGGTAGCTGCGTTGAGTCAGGTGTTTGCTGTAGCGTCCAGGTCTAGTCCTGAGTCTGCTCCCTACTCGTGTCGTCTCCTGTCTCACCAGACTCTCCTTTAGCACCACCGCCTTGGTCACCCCTCCCTGCCTCGTCTTTGAGGCATGGCATCCTGTGTCCTTGTCTCTGGTCTCCCTCGGTCTCTCCCTCCCCTACTTCCGGGGCCTTCCCCTACCTGTGTCCCCAGCTTCGAGGGGCGACAGCGCGCCGCCCCTCACTCCTCCGAGTTTCCTCCGACAGAGGCTCCGTTGCAGACTCTTCACATGGATTTATGGGGCCCCGCCCGCGTCCGTGGCCAGGGGCACGAGCGTTACTTCCTGTTGGTGGTTGACGACTACTTGCGTTACACCACGGTCTTCCCCTTGCGCAGCAAGGGCGACGTCACTGAGGTGTTGATCGACTGGATCCGCGCAGCTAGTCTCCAGTTCAGAGAGAGTTTCGGCTCAGACTTTCCTGTTCTGCGTCTGCACTCTGACAGAGGCGGGGAGTTTTCCTCTGCCCGTCTGGGAGCCTTCTGTCGTGCACAGGGCATCCGCCAGACCTTCACGCTTCCGGCCTCTCCACAGCAAAATGGGATTGTTGAGCGCCGCATTGGCATGGTCATGGACGTCGCTCGTTCGTCCATGATCCATGCGGCTGCTCCCCATTTTCTGTGGCCGTTTGCGGTTCGGTACGCGGCGCATCAGCTCAACCTTCAGCCCCAGGTCTCCTTACTAGAGACCTCCCCCACCCTGCGGTGGACGGGGAAGGTTGGCGATGCGTCTGTGCTTCGGGTCTGGGGATCTCGGGCGTTTGTCCGCGACTTGTCTGCGGACAAGCTGTCCCCCCGTGCTGTTCCTTGCGTCTTCCTTGGCTTCCACCTTGACGCTCCTGGTTGGCAGTTTTACCACCCCACCTCGCGCCGTGTTCTGTCCTCCCAGGACGTCACCTTTGACGAGTAGGTGCCTTACTACCGTCTCTTCCCCTACCGCGCTGCGCCCCTTCCCCCGCCCCCGCTCTTCCTTGTGCCAGGTCCTCCCCTGGTAGACCATCTCCCCCCTCAGGGTCCTGCCCCGTCAGGTGTGTCCCTGGTAGACGCAGTCGGGCCTGTCGAGGTAGCGTTAGACTCTGGTGCTGCTAGAGGTGCTGAGCCTGCGGGTGCCAGGTCTGGAGGTACTGAGCCTGGGGGTGCTGAGCCTGGGGGTGCTGAGTCTGGGGGTGCTGAGCCTGGGGGTGCTCAGTCAGGAGGTGCTGCGCCTGGAGGTGCTGAGTCTGGAGGTGCTGAGCCTGGGGGTGCTGAGCCTGGGGGTGCGGAGCCTGGGGGTGCTGGCTCTGCTCGTGTGGCCTCTCGCGGTGCTTCGTCGAGGCGGGAGCCACTCTCTCCGCAGGAGCTACGCGAGTGGTTTGCCCTCCGCTAGAGCCGTGCTGTCGGGGCTGGAGTTTCTACTGTTGTCGCTGGTCCTGGAGTTGCTCGTACTTGTGGTACTAGAGCTGCTGGGACAGGGGGTGCTGCTGGGGCTGCTGGAGTTAGTTCTGCTGGTTGTACTGCTGAAGCTGCTAGCGGTCCTGGTGCAGACGATCCTGCTGGAGGTGGTGCTGCTGGAGCTGGAGCTGCTGGAGCGGCTGGAGCTGGAGTTGCTGGGGTTGTTGCCGCTGGAGGTGCTACTGGCGCTGGTGCTTTTGAGGGTGCTGGAGTTGGCGCTGTTGGAGCTGGAGGTGCTGCTGGTGCTGGTACTGCCGCTGGGGGTACTGGTGCTGTCCCTGCTGGTTCTGGAGGCGCTGCGGGGCCGAGGCCCTACTTCGTTCCCCTTCTTGAACAGGTTCTTGGTCTCCCGCTTTCTACTGGTGCTGCTCCTCCTTTAGAGTGTCCACAGCCTGTCCAGTCGCAGTCACAGTTACAGCCTGCCTCCCCCCTGCCTGCTCCTTCTCCCTACACTGGTCCTACTGAAGGTCTTGCTGAGCGTCGTGAGCCTTGCTCTCGTCCTGCGTCGCCTGTTCATGCTGCTCTCACCAGTCGTCGTGCTCCGCGTCCGCGTCCTCTTGCGGTCCCAGGCACACACCAGATGGCATTGCGTCCTTCCACTGCTCCTCTACGTGTCCCGTTGCCGTCTCCTCTAGAGTCCTCTCTTCCTGATCTTGCTGACCCGGAGTCTGACTCTCTTCACGCTGCCAGTCCTACTATCACGCGTCTCCTGGCTATTGTTGTCATTGACCCTTCCTTTGAGTCCACTGCTGCGTCTGCCCTAGTTGCTGAGCTTGTCGACTTTGCTGCTCGCTGTCGTCTAGACTACGCTGCTATTCTTGTTGCTGAGTCTGAGTCTGTCTGTCCTCCGTCCGTCGGGGGTGAGTGTGCTCTTAGCACGGACGTCCTTGAGGACAGGCAGAAGGAGTTCCAGTGTTTTGCTGCTGCTTTGCCTCATCTCGTATCCACGCTGATTGCCCCTGAGGGAGACCCGGATGCACCACACATCCCGACTCCTCGATCGTACGCTGAGGCGATCGAGGGTCCCTACCCCTCACAGTGGCAGTCAGCCATGGACGCAGAGATGGCTTCCTAGAAGTCCACAGGCACCTACGTCGACGAGGTTCCCCCACCTGGAGCGAACATCGTCAGTGGCATGTGGATTTTCAGGGTGAAGCAGCCGCCGGGTTCTCCGCCTGTCTTCAAGGCGCGTTATGTCGCTCGAGGCTTCAGTCAGCGGCAGGGAGTTGACTACTTTCAGACCTTCTCTCCCACTCCGAAGATGACCACTCTCCGGGTGCTGCTGCACATAGCCGCTCAGCGTGACTACGAGCTTCACTCTCTTGACTTCAGCACAGCTTTCCTGCAGGAGATCTGGCTGCGCCGCCCACCTGGCTTCACTGGGTCGTTTCCTCCTGGTACCCAGTGGAACCTCCGGCAGCCAATCTACGGTCTCCGCCAAGCGCCACGTGAGTGGCACGACACACTGAGGACTACACTTGCGGCTCTTGGGTTTGCTCCTTCTACTGCCGACCCGTCGCTGTTTCTGTGCACCGACACCTCTTTGCCGCCGTTCTACATCCTCGTGTACGTCGACGACTTGGTCTTTGCTACTGCTGACACTGCTGGACTTGCCCACGTGAAGTCCGAGCTGCAGAAGAGACACACGTGCACAGACCTGGGTGAACTACGCAGCTACCTTGGCTTGCATATCACTCGGGACAGAGCACAGCGCACCATTACCCTGACTCAGTCACACATGGTGCAGCAGTTCCTTCAGCGCTTCGACTTCACGTACTCCTCGCCTCAGGCCACTCCTCTGTCTACTCGCCACTCGCTCTCAGCTCTGCCTTCGGATGAGTCCATAGAGCCGAGTGGCCCGTACCCAGAGCTTGTTGGCTGCCTCATGTACCTAATGACCTGCACACGACCTGACCTTGCATACCCTCTTAGCATCTTGGCACGCTATGTTGCTTCTGGGAGACACCCACCAGAGCACATGGCTGCAGCGAAGAGGGTGTTGCGCTACTTGTGCAGTATGTCGGGCATGGGGCTAGTGCTTGGAGGGGGACGTCGAGTGGTCCTCACAGGTCACGCAGACGCTTCTTGGGCTGACGACCAGGCTACGCAGCGGTCGTCACAGGGTTACACCTTCAGCCTTGGCTCCGGCTCTATTTCGTGGCGGTCTACCCGCTCGTCTTCTGTTCTCACCTCCAGCTATGAGGCTGAGATCTACGTGGGGGCCATGGGTGCACAGGAGCTACGCTGGCTCACCTACTTGCTGACTGACTTAGGAGAGCCGCCTCGTTCTCCTCTAGTTCTGTACGTAGACAACAAGGCCGTGCTGGCCTTGTGTTGGGAGCACAGAGTGGAGCACAGAACGAAGCATATTGCTCTTCGCTACTTTCTTGCTCGTGAGCTGCAGCAGCGTGGTCAGCTACGCCTTGCTTACGTGGCCTCTGAGGCCAACACTGCTGATATCTTTACCAAGGCACTTCCGCCTTGTGATCATCAGCGCTTCTGTACTATGCTAGGTCTTGTGCCTACTTGGCCTCACTTGCTCACTTCTTGACCTTGCTTGTACTGTGATCTTTCTATACTTGCACTTGCTTGTTTACCTTTATATATATGATCTTGCATGTGAACTGGCCTTGTGGCCTTGAACTTGTGCTCGGAATGTGTGTTGACGTTGTGATCCACCCTGAGCCTGCTTTGCTTTGCTTGACTGGTCTTGTGACCTCTTGCTCTCCCCCACTTTGCCTATGGGGGTGTGTCAAACTTATATGCTATAGTCTGTGTAGGCTGTAGTGGGGTAGTTCATATGGGGTACAACACTTTAGGGTTTACTACTTGTACTCCTCATTCTGCTCAATGCATTCATTCCTCGTTTCTTATCACCTGATTTTGAGTACAGTGTAACAGACTAACTTGTTAGTGGACCCTGTCTTAAAAGAGTATCGACTCTGTGGAACCTGATTTTGACCTTATCGAGAGGAAGTTTCTCAGAAATTTCTTCTCGATAACCCCGCCTTCGGAGTGTTCGTAGTAAAGCGAGCGCGTGAGCGACCTCAAAAAATACATTATCGGAACAAAGTTTCGAATCAAATTCTTTCCGACACATTCACCATCAAGATTGTACTGTGAGTTTCTAGGAAACGCTATAGGCGTAGTAGCTTTATCGAGAAAAACGTTTCTTTGAAATTTCGTTCTTCTACACCCACCATCGATTTTTAGTTCCGATAATGCACAGCGAGTTACTACACTGATCTTGACTTCTCAACCCTGAACAATCAGACAATATAAATTCCCAACACTGGGCAATCAGGGTGATGTTTTTTTGAAAAATATGCACCCATAATACAGGGGAAATTTTCCTCTAGAATCAGGGAGGCCTAATTTGAAACGTCTACCCTATGTGGCCACTCGGGCCAGCACTGCTGATATATTGACCAAGGCACTACATCTTTGTGATCATCAGCGCTTCTGTACTGTGTTGGGTCTTGTGGCTGTGTTGCCTCACTTGCTCACTTCTTGACTTAGCTTGTATTGTGACCTATATATATACCTGCATGCTTACTCTTGCTAGGTAGTGATCACTGTACTATTTTCTATCTTTTATATAACTGTGCATGTGGACTGGCCTTGTGGCCATTTGCTTGTGCTCAGAGTGTGTGGTGACTTCGTGATCCACCCTGAGCTTGCTTTGCTTTTCTTGACTGGTGATGTGACCCCTTGTTCTCCCCCCACTTTACCTATGGGGGTGTGTCAAACTATAATGCTGCTTATGTTGTGTAGGCTGTAGTGGGGTAGCCTATATGGGGTCCAACCCAATTAGGGCTAGTACTTGTACTCAGTTTGATATCAATACAGTCATTCGTGCTCGTTAGTTTTTGACATTGCAGAACCAGAAGCATCAACAAAGCCACTTTTTTAATCAATTGCAGAACCTGAAACATCAACAAAACAAAGCCACTTTTTTTTATCAAGTGCAGAACGAGAAACATCAACAAAGCCACTTCTTTAATCAAGTCAATTGATATCAGGGTTTTTCCCCTGAAATTCTTGATTATCAGCCTAGTTTTGTGTACCTACACAGATTTTTCAGACTTGAGATTTTAGTGACACTGATTTTTCAGCCTTCATTTCATACAGTTAACACTGAATTTCCGGCCTTTTATCGAAGTGTACACTGAATGCACATTCTGAATCCTTCCTGTAAAAAACCCGAGATAACCAGTACTCCAACATTTCCGCATATGTATCAGCTAAAGTTAACACAAAACCTGACAGCTGACAGCTTGAAGCAGGCCCTCAGAAGTCAGAGAAATTTGTCTGATTTGCTCGGAAAAGTCTGAGATTTCAGATATTTTTTTGGGTGTACTCTGTGAAATTCAGAGTTTTTATAGCCTTAACTCTGTAAAAATCAGATTTTCTTTATATGCTGACTCTGAGATTTCAGAGTTTCCCGGGAGTGTACTCTGAGGAATTCAGAGTACAAACGAGTAGCGACTCTGATTGAATGTACCTGTGCGCCGACACCCAGGATTAGCGGTGGTACATTGTACCTGTAACGTCAATCACGCGAAATCTGTGCCAACTGAGAAGTTCTGTGGGCGACGCCGCCCTGTGGCGCGATGTTTCCCTCGTACAGCTGCCAGTTTTCCCCCGCCCTGCGGCGCGAAGTTTCCCGTGGTGTAAGTTCCAGCTCACACTCTGTTAGAGCACTGATTGGTCTGTTGGCAGCTCTTGACTGCCAACGGACTCCACCACCACCACCAGGGTCCAACATGTTGCAGCAGTTGCCACCCACGTAAAGGTGTTGGCAAGCATACGTTGCCAACAAGACCCATTGATTGGTCCCTTTGGCAGCATCGTGTACCAACACGATGTAATCCTCACAGCAGTGCACGGCAGATGCGCCTCGTCGTTGCCGTGCATGCTAGGCAACCACCCCTCAGAGGCATGGATGGCCCATAGCCAGTTATAGGGCCATCCTCTACAACCTAGGGTTTCATCCCCATTCCTCAGCTCAACTTCATCTCTCTGGGCCCATACACTACCCAGTTCAGTAGCCTCAAAACCTCTCGATCTTGCTCGGCAGGCCCTCTCAGACACGCGCCATGGCTCTGCCCGACAATCCCGCAACCGCAGATGATGACGACCCTGATTCTCGTCCTGCGTTAACAGGCCTAGATTTGTTGCTCAGTCACCTAGCTCTCGAGAAGGCAGCACGCGCCGAGCCCGATTCTATCCCCACCTCGAAGGAACCTCCAGCTCCCGTGCTCTCAAATCCCGACCCTGTGGTAGAGATACGTGCGGAACCACCTGTCATTTCGGCATCGCACCATCCCACTCAGACCACGGAGCGAACCGTCCGGTTCAAGCAGGCGACCTTGAGCTTCGCCAAGCCTTCTTCCTCGACCGCCAACGTCAACAATTCTCCTGGCTCGTCCGAGCATCCGCATCCTCGCCTCACCATAAACCTGACCGAGCTCATTGAAGGGCTATACGATGATGCCATTGACAAGTTCAAGAGTCAGTGGCAAGCACGGTTTCCCTGGCTGCAAATCACCAAAACCACATCCGGATTGCCTGCCTTCAAGTGTATCGTTTGTGCAGCTTATGCTGGCGACGGAGGCAAGTGCGGGAGACGCGGGAAAGGCGCCACGGACTTGCAGACCCAGTCGTTTCGTAAGCACGCGGGCACGGTGAAGCACAAGCTGGCGATGGCGAGACAAACAGCTGTGCAGAAGTGCGGAGAGAGGCAGCCGCAGATCGACCACCACCGCGCCACCATGGATGGAGAGCAGTCGCGCGTCGTCGCCCTTCTTGACTCCCTGCTCTTCATCAGCAGGTCCGATGCGCCGATGGGGATGTGGGTGAAGCTGGTGCGTTACCTGGCGGAGAAGGGCGTGCCTGGCTTCCCAAAGAAGGGGTACGGCACCTACTACACCACGTGAGTGCAACTGCCACAATTTATTTAATGCACTTTGACGTGTCAATGTTTAGTTCCGAGGATAATGTTCTCACTACTATCTCTATGTGCATGCAGATACGTTTTCGGTGAGCTGACGCAAGCGACTGCGACATGGCTCCAGACAACTCAGCTGGAAAGGCGCCACGGACTTGCAGACCCAGTCGTTTCGTAAGCACGCGGGCACGGCGAAGCACAAGCTGGCGATGGCGAGACAAACAGCTGTGCAGGAGTGCGGAGAGAGGCAGCCGCAGATCGACCACCACCGCGCCACCATGGATGGAGAGCAGTCGCGCGTCGTCGCCCTTCTCGACTCCCTGCTCTTCATCAGCAGGTCCGATGCGCCGATGGGGATGTGGGTGAAGCTGGTGCGTTACCTGGCGGAGAAGGGCGTGCCTGGCTTCCCGAAGAAGGGGTACGGCACCTACTACACCACGTGAGTGCAACTGCCACAATTTATTTAATGCACTTTGATGTGTCAATGTTTAGTTCCGAGGATAATGTTCTCACTACTATCTCTATGTGCATGCAGATACGTTTTCGGTGAGCTGGCGCAAGCGACTGCGACATGGCTCCAGACAACTCAGCTGGAACACGTCTTGGCGTCGCCCTTCGTCGGCATCTCGATCGACGAGAGCACGGATAGGTGCAGCGGGAAGCACCTAATCATCTTCATCACTTTCATCCGTGACAACAAGCTTGTCACGGAGTTCATGACGCTACTCACCGTGGAGAAGGCCGATGCAGCTTCCCTGCTCAGTGTTCTGGTGTCACATCTGCAGGCTGTCGGGGTCGACCTTCAGCGCATAGCGGGGATCAGCACGGACGGTGCCAACGTTATGATGGGCAGCAAGTCCGGCCTCACCACATGCCTCCGACTGCGCATCCCCCATCTCGTGTCTTCACACTGTATCGCGCACAGGTATGTATGTATGTGTACTCCCCATCACTTGTGTTGCGTCTTTTACGTCTGTGTCTTTCCCGATGTACTAAATTTGTTTTCGTCTTTTGTACAGAGAGGCACTCGCGGCTAAAACGGCGGCCGAGAAAGTTCCAGCGTTCAGTGTCATTGACACGGTGATTCGCACCGTGGCAGAGCATATCGGCCGTTCGGGGCCGTGGCATCAACGGTTCATGGGGCTCCAAGAGGTCTTCGCGTCCACCTCTCTTGAGCTCCAGGGCATTCATTCCGTCCGATGGCTTTCGCGGGGCGACGCAGTGCTCAGGCTTGTCGCGGTGCTTCCGGCACTCATCGTGATGCTTAAGGAGTGGGACGCGAACCTCTATGCTCTTGTTACAAATTACAAGTTTCATTTCCTTCTCTTCTTCATTGCTGATGTGCTTGAGCAGCTCAACATCCTGAACCGGGTGTTCCAGCACAAGGAGGTGAGCTTGGCCATAGGTTTCTGTTAATGTTTTGTTGCAGTTGTCATTATGCTTTGTTCCTGTATGTTAACCGTGACCATACACTTACTACCTTTCTTTGTTTCCTGTCCAGCTTGACTATGCCAGCGTGCATGCGTAGATCAAGCGCACAACGTCCCACATCGAGAGCCGCTACGTTGATTGCGGCGACGACTTCGGTGGTGGCGTGAGCGAGCTGCTGTCCCCCTTCATCGCGCGCCATGGTCCAGGAGGAAACCGGGGGGTGAAAGTCGAAGGGGTTGACTCAGACGGCCGTCCAGCACGCTTCAAATTCATGCTGCATGAGGACGAGCTGGAGGAGTGGGAAGGGCCCGGGACCCATGATGACTGTGTGGAATTGTGCACAGAGTTTGCGGAGGTGATTGTTCACCAACTCGAGCATCGGCTTGGCGACCTGGATGGGATGTCCAGGGTGAAGCTGTTCCTGCCTGACGAGTACCCGCTGGATCAAGTCGAGAGGAAATGGAGGTGCCTTCAGTGGCTACAGTCACTGGTCACTTTGTTCAAGGCCGACCTGACGGAAGAGATCGTGCCAGGTAAGCCTTTTTGTGTGTGCCTTTAAAAATCGTTGGCTCGTTCCTCTGTTTGTGTTCTGTGCGACACTGCAATGACTGTTTACTCATTCTGTTCTCTTAATCCTTTTCCCAACCCCGCCAGGAGTCAACAAGCACCGTGCGGAGAAGGAGCTGCGCATGCTTACCTCGGTGCTTGCAGCCTCTACCAAGGGCGAGCGCAGCTTCCACGTGGGGCTCACAGCCATGCTCAACACACCTGACTGGCGGGACAACTACCCCAACCTTGTTCATTTGTGGGTGGCGGTAGCTGTCCTGTCGCTGAGCACCATGGAGTGCGAGCGGGGGTTCTCCAGGCAGAATATAATCAAGTCGTGGCAGAGAGGCTCACTGAAGGACGCACGGCTGGGAGACCTCATGTGCATGAGTCTCATGGACTACGAGCCCAAGTGGGATGAGATCGTGACAATCTAGAAGGCCTACAAGAAGCGCAAGCCCCACAGCAACGCTCCTCTTTCGCCTGCAGGAAAGCAACAGAACAAGGCCAAGGAGGCAGATGAAGTGATGGAAGTAGAAGACTTAGGGGAGGATAGTGATGCATCTGATAGTGATGATGATGATGGATTTCATGAGGAGAATTAAGAGTAGATAGGCTAGGACATATATAGCCCTAGTATAGGTAGGTAGGACCCTAAATCTAACTGTTAATGCATCAGTAGTATGTTATGTAGGCCTGTGCCCAGGGCTCAGATTGGTTTCGGGCTAGGCTGAAAGATCAGAGTTAGTACAAAATTCCATGCTGAAAACCAGAGAAATCAGCCCATTTTACCATTTTACACTACAAATATAGTAAAAAATCATGTTTCTTCCCAAAAAAATGCTGAAAATTCAGCCTCAATTCTGAAAAAGGTCTGAAATCTCAGCCTTTTTTACCTAAATCAGCCTTTTTTCGCTGACTTCTGAGGCCCTGCCTGTGCCTGTCTAATGTAATTCAACCAAGGTCAACTGCACCCTATACAACATACGGCTAAAATCAAAATCAGACTTGTCCAGGGCCTATTTTATCAGTGTAAATCACACTGCTATACTGATGAGAAGGGTGAATTTTAGGGCCTACACTGATGTGTTTGGGTAATTTTTTTGAAACTTAGTGTTACACTGATTTGACAGTGAAACGATTTAGGCCACACTGATGGTGTGGGGTAAATTTTTTGAAAACGAAGATTACCCTTAAGGGCGTACAAGACACCCCCCCCCCCCCCCCCCCCCCTTTTCATTCCCGAAATTTTGCACGAGCGTGATTTCCGTCAATCACGCAAGTACCGAAGCGGCCTTCCCCGCAGAATATGCGTTGGCAGCAGTCATCTGTGTAATTGGTCAGTTTGTTATGTTTCGAGATGTTGCCTGCACTTAGTCAAATCCCTGACCACATTCATACTGTCGGTGGCACAGATGCAAGCCGCGTCACCCAACGAAGCGACCTACTGCTGTGCCGTGTTGGTTCAGCAAGCTCAGCAGAGTGGGTCAAGCAGTTTCGCAACACTCGGCCATTCCTCCAGCCAACTCCACAAACCACGGTTTTTTTTTTGCCACTCTGTCTAGCATCCACACGTTCTCCACCCCGTTGCCATGGCAGCGCCGAGCGACGATGACGCTGACGATGCCGATGGCGACCCCCATTGTAGCCACGGTCCAAGAACGGGCCTTGATTTCTTACGAGGCCCAGTCTCAGAACCTGCACCTCGTCCTTTGCCCGAGCGTTCTGATGAAAGTGAGGGATGGATGTACCCTGTGCGCAAAGCGGCCCAAATATCACCACCGTACCAGCCTCAAGCTGAGGGTGAGGACGGTGGATGGCAGCGTCCGGAACGCGATGAGGCGGAACCCGTCGTGCACGACTTCATCGCCTCGACGGAAATGATATCTGAAGTCCCGGAGTCTTCTAACTCCGTGTCGCTGAAAAAACGCCGGTACACGCAGTCTACTCTTGGTTACAGCGGCGGCTCGCCTCTCGTGAAACCTGCTCCTCCGCCACCTCCTGTTGTGACGCCATCTCCGTCACCGCTGAAGCAGACTCCGGCCGAACGCGCGGAAGCAAAGTTCCTCGAAGCATAGAGGAATTACATCACCAAATGGCTGCCGCAATTTGATTGGTTGTTGCTTGACAAGGGTGATGATGGTCTGCCTTGTTTGCGGTGCAGTGTGTGCAGCGAACACGGTCCCGACAATGCACGATACGGGCGGAATGGCAGCAGCAGACGGGACCTGCAGCCAGCGTCGATGCGGGCACACCAAGCGAGCTCCCGCCATCACGACTGCATTGATCGCCAGAAGGGTCTTCTGGACAAGATGGCGGCGCAGAAGAAAATCAACGACTACGAGAGGGCTGACCCCGAGGGTGCGCGAGTGACGAGACTTATGCGCAGCATCCAGTTTGTGTGCGACGAGGACGCTCCGATCGCAATGTTCCCGAGGCTCGTCGACTTCCTCGCGAATGAAGGTGTTTCAGACATTCCTCAGCAGACCTACGGTGTATATATCACGCAGTGAGTGGAATTTAATAATTTGTTGCCGTATTGGTGTATAGCTTCCGGAAGGATTAACACCATCCCTTTTGCGCACCATGCAGATACGGCTTCACGGAGATGGTGAAGGCTATGTGCACGTATCAGCAACAGCAACAGCTTATGTACATCCATGCATCACCGTGGATCGGCATCAGCTGCGACGAGAGCACAGACCGGTCGCGCGGCAAACACCTCGTGGTGTTTGCAACCTTCATGAAGGAGCGAGCAGTGGTGACGGAATTTCTCGCTCTACTCACCATACACAAATGCGACGCGGGTTCCCTCTTCGCGGTTTTGCTGAGCCACCTCGACAACATCGGGATTGATCTGCAGCGGATTGTCGCAGTTAGCACCGACGGCGCGGGGGTGATGATTGGCAGCCAATCCGGGCTTGTTGTTCGTCTCCGTCAGCGCGTCCCACATCTGGTCGGAACTCATTGCATAGCGCACAGGTAGGTTTGTTGTTTCCGTACAATCGCCTCGTATAAATGAGTAGCTTCCACGGCCTTAAATTTTTCTAATGTTGTATGCAGAGAAGTGCTTGTCAGAATCCCAACCACTAGACCATTGGGATAAAAGGGCTTGTTTCAGTAGCGGGTCAGTGCGCCCATAACCCCCCAGGCAAATGTGCCTGTAACCCTTCCCTAGGATCGATCGGGGATCACCAGTGGACCTCTGACACCCCCCCGCACTGGGATGCCCGAAGTGCATACACCGGGATTCGAACCCGAGACCTTCGCTCTGGATACCATGTCAGAATCCCAACCACTAGACCATTGGGATAAAAGGGCTTGTTTCAGTAGCGGGTCAGTGCGCCCATAACCCCCCAGGCAAATGTGCCTGTAACCCTTCCCTAGGATCGATCGGGGATCACCAGTGGACCTCTGACAGTGCTCGCGGTTAAAGAAGCCGCGAGCAAGTTTCCGGACCTTGACATCGTCGATGACGCCATCCGTGGGCTTGGCGAAGTCGTCATGCGGTCTTTGGTGTGGCTTGAGCGCTTCAAGGAGCTCCAGCTCGAAATACATCAAACGAATTTGGAGCACCAGGGGCTATTCGACGTGCGTTGGCTATCGCGCGGGGATGCAGTGGCCCGTCTGTGCAGAATTCTAGGGGCGGCGATCGTGGTGTTCATCGAGTACAACCACAGCATGGCGGTAACTGTGCAGACCCTCAAGTTTCACTTCTGCGTCTACTTCTTGGCGGATCTGCTGGCAGAGATAAACGCACTCAACAAAGTTTTCCAGCGCAAAAAAGTAAGTGTTGATTCACTGTGCATGTTTTTCTTCTAGTCGTGTCATTTAATTATACACTAACATTTTTACATGTTGTTCATGTGCCCGTCTCTGGTTCAGGTTGACATCACGCTCGTGCACCAAGAGGTGGATCGCACGATTGGAGTCATCAGACTTCGATACGTGGAATACGTGGACATTTTCGGAGGGGGGGTCAGCAAGCTGCTGTCGCCATTCATCGCACGCCTTGGCAGCGGCAGGCGAACTATCCGCGTGGACGGCACGGATGCGGATGGTGAGCCATCTTCACATCAGATCGTGCTGAGCGAGGCACCAATAGCAGGACACCAATACGGCGGCTCGATGGCCGACTGCATCAAGTTGTGCAAAGCGTTCGCATTGGAGGTGGCGACAAACATGCACACTCGAATGTGGAGCTTGAAGCAAATGGATGGCAGCAAGCTTTACAAAGTTGAAACGTGGCCAGAAGCGACAGACAAGCGGGATCGTCGGGTGCTGAGTTGGCTGGATGCCAACGCGCGGCTCTTCAACAACCGGCTGCCAGGTAATTATCCACACGTTTTTTGTTTTGTTTTGTTTTGTTTTGTTTCGACCTTTCACCTCACAAAATAATGTCCCTCCAACACACGTGGCAGGCTTCAACCACCGAGCGGCAGAGCTCGAGCTGGCCAGCTTCTGCCACATCATGTCTCGCCACTACCAGGACGATGACTTCTACCAGGGACTTAACAAAATGCTAAGGACCAAGGATTGGCCGCGCAGTTTTCCCAACCTGACGTCCATGTGGCAGGCGCTGGCAGTAATTCCGCTAAGTACCGTGGAGTGCGAGCGCGGATTCAGCCGCCAAAACGTGATCAAAAGCTGGTTGCGAACGTCGCTTGGTGACGCCCGGCTATCCGAACTGATGACCCTGAACATGTTGAGCTATGAGTACAAATGGCCCGAGGTGGTGGATATCTGGCGGAAGCAAAAAAAAAGAAGACCCGCAAAAACACCTGCCCCTCACAAGTCGTGCTATGGAAAAGGAAAGGAAAGAGAGGAGTCGTCTGATGGTAGCGAGGATGAGCGTTCATTCATGTGATTGTCTGCTGTATAAGTAGAATATTGTTTCCCGATTTTTATAACGATTAGTAATCTAAATTTGCGATAAGTGTACACAAAAATTCTACACTGATGCTCTGGGGTAATTTTTTTTGAAAATCAATGTTACACTTATGTATCAGTGTAACGAAAAATTACACACTCATCATAAGGGTTTTCAAAAATGCTACACTGCTAATCGTGAGTAGCCAAAAACCAAACATAGGCCCTGGACTTGTCACTGGTGTAGACTCTGAATGCTTCAGACTTTTTTTTTTAGGCACTCTGAAGTTTCAGCCTTTTTTTTCAACCAACTCTGATCAAATCAGACTAACACAGTGTACTAAGTCTGACAAACCAGACAGGCCAAAAACGAATCTGAGGGCCTGGCTTGAAGTGACTTACCGTAAGATCCCGGGTTCTAGGTTGGGCTGTCATGTTTCGTAGCCAGGGATTTTTAGAGGGTGAAAATCAGGATTTTTTCTTTAGGAACCCTGAAAATTCAGGCTTTTTTTTTAGGAACACTGAAAATCAGCCTTTTTTTCACAGGGACCCTGGTCCCTGATGCATCAGCATCCCTAAAAGTGAATTTGAGGGCCTGATCAAGTGCATGAGTAATGGGGGAAGAAAGCGCATCGGTGGGTGGGAGAATGGCATGACACTCGACCACATGGTTAGGGTACATACGGTACAGACTTGTGTAGGCAGGCGCAACAATTCGAAATTCGGACCCATAGGATCTGCTTCTGCTCATTATCTGAACTCAATGACCCTCCTAACACTCTTATCCTTTCCCACCTTTCCTTCCTCATTCCCTCTCCCTCGCCCTCTCCCCCCTTCTCCCCCTCCCCTCCTTCTTGGCCTGACAAGGAACGGAGCACCTAGGGCCTGAGCAATGGCTTGTCGGCCGAACTTGCGCAGAATGTATCTCACGTCCAGCCGCCCAGCCGCCACCAGCTGCACGTCTGTGGGGAAGCCCCGCCCCTGCCTCTCCACCACGCCCCCCCTCACCGCCTCCTCCCACACCGCCCTCTCCTCCACCTCGTCCCATTCTAGGAGAGAATCAGGAGGAGTAAGGGGAGCCGGTGAGGAGTGGGCAAGTTGAGGAGGGGTGAGAGGCTGGGAGGAAGGCTGGTGAGATGGGTGGGGAGTGAGTAGCTGAGAGGAGAGTGGTTGGGGGGACGGGGGGAGCAGGCCCCAGTGGCGGAGGAGGAAGGAGCGCACAGCAGCAGCAGCCACGTGCTCATCTGCCCAGTGCCCGCGGCCGCGCTTGCTGAGCCGCACGCCCAGGTAGTCTGCCACTGCCCCCGGGCCCCCACTGCGCCGCACCGCCGCCACCAGCTGCTCGCCCTCCCAGGCACCTGCTGGGCCTTGGGACACGGCAGACGCACTTGCAGAAGCACACTCCTCCATGCCTCCACACCGCCACTCTGATGCCACCAGCTGCTCGCCCTCCCAGGCAGAGGCGTGGGGCGTGACACGGGGAGAGTTTCGTGACCCACGCTGCTCCGATTGAGTGGTTGGGGTTGCTGGAGGAGCGGCAAGGGCGAGAATTTGGGAGGAGGTGGGGAAGGTGGAGAGGCTGTGCGTGAGCATGAGTGCTCTCACCCTGCCTGCTGTCGCCTCCAGCATCTGCTGCCGCGCCCCCCGCCCCACCCGCCTCCTCAGCCTGCCGTCACCACCACTGCTGCTCCCACCGTTGCTGCTCTCAGCGTTGCCGCTTTCATCACTACCATTTCCCCCTGATTCAGAGTGAGCGTGAGTGTCAGTGTGAGCGAAATTGTTAGTGTGAGACAGAGTGTGAGTGTGAGTGTGAGCGTCACCATGAGTGCGAGTGTGAGTTTGAGTGTGAGGGTGCAGGGTACCACCCTCCCAACGCACCACCACACTCTCCAGCCCGCCCCAGCACCCACTCTCACGGCCCAGCTCCCTGGCCACGAGGCGGTAACCACCATGCAGCACGATGGCATGGTGCAGATCGTACCGCCCTGCACCCACCACATCCCTCACACGCGGCATCACCGCACTGCCTTCCGCACTCGCCACCACCAACCCTTGCCCGTCATCAAACACACTCCTGCTGCTGCCGCCGCTGCCATTGCTGAAACTGCCCTTTGCTTCCCACCCAATGCTTCCAGTGCTTTCGCTGATGCTGCTGCTGCTGCTGCTGCCGCTGCTGGTGAAGGCGGTAGCAGCAGCATCTGAGGGCCAACAAGTGGCTCGCTGCAACAGCTCAGAAAAGGAAGGCTCTGCTGTTTCACCAGCAGCAGTATCACCAGTAGCAGCACTACCATCGCCACCACTGCTATGATCATCAGCAGCATCAGTACCACCTCCACTTTCATCACCTTCAGCAGCAGCACTGCGACGAGCGCGAGACGCAGCGAGAGCAAGAGTGACAGCTCGGGCAGCAGCAGCAGCGGCGGCCATGGCAGCACGCACCGCCTCTTCATCCCTCAGCACCGCACTCAACACCTCCCCCGACAAGAAGTTGCGGAGCCGCACCCGACCCAGATACAAACTTTCCGTGGTCCCCTCCCCCTTTCCTCCCTCTGCTTCCTCCTGCCTACTCTCCGTGTCACCGCACTCCACCACCCAGCACCGCGACACAAACGCCTCGATCTCCTCGTCCACGTTCCCCAAGTCCTCCCAGAAACCCGTCGGGCGGCGCCGGGCGGCAAACCCCAGCGCCTGCGCCACTGCAAGCTGGCCGCCGGCAGCGCTGATGTCAGCGATGAGGTCATTCCGGCCGGCTGCTCTGAGCTGGCGGATAGTGGGCATGACGGGTGGGGCGGGGGTGGTGCAGGGTGTTTTGAAGTTGGGGGGTGTGAAGGGGGCTGTGAGACGAGAGGCAGAATGCCGCCGCCGCCGCTGCTGCTGCTGCTGCTGCTGCTGCTGTTCCGCCAGCTGAGCACAGAAGGCGAGCAGCTTGGGGCGGAGGGCGTGCAGGCGCACGGCCTGCCAGCCCAGGTCGAGCAGGCCCGGGGGGGGAGCGATGGTAAGGGCTGCTCGGTGGGGGTGCGCGGCCACGAGAATGGCGGCCTCTAGCGGGATCAGATGCTCCACTGGCGGCAGCGGGGCGAGGGACGTGGGGGAGGTGGGGGACGCAGGGGAGCCGGGGGAGGAAAGTGGGGCAGAGGAGGAGGAAAGGGTGGTCCAGTCAGCCTCTTCCATGCTGTCCTGCCACGTCAGCGTGGATTTGCCTTGTCCGCTTCCTCGTCTGCGCCCGCTGCTGTTCCCCATGCGCGCAGCAGGAGGAGCGTCCCCCACCACGCGCATCACATACGCGCGAATGCCCTCACCTACCGCCTTCCTCCTCCCTCTCCTCATCCACTCCTCCATCTCCCCTCCCAACCCCCATTGCCTCGTCTCTTCCCATCGCTCCTCCGACCCCCCACTTTCCCCATCCACCTCCTCACCCTCCTCCCCTTCCTCCCCCACCACCTCCTCTCCAACAGCCAGCCCAACCCAAGCACCAAAGCCACCACCACCGGCACTACTATCATTGCCCATGGCGTCTGCAGCCCCCCCAACAGCGGCCACTTCAATCACCTCCTCCACTCGCCCCACCACCCACCTCCTCCCCTCATACCACCCCTTCTCCTCGCCCTCCCAAGGCCCCTCGGGATCGCCGATCGTCCCAGCGTTAAGCTCTGCGGCATTGGGTGCGGCAAGCTCAACGCGCCACCCCTCGATGCTGATCAGCCCTTTCAGCACCTCCTCCCGAACGTCTCGCTCTGCCGAACCGACTGAACCAGACTTCCGAACGTCTCCTTTCTTCTTCGGTTCGGACTTTCGCCCCACCCGACGGGCCTCCCGAACCTCCTCCGTACTCCATCCTCGCGATATAGCCCCGGCTCGGCAAGAACAAGCGTCCGGGGCTGGTAAGTCTGTTCTGTCGCTCAGTCTCGGCAAACGCGGGTGCTTAGGAGTGATTACGACTCGGGCGGGGAACGCAGGAGGCGGAAACGTGAGAATGGAGCAGTGAGTGCGACGCGCGAGGGCGCGGGAATGAGGGAGAGTGAGAGACATGCGACAAAAGTCAATGGCAATGCGGTTTGCTGTGTGGGAGAAAGGAGGTGTATCGGGGAGGCACCACGAAAGTCTTACGTCGTCACATCAGCACTCTGGTGCTGCGCTGGTGGAATCTCACGACTTGTGTAGGGTCCGAGCAGGAACCTCGCTTTGCTGTTGGGTTGGGTGGTGCCCTTAAACCGAATGAACTCGCTAAGAGTGTTCCCGAACGAAGTGTATGGTGCAGGCAGGGACTCGGTGAGGTCTACAGTTAACAGAGGCAGAGTCAGTTTTGTTCATGCGATCAAATTCTTGAGCCTCTAAACAGAAGAGAGCATTTTGTTGCAGCACAATAGATTGGGACTCCAAAATGGAAGACCATCCTAGACAGGTATGCACCCTAAAAATATATATATTTTCCAAACGCACACATTATACTTGCCCGGTTTTCATACCTGAATAATTAACCAGCCGGATCTCAAGTACCACAAGTGTTTTGCAATTGACATATGTAGGTGTTCTGTTATTGGATGGCGATTTGTGAAAGTTGACAAGCACGCAGCTGTCAAACTGCATGTTTGTGTTCTCTCTAGGCTAAAGTGGGTTAGCCTACTGTTGGAAACAAGTTACATAAGCGCTTTTGATGTGCCGAAACACCGAACTGCAAGCGAAGCAAACTACAACGAAGCATCGGTGAGTCAACAGAGGAGGTTGACAGAAAATGTAACTGGTGGAGGTTACGCGAAGGTCAAAGGTCGCTGACCTTTGACTCGACAAATACAACACGACAGCAGTTGCCCGAGTCGTCACTGTATTGAACCGCAACAGCAACAGTAAAACGGTTATTGCATCCTTTCACATTCCTTGTAATCTTATAAAATGCTTGTATTATCTTTCTATAATAAATCTACTTTGCACTCACACACTAGCGCAAGGTGGTTCAACACTTATCATTCAAACGCTTCCGCAACTACAACACTTCTACTCAGAGTTTAGCCTTGAAAAGATCCTAAGGGCTTTTCTCAGCCCAACACCTACAAGGGATACAACACTTTAAGGTTAGTACTTGTACCCAACTCATTCATAGTTCATTGATTCCTGCAGAGTTGATTCTGACATGGTATTCAAAGCAGGAAACCTGTTAGGTTTTTATTGCCCACCGATCGTTCCGCTAGTTCCTTCCCGAAGCGCCCTTACGTTGTCCAGCCCTCTCGCACAATGCCAGGCTGCCCTGCAGCTACTCGCACTGCCTGCCCTAGCGCGCTGCCCTGCTGTCACGCGTGCCAGCGCTGCCCGCGAGCAGCTCGTGCGACGCATTGCACTTTGGCGCGCGCCTCGGGGCGCGCGGCCCCTTTCTTTTCTGGCGCGCCGCCCGCTGCCCCGTCGCGCCGCCTAGGGGAGCCACGCGCGGCCCCTGCCCGTCCGTTACGACGGTCTGGGGTGTCGCGCGCAGCCCCGTCGCCGCCCGCAGCGACCCCGTCCCCACCCGCCGCGGCCCCGTCTCCGCGGGCAGCGGCCCCGTCGCCGCCCGCGCGGCCCCGTCGCCGCCGCAGCGGCCCCGTTGCCGCCGCAGCGGCCCCGTCGCCGCCCGCGCGGCCCCGTCGCCGCCACAGCGGCCCCGTCGCCGCCCGCAGCGATCCCGTCCCCACTCGCCGCGGCCCCGTCTCCGCGGGCAGCGGCCCCGTCGCCGCCCTCCCGCTGCCCCTTCGTGGCGTCGTGGGGAGCTGCGCACGGCCTCTCGCTGCCCCGTGGTGGCGCCCTGGGGGCCGCGCGCCGTTCTCCCCGTCGTCCCCCGCGCTCCCTCCCCGTCCCACCCGTTTTTGGGTTTGGGGGTGAGGAGTGTGGGGGTGGTGGTTGTGGGGATGTCCGCTGTGCGCGCCGTACCCCTCTTCTCCTCCTCCTTCGTCTCCCACTGCTGCAGCTGTCTTTGAGGGGGGTGGATGAGTGGGAGACTGGGGTTTAGGGTTTAAGGGGGGTGCGTGGGAGTGAATCTAGGGTTTGAGCAGTGGGCGTGTGTCGAGAAGTGTGGGGCAGTTGGGGAAGGTTGAGTGGAGGCAGCAGTCTTGTCGTAAGCAGCAGCAGCAGTCCGGAGGCTACAATCTCCGGTAGTCGCCAGTCGCCCGTGGGTCCGTTGCTCGTCTGCCGCTACTTTTAGCCGCGGGGCCAGTTATCCCAGTAGTCCGGAGCGCTGTTTAGGTAGCCACTGAGCCAGCAGCTCGTCTGTGTGTCTGCAGCGTCAGCAGTCGCCTCCCATCTTCTCTCCCCCACAGCTCCTCCTCCTCCTCACTTGTCCGCTGTGATTAGCTCTAGCTTTGCTTATCTGTGTAAACTCCTGCTCTATACCTACTTTCTCACTGTGCTGATTACACCCCACTTTGGCTATGGGGGTGTGTCAGGATGTTATTCTCTAGCCTGTAGTGGGGTGCTCTATAGCGAGTACAACCCATCTAGGGTTTGCTATTTGTATCCTCATTCTTGCTAGTGAACTTCCTCTTTGCCTAAACTATTCTTGCCTAGCTAGGGCTTTCTTAGCTATGGCTCCTGATTCTCTCTACTATCTTCACAAGCAGCCCCTGCCCCGAGCGCTCCTGCTGGCCGCGAGCAGCCCCTGCCCCGAGTGCCCCTGCTGCCCGCGAGCAGCCCCTGCCCTGCGCGCCCCTTCTGGCCACGAGCAGCTCCGCAGCCCAGCGCGCCAGCGCGCCCTGCTGCTAAGCACGCCAACGCGCTCCGCAGCCTGGCGCGCCAGTGCGCCCCACAGCCCAGCGTGCCAGCGCGCCCCGCTGCTAAGCACACCAGCGCGCCCCGCTGCTAAGCGCGCCAGTGCATCCCGCAGCCCAGTGCGCCAGCGCGCCCCGCTGTTAAGCGCCAGCGCGCCCCGCTGCTAAGCGCCAGCGCGCCCCACAGCCCACCGCGCCAGCGCGCCCCACTATGAAGCGCGCCAGCGCGCCCCGCTGCTAAGCGCGCCAGCGCGTCCCGCAAACCTAAATGAATTATAGTAATAATGTTTAATTCAGAAAAAAATGAGCGCTAGCGCGCCCTGTTGCCCAGTGCGCTACTGCTACACACGCTGCTACTGCTGCGTTGTGCCTTGCCGAGCAGCGCTGCCCAGGCCGAGTCGCGCCGCCCAGCTCGAGCCGCCCTCCTGCTACTACTGCTGCTACTGCAACTGCTCGTGCTACTGCTGCTGATGGAGGTGTTGCTGAGAGTGCTGGAGGTGCTGCTGGTGCTGGAGGTGCTGGACTTGCTACTGACCGTCAGTGCCTGTCATGGCCACTATCACAGTAGTTGCAGCAGCTAGGGGTGGACAGCAGCTGCCACTTCCTCTCCCGGACGACCCCACCCCTCAGCAGCTTCGTGAGTGGGTTTTTCAGCGATGCAAACCTGGTGGTGAAGGTTTAGGTTTTATGGGTACTGCACAGAGGCGGCAACTGCGTCCACAGTGCACCTTCTCCATGCAACGGCCTCGCGACTGTGCTTCTCAGTGGTGCGTCTCTGGTTGTGTAGAGGCTGTTGCTCTAGGTGCTAGTGAATCTGCTGCCGCTCCAAGTGCTAGTGAGTCTGCTGCAGCTCTAAGTGCTCGTGAGTCTGCCGACGCTCTAGGTGCTAGTGCGTCTACTACCACAGGTCCTGCCTCAGCTGAGGCCTTGCACACTTTCACGCTTGACTCAGGTGCGTCACGCTGCTTCTTTCGTGATTGCACCACAGTCACACCACTCGCAGCACCTGTCCCAGTCTCACTGGCTCATCCGACTGGGGGCCCAGTAGTTGCGCGAGCCTCTACTGTCCTCCCGTGTCCGGCAGTCCCTTCCGGGTCTCTCTCAGGTCTACACCTCCCCGCGTTCTCAACCAGAGAGACTGTGGCTGAGTCAGGTCAGGTGACTGTGTCGAGTCGGGTGTCTGTGGCTGGTCAGCTTGCAACGTCTTGCTCGTGTCGGATACTCTCTTACCGGACTCTCCTCTGGTACCACCGCCTAGGTCACCCCTCGCTGTCGCGTCTCCGCAGCATGCACTCCCGTCTCCTTGTCTCTGGCCTTCCCAGGTCCCTACCCTCCCTACCGCGCTCGCCTGCACCGCCGTGCCTTCCCTGCATCGAGGGGTGGCAGCGCGCCGCCCCTACTCCTACGAGTTTCCTCCGACCACTGCTCCTCTGCAGACTCTCCATATGGACGTTTGGGGCCCGTCCCCCGTCTGTGGAACGGACCAGGAGCGCTACTTCTTGCTGGTCGTTGAAGACTACACACGCTACACCACTGTCTTCCCCTTGCGGCGCGAGGCAGACGTCAGCGGTGTTTTGATCCCCTGGATCCGTGCTTCTCGTCGCCAACTGCGCGAGCGGTTTCATCGAGACTTGCCAGTCTTGCGCTTGCACTCTAACAGGAACGGTGAGTTCTCTTCTGGCCTCCTTGAGGAGTTCTGTTGAGACGAGGGCATCCACCAGAGGTTCACGCTTCCGGCCTCTCCTCAGCAGAATGGGATTGTTGAGCGTTGCATTGGCTTGATCATAGAGGTTGCTCGTACCTCCATGATCCATGCGGCTGCTCCCCATTTTTTGTGGCCGTTTGCAGTCTGATACGTTGCGCATGAGCTCGACCTCTGGCCCCGTGTCTTTGAGCCAGAGACCTCACCCACCCTCCGGTGGACGGGGACGGTTGGCGATGCGTCGGTGTTTCGGGTCTGGGGGGCGCTCTCCCTTGTTCGTGATGCCAAAGCGAGCAATCTCTCCTCTCGCACTCTCCGTTGCGTCTTCCTTGGCTTCCCCACCGACGCCCCGCCGTGGCAGTTCTACTACCCGCACGAGCGTCGCGTGCTCTCCTCCCTACGGAGAAAACTACTACAACGGGAGCTAGACAACGGGCTAGGCACGGATGCTCGTGTGACCTCTGCGTTCGTTGTTCCTTATGTCAGAACATTATAGCTTACTTATTTGTGTAGGCTATAGTGGGGTATCCCATAGGGGGTACAACCCAATTAGGGTTTCCTATTTGTACTCACTTCGTTCATAGTCATTTCATTCTCGTTCTAACTTTCTCATGGTATCGAGCAGGTTCCCCCGTGGGAACTGTGCTTAGGGCCCACCACATCAAACTTTTTTTTTCTGCCCGGAGCGCGCTCCGGGCCCTTTCTCTTACTTTTTCGATCTGCCCTAGCGGCCCCTAGACGCCCGCGTGCCGCCCTTAGACGCCCACGCGCCGCCCGTCCTGGCCCCTAAACGCCCGCGCGCCGCCCTAGACGCTCGCGCGCCGCCTGTCCCGGCCCCTAGACACCCGTGCGCCGCCCGTCCTGGCCCCTAGACGCCCGTGCGCCGCCCTTAGACGCTCACGCGCCGCCTGTCCCGGCCCCTAGACACCCGCGCGCCGCCCGTCCAGGCCCCACGCCGCCCGCGCGCTGCCCTTCGAGCCCGCGCGCCGCCCGTCCAGGCCCCACGCTGCCCGCGCGCTGCCCTTAGTGCCCGCGAGCCGCCTGTCTCGGCCCCCCCTAGACGCCCGCGCGCTGCCCGCCAGGCCCCTCGACGCCGTGCGCCGCCCGATCCGGCCCCACGCCACCCGTGCGCCACCCGTCCCGGCCGCGCACAGCCGTCCCGGCCCCTCGTCGCCCGTGCGCAGCCCGTCCCGGCCCCGCTCCCAGTTGCCCGTGCGTCACCCGTCCCGGCCCCGCTCCCAGCCACCCGTGTGCCACCCGTCCCGGCCCCGCTCCCAGCCGCCCGTGCGCTACCCGTCCCGGCCCAGCTCCCGGCCACCCGTGCACCACCCGTCCCTGCCGTGAGCCACCGGCCCGAGCCGCCTACGCAGCTGTGGAGCCGAGCTGCCGGAGCCGCCTGTGCCGATGACCGCCCGAGCCGCCCGAGCCGCCCGAGTCGCCCGAGCCGCCTGCGCCGCACGAGCCGCCCGAGCCACCTGAGGAGCCGAGCCGCTGGTGCCGAGGTGCTGCTGTTGCTGCTGGGCCGGCCGAGCTACTGTGTTTGCTGTGCTGCTGAGCTGCCCGACCCGTCCTGTCTGGTGAGACCACCGGCTGCAGTCATGGCTACCCCTAGTGTCCTAGCTTTTGACGCTGAGGGTCGTGCCATTGACTTTGAGGTCTGGGTCGACGACCTGCAGCTGTTCTTGCAGTGCGATATGGTAGACGACCTTTCTCTCTTTGACCTTACCTCTGGCGCCGTCCCTGCACCTGCTGCTGATGCTGACCCCACTGTTCGCTCCAAGTGGGCCACGCGCGATGCTGCTGCACGTCTTGCTGTGCGTCGCCACCTGCCTACCGCTGAGCGTGCACACTTTAGTCAGTACAAGAGTGCCCAGACCTTGTACGATGCTGTAGTTGCGCGCTACTCCTCCCCTGCCACTGCTGCACTGAGCCGCCTCATGCTCCCCTTCCTCTTCCCTAACCTCGCCGCCTTTCCCACTGTCGCTGATCTCATTACTCACCTCCGCACTAGTGACACCCGCTACCACGCTGCGCTTCCTGCTGACTTCTGCGCCAAGAACCCCCCCCCCATGTACATCACTCTCTACTTTCTAGTCACTCGCCTCCCTGACTCCCTTCGTGTAGTCCGGGACCACTTCCTCGCGGTCTGTCCCACCACTCTCACAGTCGACAGCCTCGAGAAGGCCCTCTTAGCGGCGGAGAAGAGCATCGTCGCTGTAGGAGCCTCTCGAGGTGACCCCCGCGCCCCCATCTTTGAGGGGTGTTCTCCTTCCCCTCTCTTGCCCTCTGTCGCCTCTGCCGCTGCGGCCGACCTCGTTGGTCTTGAGTCGGTCGGTGCGGCGTCTGCCCCTAGCGGGAGACGCCGCCCTGGCAAGGGCAAGGGGGGCAAGGGAGCGGGTGGGGCCAGCGGGGGCGGTGGAGGTGGAGGTGGAGGCGGCGGAGGGAGTGGGGGTGGCGGTGGAGGTGGTGGCGGGGGTGGGGGTGCTAGTGGCGGCAGTGGAGGCGGGGGTGGTGGCGGCGGTGGCGGTGGGAGCGGAGGTGGCGGAGGCGGCGCCGGTGGAGGCGGAGGCGGGGGTGGAGGTGGTGGAGGTGGTCGGAGTGGCGCTTCGCAGCGGAGCAGCACTAGGGGTGGTCAGCGCCAGCAGCAGCAGCAGCAGCGTTCTCGCGACGTCCCCACCCCTCAGCAGCTCCGTAAGTGGTACACGCAGCGTCAGCGTGGTCGGGGTTTTGGTCCCTACACCTACGTTCTCCGCACTGGCGACCGCGCTGGAGAGCAGTGTGGGGGTACCCACACCGCCCAGCGCTGCTTTGGCCGCCTGACGGACGCTTGGCGCCAGCAGTTCCCGGAGGCCGCGGAGATCCCCCGCTGATGAGAGCTGTCTAGGGCTGGTGTAGCTATCTTTTATCTTGATTTTGATGCTATCCTTGCTGCCATGTATGCTGTGACCATTAGTGATGAGGGTGACTGTTACCGGTGTTTCCCGCCCGACCCGGGCATTGGTACTGCTGCTCTAGGTGCCAGCGAGGCTTCTGCTCTACGTGCCAGTGCGTCTGTGCTCTCAGGTACTGGTGAGGCTGCTCTCTCAGGTACTAGTGAGTCTGCGCTCTCAGGTACTGCGTCGGCTTCGGCCTCCCACACCTTCACCCTTGACTCTGGAGCGTCTCGCTCCTTCTTTTGGGACCGCACCACACTCACGCCGCTTTGTCGGCCGGTTGCGCTGTCCCTGGCTGACCCCTCTGGGGGTCCTGTCCTGTCTCGCTTCTCCACAGTCCTCCCGTGTCCGGCGGCTCCCTCTGGCACCCTGTCTGGTCTCTACCTCCCCTCGTTCTCTACGAACTTGGTGAGTGGTGCTGACCTACAGGATGCAGGAGTCCACCAGTTCACCCCTGCTCGTCAGCGAGTGACGCACTGCATTGAGGCTAGCACAGCTCGTCACCTGGCTACGTTTACCCGTCAGCCAGGGTCGAGCCTGTACACACTGACCACTGCTTCTCCTCCAGTTCCTGAGTCTGGTAGGGTCCCTTCGTCAGGTCAGGTGTTTGCTGCAGCGTCCAGGTCTGGTCCTGAGTCTGCCCCCTGTTCGTGTCGTCGCCTGTCTCACGAGACTCTCCTCTGGCACCACCGCCTGGGTCACCCCTCTCTACTTCGGCTCAGAGGCATGGCCTCCCGTCTTCTTGTGTCTGGTCTCCCCCGGTCCCTCCCTCCCCTTCCTCAGGGCCCTGGCCCTGCCTGTGTCCCCTGTGTCGAGGGGCGCCAGCGTGCTGCCCCTCACTCCTCCCAGTTTCCTCCGACAGAGGCTCCGTTGCAGACGCTTCACATGGACGTGTGGGGCCCTGCCCGCGTCCGTGGACTCGGTCACGAGCGCTACTTCCTGTTGGTGGTTGACGACTACTCGCGTTACACCACAGTCTTCCCCTTGCGCAGCAAGGGGGATGTCACTGAGGTGCTGATCGACTGGATCCGCGCAGCTCGTCTCCAGCTCAGGCAGAGCTTTGGCTCGGACTTTCCTGTGTTGCGCCTGCACTCGGACAGAGGCGGAGAGTTCTCCTCTGGCCTTCTGCGTGCCTACTGTCGTGCGCGAGGCATCCGTCAGACCTTTACGCTTCCAGACTCACCGCAGCAAAATGGGATTGCAGAGCGCCGCATTGGCATGGTCATGGACGTCGCTCGTACGTCTATGATGCATGCGGCTGCCCCCCATTTTCTGTGGCCGTTTGCGGTCAGGTACGCGGCGCATTAGATCAACCTCCACCCCAGGGTCTCCAGGCCGGAGACCTCCCCAGCTCTGCTGTGGACGGGGAAGGTTGGCGATGCGTCGGCGTTCCGGGTCTGGGGATCTCGGGCGTTTGTCCGCGACTTGTCTGCGGACAAGCTGTCCCCTCACGCTGCTCCCTGCGTCTTCCTGGGGTTCCCCCCCGACGCCCCTGGGTGGCAGTTCTACCACCCCACCTCTCGCCGTGTTTTGTCCTCCCAGGACGTCACGTTCGACGAGTCGGTACCCTACTACCGCCTCTTCCCCTACCGCACTCCATCCCTCCCCCCACCCCCGCTCTTCTTGGTACCAGGTCCCCCCCCGGTAGACCCCCTTCCCCCTCAGGGTCCTGCCCCTTCAGGTGTGTCCCAGGTAGACGCGGTCGAGCCTGTCGTGTTCACTGGTGATTCTGGTGCTGCTGTGGGTGCTGAGCCTAGGGGTGCTGTGACTGGGGGTGCTGTGCCTGGGGGTGCTGAGCCTGGGGGTGCTGAGCCTGGGGGTGCTGAGCCTGGGGGTGCTGAGACTGGAGGTGCTACGCCTAGGGGTGCTTTGCCTGGGGGTGCTGAGCCTGGGGGTGCTGAGCTTGGGGGTGCTGAGCCTAGGGGTGCTGAGACTGGAGGTGCTTTGCCTGGGGGTGCTGAGACTGGAGGTTCTTCGCCTGGAGGTTCTCCAGGTGCTTCGTCTCGCCGAGAGCCACTCTCCCCACAGGAGCTGCGTGAGTGGTTTGCCCGGCGCTGGAGGCGTGCTGCTGGTGCTGGATGTTCTTCGGCTGCTGAGGGTGCTGCTGCTGCGCGTCCCGGAGGTGCTCGTACTGGGAGTACTGGAGCTGCTGGGCCTGCGGGTTCGACTGGAGCTGGTGCTGCTGAGGGTGTTGGATCTGAAACTACCACTGGCGGTCCGAATGGCAGTGCTCCTGGTGCTGCTGGGGGTTCTGGGACTGCTGGGGGTGCTGCTGGGGGTTCTGGAGCTACTGGAGGTGCTGCTGGAGGTGCTGCTGGAGCGGGTACTCCTGCTGGGGGTACTGGTGCTGTCCCTGCTGTTTCTGGTGTGGCCACGCGGCCCCGACCGTACTTCGTTCCACTCCTGCAGCAGGTTCTTGGTCTTACACCTTCTCCTGGTCCTCCTCCTCCTCCCTTAGAGGGTACACAGCCTGTCCAGTCACAGTCACACCTACAGCATGCTTCCCCTTTGCCTGCTCCTTCTCCCTACGCTGGTCCGACTGGAGGTCTTACTGAGCGTCGTGAGCCTGCGTCTCGTCCTGCGTCGCCTGTTCGTGCTGCGCACACTAGTGGTCGCGGTTCACGTCAGCGTCCTCCTCCTGTCCCTGGCACGCACCGGATGTCTCCGCGTCCGTCTACTGCTCCTCTGCGTGCCCCTTTGCCTTCTCCTCCTGCTTCCTCTCTTCCTGCTCTTGCCGACCCGGAGTCGGACTCTCTTCGTGCTGCCAGTCCTACTGTCACGCGTCTCCTTGCTACTGCCGTCACTGACCCTTCTTTCGAGTCTACTGCTGCGTCTGCCCTTGTTACTGAGCTCGTCGACTTTGCTGCTCGCTGTCGTCTAGACTACGCTGCTAGTCTTGTCGCTGAGTCTTAGTCTGCCTGTCCTCCGTCCGTCGGGGGTGAGTGTGCCCTTGGCACGGACGTCCTTGAGGACAGGCAGGAGGAGTTCTAGTGTCTGGCCGCCGCTTCACCTCATCTCGTGTCTGTACTGCTCACCCCTGAGGGAGACCCGGATGCATTAGACAACCCGACTCCGCGCTCTTACGCGGAGGCGATAGAGGGTCCCTACTCCTCTCAGTGGCAGGCAGCTATGGATGCAGAGATGCCTTCTTGGAAGTCCACAGGCACCTACGTTGACGCTGTCCCCCCTCCTGGGGCGAACATCGTCAGTGGCATGTGGATCTTCAGGGTGAAGCGGCCACCGGGTTCTCCGCCTGTCTTCAAGGCGCGTTACGTGGCTCGTGGCTTCAGTCAGCGGCAGGGAGTTGACTACTTTCAGACCTTCTCCCCCACCCCGAAGATGACCACTCTTCGGGTACTGCTGCACGTTGCTGCTCACCGTGACTATGAGCTGCACTCTCTCGACTTCAGCACAGCTTTCTTGCAGGGCAGCCTGCACGAGGAGATCTGGCTGCGCCGCCCACCTGGCTTCACTGGGTCTTTCCCTCCTGGTACCCAGTGGAGTCTCCGGCGTCCAGTCTACGGTCTCCGCCAGGCGCCGCGTGAGTGGCACAACACACTGAGGACTACGCTTGCGGCTCTTGGGTTTGCTCCTTCCACTGCAGACCCGTCGCTGTTTTTGCGCACCGACACCTCTCTGCCGCCGTTCTACATCCTCGTGTACGTCGACGACTTGGTCTTTGCCACAGCTGACACTGCTGGACTCGCCTACGTGAAGTCCGAGCTGTAGAAGAGACACACGTGCACTGACCTGGGTGAACTGCGCAGCTACCTTGGCTTGCAGATCACCCGGGACAGAGCACGCCGCACCATTACCATGACTCAGTCACACATGGTGCAGCAGGTCCTTCAGCGCTTCGGCTTCACGTACTCCTTGCATCAGGCCACTCCTCTGCCTACTCGCCACTCGCTCTCAGCTCTGCCTTCGGATGAGTCCGTAGAGTCGAGTGGCCCGTATCCAGAGCTTGTTGGCTGCCTCATGTACCTAATGACCTGCACTCGACCTGACCTTGCATACCCTCTTAGCATTCTCGCACGCTTTGTTGCTCCTGGGAGACACCGACCAGAGCACATGGCTGCAGCGAAGAGGGTGTTGCGCTACTTGTGCAGTACGTCGGGCATGGGGCTAGTGCTTGGAGGGCGCAGTCCAGTGGTCCTCACTGGGCATGCGGACGTTTCTTGGGCTGACGACCAGGCTACGCAGCGGTCGTCACAGGGTTACACCTTCAGTCTTGGTTCCGGCTCGGTTTCGTGGCGGGCTACCCGCTCGTCTTCTGTTCTCGGCTCTAGTTGTGAGGCTGAGATCTACGCCGGGGCTATGGCTGCCCAGGAGCTTCGCTGGCTCACCTACCTGCTGACCGACCTTGGAGAGTCGCCTCGTTCTCCTCCAGTCCTGTACGTAGACAAGAAGGCCATGCTCGCCTTGTGTCGAGAGCAGCGACTTGAGCACAGGACAAAGCACATTGCTCTCCGCTACTTTCTTGCTCGTGAGCTACAGCAGCGTGGACAGTTGCGACTTGCGTACGTGGCCTCTGAGGCCAACACCGCTGATGTCTTCACCAAGGCACTTGCGCCTTGTGATCATCAGCGCTTCTGCACGCAGCTGGGTCTTGTGCCTGTCTTGCCTCACTTGCTCACTTCTTGACCTTGCTTGTACTTTTATATATATATACTCTTGCTCTTGCTTGCTTAGACTCTTGTCTCTCTATATATATGATCTTGCATGTGATCTGGCCTTCTGGCCTTTGAACTTGTGCTCGGAATGTGTGGTGACTTTGTGATCCACCCTGAGCTTTGCTTGACTGGTCTTGTGACCCCTTGCTCTCCCCCACTTTGCCTATGGGGGTGTGTCAGAACATTATAGCTTACTTATTTGTGTAGGCTATAGTGGGGTATCCCATAGGGGTTATAACCCAATTAGGGTTTCCTATTTGTACTCACTTCGTTCATAGTCATTTCATTCTCGTTCTAACTTTCTCACCTTAGTCGTTTTCTTAGTGCACACACTCCTAGCTAGATCACGGGGCAATTTGGCAAGAGTTTCACTAGAGAAAGTTGACAACAATGGTACAATCAGGTTGGCAAGGCAAGACTACATCAGGGCGGGCATTCAGGTCGGTCTACTGCCAGCGCAGCCTGGTCGACCGCGTTCCAGCACGACTTGGTCGATCGCGCTCCAGCAATGCAAAGGTGACGGCGTGCCAATACTGCAGGTCGACGGCGTGCTAGCGTTGCTCCCGCAGAACAGCAGCGCACCTACTTCGCAGGTGCTCGCAGATGATTGGCATGCAGAGTCTCGTCACCTGCACATCGCATACATCAAGTCATCCTCGTGCTGACAACTGCACCTGATTCGCCATGTCGACCTCAGGATACCACCCAGAGGTCGGTCTCGCCAACATCGCCTGGGCGACCGTCGCACTCCTCCGCAGAACCTCGTCACCCAGATAACCTGGCCGATCAGGCAACCACGTCAACCAGCTGCTCCTGTATGTGCCCGTCGAACTCCCAAGTCGACGGCCACCTCTAGTCGACCTCACCAGATCAACCACACCCCTGGTCGACCAGCTCCAGGTTGACGTCACTACTGGTCGACCAGCTCTACGTCGACCAGCACAGTTGTCAACCGACCATCCAAGTCGGCTACCCGAAGTCGGCGACACCAAGTTGACGCCCAGCTGCTCGGCGTCCTGAATCCCTTTGTCGAGGTCGACGTCGGCCCCTCCTTCGTTGACCACCATGTTCGGTCGACCACCAGGTCGACATTACGCCTGGTTGACCAACCACCAAGTCGACCAGCAGTCTTGTCAGCCGACCACCCAAGTCGGCTGCCCCAAGGTGGCGTCACCAAGTCGACGCCCTCCGCACGTTGACTTCCGAGGTCGACCTCTCCGAAGTCGGCACGAACCTGAAGTCGGCGCCCGTGCAGTGGCCCCCGTGCAAGTCGACCTCCTCGTCAACCAGCTCGTCCACTGCTATAGGTTGGCTGCTCCCCTCACACCCGACCACGAAGTCGACTGCGCCCAAGCGAGGACGAGGTCAACACACAACTCCCGTTGACACTCCTCTGCCAGCCCACACGGCGGTACTCCTCGGAGAATAGCTCGTCGACGTGCACCCAACACACAGCACGTCATCTACCGCACCAGCCATGCAAGAGGGCATGGCACCTACTGCTGCACATCATCATCACCGTCACTCACGTCGGCCAGACGCACTTGGCCGATTACAACGGAGCACAGGTTGAAGGCCGGATAGTGCAGCGCCTTCGTTAGAAAGTCGGCCGGCTGGTGGTCGGGATGTACTTCAACGAAAACTTCCCACGCTTCACCATGTGCTGCAGCCAGGCTAGTCGCCGCTCCATGTGCTTGAGGTTGCCTATCAACCCCATGCCCTCGGCGACCGTGATGGCCGACTTGTTGTCCACCCGAAGAATGGTCGGCTTCCCGTCATCAAGCTGCTAGAACTCTGCGAGGAGGAAGCAAAGACGACGTCCCTCCTTGCAGGCTTCAGTGGCCGCCACGTACTCCGACTCGGTTGGCGACAGCATCGCGCACTTGATGCGCTGGCTCGACCTGGAGACTGCAGGCCCTATGTAGACAAACACATAGCCACCCTGGCTCATCCAGTTCTGCTTGTCACCGACGTCGTCGGCGTCCATGTAGCCGACCAGCTCCAGCGACTCTCGTCCACAGCCGAACTCCAGGGCGGTGTCACGCGTGTGTCACGCATATATGCTATAGTATGTCTAGGCTGTAGTGGGGCAGTTCATATGGGGTACAACACTTAAGGGTTTCCTACTTGTACTCCCCTTCCTGCTCAATGCATTCATTCTCGTTTCTCATCATGGTATCGAGCTGGTTCCCTAGTGGGAACGCTACCTAGGGCCCACCACGATACTTTTTTTTTTTCTGCCCGGAGCGCGCTTCAATCCTGCCCGATTCGCGCTCTGTGTGCCCTCCCTACCTTCGAGCCGCCCTTAGTGGCCCCTCTCACGGCCCCTTTGGCTGCCCTTACGGCCCCTAGCGCCGCCCTCTACGGCCCCTCGCACCGCCCTTACGTCCCCTTACGGCCCCTCGCGTCGCCCTTACGGCCCTCGCGCGGCCCCTTTCGGCCCCTCGCGGCGCCCTTTCCGGCCCCTTACGGCCCCGTCGCCGCCCCGTTTAGGCCTCTTGCGGCCCCTCTTCGGCCTCGTCTAGGCCCCTTGCGACCCCTCTACAGCCCCGTCTAGGCCTTACGGCCCCTCCGCGGCCCCGTCTAGGCCCCTTGCAGCCCCGTCGCCGCCACCTACGGCCCCGTCGCCGCCACCTGCGGCCCCGTCGCCACCACCTGCGGCCCCGTCGCCGCCACCTACGGCCACGCCGCCGCCACCTGCGGCCCCGCCGCCACCTGGGGCCCCGTCGCAGCCACCTGCGGCCCCGTCGCCGCCACCAGCGGCCCCATCGCCACCACCTGCGGCCCCGTCGCCGCCACCTGCGGCCACGCAGCTGCCACCTGCGGCCCCGCCGCCACCTGCGGCCCCGTCGCTGCCACCTGCGGCCCCGTCGCCGCCACCTACGGCCCCGTCGCCGTCACCTGCGGCCCCGTCGCCCTCCCCTAGCGGCCCTGTCACCGCTCAGCCGCCCAGCGACCGAGCCGCCGTGCAGCCCAGCAGCCGAGCCAACCACCTGCCGAGCAGCCGAGCCGCCCAGCAGCCGAGCCGCCCAGCAGCCAAGCCGCCGAGCAGCCGAGCCGCCCAGCAGCCGAGCCGCCTTGCACCGGAGCCGCCCAGCAGCCGAGCCGCCCAGCAGCCGAGCCGCCCTGCCACCGAGCCGCCGCGCCGCCCTACTGTCGAGCCGCTGCTGTTCCTACCGGTGCTCCCCGGCCCTCCTTCCTCGGACAGTGCGATAGGGCAGACGGACTCTCTCTATTCGATCTCACCTCTGGTGTCTCTCCTGCCCCGCCTACTTCTGCTGACAGCACTGTTCGCTCACAGTGGGCCACACGCGATGCTGCTGCTCGCCTTGCTGTGCGTCGTCACTTACCGACCACTGAGCGTGCACACTTTAGCCAGTACAAGAGTGCTCAGACCTTGTACGACACTGTAGTTGCACGCTACTCTTCCCCTGCCACTGCTGCACTGAGCCGCCTCATGCTACCGTACCTCTTCCCTGACCTTACTGCCTTTCCCACAGTCGCTGACCTCATAACGCACCTCTGCACTAGTGACACTCGCTACCGCGCTGCGCTTCCTGCTGAGTTCTGAGCCAAGAACCCCCCCTCCCCCATGTACATCACCCTCTACTACATAGTCACCCGGCTCCCTGACTCTCTTTGCGTAGTCAGGGACCACTTCCTCTCAGTTTGCCCCACCACTCTCACCGTTGACATCCTCGAGAAGGGCCTCCTAGCAGCAGAGAAGAGCATAGTCACTGTAGGAGCCTCTCGTGGTGACCCTCGCACCCCCGCCTTTGAGGGGTGTTCCCCCTCCCCCCTCTTGCCCTCTGTTGCTTCTCCTGCTGCGGCCGACCTTGTTGGTTTCGTGTCGGTCGGCGCTGCGTCTGCCCCTAGCGGGAGACGCCGCACCGGCAAGGGCAAGGGGGGCAAGGGCGCTGGAGGGGCTGGCGGGGGCGGTGGAGGTGGTGGTGGTGGGAGTGGTGGCGGGGGTGGCGGCGGCGGCGGCAGCAATGGAGGCGGAGGAGGCGGCGGTGGTGGCGGAGGGAGCGGAGGCGGCGGAGGTGGTGGAGGAGGCGGGGGTGGAGGAGGCGGCGGAGGCGGCGGCAGAAGCGGCGGCTTCGGCGGTGGCGGTGGTGGAGCGGGTCGCGACTCTGCGCAGAGGAGTGGCTTAGGTGGTGGTCCGCGCCAGCAGCAGCGGAGTGGTGTGACCCTGTCCCCTCAGCAGCTTCGTGAGTGGTACGCTGCGCGTCAGCGCGGTGGGGGTACTGGTCCCTGCACTAACGTCCTCCGTACCGGCGACCGAGCTGGTGAGCAATGCGGGGGCCCACACTCCACCCAGCGCTGCTTTGGTCGCCTGACGGACGCGTGGCGTCGCCATTTCCCTGAGGCGTCAGAGATCCCTCGCTGGGGAGATCTGTGTAGGGCGGAGGTTGCTATCTTTGATCTGTCTAGGACGGAGGTTGCTATCTTTGATGCTATCCTTGCTGCCATATATTCTGTGTCCACTAGTGTTGAGGGTGACTGTTACCTGTATGTACCGCCTGACCCGGGCATTGTGGCCACTTCTCTAGGTGCTGGTGAGGCTGCTGCTCTAGGTGCAAGTGCGTCTGCTACCCCAGGTGCTGGTGAGTTGGCTCTCTCAAGTACTACGTCGGCTCAGGCCTTACACACCTTCACCCTTGACTCGGGTGCTTCCCGCTCCTTCTTTCGAGACCGCACCACTCTTACGCCGCTCAGCCGGCCGGTTGCAGTCTTCCTGGCGGACCCCTCTGGGGGTCCTGTCCTTGCTAGCTTCTCCACTATCTTACCGTTCCCGGCACCCCCCTCTGGCACCCTGTCAGGTCTCTACCTCCCCTCGTTCTCTACGAACTTGGTGAGTGGAGCGGACCTACACGATAGGGGGGTTGACCCGTTCACTCCTGCGAGTCAGCGAGTGACCCACTGCACGTGTGCTCGGACAGGCCGACACTTGGCCACGTTCACCCGTCGGCCAGGGTCGGGCCTGTACACCCTTACTACTGAGTCTCCTCCGTCTGTTGAGTCCGCCCAGGTAGCTGCGTCGAGTCAGGTGTTTGCTGCAGCGTCCAGGTCTGGTCCTGAGTCGGCTCCCTGCTCGTGTCGTCTACTGTCCCACCAGACTTTCCTCTGGCACCACCGCCTTGGTCACCCCTCCCTGCCTCGTCTCCGAGGCATGGCCTCCCGTGTCCTTGTCTCTGGTCTCCCTCGGTCTCTCCCTCCCCTACCTCCGGGCCCTGGCCCTACCTGCGTCCCCTGCATCGAGGGGCGACAGCACGCCGCCCCTCACTCCTCCGAGTTACCTCCGACAGAGGCTCCGCTGCAGACTCTCCACATGGACGTGTGGGGCCCCGCCCGCGTCAGTGGGCAGAGGCGCGAGCGGTACTTCCTGCTGGTGGTTGACGACTACTCTCGTTACACCACAGTCTTCCCCTTGCGCAGCAAGGGTGACCTCACTGAGGTGTTGATCGACTGGATCCGCGCAGCTCGTCTCCAGCTCAGGGAGAGTTTCGGCTCGGACTTTCCTGTTCTGCGTCTGCACTTGGACAGAGGCGAGGAGTTTTCTGGTGCCCGTCGTGGAGCCTTCTGTCCTGCACAGGGCATCCGCTAGATCTTCACGCTTCCGGCCTCTCCACAGCAAAATGGGATTGCTGAGCGCCGCATAGGCATGGTCATGGACGTCGCTCGTACATCCATGATGCATGCAGCTGCCCCCCATTTTCTGTGGCCGCCTTGCGGTGGACGGGGAAGGTTGGCGATGCGTCTGCGTTTCGGGTCTGGGGATCTCGGGCGTTTGTCCGCGACTTGTCTGTGGATAACCTGTCCCCCCGTGCTGTTCCTTGCGTCTTCCTTGGCTTCCCCTTTGACGGTCTTGGCTGGCAGTTTTACCACCCCACCTCGCGCCGTGTTCTGTCCTCCCAGGACGTCACCTTTGACGAGTCAGTACCTTACTACCGTCTCTTCCCCTACCGCACTGCGCCTCTCCCCCCGCCGCCGCTCTTCCTTGCACCAGGTCCTCCCCCGATAGACCCCCTTCCCCCTCAGGGTCCTGCCCCATCTGGTGTGTCCCAGGTAGACGCAGTCGAGCGTGTCGAGGTAGCTGTTGACTCAGGTGCTGCTAGAGGTGCTGAGCCTGCGGGTGCCGGGTCTGGGGGTGCTGAGACTGGGGGTGCTGAGACTGGGGGTGCTGAGTCTGGGGGTGCTGAGCCTGGGTGTGCTGGGTCTGGGGGTGCGGAGCCTGGGGGTGCGGAGCCTGGAGGTGCGGAGCCTGGGGGTGCCAAGCCTGGGGGCGCTGGGTCTGCTCGTGTGGCCGCCGGCGGTTCTTCGTCGAGGCGGGAGCCACTCTCTCCACAGGAGCTGCGCGAGTGGTTTGCCCGCCGCTGGAGACGTGCTGCTGAGACTGGGGGTGCTGCTGGGGCTACTGGAGTTGGTCCTGCTGGAGCTGCTGGCGGTACTAGTGCTGGTGGAGCTGGAGCTGCTAGGGGTGTTGGCGCTGGTGTTTCTACTGGCGCTGGTGCGTCTGGGGGTGCTGCTGAGGCTGCTGGAGCTGACGGTCCTACAAGAGTTGGTGCTGCTGGAGCTAGAGCTGCTGGGGGTGTTGGCGCTGGTGGTGCTCCAGGCGCTGGTGCTTCTGAGGGAGCTGGAGTTGGCGCTGGTGGAGCTGGAGGTGCTGCTCGCACTGGTGCTGCCGCTGGGGGTACTGGTGCCGTCCTTGCTGGTTCTGGAGGCGCTGAGCGGCCGAGGCCGTATTTCGTTCCGCTCCTGGAGCAGGTTCTTGGTCTCCCGCCCTCTACTTGTCCTGCTCCTCCCTTAGAGTGTCCACAGCCTGTCCAGTCGCAGTCACAGTTACAGCCCGCCTCCCCTCTACCTGCTCGTTCTCCCTACACTGGTCCTACTGGAGGTCTTGCTGAGCGTCGTGAGCCTGCGTCTCGTCCTGCATCGCCTGTTCGTGCTGCTCGCACTAGTGGTCGTACTGCGCGTCTGCGTCCTCCTGCGGTCCCCGGCACACACCAGATGGCGCTGCGTCCTTCCACTGCTCCTCTGCGTGTCCCGTTGCCGCCTCCTCTAGAGTCCTCTCTTCCTACTCTTGCTGACCCGGAGTCTGACTCTCTTCGTGCTGCTAGTCTTTCTGTCACGCGTCTCCTGGCTACTATTGTCAGTGACCCTTCCTTTGAGTCCATTGCTGCGTCTTCCCTTGTTGGTGAGCTTGTCGACTTCGCTGCTCGCTGTCGTCTAGACTACGCTGCTAGTCTCGTTGCTGAGTCTTAGTCTGTCTGTCCTCTGTCCGTCGGGGGTGAGTGTGCTCTTAGCACGGACGTCCTTGAGGACAGGCAGGAGGAATTCTAGTGCTTTGGTGCTGCTTTGCCCCATCTCGTCTCCATGCTGATTGCCCCTGAGGGAGACCCGGATGCACCAGACATCCCGACTCCTCGATCGTACGCTGAGGCGATCGAGGGTCCCTACTCCTCTCAGTGGGAGCCAGCCATGGATGCAGAGATGGCTTCTTGGAAGTCAACAGGCACCTACGTTGATGAGGTTCCCCCACCTGGGGCGAACATCGTCAGTGGCATGTGGATTTTTAGGGTGAAGCGGCCGCCGGGTTCTCCGCCTGTCTTCAAGGTGCGTTATGTGGCTCGAGGCTTCAGTCAGCGAGAGGGAGTTGACTACTTTCAGACCTTCTCTCCCACCCCGAAGATGACCACTCTTTGGGTGCTGCTGCACATAGCCGCTCAGCGCGACTACGAGCTTCACTCTCTTGACTTCAGCACAGCTTTCCTGCAGGGCAGCCTGCACGAGGAGATCTGGCTGCGCCGCCCACCTGGCTTCACTGGGTCGTTTCCTCTTGGTACCTAGTGGAGCCTCCGGCGGCCAGTCTACGGTCTCCGCCAGGCATAGTGGCACAACACACTGAGGACTACACTTGCGGCTCTTGGGTTTGCTCATTCTACTGCCGACCCCTCGCTGTTTCTACGCACCGACACCTCTTTGCCGCCGTTCTACATCCTCGTGTACGTCGACGACTTGGTCTTTGCCACTGCTGACACTGCTGGACTCGCCCACGTGAAGTCCGAGCTGCAGAAGAGACACACGTGCACAGACCTAGGTGAACTGTGCAGCTACCTCGGCTTGCAGATCACCTGGGACAGAGCACAGCCCACCATTACCCTGACTGAGTCACACATGGTGCAGCAGGTCCTTCAGCGCTTCGACTTCACGTACTCCTCGCCTCAGGCCACTCCTCTGTCTAATGGCCACTCGCTCTCAGCTCTGCCTTCGGATGAGTCCGTAGAGCCGAGTGGCCCGTACCCAGAGCTTGTTGGCTGCCTCATGTACCTGATGACCTGCACACGACCTGACCTTGCATACCCTCTTAGCATCTTGGCACGCTATGTTGCTCCTGGGAGACACCGACCAGAGCACATGGCTGCAGCGAAGAGGGTGTTGCGCTACGTGGGCAGTACGTCGGGCATGGGACTAGTGCTTGGAGGGCGACGTCGAGTGGTCCTCACAGGTCACGCAGACGCTTCTTGGGCTGACGACCAGGCTCTGCAGCGGTCGTCACAGGGTTACACCTTCAGCCTTGGCTCCGGCTCTGTTTCGTGGCGGTCTACCCGCTCGTCTTCTGTTCTCAGCTCCAGTTGTGAGGCTGAGATCTACGTAGGGGCTATGGCTGCACAGGAGCTTCACTGGCTCACCTACCTGCTGACTGACCTAGGAGAGCCGCCTCGTTCTCCTCCAGTTTTGTACGTAGACAACAAGGCCATGCTGGCCTTGTGTCGGGAGCACAAACAGGAGCACAGAACGAAGCACATTACTCTCCTCTACTTCCTGGCTCGTGAGCTGCAGTAGCGTGGTCAGCTCCACCTCACCTACGTGGCCTCTGATGCCAACACTGCTGATATCTTCACCAAGGCCCTTTCGCCTTGTGATCATCAGCGCTTCTGTACTGTGCTAGGTCTTGTGCCTACTTGGCCTCACTTGCTCACTTCTTGACCTTGCTTGTACTGTCCTCTTTCTATACCTGCACTTGCTTGTTTACCTTTATATATATGATCTTGCATGTGAACTGGCCTTGTGGCCTTGCTCTTGTGCTCGGACTGTGTGGTGACATTGTGATCCACCCTGAGCTTGCTTTGTTTTGCTTGACTGGTCTTGTGACCCCTTGTTCTCCCCCACTTTGCCTATGGGGGTGTGTCAGACATATATGCTATAGTCTGTGTAGGCTGTAGTGGGGCACTTCATATGGGGTACAACACTTTAGGGTTTCCTACTTGTACTCCCCTTCCTGCTCAATGCATTCATTCTCGTTTCTCATCAGCGTGTTGGCGAGGTAGGCAAGGCAGCGGTCGACCTCACGCCAGTGCTGGTCGCTCCTCACCGTGAGGCCGCTCCTCTGCTTGTTGCAGGTGAAGGCGATTTCCGGCCTTGTCGTCTTCGCCGCGAACTGTAGCGAGCCGAGCTTCTGCCGGTACTCCTCCTCCTGTCGCTCCTGCGCCTCCTTGTCGTCAAAGGTGAGCTCGGCGTAGGCGTCGACCGAAACCGGCGTCTTCGGAGTGCGCCCGATCTGCTCCTTGTCAATGAAGCGCCTACACAGCTTGTCGGCGTAGCCCTGCTGATGCAGCCACAGCTTCCCCGCTGACCTGTCGCGCACGATCTCCAGCCCAAGATACTTCCGCACCGGCGAGATGTCCCGCAGCTCGAAGGCAGCTTCCAACAGCTCCTTTATCCCCTTCTGCATCTCGGTGCTACTGCTGGCGGAGAGCAGGTCGTCGACGTAGACCAGCACCCAGCACGCTACTACGCCGTCGCAGACCTTGAAGTACAGAGCCTCGTCGACCTAGCTCTTCTTCCACCCGGCGCCAACCAACACGTCGTTGAGCGCCAAGTACCACAGCAGCGGCAACTGCTTCGGCCCGTACAGGCTCTTGAGCAGCTGGCACACCTGGGCGGTTCCGTCGTTGAAGTATTCCAGCTGAGACATGAACAGCACCCGGTCGAGCTCACTTTGTAGGAAGGCGTTCTTCATGTTGAGGTTGAGGACGGCGACGATGCTGAGGAAGATCCTTAGCGTGACGTAGCTGCCCATCGGCGCGAACGTCTTGTCGTAGTCGGCGCCATACACCTGGGTGAAGCCCTTCACGATCAGCCTCGCCTTCTCGCGCTCGACGGTGTCATCGACGTGGTACTTTGTCGTCAACACCCACCGGTTCTTCATTATGTTTACGCCCGGCGGGCGTTCGACCAGCTCTCAAGTGCCCATGTTGATGAGGCTGCAGATCTCCTCCTCCATGGCGGCCTTCACCACCGGGCCCTTCCAGCTTGCCAATGCCTCTTTCACCGTCATCGTCGAGATGTCCCAACGGTGCTCGGGGTCGGCATGCATGTCGGGGTCGAGCTCCGGAAACTCCTCATCCTCCTTGGCGTCGTCATATGGCTGGTCGTCGTTGTCCACGTCGTACAACGTGGTGAACGCAGCAGGGACGAAGAAGTCGGGTGGCCTCCGAATTCGGCCTGAGTTCCGAGGTCTAGGTAGAACTTCCACCATGTCGCTGTCGGTGGACTCCTCGGCGTCCCCTCCATCACCGGCTTCGCTGCCCTCGTCCTCTTGCTACTTCTCCCCTGTGGTCGGCTCCTCGGCCAACTACCTGGTTGCCAACTGCTCCGTGGTCAGCTTCACCGCTGCCTGCTCCCTTGTCGGTTGCTGCCCTGTCGGTGCCCGCGTCACCGACTTCACCCAAGTCAGCTGCACCTCCACGACCTGCTCCTCCCTTATCAAATTCGACTTCACTCCTACGTCGACTTGCTGCTTGTCATGTCGGCCACCGGCGATGTTCTTCGCCGGCGCCAAAGGCGACGTCCCACTTCTCCCCTCATCGCTGGAGGCCGACACCGAGGTCAGCCTGCGCAGGTCGGCCATGAGTGAAGGGGCAGGGGTTGCAGAGGGAGGGAAAGGGGAAGGAGGACGGACGACCTCGGCGTCCTCACTAGCAAGCTCACCGACCTTGGCGAGTAGAGGCAGAGTCGGCGTCGAGGTGTCGGTCGGCGGGGTGGTTGGCGTCCGTCTGGACACTGGCCCGTGCTCCAACTTCCACGCCTCAAGTTTCATGTCCTCGTAGAACACCATGTCCGACGTGGTGACCACCCGGTTGTTGGCGATGTCGAGGAGCTCCCAGCCCTTGCTCTCCTCCGACCCGCCGAGATGAAGGCCCCACCGGGCCTTCGGCTTCAGCTCCCACCACGCTGTTGCTCAGGGGCCAACATGCCATGCAACCCCACACGCGTGCTAGCGACAAGTTGGGCTTTGTCCCGGTGAGCAGCTGGAACGGTGTATTCCCCGGCGGCAGTGTCGACCTCTCAAGGCAGTTGCGGACCCAGACGGCCTACAGCAGAGCGAGGTGCCACCAGTGGTGCTGCACGCCCATGTGCAGCAGCATTGTTCGCACCGACTTCACCACCGTCAGCATCTCCCTCTCCGCCATGCCGTTTTGCTGCGGGGTGTACGGGCAGGTCAGGTCTTAGATGATCCCCTTGCCATCCACGAAGTCGGTGAACTTCTTCTCGAGGAAATCCCCTCCCCGGTCTGAGCGGAGCATCAGCACCGACTTCTTCGTCTTCCTCTCCACCAACACCAGCCACTTCTGGAACACCAGCAGCACGTCCGACTTCTTGGCGACCAGCCTCACCCACACGTAGCGGGTCTTGCGGTCCTTCAGCAGTAAGAAGTACAAGCTGCCATCCTTGGCAGCCACGCGGAACGGCCCGCACAGGTCGATATGCACGACGACCCGCAGTGCCACGACCTCCATCGTGGGCGACGTCGACCTCGGTGAGTAGGGACGCAGGTCGGTGCAGAGGACACGCCCGTAGTACGTCGCCCAACCGAGCACCTCTCCCGCTGCCAAGACGAGCAGCATCCCGTCGCCGTTCTCCTGCAGCTGGCCGACCGACAGCAGATTCGCTTGCACACCCGGGACGTAGAGCACGTCGGGGATAAGCACCTGCTTCCTGGCCTCCCCTTGCAGGGCGACAGTGCCGCGGCCCTGGACGTCCTACAGCGCCCCATTGAAGCCGCGCACGTGCTTGATAGAGCCGCTCGGCTACAGGTCGACGAAGACCTCCCTCGTACCCATCAGGTGGTGGGAGCAGCTGCTGTCGAGCAGGACCACCGCCGGGTTCGCCTGCACAGCTGCCGCCACCGCCTGGAAGTCCTACCCGGCCTCCGGCGCCAACGAGACGGTCAGCTCCACGACGCCGACTAGCGAGCACTACGCCGTCTTGTCGTCCCTCGCCTTGCCGCCAGCAGAGGAGTCGGCGTCCTTCGCCGATGTCGACTTGGTCGACTGTGTCTCCTTGCACGGCTTGTGCCCTCCTCGACGAGGATGACGGCTCCCAGACCTACCGCGGCCTCCCTTGGCATCGTCGTCGTTGGAGTCACTGCGGTCGGGGCACTCGAAGGAGAGGTGGTCGGGGACGCCGCACAGCCAGCACTCCCAACGTCGACCTCCTCCTCCTCGACCGCTGTCCTTGGTCGAATTCTTCTTGTCGACTTCCTTGGCCGGCTTCTAGCCATTGTTTCCACCTCCGCCAGTCTATCCGCGCTACCCTGGTCGGCCACCTTGCTTCGCTGGAGCGACGAAGTTTGACTACATCAGGAGCTCCTGGGACCGCTTAGCCTCTTGCATCGCCTCGTCCTGTAGGATGTACGAGGTCAGGTTGTCCTCGTTGAGCGTCGCCCTCGTGCTCGGCGCCATGGACAGCCGCTTCAGGAGGTTGTAGCTGCTCGAGAGTCGTTGCATGACGTGGGTGATGTATGACGCCGTCGAGTACTGTGCGCCGGCCATCGTGATGGTGTTGAGAATTCGCTCGGTTGCAGTAGTCAGTCGCCGTCTCCTCGTCGCCCATCCGCAGCTGCGTCAGCTGCCCCTCTAGCTGGGCGATGAACAAGTCATCAGTGACTTGGTAGGTCGACTCGATAAAGTGCCACTCTCGGTGGCCGGCGTCAAGGTACTCTCGGCACCACTTCAAGGCGATCTGCACGCCTGGTGAGCAGCACCGTGAGATGACCGTGAAGGTCAATAGCTGCACGGCGCGAAACTCTGTACGCAAGTCGGGGTGGTGCTCATCCGGCATCGCCACGGTCCCTCGGGTGAAGCCGATCAGCCCGGCCATCTCCAGCTGGGGCTCGATGGCTTCCTTCCAGGTGAGTATGTCGGGCCGACCAACGAGCGGCGGGGTGACCAAGATCCTGTCCGGCGTGAACTCGAAGTAGCCGTAGCTCGGTGCAATCCCGCCCGCCGTCACCTGGGTCGCCGACATCGGCGACAATCCGCTTCGTCGACCTCCGACGTCGCCACGCAAGGAGCTTGCAGCCGCTGACGAATGCACCCCTCGCGCCTGAATCACATCGGCCGCTTCGTCGACCTTTGACTTCATCGGCATGAATCACACCACGCTGCCTTGACGTGCCTCCCGCACTGTTGCCAACTTGGCCACCTCCTGCGTGGACGCCCACGTCGACGCCGCCTTCGTTGGTCACCGGTAGAGGAGAAGCTGGTCGAGAAGGGGGATTCTTTGTCACCCACGTGGAGCGGAGTCAAGCCTTGACGACCGCCCAGGGTATTGCCCCGTAATCCTGGGCCTCATGGCGTCTCCTCGCATCCTCCAACCGTCCCTCCAGGGTGTCCTTCACCTCAACATCACCTACGCGCACACTAGTGACTGCACGGCTGTCGGCCTACGAGCAACTTAGGTAAGTGACCACTACGTCGGCCTGACTGAAAGGTAAGTCGTGTTCCTGTCAACATATATTTTATATGTTGTATTTGGTTAAGTCTAGGTGTTACTGTTTTGCCCTAATTCTAGATTAGGGTTTCATACATATTGCTTGTAACTTTGTCAATTCTTAGATTGTGACATGGTATAGAGCGGTTTCCTTCCCTTAAGCGATTTTTTTTTTTCTCTCGACACTAGTCATGGGCCCACCGCCTCGTAGCGCCCCGTAGCCCGAAGTGCCCTGCCCAGTAGCGCCAGATTAGATCGCGCGCCTTCTCCTCTGCGCGCGTCACCCGTTTAGCCCTGCGCGCGTCACTCGTTTAGCCCCGCACGCGTCACCTGTTTTGCCCCGCGCGCCATCCGTTTTCTGACTCACGAGTAGCTTGGTAGGGCCACTAGCGCGCAGCAGACACACGAGTGCGCGCAGCCATAGCCGCATGTGCAACCGCGCGCACGCGCAGCCATAGCCACCCGCACGCGCAGTCCGTTAGCTGTGCCCGCTGCCCCACCCGTCGCCCGTTTTCCACTAGTCACCCGCTGCCCCACGTGTTCCCGGAGCCCCACCGTAGCCGCACAGCAGCACGCGCAGCCGCACGCTCAAACGCACGCGCAGCAGCTCGTGCAGTACGCGCGCCGCCCCACGTTGCCCGTGTAGCCCCCCCCGAAATCAGCCGCCCCAGCCAATACTCCGAGTAGCAGAACCGCACGGCAACGGACAGAATCGCACAGAGCCGTACCTGCTGCCCCACCCGTTCCAGTCACCTCACCCAAAATCAGCCGCCCCACCCGGTACTCTCAACGTGCAGAACCGCACAAAACCGCACAGCACAGCGCAGAATCGCACTGAATTGCGCAGAACCGAACAGAACCGCACTGAACTGTGCAGAACCGTACGAACCACACAGAACCGCACATAACAGAACTAGTAGCAGCTTAGGCTGCCCCCACTTCAACCAGTAGCAGCTTAGGCTGCCACCAGCAGGACCAGCAGCAGCCTAGGCTGCCAGGAGCAGTACTAGTTGCAGCTTAGGCTGCCCCCAGTAAAACCAACAGCAGCTTAGGCTGCCACCAGCAGAACCAGCATCAGCGTAGGCTGCCACCAGCAGAACCAGCAGCAGATTAGGCTGCCACCAGCAGAACCAGTAGCAGCTTAGGCTGCCCCCAGTTAAACCAGCAGCAGTTTAGGCTGCCACCAGCAGAACCAGCAGACACTTAGGCTGCCACCAGCAGTACCAGTTGCAGCTGAGGCTACCCCTAGTAGAACCAGCAGCAGCTTAGGCTACCACCAGCAAAACCAGTAGCAGCTTAGGCTGCCCCCCCCAACAGATCCAGCAGCAGCTTAGACTGACCCCAGCAGCACCAGCAGTAGCTTAGGCCCACCTGTACGCACCCCCCCTCCATTTCTAGCTCCTCACATGGCGTGTACTAGGGTTCTCCAGCAGCAGGGCCAGCAGCAGCACTCCCGGCAGTGGGGACCTGCGGGTCCAAAGTGTGGCGCCCCTAGCAGTAACTCAGCTGGCAGTGAGCGAGACGTCGGCCCCTGCGGGTATACCGGGCCCTAACAAGCCCTGGTGCTGGCACTACCTGCTGGAGTCCTAACCACTCTGCGTCCCACTGCTACCGTCGACTCGACGACCTCCACCGTGAGCGTTTTGGTCCTCACGCTATTACACCGCACTGGCCCTCACGTCTTCGTCAGCGCACTGCTGCACCCGTTGAGTCTCACCTGCCTGGTCTAGGACCGTTCCCGTCTGCACGAGTAGAGACCTGTGTTTACAGTCTTGGTGCGAGTGTTGTTTCCACTCTAGGCGCCTCTGAGGGTCTTTGTGTAGGAGCTGCAGCTACCACTAGTCTAGCACCAGCCTTTGTAGCTAGTTCGGGTGCGACCCCACAGACTGCACAGCTTTCCTTCACCCTAGACTCTGGAGCGTCGAGCTGTTTCTTTCGCGACTGTACTGACCTCACACCACTGCGCACTCCAGTCACTGTCGCCTTGGCTGACCCCTCTGTGGGACGTGTAGTTGCTCGCAGCACCACTACTCTCCCATGTCCGGCGACTCCCTCAGGTTTTCTTACAGGTTACTACACCCCCTCGTTCTCTAGGAACCTGGTGGGTGTTAGTCACCTCCACGACCTAGGTGTAATCACCACTTTCCCACTGGACGAGCCTATTGCCTCCTGCACAGTCGGTACCACTAGGGCCCCTCTGGCCACTTTTCACAGGGAGCCGAGCTCTGGTCCGTACTCACTACACACTGGGCCCCACCGCACTGGGTCGGGCCAGGTTAGGTCAGGTTAGGTAGCTGCTGTGTCATGCGACTGTCGCTCCCTCACCCACCCGTCTGTCCTTTGGCACCACCGTCATCGAGCCGTGGCTACTAGCGTGGGGTGGTGCCCAGGGCCTGTGTGGGCTTCGCCTACACTCGGACCGTGGTGGTGGGTTTTCTTCCACTCGTTTGGAGACGTTCTGTCAGGGTCGGGGAGTCATTCAGTCGTACATGCTACCAGCCTCGCCGCAGCAGAGAGGGGTAGCCGAGCGTCGCATCGCCCTGGTCATGGAGGTTGCCCGGACCTCCATGTGCCATGCCGGTGCCCCTCAGTTCTTGTGGCCTCATGCGGTCCGCTACGCCGCGCACCAGCTGAACCTATGGCCCAGTGACGCACGGCCACGGGTGACGCCGGTCTCTCTCTGGTCAGGTTTACAGGGCGTAGCAGCTGACTTCCGCGTCAGGGGTTGTCTGGCTCACGTTCGCGCCCCTGGCGCGAACAAGTTGTCTCCGCGCACTCGTGCCTGCGTCTTTCTTGGCTTCCCCTTGGACGCCTCCGGCTGGGTGTTCTACGACCCGGTCACCTGCAGGTTCTTCACTTCTCAGGACGTCACGTTTGACAAGTCTGTCTGTTACTACAAGAGTCGCCCCCACCGAGGTACTGAGGTCTTTTCCCCCCCGCTGTTCCTCACCCTTGAGCCCCCCCAAGTCGCCCGGGTAGCCCCCCCCGCTTCGCGTCCTGCCCCGTCAAGTGTGTCGCACGTCACTCCGCAGTCGTCCCCCCTGCAGCGTCCAGTCCCTGTCGTGTCTGGGGGTGTGGGATGTACAGTTGCGGAGGGTGAGGGTGCTGGGGCTGTAGGAGCTCGTGGTGTCGGTTCAGGGGGTGCAGTGGGTGTGGGCGTGGAGGTCACTCCTGTGGAGGACACGGCAGCCTCGAGTCGGCGGCCTCGCCCCGCCTCACCCCCCGGCTTCCCGGTCGTCCCGCAGTTCCCTCCTCGTTCTCCTCTGCGGCCGGTTGCTGCGGAGCTTGGGGGTGCTCCTACGGGAGGTACTGGAGGCCCCGGGGGTGTCACTAGTGGAGGTGATGGTTCTGGGAGTGCTGGAGCTGGAGGCACTGGCACTGTGGCGCCTACACCTTGCACTATACGTTTCCTGACCCGTAAGCAGCGTCTCCTCCGGTTGGAGAGGGAGGAGCGTGAGCGGTTTGAGAGGGCACAGCAGCAGCAGCAGCAGCAGCAGCAGCAGCAGCAGCAGCAGCAGTAGGAGCAGCAGCAGCACCAGCAGCACCAGCAGCGGCAGCAGGAGCAGCAGCAGCAGCAGCAACAGCATCAGCAGCAGCAGCAGCAGCTACAGCAGCAGGAGAGAGTAGAGGAGTCACAGCACCAGCACAAGAGGGTGGAGCAGGATTCCCGGTCGCAGCAGCGGGTGCAGCTGCAGCCCCAGCAGGAGAGAGTACAGGAGGAGTCACGGCCGCACCAGGAGAGGGTAGAGCAGGAGTCCCGCCCGCAGCAGCAGGTGCAGTTACAGACCCAGCAGGAGAGAGTACAGGAGGAGTCATGACCGCAGCAGGAGAGGGTAGCGCAGGAGTCCCACTCGCAGCAGCGGGTGCAGCTGCAGTCGCAGCAAGAGAGGGCAGAGGCAGAGGCACAGGAGAAGCAGCAGGGGCTGGTGCCGTCGCAGCAGACGCCAGAGGAGGCGGAGCAGCAGCGACTTCAACTACACGACCTCCCCGACCCAGTACTTGACGCTTTGTTCGTGGTCCCCTACCATCCCCCCCTGTTCCCCATGTTGAGTCCCTTTCCTCGTCCCAGTGGACTCGTCGTTCTCCCCTCAGTCGTGCTATCTCCTTAGAGCGTTGTCGGTCCCGTTACCGTGCAGACGGTCCATTCCACCTTGTTCTTCGCTCTCGTGTTCCACCTCCTCCTGTCCTTCCACAGCCCCCTGAGTTGTTCCTCACTGTGCTTCACGACCCATTGTCCGACTACCTCCGTGCCTCCCGTCCTGTCGTCTCCCGTGTTTCGTCCGCGTTGGTCACTCACCCGACTGCACCTCTGTCGTCTGTTTTGGCACTTGTTACCACTGTCGCTGGCTTTGCCTCTTCCCACCGCCTTGACTACGCCGCTCACTTGGTGAGTGGCCCTGCTCGTTCTCCGTTCTCTGGGGGTGCCCCTGTTTTTCCCCTAGAGGTCCTCGAGGATAGGCAACTAGAGCTTGGATTTCTTGCGGCCGCTGTTCCTCATCTCTGCGCCATGTTGCTTGCCCCTGAGGGGGATCCAGACGCTCTTGACATCCCGATCCCTCGCACTCACGCCGAGGCGGTCTCGGGACCCTGGGCTTTGTACTGGATAGCAGCTGAGGAGGCAGAGATGGCATCTTATAGGTCCACACGCACTTACGTCGGCGCAGTCCCACCACCTGGGATGAACGTCGTCAGTGGCCGATGGCTCTACAAGGTGAAGCGGCCGCCTGGATCACCACTAGTGTTCAAGGCGCGCTATGTGGCGAGAGGCTTCAGTCAGCGAGAGGGGGTGGACTTCTTCCAGACCTTGACTCCCACCCCAAAGATGAGTACTCTTCGGATGTTGCTGCATATTGCAGCCCAGCGCGACTACGAGTTGCACTCCTTGGACTTCGCCAACATCGCCTGGGCGACCGTCGCACTTCTCCGCAGAACCTCGTCACCCAGATAACCTGGTCGACCAGGCAACCACGTCGACCAGCTTCTCCTGTATGTGCCCGTCGACCTCCCAAGTTGACGGCCACCTCTAGTCGACCTCACCAGATCGACCACACCCCTGGTCGACCAGCTCTAGGTCGACGTCACTCCTGGTTGACCAGCTCCACGTCGACCAGCACAGTTGTCAACCGACCATCCAAGTCGGCTACCCGAAGTCGGCGACACCAAGTTGACGCACTGCTACTCGACGCCCAGCTGCTCGGCGTCCTGAATCCCTTTGTCGAGGTCGACGTCGGCCCCTCCTTCGTCGACCACCATGTTCGGTTGACCACCAGGTCGACATTACGCCTGGTCGACCAACCACCAAGTCGACCAGCAGTCCTGTCAGCCGACCACCCGATTCGGCTGCCCCAAGTTGGCGTCACCAAGTCGACGCCCTCCGCAGGTTGACTTCCCAAGTCGACCTCTCCGAAGTCGGCGCCAAACTGAAATCGGCGCCCGTGCAGGTCGACCTCCTCGTCAACAAGCTCGCCCACTGCTGCAGGTTGGCTGCTCCCCTCACACCCAACCACGAAGTCGACTCTGCGCAAGCGAGGACGGGGCCAACACACAGCTTCCGTTGACACTCCCAAGACGTCACCTTTGATGAGTCAGTCTGTTTCTGAAGGCTACGCCTGCACGCGTCCCACCCAATCCCCCTAGCGCCTCTCTTCCTCGTACCAGTCCCCCCCCCGGTAGACCCCCTCCCCCCACAGGGTCCTGCTCCCTCAGGTGTGTCTCAGGTAGACACACCCCCCATGGTTGAGCCTTTGGAGATCTCTTCTGACTCCTCTGGCCCCGCTGAGGGGGGTGGCCCCGCCGCTCACGACACGGCGGCCACTCGCCACTCTCCACGCTTGGAGACCCCCCTTCGTTTTCCGCCTCGGCTGTCTTCGCCACCTCCCCAGCCTGCTGCTATGGATCCTAGAGCTCAGACTGCTGGTGCTGAGCCTGGGGGTGAGGGTTCTGGGGGTGGTGAGACAGAGGGTGAGGGTTCTTGGGGTGCTGTGACTGGTGGTGCTGACTTTGGGGGTGCTGTGAGTCCTGGTGGCAGTGGAGCTGTGGGTGACCTGACTGGAGCTAGTGCTGGTGCTGGAGGTGCTGGAGGTACTACCGGAGGTGCTGGAAGTGCTTCTGGTACTGGAGGTACTCCTGGAGGTGCTGGAGGTGCTGTCGGTTTTGGAGGTACTAGAAGTGCTGTCGGTGCTGGGGGTGCTGGAGAGGCTAGTCCTGGAGGTACTGGAGGTGCTGCTGGTACTGGAGGTGCCAGACCTACTAGTCCTGGAGGTGCTACTAGTGCTGGAGGTGCTAGAGCTGCTTGTCCTGGAGGTCCGACTAGTGCTGGAGGTACTGATGGTGCTCGAGGCGCTAGATCTGGAGGTATTGGAGGTGTTGGAGTTGCAGGTCCGGGAGGTGCTCGTACTGGAGGTACTAGAGCTGTCGGAGCTGGTGGTGCTGCTGGTGCTAGAGGTGCTACTGGTGCTGGGGGCGCTAGAGCTGGAGGTACTAGAGGTGCTGGAGCTGTTGGAGCAGGTGGTGGTGCTGGTGCTGGAGGTGCTGGAGGTGCTACTGGAGCTACTGGCACTGGAGGTGCTGTATGTACTGCTGGTTCTAGAGGCGCTGGAGGTGCTACTGGAGCTGCTGGCACTGGAGGTGCGGGAGGTACTACTAGTGCTAGAGGTGCTGGTGCTGCCGGAGCTCGTGGTGCTGCTGGTGTTGGAGGAGCTGGAGCTGCTGGTCCTGCCCCGCGTCGACTGTTTTTCTACCCGCAGCCGCAGTCGTCCCTGTCATCGCGTAACTCGGTCCTTCGCCAGGTTCTTAGTCTCCTGTCTTCCACTGGCCTCCCTCTACCTCTCCTGTGTCCACCGACTGAACATTCTCAGCCACAGCTACTTCCTGGCTCCTCGCTGCCTGTGCCTGCTCGTCACACTGAGGTGACTCAGTCCCTGACTAAGCGTTGTGAGCCTGAGTCTTGTGCTTCCACACCTGTTCGTGCTCGTCGTGTCACCCGTCATTGTCCTCCTACTGTCCCAGGCACTCACGGTATGGCACTTCGTCCTTCCTCTGTTCCACAGTATGTTGTCTTGCCTGAGCCTCCAACGTCCTCTCTTCTACACGTTCCTGACCCTGAGTCCGACCTTGCTTGTGCTGCCAGCCCTACTATCACTCGTCTCCTCGTTACTGTCATCACTGACCCTGACTTTGAGTCTACTGTTGCGTTTGCCCTAGTCACTGAGCTAGTCGACTTTGCAGCTAGGAGTCGTCTCGGCTACGTCGCGAGTCTTGTTACTCCTCCATCCTTCGGGGGTGAGCCTGCCCTTAGCAGTGACATCCTTGAGGACAGGCAGTTTGAGCTAGAGCGTCTTGCAGCCGCTTCACCTCTTTTCGCATCCATGCTGCTTTGCCCTAAGGGAGACCCAAATGCACTTGACATCCCCACCCCGCGCTCTTACAAAGAGGCGATCTCGGTTGAGTACTCCTCTCAGTGGCAGGCAGCCATAGACGCTGAGATGGCTTCTCGGAAGTCCACGGGCACCTACGTTGACAAGGTTCCCCCGCCTGGGGCGAACATCGTCAGTGGCATGTGGATTTTCAGGGTGTAGCGGCCGTCGGGCTCTCCGCCTGCCTTCAAGGCGCGTTACGTTGCTCGAAGCTTCAGTCAGCGACAGGGGGTCGACTTCTTCCAGACCTTCTCCCCCACCCCGAAGATGACTACTCTTAGGGTGTTGCTGCACGTTGCAGCACAGCATGACTACGAGTTGACTCCCTCGACTTCTCGACAGCTTTCTTATAGGGTAGCCTTCACGAGACCATCTGGCTGCGCCGTCCAGAGGGCTTCACTGAGTCATTTCCTGTGGGTACCTAGTGGAGCCTACGGCGACTAGTCTCCGCCAGGCGCCCCGCGACTGGCACGACACACAGAGGACGACACTTGCGGCTCTTGGGTTTTCTCCTTCCTCTGTTGACCTGTCGCTGTTTCTATGCACCGACACTACCCTACCGCCGTTCTACATTCTCGTGTACGTCGACGACTTGGTCTTTGCTATTGCTAAAACTGGGGCGCTGGCCCTAGTGAAGGCGAAGCTACAGGAGAGACACACCTGCACTGACCTAGGTGAGCTGCGCAACTATCTTGGCTTGCAGATTATCCGGGACAGAGCACCATCACCCTGACTCAATCACACATGGTGCACCAGGTCCTCCAGCGCTTTTGCTTCCAGTTCTTCTCGCCACAGCCCACTTCTCTGTCTACCGCTCACTCGCTCTCAGCTCCACCTTTGGACGAGTCCGTAGAGCTGAGTGGTCCATATCCAGAGCTTGCGGGTTGCCTCATGTACCTAATGACATGCACACGACCTGACCTCGCGTACCCTCTCAGCCTCCTGGCTCGCTACGTGGCTCCCGGTAGACACCAAAAGGTGCACTGGAATGCTGCGAATAGGGTACTGCATTACTTGTGCAGTACATCGGGCATGGGGCTCGTGCATGGAGGACTGGGTTCAGTGGTACTGACAAGACACTCTGACGCTTCTTGGGCCAACAACCAGGCGACTCAGCGTTCGTCACAGGGTTACACCTTCAGTCTTGGCTCTGGTTCTATCTCATGGAGGTCCACTCGTACTTCTTCTGTGCTTGGCTCCAGCCGTGAGGCCGAGATCTAGGCTAGAGCCATGGCTGCACAGGAGCTACGATGGCTGACCTACCTGCTGATCGACTCCTCTGATTCTGTACGTCAACATCAAGGCAATGCTTGCCTTGTGTCACGAGCAGAGGCTTGAGCACAGAGCGAAGCACATTGCTCTCCGTTACTTTCTTGCTCGGGAGCTGCAGCAGCGTGGTCAGTTGCGCCTTGCTTACGTGGCCTCTCGGACCAATACTGTTGATGTGTTCACCAAGGCCCTTGGGTCTGGTGATCATCAGCAATTTTGCACTGCTCTTGGGCTAGTGCCCACTCTGCCTCACTTGCTGGTTGCTTGACTTGTCCTTGTTGTACACTGCTATATATCTATATACCTGCATGTTTACACTTGCTAGGTTGTGATCAGTGTACTGCCTGGCTAGTATGCATGTGAACTGGCCTTGTGGCCGCTTGCTTGTGCTCAGATTGTGTGGTGTCCTTGAGATCCACACTGAGCTTTGCTTTGCTTGTTCTCTTGCTTGATTGGTCTTGTGACCGTCTGTTGTGTTTGCTCTCTCCCACTTAGCCTATGGGGGTGTGTCAAACTGCATGTTTGTGTTCTCTCTAGGCTATAGTGGGTTAGCCTACAATGGGTACAACACTTTAGGGTTAGTACTTGTACCCAACTCATTCATAGTTCTTTGATTCATGCACAGTTGATTCTAACAGCACCCACATCTACAAACTATCCAGAATTCGTGAACCAAACCACCCCAACCTGGTCGGACCTGAGAGGTGGTTGGGGTTCGACGCCCAGACCTCAAACTGCTCGCACAAAAAACTACACTCTTAAACCGCACAATAAACCTCCAATCACATTTTGGTTTAGGTCGAGAAGCCAAACCACTCACATCACCTCCATCCCCTGCTCCTCACCGTCACTCAAGCTCGCTGCGGCAGGCGCTAGAACGCCCTTCGCTTTCGTAGTTCGCCTTGCTGCTCGCTCGAGTAAAGCAACAGAACTCACTACTCACCGCTAAGGAGCAAAAACAACGACCTTGCACCTTCTTTTGTTCTGTAAATATGCGCCACGACTTGCAGGCATACACTAAAACTGCGAGAAACCTCACGCACAACTACCCTGACATTGCTGTGGACGAAATCCGAATCGTGTTGTTACTCTGACAGTACTTCTCCACGTCGGCACCTCCCTTAGCTCACTTGACAGTCTCACTAGCGTCCGACGCGGAGAGGAGTTCCTTTGCCAACGCCGTGGTTTTTGCTTGTAATCGAGCACAGGGGGACCGCACGACGCCTAGCTACGCCCGTTTCTACCCGCCCACGACGACTGGCACCTTCGCAAATTCCCCCACCCTCCCAATCTGCACCTTCCACATACGACTCCACTTCCACCTGTTTCAATTTGCACGGGTACCAGCACGTTGCACCTCGGCAGCAGCACGATCAGCCCCAACTGCCCGCGAAAACCTCTTCTAGACTGCATAACTCGTTGCTGCATCTGCGCTACTACCTCTCCCAAGTGCGAATTTGACATACTTGTTACACCGCTAGCTGCATTGCACTGCATGTAAATCTTTCTAATGCTCTTTCTCACCGTGGCAAGCCGTAAGCGGGACAGGACGCCTGAAGACTGGGACCCACACCCCTCTCGTCCTCGTAATCGTTCGCGTTCATCCCCACCTTTTGCAAGCCTACCAATTGAACAGCCAGCTTCACGCCCACGTCCGTCATCCCTCCCTAATGACTCTGCCACGACACACTGTTCTTCGTTGCTACCAGAATCAGCTACTCCACAACCCCCAGCCTCTTCTTCTCAACACCCTAAGTCATCAGCCGCACCACACTTCGTTTCAGAACAACAGAAGACCGTACTTCATAAAGTCCTTACTGAAACCTTAGCCTCCTCCTCCCAACAGCACGCTTCCCGCCAACCTGAACCTGCAGCTCCGCCAACTTCACAACTTCCTCCTTCTGCTCCTCCTCCTGCTTCGACATCTGCTCCGCATCCTTGTCCAGCCTCTTCTTCTCCTTTGCCCACTTCGGTCCTGACCCCAACTATTACTGCAAAACCTGTACACGTAACTTTGCTATCTCGGGTGGTCTTACTCGCCACTTCACTGCTTGCTCCCGCAACAACACAACGCGTCAGCAATCAGCCCGCCCTCCTCCTCCTCGTGCCACTACTACTCCTTCATCCTCTACAGCACCCCCATCGATATCTCAACAGACTTGGGACGGTGTCGTAACCTAGGACTGGGGGACGTTCTTCAGTCCCACTATCACCCCAGGCCCATTGTTGCGTCGGATTCCGTTGCGAGCTCGCGTGCTGGTCTTGGATGCTTTACTCATACCATTTCGCCATCTTGCCATCTTCCCGCAAGATCCTGCTGCTCATTTCCTCCTCCTTGCTTTCCCTTGTCTGGTGCTTTGCTCTTCCATTTATCTTGCCTCACAATTAGCCACAGCAGCATGTGCAGCCTTTGCACGTCGTTTCATTCAAGGCGACGGGCTTTCCCTTTTCAACAAAGCTGTCACTGCTGCCATTTCAGTGTCTCGACCGCACAGTCTCTCGTCCGCCCGGTTCACAGCCACATTCGCCCGAGTGAACCGCACCAAATGATTCGCGCATTGCGGGGACTAGTCGCGTTCCTCTGCCGCTTTAGAGGCTGGTGAGCTTGCCCCACCGACCCTTGAAACTGTTACTGCGCTTATGGCCAAGCACCCTCCTGCTACTGAAGAACTACCAGACTGGCTGTCCGACTTCTCGCCTTCGGAAATGGCTCAGCTCACCATTCCGCTTCTTCATCAGGCCTTGCGTTCAGCTCCACGAGGCACAGTTGCTGGCCCTTCTAGGTGGCTCATTGAGCATCTTCGTGACACCTTCCTCTCGTACCAGACTCATCTGCCGTATCTTCCCCACTTGTTCCAGAATTGGCTGCAAGGCCACCTCCCACAAACAGTTCGACCTTACTTCACTGCATCCAATGTTGTTGCCCTTCAAAAGTCGCAAGGAGGTGTTCGCCCCATCGCCATCGGCGAGATACTGCCGCGCCTGCTGTCATGTAGCGTTGCTCTTCAGTTCAAGCAGCAGATCCGGGACTTCTTCCTTCCCTCCCTACAGTTTGGGGTCGCTGTCTCCGCAGGGATCGAGGTTATGGCCCATGCAATCCAGTCGGCCCTCTCCCTCCACCCAGAGTGGGTTGTGCTGGAACTGGATGTTACCAACGCCTTCAACTCCTTCAGCCGTTCTGCTATGTTCAATGCCCTACAAGACTCCCTGTTCACCAGCCTCATCCCTTTCTTCCAACTCTACTATGCCTACCCCTCGTCTCTCCATTACCGCAGTGGCCCATTACTCGAGACACTACAGTCATCATCGGGTGTTCAACAAGGTGACCCATGTGGGCCATTCTTGTTCGCCCTCGCCCAGCACCTAGCCATTCGCCCCATCCAGTGCCAATCTCCAGCTCTTTTCATCACCTCTTACGCGGACGACACTTATATGGTCGGCCCTGTGCATGGCGTGTTTCCTGCCTACACTGCGCTTACAGCTCGTCTCAATGACATGGGCCTGAGGGTACAACCATCAAAATGCTCCCTTTGGTCCCTTTTGGACCCCCCTTCGGACCTCACACCTCCACCAGACATCGTCATTGCCCCTAACGGTCTCACGATCGCAAGAGTGCCTGTTGGATCGAACACCCACATTGTCTCTATAGTTCGAGACAAACTGCACTCTTTCTCTTCATCATTGTCTCTCCTACATGACCTTCATGATCCACAGACTGCCTCTCGCCTCCTTACTCTCTGCATTTCTGCCCGTCCCTCATTCCTCCTCCGCACAATTGCACCATTTCCCGAGGTAGAAGAGCTCTACACCTCGTTGGACCACTTTGTTTGCCTCATCGCCTCTGACTACTGGCCTCCTGCTTTTGACCATACTGTCACAGCACACCGACAGCCATTTGTTCCTATTCGCCTTGGAGGGTTCGGCCTCCGTTCTTCAGCTGCAGCTGCTTCTCTCAGTTATCTGTGCAGCTGGGCACATGCAGTTTCACTCCTCTCGTCATGCTTCACCATTCACGGCTCCCCTATTTTCTGTCCCTTCATCACTTTAGACAAGTGGACCGTCTTGACCCATGCATTCCCACAGCCATGTCCAAATTTCGTCCTACCATTCGACAACACTTCCCTACCTGGCCCGCACTTCACGCTGGCTATCCACAGAAGCTATACTCCTACCTTTCATAGAAATTGGAGGCTGTCATGCTCGAGCGCGTGCGTTCCACAGTAACCTCTCCCCAAAATTTGGCCAGTTACTTTCTTATAAGGGCCCCATGCTGGTGATTGGCTTACTGTGTCTCCATGTTCTTCGCATATGCAGCTGTCACCTACGGAGTGGTGTATTGCAGCCGCTATTCATGTTGGCCTCCCCATTCCACACCTCACGACCATCCGCACATGCACTTGTCGCTCGGCATTCACAGACCCTTCAGTCATCTCTCACGTCCTCCACTGCCCATCCTCTAATGAGCCTACTGCGGAGATAACTGCAGCAATGGGAGCTAGGCTACGGGCTAGGCACGTGTGCTCGTGTGATCTCTGCGTTCGTTCACTTAGTCGTTTCCTTGTGTTCACGCTTCTTGCTGGTTCACGGGGGGAATTGGCAAGATTTTTACTAGGAAAGCATAACAACAATGATAACAACAACATTGGCAACATTGACTACATCAGAGCTAGCTAGGCTGCTGGTCGACCTCCAGCGCAGCACGGTCGACCGCACTCCAGCGCAGTAGCGCTCGCCCCGCTCCAGCGTAGCAGGGTAGCGGTTCACCAACGTTGCAAGTCCACGGTGTGCTAGCGCTGCAGCAAGTCGGCTGCACAGCGCTGCACCCGCAGGACAACGGTGCACCTGCTTCGCAGGTGCACGCAGCTGGTTGGTGCGCACTTCCCTGTCATGTGCACAACGCAGACGCCTGGCAGACTCCACGCCAGTGACTGTGCCCACCAGCCACGTCGACCTCGGGATACCACCCCCGAGGTCGGCCTCGCAGACTCCACCCTGGCGACACTCGCGCACGTCGCCCGGGTATCCCGATCGACCGGGCAACCACGCCTGGTCGGCTCACGTAGTCCGTAGCTGGCCACGCATGCCCGGCGTCCCCAGTCCGGCGTCCAGGCGCCCAGGACGCCTTCCGAACCCCCAGGTCGACGTCCAGACGCCCAGGACGCCGACCAAACCTCCAGAGCGGCGTCCCTCCTCCCAGGACGCCGACCAGACACCCAGGTCAGTGTCTGGTCCCCCCGGGACGCCCAGGTCGGCGTCCAGACCCCCAGGACGCCGTGCATACGCCTAGGTCGGCGTCTGGCCTTCCAGAGCGCCGTGCAGGTGCCCACGACGTCGACCAGGCGCCCGGGTAGTCGTGGCGACGCCGAGCTCGGCGTCCAGCTTCCAGGACGCCGTCCAGGCAACCGGGACGCCAACCAGGCGTCCAGGTCGGCGTCCTCCTGCTCGGCGCCCTCCAGCAAGGTGCCTTCCAGCTCGGCGCCCTTGCAGTGGCCCCCGTGCCCACTGCTGCAGGTCGGCTGCAACCCCCGCTCATCCGACCACAAGGTTGGCTCCGCCCAAGCGAGGACGGGGCCTTACAATGCTCTCGTTGACACTCCCCTGCCGCGTTCACGCTTGGGCCCCCTAGCCCACACGGCAGTACAGCTCCGAGAATAGCCCGTCGGCGTGCACCCAACACACAGCACACTGGTCACCGCACCAGCCATGCAAGAGGGCATGGCACCTACTGCTGCACGTCGTTGTCGCCGTCGTTCACGTCGGCCAAGCGCACCTGGCCGATTGCAACGGAACACCGGTTGAAGGCCGGATAGTGCAGCGCCTTCGTCAGGAAGTCAGCCGGCTGCTCGGTGGTTGGGATGTACTGCAGCGAGAACTTCCCGCGCTTCACCATGTGCTGCAGCCAGGCCTGTCGCCGCTCCATGTGCTTGAGGTTGCCCATCAACCCCATGCCCTCGGCGACCGTGATAGCCGACTTGTTGTCCACGTGCAGGACAGTCGGCTTCCCGGCGTCCAGTTGCCGGAATTCTGCGAGGAGGAAGCGAAGGCGGCGTCCCTCCTTGCCAGCTTCAGTGGCCGCCACGTACTCCGACACGGTCGACGACAACGTCGCGCACTTGATGCGCTGGCTCGACCAGGAGACTGCAGCCCCTCCGTAGACGAACACGTAGCCGCTCGTGCTCGTCCTGTTCTGCTTGTCACCCACGTCGTCGGCGTCCACGTAGCTGACCAGCTCTAGCGACTCAGGTCCACCGCCAAACTCCAGGGTGGTGTCTCGTGTGTTGGCGAGGTAGGCGAGGCAGCGGTCGACCTCGCGCCAGTGCTGGTCGCTCCTCTCTGTGAGGCCGCTCTCCAGCTTGCTGCAGGCGAAGGCGATGTCCGGCCTCGTCGTCGTTGCCGCGAACTGCAGCGAGCCGTCCTTCTGCCGGTACTCCTCCTCCTGCCGTTCCTGCGCCTCCTCGTTATCGAAGGTGAGCTCGGCGTAGGCGTCGACCGAGACCGGGGTTTTCAGGGTGCGCCCGGTCTGCTCCTCGTCGATGAAGCGCCTACGCAGCTTGTCGGCGTAGCCTTGCTGGTGCAGCCACAGCTTCCCCGCCGACCTGTTGCGCACGATCTCCAGCCCGAGGTACTTCTGCACCGGCGACATCTCGCGCAGCTCGAAGGCGGCTTCCAGCAGCTCCTTCAGCTCCTTCAGCATCGTGGTGCTGCTGCTGGCGGCAAGCAGGTCGTCGACGTAGACCAGCACCCAGCAGGCCACTCCACCCTCGCCGACCTTGAAGTAAAGAGCCTCGTCGACCTGGCTCTTCTTCCACCCGGCACCGACCAGCACATCGTTGAGCGCCAAGTACCACAACAGCGGCGATTGCTTCAGCCCATACAGGCTCTTCAGCAGCTTACACACTCGGCCGGTTCCGTCGTTGAAGTAGTACGGCTGGGACATGTACAGCACCCGATCGAGCTTGCTCTGCAGGAAGGCGTTCTTCATGTCGAGCTGCATCAGGTTGAGGTTGAGGACGGCGACGATGCCGAGGAAGATCCTCAGCGTGACGTAGCTGCTCACCGGCGCGAACGTCTCGTCGTAGTCGGCGCCGTACACCTGTGTGAAGCCGTTCACGACCAGCCTCGCCTTCTCTCGCTCGACGGTGTCGTCGATGTGGTACTTCGTCGTCAACACCCACCGGTTCTTCATGACGTTCACCCCCGGCGGGCGTTGGAACAGCTCCCAAGTGCCCATGTTGATGAGGCTGTGAATCTCCTCCTCCATGGCGGCCTTCACCGCCGGGCCCTTCCAGCTCGCCAACGCCTCCTTCACCGTCATCATCAAGATGTCCCAACGGTGCTCGAGGACGGCTAGCATGTCGGGGTCTAGCTCCGGAAACTCCTCATCCTCCTCGATGTCATCGTACAGCAGGTCGTCGTCATCGTCCACGTCATACACCGTGGTGAAGGCAGCGGGGACGAAGAAGTCAGGCGGCCTCCGAAGTCGGCCTGAACGCCGTGGTCCCGGCTGGGCCCCCTCGGCATCCCTCCATCGTCACTGTCGTCGCTGCCCTCGGCGTCCTGCTGTTCCTCAGCCGGCGTCCCAGGCGACTGCTCCACTGCGGTCGGCTTCCCAGCCGACTTCTCCCCTGTGGTGGGCTCCCCTGCCGACGGCCCGGTCGCCGACTGCTCCATGGTCGGCTTCACGGCAGCCTGCTCCCTTGTCGGCTGCTGCTCCTCGACCTGCTCCTCCCCTGTCAACTGCAATCCCACGTCGATTCGCCGCTCGTCACGTCGGCCACCGGCGATGCACTTGGCCGGCGCCGAAGGCGGCGTACCACGACTCCCCTCAACGCCGGAGGCCGACACCGAGGTCAGCCCACGCAGGTCGGCCACAAGGGGAGGGGCAGGGGTCAGAGGGGGAGGGGTAGGGGTGCGGACGTCTTCGACGTCCTCAGTAGCAAGCTCACCGACTGCGGCAAGCAGCGGCAGCGTCGCTAACGAGGTGTCAGAGGGCGGGGTGGACGGCGAGCGGCCGGACACCGGCCCATGGTCCGTCTTCCACTCGGTCAGCGACATCTCCTCGTAAAACACCACGTCCGACGTGGTGACCACTCGGTCGGTGTTGACGTCGAGGAGCTCCCAGCCCTTGCTCGCCGCCGACACGCCAAGGTGCAGGCCCCACCTGGCCTTCGGCTTCAGCTTCCCACCACGCTGCTGCTCAGGGACAAGGAACTGCGCCATGCAGCCCCACACCCGCGCCAGCGACAAGTCGGGCTTCTTCCTGGTCAGCAGCTGGTGCGGCGTTGTCCCCGGCGGCAGCGTCAACCTCTCAAGGCAGTTGCGGACCCAGACGGCCTGCCGCAGAGCGAGGTGCCACCAGTGGTGCTGCACACCCATGTGCAGCAGCATTGTCCGCACCGACTCCACCACCGTCCGCATCTCCCACTCCGCCATGCCGTTCTGCTGCGGGGTGTATGGGCAGGTCAGGTCGTGGACGATCCCCTTGCCATTCACGAAGTCGGTGAACTGCTTCCCGAGGAACTCCCCTCCCCGGTCTGAGCGCAGCATCAACACCGACTTCTTCGTCTGCCGCTCAGCCACCACCAGCCACTGCACGAACGCCTGCAACGCATCTGACTACTTGGCGACCAGCTTCACCCACACGTAGCAGGTCTTGCGGTCTTTCAGCAGCAAGAAGTACAGGCTGCCATCCTTGGAAGTCACGCGGAACGGCCCGCATTGGTCGATGTGCACGACGGCCAGCACGTCGTCGACATCGGAGCCTTGGTCGGGGAAGGTGTGCCGCGCCAGTTTTCCGCCGACGCACGAGACACACGGGGAGTCGGCGTCCGTTGCCGTCTTGAGGTCTAGCCCAATGGCGACCTCGTTCTTCGCCGAGCTATGTATGGTGTCCATGCCAACATGTGCAAGCCGCGCATGCATCCGGTCTGGCGTCGACTTCGTCTTCGAGACGATCGCCCACAGAGCCACAACCTCCGTCGTGGGTGACGTCGACCGCGTTGAGCAGGGACGCAGATCGGTGCAGAGGACACGCCCGGTGTACGTCGCCCGACCGAGCACCACTCCGGCCGCAGAGACGAGCATCATTCCTTCTCCGTCCTCCTGCAGCTTCACGCCGTGCTCCTTCAGCTGGCCGGCGGAAAGCAGGTTTGCCCGCACACCTAGAACGTACAACACGTCGGGGATGAGCACCTCCTTCCCGGCCTCTCCTTGCAGAGCGACGGTGCCACGGCTCTGGACATCCTGCAGCGCCCCATTGAAGCCGCGCACATGCCTGATGGCGCCGCTCGGCTGCAAGTCGACGAAGGCTTCCTTCGTCCCCATCAGGTGGTGGGAGCAACCGCTGTCGAGCAGGACCACCGCCGGGTTCGCCCGCACAGCCGCCGCCACCGGCTGGAAGTCCTCTCCGGCCTCCGGTGCCAGAGAGATGGTCGGCTCCACGACGCCGACCAGCGAGCACGACGCCGTCTTGTCGTCTCGCCCCTTGCCGCCAGCAGGGGAGTCGGCGTCCTTCGCGGAAGTCGATGTCTTGGTCGACTTCTTCTCCTTGCGCGGATCGTTTCCTCCACGACGAGGACGACGGCTGCTAGACCTCCCACGGCCTCCCTTAGCATCGTCGTCATCGGAGTCACTGCGGTTGGGACACTCGAAGGAGAGATGGTCGAGGTCGCCGCACAGCCAGCACTCCCGACGTCGACCTCCTCCGCCCCAACCGCTGTCCTTGGTCGACTTCTTCTTGTCGACCTCCTTGGCCGGCTTCCAGCCACTGCTACCACCACCGCCAGACTGCCCACGCTGCCCCGGTCGGCCTCCTTGCTTCGCTGAGGTGACCAAGTTCGCCTGCGCCAAGAGCTCCTGCGACCGCTCAGCCTCCTGCATCGCCTCGTCCTGCAGGATATACGAGGTCACGTTGTCCTCGTTGAGCGTCGCCCTTGTGCTCGGCGCCATAGACAGCCGCTTCAGCAGGTTGTAGCTGCTAGAGAGACCCTGCATGACATGGGTGATGTACGACGCCGTGGAGTACTGCGCGCCGGCCATCCTGATAGTGGCGAGAATTCGCCGGGCTCGGTTGCAGTAGTCAGTCGCTGTCTCCTCGTCACCCATACGCAGGTGCGTCAGCTGTCCCTCCAGCTGGGCGATGAACAGGTCGTCGGTGACCTGGTACGTCGACTCAATGAAGTGCCACGCCCGGTGGCCGGCGTCGATGTACTCCCGGCACCACTTCAAGGCGATCTGCACGCCCGGCGAGCAGCACCGCGAGATGACCGTGAAGGTCAACAGCTGCACGGCGCGAAACTCCGCACGCAGGTCGAGGTGGTGCTCCCCCGGCGTCGCCACGGTCCCTCGGGCGAAGCCGATCAGCCCGGCCATCTCCAGCTGGGGCTCGATGGCTTCCTTCCAGGTGAGTATGTCGGGTCGACCGACCAGCGGAGGGGTGACCGAGATCGTGTCCGGCGTAAACTTGAAGTAGCCGTAGCTCGGCGCAATCCCACCTGCCGTCACCTGGGATGCTGACATCGGCGACAATCCGCTTCGTCGTCCTCCGACGTCGCCCAGCGAGGAGCCTGCAGCTGCCGACGACTGCACCCCTCGCGTCTGAACGCCGCCGACTTCACCGGCGTGTATCACACCTTGGTGCCTCGACGTGCCTCCCACACTGCTGCCGACCTGACCTCCACCGGCGTTGACGCCCACATCGACGCCGCCGTCGTTGTTCACCGGTCGAGGAGAGGAAGGTCGAGAAGGGGGGTGCTCCGCTGCCCACACGGAGCGGAGTCCGGCTTCGACGACTGCCTAGGGTATCGCCCCATACTCTTGGGCCTCATGGCGTCTCCTCGCATCCTCCAGCCGTCCCTCCAGGGTATCCATCACCTCGGCGTCGCCTACGCGCACGCTAGTGACTGCACGGCTGCCGGTCTACGAATACGATCGGTATGTGCTAAGTCGGCTAGACTGAACTACGTCGCGGTGTCCTCCGCGCTCACCGCACCATGCGGAGATAACTGCAGCAATGGGAGCTAGGCTACGGGCTAGGCACGTGTGCTCGTGTGATCTCTGCGTTCGTTCTCTTAGTCGTTTCCTTGTGTTCACGCTTCTTGCTGGTTCACGGGGGGAATTGGCAAGAGTTTTACTAGGAAAGCATAACAACAATGATAACAACAACATTGGCAACATAGACTACATCAGAGCTAGCTAGGCTGCTGGTCGACCTCCAGCGTAGCACGGTCGACCGCACTCTTTGCAAAGCAGCGCTCGCCCCGCTCCAGCGTAGCAGGGTAGCGGTTCGCCAACGTTGCAAGTCCACGGTGTGCTAGCGCTGCAGCAAGTCGGCTGCACAGCGCTGCACCAGCAGGACAACGGTGCACCTGCTTCGCAGGTGCGCGCAGCTGGTTGGTGCGCACTTCCCTGTCATGTGCACAACGCAGACGCCTGGCAGACTCCACGCCTGGCAGACTCCACGCCAGTGACTGTGCCCACCAGCCACATCGACCTCGGGATACCACCCCCGAGGTCGGCCTCGCAGACTCCACCCTGGCGACACTCGCGCACGTCGCCCGGGTATCCCGATCGACCGGGCAACCACGCCTGGTCGGCTCACGCAGTCCACAGCTGGCCACGCATGCCCGGCGTCCCCAGTCCGGCGTCCAGGCGCCCAGGACGCCTTCCGAACCCCCAGGTCGACGTCCAGACGCCCAGGACGCCGACCAAACCTCCAGAGCGGCGTCCCTCCTCCCAGGACGCCGACCAGACACCCAGGTCGGTGTCTGGTCCCCCCGGGACGCCCAGGTCGGCGTCTGGACCCCCAGGACGCCGTGCATACGCCTAGGTCGGCGTCTGGCCTTCCAGAGCGCCGTGCAGGTGCCCACGACGTCGACCAGGCGCCCGGGTAGTCGTGGCGACGCCCAGCTCGGCGTCCAGCTTCCAGGACGCCGTCCAGGCGTCCGAGACGCCAACCAGGCGTCCAGGTCGGCGTACTCCTGCTCGGCGCCCTCCAGCAAGGCGCCTTCCAGCTCGGCGCCCTTGCAGTGGCCCCCGTGCCCACTGCTGCAGGTCGGCTGCAACCCCCGCCCATCCGACCACAAGGTTGGCTCCGCCCAAGCGAGAACGGGGCCTTACAACGCTCTCGTTGACACCTACCAGGGTCCACAACGCCATCAAGCATGGGGTTCGTCGTATCACGTCCGAGCTTGGTTACGTTGTGCAGCTAGAGGACTCCCACCCTCTCTCAGGTCGTCGCCCGGATATCAGCTGCCGTGACATCAGCTCTAGGACTACGTGGGCATTAGATGTTTCTGTTGCAGACCCCTAGCATGGTCCCCCAAACTCTAAGGGTACATTCCGCTGTGGAGACATGTCCCAATCGATGTGTCCCAATCGAGTGTACCGCTCCGAACCGAACTAAACCAGAGATGCGAAAATTTCGAAACTAGGGTGCAATTTGGTGTAATACGATGCAGTGTGGTAGAAACGATTGGGACACATCGATTGGGACATGTGTCCACAATGGAATGTACCCTAAGACTGCATCAGTAATCGGTTCAGCTGCATCTGCTTGCGAAACTGAGAAGCGGACCCTCTATGCATCTTTGTTACAGAACCGCCCAAACGTGAAGCTTCTTCCTCGTGTTCTCGAAACCTTCGGTTGCTTCAGCACGACATTTCTCAGCTTCATCAAAGACTACAGCAGACGAGGGGCGACTCGACTTCGTGACATGGGTGGTGCATTTAACCCAATTCCAGAGCTCTTCGAGACTAGCTACTTCAAGAGGATTTCCTTGGTGCACCAGCGTGAGCAGGCTCGAACCATCTGCCGTCGGACACAAATTCGTTACAGTGTTGACACACCCTCTGCCCCACCAGATCCCACCCCACCTTCCTTCGCTGATTTTGCATACCTTGGTGTTGGTTCTTGAGACCTCATTGGGGGTCTCAACATAGGGTTGCATTTGGGCCATTGCTAGTTAGCTAGCCTTTTGATGCTCAAATCCGTCTGTATCTTTTGTACACATGTACTTTGTAAATGAAGCAGAATACCAACAAATGCAGCTCTCTGTTTTGATCCTAGCTACAGGCAAGGAAGGAGAATCTGCAGTGCCACGGGTGACGCTCCGCGATTGCGCGTCGCACGAATCGCCTCGTAATACTACAAACGCTCAGCCGCGTTTCCAAAAAAGCACGCCATCATCAGTGGCACATCAGCATGCGAGAACGAGGTGTGGCGAGGGCAAGTGGCAGGCAACCAAGTGGCCGGTCACTCGCCGTGTGGTCCCCCGCGCGCTCGCTCAAGACCCGCCGAGCCGAGCAGGCCCAGCAGGTGGCTTGGCAGCGGGTTCATGACGACGAGGGCGCTGTCACCGTGACAGCGCGCGCGGACATCGACGCGGCGGATGGCGCGTAGCCCATTGGTAGCAGGGATGATTGTGGAGGCGACTCAAGGTCCGCGCAGTAGGCGGACGGGCAGGCGACACACCCTGATGCGGCACGTCGCCGCGCTTGCGCGTGTCACATCTGCAGCTCCGGTTCGACTCAGACGATGGGTTGGACTACGAGCGCCCCTACTCCGCACAGGACTCGCCGCGCTGCCGCCTGCAACCCGTGTAGTGCGGATGGTCGGGAGTTGCGGAAACAGGCGTGTGGGGAGCGGCGCTGGGGGGAACGGCGAAGGGGCGGAAGAACGGTGGGAAAGGGAGGGCGTAGGACGATGGGGCAGGCGGGGACGACGAGGGGCTATGGATGTGCGGAAGGGGAATTTATCCCGCGAGACAATTCGTAGGGAGCGATGGGGAGTGTGTGGTGCTGGCAGGTTGGAATGGGTGCTGCGTTCTCTGCGTTACGCCCTTCTTCCCCCTTTCCCCTCTCTGTCTTACACCCTTCTTCCTCTATTCCTTACTTCGCCTTACCCCTTTCTTCCGCCTTTCCACCCTCTCTGCCTTATGCCCTTCTTCTCCCTTTTCCCCTCTTCCTTCCACCCTTCTTCCCCCTTTCCTCTCTCTTCCCTACACCATTCTTCCCCCTCTCCCCTCTCTACCCCCCACACCTTCTTCCCCCACCATGCGTTCTCTCCCTTACGTCCTACTAAAACCCTTTTCCCTCTCTTCCCTACGCCCTGCTTCCCCCTCTATCTTCTATGCCTTACGCCCTTCTTCCCCCTTTCCCCTGTCTTCATTACACCCTTCTTCCCCCTTTCCTTCTTTGACATTCACCTTGCTTCTCCCTTTCCCCTCTCTTCCCTACACCATTCCTCCTCCACCATGCATTCACTACCTTACACTCTTCTTACCCCTTTCCCATCTCTTCCGTACACCCTTCTTCCCCCGCCTTGCATTCTCTGCCTTACACCCTGCTTCCCCCTTTCCCCTCTCTGCCTTAAGCCCTTTTTCCCCCCTTCCCTAGTCTCCCTTACCCCCTTCTTCCACGTTTCAACCCTCGGTGCCTTATGTCATGCTTCCCCTTTTCCCCTCATTGCCTTACACCCTTCTTCCCCTTTTCCCCTCATTGCCTTACACCCTTCTTCCCCTTTTACCCTCATTGCCTTACACCCTTCTTCCCCTTTTCCCCTGTCTCCCTTACCCCCTTCTTCCGCCTTTCCACCCTCTCTGCCTTACCCCCTTCTTCCGCCTTTCCACTCTCTCTTCCTTACACCCTTCTTCCCCTCTTTCTCCTCTTTCTTCCACCCCTCTTCCCCCTTTCCGCCCTCTGCGGCTCGCCCTGCTCCTGCCTTTCCCCTTCCTGCCCCTCTGCGCCTTCATCCCAAGTGCGCCCTTCCCTCTGCGCCCATGCCTCACTTCTCCCTCCCTTTGCTGCTCCCATGCCTCACTTCTCCCTCCCTTCTCCCTCCCTTTTCACCTTTGCTTCGATGCACCTTTGCTCCTATGCACCTTTGCTCCTATGCACCTTTGCTCTAATGCACCTTTGCTCTAATGCACCTTTGCTCCCATGCACCTTTGCTCCGATGCACCTTTGCTCCGATGCACCTTTGCTCCTATGCACCTTTGCTCCTATGCACCTTTGCTCCGTTGCACCTTTGCTCTGATGCACCTTTGCTCCGATGCACCTTTGCTCCTATGCACCTTTGCTCCTATGCACCTTTGCTCCAATGCACCTTTGCTCCGATGCACCTTTGCTCCGATGCGCCTTTGCTCCTATGCACATTTGCTCCTATGCACCTTTGCTCCTACGCACCTTTGCTCCTATGCGCCTTTGCTCCTATGCACCTTTGCTCCTATGCACCTTTGCTCCTATGCACCTTTGCCCCTATGCACATTTGCTCCTATGCATATTTGCTCCTATGCACCTTTGCTCCTACGCACCTTTGCTCCTACGCACCTTTGCTCCTACGCACCTTTGCTCCTACGCACCTTTGCTCCTACGCACCTTTGCTCCTACGCACCTTTGCTCCTATGCACCTTTGCTCCTATGCACCTTTGCTCCTATGCACCTTTGCTCCCATGCACCTTTGCTCCTGTGCACCTTTGCTCCTGTGCACCTTTGCTCCTATGCACCTTTGCTCCTCTGCACCTTTGCTCCTTTGCACCACTGCTCTCATGCTTCACAGCTCTAGTGCTTCTATTCCGCTTCTATGTTCATCTACTTCTCTCTACCTCTTTTCTGACATCCTGAAGTTTCAGCTGGCGTGCAAACGTGACGACCACCTCTATAAGGCCGTGGAGTTAGACGTCGTCGGTGACAGACAGTAGCGGTGCAAAGTGCACGGAGGGAAGAGGTCTAAGGGGAGGTCAGAGCATGGGGGTTGTGTTCCTGGCCGATGAAATCAGCGTGGCGTTGTGAAATCAGGCATTATTCGCTGCATGTAGCTTGTTAATCCTCAACATCGAGAAATCCTTCAACTCTTATTCCTGTGGCCACCAGGGTGCCGTTATTGTGTTTGTGTCGATGTATATCTTGATAGCAAGGAGGCCACGTCCCCGATATGTCTACGATGTTGATTGTCTGTCTAATGTTGACCACATCACAACAGTCTCACCCATCTTTGGCATGTAATTTGAGACATGGCATGTTTCATGCTTAGGGTGTTGTGTTGAACGTATATGCCTAGATCCATTCGTTTGATGGGGGCCATTGGGAATGTGTCAGGTTTTAATTTATCTTGACAATGTAGGATCTGCACAGACGGGCACACAAGAGCGACAATCAAGGCAGGGGGGCATGTGTAAGCGATATTGTAGTGAGTGGTGGTAAATGGGTGTAGGGGCAGCAACCAGGGCTCTGGCTAGAATTTAGCCCAGTCTGAAACCTAAGTCTCTAAAAAAATTTCGTCTGAGCAAAATATGAGCAACTCTTGGCGGTCTGTAAACTCAGACGAGCCAAAACTCACAGTTTGGGAATTCAGACGAACACACCAGAGCACTGTGTGTTCTGTACTATATGTATACCATACGTTTTACTCTTGTTTATAATAATATACCACTTCTTGTGCCACACAACATACTTTTAGAATCATTACTGAGGGAGGAAGGAGGAGGAAAGAAATCCCTAAGCTGAGTCACTAGAATCACTACTTTTGCTGCTGCTGCTGCTTTCTACAGTGTCCTCTTCATCGAAGGGGTTGTACAACAAGGGAGGTGTGGCCTTGGTCTTCTTGCCCCTGCTCTGCCATCCACCTTCCTCACCTTCAACCCTGGCGCTCTCCTTTGCTGCTGCTGCCACAGCTGCTGCCGCCTCCGCTGCTGCTGCTGATGCTGCTGACGCTTTCGCCGTGGCTTTTTCCTTCTTGGAGCGCTTAACGGGCCTTGAGCCTGCAGACATCACCACCTCTTTGACCGATCTGCGTTTCTTGCTGCAGCGCCAGAGCCTAATCAACTCGGGAAAATCCAGGTCGTACTTCAGCAGGGACACCGTCATCAGCCCTAACAGCTTCATGTCGCAGAGGTTGCCATGGAGCCAGCTCTTTATGATATTCTGCCACGAGAATCCGCGCTCGCACTCGACCGTCGATAGAGGAAGAACGGCCACAGCGATCCAGAGGTTCACAAGGTTCGGATATGCGTGCGTCCAATCGGGTGTGGAGAGCATCTGCTTCAGTCCCTCTTGAAACTCAATGTCGTTATGGTGCGTGGAGAGGATGGTGGTGAAGTTCTTCAACTCACGCTGTGCTTTCGCCCAGTCGACTTCTAAGGTGGGGTAGGGAAGGGTTTTGGGTGCACGTCATTCTGAGTGCATGTCATCGTAACGTGCTGCCGAGTGCTCGTGCTATTCATGTGTGCATTGTTTGTATGAGCATATGTCATTGTGCATGGCTTTTGGATATTTTCATTTTGTGTCTTTCTCCGAGTTTAAATGCTTGATCATGCAGTAGAAATCCAGAGCTTTCCAACGATACCAAGATCGCCTTATTCCGACCAAGATCGCCCAAGTTACAAGTTTTCCAAGACTTGGATTCCTTATTACCTTTTAAGGTTATATCTAATTTAGGTGATTACTTGGGACATGAATATAAAGGGATCTTTGGTTGGGTGGTTAAGGAAGGCAACTTTGACTTTTGGATTGGGGTGGCTAGAAGTTTCTAGCATGGGTTGCAAATATTGCAACACCTAGGCAAAATCCAACTAGATTGGATTTTGCATGTGACACCTCAAGGACCTCATGATGAGGGATGCATCCTTGTTGCATCATGATGAGGGTTGCATCCTCATGATGCATGCGTCCAATCGGGTGTGGAGAGCATCTGCTTCAGTCCCTCTTGAAACTCAATGTCGTTATGGTGCGTGGAGAGGATGGTGGTGAAGTTCTTCAGCTCACGCTGTGCTTTCGCCCAGTTGACTTCTGAGGTGGGGTAGGGACGGGTTTTGGGTGCACGTCATTCTGAGTGCATGTCATCGTAACGTGCTGCCGAGTGCTCGTGCTATTCATGTGTGCATTGTTTGTATGAGCATATGTCATTGTGCATGGCTGTTGGATATTTTCATCTTTGTGTTTTTCTCCGAGTTTAAATGCTTGATCATGCAGGAGAAATCCAGAGCTTTCCAACGATACCAAGATCGCCTTATTCCGACCAATATCGCCCAAGTTACAAGTTTTCCAAGACTTGGATTCCTTATTACCTTTTAAGGTTATATCTAATTTAGGTGATTACTTGGGACATGAATATAAAGGGATCTTTGGTTGGGTGGTTAAGGAAGGCAACTTTGACTTTTGGATTGGGGTGGCTAGAAGTTTCTAGCATGGGTTGCAAATATTGCAACACCTAGGCAACATCCAACTAGATTGGATTTTGCATGTGACACCTCAAGGACCTCATGATGAGGGTTGCATCCTTGTTGCTAGGAAGGTTCCTACCATCCTTCCCTAGCTCTTGGAGAACCCCTTCCCTCTCATGGTTCTCTTGGAGTCCCCAACACCAACTCTCTATGCGTTAATGTTTGTACTTCCTCCACCATTCTAGTCATGCAGCTGCTGGACGTTTTTACACAGTTCTCACTCTCTAGACCATCTTAACGACTGATTAAACTTGGAGATGGTAGCTAAGGCTAAGGCGCACAATCCTACAGAGCGGATTTGCGTTGAATTGAGAATTGAGTTCGTCGTAAGCTCTCAAAGTGACGGATCCTGGACAACAAGTGGTATCATTGCGGGTAGTCAACTTTGAGACGACAAATCGTCGTGAATTCTCAACCAATGTTGACAAGTGAGACCATTTTCTAGTAGCCCTGCTCGCAAAATCTCATTTGGTGGTCAAACCGTGTTCTAGTTTGAAGTATTCAGTCCGCGACGGCGATTTTTGTAGAATCGGATTTTCTGGCAGAATTCTCTCCAAACGAATTCTCAAGTTTTCACCGTTCATAAGGCCTCAATATGGTTGGTACGAGCTCCGAAGGTGCTAGTGACGAGATGGATAGAAGTAGAGAGGCTGGAGAGCAAGGGGGAGTTGCTGTTGGAGGAGTGGGGACTCACCAACCAGCCAACCCTACGCTACCCTCAACTTCTACACCATCTCCTACAATCGTAGATCCTGTGAAGGCTTTCTCGATTAAGAATTTCATGGGGGAGGACTACGAGCACTGGAGCTTCCGCATGAGGCTGATGTACACCCAATACAAGCTATTGGATCTGGTGGAGGGGAAGGAGAACATGCCCGGGGCCGCGGAGCTGAAAGGAGCGTGGATGAAGTGATCATTCGACGCGTACATGATCATGGTGCAAGCGGCTGGCGGACGACAACTTGACCACATCAAGGATCTCTTGGGTGATCCAAAGTGTGGCCCCAAGGCTTGGAGGAAGCTTCTGGATGTGCACTCACCGACACATGTTACCGGCATCGTGCTATTCGCGCGGCGGCTGCGCGACATCAAGTTCGTTGATAGAGAGCCCATGCAACCGGTGTTGGATGAGATGCGCGACATCTTCACGAAGCTCCAAGGTGGCGGTGTGATGTACCCGGAGCTCGTGCAATGCGTGGAGATCGTGATACGGCTGCCGGAGTCGTGGTCTGCCCTTACGATCAACCTCAACTCTCAACAGCCCCAGTGGAGCGTGGATTACATTCACGCGGGCATCCTACAGGAGGACTTGCGACGGCGGAGTGTGGAGCGTTCGGAGGAGGGGGCTGGCTATGGAGTTAGAGGTGGAAAGAGTGGCTTCAAGAAGAAGTGGAAGGGCAAAAACAAGGACGACCCTAAGGAGGATGGCGGCGGGGGTCAAGGGGAGGTGTGCTTCTACTGCAAGAAGCGCGGACATCGTTGGCGGAAGTGCTGCCAACGACCCAAGGATTGGACCCCGCCTTCATCAAGCAACCAGCATGGTGGCAAGAGGAGTGGGGGAGTCATGGGAGCTAGTGGAGAGGAGAAGGATGAGGAGAAAGGCGGCAAATCTGAGGAGCGGAAGGCCGGTTTCTTCTTCTTCGTGAACGAAGGCGCAACCGACCTCACTATGGCTGCGAAGGTTCTCTTACACCCCCTCACCCATTGGGTGATTGACTCAGGAAGCTCCTGGCATATGACTCCTCGTGCGGACCTACTCGATGAGATTCAGCCCGCACCCATCTTTACAGGCGCCAAGGCCAAGGTCATGGACATGGGATGCGCCAAGTTCATGGGAGCGGATGGAGAGCTCTTGGGGCTGAAGAACGTGCTGTGGGTGCCGGACTTGTGCGCGATCCTGATTTCTACCGGCCGGTTGGGAGATGCGGGTGTGAACACCGAGACGATTGGCTCGGAGCGCCATCGTGCTTGCAACGATGAGCGCCTCATTCGGGACCTGCAGTGGAAGGGAGATGTCCACAAACACATGTGGCAGATCCCGGTCCTCCCTTGGCGGAAATCGGGCAAGGCGGCACCCGCGGTATATATGGAGGAGAGCGTCACCGAGGAGGAGCAGCAAGGTGTGCAAGGAGAGGAGCTGATTGGAAGCGCGGCGGTGAAGGCGTCGGCTACCTCGGGCCAAGCGGATTGAGAGACTTGGCATCGGAGGCTTGCACACGCGGCTGTATCTACATTGGAGGTAATGCACAAGGAGATGTTAGAGACTAAGGATGGAGTCTACAAAGATTAGATGCATAAATTTCTCAAAATCGTTGGTCTCAATTTCTGGACAGAAAAGTTGAGTTCACTGTCGACAAAAAGTTCCTTGTCAAAACTTCACTAAACTCAGATATGTTGTAGCTCTAGTCCGTGGCTACAATTCCCAAGTTGAATCGTATGGAAATGAGAAATATGTTTCTAGTTATCAATTTTGGCGCACAGGGGGGTATGCTGCCATAAGAACTTAACTCAATAATGGGAGTCTCACAATTTTACACAAGAAAGTCAGAGTAACAATTATCCAGGTGGGAGGGGAAGGAGGACGAGAGGGAAGGTCCCAAGGAGTCCCCAACCAAGGAAACCCCATAAGCACACCAAATCCCTTCCCTATAGGAGCCCCACTTTTACTTTTGTCACTTTCCAACCCATGCCATCCACCTTGCCCAACTTGGCCACACTTGCCAACCTGGTTTGGCTCCTCCCAACCACTTGGCAGCATCTACAGTGATGTTGACGAATTTCCCAACCCCCAAAAGTCTATACCCCTTATCGAGTCAACCCCACAACTTTCCATAGTCACCACAACCAAATATCAAAAGCATACGAACTTCCAACGTTCGTAACTTTCTTGTTCGTGCTCCGATTGAACCGATACTTGGTTCGTCGGAAAGCTCTTGAGCAGAAGAGTCACTTCAGATATCCGCTCAAGGCAAATAACATTCACACACACTCAGAAAATCCAAACCACATCAAACACAAATTCTTGCACATGCTCACACCACGCATGCAACGCACGAACATGTGATGGGAGGCAGACAAACGTGAATGCAAGTGATAGCATCATATAACAAACTCCCCCTCTGGCTGAGAGGCTGTGCCATGTGAACATTCCTATGCTGCAGAAGTTGGTAAAGGATGGGTGCTTGAAGGGGCTGGAGGTGAAGGGGGGAGCAAAGGAGATTGGGAGCTGCCCTACCTGCCTTGAGACCAAATTCACGAAGTTTCCCTTCAGCAGCAGCACAGGACCAGCAAAGGCACCACTTGCACTAGTGCACATGGATGTGGTGGGCCCCACGAGGGCCCTTTCTCTCTCGGGCAGCCGCTACTTCTTGACAATTGTGGACGACCACACGCGTGCGGTGTGGGTGTACCCTCTCAAGACTAAGGGGGAGGTGGCAGCGGCTGTTCTTAAGGAGTGGATGCCGAGAGCACAAAGGGAGAGCGGACATAAGGTGAAGGTGATCCGCACCTACAATGGAGGAGAATTCATTGGCGCTGATTTTGAGGCGGTGCTGAAGAAGAAGGGGATCCAGCATCAGCTTACGGTGCCCTACAACCCTCAGCAGAATGGCGTGGCTGAGCGGTTCAACCGGACCCTGTAGGAAGGTGCTCGCACTCTCCTTGGGCGTGCAGGGTTGCCGGATTCGTTTTGGGTGACTGCACTGCGGCAGGTCGCCCTTGTGAAGAACAGGGTGCTGGCAGCTGTGGGGGACAAGCAGTGGGTTCCCTACACCAAGTGGTATGGGAGTGCACCAGCAGTCAACATGCTCAGAGCCTTTGGCTGTATGGTGGTGTTTCATGTGCCTAAGGAGAAGAGGGGAAAACTGGAAGCTTCTGGGAGATGGGGTGTGCACTTGGGGCTTGCTAAGGATCACAAGGGCTGGCTGATTTGGGACTTGACCAGCCAGCAGCTGACTGTGTTGAGGGATGTGAAGTTCCTTGAGTCCTTGTACTACAAGGAGTGGAAGCAGCAGCAGCAGAAGCTTCCCACTACACCGCTGATCATTGAGGCTGATGAGGTGCAGCGGACTTCGAGGCAAGTGCAGGTCACTGTCTCAGAGGAGGAGATTTCTGGGGTGACTGAGGATGGGGGAGAACCTGAGGTGGAGGAGCAGCAGCAGCAGAAGCAGCAGCAGCAGCAGCCACAGCAGCAGCAGCAAGGTGCTCCACAAGGTGCCGCGCGTCCGGCTGACCGTCCCCGGAGGGAAGTGCGCCCTCCTAACCGGCTGACCTATCCGAGCTTTGGCAAGCCAAAGGTGGTACGGGCTGGGAGTGTGGTTGAGCAGTGTGATAAGGATGAGATAGCACACTGCTACTGGGCAGCCGTCCCTGAGCCCAAGACGTTAGCCAAGGCATTGAGCGGGCCCGACGCTGAGAAGTGGAAGCAGAGTGTGAAGGAGGAGTACGACTCACTGCTGGAGAATGAGACGTGGGAGCTGTGTGAGCTGCCTCCTGGGAAGAAGGCAATCTCTTCGAAGCTGATCTTCAGGCACAAGTATGGACCTGATGGGGAGCTGACGCGCTACAAGTCGAGGCTTGTCCCTAAGGGGTTCCAGCAGACAAAGGGGAAGGATTTTGATGATATCTTTGCTCCTGTAGGGAAAGGCACTACACTGAGGACGATGTTGGCAATGGCTGCAAACCGTGGCTGGAAGATCAAGCAGATGGACATAATCACTGCATTCCTCAATGGAATCATTATGGAGGAGCTGTACATGCTGCAGCCTGAGGGGTTGGATGGTGGGAGTAGCAGGGTGTGCAGGCTCAAGAAGGTCATCTATTGCCTGAAGCAGGCTCCTCGCGCATGGTACCACAAGCTGGAGGAGACACTGCTGGTCGGGGGGTTCAAGAAGAGCGAGTGTGATCACAGCCTGTTCCTGCTGCAAGAGAAGGAGCACTTCCTCATGCTCCTGGTGTACGTGGACGACATCCTGCTCTTCTCTGAGTCGTCTGCAATGATTGAACGTGTGGAGGAGATGCTGGAAATGCAGTTCAAGTGCTCCAAGATGGGAGATGTGAAGTACTACCTTGGGATGCATGTGGAGAGGGACCTTGACAAGGGAGTGTTGAGGTTGCACCAGAGAAAGTATTGTGAGGGGCTGGCTGAGAAGTATGGGCTGCAAGATGGAGGAAAGCCAGCCACCCCACTGCCTTCGGGGTTCACTGTGGAGCCCTGTGCTGATGAGGAGGTGGTGGGTGAGAGTGACAGGAAACTTTTTCATTCCATGGTTGGGGCACTCAACTATGCGGCTAACCACACACGGCCTGACATTGCCTTTGCAACATCTAGGCTTGCCAGTGTGGTTTCACGCCCCAGTCATGAGCAGCTGGAAGCGGCCAAGAGGTTGGTCCGCTATGTGAGTGCAACGGCATCAGTGGGTTTGGAGTACAGTGCTGTGAGGCAGAGGTTGCAGAGGGGTGCAGCTGATTTGAGCAAGGGGGAGATGCTCCTGACCTGCTACACTGACGCTAGCTTCAACTCGGTGAAAGCGGATGGCACCAGCATTGGAGGCTATGTGTGCCTCTTTGGAGGTGGTGCAGTGAGCTGGCGCAGCAAGAAGCAGAACGAGGTGGGGCTGTCCTCGTGTGAGACCGAGTACATGGCCCTTCATCATGGGGCAAAGGAGGTGGTGTGGCTGAGGCGTTTGCTAGAGGAGATTTGGGTTGGTCAAAGGGAGCCGACTGTGATTTTCTGTGACAATGAGTCGGCGGTGAAGCTTGCGAAGAATGCCTGTCTTCATGGCTTGACAAAGCACATCAGGCCAAAGTGGCATTGGACAAGGAGGCTCCTGGACAAGGAGGTGCGGCTGGAGATTGTGAAGACCCAGCAGCAGGCAGCTGACATTCTCACCAAACGCCTGGCAGAACCTGAGCATTGGAAGGGCATGAAGCTTGCTGGGATGAGTGTGCATTGAGGGTGCATGCTTGAGCTATGGCATGTGGGATGATGGTTGACAGCCAGAGGGGGAGTTTGTTATGTGATGCTATCATTTGCATTCACGTCTGTCTGCCTCCCATCATGTGTTCGTGTGTTGCATGTGTGAAATGAGCGTGCGCAAGAATTTGTGTTTTTCTGTGGTTTGGATTTTCTGAGTGTGTGTGAATGTTATTTGGCTTGAGCAGATATCTGAAGTGACTCCACTGCTCAAGATCTTTCCGACGAGCCAAGAATCGTCGCGATCGGAGCAATATCAAGAAAGTTACGAACGTTGGAGTTCGTATGCTTTCTGTACTTCGGTTGTGGCGACTATGGGAAGCTGTGGGGTTGACTCAATATGGGGTACAGACTTTTGGGGGTTGGGAATTCGAACCCATCACTGTAAAATGCTGCCATGTGGTTGGGTGAAGCCAAACCAGGTTGGCAAGTGTGGCCAAGTGGGTTGAGGTGGATGGCATGAGTTGGGAAAGTGACAAATGTGAAAGTGGGGTTGCCTATGGGGAAGGGAATTGTGTGGCATGGGGTTTCCTTGGTTGGGGAATCTCTTGGGACCTTCCCTCTCGTCCTCCTCTTCCCTCCTACCTGGTTTAGTGCTACCCTAACTCTCTTGTGTGCAACTTTGTGGAACTTGTGAGAACTGTTTTTGTTATTGAGTTAAGCATGTGGCAGCATACCCCCTAGTGCACCGAAAATCATAACTCGAGATTTACTCCACCATTTGATACGATTCAAATTGGAAAAGATAGCCCTGGTTACAGGCTACAACATACTCGAGTTTGAGACAATTCCAACGGTGCTATTTTAGTCGACGATTCTGTCCAGAATTTCAAGCCAACGATTTTGAGAAATTTAGGCTCCTAATCTTCATTGACTCCGTCCTTAGTCTCTAACAAGGAGAAGTGCATCCATGGGTTGCAACTGCAAGGAGATGGCGCTCACTATGGCAGCTGCAAAGCGTGCATGCAAAACTAGTTTGCGCGGTTCCCGTTTCCACGTGCGGAGGGATCAGTGAAGGCGCCACTAGAGGTGGTGCATATGGACCTGGTGGGTCCTATGAGGACTGAGGGGACTGGGGGAGTGCTGTACTTCCTCACCATGGTGGACGAATGGAGCCGTTTCAAGTGGGCACATCCCTTGTCCAAGAAGATCGATGCTGCAGCGGCGATCAAGAAGGATTGGTTGCCGATGGTGGAGCGGCAAGCGATGCGGCTGGTGAAGGTGCTGAGGAGCGACCGAGGTGGAGAGTTCCTTGGAGCGGAATTCAGCAAGTCCCTCAAGAGGAACGGCATTCAACACCAGCTGACCTGCCTAGGAACACCGCAGCAAAATGGCATTGCGGAGCGTGCCAACTGGACCATTGGCGAGGCGGCTAAGACCTTGTTGGGGGCTGCTAGGATGCCCTACAAGTTCTGGCCTGATGCCGTTCGCCATGTCATCACGATCAAAAACAAAGTCTTGACTCATGTTGGCGACAAGCATTGGGTGTCGTACGAGCGTTGGCTTGGGAAGAAGCCATCCATTGACATGCTGCGGGTGTGGGGCTGCATGGGGCTTGTGATGGTGCCTAAGGAGCAGAGGCACAAGCTGGAAGTTGCCGTTGTATGGGCTGTCCATCTGGGGATGGCTCCTGACTCGAAGGGGTGGCTGGTGTGGGACCCCAAGAGCAAGAAAACGCTGGTCAGTCGTGACATCAAGTTTGTGGAGGACGTCATGTACAAGGATTGGCAGCAACAGCAGCATCAGGTGCAGATTGGCTTGCGTTTGCGAGAGATTGAGCGGTCTGCACTGGAGGAGGTTCAGCTGCTCCTTGATGAACTCCACGGGTCAGAGCTGACCAGTGACCATAGTGGCGGTGGTGAGCAGCAAGTTTCTGGTCCTGCTGGAGAGGAGGGGTTGGAGGATGAGTCGGCACGTGTGGACTCACCAACTCAGCCCGAGCCTGCTGCAAACGCCAAGGTCACCAAGAGGAGTGTGCAGAGAGTAGCTTCACCACATGGGCAGCAGACCGCAACCCGCGAGAAGAGAGTGGCAGCAGCACCCTCAAGGCTGAAGTATAGCTATTTGGGAGGACCCAAGCAAGGTGCCATGGCGGTTCAGGCGGATGCGGGAGATGATGAGGAGATGGCGTTCTGTTTCTTCACACCCTTGCTTGGAGAACCAGCCACATTGGAGGAGGCACTGAGTGGACCCTAGAAGGAGGAGTGGAAGGCTGCCATGGATGCGGAGTTCAACAGTCTAATTGAGAATGGGACTTGGGAGCTTGTTGAGTTACCCGAGGGGCGACGGCCGATCAGCAGCAAGTGGGTCTTCAAGGTGAAGAGTGGTGCTGGTGGTGTGTTGGAGCGGTTCAAGAGCCATTTGGTCGCCAAGGGGTTTCAGCAAAAAGAGGTCGACTTTGGGGAGATCTTCACTCCCGTTGCTAAGCCAGTGACACTGAGGACTTTGATGGCTGGCGCAGCTGTGAAGGGATGGCACATGAAGCAGATGGATATCACCACTGCGTTCCTCAATGGAGTGCTGCTGGAGGATATCTACATGGCGCAGCCCGATGGCTATGAGGATGGGACCAGCCGGGTGTGCAAGCTTAAGAAGGCTATCTATGGTCTTAAGCAAGCGCCCAGGACTTGGTACGAGAAGCTGGAGGAGGTGCTGCAGGGTGGAGGCCTCAAGACATCCCAAGTGGATCACAGCTTGTTTCTGCTTGGAGAGGGGGAGCAGCTGCTCTTGCTGCTGGTGTATGTCGACGACATACTGCCGTTCTCACCTTCCATGGAGCAGACTCAGAGGACACAGAAGCTGCTGATGGACAACTTCAAGTGCAAGATGCTAGGGGATGTCCACTACTACTTGGGGCTGCAGATTGAGAGGGATGTTGAGAGGAGGTGGCTGAAGGTGCATCAGTCATACTACATCTCTGGTGTCATGGAGCGGTCTGGGGGTCGCACTGTGATGACACCGTTCCATGCGGGCTTCAAACTGAAGAAGGCAGCTGAGGAGTATGATGTACTCGAGGATGAGCAGCAGAATGAGTACCAGTCACTCATTGGGAGTGTGATGTATGTGGTAGTGCATATGCGACCTGATGCTTCATTCGGAGTAGGGCAGCTAGCAAGAGTTGTGCAGCTACCTCAGATCAACGGCATCTGTTGGTGTTCAGTTTTCAGTTGGCGGCCAGCTGAAACAGATTGGAGCAGATGGAGTCACGCCTGGAACCTTGAAGCTGTCGTGCTTCACTGACGCCACATGGGCCTCAGAGGAAGAGGATCAGTCATCAGTTGGTGGCTTTGTGTGCATGGTCGGAGCTGGACTAGTGAGCTGGAGGTCCAAGAAGCAGAGTGAGATTGCTCAGTCTTCCGAAGAGGCTGAGTACATGGCGATGTACCATGCCATCAAGGAGATCGTGCTCTTGAGGAAGCTGCTGGAGGACATGGGAGCTGAACAGCAGGGACCTACACCACTTTTCTCTAGCAGCGAGGCTGCTATTGGCATGGCCAATAATCCTATCCTGAATGGGCTGAACAAGCACATGAAGATTAAGTGGCACTGGGTGAGGCAAATGGTGAAGGAGGGGTTTGTTGAGCTTCACCATGTGAAGACTACCAAGCAGGCGGCAGATTTTCTCACCAAGAGACTTCCTGAGAGCGCACATTGGAAGTGTGCTAAGATGTGTGGCATGGCATTGCACTAGTGTGGGCAGCAGTGTCATGAATGCATGTGTGTTTGTGTGCATGAGAGTATGCATGCGTGTGAGTGTGTGTGCATGCAGTCCGTTAGTCTGAGGGGGAGTTTGTTGGATGCACGTCATTCTGAGTGCATGTCATCCTAACGTGCTGTTGAGTGCTAGTGCTATTCATGTGTGCATTGTTTGTGTGAGCATATGTCATTGTGCATGGGTGTTGGATATTTTCATCTCTGTGTTTCTCTCCGAGTTTAAATGCTTGATCATGCAGGAGAAATCCAGAGCTTTCCAGCGATACCAAGATCGCCTTATTCCGACCAAGACCGCCCAAGTTACAAGATCTCCAAGACTTGGATTTCTTATTACCTTTTGGGGTTATATCTAATTTGGGTGATTACTTGGGACATGATTATAAGGGGATCTTTGGTTGGGTGGTTAAGGAAGGCAACTTTTACTTTTGGATTGGGGTGGCTAGAAGTTTCTAGCATGGGTTGCAAATGTTGCAACACCTAGGCAAAATCCAACTAGATTGGATTTTGCATGTGACACCTTAAGGACCTCATGATGAGGGTGGCACCCTTGCTGCTAAGAAGGTTCTTACCATCCTTCCCTAGCTCTTGGAGAACCCCTTCCCTCTCATGGTTCTCTTGGAGGTTCCCAACTCCAACTCTCTATGCCTTAATGTTTGTACTTCCTCCACCATTCTAGTCATGCAGCTGCTGGACGTTTTTACATAGTTCTCATTCTCTAGACCATCTTAACGACTGATTAAACCTGGAGATGGTAGCTAAGGCTAAGGCGCACAATCTTGCTGAGTGGATTTGTGTTTAATTGAAAATTGAGTTTGTCGTTAGCTCTCAAAGTGACGGATCCTGAACAACAAAGGGGTTATAGCAGGGCTTAAATTCCTAAGAAGCTTCACACGAACAAGCAACATAGAAAGTGTCTTTGAACATACATAAAACATGACAACAATCAACGATTTTGCTGAGTATTATAATCCCCTCACCTGGCAAAGTGTCTGGCATGCTTGGCTTCCGTTTAAACATGTCCCGCAGCATCTGGAGCCATGCGAGGCACTTCCTCTGACGCTTGTTGGGCGACCGTGGGTAATGTGACTGCTTGAAGAGCTTGGTGCCGCTTAGGCTCTTGAGGTCCTCGTAGCGCCAGTCCATGCTCTCGAGAAGCTTGGTGACAAAGTCTCGAGCAAGCTTGAGGCACGCTGTCAGGTCCCCGGCGCTGGTTTGGCCTACAATCTTGTCTTCATGTAGAATGTACTTGTGGGTGACGAGCGTCCCTTCCACATCAGTTCCATCCACCAAAACCTCTCGCTTTTCCACATCCGTATGATGAGAAACGAGAATGATTGAACTATGAAAGAGTTGGGTATAAGTACTAACCCTAATTGGGTTGTACCCCTTATGGGCTAACCCACTACAGCCTACAAAAATGTATAAGCTATAATGTTCTGACACACCCCCATAGGCAAAGTGGGGGAGAACAAGTGGTCACAAGACTAGTCAAGAAAAGCAAAGCAAGCTCAGGGTGGATCACAAAGTCACCACATAGTCCGAGCACAAGAGTAAGGCCACAAGGCCAGTTCACATGCAAGATCATATATATAAAGGTAAACAAGCAAGTGCAGGTCTAGAAAGAGTACAGTACAAACAAGATGAAGAAGTGAGCAAGTGAGGCCAGGTAGGCACAAGACATAGCAAAGTACAGAAGCGCTGATGATCACAAGGCGGAAGGGCCTTGGTGAAGATATCAGCAGTGTTGGCCTCAGAGGCCACGTAGGTGAGGCGGAGCTGACCACGCTACTGCAGCTCCCGAGCCAAGAAGTAGCGGAGAGCAATGTGCTTCGTTCTGTGCTCCAGTCTGTGCTCCCGACACAAGGCCAGCATGGCCTTGTTGTCTACGTACAGAACTGGAGGAGAACGAGGCGGCTCTCCTAGGTTAGTCAGCAGGTAGGTGAGCCAGCGTAGCTCCTGTGCAGCCATGGACCCTGCGTAGATCTCAGCCTCACAGCTGGAGCTGAGAACAGAAGACGGGCGGGTAGACCGCCACGAAATAGAGCCGGAGCCAAGGCTGAAGGTGTAATCCTGTGACAACCGCTGCAGAGCCTGGTCGTCAGCCCAAGAAGCGTCAGCGTGACCTGTGAGGACCACTCGACGTCGCCCTCCAAGCACAAGCCCCATGCCTGACGTACTGCACACGTAGCGCAACACCCTCTTCGCTGCAGCCATGTGCTCTGGTCGGTGACTCCCAGGAGCAACATAGCGTGCCAAGATGCTAAGAGGGTATGCAAGGTCAGGTCGTGTGCAGGTCATCAGGTACACGAGGCAGCCAACAAGCTCCGGGTACGGGCCACTCGGCTCCACGGACTCATCCAAAGGCAGAGCTGAGAGCGAGGGGCGAGTAGACAGAGGAGTGGCCTGTGGCGAGGAGTACGTGAAGCCGAAGCATTGAAGGACCTGCTGCACCATGTGTGACTGAGTTAGGGTAATGGTGCGCTGTGCTCTGTCCCGGGTGATCAGCAAGCCAAGGTAGCTGCGCAGTTCACCCAGGTCTGTGCATGTGTGTCTCTTCTGAAGCTCGGACTTCACGTGGGTGAGTCCAGCAGTGTCAACAGTGGCAAAGACCAAGTCGTCGACATACACGAGGATGTAGAACGGCGGCAGAGAGGTGTCGGTGCACAGAAACAGCGACAGGTTGGCTGTAGAAGGAGCAAACCAAAGAGCCGCAAGTGTAGTCCTCAGTGTGTCGTGCCACTCACGGGGCGCCTGGTGAAGAACGTAGACTGGCTGCCGGAGGCTCCACTGGGTACCAGGAGGAAACGACCCAGTGAAGCCAGGAGGGCGGCGCAGCCAGATCTCCTCGTGCAGGCTGCACTGCAGGAAAGCTGTGCTGAAGTCAAGAGAGTGAAGCTCGTAGTCGCGCTGAGCGGCTATGTGCAGCAGCACCCGAAGAGTGGTCATCTTCGGGGTGGGAGAGAAGGTCTGAAAGTAGTCAACTCCCTGCCGCTGACTGAAGCCTCGAGCCACGTAACGCACCTTGAAGACAGGCGGAGAACCCGGCGGCCGCTTCACCCTGAAAATCCACATGCCATTGACGATGTTCGCCCCAGGTGGGAGAACCTCGTTGACGTAGGTGCCTGTGGACTTCCAGGAAGCCATCTCTGCGTCCATTGCCGACTACCATTGAGAGGAGTAGGGACCCTCGATCGCCTCAGTGTACGATCCAGGATTCGAGATGTCTGGTGCATACGGGTCTCCCTCAGGGGCAATCAGCATGGACACGAGATGGGGCAAAGCAGCCGCAAAGCACTGGAACTCCTCTTGCCTGTCCTCAAGGACGTCCGTGCTAAGAGCACACTCACCCCCAACTGACGGAGGAGAGACAGACTCAGACTCAGCAACGAGACTAGCAGCGTAGTCTAGACGACAGCGAGCAGCGAAGTCGACAAGCTCAGCAACTAGAGCAGACGCAGCAGTGGACTGAAAGGAAGGGTTAGTGACAACAGTAGCAAGAAGGCGCGTGACCGAAGGACTAGCAGCACGAAAGGAGTCAGACTCCGGGTCAGCAAGAGAAGGAAGAGAGGACTCTGGAGGAGACGGCAACGGGACACGCAGAGGAGCAGTGGAAGGACGCAGTGCCATCTGGTGTGTGCCGGGTACCGCAGAAGGACGCGGACGCGCAGCACGACGATTCGCGCGGGCAAGACCTCGAGTAGGACGAGTGTAGGGAGAACGAGCAGGTAGCGGGGAGGCAGGCTGTAACTGTGACTGCGACTGGACAGGCTGTGGATACTCTAAGGGAGGAGCAGGACCAAGAGAGGGCGGGAGACCAAGAACCTGCTCCAGGAGCGGAACGAAGTACGGCCTTGGCCGCTCAGCGCCTGCAGAACCAGCAAGGACGACACAAGTACCCCCAGCGGCAGCACCAGTGCCAGCAGCACCTCCAGCTCCAACAGCGCCAACTCCAGTACCCTCAGAAGCACCAGCGCCAGAAGCACCGCCAGCGCCAACACCCCCAGCAGCTCCAGCTCCAGCAACACCAACTCCAATAGGACCGTCAGCACCAGCAGCCTCAGCAGCGCCTCCAGACGCACCAGCACTAGTAGAAACACCAGCGCCAACACCCTTAGCAGCTCCACCTCCAGGAGCACCAGCACCGCCAGCAGCTCCAGCAGGACCAACTCCAGTAGCTCCAGCAGCACCCCCAGTCTCAGCAGCACGTCTCCAGCGGCGGGCAAACCACTCGCGCAGCTCCTGTGGAGAGAGCGGCTCCCGCCTCGACGAAGCACCGCCGGTGGCCACACGAGCAGACCCAGCACCCCCAGACTCCGCACCCCTAGGCTCAGCACCTCCTGGCTCAGCACCCCAAGGCTCAACACCCCTAGACCCAGCACCCCCGGGCTCAGCACCCCCAGTCTCGGCACCCCCAGTCTCAGCACCCCAAGAATCAGCACCCCCAGACCCGGCACACGCAGGCTCAGCATCTCTAGCAGCACCAGAGTCAACAGCTACCTCGACAGGCTCGAGTGCATCTACCTGGGACACACATGACGGGGCAGGACCCTGAGGGGGGAGGGGGTCTACCTGGGGAGGACCTGGCGCAAGGAAGAGCGGCGGCGGGGGGAGGGGCGCAGTGCGGTAGGGGAAGAGACGGTAGTAAGGCACCGACTCGTTAAAGGTGACGTCCTGGGAGGACAGAACACGGCGCAAGGTGGGGTGGTAAAACTGCCACCCAGGCGCGTCAGGGGGGAAGCCAAGGAAGATGCAGGGAACAGCACGGGGGGACAGCTTGTCTGCAGACAAGTCGCGGACAAACGCCCGAGATCCCCAGACCGGAAACGCAGACGCATCGCCAACCTTCCTTGTCCACCGCAAGGCGGGGGAGGTCTCTCGCAAGGAGACCCGGGGCTGAAGGTTGAGCTGATGCGCGGCGTACTGAACCGCAAACGGCCACGGAAAATGGGGGGCAGCCGCATGCATCATGGACGTACGAGCGACGTCCACGACCATGCCAATGCGGCGCTCAGCAATCCCATTTTGCTGTGGAGAGGCCAGAAGCGTGAAGGTCTGGCGGATGCCCTGTGCAGGACAGAAGGCTCCCATACGGGCAGAGGAAAACTCCCCGCCTCTGTCTGAGTGCAGACGCAGAACAGGAAAGTCCGAGCCGAAACTCTCTCTGAGCTGGAGACAAGCGGCGGGAATCCAGTCGATCAACACCTCAGTGACGTCACCCTTGCTGCGCAAGGGGAAGACTGTGGTGTAATGCGAATAGTCATCAACCACCAGCAGAAAGAACCGCTCTCGCCCCTGCCCACTGACGCGGGCTGGGCCCCACACGTCCATGTGGAGAGTCTGCAGCGGAGCCTCTGTCGGAGGAAACTCGGAGGAGTGAGGGGCGGCGCGCTGTCGCCCCTCGACGCAGGGGACGCAGGTAGGGCCAGGCCCCGGAGGAAGGGGAGGGAGAGACCGAGGGAGACCAGAGACAAGGACACGGGAGGCCATGCCTCGAAGACAAGGCAAGGAGGGGTGACCAAGGCGGTGGTGCCAAAGGAGAGTCTGGTGGGACAGCAGACGACACGAGCAGGGGGCAGACTCAGGACCAGACCTGGACGCCGCAGTAAACACCTGACTCGACGCAGCTACCTGGGCAGACTGAGCAGCAGGAGGAGACTCAGTCGTAAGGGTGTAGTCAACGGCACGGCCCTCAGCATCATAAGTGAGGACACTGGGGGTAGCCATGACTGCAGTGGCCTAGGAGGAAGTGGGCTCACGAGTCCGAGGAAGGAGGGGCCGGGGAGCACCGGTAGGAATAGCAGCTGCTAGACAGTAGGGCGGCTCGGTGGCTCGGCGGCAGGGCGGCTCGGCTGCAGGGCGGCTCGGCTGCAGGGCGGCTCGGCTGCAGGGCGGCTCGGCGACAGGGCAGCTCGGCGGCAGGGCGGCTCAGCTGTTGGGCAGCTCGGCTGCTCGGCGGCTCGGCTGCGGGGCGGCTCAGCCGCTCGGTAGGTGGGCGGCTCGGCTGCTGTGCTACTCGGCGGGGCCGCAGGTGGCGGCGGGGCCGCAGGTGGCGACGGGGCCGCAGGTGGCGATGGGGCCGCAGAGGGGCCTAAACGGGGCTGTAAAGTGGCCAGACGGGGCCGTAGCGGGGCCAGACGGGGCCACTGAGGGGCCTATACGGGGCCGCAAGGGGGCCAGACGGGGCCGCGGAGGGGCCTAGGCGGGGCCGCAAAGGGCCTAGACGGGGCCGTGAAGGGGCCGTAAGGGGCCAGACGGGGCCGCGGAGGGGCCTAGGCGGGGCTGCAGAGGGGCCGTAAGGGGCCTAGGCGGGTCCATAAGGGGCCGTAAGGGGGAAGACGGGGCCGCGGAGGGGCCTAGGCGAGGCCGCGAAGGGGCCGTAAGGGGCCTAGGCGGGGCCGTAAGGGGCCAGACGGGGCCGCGGAGGGGCCTAGGCGGGGTCGTAAGGGGCCAGACAGGGCCGCAGAGGGGCCTAGGCGAGGCCGCGAAGGGGCCGTAAGGGGCCTAGGCGGGGCTGTAAGGGGCCAGACGGGGCCACGGAGGGGCCTAGGCGGGGCCGTAAGGGGCCGTAGAAGGCGGCGCGAGGAGCCGTAGAAGGCGGCGCGAGGGGCCGTAAGGGCGGCCAAAGGGGGGGCCACTAAGGGCGGCTCGAGGGTAGGTAAGGCACACGAAGCACTACTCGAGTAGGAGTGAAGCGCGCTCCGGGCAGGGAAAAAAAATAATCGTGGTGGGCCCTAGGCAGCATTCCCACTCGGGAACCTGCTCGATACCATGATGAGAAACGAGAATGATTGAACTATGAAAAAGTTGGGTACAAGTACTAACCCTAATTGGGCTGTACCCCTTATGGGCTACCCAACTATAGCCTACACAAATGTATAAGCTACAATGTTCTGACACCGCATGCGCCTTCAGAAACTTGTGAAGTGTCTCGCTACCATGCCCGAAGTTGTCATCATCGCACAGGTAGCAACTCCTGAGTGCCATCTTCGTGTTCTCGGTCAATTGCTGCACGTGAGTGACATCAACCTGTCAAGGTTAACATACGCACAGACAACTGTAATTACACACATGCGAACACCAAAACTAGAAACTTACATGCTGCTTTTGAAATTTGATGTTCAGCATGTTGAGCTCCTTTAGTACATCATTCAAGAGAAACAGCACGAACTGAAACTTCAACGAAATGACGATCTTGTACGCCTTGGTATCGTACTCATACAAGAAGATGATCATGGCTGGCAGGGACTCCACAAGCCGGGCTATCGCCACACCGCGCGATAGCCAACGCATGCTATGGTTTCCTTGCAGTTCGAGATTCGTCTGAAAAAGAACCTCCTGCAGCTCCTTGAATCGGCCATGTTGGTTGCTTGAACGCCCCAAGTCTTCCGCAAGCGAGCGGACGGCCTTGTCAACGAGTTGCATATCGGGGTCTGCAGTGGCTGCATCCTTTGTGGAGAGGGCTTCCCTGCACTTCACAGAAGACCACGTATTAGTAAGGACGTTTGGGCAGGTTAAAAAAACACAACAGAACGTAATGTTACGTGTGTGCGATGCAATGGCATGAGACGAGGTGTGGAATCTTGGTTTGCAGGCGTGCGAGGAGACTGTTCTTGTCGCCATTCATCACGCTAGCGCCGTTTGTGCTGATGCCAGATATGCGATATAGATCCATCCCAGAGGATTCCAAGTGGGTGGGGAGAATCACTATGAGCGACCTGGCGTCGCCTTTGTCCACCGTCAGAAGCGCGAAGAATTCTGTGGTGACCGCGCCATCCCGCATAAACGTGAGGTAAACGATCATGTGTTTACCCTGTCGCCTGTCGGTACTTTCATCCAGTTGAATGCCGAGGAAGGGTGAGGTGCGGATGTGCTCCATCTGCTTCGCCCTTAGATAAGTGACAAGAGTCTCAACCATCTGGGCAAAGCCGTACCTACCCAAAACACATGTAAAAACATGGGTTATTACTCCCGTCAATGCATAAAGAAGTGGAGCAAGACACATGGCGGGGTGGAAGCGAGACACTCACTCAGAGTAGTAAGTTCCTTCTCTTGCAAAGGCATGTCATGTCAAACACTATATGTGTTATTATTGTGTAGGCTATAGTGGGTTAGCCTTTAGGGAGTACACAAAGTTAGGGTTTCCTACTTGTACTCCAACTTTCATAGTGCAATCACTTCTTGTTCGTAACATGGAATCAGAGCAGGTCCTCCGCTAAGACCGATTCCTAGGGCCCACCACTACTACTACCTACTAGCGCCCTCGTGTGACGAGACAATGGGTCAAAATTCTGTGTGGAAGGGGGGAAATGAGGGGTCTGAGAGGGGCCTTTGCATGCAGTGTTCTTGTAAATTATTAACACATACACTCACACTAAAAAAACTAAAAAGAGGGACAAAGAGAGGTAACACACCTTTTAGGAATTGTAGAGGGACGTTTGGAGGGCGTACGAACACTTGCCAGTAATGATATGTCGAAATAGTAGGCAGAAACTAGAAACACGAAGGAGTTTGGTGCAAACAAGAAACCCTAAAGGGGTTGTACCCCATACTGGCTACCCCACTACAGCCTAAACATATATGGCATATATATAATTTGACACACCCCCATAGGCAAAGTGGGGAGAGCAAGGGGTCATAAGACCAGTCAAGAGAAGCAAAGCAAGCTCAGGGTGGATCACAACGTCACCACACCTACTGAGCACAAGCAGAGGTATATCTGCAACAATAGCAACAATAGCAACAATAACAACACAGTGATCACTACCTAGCAAGAGCAAGCATGCAGGTATATATGTATATATAGATCACTATACAAGCAGAGTCTACAGCAAGTGAGGAAACGTAGGCACAAGGCCAAACAAAGTACAAAGCGCTGATGATCACCAGGCGGAAGTGCCTTGGTGAATATATCAGCAGTGTTGGCCTGAGTGGCCACGTAAGCAAGACGAAGCTGACCAAGATGCTGCAACTCTTGAGCAAGGAAGTAACGCAAAGCGATGTGCTTCGTTCTGTGCTCCGGTGTGTGATCCTGACACAAGGCAATGGCGGCCTTGTTGTCTACGTACAGAACTAGAGGAGAACGAGGCCGCTCTCCCAGGTCGGTGAGCAGGTAGGTGAGCCAGCGTAACTCCTGTGCAACCATGGCTGTGGCGTAGATCTCAGCCTCACAACTGGAGCCGAGAACAGAAGCTGAGCGTGTAGACCGCCATGAAACAGAGCCAGAGCCAAGACTGAAGGTGTAACCCTGTGACGACCGCTGCGTAGCCAGGTCGTCAACCCAAGAAGTGTCCGAGTGCCCAGTGAGGACAACGTCACCTCGTCCTCCAAGCACGAGCCCTATGCCGGATGTACTGCACAAGTAGTGTAGTACCCTCTTAGCAGCATCCATGTGCACCTTTCAGTGCCTACCAGGAGCCACGTAGCGAGCCAAAAGGCCAAGAGGGTACGCAAGGTCAGGACGTGTGCAGGTCATCAGGTACATGAGGCAGCCCACTAGCTCTGGGTAAGGACCACTCGGCTCTATGGACTCGTCCGAAGGTGGATTTGAGAGCGAGTGACTCGTAGCCAGACGAGTGGCCTGTGCCAAGGACCAGGTGAAGCCGAAGCGCTGAAGGACCTGCTGCACCATGTGTGACTGAGTCAGTGGGATGGTGCGGCGTGCTCTGTCCCAGGTGATCTGCAAGCCAAGGTAACTGTGCAGCTCACCCAGGTATGTGCACGCGTGTCTCTTATGTAGCTCCGACTTCACGTGGGCGAGAGCCTCAGTGTCAGCAGTGGCAAAGACTAAGACGTCGACGTACACGAGGATGTAGAACGGCGGCAGCGAAGTGTCGGTGCGCACAAACAGCGACCGGTCAGCAGTAGAAGGAGCAAACCCAAGAGCCGCAAGTATCGTCCTCAGTGTGTCGTGCCACTCACGGGGCGCCTGGCGGAGACCGTAGACTAGCCGCCGGAGGCTCCACTAGGTACCAGGACGGAACGACCCAGTGAAACCAGGTAGGCGGCGCAGCCAAATCTCCTCGTGCAGGCTGCTCTCTAAGAAAGCTATGCTGAAGTCAAGAGAGTGAAGCTCGTAGTCACTCTGAGCGGCAACGTGCAGCAGCACCCGAAGAGTGGTCATCTTCGGGGTGGGGGAGAAGGTATGGAAGAAGTCAACTCCGTGCCGCTGACTGAAGCTTCGAGCAACGTAACGAGCCTTGAAGACAGGCGGAGAACCTGACGGGGCTGGAAACCGCCGCGCGCTCGCCATGCGCCCCGAGCGCGTGGCGAGAAGAAAAAAAACGTCGCGCACCACAAGGCGCGCAACCGACAGGACAGAAGCGGAAGCTAATAGTGGGCCCAGAGGCCAGGAGCATAACCGCTCTGATACCATGTCGAAATAGTAGGCATAAACTAGAAACAGGAAAGAGTTTGGTACAAAAATGAAACCCTAAAGGGGCTGTACCCCATACTGGCTACCCCACTACAGCCTAAACATATATGGCATATATATAATTTCACACGATATTGTATTACCTACGATTGGTGAGGTCTCCTGCACATAAGGACATATATAACCAGCAGGATAATAGGGGTTTCAAATTGTTTATAACACAAGCAATATTGGGGCTGCTCCACTACCCTACCATATTCTCTCGGATAAAACACCCCCCCGTAATTGTACACCCCCGGGTAGCTTGTGCGGGGTGGGTGTTATAATCGACCTCATTTGAACTATACCCCGCATTTTGGGGTGATTTTCTATAACACCCTCCTATTCTTAGAGATTCCTATTATAGCTGTTATTGAATCCGATTCCTTACAGGAGAATATCGTGAGAATCGCTCCCTAGAAGAATCTTCTGATATATCCCCCCTCCCACAATCTCGCTGTCGCCACGCTGCCGAATCTTCTACTGCAAGTGGTCCAAGAGGTGAAATGGCCCAAGTGGCCCACGATATCCTTGTACTCGGTTTTGCAGCATTGATCAACAATCTTGAAGTGAAGTCAGACCCCTGATTTTGTTTCACATCTTTTCTGCTTGATAAAAAATATACCATATAATAAGACCCGGGTATTATGTAGGATTTTCCTTTGAGGAGACCCCCCCCATTTTTTTCCAGTGGTTTTCATAATACTCTAGGGTGCTTTATCCGGGAGAATACAGTACTTGCCACTGCCAAGTTAGGTTACATACCGAATAGAGGTCTGCAGATACCGACCCCCTGGTGCTGGGTACGGGTTTGCCTCTTCGACGAGCCTGCAAGGTCGAGACAACTGTGCCACTGGGTTTGATGATGGCATTGCTGGGGTTCGGGGGAGTGACTAGAGTGACGGCAGTAGTGTATTGTTGGCGCACAGAAAGGGGAGTGAGTGGTGGGACGGTCTGGGCTGAGGCGGAGTCAGCAGCCCATTGTGCTGGATGGTAAGATGCTGCAGGCTACTGTGTTGGACAGTCAGCAGTTGCAAGCTGCTGTGTAGGACGGTCAGAAGCTGCAGACTCCAGTGTAGGACGGTCAGAAGCTACAGGCTGCTGTGTTGGACGGTCAGAAGCTGCAGGCTCCAATATAGGATGGTCAGAAGCTGCAGGCTACTGTGTTGGACGGTCAGAATCAGATGCCTGCCGTGTTAGACTGTCAAAATCAGTATATAGTGGGCAGTGATGGCCAAACCACCATCGTAATCATGTGGGTCATAATCATTGGGCACATCCACCTGTGTGGAATCATCTCGCTCCAAACCAATGTCACGCCAATCTGACATGATTTTGTCCACCCAAGAACAGTCCATAGCTTCCAATATGCGCTCCTTGCTTCCACATCGCACCCTGGTCCACTTACGGACCCGTGTCTTGATGGTACGAACAAGTCGAGAAACCGTATGGTTCCAGTGCTAAACTGATAGCCCAACTCGTGCCACCATACTCCCTTTGAAGCAAATACGCTTCGGTGCGTATTTGAAACGATTCAATGACCCAGTTGGATGCCCCGCTCACATATGCCTCCATCTCCTTCGGAGAACAATGCGTCTCCAACCGCTTCCGCAATGCCAAATGAGCGGATGAGTCCGGTTCGTACACGGCATTCTCTGGGCCCCACTTCTCGGAAACACACCTTGGAACTTCCACCCCATGTCCATTCTTGGAGTGAAGCCCAGCCCAATGGACGGCTGACGTTGCCAGCTCCTGTGCAACAACACTAGCTGATGGTGTATGGCCGGCAGCCGATTTAGTTGAAGAGCGAAGCATGACGTGGTTGAAGTGAGTACCCCAATGTTGTGCAAGTGACACTTAACAAAATATGCATCATCTTCATCATCGGCTGCAAGCGCACCACATTTCCACTTCCCACTGCCCCGTTCTGTCCATCATGGGGTGGCAACCACACCCTTTTGTGTTTGAAGGGCTACAGCTAGCATGGTGCTTTGAGATTCTAGCAGCCCCTGAGCATCAGCGGTATCCTGTTGGTTCACCCCATGTGCAAGAGGCCAAATACCAAAGAGACGTAAGTCTAAATGTTATCTTCACAGCAAATTATACTTGTCAAGGTTCACATGATTTGTTGAGCTTACCGTCCAAGGTCTGATCTTGGTCGGTCAAAATCCCATCGTCATCCACTTGAGACACCATTGTGTCAGCTGTCATGCCCACATAGTCAGCTTCGGCCATTGTTGGAACACCATGGAAAGGGTGTGGGTCAAATTCCCACAATTCAGGTGCATCATTCCATCCAATGTCAATCACGTGATCTGCAACACCCATCGTGCCATGCAAGTTCTCCACGGCAACATCTTTTGACCTCTCAATGTCTGCACGTTCAAGTGCGGACGCCACGTTATTGGTGATTTCAACTGGCTCGTGCCCAGAGATCTGTAGGGGGTCACTTTCAGATACATTTATGGAAACGCCGCCTGGCTGGTTCCGCTGGACGTTCTCGTCTTTGGACACCATAATTGGTACTTTGACATTCCCGGTATTATTCCCCTCCTCACAACCCAACGGCGTGTGCTCTGCGGCGCCTCGGTCGACGATCTTTGTGAGAGTACGACGGCTTATGCTAGCTTGGGTTTATTATGCTTGCCTGGATATTATTTTGCTATTACTAGCTTGGGTTTATTTTATCATGCATAAATATGCTTGATTTCCTAGGTTAGGTGCATTCCTATATTTTATTATAGTTATAGCACTGAACCACATTACATGTACCGGACTCAAGCCTATTCGGTTTCCACCAAATTGCTTTCTACTAAGTTCGGGAAGGTTCTGTTCGGGACGCTTCGCAACCCTCAAAACATTCGCGTAACACCTGGGTAACTGGCCTTGTGTCGATACTATATATAGCCTCATGTTGTACCCAGGTGAATCATTCAATTCAAGCTCTCTTTCCTGAGCTCGATCCTAGATCCTCACACTTGGTAATCACAGCTCTTTACGCGCGAATTTTTTTCGACCACTAAATCCGAGACTTCAAAAAACCGCGGGGGCGACGACTGTTAAGCATCAATTTCGGGTACGTAAAACCGGTTCCGCTTTTTTCACTCCCCCTCAATTTCGGTTTTCAAACGCGTAATGCCAGGCATGGAGGGCCAAGGCGAGAGCTACGCGACAACGAGCGACAGACGTAGGCAGCGATTCGACGAATTGAGGCCCTTCTGACAAACCAATCCGTAGCCGCCACCGCAGCAGTCAATGCAGCAGCGAACGCAGCAGCGACAGCAACAGCAGCAGCTGCGATACCAACTTTTCACGGACCAATGGCACCACCTACGCCAAACCTTGAAGCAGCTCGCCCGAGGCTCCCCGAAGCATTCGATCCAAGCGCGAAGGGTGTGAAGAATGAGGAATCAATGAACTAGGAAGCAGGTGGGTACAAGTAGGAAAACCTAGAAATATTGTACCCCATATAGTCTACCCCACAACAGCCTACATAGACTATAGCATATAAGTTTGACACACCCCCATAGGCAAAGTGGGGGAGACAAGAGGTCACAAGACCAATTAAGCAAAGCAAAGCAAGCTCAGGGTGGATCACAACGTCACCACACAATCCGAGCACAAGAGCAAGGCCAAAAGGCCAGTTCACATGCAACATCATATATAAAGGTAAACAGGCAAGTGCAGGTATAGAAAGATCACAGTACAAGCAAGGTCAAGAAGTGAGCAAGTGAGGCCAAGTAGGCAAAAGGCCTAGCATCGTACAGAAGCGCTGATGATCACCAGGTGGAAGTGCCTTGGTAAAGATATCAGCAGTGTTGGCCTCAGAGGCCACGTAAGCAAGGCGCAGCCAACCACGCTGCTGCAGCTCACGAGCAAGGAAGTAGCAAAGAGCAATGTGCTTCGTTCTGTGCTCCAGTCTGTGCTCCCGACACAAGGCCAGCATGGCCTTGTTGTCTACGTACAGGACTGGAGGAGAACGAGGCGGCTCTCCTAGGTCAGTCAGGAGGTAGGTGAGCCAGCGTATCTCCTGTGCAGCCATGGCCCCCACGTAGATCTCAGCCTCACAGCTAGAGCCGAGAACAGAAGACGAGCGCGTACACCGGCACGAAACAGAGCCGGAGCCAAGGCTGAAGGTGTAACCCTGCTTCGACCGCTGCGTAGAATGGTCGTCAGCCCAAGAAGCGTCTGCGTGACCTGTGAGGACCACTCGACGTCGCCCTCCAAGCTCTAGCCCCATGCCCGACGTACTGCACAAGTAGCGCATCACCCTCTTCGATGCAGCCATGTGCTCTGGTCGGTGTCTCCCAGGAGCAACATAGCGTGCCAAGATGCTAAGAGGGTATGCAAGGTCAGGTCGAGTGCAGGTCATCAGGTACATGAGGCAGCCAACAAGCTCTGGGTACGGGCCACTCGACTCTACGGACTCATCCGAAGGCAGAGCTGAGAGCGAGTGGCGAGTAGACAGAGGAGTGGTCTGAGGCGAGGAGTACGTGAAGTCGAAGCGCTGAAGGACCTGCTGCACCATGTGTGACTGAGTCAGGGTAATGGTGCGCTGTGCTCTGTCCCGGGTGATCTGCAAGCCAAGCTAGCTGCGCAGTTCACCCAGGTCTGTGCACGTGTGTCTTTTCTGCAGCTCAGGCTTCACGTGGGCGAGTCCATCAGTGTCAGCAGTGGCAAAGACCAAGTCTTCGACGTACACGAGGATGTAGAACGGCACCAAAGAGGTGTCGGTGCGCAGAAACAGCGACGGGTTGGCTGTAGAAGGAGCAAACCCAAGAGCCGCAACTGTAATCCTCAGTGTGGCGTGCCACTCACGGGGCGCCTGGCGGAGACCCTAGGCTGGCCGCCGGAGGCTCCACAGGGTACCAGGAGGAAACGACCCAGTAAAGCCAGGTGGGCGGTGCAGCCAGATCTCCTCGTGAAGGCTGCCCTGCTGGAAAGCTGTGCTGAAGTCAAGAGAGTGAAGCTCGTAGTCGCGCTGAGCGGCTATGTGCAGCAGCACCCAATAAGTGGTCATCTTTGGGGTGGGAGAGAAGGTATGAAAGTAGTCAACTCCGTGCCACTAATTGAAGCCTCGAGCCACGTAACGCACCTTGAAGAAAGGCGGAGAACCAGGCGGCCGCTTCACCCTGAAAATCCACATGCCACTGACGATGTTCGCCCCAGGTGGGGGAACCTCGTCGACGTAGGTGCCTGTGGACTTCCAGGAAGCCATCTCTGCGTCCATGGCTGACTGCCACCGTGAGGAGTAGGGACCCTCAATCGCCTCAGCGTACGATGGAGGAGTCGGGATGTCTGGTGCATCCGGGTCTCCCTCAGGGGCAATCAGCGTGGACACGAGATGAGGCCAAGCAGTAGCAAAACACTGGAACTCCTCCTACCTGTCCTCAAGGACGTCCGTGCTAAGAGCACACTCACCCCCGACGGACGAAGGACAGACAGACTCATACTCAGCAACAACACTAGCGGCGAAGTCTAGACGACAACGAGCAGCAAAGTCGACAAGCTCAGCAACTAGGGCCGACGCAGCAGTGGACTCAAAGGAAGGGTCAGTGACAATAGTAGCCAGGAGATGCGTGACAGTAGGACTGGCAGCACGAAGAGAGTCAGACTCCGGGTCAGCAAGAATAGGAAGAGAGGACTCTGGAGGAGACGGCAACGGGACAAGCAGAGGAGTAGTGGAAGGACGCAGTGCCATCTGGTGTGTGCCTCGGACCGCAGGAGGACGCGGACGCGGAGCACGACCACTAGTGCGAGCAGCACGAACAGGCGATGCAGGACGAGACGCAGGCTCACGACGCTCAGCAAGGCCTCTAGTAGGACCAGTGTAGGGAGAAGGAGCAGGTAGGGGGGGGGCAGGCTATAGCTGTGACCGCGACTGGACAGGCTGTGGACACTCTAAGGGAGGAGCAGGACCAGTAGAGGGCGGGAGACCAAGAACCTGCTCAAGGAGCGGAAAGAAGTACGGCCTCGGCCGTGCAGCGCCTCCAAAACCAGCAGGGACAGCACCAGTACCCCCAGCGGCAGCACCAGCGCCAGCAGAACCTCTAGATCCAACAGCGCGAACTCCAGCACCCTCAGACGCACCAGCGCCAGCAGAAACCACCAGCGCCAACAACCCCAGCAGCTCCAGCTCCAGCAGCTCCAGCAGCAGCAGGACCGGCAGCTCCAGTACCGCCAGCAGCTCCAGCAGTACCTCCAGCACGACTAACTTCGGCAGCCCCAGCGGCACCCCCAGACCCAGCAGCTCCATTACCGCCAGTACGAGTACCTCCGAGACCAGCAGCAACAGTAGTACCTCCAGCTCTAGCAGCACGGCTCCAGCGTCGGGCAAACCACTCGCGTTGCTCGTGCGGAGAGAGTAGCTCCCGCCTCGACGAAGCACCGCGAGAGGCCACATGAGCAGACCCAGCACCCATTGGCTCCGCACCCCCAGGCTCCGCGCCCCCAGGCTCACCACCCCCAGACTTAGCACCCCCACGCTCAGCACCCCTAAACTCAGCACCCCCAGGCTCAGCACCCCTAGACTCAGCACCCCCAGGCCCAGCACCTCCAGACCCGGCAACCGCAGGCTCAGCACCTCTAGCAGCACCAGAGTCAACAGCTACCTCGATAGGCTCGACTGCGTCTACCTGGGACACACCTGACGGGGCAGGTCCCTGAGGGGGGAGGGGGTCTACCGGGGGAGGACCTGGCGGCGGGGGGAGTGGCGCAATGCGGTAGGGGAAGAGATGGTACTAAGGTACCAACTCATCAAAGGTGACGTCCTGGGAGGACAGAACACGGCGCGAGGTGGGGTGGTAAAACTGCCACCCAAGTGCGTTAGGGGGGAAGCCAAGGAAGACGTAGGGAACAGCACGGGGGGAGAGCTTGTCTGCACACAAGTCGCGGACAAACGCCCGAGATCCCCAGACCCGATACGCAGACGCATCGCCAACCTTCCCCGTCCACCGCAAGGTGGGGGAGGTCTCAAGCAAGGAGACCCGGGGCTGAAGGTTGAGCAGATGCGCTGCGTACTGAACCGCAAACGGCCACAGAAAATGGGAGGCAGCCGCATGGATCATGGACGTACGAGCGGCGTCCATGACCATGCCAATGCGGCGCTCAGCAATTTCATTTTGCTGTTAAGAGGCCGGAAGCGTGAAGGTCTGGCGGATGCTCTGTGCACGACAGAAGGCCCCCAGACGGGCAGAGGAAATCTCTCCACCTCTGTCAGAGTGCAGACGCAGAACAGGAAAGTCCGAGCCGAAACTCTCTCTGAGCTGGAGACGAGCTGCGCGGATCCAGTCGATCAACACCTCAGTGACATCACCCTTGCTACGCAAGGGGAACACCGTGGTGTAACGCGAGTAGTCGTCAACCACCAACAGGAAGTAACGCTCGTGACCCTGGCCACGGACGCGGGCGGGGCCCCACACGTCCATGTGAAGAGTCTGCAGCGGAGCCTCTGTCTGAGGAAACTCAGAGGAGTGAGGGGCGGCGCGCTGCCGCCCCTCGACGCAGGGAACGCAGGTAGGGCCAGGCCCCGGAGGTAGGGGAGGGAGGGACCGGGGGAGACCTGAGACAAGGACACGGGAGGCCATGCCTCGGAGACGAGGCAGGGAGGGGTGACCAAGGCGGTGGTGCCAAAGGAGAGTCTGGTGGGACAGAAGACGACACGCGGAGGGAGCAGACTCAGGACCAAACCAGGTCGATGCAGCAAACACGTGACTCGATGCAGCTACCTGATCAGACTCAGCAACTGGAGGAGACTCAGTAGTCAGTGTGTACAGGCTCGACCCTGGCCGACGGGTAAACGTGGCCAAGTGTCGGCCCGTCCGAGCACACGTGGAGTGAGCCACCCGCTGACTTGTAGGAGTGAACAGGTCAACCCCCCTATCCTGTAGATCAGCTCCACTCACCAAGTTCGTAGAGAACGAGGGGAGGTAGAGACCTGACAGGGTGCCAGAGTGGGCTGCCGGGCATGGTAAGACAGTGGAGAAGTGGGCAAGGACAGGACCCCTAGAGGGGTCCGCCAGCAGCGAAGCTATGGTGGTGGTGCTCGAGCGACAACTCCATGCGGTAAAGATCAACGAGGGTGATGCTGTGCAAGGAGCGTTCGATCAACTCCGGGACCTTTATGTGAAGCTCTCTGCTGCTGGTGTAGACTACCCTGAGAAAATCAAGTGCTACAAGGCTCTCTCCCTGCTTCCGGAGTCGTGGGGGCCCTTGGTGGTCAACCTCAATGGCATGAAGGACTCGTGGTCCCTTGAGTGGATTCGCGCGCAAGTTCTTCAAGAGGAGTTTCGGAGGAAGGAGCTGACCGCCGCTGCCGGTGAAGGTGGAGGCTCTGCCTATGGCATGAAGGGCTTCAAGGGGCGTGGCAGCAAGAAATGGAAGGCCAAGGAAGGCTCTGGAGGGGAGCAGCATTCGGGAGGGAAGCGTGGCAACAAGGGAGGCAAGCGGTGTGGCGGCAAATGTTGGTATTGCCATGTGGAAGGTCACCCATGGTTTAAGTGCCGCAAGTTACCTGACGGTTGGAGGCCTGGTCAGCCATCACTTGAGGGCTCCAAGGGTGTTCATGGAGCTATGGGAGAAGGCGTGGGCAGTGAGGAGGGCGATGGAGGTGCTGGCGGATACGGCGGCATGTTCTACCATGTAGGAGAGGCGTGCTCCGAGGACATGGTTGTGCCGGCCAGCAAGGTTGCTCTTCACCGCTCCTCCCATTGGGTCATCGACACGGGAGCCTTCATGACCATGACCAACCGAGAGGATCTACTGGATGAAGTTAGGCCATCAAAGGCAGCCACCGTCGTTTCAGCCACCGGCCAAGTTGTACCCGTGCGTGGCGAGGGGAGAGCCATGTTCATGGGTGCGGATGGGAGGCTTGTGGGGCTGAAGCGTGTTCTCCTTGTTCCTGGATTGTGTGCCAACCTCCTCTCTACCAAGGCTCTAAGTGAGGCAGGGATGAAGATGGAGATGTTGGGCACAAAGGCTTTCAAGGCAACTCTGGATGGGCGCGTATTGTGGGACCTCCGAGGCGGCAACGACATGCACCGGTCCATGTGGGAGATACCGGTGCTGCCATGGAAGGAGGCGGCTGCGCGCTTGGCTGCTGGAGATGTGAGAGGAGGGCGTGTTAACCACGTGGACAATGGAGGGGGTGGTGATGACAGTGATGGTGGGCTCCTTGGGCATGGAGGGGCTGCGCTTCCAAGTGTAACTCCTAGCACGGGTGAGACGGATTGGCTCACCGCACACCGTCGCTTTGGCCACGTGGCGCTACCTCAGTTGCAGCAGCTGTTTAAGGAGAAAAGAGTCCAGGGGCTGAGGATAAAGGGGGAGTCCAAGGAGTTGGGATCTTGTGAGACTTGCTTGACCAGCAAGTTTTCACGGTTTCCCTTCCATTCGGTGGAGGGGAAGTCGAGTGACCCGGTGGAGCTCGTGCATGTGGATCTCGTGGGACCCATGAAGGTGAAGGGAGATGGTGGGGCCCTGTATTCCATGACCATGGTGGATGATAACACAAGGCTCACCTGGTCCTTTCCACTTGCAAAGAAGAGTGATGCTGCAAGGGTCATCATTGAAGAGTGGCTGCCCATGGTGGAGCGAGAGAGCGGCAAGCGGGTGAAGGCGATTCGTAGCGACCGTGGTGGGGAGTTCTTGAGAGCGGAGTTCCGGAGCTGGCTGAAGCGGCACGGCATCAAGCAGCAGCTCGCCACGGCCTACACCCCTCAATCCAATGGCGTGGCAGAGAGAGCGAACCGGACCATCTTGGAGGGCGGGAGAACGATGTTGGTAGACTCGGGTCTACCCTTACGATTCTGGCCCCTCGCTATTCGCCATGCCACCGTCATCAAGAACCGAGTATTGACTCATGTGGGAGGGCAGCATTGGGTCCCTATGGAGAAGTGGAGAGGCAAGAAGCCCCTGGTGGATATGCTTCGAGTCTTTGGGTGCATGGGACTCGTGCACGTCCCTAAGGAGAAGCGTGACAAGCTTCAAGCGGCGGCGGTGTGGGCTGTTCATTTGGGACTTGCACAAGGGAGCAAGGGGTGGCTCATGTGGGACCCAAAAGCCAACACCATCTTCACCACCAGAGATGCCAAGTTCATGGAGGGGCTCATGTTCAAGGAGTGGTTGGAGCGAGGGAGGAGCAAGGTCACCATTCCGCTCGGAATAGAGGTGGGAACGAATGACCCACTCCTCATTCCCATCGAGTTGTCTTCATCTTCAGAGGTAACGGAGGTGTCACATGACTTGGGAGGTGCTGAAGGGGAGGCAACAGAGGTGGAAGGAGTTTTGCAGCAAGAGGAGGCCCCTGTAGCTGAGAGAGGTGATGTCGGGGAGGAGGTGCAGCAGCCAACATCATCCCCTTCACTTCCATCAAGGCGGACAACCCAAGGGAAGCATGGCGCTGTCCGCGGTGGAGCTAAGGAGGGTGCAGCCAAGGAGAGGCCCAAGAGAGCTGCTCACCCAAGGGATTTCCTCAAGTATGAAAGGCTTGGGGGTCCCAAGGCATTTCTGGTCCAGGAGGAGGAAGATGATGAGAAGGGAGCCGAGGGAGAGATGGAGCAGATTTGTTGCTTCGGTGTCAACTTACCTCATGAACCGGCTTCAATGGAGGAAGCACTTGCTGGAGATGATCGAGAGGCTTGGTTGGCTTCAAGGGAGGATGAGTTTCAGAGCCTCATGGAGAATGGAACATGGACCCTCACTGATCTGCCCCCTGGAAGAAAGGCATTGGATTGCACGTGGATATTACGTGTGAAGACCGATGCGGAGGGGAAGTTGGAGAGGCGCAAAACAAGACTTGTGATCAAGGGTTTCCAGCAGAGGGAGGGGGTTGACTTTAAGGAGGTGTTTGCTCCTGTTGCCAAGGCTCCTACGCTTCCGGTGTTGATGGCAGCAGCTGCCGTTTGTGGTTGGAAGGTGGAGCAAATGGATGTGAAGACGGCTTTCCTCTATGGCGTGGTAGATGAGGAGATCTACATGAAGCAGCCAGAGGGGTATGACGATGGGAGCGGACGTGTTTGCAGGCTCAACAAGGCCCTCTATGGCCTCAAACAAGCTCCAAGGTGCTGGTATGCAAGGCTGGTGGAGGCTTTGGAGGCTCTTGGCTTCAAAGTCAGCGGGTGCGACGAGAGTCTCTTCATGACCGAGGGGAAGGAGGAGAAGGTGTTTCTTCTTGTCTACGTCGATGACATTCTCCTCTTCTCTCCATCACTAGAGAGGATCAAGGAGGTGCAAGGGAAGCTGAAGGAGACCTTTAAATGCAAGGCCCTTGGACCAGTGGGGTATTACCTTGGTCTTCATGTGGAGCGGGACGAGGTGAAGGGATGGTTGAGGCTTCACTAACACAAGTACCTTGCAGCCATGGGGGAGAGGTATGGGCTGGAGGAAGGGAGGAGTGTGAAGACTCCTCTACCCTTAGGGTTTCAGCTACACCTTGATGAAGAGGAGGGTGAGGTGTTGGAGCCCGAGTTGCAGCGTCGGTTCCAGTCAATGGTGGGGAGCTTGATGTATGCTTCGGTCAACACTCGCCCCGATATTTCATTTGCGGTTTCGCAGCTGGCTCGTGTGGTGTCTAGGCCCCTTCAAGAGCACCTTGATGCAGCAGAGAGGCTGGTGAGGTACTGCATGGCAACCTCAAGGGTGGGGCTGCAATATTCAGTGCATGGGCAGCTGAAGCAAAAGGGAGTGGAGGAGGTGAGCACGAAGACCGGTGCACCTGCAAGGCGTGGACACTTGTACCTCTCGTGCTTCACTGACGCTACATGGTCAAGTGACATCAATGATGCAACATCCCATGGTGGCTATGTATGCTGTGTTGGAGGGAGTCCAGTGAGCTGGAAGTCTAAGAAGCAAGGGGAGATAGCTCACTCATCAACGGAGAGCGAGTACATGGCGTTGTTTCATGGGGTGAAGGAGGTGGTTTGGATGAGGAGGTTGCTTGAGGAGTTGGGGCAGGAGCAAGAGGGGCCTACACCTGTGTTTTGTGACAGCCAAGGAGCAATAGCAATGGCTCGCAATGCTGTGCTCCATGGGCTGAACAAGCACATGCATATCAAATGGCATTGGGTGAGGAAGGAGGTGGAGAAGAGCACGGTCTCCTTGCACTACATCAACACTACCAAGCAACCTGCAGATTTCTTGACCAAGCGGCTTGCAGAGTATCAGCATTGGACCTGTGCCACCTTGTGTGGCATGTCCTTCAACTAAGGGAGGCAGCTTCAGGGAGCAGCTAAGGGATGAATGAGAGCACGATGAGGGGGAGTTTGTTGTGCCAACACATTACAGTGGCACGGTCATCGCACTCCCATTCGGCCTACAAGCCTGCTCAGCTTGTGGGGAGGTTGTTCAACATGTGTTCTTCAAACCCTCAAAGTTTCAGAGTTTTTGAAGCAGTTACCAAGGCATGACAACATTTTATGTTTCAAGACTTATGGCATCCCGGAAGTGTGTGTTACTCCTTTTTGGTAACACCCGAGTTCACCATTTCGGCTGCTGACTCGTCTACCGAGATTTGATTGGTCTGAAATTCGGTCTGGCAGTCCTTTGCCGCGCTGTGCAGGTGGTCACCAAGTTTCAGAACGATCCAACATCTGAGCATTGCGTGACAGCTGCCGAAATTCACTGTTCCGTGGTTATGGTGCACTGTTGGCAGCATTTCCCTTGCCACCCTTTCATCGTTGTCATGCCAATGGTGCAGGGACAGAGAATGAGACAAGAAGTACAGTTGGTCAAGTGGGACTCTACAACCCTCTTTTTGAGAAGTGTGGTCTTCCTGGAAGCAGCTTGCAAGAGGGTGCAAGTGGGAAGACAAGCTGACTCATGTTGGCTTGACTCACTATTGGTAGCCTTGAGTACAGCTCTGAACATCCAAGTGTGGTTGGCTTTGCTGACCTAGCTAGGAGGTTTCCCATTCTTCTCTAGCCTTTCTCCCCTAGGACTCAACCTTCTCTGATTTCCCAGGATGACCCAACTCCTTATGAGCCCCCTAGGCAATGTTGTACTCACCTCTTCCTTGCATCAATGAAACTACACGTTTTTCAGCCGAGCTTACGTTTTCGTTCACTACGTAGTGCACACACCTCTGATAATAGCAAGTAATATACCGTTGGAAAGCAGACACCTAAGGCTAACCGCTGTCCAAGTTTCAGCCTCGTATGAGTTTTTGGAGCTGATCGTGACGGCGTTTTGAACAGAGGCGGTTTGAAGACGTCAGATTCTGCTTAGGGGGTTTCATGGGCATCCGCGACCTCTAAGTGGACTGCAGACCATAACAAGGTCAACGGTGAGTGTGGTGGGGCAAACTGAGAGGAAGTGGTCCCTAACTAAGCAAAGGGAGTGAGGGAGCCGGGTGACTATGTAGTAGAGGGTGATGTACATGGGGGGCGGGGGGTTCTTGGCACAGAACTCAGCAGGAAGCGCAGCGCGATAGCGAGTGTCACTAGTGTGGAGGTGCGTAATGAGGTCAGCTACTGTGGGAAAGGCAGCAAGGTCAAGGAATAGGTACGGCAGCATGAGGCGGCTGAGAGCAGTAGTGGCAGGGGAAGAGTAGCGTGCAACTACAGCGTCGTACAAGGTCTTAGCACTCTTGTACTGACTAAAGTGTGCACGCTCAGTGGTCGGTAAGTGGCGACGCATAGCAAGACGGGCAGCAGCATCGCGTGTGGCCCACTGTGAGCGAACAGTGCTGTCAGCAGTATTCGGCGGGGCAGGAGAGGCACCAGAGGTGAGATCGAACAGAGAGAGTCCGTCTGCCGTATCGCACTGTAGGAACAGCTGGAGGTCATCGACCCAGACCTCAAAGTCAACTGCACGACCCTCAGCATCAAAGGTAAGGACACTTGGGGTAGCCATGACTGCAGTGGCCTAGCAGGGAGTGATCTCACCAGTCCGAGTAAGTAAGGCCGGGGCGCACCGGTAGGAACAGTAGCGGTTCGACGGCAGGGCGGCTCGGCGGCTCGGCTGCTGGGCAGCTCTGCGGCTCGGTTGTTGGGCGGCTCGGCGGCTCGGCTGCTGGGCGGCTCGGCGGCTCGGCTGTTGGGCGGCTCGGCTGCTGGGCGGCTTGGCGGCTCGGCGGCTTGGTGGCTCGCCTGCTCAGCTGCTGGGCGGCTCAGCGGTGAAGGGGCCGGTAGAGGCAGAGATGGGGCCGGTAGAGGCGGCAATGGGGCCGCGAAGGGCGGCGACGGGGGCGGTAGAGGCGGCGACGGGGCCGCGAAGGGCGGCGACGGGGCCGCTAGAGGCTGCGACGGGGCCGCTAGAGGCTAAGAGCGGCGACGGGGCAGCGAAGAGCGGCGACGGGGCTGCTAGGGGCGGCAACGGGGCCGCGAAGGGCGGCGAGGTGGCCGCGAAGGGCGGCGACAGGGCTCCAAAGGGCGGCAACGGGGCTGCTAGGGGCGGCGACGGGGCCGCAGAGGGGCCGCAAGGGGCCTAGAGGGGTGGCGATGGGGCCTAGAGGGGAGGCGATGGGGCCTAGAGGGGCGGCGACGAGGCTGCGAGGGGGCCGTAAGGGGCCTAGAGGGGCGGCGACGGGGCCGCGAAGGGGCCGCGAGGGGCCTAGAGGGGCGGCGACGGGGCCTAGAGCGGCGGCGACGGGGCCGCAAAGGGGCCGCGAGGGGCCTAGAGGGGCGGCGATGGGGCCTAGAGGGGCGGCGATGGGGCCGCGAAGGGGCCCCGAGGGGCCTAGAGGGGCGGCAACGGGGCCAGAAAGGACGGCGACGGGGCCGCTAAGGGTGGCGCGAGGGGCCACTAGGAGGGCACGACGTGAGGGCGGCCTACGGGGCACGCCTCGGGCAGGAAAAAAAAACATCGAGTTAGGCGGTGGGCCCTGAGAAGCGTTCCCACGAGGGAACCTGCTCTATACCATGTGAAGAATGAGGAATCAATGAACTAGGAAGCAGGTGGGTACCAGTAGGAAAACCTAGATATGTTGTATCCCATATAGTCTACCCCACTACAGCCTACACAGACTATAGCATATAAGTTTGACAAAGGGGTCGGACGTTCGACGATTTGTGGCGTTTCAGAACTATGTTATAGGCTGTAGTGGGGCACTCTTTATGGCGTACATTATTGTTAGGTTTTGCCTATACAAACCTTGTACTGCCCTGTTTCTAGTCATTCTCGTTTCCTACTTTCTGACATAGTTTCATAGCAGGTTCCCTAGTGGGAACGTTTTTTTTTAGGGCCCACCGTGTTATTAACTTATTTTTTCCTGCCCTGCCCGAAGCGCGAATCACGCTCTGCCCTACTGCTGCCGTAGCGGCCCTGCCCTTTAGGCCCATCGAGCCCATAGCGGCCCGCCCTGCCGTCGCGGCCCTTAGCGGCCCGCCCTGCCGCCCTTTGCGGCCCGCCCTGCCGCCCTTAGCGGCCCGTCGCCGCCCTTAGCGGCCCGCCCGCCCCATCGTTGCGACCCTCCGTGGCCCGCCCGCCCCGTCGTCGCGGCCCTACCCTACCCTGCCGCAGCCCTGCTTTGTCGCGGCCCTACACTGCAGCAGCCGCCCGGTTGCCACCCGGCCCTGCCGCCTCATCGCGACCCCCTGCACTGCCGGCACGTCATTCCCCCTGCCCTGCCTGACGTAGCCCTGCCTGACGCGGCCCTGCCCCTGCAACCGTGTCGCGGCCCTGCTTGTTGCGACCCCTGCCTCGTCGGCGCGCCACGGTCCTGCCCCATCAGTTGCGGCCCTTCCACCCCTCCCGCTTCTGGTAAGCACACCGCCGCGCCTGCGCCGCCCTGCCGAGCAGCGCCGCCCTGCCGAGCCGCGCTGCACTGCCGAGCCGCGCCGCAATGCGGAGCCGCGCCACCCTACCGAGTCACGCTGCTACTATTGCTGCTGCTGCTAGCACTACTGCTGCTGTTCTTGTTGTCATGGCTACCCCTAATGTACTAACCTTCGATGCTGAGGGTCGAGCGGTTGATTTCGAGGTCTATGTTGATGATCTGCAGCTGTTTTTGCAGTGCGACTCTCGAGACGGAGTCTCACTGTTCGATCACACGTCTGGCGTCTCTATTTTGCCTGCTGCCGAGGCTGACAGTGTAGTTCGCTCGCAGTGGACCACGCGCAATGCTGCTGCTCGTCTTGCTGTCTGTAGTCACCTGCTGTCTGCTGAACGCGCACACTTTAGCCAGTACAAGATGGCTAAGACGTTGTACGACGCTGTTGTTGCGCGCTACTCCTCCCCTACCACTGCTGCCCTTAGCCGCTTCATGCTACCGTACCTGTTTCCTGACCTAGCCGCTTTTGCCACAGTCGCTGACCTCATTACGCCCCTCCGCACTAGTGACACCCGCTACCGCACTGCGCTTCCCCCCGAGTTTTGCGCCGCCAACCACCCCCCCCCCCCCCTCCCCCCCGATGTACATCACCCTCTACTACCTCGTCACCCGGCTCCCTGACTCCCTTCCCTCAGTCAAGGACCACTTCCTCTCCCTTTTCCCCACCACACTCACCGTTGACCTCCTTGAGGAGCGCCTCCTTGCAGCTGAGAAGAGTATAGTTGCTGTAGGAGCCTCCCGTGATGACCCTCGTGACCCTTGGTGGTGGCGGCAGTGGTGCTGGTCGGGGTGGCGCTGGGCAGCGGAGAGGCCTTGGTGGTGGCCAGCACCAGCAGCAGCAGCGTTCTCGTGAGACCCTATTGCCCCAGCAGCTTCGTGAGGGGTACGCTGGGCGTGGGAGGTCTGGGGGTGCTGGTCCTTGTGCTTACGTTCTCCGCACCGGCGAGCTCAGTGGGGAGACGTGCAGGGAAACGTGCTTACGTTCATACTTTGTGACATGGTAACCCTCAAAAAATACTTTGAGTCCATTGGCTCTTCGATCCCGATACACGACGCAAGCAGGATTCAGCTCGCAGCAACACTGTAGCCAGGACCAGCACTCGAGTGGACTTACTACAGTGACGTGGCCCGCGTGGAGAAAACGTGGGCGCGGTTTCGGCAGACCTCGTCGAACGTTTTGAGCCAATTAATTCGGTGTACATGGCGCGGCAGCAGATTCACCGACACAAGCAACTCGCCAATGTAGCACTGTATATGCAGCAGATGGAGCAGCTTTTCGCCCGCATCATCGACCTGACCGAGGGCAAAAAAATCCAGGTGTACACAGATTTGTGAGAAAAGTACGAGTGAATGAATTGACTAGGAAACAGGTGGGTACAAGTAGAAAACCTAAATGTGTTGTACCCCATATTATCTACCCCACTACAGCCTACACAGACTACAGCAAATAAGTTTGACACACCCCCATAGGCAAAGTGGAGAGAACAAGAGGTCACAAGACCAGTCAAAAAGAGCAAAGCAAGCTCATGGTGGATCACGACGTCACCACACATTCCGAGCACACGCAAACGGCCACAAGGCCAGTTCACAAGCAGAGTTATATAAAGTAGAACAAACAAGAAAGTAATCACAACCTAGCAAGTGTAAGCATGCAGGTATATCTAAAGAGATCATAGTACACGCAAAGTCAAGAAGTGAGCAAGTGAGGCCAAGTGGGGACAAGGCCTAGAACAGTACAGAAACGCTAATGATCACAAGGCTGAAGTGCCTTGATGAAGATATCAGCCGTGTTGGCCTGAGAGGCCACGTAAACAAGACGAAGCTAACCATGCTGCTGCAACTCTAGAGCAAGAAAGTAGCGAAGAGGGATGTGCTTCGTTCTGTGCTCCAGTCTCTGCTCGCGACACAAGGCAAGCATTGCCTTGTTGTCGACATACAGGACCGGAGGAGAACGAGGCGCCTCGCCCAGGTCGGTCAGCAGGTAGCTGAGCCAGTATAGCTCCTGTGCAGCCATGGCCCCTACGTAGATCTCAGCCTCACAGCTGGAGCTGAGAACAGAAGACGAGCGGGTAGACCGCCACGCGAAAGAACCGGAGCCAAGGCTGAAGGTGTAACCCTGTGACGACCGCTGCGTAGCCAAGTTGTCAACCCAAGAAGCTTCTGCGTGACCAGTGAGAACAACTGGACCCCGTCCCCCAAGCACGAGCCCCATGCCCGACGTACGGCACAAGTAGCGCATCACCCTCTTAGCTGCCTTCCAGTGCTCTGGTCAGTGTCTCCCGAGCGCAACGTAGCATGCCAGGATGCTAAGAGTCTAAGCAAGGTCAGGACGAGTGCAGGTCATCGGGTACATGAGGCAGCCCACAAGCTCTGAATATGGGTCACTCGGCTCTACGGACTCATCCGAAGGCAGAGCTGAGAGCGAGTGAGCGGTAGGCAGAGGAGTGGACTGTGGTGAGGAGTACGTGAATTCGAAGCGCTGAAGGACCTGCTGCACCATGTGTGACTGAGTCAGGGTGATGGTGCAGCGTGCTCTGTCCCGAGTGATTTGCATGCCAAGATAGCTGCGCAGCTCACCCACATCTGTGCACACGTGTCTGTTCTGTAGCTCCGACTTCACTAGAGTCAGTACCTCAGTGTCGGCAGGGGCAAAAACCAAGTCGTCGACGTACACGAGGATGTAGAATGGCGGCAACAAAGTGTCGGTGCGTAGAAACAGCGACGTGTCAACAGTAGAAGGAGCAAACCCAAGAGCCGCAAGAGTCATCCTTGTTGGTGCAACCCTATGGTTTGCACTCGGCTTGTTGTCCGTGTGCATGCATGTGTGTGTGTATGGAATGGTATGAGGGCATGGGATAACATATATTTCATGCTTATTATTGTGTGTGAATGTTGAGTCATGATGTCGAGTGTGTGTGTTGAGTCAATAGCGAGTTATCGCTAGACGTGTGTTATGCGGTCGTTTGTGTCTCGCGAGCGGTTTCTATTTTGTTGTGCGCGGTTTCTATTTTGTCCTGTGTCGAACGTTCGGTGTGTCGCAGGTGTGTGCAGCAGACCCATCAAGAACTCAAGGATGAGTTTGTGATGAAGAGCCCGAGCCTTGGTGTCAAGCCTCAAGTGATTTCGAAGCTCGCCAAAAGGGTACACCTCAAGATATTGAAGATAGTTACATTACTTTGTGTAGTGTAACATTTCACTTGGTGTAGGCCCTAGTGAAGGGTAGTTTCGCGACCCTTCGTGGTTGGGGACAGTGTGGCACTGTTCCACATCACTGTACCTCGGCTCTTGGGGTTTGTAGGAGCTGGGAGTCATTCCCAACTTGTAACTCTTCCTAACTTCTTCCTATCTTGTGTTCTAAGACTATAGTGGATGCCATAGTGCCGTTCGTTCAAACCAGCGCTGTGTCGTCAATACTTGGTCAAATCGTGCGATCTAAATTGCCTATTGTAGGCGACAATACGACGCTCCAGATCCAAGTTGAATCAAGTTATTTGAAGCTGTGACCAGAACGATATGAACGTTTGAAGCCGCTGTGCAGAAATCCGACTGTGCACTCTATCTTTCGTTTTAGGCACATTAGAGCCTACTGTGACAATAACAAGTGGTATCAGAGCCCCTTGGAGCAGTTTCGACAATGGCTGGACATGAGGAAAGGGGTGGCAGAGGTGCTGGTGGTAGAGGAGAAGCCCAAGCTCAAGGCCAACCCCGTGATTCAACCATGGCGCCCGTGCAACCAAGTGTTGGCCCATCTAGGGATGAGCCTAGAGTATTTGGCCTTGACAAGTTCAATGGTGACAACTTTGCTGAGTGGTCCTTCAGAATGGAGAACATACTTGACCACTATGACCTGCTGGAGGTGATGGAAGGAACGGAGAAGCGTCCCGAGAACGACCCGGAGAAGAGCCCGTGGGTGCGGAAGAGCGCACAAGGCTACCTCCTACTTGGGCAAGCGTTGTGGAGCAGCCAAATCCGTCACATCAAGCCTTTCCAGCGTGAACCAGAGAAGGGACCAAAAGCATGGGCTGCTCTCAAGGGTGTACACGCTCCTGCAACAGCGGCGGTAGCTGTGGTGTTGGAACGGCAAATGGCGACGTTACGAATTGAAGAGGATGAAGCGGTTGAAGAAGGGGTGCAGAAATTCTTCGACTTGTTGACGCGGCTTGAGGGAGCGGATTTGAACTATAGTGAGCTCCAAAAGAAGACTAAGTTGCTGGCCCTACTCCCCGAATCATGGTCCTCGCTCATCATCAACCTGAATCGCGACTTGCCCCGCCTCTCGCTCGAAGACGCGAAGCGAGCTATCCTTCAAGAGGATTTCCGCCGCCGTGAGTTGGCGAGTGCGGATGGCGCTGGGGCAGCGAGCATCGGCCGTGGATATGGTCGAGGAAGAGGCAGAGGACGAGGGGGAGGAAGGTTTGGTGGCAGCAACTTCGGCGGAGGCCGCGGGAGTGGCGGTTACGGCATCGACGACAAGAGCTACGGACGCGGTCGCGGCCGATTCGACGGCGAGTGTCACTATTGCCACAAGAGCGGACACATGTGGCGCGACTGCTACAAACTCCCTGATGGTTGGATCCCTGCTCAAGGCCAAGAGGGTAGAGGAGCAGGAGGAGGGAGAGGACGAGGCCGTGGAGGCCGTGGCGGTCGCGGTGGCGGAGCTGCAAACATGAAGAACGGAGACAACGACAAGGACCCGAGCGACGATCGGTACCCGGGTCTATTCTACTTCGTGTCGACGCAAGTACCGGCTGGTCCAGAGAAGGATAAAGGCTTTGAGGAGCCAGCAGCTGTAGGGAAGGTGACCCTACACCCCCTGGACTATTGGGTGATTGATAGTGGCGCTACCTATAGCATGACACCTCGCCCGGACTTGCTCACCGAACTCGAGCCGTCACCGGTGAAGCATGTCACATCGGCTTTGGGGCAGCGAGCAGAGGTGAAAGGCATGGGGAAGGCCATGTTCAAGGGTGCTGATGGGAAGATGGTGGGCCTCAAGAACGTGCTTTGGGTGCCCAGCCTTGCTGCAAACCTGATTTCCGTGCGGCGGTTGGCAAAGGCCGGCATGGACACTAACTCGAAGGGAGCCAAGACCTACACCGCAAGGCTTGGCGATTGGATTCTTTGGGACCTTCATGAGGACAGAGATGTCTACAACGAGATGTGGCAGATCCCTGTGGTCCCAATGCCTAAGGAGAGGCAAGTGGCAGCAAGCGTCAGCACTAAAGGTGGAGCGGTTGGTAGCGGCGATTGCGCGGACGGTCGCGCTAAGGAGGAGTCCAAGAAGTGCAATCTTGGAGGGACCAACAAGCTCGGTGATCATAAAAAGTGTGGTGCAGCAGCCAAGGAGCAGCACAAGGGTGAGGAGAACCCCGAGGCAGCAGCGGAGGAGGAGTACGGAGAGAGCATGTGGGGCGCTATTGCGAGCGCGGCATTCTCCAATCCGACTTCGGCTACGGGGGAGTGTAATTGGCTTACCTTGCATCGGCGAATGGGGCATGTGGCCCTGCCTATCTTCCAGCAGCTAGTAAAGAATGAGATGGTTGCTGGCATACGTGTGAAGGGGGAGCCCGATGAGGTACTTGGCTGCCCGACGTGCATGCAAGCCAAGTTCACACGTTTCCCATTCTCTAGTTCGGAGGCAACGGCTAAGGCACCACTTGATGAGGTGGTGATGGATGTGGTGGGCCCCCTGAAGCTTGGAGCTGCTGGAGCTGAGTACTTCCTCACTATTGTGGACGTCTACACCCGTATCACTTGGGTGTACGTGCTGGCCAAGAAGAGCGACGTGGCTGAAACGTTGAAGACGGATTGGTTCCCGATGGTGGAGCGGCAACAAGACCGTCTAGTCAAGTCAATCCGCACCGATCGAGGGGGAGAGTTCCTGAGCAAGGAGTTTGGGTTGTGGCTGAAGAAGAATGGTATTCGGCACTCCCTCACCATGCCATACTCCCCTGCAATGAACGGCATCGCCGAGCGAGCGAGCCGCACAATCACGGAGGCGGCACGCGGGTTGCTCATTGAAGCCGGGCTACCCGACTATTTCTGGCCTGATGCGGTGCGGAGCGCGTGTGTGGCCAAGAACAGATCCTTGACTCATGTGGGAGCAGACAAATGGGTGCCCTATGTGGAGTGGCTAGGAAGGAAGCCAAAGGTGGATATGCTTCGGGTGTTCGGGTGCATGTGCATGGCGCTCGTGCCTAAGCATCTTCGGCACAACAAGTTTGGTGCCAAGGCGGTGTGGGCCGTGCACTTGGGCATGGCTCAAAACAGCAAGGGATGGCTTCTTTGGGACCCATTCACCAAGAAGTTCTTGGTGAGCAGGGACTTCAAGTTCATGGAGAACTTCATGTACAAGGATTGGAAGGCGGAGAATGAGGCGAAGATAGGCGTGCGGTTTGGGGAAGTGAAGAGTTCCGGCTTGGAGCATGTGGAGCTGCCTTTGGAGTTGAGCAGCGGCAGCACAACCAGGAGGCAATCCTCCCTTGTGAATGGGGGAGAGGAGGCCAATGATGCAGAGGAAGAAGAGGAGGAGGTGCAGCAAGTGAGCGAGCGTGCACCGTCACTCCCTTCCCGTACTATGAGTGCTCCACGGATTCGAGCCACACCGCAGCAACACCAAGGCCTTCAAGTCTCTGCAGCTAAGGAGGAAGGAAGGGGGAAGAGGAGAGTTCAACCCCCTAATAGGCTGACTTATGATGCACTGGGAAAACAGGGCAAGACAGCCCTGGCCGGAGCGGCAATGATGGTCGGAGACGACGAGGAGAGTGACTACGAGGAGTGTGCCTTCGCGTTCTTCTCTCCGGTGGAGATGCCGGGAGAACCAGCAACTCTCAAGGAGGCTTTGGAGAGTAGTGATGCTGAGGAGTGGAAGAAGGCCATGGAGAGTGAGCTGAAGAGCATCGAGGAGAATGACTCATTTGAATTGGTGGAGCTACCGGAGGGGCGTACGGCGATAACGTCCAAGTGGCTCTTCAAAATCAAGTCGGATGCCGACAGCAAGATCGAGCGCTACAAGTCTAGGCTTGTAGCCAAGGGGTACCAGCAGAAGGAGAAGGTGGACTTTAAGGAGCTGTTTGCCCCTGTGGTGAAGCCGACAACGCGGCGAACCCTATTCGCGGGAGCCGCCATCAAAGGATGGGTGGTGAAGCAAATGGACATTGTGGCGGCATTCCTTAACGGCATCCTTGAGGAGGAGATTTTTATGGCGCAGCTAGAGGGGTTTGATGATGGTAGTGGCAGAGTGTGGAAGCTGAAGAAGGCTCTCTATGGGCTGAAACAGGCCCCTAGGCAATGGTACATGAAGCTGCGCGAAGTGTTGGAGGAGATCGGCTTCACTCCCTCAACGGCCGATCATTCCTTGTTCATGCTTGGCGAGGGGGAGCAGAGGAGCTTCATGGTGGTTTATGTGGATGACATTCTCATATTCTCACCCTCCTCTGACCTTGTGAAGGAGGTGATGCTGAAGCTGCATGACAAGTTCAAGTGCAAGTCCCTTGGTGACGTGAACTTCTACCTTGGGCTCCACATCGAACGAGACGTGGAGAAGCGGAGCATGCGAGTGCACCAACGGAAGTACCTGGAGGCATTGGCCGCCAACTTCGGCCAGAGTGAAGGTCATGTGGCTACTCCCTTTCCCTCTGGGTTCAAGTGTGTGAAGGGGCCAGAGGAGGAGAGCGTTGGAGAAGAAGAGAGGCGCCGTTTTCACTCGTTGGTGGGCAGCCTCATGTATGCGGCGGTAAACACCCGACCGGACGTCGCGTTTGCTACCGGGCAGCTGGCTAGGGTTGTGCAATGCCCTAATGAGGAGCAGGTAGCAGCTGGAATGAGGGTGGCCAAGTATCTTGGCCAAACACCGACCGTTGGGCTGCAATACTCGGCGGGGGCACAAAGGCGCCAAAAGGGCGCGGATGGTGTTGAACCCGGGCGTTTGTTCCTCACCGCCTACTCGGATGCTTCATATGCATCAGAACCAGAGGACATGACAAGTGTGGGAGGCTTCATATGCTGTGTTGGTGGAGGCCCAACTGCTTGGGAGAGCAAGAAGCAGGTTGACCAAGCTTTGAGCTCGGTGGAGTCCGAGTATATGGCACTCTTCCGTGCCGTACGGGAGATTGTGTGGCAACGGCGTTTGTTGGCTGAATTGGGGGAGGAGCAGCAAGGACCTACCCCACTGTATTGTGACAGCCAGGGTGCCATTGCTCTTGCTAAGAACCCTGTGTTGCATGGACTCACGAAGCACATGAGGGTGAAGTGGCATTGGACGAGGAGCATGGTAACCGCGGGTGAAGTTGAGTTGCGCTACGTGAAGACCACGGGGCAGCCGGCTGACATAATGACCAAGAGGCTGGTGGAGCAGCAGCATTGGAAGTGTTGCAAGCTGGCAGGGATGGCTCTGAACTGAGAGAGCAACATATCCTGAGGCCAACAATCCGAGGGGGAGTTTGTTGGTGCAACCCTATGGTTTGCACTCGGCTTGTTGTCCGTGTGCATGCATGTGTGTGTGTATGGAATGGTATGAGGGCATGGGATAATATATATTTCATGCTTATTATTGTGTGTGAATGTTGAGTCATGATGTCGAGTGTGTGTGTTGAGTCAATAGCGAGTTATCGCTAGACGCGTGTTACGCGGTCGTTTGTGTCTCGCGCGCGGTTTCTATTTTGTTGTGCGCGGTTTCTATTTTGTCCTGTGTCGAACGTTCGGTGTGTCGCAGGTGTGTGCAGCAGACCCATCAAGAACTCAAGGATGAGTTTGTGATGAAGAGCCCGAGCCTTGGTGTCAAGCCTCAAGTGATTTCGAAGCTCGCCTAAAGGGTACACCTCAAGATATTGAAGATAGTTACATTACTTTGTGTAGTGTAACATTTCACTTGGTGTAGGCCCTAGTGAAGGGTAGTTTCGCGACCCTTCGTGGTTGGGGACAGTGTGGCACTGTTCCACATCACTGTACCTCGGCTCTTGGGGTTTGTAGGAGCTGGGAGTCATTCCCAACTCGTAACTCTTCCTAACTTCTTCCTATCTTGTGTTCTAAGACTATAGTGGATGCCATAGTGCCGTTCGTTCAAACCAGCGCTGTGTCGTCAATACTTGGTCAAATCGTGCGATCTAAATTGCCTATTGTAGGTGACAATAAGACGCTCCAGATCCAAGTTGAATCAAGTTATTTGAAGCTGTGACCAGAACGATATGAACGTTTGAAGCCGCTGTGCAGAAATCCGACTGTGCACTCTATCTTTCGTTTTAGGCACATTAGAGCCTACTGTGACAATAACAATCCTTAGTGTGTCGTGCCACTCCCGAGGCACCTGGTGGAGACAGTAGACTGGCCGCCAGAAGCTCCACTGGGTACTAGGAGGGAACGACCCAGTGAAGCGAAGTGGG